>OX352281.1:3873750-5165000 GCA_947086405.1 Esperia sulphurella | reverse complement strand
AGACGTGTATTTCTGTTTGTTAAAATTATCTAATAATGTCATAATATCTTTATCAAACCAAAAGCAGTATAAAAGCATATAAAAACCAGCCAGTAGCCAACAGCAGTGTTTCTTAAAATATTATTTTAGTACTGAAGGCACCATCATATTTTAGCAGAGGGGTCATGGAATCACCTCCCTGAAAAACTAAAACAAACTGATGCAGACAAACTTTTCCAACGAGCCTTAGAAAAACTACTGACACAGAAATGTTATTACACGGCTGATGAGTATTTAGCTGACAAAATGTTAAATTTAAATTAGTTTAAAAAAATTACCCTCATCATAGTTTTTGCCATACCGACAAAGTCAATCGTGTTATATCTAAAATAAATATTGTAATACCTGTATAAGTCTTGATCCTTGATTCATACTGCTTTTCTGAATATCACAACATCAAAATAATCGAATGCCATAGTCGATTTTACTACGAATTTTTTTATAATAATAATACTATACTATATCTAGTAGCAACTGCCTCGTTGGCCTATTGGCTTGGTTATTGGACTTAAGCACCAGAGGTCGTGTGTTCGATTCCCACCGGCGACAGACAACTTTGTACAACTTGTTCCCGGTCTGGAAGTTATATTGTGAATTGTCCTATCCTTGTTTAATTCCCATAGCACAGGAGAACACTCTAGTTTGGGATTAGACAAAACCAAAAATTAAGGTTTATCTGTTAAAAACGAGTTCGCAACAAATGAGTTGTTTCAAATTTTTCAACGTAACATGCATGCAACATAACATTTTAAAGGTGTCCGAATAAGACCAAAAATAAAAAGTCTACGCTCGAAAACCTACAAGCTTGTTTCTATTTAGTTATACTATACTATACTTTACCGCCTGAGCAAATATCTTGTAAAAAAAAACTAGACAGTATTTTAGAATTGCGTGGTGACGCTAGAACCCTTATGTAAAAATCCTTAGTTCTCCTGCCTATTAAATACAATTTTGTTTTACTCCAGCATTATAAGCAATCAATTATAATAATCTATAAACACATTATTTTAGTACCTTTCCCATGGTTAGCAAAAATAGATGATAATAGGTCATCAAATCCTATGAGAAGAATTTGGTAAGAAAATATTTTAGTTACTTGTAGTAAGATTTTAAATACATGCATAATCTAAAGCCTTTGTTTACTATACTTATTAATAATCCTGAATACTTCGTCGCATACGTTTTATGACGTTATACACATGCAGTGAGTCACCAGCTAGCAACGCTAATATTAGATAAAATATTTGACACCTTCTCACTTCAGTATCGTGATATAGTGCGCGATGTTGTTTAAAAAGTGCAAAAAGTGTCGCGAAACATGTCATTGTAAATATATATTTTATTAATGTTTTAATTGTGTGTTGCGTTGTCACATTCTCCTTGAAGGCCAGTTGGGAAATTTGTGTTGACACTGACTTAAGTGACATCATTTTGTCTTTCATTTTTTTTTATTACGACAAATTGTATGTTTGTAGCTTACTTTATACCGATTTCATGACAGAAACACACTAGGCAGTAGTTCATTTCCAGTGTAAGTGGTAAATCATTCGTTTATATTAATAAATATGTTATATGACATTTGTTATACAATTATACACGGGTTTTACCCGCGAATATTGTCTATAATTGCCCGACGTTTATAATTACGACTTAATCTGTGTATAATGTATAATAATGTGTACAGACCCCGAAAATCTAATATGTTAAATATTTGTTAGGAATTCTAATATTTGTACACGAAAAGTTTTCTTGTATGCGTTTAAAATAATAAATACTAGAATATAGAACTTCCGATGCTTACACTGAGCTTTGACATATATGTATGCCTTTGTATAGTCGCCAAATAAACATGGCTGGCCAAAAAAGAAAGTAACTGATCATTTTCAAACATTTATAACGCGCTGAGACGCATGTTTTTTTTATATATCAGTTATTTTCTTAGGCGATGGTACAGTTATAACCGCAATTATTGTGAATTGTCGCTTATCATGCCGTCTCGTTCTTGCACGCCAGCCCCACAACACGCGGAACTGAGAGGTAAATAAACGCTGCGCTTTCTACCTGCTATTATGTTAACTGATATGCAGATAAAACATTTTATAATATTACTTTATACTCTTTTTAATATCCCACAGTGTTACTCTAAGTACTGTTTATAATTTTTAACATTAAGTAATACGAAACTTGCACATAGTTTTGCAAATTAAAAGAAATTCTTTAACTTCTTATGAGTAATTAAATTCCATGTTTGTATATAGCTATAATATGCTCGTTTCTTTTTAATTTTTGAGCACTTTAGACGGCTAAGTAACCCGCAACCGCTGCATTTTAAAATATTTTTCTATAACTAACATATTATAGTTATGCAATCTTTAAAAAAAAAGTTATATATTTTGGCAGATTTAACCAGAGATGGAACTTTTCGGGTCAGAGGCTAGTAATTTCTGGGTCACTCATCGATATGGAAGGAAACTGTATTTATTTTAAAACACTGAACATAATTGTAACGGCCATATACTTCAGTAAAATATATATATTGTCACATTTTGAATGGTCGTCAAGACTACCAATAAATAATATGTTGAGAACATCACGTCAAATTAAAACCTTAGTTTTATAATATAATCAAATAAAACTAAGGTTTTAATTTGACGTGATGTTCTCAACATATTATTTATTGGTAGTCTTGACGACCATTCAAAATATATATTTTACTGAAGTATATGGCCGTTACACATATATTATTTAATATTTCATTTTATTTATTAAGAAATAAATATTGCTGTCTTATAATTAATCGGTTACGAATCTATTAAATCAGTCGTAACGCCTTTATATATTTTTTTCCTATTTCATAGGGCCTACTTTAACGGTACTATGACATTCTGATAAGCGTTAAGCGTCTAATTATCGTCGTTAAATGCCAAATGCTTATCGGAATATGTCTAAGATTCGTTAAAGAGTACAAAAACTTTTAGTTCGACGGATATTAGCCGAATTGCCTGCCATTACCATTAAAACAACACGGCTAACATATTGTTTTCATTATTGGCTTCATGTAGATTTCAATGGCAGTAGCATCATCGACGAGTCGAATAGATGACAGCGTTTCATTCCTATGACACTTTCTTCCAGCCTCGAAAAGTTCCCTTGGTCCTCATACATAACCAAGTTACATTCTATCTCAACTTATAACGTTATATCTTACAAAATTTACCTTCAGTGCACGTAAATAAATAATTCGTGTATTGAGTTGTGCTACAATGTCGCAGCGAACGCTTCGTCGGAAGGGAGTCGTGCTTCGGAAGCGGGCGAAGCGGTGGCCCCGCGCGGATCTACCCTGCCCCGCGCGGCGACGTCGCCGGCACCCAAGTTCTCTCCCGAAGCGTCCCCCAGTTCATCTATAACTAGCGAAGGCGCTCCGTAAGTATAAATAGCCTTCAATAGATAATGCATGCTTCCGATGGTTCTTCAGTTATGCTTCGGAAGCATGGGAGCGATGTATTTCCCAGTTAACCATGAAATAGAATCGTGTTGCACAACTCGAAACGTAACGAAGTTAACTAATTTGTTTCGCTTGTGGAAGAGGTATTTTGATCAACTATTCTGAATGGAATAAAGTCTGAGAACTAAAGTCTTCGACATAGCTCGATAAGCTAGTACGTTGAAGTGGCAGTGGGCTGGTCACATCTGTCGGAGAACCGATTACGGCTGGGGTAAACGAGTTCTCGAGTGGAGACCGCGACTGGGCAAGTATAGTGTGGGATGCTCTGGCTAGATGGAGCGACGTGAGGCGTAAGGCTGGCTGGCAGTGACTGGACGAAAAGAACCGAAGATCGTGTTCAGTAGCACACCTTGGGAGAGGCCTATATCCAACAGTGAACTCTTTCAGCCGATGATGATAAAGATGATTCTGAATGGCGACTACTTCGAATCTGTTTCAATTCTAGAGAACTTTAGTTAAAGAAATGAATAAATAAAATAAGCTGATGTTGTTTATGAATGTTATGACGTGACTTACGAGGCTCGCTTATCGTTAAGAGTTGTCTGACTGTACTTGTATTGGAAACTAAATGTAGAGTCGGCAATGACAGTGGTTTATCAGTTTGTACAACAACTCCTAGTTAATAAAAAAATTAATTAGGCTGAGACTTGGGAATGACAAGGACAACAATAGTTTTCTACCACATTGATTTTTCAATTGAAAATATACCTAGTCATTCTGTGACGTGCAATATATATTGAATCTTAGAATGGTAATGAAAGTTATTGGGCGACTATACATTCTATAGGTGAGTTCATGTTACTCGTACTTCTTTGAGGGAATACATTATAAAACATCAACCAGGCCTCCCCATCGCGTCTGACCAGTGCGGGGAGTGTAGGGCAAATCCTCCGTCTGTCTCCGGCAGATGTGAGAGGGTTGTGCTCCTGCAGTGGAGACAACAATAACCTGATGATGTACTTCTTTGACGAACTTTATTTACGTACCAAAAGCATGTATGGAGAGTATAAAGGAAGCGAATGTATGTTTAAAAATCGCGTTACTTGTCTCTCTACCTACCTCATCAGGCATATATTTTTTAAATCTTTATTTAAAGAGCTTTGTCATAAACTTGACTACGTCGCTCTATAAGTGTTCTATTTTATCAACTATCTATTGCTAATGTCAATTTAAAAAAAACTAACAGAGGGAAGGCCAAGACACTTTTACAGCCAGCTATTTGCCAAAACATCTTTTTGTCAAAAAAATTGCCTTCTGTATAACTCGTCCGGACGCACTCCATCAGGCATATAGCGTGAGGATATGTATGTATATTTATTAATTTGCAGGTACCCGACACAAACGGGCTCTAACAACATGTCGGAGGCGGCGTTCTCCATCAAGCCCATACTGAACGAGCTGCGCGAGCGTAGGGAGGATTACGAGCGGCTCGCGGAGAAGATTGACGCGCTCAAGGTAATAAAAACAATGACAATAATAGGTAAAATTAAAATGAATGGTACGCCCAGACAATTGGACAGTTTGCGCATCCGCTATCGCTAGCGTTTGAGCTTTATTTTCACCGCCTCCTTGGCCTAGTGGATTGGTCATTGGCCTCGAGCGCCAGAGGTCGTGAACACACCGGGACAGACAACTTTGTACAAGTTGGTCCCGGTCTGGATGTTTTATTTGTGAATTGTCCTATCCTTGTTTAGTTTCCATAACACAGGAGAAAATCCTAGTTTGGGATTAGACGAGTGTATGTACGTTATGTGTTATTTTTATGTCATCATATCAGCCCTTAGACTTCCACTGTTGGACATAGGCCTTCTCCAATGAACGCCGTTTATGTACACATATGTTTATGCATATGTAAGATTTTTTTTTTATTTGTTAACAGCTCTCATAATTTCTAGTTTTGCAAGCTATTATGATTTTTTTGTTTCAGTATATGCTAAATGCTGGCATACGTAAACAAGGATAAAATCACACACGAGCAGTCTGTCCTGCTCGCTCGCGTGTGTCCTGTGACTGGCCTATCCGCGGTCCCGCTTTACCAACAGCTATTGCGTCAACGGTGCTTGTAGCGAATTATTATTAGAATAAATAAGTTCATGTGATGTGTTTCTTCAAGTTTTAAATCATAATGATGTTTCAGAACCTATCGCAAGAGGTGTCGTTCCTGTCTGCGGCACTGCACGAGGAGCGCTTCAAGACCGAGCGGCTCGAGGAGCAAATCAATGATCTCACTGAACTGCATCAGAACGAGGTAACATCACTCCTGAGACTCTAAACAAGCTTTATATACATCCCACTGCTGGGCAAGAAGGGTAAAGAATACTGAATATTACTACGTAAAGAAGCGATACTCACCGCCCCCGCCAGTTTGACGTCGCCCGCAAAACAAAGCACGGGTGGCAGTATGCACTACTGGGCTGCCGCTCTTCGGCTCGCGCCAGCCGCCCGCCATTACAAAGTTACTACGCCAGCTCGCTACCGGCTGGAGCCGAGAGATCGACGCTTTATAGCCAATCGAGAGAGGGACAACGTTATACGTCAACAACTGTGCTGTTGTAACGTTGTCCCTCTCTCGATTGACTATGTTCGGGCACTGGGTGCAGTAACCCTACAATAATTTACGCACAAACAAACGTGTGCGGACGGGCTGGTGCTCTTGTAGTAGTAGTAGGTTATTAAATCTGTTCGCTTATAGGGAGCGTCGGGAATGTGGCATGTAAAAAAAGCTTCATCATCATCATCAGGTTATTTTTGTCTCCACTGCAGGAGCACAACCCTCTCTCATCTGCCGGAGACAGACGGAGGATTTGGCCTACACTCCCCGCGTATTCCCTTAGTCGCCTTGTACGACATCCACGGGAAGAGTTGGAGCTTGTTACTTGCTTAATTATTATTTTTGTCATTTTGCAGGTAGAAAATCTGAAGCAGGCGTTGACGGACGTAGAAGAGAAGGTGCAATACCAAAGTGAAGAGCGAATACGAGATATACACGAGGCTCTCGACCTTTGTCAGACGAAAGTAAGTTGAAAATCGATCAGCATGGGCCTCGTGGTGTATATACTAAGCTCCTGGAGAATATAACGAAAAAATAAGGCAGGAAAAAAGTTAACGTTACTGTTACACTGAAATCATGCTCTGAAAATGTATTTTCCTCTTAGTAATCGCGAAAAGCATTATGTATAGCCTCAGTGGAAAGGGCGATTCTCGGACTGGTATTGTCACTCGTCCGAGAATCGTTAACTTTCCCGCCTCTCCAACAATGTACTATTGGTATCCGACAGATCAGCAAACTGGAGCAGTGGATGGCGGGCGGCGGCGGGGCGGGCGGCGGGGTGGGCGGCGGCGGGGAGGCGGGCGGCGCGGCCGCGCTGCCGCCACGACTGCTGCTCGTCAAGCTGCTCAACGTGGCGCTGACGCTGCTGCAGTTGGCGCTGCTGCTGGTGGCGACAGTCGCCGGCATCGCCATGCCTTTCCTGCGCACGAGGTACTGACTGGTCTTTCACTGAATGCAGCATCTTCACTGCTAAGGAATGGAACTCCCAGCCATCTTTGTTATTTCCGGACAAGTACAATATGGATATTTTTAAAGGAAGAGTGAATAGGCATTTTCTGGGTAAACGCGCTCCACCTTAGGCCTCATCATCACTTACCTTCAGGTGAGATTGAGGTCAAGCGCAAACCCATCAACAATAAAAAAAGAAAAATATTATTATTATTATATCCTTTTAAAATCCGAGCATTCTCGAAAAAGCGGAAACAATCGAGTATAAATTTCGGTTCTACCGCTTCAAACTATTTAACTGTTCGCGCCGAGTCACACTCGGGTAAACATTGACCAAAAATCTACAAAATGCCATATTGCGTTGTTTCTAACTGTAACTCACTAGAAACGTGAGCTCGACCCAAGAAGGGCATCGGCATTTTTCCTATGCTTTTTCCGTCTCCGTCTTTATTTTTCTGTACCATGCCTCCGATTTGTTGCTCATTTACGTACTCGCTAATGACAGAAATAAATAGTTAAATGTCGGATTTAGGCGGTCAGAAATGTACAGA
Source organism: Esperia sulphurella (assembly GCA_947086405.1). Classification (NCBI taxonomy): domain Eukaryota; kingdom Metazoa; phylum Arthropoda; class Insecta; order Lepidoptera; family Oecophoridae; genus Esperia; species Esperia sulphurella. The sequence continues at coordinate 5,157,406 of OX352281.1, read as the reverse complement.
TGATAGTTGAATTTCAAGAAAATCTCTTCATCCTCAGAGTGCGAGTCCTGACAACAAGTCTAGCCGTAATGCTGGGCGTGATGGTGCTGAAACAGTGGCCTGAGGTGACGCAGCTGTCGGACCACCTCGTCAGGCGACTGAAAGAGTATCTACTGGACAAACACCATGACAGGTAATGTATAATAGGTGACCGGGTGTGGAGAAGTGTGGTGTTTTAGTCTACAATTACGACAATATTACATTGTGTAACAAAATTGCCTGTAGTGCCCGTGATTGAGGCATTTGAACATGAACAACTTTTGGAAATTAACCATACAAAATGGATATACTGTTTATTTGTATGGAAAGTGATAATAATTTCAGTCGAATTTCGACAAGTTTTTATAATAAACCATTGTTTTGTGACTATGCTTCTGTGACGAACCACTACAGATGATTCCTTGCACGCTTTATACTAAGCCACTCTGACCAGACTCTACCAATGGTAAACGAATGGCCGAAACGTTTAAAACTCTGTGATCCATACCTAATTTATTCAATTTGATGTAATTCTCTTTGCAAATGTTTCTATGTTGTCCTCGATATCTTTGTGCAATAATTTAATATCTTTTGTATATAAAAACATAATTACACTACGCTTCTCCATAAATATTCCTGTAGGTACCATTATTGTAAAGAATATCAAGAGATAAAAGGTTAGATTATTAATAAAATACAATATATTTGACTTTACGGTTGTATGTTGTGAATACGTCAGACTTCTATTATTTGTGACCAACGCTTTATTATGAACGATAATGTATTTATTATACTAGTTTATTATATATATCTGTGTATACTAGCAAATCATCATATCCAATTTAATACAGTCGAAGAAAACACATGTCAACCATTTGTTATTGTATTTTACCTGTTGTTCTCATTTAAAGAATAATTAATCTGTGGTGTTTGAAAGAAACCTGCTAAGTCCTTTGGATTTTGTTAACACCACGTAAATGTACCTATGTTTTTAACTTTTTCCGGTAATGGACTTAATTGCAATAATTATATTTTTTATTTATTTATTTCTTCCAAATTTTTTTTTATCGTTTATTATTGGATACTATTTTAAAGCCACACACATTTTTAAGTGTCCGTCGCTTTTAGAATAGATCCATTCCCCTTTCTGTTTTTTTTTTATGTTTATTTTATTAATTTTTTTTCTTTCCATCCTTCAGGTATGAGTGCAAGTCGCTATGTGGTTGATTTTTTAACCTTTACCGCTGAGTTGGAACTGTGTCCTGATATTGCAATTTTGTCCTTGGAGTGTCAATAAATTTTATAACGAGACCATACACTAAGCCAAGTGAGGGGCAAACCTAGAAAGTGTTAAGGGGGTATCTAAGAGCAATAATATTGTGGAGATCGTACTGCTCACGACGGCACGGCCCACTCCTCTAAATCTTTTACATTTTATTGTTACTGTGTTAGTTCTATCGTTACGTACTAATTATAAATATGTGCATACGTACAGTAACATACCGACGTGACGTTTAACTCCCCGCGTCTCGCGCTCACCTCTCGCGAAAAGTAGTAGGGAGTGCCATCGTGAACTTTACGATTAATAAAAGGCATAGCGCAGATGATCGACTTAGCAGTTGGTCTGTTTGTTCGTCGCGACTTTTTCTAGGCCGTGTGTTGCCTCTATTTGCCTGGCGCCGACCGTCTAACGTCTGCGTAATGTCAAAATCACAATTAGAACTAAGGTTAAAGAAGTCTAAAGACGAATATTCAAGGGGTAAATGTAATGAATACTTCTAAACGTGAACGACAATCAACTTCCTATATCAAAGGACACGTTTGTTATTTTTATTGTATATTAAAAACAGTTTCTTTGTTTTTATCCGGGTCTTTTGCAAAAACTGCAAATTTAACAGTATTTGCACTTGTTATTGTCGTCTCTTTTTCACTTATTGTACCATATTGTCAGTTATATTTATTATAAGTTGATAAAAAGTTAAGTTTACCTTGGCTCCACTCCATAAGCATTTCGGATAATATCCGTTGAACTAAAAGCCATTTTGTCATTTCTAACGGATCATGTGATATATTCGGATAAGTGTTTGCCGTCTAACTATCGTAGTTAGACGCCAAACGCATATTCAAATATAACACATAAGTGCTTTGTTTATATTAGACAAATGGTGTCTAATAAGACAAAATAACTTCTGGAAATATACCAAAGGGCTGGGTTCATACAATGTTTTGTCATGATGTTCAATTTTATAATATCATAAACACACCACAAATTCTAAGTAAAGCTTACAGGTCATACCATGAAGGAAAATATTTTTTCGCACAAGTCCCCTCAAAGTTTTTACCTCAAAGTCCCCTCAAAGTTTTTGTCACTAATTGGTTATTAAATTAGATAACAGATGACATCTGTTAACAATCAATTAGTGTCTATCATGAATGTAAAATCTTTGAGGGGACTTATTCGAAAAATTATTTTCCTTCATGGTTATGACCTCTACGTTAATTTTGTGCAGTTGCCAATAAAAGCGGTTGACTAATTTTTCAACATAATTGCATGTTAGCAGCACGCGATTTACGCCTTAAAGAAAGTCAACCATTTTCATTGCCGACTGACATTGACATTTACCTCGGTTCTGAAGGCTGAACACGATTTGAAGAAACTCTCGAATTGAATAAAAAAAAGTAGTGAACAAATGTGAGAACTTCATAGATTTTAGGTGATGGTTAAATAGTTGATACGGATTTGCACACTGTATAATAATTATTAAATAAATAAAAATAGAGATTTATTGACCATCACAAGCTTTTTTAAGTGAATATTATTTTTTTAAATGGCTTTATTCGACTAGTGATGCGTTATGGAAATTGTTTAGGTATAATTACTATTATTGAATTAAATTTTTATTTATTCTCTTTTTAAATGATGACTCGTTTTAAAACCAACATTTTTTTTATTAATGTTGACAATTTTTAATATTTAATGCGAGTCGATTACGATATATAACGACATTATTTAAATTTTTAGGAGAATTGGAAGCTAAGGGCACTGGTTTTTTTAATACTAATAAAAATAATAATAAAAGGATTTATACACATTCTTTTATATCCACAAAATATATGTTGAGTTAAAAGATTTTAATTAAAACATCCCTTTTGGGACTAAAAATCGGTGTTCTTAAAGCTGGTAGATGTATTTAGACAAATCTTTTTCTAACGATAAACTTGTACTATGATATTAATATTTATTACAATAAATAAAATACATTCCAAATTTTTCTTACTGAATGTCAACAGTGACAAGTTAATGGAGAATGCCTAGTGATGGTAGCCTCGAACGCCATGTTGCGGGTTCGATTCCTACTCAGAATACCCACTACCTCTTTTTTAGGGGTTTAGGGGAGAGTAATACAGTAATAGGGGTGTTGGGGGGTGGGATGGAGATTTTGCCCTTTACGATTTTTTAAAGTATTAAATAAAATTTCTTTTTTTTGCGAAATTTTCAAGAATTAGAATCTAAGTAGTTCAGTATGTGGTATAAGTAGTTCATATCTGGTACCGAAGAATGTCCCTGTAACGGACTACTTACTTACTAAATACATCTTGTTACATATTGTATTTATAATTGTTTTTAAATGAGGTCAGTAATAAATTATTTATAAAAATTGCATCCCCTTTGCTTGAGGCAAACTGGGTTGAAACTCCCTCTACTTTTTTACATATTGTTAATTGTAAAAATATTGCTTTTTTATTTATTACAACAAATTAACGCACTTGTTATTGTATTGTGTAAATATGTTTTTTACATAAGTAGCGTTATAAAGTATTTTTTCTAATTTCACCTATGTTATTATCATTTTGTTAATAAATGTTTTAAAGTCAGGACTGAGAGCATTGGCGTATAATGTAACATTTCGATATTTATTACAGTAGTGAGTACATTGATCAGAACAACTGCTTACAAATGATTTCTGCTAAGCTCACGCTGTAGGTTCTCTTAAGAATGTTACCGGACACAAGAATGTCTACAGTCGATAATTATCGGACACAATGTGTCGCTTAGAATGTTATCAGATACCCGGGGGCCTACGCCGTAAGCATTTCGGATTATATCCGGCGTCATTTTATTTTATACTCTCTAACGGGTCAGCTGACATATTCTGATTAGCGTTTGGTGTAAACTATCGTAATTGGGGGCCAGATTGTTTGCACCTTCTTGTCTACCTTAATGATCGTTTTCGGTCGGACACCATCTCAATAATTATTGTATGTTGGATAACATGAAAATAGGTTTACGTTTGCTTTAAACGATTCTACAATTCAGTGGAGCTACATCCTCCTACAGAAGTAATAACTGTTATTCAAATTTAATTGTCGAATTAATTTTTATTTTAAATTGACGGAATTAGCTTATTTATTTATTTGCAATAAATAAGTTCCAACATGCAATAAATGTCACGTCTTTGCTCGACTAGCTCGTTTACGCACATAAATCCTTTGTCGCGCCTATGATAATGTCCTTTGAGCGAGTAACAGAGAGAAAAGAACGCAACAAAGCTTTTGTTTATAGTCTAAAGATAGGTAACCACCGGGGTAGAACCCACGGGTGGGTTAAAACCCAATAAGCCATTTCATTTTACGGTTTGTGCGGGTAACTAATTACCTATATAACTTTTATAATATAATCTAAAGGAAATTGTTTTCGCCCGAACGAACCACCCAGTGGGTGAAATGAACTAGGTGGTCAAGTACCTTGGTGGTTACCCAACTCTATTTATAGGATGTTCCAAACAGCCTCGCAGTGTTGAATGGAACGACCGATTTTTATACTGATAAGAATAATATAGGAACGCTTATTTTCAAACCTCATTATTGTGTTTGTATAATTTTTTATGTTTTATTTTCTACTCTCCCATCACATGTTTGTAATGTCATAGTATATAAAATGTATAAATATTTCAATTTGGTTGCCGACTATGGAATGAAATAAATCATCACAATTTTATTCAGTCCTGAGTTTTTGTCTTTCCCCTCGACCATCTTTTCCCTGGACTCGATTTAGCTCGCGTTGACTTTAATCAGTAAAATCGATACTGATATATATTTTTTTGGTATTTGATTCTAAGGTCGAAACAAACAGAAGGCAAATGCGTGGCGAAGGTGTGGCGGTAGCGGTACACTCCATACACAAAACCCCGCTTCCCGCGGCGGTACTCTGTGTGACGTGTCTCGTGTACTAAATCGAAGAGTACGCCTCCGCCACGGATTCGCCTTCTGTATTGTGCTTAAAACTTTCCTCAATAACCCTTAACAATCCGCCTGCAGTTCATCATCATCATATCAGCGCTTACCTTAACCTTCCCCAATAGACACGACCAGACGCGGTCTTCCGCTGTCCTCCATCCATCTGCTCTCGGTCACTTTTAGGCCGTCGTTTCACCTGTCGGCGAGGAGTCTCACGCTGCGCGTACCAGTCCGTGGTTTTTACTCCAGAACTCGTCTGCCCAAATGATCGCCAGTTCAGCGACAGAGTGGCCCGCCTACTGGCACTTCAGCTTACTAATCCATTCGGCCATGTCTGTGACCTTTTTTCTTCGTCGGATCTGATCAAATAAACATGGTAGTTTGAGCACAGCCCGCTGCATAGGATGATCCTCTAATTACACTGGCTTTTTTTATCCAAACCTCATCGCCACTGTTATATCGGTGAGCGAGGGACTCCAGCGATACAACAGGTTGCTCGATTCGCACTGGTTCATTGCGTGGTCGCAGCGACGCACACATGCATATACAACACCTTTCCAACCGGCATACAGCAACACATGCATTGCAGATTGAAGACGGAAATAGGTAAGAATTGAATTTTTCGTACAATACAAAACAAAAAATTCTTTAAAAAATAACAGCATTTAATAAAATGTAAAAAAGTAAACAAATCAATTTTTAAAACCTATAATAACTAAACAAAGACACGACTTAATTATATACTCCGTCCTTCTGTTTAATTAAAATGTTAGATAAATAATTATAAACCCTTCAACTTACTAAAACAAGAACATTTCTTGTCAGTGGATCACGTGAGCCCTGATAGTTCACATAAAAATAAATGGGCTTCCATTGCTGTGGACTGTACTGTTAATAAATTTGTCAAATAAATAAATAAAACTGCATGTGCCATTATGTGCGTGGGCAATAAGAAAATGCAATTTCATGTTCAGTGAAAATCGAAATTGTTAATTGTCATTGCCGTAAGTCTCTCCCATTCGCAGTTGAAAAGTTATCCATTATTTATCTAACAGCCTATATACACAATGCAACTTTTAATAAAATTAGTTATTAATTTCTGAATTGGAATCGGACCTAGCCATAGGCCCTACCATTCCTGGTTTTGGTGGTGGTACTGGTTTATCAATAAACTGCACATCTGCGGCTGAATCATTAAAACCATACTCTCCTTGGTTTTCGGAAATCTCGTCTACTTCCCATGCTTGTGGCTCTAAGGTATCGTCCAGGAAACCCACAGGTTCGGACGATTGCTCTACGGTTTCGTCTGGGAAACCCACGGGTTCGAATGGTTGCTCGACGGTTTCGTCTAGGAAACCCACGGGTTCAGGCCCGGTTGGTTGCTCGTCGAACCTATGGATTAAAAAAGAGGGTAAAGCTAAACGAACGATGTCCAGTATTAGACAACATGGCCGCCTCCTTTCCATTCTACTGCTGCAACTTCTCCAGCAACTACACGGACTACAATATCGCCTATTAAGTCATGGTAGACTAGTTGGTAGTGGTCTGGCTTCACGTTCATGAGGTCGAGGTGTCAAACCCAGGCCCATACTAAAGTGTCGGGATTTAAGTACGGTTTTGTTATTATACCATAGACTTTACCATAGGCCTTATATTAAGGAAAACAGCGAGGAATCCTGGATATACTCGTACCTACCAAATTCCATTTCGATCTGCCTTTTCTTCTCTTAAAATAATTAATTTAGCGAAATATTAAAAAACAATTGCTTTGTAAATTTCTAGTAGTTATTACGTTGACTAAATAAAACATTGAAATGGGTAATCAACGCGTGTAGCGCCACCTGTCGACCACTTTTTTCAGTTTTTTGACAGACTTGCTTATCTTATTAAAAGGGCGCAAAAACCTACTGACTGACGGACTGACTGAATCTAGTTTTTTTGCAACTAAATTCGAATAATTAAGTAACATTTTAGATATCTATTTAGACTTGCTATCCGTGATGGTCGCCTATACCAGAACGGCTCATAAAATACTATGGCGCCATCTATTGGAGGGATAGGGACTTATCTACTCAGGTATAGATTAGTTAAATCGATACTACACATTCGGTTCAATCATCATCATCATATCAGCCTGTCGACATCCACTACTGGACATAGGCCTTCCTTAAGAATGTTACCATATCCGGCCCTCCGTATCCAGTCTTATATCATAGTATACTTAATAATTACTTCGTCGGTCCATCTCAGGTCAATTAGCTCATCTCCCTTTAAGTAATTTTACTATCGTTATTGACCTTAGCAGCTTAATGAGGGGGCTGGTGATACCTATTCAACCACGCACATACGCCGTGTGTATCCCGGCTTACAATAGAGCCACCCCCAATATTCTCGTGGGTGTCGTCAAGGCGACTAAGGAATTGCACCAGGGACGGCAGCAGCGTTCTCCTGTGTACATTAAGATACTTACTGCGAACACCAATCCGCCTGCTAAACGTGGTAATTATGGCATATCGCCCAAAAGTGGCATTCTGTTCAACAGTTGACGTATGAAGGCTGATAATGATGACAAAAAGGCCGATGTTAACCGAAGCTGAACGGAGGAGGATATTAGTGCAATTAAACAATATAGAATTTGCTTATTAAAGAAAATAAGGAAATCATATTGGTCGATAACACACATCGCTCACTGCTCTGCTTTGGCGGATGCTCCAATTTATTTGATCGATGGACTAACACAAAAAGCATAGCAACCCATAGCCACCCATAAAACATAGATATAGTATATAGTGTAGGTAGTAAACAGTATATAAACATAGCCAGTTTGGAGGAGTTTAAAAAAAGATATATTTTTTACCAATTCCGATTTATTATTCATTCGCTTACATAATTGTCTTTTTAATGACATCTAGCGTATATCACTAATACAGATAATATTTAATATGTTTTATACCAATATCTTAGTTACACGAATGGTTAAAAAATTAAAAGTTACTCAAATTGATTATTATCCTTGAAATAATATATCTAAAAACGTTATCGATAAAAATTATTAAAAACACTAACAAAATAAAAATATACAATAAAAAAATATGGTGTAAATTAAACAATAAATCGTTGTATCCCACAGGAATGTTCATAATAAAAAGCTTTACAAAAATATTTCACATTAGCTTATGATATAAATAAAAATATACATTTTATATTACTAAAAAAGTAAGGGAATAAAATGCCAATTTGGAAATGTCGATTATGGGAGGAATGTATAACTTACATATGTCGCACTTTCATATACAGACGCAACTAGATAATACAAAATATAATATTATATGTTCCCAAAACGTACTTGAAAACCGACAAGAGAACAATCTAAAACATATATCGCTACAAAATAAAAAAAACTCTTCTCTTAAAGATATGAGGCAAAACTTTGGGCTATAGTGGTACCTGCATGAAAATCTATTCAGCAGTACTAGAGCGAACAGACTCACGTTGCATTTTATAACAAAGTGATAAATAGTAAATTATTTAGCTTAGAGAATTTAAAATACAGCTATCCAGTTGCGTAGTATATAATTAACAATTTACATAAAGCAGACATAAAAGATACATACATACTAGCCGAACAAATCTTTTAGACTGACGCACTCCCCGTAACCGGCCCGCCTCCTAGTGAAGGTATCTATTACTTATTACTTGAATATGTATTTATTACTAATTTTAGTATATGGTAATAAATCGCATTTCCAACACTATTGCAAACTATGAAAGAATGTGTCTAGAAGATTTGGTCGTTAAATACGTGTAACTCTAAAATAAATATATCATAACTGTGACAACATATACAATTCCACACATACATTATATCCAATTCCACAAATAAGCCAAACAAGAGACCCGATCCTGAAAACACACATTTAAAATTGCTGTTAAATTTTATATTCGTACCTTCAGAATAGGATCCAATGTGTACATATTTATTATTGAGATAAAACAAACTCACTCTTTAAAAGAATGTAAACTTTTTTTTTCAATGTTGGAAGCCAAAATAATAATGATTTTAACTATATTTTTATATTTAAAAGCATTTTGACAATTAAATCGAAAATTAATATAAATCTAATTTAATATTGAAATGATGGCAACTCACATTCTCAAATGCAAATATTGTTTTTTTATATAACTAGAGGGGCAAACGACCAGACGGTCTACCTGATGGTTAGTGGCCACCGCCGCCCATAGGCACGCAATACCAGCAAAAATGCCAGTGCGTTGCCGACCTAAGGACTCTTTTTACGCTAACCACATGTCGTATCAAATAAAATAAAACGAATATAATAACTTTTTTTTCATAATTGCCCAATGCTTAAGTACGTCTAGTGATCCTATTTCTAATCAAAATCATCTAAAAAAGCTTAGTACTTATCTAGTACAGACTATACTTTCATATAAACTCTTAATCTAGCTAATGTCTTCCGAAATGAAGCTTCGTTGTAAAAATGTATAAAAACATTGACACATCAATAATACTACAAACTTCATAGGTACGACGACCTAAGGGCTGTGCACACTACGGTCCAAATTATTGCAAAATTCTGGATTCTAAGTTAGGCCTAATTAGTTTCAGGGTTCTGTATTTTAAATGAAGGAAACCCCAAGTACAGCAGTGGACGTTGACAGCTACAGCCGACGATTTTTTTATTAGGCTTAAACTTTATTAATCTCTTGAATTCGTAGATAAAACTACTTTCCTAGCCTATTATGTAAAAAGGAACCAAAACCAAGCTAGGTACACTTTTGTACCACTTTGTTTTTTTATGTATGTAGTGTGCGGAGACCTTAATCCTATACCTATTGGTGTTTCATACATACTAAGTTACGTAATTGATTTTTTTTAGACTGCGCGCATTTTATGCTTTTACGATAGTAATCAATCAAATTCAAACGTCATTCTTGTACTTAATGGTAAAATTGCCAGATGTTAACTATATGTTAATTGTCTAAGCCTTAAGCTAGGTCATTTTCAATTTTAAAAGACGATATATACAATGATGCTAACGCATGCTAATTCAACCAATTTCGTATTAGAATGTATTAGCGTTCATTCTAGTACCATTTTCAGTACAATAGAATAAAATTCGCGCAGTCTTAAAATAATATCCAGCGGTGTAGCTCTTAAAAATAAATAAGTTACCCTTACTCGCTATATGCAAATGTTACATACACAGTTATCAATTAATTACATTCATAATATATTATAATATTCGCCCACTAGCGACACAGCACGTCAGGGACATCACAAAAAAACGACACAAATCCGTCCACCAATAGGAAATACTTTATTTAATCAACTACACTTTTAATAAAATATAAAAAAGTCATATAAAAAGTCATGCAGGTAAAAATTAGGTCGTGTAATTTCCATGCATGTCTCTTAGCATTTTCTCCTTGTTACGGAAATATCAGGAATGCTTATAGATGTGGAACCACCTGGGTTAAAAGCCATGGGTGGGTTAAAATAAAACCCAGATATCACTCACATTACACCCACTGGGTGGTTTTTAGGGGTGAAATGCAATTTCCTTTAGATTATAAAATATAAGTTATATTATATTATCAAAAGGAAATGGTTTCACCCAAACCGTGGATATATGTCTGTTCCGATGTCTCTACAACTCAATTATAAAGTGCGTGTAACACTACGTATGGAACAACAAGTAGTAAATAATATAAATGAACTTTTTGGAAATTAGAATATTAAAAATGTAATTGACCACTTCTGCTATAAAAGCTATAAAAATAGTGACATTCGGAATGTTCTAAAATGCAGTGCAGTTTTCAGCCGCTAAAATATCGAAAATGTTGAATATCAGGTATTGTATATGATTTACTTAATTATTTTCTCATTGTACCAATAAGGTGGGTTATAGTGGAGACCGTGAAAACTCGAGTTCTTGAGTTACATCAATATTCGATAGGCCTTTCTTATACTTCGTAATTGACGATGAAATTATCGCCTTTGATTATTTTTTTCCTACTATGGTTTTGGTATAATATATAGGGTGTAACAAAAACTAGAAACACATACGCAGGCTTCTTGAGATAGAAGAGTATCGCGTTGAAAATGCAAATTGTATTGCTTGAGAAATAATTTCGTGTGGAGGCAAATTTTGTTAATTTCTTAAGTCGTTCATTATCCCTTCGTCACTACAAATATTTTGTTACACACTGTATATATTCCCAACCACATCACTTTCAACTTAAAAGACGTTACAAAATGCAACTAGACGTGACAAGTTGCGACTAACGACTATTTAGTCATGACAAGTTGCAACTTACGACTATTTAGACGTGACAAGTTCCGACTTACGCCTTGTTGTTGACCGGCGTGTCCATGGTGGGGATGTAGTCTAGCGCCATCATGCACGCGAAGACGGTCATGATCATCTTGGGCTTGCGCTCCGTGATGTCCTCGGGGAGGGCGTAGACGCGCGCGCCGCACCGCCTCGCCATTGAGATGGCGTATTTCGCGTTAGCCAGGTTCTCCTGGGGAAGAAAAGGCAGAATTCTGGTCTGATTTTTGCATAACTATGACATACATATGGTAAGTAGTTTGTTTTATAGTTAATATAAAAGTGTAAGCGGTGTAGGAGAGGGTCTAAACGAGGCCGGTTTGATATGCATACCTTTGAAACCGGTATAGACGATGTGGTTATGATGAAATAGAAATAGAGCCGGAACCGAACCAGGTTCGTAGTCCTGGAGGCCTACCATGAGCGGAGTTCATAGTCCGGGCCCTAATTGAGACATTTGTTGATTGCTGCAATGACTTTCGTAATCATAGATTAATCGGTGGCTCAAATTATGCTGATATAAACTAGAAGTGTAATAGTTTTTTTAGAATTTCCTAGAGCTGCCTCAGTGAAAGTGGTTCCAATCCATGGTCTATATTTAAATCGAGAGCGTTACAAACTACAGCAAACTACACTTTAATTAAGGGTTTTGTACACAGTTTACTGCTTTGGCAAGATACATGACACATACCTCTTGGTTGCCACCAGGCAGCACCAGGTCGTAGTTGATGGAGCCAGGTTTGATGGCGTCGATCAGATCGATCACCACTTTGCCGTCCGCTAGCACCTCGTCCTGTGAACAGAGCAGTATAATAGTAACATATTGCCTGCGGGGCAGACAAGTGCGAAGATGGTGTGAAGACATGAAAATGGTAGCCACTACCTAGAAATATATTATCTTTGGAAGCCACCTTCTTTGGTGGCCTTGCTACCATAGAAGGTGGCTAAGTGTTTTGGCAAACTTTTATAAATTGTCAAAGATGCTTCCATCCCCATTAGTCCGCTGCATAAAAGCAACTATGCAGGTAAGGAAAAGGAGTCTGTATTGCTTGTTTTCAGGGTAAGCCACACTCAGAACACTCATCCTAAATAAATAAAAAATATTATATTCACCGCCAGCCACACTTACCTGGAAGCTCCTAATGGAAGAGGTTTTGCCGGCGCTTTGCAGTTTATTATTTACCCACTGCACAATCTCCTTCTCTATGATAGGGTTGCCGGTGTTCGCCAGCCGCGTCAGCACCGACAGTGTGTACGCGCGCATCAGCTGCCAGATTAGGGCTGCAGATAAAAAGATAAGAAAATTAGTTAAATGGGAAGTTACAACTAGTCTCATTCTGTACTAACTTGAGTAAACTGACAGGTGCTAATGTCAATTTGTAAAAGAATGTTGCTATGTTTATTGTAATAGTGATGCTTTCAGTTGCCAATAAGCTTACTCACAGAGTCGAATAACCTGAAAATGTATTGACGACCATTCTAGAAGTATAGAATCGTTGCCTATCGTAGGCCTATCTTGGGCTAAAGGAAGGATATGGGACTATGAAGAGCAAGAATATTCCATTTGAAGCAAGAATGGTAAATGCCGTGGTAAAAGGGTGCAAAAAGTTACTTCATTGACGTTATACTGACGTTCGACTTTCATTCGTTCTCTTGTACTTTGTTTATGAAAATCAGAGATGATCAAAACCAAATTAATGATCACTTCGATATTACCTACTCATTCATTACTACCTAGCTGCTGAAATAAATGTTAAATGGCGGTAAATTACAACTAAAATTGTGTACAGTTATTTTTAAGCAGTTTTCTTTTAATGGTAAGTAGATTTATTCTGCTTTAGAACTATGCCCGACAGTATTTTATTATACTGATAGAAAAATTGCTCATAAAATATTAATGGATCATTCGTTCCTGTAATTGCACATCTCTATTTTATCTGACTTATGTTATGTTTATATCAAGCGCCACGTTTGTTTACCTTTCTACTATTCCTTCTTTGAGACAGTATAAATAAATAAATATGTCAGACATTCACACCAATTATCCAGTCCAAAACTAGGCAGAGCCTGTGGTATGATTACTAGATAACGGATACCACATACTTAAATACATTTTATAAACATCCAAGACTTGGGTACAAATATTCATATTCATCATACGAACATGCATCGTATGAATCTACTTTAACGACTACTTTACTTTTGATTCGACCGACCATTTGTGAGGCGAGTGCACACATACTATAATACTAATGGTGCCCCGTGGGCATGCCTACGCACCCAGTGTGAGCGTGGCGTTGCCCTCGTTGATGTCCGCGCCGGCGATGCCCACCAGCGAGAAGCCCAGCTGCCGGCCCAGCTCCACCGCGTAGTTGCAGTTCTCCAGGCGCTCCATGAACTTGCGCAGCTTGGAGAATTGACTGTGCACCTGATGATTGGCATTGATTAGATGGCAATTTAATACAGTAATCAGCATTTGTTTGGCCTAGTTAACTATGATCAAAGAATTATAAATTCAAATCAAATCAATTACACTTTAAAAAAACTTTTTTTTATTTAATTACACATAAAAAAAATCTAAATATAAATATGTCAGACAGACAGATTATCGTTATTAAAGTTGAGTATCGTCTTATTATAAAAAAAAAATGTATTTCATTCCGTGCAATAAATATACTAAATAAATAATGCGTAAGAAGGCTAGCACCCTGTTGCGCAGGTTGCGGGGCGGCGCTAACGAGATCCTGAAGATGATAGAGGAGCGGTTTGACGGTCCCATGGTCAGACACTGAGTAGGGCTATAGAAACCTATCTTTAATTATTTAAGAATCTTGTAAATAAGCTTACTGATATAGTATTAAGGCTTTTACTACACTATGGGATGTGTATTATAAATAAATAATAATAATCAATAGTGCCGTGTGGTTCCCGGCTTAGAATAGGGCCAGTTCTGTCTTTCCCGTGGGTGTCGAGGCGACTAAGGAATTGCACCAGGGACGGACAGCAACGTTCTCCTGTGTGTGTGTGTGTTAAGATAATTACTGCGATCACCAATCCGCCTGCCAAGCGTGGTGATTATGGCAAATCCCCCAATGGACATCTAACCATTGTATTGGGGAGGCCTATGTCTAGCAGTGGACGTATTTAGGCTGATGATGATGATGAATAATCAATAGCTACCTTCTTCCAATTGACGATGCCCGGCTTGATGATGTCGTAGAGCTGGAAGATGACGAGCCCGTCCGTCAGGTCAGAGTAGAGCCAGTTGACGTGCGGCGCCACGCCCATGGAGTTCATCCAGTTGCGGTATGCTGCGGAAACATATATATAAGTAATCTAGATATAGCATATAAGTGCATAAAGATCTATAATAATTTGCCAGTCTTTAAAATAAGTTCAAATTATCTTTAAAAAGCTGGTTAACTGAACGCTGCTTTTATAGCGTAAATGAATTTTTAGAGTATGTATAAGTAAATTATTGTATTATAAGAATGACATCATTTAGGACTATGAATTGTTTTATATAACTGTATTATAAAATTTGAAGTAACGTTTTGACTTTATTGACATTTGAACTGTTGAAATATTAATTTGGTGACATTATTAGAGACCTGATGACATAATTATTTAATCCAGATATTTGGAAGTTGGCAGTAGAATGCTGTGGAACTGAAGAGGTCACACAGAAGGTGCACAGCTATTTTTCTGCTGACCTTAGCTAGGATGTCTCGAAAGTATGTGTCGAACAACAAAGAGTGCGTCCTTCCTATGCATATATAGTTACTTAAAAAACTCTTCTAACAAAATATAAAGTGATAAGTGCTGCGACTGCAAATAAGACATGGCTTAAAGGTCTTGTAACCAAGCCATGATATCGTTTAAAAATGTATGTGTGAGAATGAGATGGGGGAATGTAGATACTGACTCTTCTCCTCTCGTGTCTCGTCGAGCTGGTGGTACTCCTCTGCGTCGGGCGCGCGCTGCAGGCCCGGGTGCTGGTTGAACAGGTTGGCGACGAAGGCCAGGTTGAGCTTGTACACGCCGGCCACCACGTCCGCGGGCGATACGAACGCGCGGCACCGCAGCTTGGCCGCCTGCTGCAGCATCACCTCCGCCCGCCGGTGGAGGTCCGATTCCTGGGAGGAGGTGGTTTGATTTAGTAAGCTTAATATTCGGAGATTTTTTTGTTACATATTATATTTGTGTAATCCAAACTAGGATTTTCTGCAGTGCTAAGGATAGGACAATTAACAAATATGACATTAAGACCGGGACCGACTTGTACAAATGGTACAAAATTGTCTGTCCCCAGTGGGAATCGAACCCGCGACCTTTTGCGCTCGAGTCAACTGAAATCACTAAGCCAACAAGGCGTTAAATTAATTTCTCAGTTGAATTTTAAATTTAATTGATTTCAGATATCTCTATTCAAGGCAAAATTACACTGTCATATTAACCAATGTGGCTAACAGTGCATTGATTTGTGAAGATGACACTGTCAGATTAACCAGTGTGGTCAACAGTGCATTCATTTGTGAAGATGAATGACACTGTCAGATTAACCAGTGTGGTTAACAGTGCATTCATTTGTGAAGATGACACTGTCAGATTAACCAGTGTGGTCAACAGTGCATTCATTTGTGAAGATGACACTGTCAGATTAACCAGTGTGGTCAACAGTGTATCCATTTGTTGAGATGATACTGTCAGATTAACCAGTGTGGTCAACAGTGCATTCATTTGTGAAGATGACACTGTCAGATTAACCAGTGTGGTCAACAGTGCATCCATTTGTTGAGATGATACTGTCAGATTAACAAGTGTGGCTAACAGTGCATTCATTTGTGAAGATGACACTGTCAGATTAACCAGTGTGGTCAACAGTGCATCCATTTGTGGAGATGATACTGTTAGATTAACCAGTGTGGTCAACAGTGCATCCAGTGTTGAGACATTGGAGTACTGACCCTGAGCGCGTCGAGCGTGACTCCCGCGTCGCCGGGCGCGATCTGCTTGAGCAGGTACGAGTAGATCTCAGAGTCGGACACGTCCTGCTGGAAGTTGGTGCAGCGCCGCGTCACGCCCGCGCTCTGCAGCTGGTGGTTCACCCACCGCAGCAGGATCGCTTCTGGCGACAGCGCGAGAAGATCCTCGATGCGCTCCTGCCAACATAACACAAATTAGATATATTTTTAGTAATGAATACAGAATTAGCGTAGCTCGGTCGGGCAGGACGCTGCAACCTAAATATGAGCAGAAATAAATACACACCGACGCCCATGATCGGTCTTCAGGAGACTTGATGACAGGCCTATGTTCCTACGGAGAGATAATTTATGTGTATGTATGTTTAAATATCTATGATAGAAACATATATGTATTGTAATGTAGTCATATATATTTAACCCCTAATTTATGGTATCTCTAAGTATATGCACATTGTCATTGGTTCTACCGTATATTTCTAGTAACTCCCATAGTAAAGGTTGGCTGGAAGAGATATTTGTACTCTTTTTCTCTTTGTACCTTTTTATTACTGTTGTGTGCAATAAATAATATAAAAAGAAACAAGAATATTCAGCATTTTCTCAGTTTGAAATAGTCATTTTCTGTCTAGTTTTAATAGAAAAATAGAAGAGCATGCATTGAGCTCATTGTCAGGTCCACTTTTTGCACTCTGGAGTAATGTGTGAAAAAACTCTAGAAAAGTACGATTTCAACGCGAAAAAAATATGCGGGAAGGAAGTTATAGAGTATTTAGAGGAATAGTGGAAAACTTGAATCAACCATCATAATTTACCTCGTCATTAAGCAGCTCGGTGAGACCAGGGCAGTGCTCGAGGGTGATCTGGTTGAACAGACCAATGCGGATGATCTGCCAGAGTAGACCCAATACCAAGTGCGGTTTGCCTGAAGACACATAAAATGTTTAAAATAATCTTGATCTTAGCTTCATCATCATCATCATATCAGCCCTTCGACTCCACTTCTGGACATAGGCTTTCTCCAATAAACGCCACCACACTCAATCCTCCGCCTTCTAAAGATGTTATAATCCTCGCGCGATAAGAACGGCATAGAATCTTGACATTTTAACTCAAAAGGGACATGAACGGCCGTTATGATCGCGCGAGGTGACATGTCTCTAATAATGTTACCAGGTACGTCGTTTTACAAAGTTTTATGTGCAAAGGATGTTTCTGTGAACATATATCGTGTTAGAGTTTTAAGTGCAAATAAGCTAAGTCGTGTTGGACTACATAATTTTGGATAATACCTACTGCTGATATGTATTAAGATATGAATCAATTTACCTGCTTGTATTGTTGTATTTAGGATATTTTTGTACTACTATAATAGAATTAAACTGAAATTGATTGCAATACTTGTTTACTTTTTCAATGAAAGACTGGCTACCTATAGAACAGGGAATCCCTAGTTTGTGAGCCAGGCTACTGCTTGTAATAATATATTTACATAGATATATCTAGTATAAGGACCCTACTGTTCTTGAACCAATAAAGTTATTTGTATTTACTCCTCAAATAGCAGATAGATAACTTCTCTGTCATAGAAGAAAGTAGGCCTTCTACCAGCTTGTCAGTTTCATAATTGCTTCCTTGAATGACGTTCCTCAGGGCGATGTATTAGGTCCCATTACTCTCATACTATATGGCGTTCCTCAAGGTACTTTCTTAGGCCTAATTCTATTCCTAACATACCTTTAGCGAGGTCGTGGGCGTCGATGTTGACGATGTTACAGCCGATGGCCTGAGATGATACCAGCGCCAGTGTTAAGTTCTCGTGCTTGGTGTATAGTGTTAGGTTCTTCTTGTTGATAGCTCGCTCGTCTATCGTGTCTGGGCATGAGTGGTTTATCACTTTGCTGTAATTTGAGAAGAATACTAGTGAAGACAGAGATTTATAATAGATTTTAAATTGACATCAGAATTCGAGGGTATAATAACGCAGACTGCGGCTCCATCTAGTCGAGGAGTGTTAACACTATGCCTTTCCAATGGTCTCCACTCGATAACTGGTCTATCCCAACGTTTATCGATCCACACTTAATATGTGCAAAACAGTCTGGTATTAAGTATCCGTTTCTCAAGGGTCCCACGGCACAATTATAGGACGAAATATAGTCAAGCCTTCGTCACTCGATGGAACCTACCGCGATAAGTACCTACACTTTCAGACAGCCCCGATGTGGTTCTCGCCCGGCCTGTACGTAGTAATAATAATGCTAAGTCGAGCTCCTTAGACACTTTTTGCGCGCTGCGGCAATTAGATGATTAAAAGCGTACACATTTTTGTTTCACTAGAGAGTGATGTATCTATTACGTAGTAACTATATTAAGTAATCTGTGACATAGATGGTAACACGAACAGGAAATATATTGTCCTCACCTGGCTAGCCGGTGGGATCAACATAAAACACCCTATAATAATGATCATACAGTTGTTTGTAACATTGTTTCCTATCATCATCATCAGGTTATTTTTGTCTCCACTGCAGGAGCACAACCCTCTCTCATCTGCCGGAGACAGACGGAGGATTTGGCTTACATTCCCCGCGCTGGCTAGACGGGTTGGGGAGGCCTGACTGATATTTTATGTTGTTTCCTATCTTACCACAATATAAGTCCATCCTTGAGTTTCTCGTACAGCTGCTTGCCCTCAGGGTCTATCGGCAGCAGATGTTTAAGGTCAGGGTCATGCTCCAGATTGCTGTTTATCCACCCTGAGAACGCCATCTGCTCCTCCTGTCTGACCGAGTGGGTTGTACCTGGAAATATTTATTTGCCTTTTCAGTTCAATTATTTGTTTTAAGTACTTTTCACTTTCGAATTCCGTTTTACAGTCAATTTTGATCTCTCAATTTATGCAATGCATTAGCTTTGAAAAGCAGCAGAAGGGTCTATTCACATTGGCGCAGAGTCGAGTCTAGGGTAGCGTCGCGCAATAAATAACTTTGCGTAACGAACTTCATCTTCACTATGTAATGTAAAAAATTGTGTGAGAGCATTCGCACCGCCGCCGATGGAAGCCACGCACAGTCGCACTAGCCGTATGTTGCTTTTACACAAATTTGTACATTACACAGTGTAGATATAGTTCAATATGCAATGTAAAATGTTGTACCGAAACTACGCCTCGCTTTGTTTCGCCACTCTGCGCCCACGTGAATTGACCCGTAGTTGTGAGACAAACATACCATCGCTGGAAGCTTCACTCATACCACCTAAATGCTCCAGGTTTTCCTTTTTACTGACCGCCTGTTTGAATGTGCTCGATACCTGAAAATATAAAAAAACATGACTAGATTAGTCTAGTTGGTGACTGGATTAGGGAAGACATACTCGAATACTATGTATCAAAAAGGTCACCACAGAAACAATTGTTAATCGAAATAATTAAAAGTGTAATAAAAAATATATTTTTGAGTTTTAGTATGTGCAATCTATACATATAATAAAACTGTAGCTGGTCTATGTCTGTGCATGGGAGATATTGTAGAAAAATTTATAAGAGGTGTCTTCATAAGGACAATAGAAGCCAAAATAATTGTTTTCAGAATTTTTGTCTGTCTGTCTGTATGTATGTTTGTTACCTCATCACGGCAAAACTACTGAATGAAATTTGATGCAGTTTTCACAGTAGTCTTGCTGGAGGACTAACTTAAAATTTGGTGCATGTTTCATCTTGATACGTCACTTAGAACCTGAGATATTAAGAAGCCATTATATGCAAAATTCATATTGCGATTGGTTTGTACTACAGTTGGAGCGGGAGTAGGAAAGGGATTGGGATCGGGATCGGAATCGGGATTGAGAGTCTGAGTAGGAGTGGGATAGGGAGCGAGAGTGGTAACTGTAGTCTAGCACTGTGAGTGGGAGCGGTAAAGAAGATACATGAAAAAAGAATAAGGGAGCAAACAACAAGGAGATAATGTTACTTTAGTGACCTGGGTTAGCATTAAGTGATGATATAATATAATAATGACTTCTTTGAGATTAGAATGCTATGGTCAAAATATTTGTTACATACATAAGTACCTATATTATTCTTTTTATCTAGAATTTAGTATGTTCAATTGATATTTGTGTAATATAAACCCATATTTTACATCTTCTTGTAAAGTAGAAACTTGTAAGCATATAATTTTATTTACAAAAGTTCCCGGTGGTACCTGCTAAGAATAGGGCCACCCCCAATCTTTCCGTGTGTGTCGTCAGTTACGGAACTGCACCACGGACGGGCAGCAGCATTCTGATGTGTATATTTAAGATCATTATTGCGATCACTAATCCGCCTGTCAAGCGTGGTGTATATGATAAATCCTCCAATGGACAGCCCATCAAAAGTGGCATTCTATTGGGGAGGCTTATGTTCAGCAGTGGACGTTATTTCGGCTGATGATGATGATTCACCCATTTACACTTATGTAGTTAATTATTTTGTTTTTCAGCAAATACAAACAGCATTCATACGAACTTGTTCAGATAATGTCAAGAACGTTGACCTTGTGATTAACACTTCCATGAGTCATATTATCATATATATAAGTTAGTAATCTGACAAATGCCCGCGGTTTCATTTAACTGAATTTTTAAAAACGTTAATGATAATTGTATTAATAAGAAAAAATCCATAAACGGATGTAAATTCTAAAAATTGTTGTTCGTGAGCTGAAAAATGCGTAGATTGAGGAACGGAAGAATATTCCCCAGTACCACCTCAGAAACTTGGTGTACAGCATGCCGAATCGAATGACAGGTGTGTTAACAGCACACGGAGGTAATAAAAGGTAGTAAAATACGACCAAATGATTCTTTTGTAACAAAATATGCTTATTTAAAAAGAATGTGTTCCCATAGAATTGACAGATTTTTATTTTTTGTCTTTTTAATAAGTAAGATGATCAAAAACCAATTTCTTTTTTATCAATTTTATTTAGTGCTAAGAAATATCCTATAAAACCCTTTTTATTTTAATAAACTACCATTCTTAGTTTTCGAGAAATTAAGGTTTTTGTTAGTGACCCAAATTGATTGTCCTCGAGTGTAATTTAAAGTTAACGTTTTGTCCGCTAAATACTCTTCTTCTGTGTAATAAGATTTCAGTATCAGTAGTTCGTGGAAAAGTTTGTCTGCAGGAATTTGTTTCCGTTTTTCAGGAACTCACTGCCAGCTTCGGTATTTTCGGACAAGTACAACTTGGATCTTTTTAAAGGAAGAGTGAATAGGCATCTTCTGGGTAAGCGCGCTCCACCTTAGGCCTTTTCGTGACTTACCATCAGGTATAATTGAGGTCAAGCTTACCCATCAGGAATAAAAAAAAGGTGTTTGAATATTTTTATTGGAATGAAATATGTACTGATTGTAGTGTTAGTCGAGACACTGGTTGACATTTATTTCGTGTACAAAATACATAACAACACACTCAAACTGTGTTCTGCCGCCTAGGTCATATAATACCTTAAAAATTACAATACATATTATGTTCGGATTCTACATCGCCACGGGATGGGCTGTATGGCTCGTGAAGACCGTTGTCTTATCTGGGAGTGACATTTAACTTTTGCCTATGTATTCTTCTAATTGTCTGTACCTTTCTCTTCTAATTTTGTGTAATCTTGCATTGTTTAAATATTATAAATTGTAGTAATAAAGCAAGGAATTTTAGAAAAGTGGTTTCAATTAAAACGCTCGACTTCGTAATGCCCACTAAATACATATTTTTGTAGTACGAAAGTATGCAGCAGTCGTTCAGTATCCATTTTAGACTAAGTGCTCTATTTCTAGTTATATTCATTCAAACTGCGTCTTGTCATCTATTTGACCCTTGTCACAGCAATTATTTACAATAGATAGTTATATTGACATATGACAAGCTTAATCTTATGATAAACATGGCTAATAGGTCCCAATAAGCAGTTTAAAACATCTGCTAGGTTAAACTCGTTGAACTGTTTTGTTGACGCGTCTTGAATTTTGACTGCGCTGAACAATTGATCGTAATTAGAATCTAATTCACACATAGTATGCCACAATAATAAATTTAATGTCAATTTAAAAGAGCAATTGTCAGTCACGTTCAATCAATTAAAGGTTATTCCATACAATCGAAGTTTATATTAACAAGTGAGCTTGCTACAGAATAATATTGTGAATAACTAAACTACTTATGGCATCGCGCAATGCAACGTTAATTATAAACTTATATATATCCATACAAAATGACCTCTGAGAGTCACAACTTTTATAAGTTGTTTTTTTTATCGTTGTGTTGATTTACAAGATACCATTTTAATTATGACCGTGTGGTTCCCGGCTTAGAATAGGGGCCTCAATTTTTCCGTGAGTATCATCAAGGCGACTGAGTGATTGCACCAGCAGCGTTCTTCTGATCATTACTGCGATCACCAATCAGCCTGCCAAGCGTGGTCGATGATTATCGCAAATCCCCTAGTGGTAATCCCCTTATGTGATTATGAAATTTCTTGTCAACATTTAAATAAAAACCTGCTATATTTTTGTATTTCACAGTTCTTACTATGCTGAAACTTCCATGTTTTTGGAAGCTGACCTGTTGAGCCTTGAGGTGTGCGACGTGCGTGATTAGTGAGGGAGATTGCGTACTTCCTCGAGTCACCGTTCACGTTCCCGTTGACGCCGCACAACCCGTACCTCGCACCGTTATCGTTGTACTCCAGGTTCTAAGCATACGTGCGATACCTGTGGTACTGGTGTGTAAACTCATCCGATAAGCACCTACCAGAGCCACATCTCGTTCTTCCTCAAGTTGACACTGCGCGCCTCGCGCTTCAAGCCGTCGTAATTTAAATCCTGGATTTAAACACGCTCTGATATTTAATGTTAAAGTGAAGTATGTGAAAGCAGACCTGTTGAGCCTTGAGGTTTGTGCACAGGTCCTCGAACTCCGTGAGCGAGATGCCATTCTTCCTCGAGTTCCCGTTCACGTTCCCGTTGACGCCGCGCGCTCCGTGCCTCGGACCGTTGTCGTTGTACTCCTCGATCATGCATCGCACCTGGAATGTTAAGGTATTTATTAACAATAAAACACTAAAGATATATGACAGATGCTTTTCGCGTTGTTACTCTCCTCCACTACTAAATATATTCGAATGGGGATGGAGTTTTCACTATGGGATAGCTTGGTTCCTCGGCAAGGCTTTAGGCGATATTCCTGCGGGAATAAAAACTTATTCCACGCGAGCTATAGAAAACAAAAGAATATTTGTTTGTCGGGTTTTTTGCTTGTATTAGGGTAGCATATAGGGTAGGCTGGTAGTTATCGTATCACGCGTAAACTACTTGACGAATTTTGATTTGACTTTGTTATTGTATGCTAAATGTCCCCATACATTTTGGGTATATAACTTTCGTCGATACGACGACGGCATGAACGGAGTAAACACAGACCAGGACGAACTAGTAAAAATATATGAAGTTGTCTGTCCCAAGTGGGAATCGAGCTCATATCTCTGGCGATCGAGCGAAAAGTCCGAACTACTATAACTAGATCAATAAAAGTGTAAACTGACCTTCCATTGTGGTATTTTGTAGCCAACACTATCGAGCGCGTCCTTTAATTCCTTCATATCGATGTAGCCATTGCCGCTTGTGTCGATCTGTAACAAAAAAAAGGCAGTTAGTCCCAGTAATAAAAACGTTAACTTCGCGTGTCCGAAGGCTCTCTCCCTCGTATACCTCCTAACTAAAAGGAAACAGAAGAAATGGGAGGCCTTTTCTCAGCAGGGCTTGAAACACAAAATAATATAACAAAATGTTACCGACATATTTGCACCAAACACATTTGGGTCGAAAATATTATAAAATTGTTATGAGAACTACCCATACAACCTACTTTAACTAATATTTTTATGACAAGTTTTTGCCCGCGGCTTCGTTCGCGTAGGTTTCGATATTTACACATCTTCACTGCTTAATATGGTTTCCCTTAGGAATGAGATGTTTTTCGGAATAAAAACTATCCTATGTCCTATTCCAGGACCTAACCTATATGTGTAGCAAGTTTCATCCTGATCCGTTTATTGGTTGAAGCGTGATTGAGTACCAAACATCCAAACTTTCGCATTTATAATATTAGTGTGATATTCTTCTTCATACAAATAAAAATAGTTCAACTAACTTCCTAACAGAAAGTGAAATTATTACTAAGATACTTTTGATCTTTATACTAGCGACCATTACAAAATTTGTATTAAAATTTATTCGTATGCTCTCCGAAGCGTGGGGTGCCCAAGACCTTGGTACACCTTTTTTGTGAAACTCACTACAACAGGACTGGTACGGACGTCACCAAAAGTGGTTTAACAATAAACAAACAAACACATGCAGAAGAAACGGCGTTACAGAATAATAATGGCGATTAATCCCGCTAGGGGCAAACGTTCGTATGATGAATATGAATGTTTGTACCCAAGTCTTGTATGTTTATATATTTATTTAAGTATGTGTATGCGTATGCGACGGCCGTTGGGGCAGACGAGTTCTGGAGTGGAGACCACGGATTGGCACGCGCAGGGTGGGACGCCCCGCCGCCAGATGGACCGACGACCTAAAGAAGGTGGCCGGAAGCGGCTGGATGCGGAGGGCGGAGGACCGGGTGTGGTGGCGTTCATTGGGGAAGGCCTATGTCCAGCAGTGGACGTCTAAAGGCTGACATGATGATGCGTTATCTAGTAACCATACCACAGGCTCTGCCTAGTTTGGGACTGGATAATTGGTGTGAATGTCTGACATATTTATTTATTTAATTAAAAGCAGTGGAACTACGTAAAGTAGCGCACGCCAGTTTAACGTCGCCTGCAAAATAAATCACAGCCGGCAGTACGCACTACTGGTCTGTAATGTATGACAAAAGCTCTCTTTATGAATTTATATTTTCATTACAGATAAGGATTTCTAGTTATATTCTATTCAAGAACCATGCATTTATACGTGTCAAATTGTCAACGATTCATTAGATGATTATGATTAGTTAGAAAAAGTGATTTCTTGATACTATGCAGCTAGCGCGCAGTCTTGTATGCGAAATACACGACTGTTGTCCTTAGTGTGTCGAACCACTTCTCGGGCCGACTGTACGAGTATATTTATGGTTATGTGGAATCACAATGCGTTGTTGATTAAATGTTTATTGTTTGGATACCAAAATTATCATACATTAAGGAGGGAAAAAAATACGTATTGGTCATAGTCATATTGATCATATTGCCGTGTGGTTTCCGGTAGAGTAGAATAGGACCACTCCAACTCTTCCCGTGGATGTCGTACAAGGCGACTAAGGGAATACATTATAAAACATCAGTCAGGCCTCCCCAACCCGTCTGGCCAGCGCGGGGAGTGTAGGCCAAATCCTCCGTCTGTCTCCGGCAGATGAAAGAGGGTTGTGCTCCTGCAGTGGAGACAAAAATAACCTGATGATGATGATGATATTGATCTTTGTATACGAACTCGTCAAAACCTTCATTTACGAAAGGACTAATGACAGAAACAGTCTTAAAGCCTAGTAAATTTCAGTTGTGACAATTCTTTCACGAATTATCAACCGACTCCACCTTAGGCCTCATCATCACTTACCATCAGGTGAGATTGAAGTCAAGCGCATACCCATCAACAATAATAAAAAAAAGGAGAAGGTTATTTTACATACACATTTAATGTTTATAATTTAAGCGTTTTTTTTAAATCTTATTAATTTAACTTTATGTATGACATCTATTGACCTACTATTTAAACTAGACAATGAAAATCTTCTTTGTCTTGGAAATGTTCAAGTTCTGCAAATATAAAAGTAACCATAGTTACGCACATTAATAATGTCCTTATCTGTTTAATTTATTAGGTCATTTGGAAAAAATACTTTGGGAGAAAGAGAGAGCGAAGGAGAGAGGATATTCACTTAGACTGTTGTTCAGACTGCTACATACCTCATGTTTTTATTGTCTCTGGTTACAGGTTACTTAATAGTTATTACGTAACAGATACATCATTCCCTTGTAAAACGAAAATACCTACGCTTTTTATCATCTATTCATTCCAACCGCATGTCAGAGAATACACGCAAAAATGTGTGTAAAGCGCTCGACTTAGCGTTGTTATTACTTCGCACGGGCGGGGCGGGAACCATGCCGGGACGACTAGTTTACTTATCACGTTCATGATAGTTCGTTCTAGTGACGGAGGCCTGTGCATCAGCATATAGTAATATGTAGTATTCTCTTACATATGTCTAAGGCCTGCGCAAACGAAGTCGCGGGCACAGCTAGTCATATAGTATTTCTACGAACATAATGTCTTACCATTTCGCATGAATACTTATTACAGGCAGACATTCAGATATAAACACTGCCGTAAGTATATCTGTCGCTTGGACAACTTGACAATAGAATGTTTATGTAACATCGACTCGATCTAACGCTTCGTCAAGATTGGTCATTGGTGATATAATTAAAGAATAGCTAGTGATTATATTAAACTACAATTAGGCAATACGGTGAGGTCACCCCTCGTGTTAGCACTGTGCGGTGTGAACTGTAATAATTATAATGAATACTGGATTAAATAAGATAAGAGAATGATACGGCTTGAATGTAAAGAATGCAAAATGGCTGCAAATTGAGACAATACAGGTATTAATTTTATCATTATCGTGAGGGGCCGTGTTTGGGGGTTCTATGTGAAAGATCGTATAAGTCAAAAGTCCTCAATCTAATGAAAGCCCTGCGCAAAATAATTCGATCATGAAAAAAATCTGTTCGTGAACGACGTGAAACAAAATGACACGTGTACGATATAAGGTCAAAATTAGACTTAATTATTAGTGATTTAGCCTTCTTAGTAGTCCAATACGTCATTTAATACTAATATACCACACACACACAAATCTAGAGCAGGATACACTGTAAGAGTAGCGTTGAAATAAAAGTGAGAATGACGGTATATACTCCTTAGAACTAAAAAATGGCAGGCATAGCTATATATTACATTTCAGAAACATATATTTAGGTAATGGATGAGTCTTATGACTTGGAAAAGACCGTCATCTCCATCCAACTCTTAAGAAATTCAAGACAAATCGATCTGCCGGTAAGATCATGTGTTCTCTTTTCTGGGATAGTCAAGGGGTAATAATGATTGAATACCTCGATCATGGAGCTAGTAGTATGGGTACAATAACCTAAAACAGTAACCTTCAAATAATGCATTAAAGAAAGTGCAAGTTAATAAAAATGAGTCCAAGTTTATTACGTATAGTTTTAATTAATTAAGTTACACTATAAAAATGTTAATTAGGCCACGCTCTGTTTATTGCCGAAATGTGGAGGCAAGGCCGGTAGCCGGCAAACGTGTTAGCGGACACACGTGTTGGGCAGAACATTATGCGTATGCGCATTAAGGAATGCGCATAATTTCAGTGACGTCATCAAAATAGTAATAGATGGTGTGGTAAGTGAATCCCAGATAGATATTTAGAGTAGGTTTTCTTGTATCTATTTTTTTGGAGTTTGATCAACACTTTTGTAAAATGTAAAATAAAAAGTTTTTTATTCAGAAGTTATAACGAACCTTTTTTGGTCTGTTTGTTCGTTGAATAACTCGAAATTTCAAATAATATGTAAAATTAATATGTAAAATCGGTTATGACAGAAAAATTAAGGAAATTTAAGTTATTTAAGACAGGAAATTGAAAAAAATAATAATTGTCGAAACCCGCATATTGTGTACGTCGATGTACTACAATTTGCTGACTTTGGGTATTTTTTATATAAAGAGTTATCAGACTCATACAACGTGGTGCTCCAAGTTTAAGCTGCCAATGGGAACAACAACATCTATTGATCTAAATGCCAACCTAACATGCATGCGATGCGTTGCTTTTTAACAGACAAGGCGTGGCGATATAACAAAAATAATTCAATCACAAACGGGCAGTAGCGCATCCGGTGCAACATAGAACGGCTGGAGCGAAGGCCTATGTCCTTTTTTTTTCTCGCGGGGAAATGCCTAACGCATACCCACTCGCCTCGGAGGGACGAGCGGGTTATGTCGGGATCACACCGACTAAAACCCCGCGGTGGCCGTCTCCGAGGCACAGAAGAGGGAGAGACACCGGGATCAATACGTATTGCTTTCCAGTGTCCCTCCCCGTGCGCCCCGCCGCTCGCACTCGGCGGCCCGTCTTGGGGGGAGACTTAGTTCCTCCCCCCGCACCCTCGCGGTGCCTGCAGCAACAACGAGGCCACCTCGTTGCTGCCACCCTCCCCGGGCACGCATAGATGGGTACACAGAGCCCCCGCTCCGTGCACCGCGTCCCCGATGACCCCTTTTAGTCGCCTTGTACGACAGGCAGGAGATACCGTGACTGTATTCGTCGCCCCAGTCCACAGGGTACTCGGGCGCTTTCAGCGATCCTCATGCCGTCCGCGCCCGACTCTCTTGCGACGGATTGGGTGAGATGGATACTGCTCACCCACTCCGCCGCCTCCCCCTGTGATAGTCCACCCCTTCCAGGACCTCTCACCGCCATCTATGAGGATGAGACACAGCCGACAGCAAGAGTTCCGCCCTCCGCTGCCCGCCAGTCTTGAGACCTCCCGCCACCTCTGCGCCATCAGCAGCGGAATACCAGCCCCGCGGGCGCGATGGCCACGCCAGTCTCGCGACTGGCAGGCCCACCTCTAAAATGTTTAAAAGAGGTTTTCATCCCTCGTGGCCCCCACCTAACGGTGGCGGCCCTCTGTCCCGACGCCTATGGGTCGGGTTACGAGTCGGCCGGCGGTGGCCGAAGCCTTGCCCGCCAGTCTCGCGACTGGACGGGCCCGCCGCCCTCGACGGTGGCACAGGGAATATCCCCGGTGCCTGCTTAGCGGCACGTAAGTGCGCGCTGAGCCCGCCCTTGCCACATCCACTGTGCCCTCTGCTGATCAGAGGTACACGCGGAGGGACTGCCCGCCAGTCTTGCGACCAGCGGGCCTGCTCGTGTTTGGTCCGCGGGAGCAAGTTCCTACCCACCTCTGGTGGGCATTCCCTATCCTCCATCCGGGTACACCCGGAAGACCGGGCAGGTCCGTGGAAGGCGTATATCCAATAGTGTATGTTGTTGTTGATATACCTTTATTATACATGTACAACTTCAATTCAATGCTAATCGCGGTAACATGCATGAAACGTTTTTTTTTATGCCACGTTATTAACAAGTTACGCTCAATTTGGTAACAGTAACATGTTTTAATAGTTATTATAAAATATGTTATCGTTATTTCTTGTTATCCTGATATGAAAATTGGTTGTTATATTTTTATTGACATTTCATATCTATTCAATTATACATTATATTATTATTACTTCAAGATACGGTAGCTAGATATACATATAGTTTTTATAACGGATCATTTTATATGGTCAAAAAGAAAGAGCTGATCTTAAATGAACACAGCTCGATGCAAAGAGAAGACGCCATACAACACCGGAGGGAGTTGCCATTGCCAAACTCACTAAGTAAAAGTTATTGAGTACTTTTTCATGTACATGCGAGTGACAAGTATCCCAAGTGTCTTGTTATTCTTGAGTGATTAAAACACAGATTAAATGCCCAAGAAACCATTTTGATACGTATTTCCCACTAACGAGCGAATGTAAATGACATGCAATCAAGCCATCATCGCGGTTGAGTAAATGAGGTCCGTTGGTCTTAGTTGTGTTGGACCGTGGGCAGTAAGTAGTCGCATATTCCACTTTGCGCTTTTAATCTAAAAAAAATCGGCTTGGAAGTCCCTGAAAATACATTGAGCTCATAAATTACCATTTCTCTATGCGTAATTTCTACAGGAACGTATTTTTCCCTTTTTAGACTACATAAACACAAAACTACATCCATGAAGTTTTTTAATAGTAACTAATTTAGATTTTTGAGTTATTAACTGTAACCAATTGGTTCATTTGATAACCCTGTGGAGTATTAATTGTATTTGATAACCGACCCGCGACCCATTAACCGTTAAAACGATCGGATGTACGAGTATACTGAACTACTGCGTGACACACTTTACTAATAGAAATTACCTAACGTTTGACTTGTAAACAAAATTTTATACATACATACATAATGCTCACGCCTTGGTCCCAGAGGGGTAGGCAGAGACGATGGATCGCCAAATTTGTATAATTATGTAAATAGGGATAATTATATACAACAAATTGAATAGAGACTCTATCTTTTCTTATTCAATTTCTTTAAGGAAGACTTGAAGACAAATAACATTTATAAATACATATAATATATGCTGATAACAAGTCGTCACATATCTATATAAATAGCAATATAAACTTCACAAAACAATATTATTAATGAATAACAAGAGATGTATGTGAAGACTACACAATAAATAAATAGATATAGGTGGTGCAGCGCAGCCTGTGACATACGTTTGGCGAAAGTGGTATAGATTGTACAGTTCACGACGGCACGCCCCACTCCTCGCTCACATTTCATTGTTGCGTTATATTGTTACTGTGTTACTTCTATCGTTACGCACTAATCATCAATGTGTGCATACCTACACTAAGATACTGATGTTCAGATAGATTCGGATAACTCCCCGCGTCCCACGCTCACCCCTCGAAAAAGTAGGGGGGGGGGGGGGGGGGCGCGGGGGCGTGCCATCTTATATACTCGTCAACTGAAATAAATAGGTATGTGGTTCACAGCGAGATAATCAAACCAATATCTTATCGCATTCGAAACGTCAAGCGGTTTCTAGAATAATAGCACAACGATTTGGATATTATTGATTGTGAGTTGTGATGTAACCGAGTAAACGATGCAGGTCAATCCGATCGTTAAATTATACATATGTATAGCAATAAATACGCAGTTGGATAATTTTATAGAATGTATTTTAACTAATTGAATAAACGAGTCGTAGAATTCAGATAACTCATTCGATAGTGAGTTCGCCTTCGTTAGAGATTTTATGCTATGGGTTCATCATTAGCCGAAATACATCCACTGCGGAACATAAGCCTCTCCAATAGAATGCCACCGTTAGTGGGCTGTCCATTGGAAGATTAGGATGGCCCTCTTCTAAGGCGGGAACCACACGGCTTATATATATTTTTGTAATACTTATAAAACGATACTCAGACTGATCAATCAACGCTAAAATAACTCAAACTAATGGGTCGAGAAACTTGAATTTTGAACCCCTAAATTCACCCCAACTAGGCGGGGACAACTAAAAAATTTTTTTTTGAGTAAGCAAGCAATGCGATCGCTCCGTCTTAGCCGGACTTACACGCGATAAGTAGACACGGTTCTTACACGCGAATTTACTACTACTATTTAATTAATTTTTTGTTTACCACGTCAGTCTGTCAGTGTTGTACGTTAAGATTAGTATCTCCAACTACCCATTCTTTGCCTCACAATACTAGACGTAACCCCAGGTGGCGTTTACAGTAAAATAAAAGTAGCAGACGTCTTTCTGCATTTCGCAGCTTAAAAGCAAATCGACGGCGAAGTGTCAGGACCTCCTAACTTTCATTTTGGCGTTTTTCAGTTTTTAATGCAGAACGACTCGATTTTCTTTACTACACTACCCATTAAAAGACCACGCGAGATTTTATGATATTTAGTGAGATCATAGTGAGATGCATTAGGTGCTAAATCAATTTGGAAAAAAACCTGCTGTCAATACCTTCTACTCGTATCTAACTAGGCAAAATATTAGTGTGCCTCACTCCAGCTCGGACGAAGTCGAATTTCAGTGTCAGAGACCCTGGCAGAATTTAA
The DNA here is from genome assembly GCA_947086405.1 of Esperia sulphurella. Lineage (NCBI taxonomy): Eukaryota > Metazoa > Arthropoda > Insecta > Lepidoptera > Oecophoridae > Esperia > Esperia sulphurella. Next base: position 5,124,950 of record OX352281.1, on the reverse strand, counting down.
TACTCATAACGAGTACTCATAAATAATATTCTCTCAATATTATTTAATTGCATTACCTCCTATCCTTACCTTCCATCTTCATAATTAATTGTAAAATTAAATACTTAATGCGAGAAGCAATACCTCCCATCTTACACTAAACTAATTACAACAACGTTTTATTGAAACCGCTTATAGCACAGCATTTTCACATCAAAATACGACGCCAAATGCGCTCAAAAGATTTTCAAGTCAGTAATTTTAGAAAATGAAGTTTTTTCGTAATCTGTAAAATGTTGTTTTTGTAGATAGGAGGTCCTGACACTTCGCCGTCGAAATGCTATTGTATAATTCAATTATCATGCTCTTGTAATTGCATCTGTAGGTGCCAAACGAAACAAAAATATGTCATAAACACACCTCCTACACCCAAAGTACCATGAAACATCACAGAAAGATATTATGTAAACACAGTGTTGTCAGTGAGTGAATCACCCCTCGTGTGAGTCACACGTCGTGTCATACAGTCGTGAGTTACGTTGTTTTGTAAAGTGAACCCTTCGTCCTCGTCGAGGTATGAGGAAGGTATTCTTTGCGTAATTTACTATGAGTTATGTAGGAAGTTTTCCTTAGAATTATTTCTGGATAGCTTCGAAACGTTCATTATTCTTCCAGTTTAACATTAAAGCATGAATTATGGTAAATTATTATGTTTAACTCAAAAATTGCGCCGCTTTATGTTCTATAAAGTATTATAATTCTCAGGTACAGTGTTTGGAAGGTTGCTGGTGTTTACTACAAGTTTGTGATCAATGGAGATCGCTATGCTAAGGGTTTCTTTGATCCGCAAAGAGGAGATCCGACGAAGAAATAAAGTCACCGACATAGCCGAAAGGATTAGCAAGCTCAAGTGAAAACGCTAGGAGGACCGAACGACCTAAGAAATTCTCCGAGAAATATGCGATTGGCCGGGACCTTTAATTGGAGAAGGCCTATATTCAGCAGTGGTCATCGATATGAGGAGGTATACACTAGCTGCTTAAGTTCACGCCTGTCTGCCCAAAAGTCTAGTCTCACATTCCTCACGTCTTACCTATCCATAAACGGCGTATACCATATTGTACAGCATATACGTACAGTAGTGGGGTCGGGGACCTCCGAAAGCGATGCTCATGCGATTAGGGGAACGTTGACCTGAGCCGATGTTACTTTGATTGAACGTCTTGTTTAGGTAACTAACGTGATTTATTGACTTTATGCAGCATGTTTTTGGTCGACATGCTAAGGTCATATCGTTTAGAACAATGAAGTAATAAATATCAGTGAAATTGCGACTGCGTAGTATTTAATAATGTAGGTATTATACTGAGGATTGGAAAGCCTTACAATTTATTTTAAAGGTATGCAGTTTGCTGGCGTTTTACTTTAAATCTCAGGTGTAAATAACGTTACAAAAAGGCGTACCCACCGAAGTGCCCAGTGGCGAAATGGTTATAAATGTCCCATTTCACCACCCTGGTTGAGAAATAGAAAAGGTTGTACTTGTGGTAAAACTGTAGCAGTCTTATTATAAATAGAGTCAACAAACAACTTATGAATGTAACTTTGTATATATTATTTATGGCACATTTTAAAAATAAATACAGTTATAAATTTTGTGTACAAAGGCTAGTTTACCTTTAAAAGAGATTAGGGTTTATGTAAATAAATTCACTAAAAGAATACGCAAACAGCACCAATTTCCATACACTGTCAGAGTTGCCTGCTGGAATGAGCATCGAACCTAAGACCTCTAGCTTCCGGGGCATACGTTTAAACCACTAGGCAAAGGAGGTAGTGGAATTTGTCTAGTCTGTATAAATGACGCAGTATACTGAACCAGCTCTAACTAGCGCACCGGACGTATAAAATGAACTACTATCATACGTACGATATACAGGAACTTACGACCTCCGTTACCCATTACCTCCTACATAACAGGACCTGTGTCTCAGCTAGTTTGATCTTGGGTCATGTCAAGTGCGCATGAGTTTTCCCGTACAGCCGGCCACACGTTCTATACACACTGGTATCTTGTGCAGTGACAATAGTGAATACATAGCAGTGGTTTTGCATAACCTGAGCCATTCAGAGATGGGTTAATAAAACCCATGGTTATCATTCCACCACTGGAATTTATATTCCGGTTTTCCTTATGGAAAACTAATTAATAAAATAAGGAAGACCAATGATTTTGTAATTAGAAAATGAAATTTCATTAAACTGGCTTTCTAGAATTCTATGATTGATGAATTCTAATATTTCAATTGGCGAAGAAACTCTAGTAATTTTCATAGAATTCTAGAAAACCAGATTGACTCCTTTTTACTATGTTGCCAAAACACTTAGCAGCCTTATTTGATAGAAGAGCAATTTTCGTATTTGGTTGGTTCGTTCGATCGTGGCGTAGTAGCGGAGGAGCGCATTGCCCAGCGCGTGGTCAACCGCCATAAGGTAAATGCGCGCGTATGTATGTAGCTGAACCCTTACCCACTCAAAAGTTACTCTAATGAAGATTTCATTTTCTAATTACAAAATCATTGGTCTTCCTTATATTACCCCACAATGTCACATAAAGGTCGGGTCGCGTTAATTAGCAAACAATAGCTATGTGAACGAGATCATGGGAGTACGAGCGCATAGCGGTGAACCTGCGCTTGCGCCGGAGGTCTTTACAACGATCCGACCACGCCGATGAGGTTTTCGAATGTACCGTGCTAGGTAGACGCAAATGTCCTAAAAATAATGTACAAATTGGTTTTGAAGAACGAATAAAAGGTACGTAGAACGCAGTAGATTTACCGACTAGTAGTAGTTCGTGTTTAATAGGTGCTGGGTTTCAGCAAAGTCGTCTCATTCAAACAACGAAACAATAGTAGCACACTATGACTTCGTCTATGCCTTTAGATCACGCTCTAAACCTCTGCTTACCTATCATGTGTTTCACCAATTTTAATACATTTGCGTGAGAAAACATTTACCAACATCGACGCATTCTACACAACTACAAGCAAATAAGATATTTAGAGAATCGTATCGGTGTCGTATCGGCTGATGTGAATACACCCGACGGCTGCAAAACGACAACGTTTGTTATGAATAAGGACCGCTCGCTCGGAAAGTTCGCACGGAGGCAACTGTTTGCGGAATTATATACTATATTTTGAGATTTATATATATTTATTTAGCATATACAACTTTCTCTGATATAATAAATTAAAAATTATTTACTGTTCCAGACACAGATATATTGTAATAATGATAACCGAGGAGCGGAGTCTAGGCGGACAAATTTGTCTAATTCCATACTAGGATTACTACTTGTAGAGTACTATGGGAATTATTAAAAGGTTAACTGGCAGAGAACTATTTCTATCAAGTTTATGCTATTCTATAATTTTGTACAATAAAGTAAATAAAAAAAATAGACAACGATTTCTGACATAATAACTTATAGAAATACCTCTGGCACTCGAATTAAACACTCAAATAGGTATAAATTACGAAAGCTCGTAAATATTCGACAAACATTCGCTAAAAAATATTATGATTGGAATACTAGGTAACGATTTGATTTAGAATGTAAATGAGCTTCCGCTTTATAAATCAGTCATGTAATCGAAGTGAAAAGTAAGTTAATGCTTACAGTGACAGGCGGTCGTCACATGCGTTATGTAAAATTTTCGTAAGCGCCCGCGCACTCCATCATAAAGCTAGAAACACACTATTCAAACTCATGCTTGTTGATTTGGATCGATTAGACGCAAGTCGTTATAATAGCTAATTGTCCACTGCTGAACATGAGCCTCCTGTAACCGTCGTATAAGACGTCTATACTCAAATATACTTGATTTCAGTAAATATATAAAACGATTGAGTTACATATTTATTTAATTAAACAACAACGTAAAGGGTTTTTGTACTAGACGATCACAAACGTTAATTTGACGATTTTATTTCAAGGCCATTATTAATTTATTGATAGGTTAATTCAAGTAATAGGTATTTAGGTATGTATGAGATCATTGACTGTATATATTTTTATTAATAGATAGGTTGATTTTTCTACACTCCCTAATCGAATGCCACTTCGATTTGTTCATTAGTGGATTCAACACGCTTGGCATGCGGATTGGTGATCGCAGTAATGATCTTGATATACACAGCCCGTCCAATCTGGAGCAATCCATTATTCGCCTTGACGACACACACAGGGAAGATTGGGGGTGGCCTATTCTAAGCTGGGAACCAAATGGCCTCAACACAGACCAATATTTGTTTTCACAAACAAAAACGATACGCTTACAACAACACATTTGCAAAGTATAGACCCCTTTGTTGGCTCAAAGCGTTCTTTTCTAAACGAAGTTAACTCAGCGCTGTATCAGCAGCCTTAACTTTTGCATTGCGGTTGTGACTATCCATAAAAGCACTGGTGCACTAGAATATTTAATGCGATTTATGAGTTTCGGCATTGTGAATATAAAATAATGATACTTAAGTTCTTCAGCACTATAAATTGTATAATATTTAGTTAGTTTGTGTAGTAGTAGTATATGTATATATGTGTATGTACCCTTATATATGTTATGTATGTATGTGTGTATATGTTAGTATGTAGGTATATCTATAAATAAATATGTATGCCCATTATTTATGTTTTATGTATTTGTAGTCAACTCATATTTTGTAAAACGAGGACTTACTGGCTTTTCTGTTTTGTTAAAACTATTATGTTACTTTCATGTTTTAGTCATGTTTAGCTGTTGTTGTCCCAAATAAATAAAAAAATTAAAAAACAGGCTTGTTGTTGAATAAAAAAAATAGAGCAGATATGGTGTAAGTTTGAGTGATAATATCTATAAGTCCTTACTTATTGGCTTTATTTACAATTGTAAGAATCGAAAATAATCTGCAGTAGATAAATAAATTTAATTACCAGATGTCGGCATAGCTTGCACTTGTAAAACAACGAATAATACCTGAATGTTGCCAAAAACGACCAAATGGATTGGATTAGTGAAACTTTATATGAGTGATACAGTACTAAGCCAAATCACAACAAATAGAGAGATCAAAATTACCATTCCCTCATATTCAATCAATGGAGAAACGTAACATGCTTTAAGTTACATCCGAAGACGTAGCAGGTAACTTGTCTGTTTCTGCCTTACACATTATTTATATTCAAACCAGCATTATTCTGAAAGCGAACGCGAAAAGACTGGAATCCGAAAACAGGGAAAGGCAGCTTGCACAACCATAATCGGTTTTAGATCTAAATAGACGCAGGAAGTTTTGCAATTCGCGGTTAGTTTCATTGTCTGTTCATGCCTTGACTTTTAAAATTTGCGGTTGTCTTTTTTGTACATCATTAGCCGAAATACGTCCGTGCTGAATATAAGCCTCCCCAATATAATGCCATTTTTGGTGGCTGTCCATTGGGGGATTTGCCATAATCACCACGCTTGGCACGCGGATTGGTGATCCACTACAGCAATGACCTTAATATACACAGGAGAACTCTGCTGTCCGTTCCTGGTCCCATCCCTTAGTCGCCTTGACCTTGACGACGGGAAGATTGGGGGTGGCCCATTCTAAGCGGGAAATACATGGCTTCCGGGAACCACACGTATTTTTTTACAATTGTTCGTAAATCAGCGTCCACTGCTGGACATATGCCTTCCATAAACGTGCCAGCATATCCGTTTATTTATTTTCCTCATCCAGACGTCTCACTTTACAACTATGATTAATGTTATGTTTCGTGTGGCTACACAGGCTAACCTTACTAGAACGCTAATTTGCAATAAGTACCCATTATCTATCTCACATCTTTATCTAATAATGAACATGAGTAAGGACAGCAAGAGACTTAGTAGTGTTTTAGAATGTTCCATACAATGTATAATAAATAAAACGTATAAGTAAGTGCATTCAAGATACTATAGTGACGTATGATTTTTTTATACACGGCTATCTGATTGTACACAAAAATACCAAAACCGATGTTGATGTAATTTTCAAAGATCTGTGGTATATTTTATCTCGAACGACGTCAGGGGCTTAGTAATCTGCCAATTGCTGTAAGCCACGCACAAGAGCGCTAGCTAGGTACTGCAATAGTATGAAAAGTTTGTTGACACAGGTGTGACGCTATGATGACGTCACTGCGTATTGTCCACGCGTATAGAAATGAACCAAATTACTATTTAATGTGGCACATTTCGCTTCTTTATCGTCCTTCATTTTGGCAGAGATACGTGAATTTGACAGATATCTTTAAAAGGCTCTTAATGCAGCGGCTAAAAAATGTCAAGAAGCCAAAAACTATCTTCGCTGACATAGAAAATATTCTGCTAAATATCATTTACATGTCATGAAGCCTTATTCGAGATCAAGCTTTGGCTTTTTTCGTACGCCGCAGTACGTTCAATATTTTATTTTTCTTTGAAAATAGTTAAATGGATACTTAATGTTATAATCTATGTATATTAAATAAGCTTTTAGATAGTATTTTTTTATATGGAGTTTCATATTTATATCTGAAAATATAAGTTTTTTTTGTCTAATTTTACTACTCAACATTTATTATTTTAGGTATTTCGTCATATTTTACTAAGGGATCCTACAAAACTGGTTTTAAAAATGAACTGGCCATCGTCGTTTTACCAGATGACGACACCAAACTTGACTCGGAAGTCCAAATAAATCGGCCAGATTTTTTTTCTGAGTGCAGGGAGCTCGGTACTTCGACTCCCCTCCCCCGCACCTGTCGCGAAGTTACATCTGCCTACCAGGCTTTTTGGGCTCAGCTTGACGTGTATGACACCCATACCAAGTGGCATTGCTCTACTCAAAATTGTCATACTTTTGCCCAATAGAAAACGGACTACACTGGACGGATTGCGATGAAACTTGGCACACAATATAGGTTAGGTCCAGGAATAGGACATAGGATAGTTATTTTATCCCGAACAAACATCCCATTCCTACGGGAAATATATAATAATTTGTGCCTAGTATAATAATTTGTGATGTTAAGTTGTCTACGCGGACGAAGTCGCGGGCAACAGCTAAATAAATCCATTTCAATACGGCAAAGACAAAGGAAAATAAGCCTGACCCCAGACTAAGTTAAGTAGTTACTGACCTAATTGATTTTCGACACAGATTTAAAGGCTTTCCTGCTGCTCGGTTCAAGTCGAAGGCTAGTACGGCTTCTGTCGTGTCTGCTACGATTGGATCAATAGTTCTTCATCAATCAATGTTATTATAGTTTTAACCGTTTTTTGAATGCCTTGCTGCCTGCGAGGGCGGAGGACTAACTTAGTGTGGTTCATTAGGGAAGGCCTATGTCCAGCAGTTGATGTGGAAGGGCTGATATGATGAAATATGATGAGGTGCACAGACTATAGCAGTGGTCTTATCACCAATCACCAACTCACACTGGGCCAGCGTGGTGTAGCACTTTTTATGGGAATAGGTGTCCTCCCAACACTGCATGCAGTAGCCCTTCTTAGTAGGGTTCAAATGAGTAAGAAAGAAGTGGAAACGATAATTTAGTTCTCGGAATCAACTCCCTACTGCGAATGGCTCCACCTGCCGGTAAAGTCACGCAACTATTCACTTCATCACATTAGCCTAAGAGCCATTAATTATGTATTTAGGCGGACAAGTAAAGATGTGTTGGGATGAATGTATTTTTTTTAATTTCCTTTAAGTAAATCTTCAATATTTAAGGTAATCTCCCTGCAGTTGGAGTTTGTTTTTTTCATATATAATACATTTGTCGAATACCAATCCATGATCTTCTCCTGTATCATGGGAATCGGACAAGGATAGGACAATTCACTAATAGGTTTCACATCTAAGCCAGGACAAAGTTGTCTGTCCCAAGTGGGAATACAACGCACGACCTAACGATGCGATCATGTTTATTTTAGATGTTAGAAGTATAAAATAATGTACTGACTCTTGAAATATTTGCTTGTTTCTATGTTATATTATTATCAAAATACTGATAAGTACACGTGATAACTAGATAATTATAAATCGCTTAATCATAGCAATTTTCGGAAGTAAATTATGAGTTCTCTTCTATTTTTGTGCCATATACGAGGAAAGAGAATCATACAATACGGAGTGAAATTCTTCAGCGAGGACTATCTATTTCCTTCTGCCGGGTTATTCATCTTCCTCTTGCCATTAAATTCTGGATATAGGTATTTCCCACTGAACACAATCAAATCTCGCCCGCACCCAGCTGCTTTCGTCTAGGCTGCAGGTCAAACACCTGGTTGAGGAGGTGGGTGGGCCTGCTGATCAGTGGTCTACATTCTAGAAAGATTACAGGTAGATTCTTGTTGTCCTCACTGCCATTGATCCCAACAGTGGCGATCGTGGGGACAACAAGAATTGCGTAAATATCATCTATTCAGGAATTATCCGACAGTTGAAGATATATTAAGATACTGACGTTCGGATAGGCTCGGATTACTCCTCGCGTCCCGCGCTCACCCCTCGCGAAAATTAGTGGGGCGTGCCCTTGTGACTTGTACGATCTATACCACACACGGAGTCGATGCTATAATTTATATTTTGCGCCCCCAGGCCGAAGGCTGTCCTTGCAATTCTAGATGAAGAATGTGGTACGCTTATCGTCTCTGATCACAAAGTACTGCAACCACTCTTGCTCATAAGTTCGAAACATTCATACGTCACCAACAACAAGGTCGATTGTTGAACACGCTTTATCGCACCATTCAACGAATAACTAATCCAAGATAAAATGTGGTCACCGTAATACTTGTTTTATAATAGCAGCTAAGCCGAAAAAACATGTATATTATAGAGATAAGAGGACAATACACGTCACACAGCAGGCGGAAAGGGATGCAGACAGCGATAGTATTCCAGTAACAGTTAATATATTAACATTAACCTTAATGGATTTTTTTCTCTTAAAAGGGAGTATTTCCATTAAGCAATAAAGTTTACTTTACATTATATTGAGATATAGACTCCAATGAAAGTAAGCTCTATTGCATAATGGTCATACGTTCGTTTGAAAAAATTACTCATCTACTAGTGGCATGCCGAGGCTATGCCACTGATTATGTTAGTCTTAGAGCTGGTTCATATACCATTTTCTTCGAACTACATTTCGACTGTAATATCGCAGTTTGGGTGCAGACCGATCGGAACGTCCACTGACTGCACGCTTGTTGCAGAAATAAAATAAGTGCAAGTAAGAAATAAATTCGGCTGGCAGTGACTGGATGAGAAGAACCGAGGATCGGGTTCAGTGGCGCACCTTGGGAGAGGCCTATGTCCAACAGTGGACTTTTTCGGGCTGATGATGATGATGATGAAGAAATAAATAAATTTTATATATATATTTTTATTATATATATTCAATACAATAATCAGCTCGGTAACCGCATCCGATCTGCAATTTTGGATTGTAACCCAAATGCAGTGTCTACACTCACAACGAATATGTGCGAATCCAGTAGACGCAATGTGGCTCGGTGGACTTCACGTACGCCTTTATTTTATATTATTTGGGAGCACATACACATTCCCAATTAAATCACCTTGTCCTAGCACCTTATCTAATGATGATAAAGTAAAAATTAGAACGTACTGGATCATTTATTACAGGGCACTGAAAGTATTATGCGTTTTGCGTGCTTTTATCATACGTTGACAGTGTAAATACATGACATCTCGTAAATTAAATTGTCATTTTATTATAATTTAAGTTCACATCTTAAGTTTAATTTGTGATGTATAACATTTGCATGCTGTTATAAGAATGGCTAAATAGGCATGATCTACCAGCTGCTAGTTATAAGATCTGACATGTAATGCAACCTATTTATGCAAATAAATATTCTATTCTATTCTTTTCCCGAGGGAACTTTATCTGTTCCCGTGGTTCTGCAATAACAAGCATAAACAGCGAGACGTTTATGTTTAAAACCCCTTTATGACTAAGTTATTATTAGTTACGCATACCAGATAGAAACAATGAAAGGACAATGATGTTCCTGTGAGATAGCTAACAATGCACATTTTATGCACAAATCACTCATGGTTCCGGTAATTTTATTTGTTTCGAGGAATAGTCATGTTTATAGGTTATTTTCTAGCAATATCCAGGCCATTGGATTTTTGTTTTTAAATTGATTGTGCCAGCAGCCGCTTTTCTACTTAGGGCTGTGGGATACCCATATCAACCAATATTATTTAGGTACCTAACAGGTTAGTTAAGAATACCCTCAAAAGATAAGATTGTGAATCAATCAAATTGTATAAATAGTAGTGATATACGAAATAAAGATCATAGGTCACTGATACCTCCTCCAGAACACATCGTTTTATTTGGAACCAAGCATCCCCAAAGGGCTCTTTCAGTCTACTCCTGAAGGGCCGCGTAGTACGAAAAGATACGGCTAAAGCCAAGTGGCGAAAAACGTAATCTAAAAGTATAACATTTGACGACCTCCGTGGCGGACATGTAGCTCCCGGACTGCCACGCCGGAGGTTGCGGGTTCCAATCCCGCTAGGGGCAATGTTCGTATGATGAATATGAATGTTTGTACCCTAGTCTTGGATGTTAATATATTTATTTAAGTATGTCTATCCGTTATCTAGTAACCATACCACAGGATCTGCCTAGTTTGGGACTGGATAATTGGTGTGAATGTCTGACATATTTATTTATACATACATACATACATACACTTGTCTAATCCCAAAATAGGATTTTCTCTTGTGAATCCTCTCCTGGAATTAAACAAGTATAGGACAATTTACAAATATGATATCCAGACCGGAATCAAATTGTACAAAGTTGTCTGTCGACAGTGAGAATCGAACCCACGACCTCTGGCGCCTGAGTCCAATGACCCAATAACAAACAATAAAATTACTTGTCTAACCCAATCTGGGATTATAAAAATCTCTGACCCCTGAACCTCAACCATTAGGTATTAAACAGTTTGCAGTATACAGAATATTTACCAGAATATTTACTTAACACATCTAAAAAATAAAATCGTAAACTTCGCAAATAAAACATTGAAAATTTTTAAACAAAATCGTAAACTTCGCGTGTCTGCACATTGAAAATATTTGCAAAAAAAATTGGGGAGGTCTAAGGATAAAAAATAAAACACATTTCGATCATTTTTGGATTTTTGTCTGTTTATCTGTTTGTTTGTGCACGCATGACATAAAAACTACTGAACCGATTTCCTTGGACTTTTCACAGAAACATAGTGCTTAATTCTGTGTAACATACAGGCTTTATTTCATTGCAATCGGCATAGTCAATCAAAAGTTATGCTAAGTAATGGTAAAAACTAGCATACAACAAACTGTAGGGTGTACGCACGACGGAATTCGTGAGCGGTAGCGGGAGCGGGTATGGTACCAATGTAATGTATGTGAGTTTTTGAAAACTATAAATTCGCATAACTTTTGATTGAAGAGCTGGATCTGAAGCTAGATCTGGACCTGGATCTGTACCAGGACCTGGACCCGGACCCGGCTTGGATTGGGAGGTTCAGAATCTGAGTGGCAGTGGAAGTGGAAGTGGGAGAGAGAACAGGAGCGGGAGTAGGAACTAGAGCGGATCATGTAGTCCACGCGAGCGGAGCCACGGGCACAAACATATGCTAAATAGGTAGCGAAGACCATATTTTACAAATGAACTGGACATTGTAAGTTATGTGATTGTACAAGTTTGGAAAATTGAAAATTTTGATAACTTATTGGTTGCGAACTCGTCTTACAAAACCTAATTTTTTGGTTTTTATTAGAAGATTCTAGTTATAGTACTATGTGTTATATTCATTATCAGCCTGAAAGAGTCTACTATTGGACATAGGCCTCTCCCAAGGTGCGCCACTGAACCTAATCTCCGGTTCTTCTCATCCAGTCACTGGTATTTGATTGTTATGATCAAATTAAAAAAAGGCGAACGAGGCTGTCAATCTATTTATTAATTACAGAAGAAATATAGCATACAATTTAGTTAATAAATAGCTTCAATTAATAAATAGAGAGAATGTTTTTGCCAAATACGCAATCGAAAGTGAAACGTATCTGAAGACATGTCTGCTAACATGTTTCTTTCATCTTTCTTTAAATATAATTAATGATATACACGAATCAACATGCGCCAGCGCAGCGTGTAGTTAGCTCCACGTCATGGTCGAGCGGACGGACAGACGTACAGATAAGAAAGTTATTTACGACATTTGCATTCATTTCAAGTTTACAGAGTGCATTCGCACTGAAATCTTGTTTGATTGAATAATAAGCAAGGAGGCGTTGAGATTAAGGATCGTGTCTAAATACATATTTATTTTGTTAAGTATAATATTAATAAAGTATCGTACGCTTTGCGCAATACGGTTACCGGCTTGAATCCGTGTTGCTTTATCATCGTACGTAACATCATCAGCATAATTAGCAGCAATAACCTTTCGCCGGATGGCCACTTCAAAATTACATCTTCGATATGCTTGAAAGAGTATGAATAAATTGTTATATACAACTGTTATTAAATTTATTTCTATATTAGATCGCTCCGTGCTTACAGTCCTGTGACCTCACGACACCGGGCGGAAACGCAGCGCGTGCGCAGCTCAAGTTTGGTTCGCAAATAACTAATCGCGACCCGATAGCCGTGTTAGTAGTTCGCCATATAGGTCCTTTACTGTATGCAGGATTTGGTATGCAACGGATATTTGCATTCAAATTACTCTCAAGACTAACTAGTCTTGAGAGTAGTTAACTAACTAGGATATGTTGGACTAGGTTAAAGATTCTTATAGCCATGTTCTAATAAGATTTAATTAGCTTGGGTTACACTTCATTTAATAACAAAAACTAACCTGCGACCATTCAAAAACTGAAATACGACATCAACTACTCGGAAAAAAGAAAACTATCGCTTGTTGGGAGCGATTTATATTTACTTAACTGATTATTGCATACATTAAAAATATGTACAAGAAAATGACGAGTACAATGATAATTGCTCATCTAATAATTTTTCCTACCAGCCAAATAAGTTTTGTAATTCAACAAGGAAAACAACCATTATGTGCAGACGCTAGCATTTTTTTTATGTATTTTACGGCTCTGGAAGCTAAATCCTTTTCAGCCAAATGTTGCCAGCGAAAAGATAGTCTATCGATACTACAGTGACAGAGCTAACTAGTCACAATATCGATAACAGCATCGACAGTAGGAAAATGTGTCAATTAAATCGATAGAGCAAAGCGAGAAATGCTGTTGTTAACTACGATACTATCGATAGTATTATGTACAATACTATAGATACTTTGCACAATAGGACAGTTTCAGTTTAGGAATTATAGTACCGTGCCAAGTGGTAAACTATGAATGAATTTCCTCTTTTTTGCACAATACAAATACATAGACACAATAATAAAGTAGCTTACATTAGTGCATCCAGGCGGTCTTATCGCATACGCACAGTAAAAATTGCAGGTATAGTTCGACGTAAATTATCCGAAATGCTTACGAAGTAGGCCCTCATGTCTTTACACACTGCGTACAGTTGCATAAAATACAACCATTTCAAGAACTGCAATATCCGCAATTAGGACTCGGCCTTAGAAAACTATGACAAAACTGGTATATCATTAAACATCTTATTGTCCCATTAGTACATTGGCAGGACATTACCTCCACAACTGACATGTCCTCTGTTACAATATACTTAAAGCCTTAGGCCTCTCGTTGCCCTCACCTTTGTAAGCTCAGTGACTCACCGTCTGTTGACCTAACCGAACCGTACAAAAGTACAACACGAGGTATTCAATATGTGTAAGTAACGTAAGAACACAACCTCTTTGTGCGCATGTCCATCGTGGTTATAAAGAGATACTCTTTGCGACTTATGGACGCCTGGTACTTGAGTCTGTGTAATTGTGTGGCTGGTTTAAAAGATTTTGGGATTACTTTCAAGAATATAAGCTATTTATTTATTAGCTTCCAGAGATGAATCGTTTTACTCAAATAATTACTACTCTGTTTCCATTTGATGTAGTTTGATCACATATACTAAAACCATTCATGCTTAGAGCGGTTCTCAAGTTATAAGTGGATAAACAGAAATAAGTGATAAATATGCTGCTGCTGCGTAAGGGATTCGTTTGGTATCCAGATGAACAAATAATTTATGAAAAGAGTTTTGTTCTGTTTCCGACACCCTTTTTCACATCCTTGTATTGATTTTCCCCACCCCTTTAAAACTAATCACCCTATGAATGGCTTTAATTTAGAGCCCTTTTGCAGTGTCCGGTAGTGTGACGTCACAATCCCATGCAATTTACAGTGTATTGTGAGTCATATCTGAGTTATTAGTTAGAAATTATGCAGTTATTGAGAAACACAATGACTGATTAGTGTCCAGTTGGTTTAATTAATAACAGCGTTAGCTGGAATTTGCGGTGGTAGGTCTATTGGAGTGTGTTTGCCTTATGTTTGAGAGGTCAAATCCGAGCCAGTCACGCTGAGTTTTTCAGAACTAAAAAACTAATTAAAAGGCGAATATGTAGTAAAAAAACCGTCATATATCTAAGGCCTGCAGAACTCGTAAGCACAAAAGTGGGACGTGATCACGTGACTTAGATAATGAAGTTGCATAGAAAACGCAATGAATATGACAGATTTCAGCGTGTATAATCTCGCATAATGAATAACATAATCAAGTTATCGAAAATGACACAGACCTTGCGTGCCAACAAATCTTATCAGTATCAGTCTTTATGATCATGAAAAACGCGCTTAAATTTCACTCTCCACAAGTATATAATTAATTGGAAAGTATCTCACTAGGCTGCACTACCAACTTATTTTATCGACCGCGATGGCGCTATGGGCGAATATCAATTGTTAAAACAACGTCAAATTCGATACGTTGCAGACTAGTTCCAGTATTTCGCCACCGACACACAAAAAGTTTGTCGCACGTTGCGATCGCATGATTCATCGCGCGATTAATTTGCGACAATCGAAAAGCAATCAGATCTGTCAGGCGATAAAACGGAGCTAGTAGGCGATATGAGAAAAAAGGTAATTATTTTATCCATAAAACACAACATTTATTAGCTTGCGGCGTGTTATCTCGAAAATGACACAGATGAATAATTATTTCAATTCTATGCAATTCATAAATGTAGTAGGCACAAACAAAAAAATTTATAGAGCTAAATATGAATTTGATATTTGATGTATAGGTTTACAATACATGAAGAATAAAAATAAAAATGTATAACATTCACATTACTAAAAGTAAGTTTTATTCCGTTAAACCAAATTTAACTAGTAGTGCAAGAAACAGTGCGCTGGTGTGTCTGTACAGACACAAGCGATGCAGGATAATTCGGAGGATAAGGGCTAAACTAACAACTTCCATCTTTTTTTGCTAACATCAAAATTAAAACTTAGTAATTTGGTTTGCTATTAACCATAGGTGCGTAGTGATATTTAGTATTCCCTGCTATAGGTGTGTATAAAGTAATAAAGCAATTTCTGCCAACAAACTGTATTGTACAGTTTGATGGAGGTTTTTTTTTGGAGAGATGAATAAATTATAAAAAAAAACATTAGTGCTGTCGTGTACGTTTAGAGACGAATTATTGTGATACTAAAAAATAAGATCAATGAACTAGTATCTAGTCATTTCTATACTGTGGCAAAGCTGTTTCTTTGACGAAATCCTAAAGACAAA
Source organism: Esperia sulphurella (assembly GCA_947086405.1). Classification (NCBI taxonomy): domain Eukaryota; kingdom Metazoa; phylum Arthropoda; class Insecta; order Lepidoptera; family Oecophoridae; genus Esperia; species Esperia sulphurella. The sequence goes on along the minus strand of OX352281.1, from coordinate 5,109,151 downwards.
ATAGTCTGAAGACTGTATGAGAGAGGCGGAGGAAGGTTGTGGAAAGCCTTTGCCCGACAGTAGACACCAACCATAGAACACAAACAGCCTTATGTTGATAAAAAATATTATGTGCTAAATAATAGTAATACGTAAGTAAACATGCTAACTTTTACCTAACCATGTGGATAAATAGTACGTTATCTACATGTTATATAAATATATTGACAGTAAACGTTAATGAGTGTCCAATAAATTAATGATAAGTTGTATACCCATTTATTAAACTTTCTCTTATGTTAATTTAATACAGATGAATATGATTGATCTTACTCGAATATTTTATTGATATTGATCATAGTTACGAAATACTTAGATGGTCATTTTAATCCTACTTCTGATACTTGTGCTAAATAAAGATTTCTAAATATTAATTTTTCTACATGCATACACTTAACTTCGAAAACGAAGAGTAAAGAAGCTAATAAATATCTAACGTACCTGAAACGTTATGGTTGAACAACTTAAACAGTTACAAATGACGCAATATAGCTCAGGTGGTTAGAGCGAGACCCCGGTTAGGTTGGTCGCAGGTTTAAATCCTGCTTGTATATATATTTCTAATTTTGTATAAAATAAACTAGGCTTAAAGAGTTTAAAAATAACAACGCAGTCGATTGTGTGCCTCATTTAAATACTGATGACTAATATTGCTATTTGTGTGAATCACGACACATAATTGTCATTAAAGTGTGTCATTAGTTTCTAACAAAACGTTAAATAATATGGCAATAGAAACAACTATACACAGTAAGACGGTCCTATTCAGAAGTAATAAAATTAGACACAAGAATCTTTTAAATTATTATTTAATTCATCATCATCACCATACGCCTACGTCCACTGCTGAACATAAGCCTCCCCAATACAATTACACTTTTGGTTTTCGTCCATTGGGGGATTTTCCATAATCACCATGCCTGAGAGGCGGATTGGTGATCGCAGTAATGATGAGAACGCTGCTGCATGTTCTTGGTGAAATCCCTTAGTCGCCTTGGCGACACCTACAGAAAGAATAGGAGTGGCCCTATTCTAAACCGGGAACCACACGGCTTACTAACGCCGTTCTTTGCGCCGATCGTTGCGGTTTGGAAAGTAATGAATCATGGATTAGCTTGGTTAACAAATCTTACGGTAAACTTTACGTAACTAAGGCAGTTTGTGGCGCATAATAAACGTATGAATCAATCGGCTTCCGAGTAGGAATTCGGTTTGTGATATAACTGAAATTGATGTTGTTATTCTTTCTTAGCATATGTTGTCTACTTTTGGATATATGCATCTCCATTTCTTCCCAAGTTTAACTGAACTCAAGCCGTTTTAGTCCAGGTCAGAATAAATGAATGTTGTTGAGCTTATGATAGGTTTACTTGTAAAAACTTATTTTTCATAATAACTGAATTGTAAAATAATATATAGATTTTTGTATTTTTGACCTATTGATATCGCCATAGTTAATAGTTTTAAGACGTTTATGGTATTAGGTAGAAGCTACTACGCTATTACGCTATATCCCTGAAAGGGTGAGCAGAAAGAATGGAGTGCGAAATATCGCGATCATAACAAACCTCTTTCGGTTCCTTTCATATTCTTCACATAGTGCTCGTCGTGGAACAGAGTTTTTTTTGCGTTTCCGCCTGTGAGCACTCAGCAGGTGGTTACCGTCGCCTATAGATAGCGAAGTAGTTTCCGGTTTAGAATAGGGCCACCCCCAATCTTCCAAAGTGTCAAGGCGACTAAGGGATTGCACCAGGGAAAAGCAACAGCGTTCTCCTGATCATTACTGCGATCACCAATCCACCTGCCAAGCGTGGTGATCATGGAAACTACCCCAAAGATAGCCCACCAAAAGTGGCAATCTATCGGGGAGGCTATGAAGCAGCAGTGGACGTATTTCGGCTGATGATGATGAAGCTATTTGCATTAAAGTAAGAATATGAATCATGATTCGCTCTGACACAGTTGAAGAGCCCGTTCAGCATTTTCACCGTGAGTCGGCAACGGCATCGTTGCATATTTATCGCCTAATTAGCAATAACGTTGCATTCCTACAACAAATTGCTAAGTAATTATGGCGCTCCAGGCAGCCGTGGGAGTATGTTGGAATAGTTCGGCTCGCATCTGTGCGGTACAGGTTCGATACTGGGAAGGCGCGGGCGAAACCGACAAATATTGATCCGTTTGTTTTTAAACTGTTTAAGGCACACTTAAACAGTCAATAAGAAAAAAAAAGATTTTTAAAACATTACACAAAAAACATCGAAACGTTGGGGACTGGCCATACACATTTGTCTATGCTTACAGTGTTTTCCGCGCTTTCATTTTTGACACCTATTTTGAAGTCTAATAAATGTTTTTTTTATTTTAAGAAAGAGACGGCTTGTGTATAAAAACAAAAGTATAAGTGTAATTTCAAAAAAAACACGCGAAGGAGACGCGTATGTAGACGTACCGTATTATTATACTATCGTTTCGGAAGGTGGATGAGGCCGTGCGTTACAATAGTTAGAAATAAGAATAGAAAATTACGATTAATTTAATAATCTGTGCATAACAGCTTTTAACAAGCCAATGAGAACAAAACGTCAATCAGACAATTCATAACCTAAATGTGTTGTAACGTTATTTAAAGTAACTACCAGACTGGCGTGGACAGAGACGATGTTAATTATAGCTTATTTTTAGTAATTAACGATTCGCACTTAAATTTAATCACTTCAAATGGACAGGCTAAATTAGAGTCCGTTCGGTTCCTAGCAGGATCAATCATCCCTCCATCTTCATCATAAGAAATAAAGATATATTTATACGTAAATGAAATTTTTGACAGAAGGTTCTCATTAAATAATTAATTGTATTGATATCTGCGACCGATTTTCTACAGAGTTTACCTTGTCTTCCGATGTAAACACAAACCGGTTTTTATTTATTTATAGAGGAACTAGTACCAGAAAATGTATAAATTTACTCAGGATTAATTTTTTGTGCGTAATCGCATGCGCACTGCGGATCCCAAAGAACTGTTATGTTAGGATAAGTAAGCCGTTTTCCACATCAGCGTGAAGATACCTTCAGACAACGCTCGTCTCGGTCATTGCCATTCAAAAACTGTACTAACCAACATAGCAAGACCTGTCTGGGGTCAAGCAGCTCACGTCTTTACTTTGGTTTAGTAAAAAAACAGTAGGCGGGGGATGTCTGGTTACGCTGGTCAGCTGTGCCTTCTTTGAGTAACTTTTTGCAACGTTTTTTATCGCTCCGTATGTCGCCTGCGGTGGTATGAGGAAAGGTTGAAGAACCATTTATAATAATAAGGTTGCATTTAACCAAATTAATTGTTGTCTGCGAGTCGCTCGGCGGTAGTTAAATTCGAAAAATAAAAAGTAATTACTACTAAATGCCTTGGTAACTGGTCATTATATGGTATTTTGTGGCATTCTGTAATACCGACATTTTAACCGGGATTCGGCGACACCTTCCCGTGGGAGACAAGTGTATTTCCGGGAAAAAGTACAGCCTCTAAATCTATTCAGCTATAGAGCAAGTCAACAACAATAAGTCTTGCATTTTTTTTATTCCTGATGGGTTTACGCTTGACCTCAATCTCACCTGATGGTAAGTGACGATGAGGTCTAAGGTGGAGCGCGCTTACTTACTCTCTAATTAATATTACTCTTACCCAGAAGATGAAGAAGAATCATCTTCTGGGTAAGAGTAATTAATTAGAGTTTAAGACAATTGATCAAGCAAATTTTACCTCTTCATTACATTTGACCTCCTCGTTGGCTTGGTCATTAGACGTACCATAGGTTGTGGGTTCGATTCCTGCAGGGAACAGACAACTTGTGTAGTTTGGGATTAGACGAATGACCGCTTATGCTTTTTTTGCGTCGATATATCAAAGATGTATTTAATTTACTGTAGATTTAATTAGATAATAATAATAGATATCACTATAGTTGCTCGTGCAATAAATGCCCTTAAAAGCAACCAGTCTTGATAATCAAGTGCATATAGTAAACCGTGACGTCACAAAGGTGGTACAGCACATTAACACATGCAGCGACATTCCTGCCGCAAGGTCGATGCACACTGATTAGCGGGGCCCGCTTGCATGCGAGGGGTTAGGTAACTTTTGTTAGGGTCTAAGGTAACATTATTAGATGACTGCAGCGTAGTCAATGGAATGTAATTTCACATGCATAAATAAAATGCATACATATGCTTGTCTAATCTCATCACCAGACTTTTTTAACATCATTTATTAATTTAAGGAGGGTTATTTCCACTAAAGGAAAATGCCACCCTCATAGGGCTCACAGAATTTACTGTACACGTCTAATATATATAATAAAGCTAAACCAATTTTGTAAAGTGCCTTTACTTTCATCGATGTGGGAGAAGCCAAGGCACTGTCACAGATATCAATGTCCATACTCCGGCCAGTCATCATCATAAACTGTTGCCTCTCTGCCTCGTTACGGACACATTCCATCAGCACATGGTATATACATCTTCAACTATAACCAAAGACTTTATCCTGTACTATTTAATATTTATAATGAAGCGAGGAAAGGATGAGACAATTCACAAATATAACTAATTAATTCAGACTGGGATCAACTTGTACAAGGTTTACTTGTCTACGGTGAGAATCAAATCCACGACCTCTGGCGCTGGAGTTTAATGACCTAGTCACTAAGCCAACGAAAGAGGCGATATATTAAAATGCATAAAAATAGTATATACTTAATATGCATACCACCATACACATCATCAGTATCTAAAAATACGAGTAGATAAAGAGCATTTCTTCTTCAGTAAGAGGCCATAGTCCACCACGACGCATAATTAGCGCAGAAAGGTGGACTTTACAGGCTTAGAATTGGTTCGCATGATGTCTCCCTTTACCGAAAGCCTGTAATCTGATCTGAAACTGACCCAACTTTCATAACCGAGGCAATATCATACCCAATGCTATAACAAAGTATTAAAAAAAGGTATCGACCATGTTTATTTAGCTTTAAAACGTGAAAACACATTCTCGACCATCGTAGACCATACGTAGGTGTTATCATTTGCATACAGCACAAACCTTGAGTCAAGATAAAATCTTCCTGTAGCTGGCCCCGAGAACGCGACGAGCAAATGAGTAGGTAATAATTAAAAGTTCTTTGCACAATGCCCATGTTTGGACATCATGTCCGAACGATTCATTAGATTAAAAAGTCGGCAAGTTTACGCCGTACACAATGTGTTAGAGTTCCGTTAAATCAATGGTTACAGATAATGATTTTACTGCTCCATCATCACTTCAGCTGAAATACGTCCACTGCTGAACATAAACCTCCCCAATAGAATGCCACGTTTGGTGAGCTGTCCATTGAAGGGTTTGCCATAATCACCACGCTTGGCAGGTGGATTGGTGATCTCAGTAACGGTCCTTATATACACATGAGAACGCTGCTGCCCGCCTCTGATGCAATCAATCGAACATGGAACCTCTTGTACAGCAGGCAAGATATCCCACCGACTAAGCTTATAGGAGGTCAAATTCAAACACAAATCAGAAATGTGCAACAGAGAGCTTTATTTTAATGATTCACACAATCAAAGAACGTCTCAGTAAACATGGCATTTGACGTGGTTATGTTATTTTCCATTAAAAACAAACAGTCAAAAACTTTCGAGGCAGTGAGTCACACGGAAGACCGCGCCTGCGACCTCGGAAGGCCACTCTTAACTACGTGACCGCATTCTACGGTTAACGCATTGACAGTCATGGTTAATGAGGTGAAAATAACCTTTAAAAGGTGTCTAATAAAACATACAACATCTTCGTGTCTAATAAAACATACAACATCTTCAAGCTATACCCCTAGCGAGTAGGCAGAAAGTACGAGACAAAAGTATCGCAATCTTTAAATCGTTTCATTCGAAAATCTTATTCATACTGCGTAGTTACACCACACCATTAGCTTTTTAACGTCCACTGCTGGACATAGGCTTTCCCCAATGAGCGCCCTCCACCTGTTACCTTCTTTACACGCTGAGCTTGCTAGATGCCTAATAGTTACTAAAAAAAAAGTCAAAAAGTTATGTTTATAACATGGATTTGAGAGAACTTATTGGAGTTTATTTCTACTTGCGTATTTACAGATCAAATCAAACATAAATACATAATGCTCACGCCTCGCCTTGGTCCCAGGCAACGATCTCTATGTACTACTAGATGGAGCGTTCCAAACAATCGCTCTGTTCCACGCAAGTAGCCACAACTCTTTCACATTCACAATGAAACTTGTGTAGTTACTACGCAGACATTTAATTATTACTAAATATTGACGCTACGGTTAAATAATATCAATATTTAGTAAATAATTAAATGTTCTGAGTAGTAACTGCACAAGTTTCATTGTGAACGTGAGAGTTGTGGCTAATTGCGTGGAACAAAGCGATTGTTTGGAAAGCGCCATCTAGTAGTACATAGAGATCGTTGGTCCCAGGTAATCATATCAAAATAGGGCGCAAATAGGCCTGATCCTGATGTAGTAAAACCAAAATAGCTTTGTAAAAAAAACTCTAGTAGGCTGGCAAAAATCTCTCTCTCTTTATCTTTTGTACATGTTATTTTCGTTTTTATTTGTTATGAATTTTTTTGTGCATGTAATTGTTAAATAAATTGCTACTGTTAGTTTTATATACTATCTTATCTTATCTTCTGAGGGGGCCAGGAAGACCTGGCGGCACTTCGACCCTTCAGGATCTTTTGTGCCAAACCCCTGACCACCAACGGTGCCCCAAGCCGATTTGGTGGACTTCACATACGCCTCCGAATTTCTTCTTCGGCATATGCAGGTTTCCTTACGATGTTTTCCTTCACCGAAAAGCCTGTGGTATTATAAATAAACCGTACTTAAGTTTCGTAAAACGCATTGATACGGGCGGAGTTTAAACCCACGACCTCATGAACGTGAGGCGAGTGCACAACCAACCGGCTACCACGGCTCTTATATACTATACTCGTATAAGCCTACTCTCACACAAGGCAGTATATTTCACCACGCCTGAACAGTCTATCACCTAGTAAGGTGTGCCGTAAAAAAACTTAACACGTTTATATTTGGCGATATTTTAACGTTAAAAGCGACTCTTTCAAGTAGTATAAACCAAACCACCTTCAAAGGGCGATAACGTAAACAAGTAATGCATCGCCGACAGTTATACGAATGCAGAGCCAAGTGTTTACGTTATACCTGCCTGCATTTCATCACGTATTTACTGTCATCGGTCCTATCCTGGGATTCTTCTCCATTTGCGGTAGCTCTTTAAATTCTGAGAAGAATTCTCTCAGATCGACGTCATTTCATTTAAACATAAAAATCTGTGTGGCCAGGGCAGCGTCCACAGTGCTTCTTCAGCTTCAGTTAAAAAAACTAAATTATACCTAGTACCCAACGGTCTCTATGTACTTACTAGATGGACCGTTCCGAACAACCGCTCTGTTCCAAGCAACTGCTGCTCCGGGAGCCGCAACTCGTTCATATTCACTTTGAAACTTGTGCAGTTACTACGCAGAACATTTAATTATTTACTCAATATTGACGCCATTTACCCGTAGCGTAAATATTTACTTTAGAACTATTTTAGGTTAGTCTGTGAACTACAGAAGAGATATCTGTCAAAGCTAAGCTCACCCCCAAATAGTTTACATTCTGGTCACATCTCCGCATTATGATGAACCTCCACGTTCTTAGTTGTCACATCCCGTCCAATAAATTTGTATGTGTGAAATTTTTATTGCAGTGTGGTATAATCGTAGCCATCCACAGTTCGAATACGCTGCCCAAAATGGGGTAATGATGGTAACGCTGTGCAGACACGTTAACTATCGCAGTACTAGGATTCTAGGACGATGTTGCACGACGCCGGTTTGTAGAATGTATGACCAGTTATAATAATAAATTGTTTACCGTCAACGATCTCTATGTACTACTAGATGGAGCGTTCCAAACATACGCTCTGTACCACGCAAGTAGCCACAACTCTTTCACATTCAAAATGAAACTTGTGCAGTTACTACGCAGAACATTGTTTGGAACGCTCCATCTAGTAGTACATAGAGATCGTTGTATACCGTCAAGTTCGTCAGTGCCTTGCTTGATACCTAGCATCATAATATTACAATAATAATCTTTTTTCAGGCTACAAAGTTTGAAATTCAACATTACAATAAAAATAACATATAGTAATTATGACAAAACTATATGATCATTCTAGACTGACGAATTTAGTTCAAAATTAATTAATGGGTTTTCCTATTAAGGATTATCGTTTTGCTTTTGTGGTAAATCCCATCAAGACACAATTTTAAACATTATGTTACTTTTCAAAAAGTAAACTTAAAACAGTCATACCTATATCTCTAAGTATGTCATTACAAAGTAGAATACACGTCGCATGCGTCATTAACTTTACCAAAGAGTCATTTTGTGGCCACACATGTTTTAGTATTCAAAACGCGTCTGTTTCCTTGCCTTGACATGTTTTGTCTAGAACTAAGTACCCATATAGTGTGTATTGAATAACAAAATTGTTTCTGTAACAAATTATGCTACACATAATATTATATTGTTAGAGTTTGAAAATTTAATTTACTTCAAGGATTTGTCTTGAAGTAAATTTCATTTTTGTGCAACAACACAAGAATAAACGTTTTAACAAGTTTTTATTTTGTACAAATCCACCTGCTAGGACTAATCCGCATACCTAGCATAGTGATTATGACAAATACCCCAATGGACAGCCCGCCAAAAGTGGCATTCTATTGGGGAGGCTTATATTCAGCAGCGAATGTATTTCAGCTGATGATGATGTTTTTTGACTAACTACATTTTTACTTCCAATTAGCCAGTTGTAGATCAAAAAAGTTTTCCCTTTCCTGACATAACTAGTTTTCTTTTTTGACCCAGTGTTTTTAATAACTAGGGTAAACAGACCACATTTATTGCGATACTATTCATCATATCCTTGTAGAATTATACAAAAAATGCAATTTACTACAAGTTAATAGCTAAAAATTCAAATTAAATGCAATGCAAGATAATCCTTCATGAATATGTAAATTTCCTTTTAGATATTCAGTCTAGATACGTTTATCACAGTTTAGGTACTATAATATATAAATATATATACCACTACTAAATAATTTAAGATATAATAGCTTATTATAGGATATATAGATTAGAGGAATAGCATTTGTTACATACTTAGTACATACATAATTATAAGAAACTAGCCGTTTCCCCGAGACTTCGTCCGCGTGGACCACGTAACTTTATAAATTATATAGCCTACGACGCTTACAAATAACGTAGCTTTCTATTGGTAAAAGAATTTTCGAAATCGGTTCAGTAGATCCAGAGATCTACAACCTCACAACTTTACATCTTTATAATATTATAGTATAGAAGTATAGATAAAAAAATCATTTCAATATCAAGTAACATTTAAATCAGTTTAGTCTTAATGCATGTTAAAGTTCATTCAAACCTTTAATACAAATGCCTTATCACTTAAATTTCTTATCACAAATGTTTAGTAAGAACTACAAATATGTGGACACAGATAAGCAGCTGATTACTATCACATGTATTGAAGTCTGATATGTTCTTTTATCAATACAAGTAGTTCCATATAGTGTGAATTTGATAATATTTGTATTAGGAAATGCAGAGGCCGTAGTACTGCCAGCAATGAATTTAAGATTGTCCCGAAAATAATTGTAATAATAACTTTTCAGGTGATTCTTGCATGTACTAAAGATTCTTAATAGATAATTGCACTACAGAATTTGTGACGAGAAATAATTAGTAAGATTAGGTGGCAGTAGGTAAGCCATAGAACCTACTATGGCTTAAGACAGATGAGTTTTGGACTTTTTAAAGTGAATAAATACTGTATAGGGTAATGTACTCAGTAATCAACTTATTAACGAAAGTCATAACTTTGAAACAATATCTGCAACATGAAATTAGTAAAATAAATGCAATATACATTATTATAAAAACCATTATTTACATTCATTCTACCAGATGTTATATATCTCACTATAAATAATTTGATATAGTACTTTTTATACTTGTCTTGATATTAACATTTTTAGCTTTAGTTTCCAATTTATAAGAACTATACACTAACGTTAAAGAATGACAGAATTTCTAATATATATGTATATAATGTGTTAGACATGTAGGAATGTAAACATTCAATATTTCAGTGGGTATGATGTCAGCTAAGTAAATGTCAAGACAATGGTATTGCCAAAATGTGTTTTGAATATATAATAATACCACTGGCTTATGTTTTTTATTGTACGAGTACCTTAATACATTTATAAGCTACAAAAAATATACCCACCAGGCTCTGATTTTCTACCTCTTTTTGTTGATTTATTTTGCCAGCAGATCATGTTTTGTGTTTCATGGTAGTAGGTTCAGGATGGACTCATATTAGACCAAGGACAGTCCTTAGCAATAGAATTTTTTTAGTGCTTGAAGCATTTTAATGTATCTAACACAAAAAAAACAAACATTTTCATTGAAATGCCATTAAAAAAAATTACGGACATCTCTACCTAGTGTTGGTATTACGGATGTCTAAAGGCTGATAAGATGTATAAAGGTTGTCCGAAAGAAATCATTTAAAGTGATAGGAAAGCATATACTATATTATTTTGTTTTAACTTCTAAAAATTTTAACTGTAATGTTTGAATAAAATGTACTGTGTATTTTCATCCCAGTTTAAATAAGTACTTACTAACATTAGTTCTGTTACTTGCATTAATAACAAAATCAAGTAAAATTCTGAAAATAATAACAATTAATTCTATGAAATCATTATAAAAAAGTTGGCAATTTTTTATAAATAATAATTTTTAGTACATTTTATATTTTCGAATAACTAAAATAGCTCTTAGCACTACGAATAAACATCATACCTATTTCTATCATGAAAATTCTTATGGATACTTGTATCAATAAACATTATCAGGGAAAATTTTCTATTCCCACGGGAAAGTTGACTGATCCGATGAATGGCTAGTATTCGTAAGATGTATGACTTTTTTATAACTTTAGGTCAGTGTAAATTATTAGGTTTCCTACAATGTCTTTACTTTGCAATTTCCCATCCACACGACAGAAATGACAGCATATGCAAGTAAATACGTAAGTAAACATAGGTAGGTTTACACTATAGGTTAAATCGACCTCAAGGTAGACCACATGAGACCTCTTAGGGCATGCTAAAATCGCAACGCAAGCCATATACGGCAATCGCAAACCTGAATTATTGCAAAATGCAAAGTCTACGTAAGTCGATGCCCCAAATTCAGACAAAGATACCCAATTACGATTGTCAGCAAAGTAGATACAGTACACGATAGCGACCGGTCGATTTATCGAAGTTATTCTAAAGTAATAGATAAAAAAAATACCTGTGAAAACTGCTCTCGGATCTCAGTGCGCTCCTCGTCGGTTAATTTGGAGTTATCAGCCATTGTAGCACAAGGAAATTCACAAAAACAAAGATCACAACATGGGCTAGAACGCCGCAACTGTGAAAATTGTTTGAAACAGAAAAAACTTGTTTTTTAACACTTTCCACTTAGCACTAGTAAAATACGTATGAAAATAAATTGAATATAAAATCACAGCACAGTTTGATTTAATTGTAAATTGAATAAAATATGAAATAATCGCAATGTGTAATTGCGTGCATAGAGTTGGTACACCACTGGTGTCGAGTTGTCGACCAATGAGAAACGAGAAGTACCGCGCTACCTGCGCCGTTGCGAGTTGTGCGGCGCTGGCTGCTACGCTGCGGGGAGGAATAATGTTGCCATCAAATCGCATATACTCCCAAAGTTTTGTGATTAAAAATAGAAAACTTTTACAAAAAGTACATTAGCGTTATTATTATTACAGTAGCGTTATTTAAGTTAATCATTCTTACGATTTATATTTATTATTAATTACACACAATTTATTTTTATTTAATCTTTATTAGGAGGTCTACTTCAAATGCATAATAAAATAAATCATAAATGTGGTAAATGTAGCTATCAGTAATTAGAATAAGATCCCTAAGCATATAAAGAAACCAACGATATAAAAAGTGGAATAAACACGTTTTGAAAAACCTTTCCATTCCAAATCTTTATTTTATTAAGCTTTGCCACAATTTTGTTTAATAGCAACATTGTTATTAGAAGTACCACCTTCCATAGTCGTAAAACACATTATGAGAAAAAAACGATCCACCAAAGTACCATATAACTGGCATAGATGGCAATGTAGACATTTAAGCGCCATCTAGTTGCAAGTTTTGTCCCTAATGAGTTATTCGATGCTCTAAAGAATTTAGTAGTATTTCCTACCCGACACTAGATGGCCCCTTCATTCTAATCTAGAAAATTCTATGAACTATCAAATTCTCTAGAAGTTTTGCAAAGTATCACTCCATGGCAGTGGTGTTTAATTGTTGGGACGCATAAATAATCCGATTGAAGTAGATTAACACAGTGATTTGATGAGATGTTGTACGTGATTTACCATTATTTTAGTTTAAGGGACAAATTAACATTTTTTTTATTATACTATTTTGCAGTTACAGTTTTTTTTAACGTAAATTTAGAATATAAATGTTTATTATTGAATACAGATCTTGTTACAGATTATTTGTCATAAATAAAGAACTTATCGTGAGACTTGTTATTATTACATAAAGCAGATATTCGATATTCGTATTTTAAGAAAATATTTGTCTAGCCTTAGCATCACTCAATTAGCAGGTCTCTTTTGATTATAATATAATTATATGGCAATTTCATTATTTGTCATTTTAATTAACTCTATTCTATTCTACAAGTAAATGTCAAGAACACTATGTCCGTATGTAAATTGTGAGATCACATTAGTAAATTAGCAAATATTATCCTTGCTGGCGTTGGAGCTATCGAAGACTTAGGGTAAGTACTGTACAAAAATACATTACCCGTTCATTTATTCATTATTCACAAGTAATTTCACAAGTAATCAAACAATATTTATTTAAAAATTGACTTTATGATAACTAGTACCATTATTTAGACTCAAATGTGTAAAATGTGTAATCTCTATAGTTCTTAATAAAAATGAGCAAATGGAAAATGTGGTTTAGAAGTTTAAATGAAATTGATATAAGTATATTGAAGTTAAGTCATTATCATTTTGTAAGTATCATATGTCCTTCCATGGTAGGCATGCAAATACTAAATTTAACGTGCTGTCCGTGAACACCATGTACCTACTTATAAATATAAAATAACTAAAAGTTTAACAATTATCGCCACCGTACGGCCCTTCGAGTAACCAGCCCTGGCGTTGGATAGAAGTTCAGTCGCGAATGTTCCACCTCTTTCGAGACTGCACGCCGCCATGTTAAATACGCGATGCGCGCGCTGAACGTCATCAGTAGAAGAAAACAATCGAGAGCGTTAGCTTGTGCAAGATAACCGTTGCGAATATTAAAAAACTGCGAATCCAAGTTTTATTTCAAGAGAGACCCGTAAGCGAAGAAAATAAAAAAACCATGTCGTTGATCCCGTTTCTGTTGGACTACGAAATCGACCGCCCCCGCCGCATCATGGACCAGCATTTCGGGTTGGCATTGACTCCTGATGATTTGCTCTCCGCTGTCGCCGGGCCCATGGCCAGCCGGGAGTATTATCGCCCATGGCGTCACTTGGCAGCCACAGCTAGAGACCTTGGCTCGAGCATCAAATCCGACAAGGATAAGTTCCAAGTTAACCTCGACGTGCAGCACTTCTCGCCTGAAGAGATCTCGGTGAAGACAGCAGATGGTTATATAGTGGTCGAGGGAAAGCACGAGGAGAAGAAGGACCAGCATGGGTACATTTCTCGTCAGTTCACGCGGCGTTATGCTTTGCCTGAGGGTTGCACGCCAGAAACAGTTGAATCCCGCCTATCTACCGATGGGGTGCTGACCGTGGTTGCTCCGAGGAAGGTTCCACTGGCAGTGCAAGGAGAACGTCGGGTGCCAATCGCCCAGACTGGTCCAGTCCGCAAGGAAGTGAAGGACCAGGCCAATGGTGACAAGCTAGACCAATAATCAGTTGCACTCTGGTAACTTTTTTTTAGTCATTCCGCTTTGATTTGTAAGACTGATGATTACCTAAGTTCTGAATTATAATGATTTGTGTAAGTTGTCTTAATAAAGATTGTGTACAAAAATGTTCTTTTTGTTTCTAATAATATACCTTCGTTTATCTTCTATTTTAATAATACCTTAGTTTTATCTTCTATTTTAATAATAGTTCTACTTTAATAATTTGCGCAGTGCTTTGTTTTTATCAGGAATTAGAATCCAATTGCTTGGTATGATAAAGGTTGCCCAATTTCCGAGGGGTGAGAGGTGGAGCGGTTTATACCAGGGAGCCTGGTGACACTGATTTCAGGTTTATGCTTTTTCTTTCCTCCCCAACCCGTCTGGCCAGCGCGGGGAGTGTAGGCCAAATCCTTCGTCCGGCAGATGAGAGAGGGTTGTGTTGTGTTCCTGCAGTGGATACAAAAATAACCTGATGATGATGATGATCCTTTTTTAGTCTCTCACAAAAGATAAATTGTGCTTATTTTTAATTTTATACATTTATAATCATAAATCTATACCACCACCGCTTTCTAAATTAGATACCTATCTGTGGGGTCTGCCATTTCATTTTATCTACCACTACCGCTGTAAACAGTCAATTTCATTTTTTGATAATATTATAGGTATGTCCGCAAAAATATCTGACTGCGAGATGAAGCACGCACACCTTTTTGGTGCTGATGTACTTAAATATGAGTTATTATTACGTCAGACTGTACTTGACTTGGTAGTTGGAGCACGAGCACTTGTAGTTAGCAAACATGTATGCCCTGACCTGACATTGATGCCTCAGATCAGTCTCAGACATATTAGACTGGATTTTGATTAATGGGAAGTGTCAGGACCTAACTTACATTTTGGCGTTATTCGGTTTTTATTGCAGAATGACTCTATTTTCTTTACTACACGCCCCATGAAGACCACGCGAGATTGTTTGATATTTAGTGAGATGTATTAGCTGCTAAATTAATTTGGAAAAACCTGCTGTCAATAACTTCAAGTTGTGGCTACTTGCGTGGAACAGAGCGATTGTTTGGAACGCTCCATCTAGTAGTACATAGAGATCGTTGGTCGCATTGGTTATATGAGACCATACATACGCTTTACAAGACATTTTTTCTTATTTCTGATCAGACACGCGCATTCTAGTCATTTTGTCGGATGCCTGTTCGATGTCGTGTCTAAACAAGACGTTTAGACACGACATCTACTCAACTATAGAAACAAGTTGGCGCGTGAACATTTGGCGCGGCTACGTTAGAAAAGATCGTATCTTGGTGGTGTAGACAAACAGACAAAAATTCCAATAATTATCGAAATGTGTTCTATTACTTATTCTTAGACCCCCCAATTTTTTTTTTGTGCAAATATTTTCAATGTACAGACACGCAAAGTTTACATTTTTGTTTTTATGAGAAGAAGATGCGGGTCAAAAATAAAACTTCAAATGGTATTACTTTTTCTTCTCCTTGGCATCTTTCTTTTCAACTTTATACGCAGCACAAGGATCGTCTGAGCTCATCGGTCCGTCTACCTTAACAAAACTCTCCGAATCTTCAGGGTCCTTTGGCCCAGAGTGTTTGATCGGCACCACAGTCTCGCATGGAAGATTTCTTTCACAATATTCCCTTTGAGCTTCTATTGTTAATACTCCTTCTGGGGACAGGGTTGTCTTCATGTTTTCTGGATCACAACCTTCGAATTAATTTGTTTATTGTTAGACAAATCTGATAACTTCCTCACCTCAAACCTTATCTTCTGAGGGGGCCAGGAAGACCTGGCGACACTTCGACCCTTCAGGATCTTTTGTGCCAAACCCCTGACCACCAAAACGGTGTCCAAGCCGATTTGGTGATCTTCACATACGCCAATAGAATTTATTCTTTAGCATATAGGTATGCAGGTTTCCTTACGATGTTTTCCTTCACCGAAAAGCCTTTGGTATTATAAACAAACCGTACTTAAGTTTCGAAAAACTCATTGGTACGACCGGGGTTTGAATCAACAAACGTAATAATGTTTGTTTTCTTTTGGTATTTCATTTGGAATGGAATAAGTATATACATTCCATTCCAATCTAAGTATATCAACTTATAGACAACGATATAAATGTCGATGCTTATAGATACTTTCTAACCGCTGGGTCTAGGTCTTTAATGACCTAAGTACCTAATCACTAAGAAAACTCCACCCCTTTTCTATTTCCATATGTAGACGAAGGCTCTGTATAAAGCTATATCATCTACCGAAATACGTCGACTGCTGAACATAAACCTCCCCAAAAGAATGCCACTTTGGTGGGCTGTCCATTGGCGGATTTGTTATAATCACCACGCTTGGCAGGCGGATTGGCGATCGCACTAATGATCTCAATATATACAGAAGATCGCTGATGCCTGTCCCTGGTGCAATCCCTTACTCGCCTTCACTACACGTACGGGAAGATTGGGGTGGCCCTATTCTAAGCCGGGAACCACATGACTGTATTTATACGCTAGTAAACAAATACCTTGGGGTAACTTAAATTTCCGAGCGAACTGTCGTATGACAAACCCATTACTCGTCTTCCTCTCCTGCTTCCCTTCGACGACCACATATTCCTGGCGAGCTTTAACTCTTAACTCGTCTTTGTTGAAGTTGCGTACGTCCAGAGTTATTTGAAATCTGGATTTATTTATTTTTATGATCGGCCTCAGGGTCCTTGTTTGTTTTAGTAAAGGTATTGTTGGGAGTAGTCTGCCCAGCAGTGGGGCTACGAACATGTTGGTCTTCAGGATTACTTGATGTCGTAGGCATTTGAAAATATACGCCGTTGGCATCGAAATAAGAGGTCGTTGGCCGTTGGTAATTTTTATTAAATCTTTATAAGATTTCTATCAAAAATCGCCATGGTCGTGGATAGTGTCAAAGTTAGGAAAACGTCACCATTATCGTTTGACATTGTCAACTTTGACATTACCAAATATCAATAGGTTTCATGCATTAGGACAATTTAGTGTTCTCTGATTGGACTATAGACTATATGTATATAGGATTTATGCTTTCGAGACGCTGCTATATAGATGACTAGCTGTGCCCGCGGCTCCGCTTGCGTGAAAAGTTGAAACTTATTTAGCGTTAATTCCCTTTCCCCTTATCCCTCCCGCTTCAGCTCCAACTCCGACTCCTGCAAATATTTTCAATGTACAGACACGCGAAGGTTCTATCATCAATATGCGATGAAAGACATTTTATGGCTAATTTTATTACACCTTGGGTTACATTCGTAGAAAAAAAAGATAGGTTACATTATTGAAGTTTTAGTAGGGATCCCTAATTTTTTTTATAATAAATATAGCCTTTGTTACTCAGGGATAATGTAGCATTCTAATGGTGAAAGAACTTTTGAAATCCGTCCAGTAGTTTTTAAGTTTATTCGTTTTAAACATAGGTACAAATCTTTCCTAATATTAATGTAGATGTAGGAAGAACTTGTAAGGTTGACCGACTGCAAAGGTACTTGGTACGGTACTTGCGATACTATTTTTAAAGCTACCCCCACAATTTGGCGTTGGTGGTAAGTAAAAACATTGCCACGCACGACGCACCCATTCCCGCACGCACACACACATTACATACATACATCATATATACTTACATACTCTTGTCTAACCCCAAACTAGTATTTTCTTCTGTGATATGAGAATTAAATAAGTACAAAGTTGTCTGTCCCCAGCGGAAATCGAACCTACAACCTCTAGCGCTCGTCTCCTGCGGCTAGGGATACGCAAAAAAATAAAAGTATCGATACTTTACTCGACACCAGTATCGCGTTAAAAGTATCGATACCGGCGATAGTATCGAATCAAAAGTATCGATACTACTCAGTATCGAGTACTTTTTTCATCCCCTATGAAACCAATAAATTAATGATATGAATATGAACCGTGTCTCAAAATTAATAATAAAAAAAGTACCTGCAAGGTTGGCTGGAAGAGATCTCTTTTAGAGAAAAGCTCACCTTAGTACACACCATTTATTACTGTATTTAGTTTTAAGATGTGCAATAAAGAATATATATAATACCATTAATAATATTCCGTCTCAATTCATTTATTACAACAAACATTGACCTAATGGTAGATGTACGAGTAAATATGGTTATTTTTTAAACCGCATCAGTGCAATTAGACCAAAATCAGACATAAAAAGTAATTTGTCTCCATACCATGACATCATATTTTAATAAGATCCCCCAAATCTGTCTACCGAGAGGGTCGTTATGCATCAGCAAAGCAAGAAAGAAGAGAACGGTAATGAGATAACACTCTATGAGTATACAATGCGGTTTGCCGCATTTACACATGCATACGGAGCTAGCGCTGGCGTATTCTCATCCCTGGCGCTGGGCGATTCTCAAAACAAAGCAGGTCTGGTATCGGTACACTAAAAAGTATCGAGTATGTGACGAAGTATCGATACCTAGTAAAGTATCGTATCAAAAGTATCGAGTACGAAAATACTTGGTATCGTAACGAAAGTATCGATACTACTCAGGTATCGATACTTTTTGCGGATCCCTACCTGCGGCAATCCACTAGCCAACGAGGCGGTCAAAACCATTCATGTTTATAAATATTTTTAATTTCTCATCTTTCTTTTCAATTTAATTGGCTCTTTAGAACAACTTGCTGAAATTACTACTCTGCAGAAATACGGGGCATTCCGTAGGAACTTTTCTTTTTTCTATAACAACTGTAGACGATAGACAAATGAGCGCCAAGGATGCCTGTATCCCTACCTGTCTCGTGTGAGATTCAAATATGTTTTACTTGTCGCTCGCAGCGACCTCTAGTCCCCGTCATACCGTTGACAGGTGTGCACACGCAACTTTGGCTTTTATAATTTCAATCACGATTCGGACTTTTCATTATTATCACCCCACAGTACTCACCTTATCCATCACTAAGTTGGCACCATCACCTATCTCCTACAACAACTTTCCATAAAACTTAAGCACTCCTCATAAACTTCCAAGAAATAAATCCATGCTCATCAGTCCTGGCTTTTCAAAACAAAACAGACATTTCTTTAGGTGGAAATGTTAATACATACAGGCATAATGAATAAATATCGTATACATATATGTTTTTGGGATGCCCAAGGTCCGGAAGGACAGTAAGTAACATGTGTGATTGATTGATTAGTTTGATTACAGACACACTGATTGATTTAGCAGTAAGGAGGCAGGGGTCATTAACTCGTACGGCGTTAGGACTTTTCTTAAAGCCTTGGTCAAGAAGATGACTGGTTGGCCAATAGTAAATATTAGATAAATATTAATAGATATTATAATTTATAGCCATGTCTGTGACGGGCTTAAAAGTAAGGTACATGTAAAAATTTTGCTGATCTTTTATCAGATTCCATTTACAGCTCCGTTTTAAACTCCGTGCAGCGACATCTAGCGACGAGTAGAAATTCCTCGAACGAACACAACGTGACATAGACATAAAATTGACAACACATTTAATTAGCCGCGTAGAGGCGGCGCCACTGTCTTCATGAATCAGCTGGCATATGGATAATGAATTGGAGTTTGGTGGTTTAATCGCAAGCATTGTTAGTTCCAGAATGAATTAATGGGAAATACGTGTCGGCCATCACAATACAAGGCGTTATTTGGTGTCGCTGCTGCCCGCCACCAGTCCTGGACTAGCTTATTTGAATAGTTACAAACATCCTGGTATTACAGCCATAGTTTGGTTGTTAGAGCCAGACCATATGAAATATCTAGCAGGCATATGCTAGCAGGCTACTATTTGATTACTTCTGGGGTTGGGTTAAGGGTGACACACCCCCGACACTCAATAAAAATGAGCGGATCTAATTACCTACTATTACTCCAGGAGCATCAGTTTGTCAGTACATGTTTGTGCGTGCATAAATTGTTGTAGGGCTGCTCCACCTAACATTGTCGATCGAGAGGGGGACAACGTTATACGTCAACAACATAAGGGCTTCTCTTTCTAACAGCGATAGTATGCTGGCTAAAGAAGTTCCTGAATAAAGAAATATAAACATATTGTTTACATGTCTGCGGGCCTAGGTGTGTAATGAACTATTTTTACACAATATTTATTTGATAATTTGCGAGCGACGAGAAAAACAACTGCCCATTTATCCGTCAAACTTTTTCTTCAGTTATAAATCAAGGGCTTAGAACAGGGGTTCTAAACAAGTTCTAAAACTTAACAGTTTGTTAATCATTTTGAATTCATGGTTCTAATTACTCGCAGGCTTCGTGTCCTTTGCGCTTAATCCTGACACGCAACACAGATAGCAAACATAGAAATGAAGTCACAGCTGTTTCTGCATTCTCTTCTCACAGTAGTGTTCTTCCCTATTTTGTAGTCTGGTTTCCGCGGAATATACTACTGCTGGATGAAAGGCAGAAACACACTTTTAACCAACGCTTTTAACACGCGACGCTACGCAACGCGTGAGGAGTCAAATCAAGACGTATGAAATCCTATGACCAGAAACACATGTTCAACCAAATTAACACGCCACGCGAAGTCGCGTCTCATAGGATTCCATAGTTTACTTCCTTGGACCCAACGACCTCTATGTACTACTAGACGGAACGTGCCATACAACCGCTCTGTTACACGCACTTGCGGCTACGGGGAAATAGCGTCAATATTTATTAAATAAAAAATGTTCTGCGTAGTAACTGCACAAATTTCATTATGAATGTAACCGAGTTACGGCTCCTTGAGTGGAACAGAGCCATTGTTTGGAACGCTCCATCTAGTAGTACATAGAGATCGTTGATTCTATATGTCTATTTCGATGCTTGGACCTATTTTACTCCACACGCGTTGCGTGGCGTCGCGTCGTCGCGTCGCTTGTGATGTAGACATGACATAATATTATGTTTCTGAATGAAGTAAACAGTAATCTTTATGTTTTTATAGTACATACATTACACACGTGCATTTTGTGTATATATTTTGTTTCCACTTTGACCGTGAACGTAACTTGGTACACCTTTTTGGAACGACGCATAAACACTTCTCAACAACCTCGTCCGAGTTCATACATTTCTAGAGATTTCGCAGGAACAACAAACCGGCACGTGTATCGCTGGGGTACCAAACTCGCGGCCCGGTTTCATTTTCATTCTCACAGTTTACAGTTGAGCTGGGCAGCATTACCTAATTTGCCGACGCCGGACAAAAACTTCAATAAGGACATTTCGGAGAAAACGAATATTTTTCCCGAACGCACTTGAAATATTGTCTTTTTTTTTAAAATAAAATTAAAACATCGTATGTAACATTTACATATCTTTATTCATTTAATTCAGCCTGTTAACAATGTTTACCAAAATCGACATAAACTACAGCGAAACAAATGAAATACATAATAAATTATACATTATTCTCTTTCTTATGTAATCTGGTAATAAAAAAACGATTAATTTGGGTTTATGTTATAAACATAAAAAATAAGTAATCCCGAATCCGAATTATTTAGCTCTGTAGAAATGATTACATAGTATTTAAATAAGGTTACGTTTAATTAATTTTCATCAAAAAAAGTCTTCACCTCACGTATCAGCCATTTCAAAATATCTCAGTAACAAAGTAATTACAGCAGGACTTATTTTATTACTGGATTTGTGCAGTGGCATTTTTAAAATGCGATCCGCAAGCTTTGTCAACCCTGACAAATTACGGTTTATCTGAATCGAGAAACTTCTACTCGTTCCTAGATGGCGTTTCGAAACATATAAATACAAGCCGGCGGACAATACCCGGTATTCAGTTGAAACTCAACAAGCGAACGCGAGCAATTAGCAAGCGATCTATCGAAGCGAATTATAAACAGTCAAGAAGTATCTACAAGGAAATCAAGAGAAAATGTCTCTTCTACCGTATTTCTTCGACGACTTCGCACCTCTTTACCAACGCCCTCGCCGTCTTCTGGACCAACATTTCGGCCTAGCTCTCTCGCCTGACGACTTGCTGACCGCCGCAGCTGGACCTCTCCTCACCAGAGAGTATTTCAGACCTTGGAGACACCTGACAGCAGCTGCAAGGGACCTCGGCTCCAGCATTAAGGCCGATCCTGATAAATACCAGATCTGTTTGGACGTCCAGCACTTTTCACCTGAAGATATCTCCGTGAAGACTGCTGATGGGTACATAGTAGTTGAAGGCAAGCATGAAGAGAAGAAAGATGAGCATGGATTGGTGTCCAGGCAGTTTGTGAGACGTTACGCTCTTCCTGACGGAGTTACGCCAGAAACTGTGGAGTCAAAGTTGTCTTCTGATGGAGTTCTGACCATTACAGCTCCGAGGAAGGTCCCAGAAGCCATAAAAGGGGAGAGAGTTGTGCCAATTTCCCAAACTGGTCCAGTACGCAAGGAAATAAAGGATCGGAGTGAGGGTACTTCGGATAAAAAAGAGGAAAAGAAGTGAATTGGTGACGAGATGGTGACACTGTGTGACGAATCAAATCTCCATGGGTGTTAACACCAGGTGTTTTTTAGGGTTCCGTAGCCAAATGGCAAAAACGGAACCCTTATGGATTCGTCATGTCTGTCTGTCTGTCTGTCTGTCTGTCTGTCTGTCTGTCTGTCTGTCCGTCCGTATGTCACAGCCACTTTATTCCGAAACTATAAGAACTATATTGTTGAAACTTGGTAAGTAGATGTATTCTGTGAACCGCATTAAGATTTTCATACAAAAATAGAAAAAAAATCAAAAATTTTGGGGGTCCCCATACTTAGAACTAAAACTCAAAAATTTTTTTTTCATCAAACCCATACGTGTGGGGTATCTATGGATAGGTCTTCAAAAATGATATTAAGGTTTCTAATATCATTTTTTTCTAAACTGAATAGTTTGCGCGAGAGAATCTTCCAAAGTTGTAAAATGTGTGTCCCCCCCCCTGTAACTTCTAAAATAAAGGAATGATAAAACTAAAAAAAATATATGATGTACATTGCCATGCAAACTTCCACTTAAAATTGGTTTGAACAAGATCTAGTAAGTAGTTTTTTTTTAATACGTCATAAATCGTAAACCACAATAATATTATTAAAACATCGATCAAAGTTACAACGAACTACTATAACTTTTATATTATGTTACTTGCTGGTACGGAACCCTTCATGGGCGAGTCCGACTCGCACTTGGCCGCTTTTTTTTTAATTTGTGAGATTACCAAAGTTTGTACAGTTAAGACTGATTTAAATATTTATAATGTAAAGCTTCTGTCTGTGTTACTAAAAATAAAAGTATTTAAATAATAATTATTTTTGTTTCATTAATTCTTGTGAACATGAGACTTGTCTAATCCCTGTGATATTGAAAATTACTTCAGGATAAGACAAATTCGCAACATCCTCTGAGGTCACAGAGGAGAGAGAACCATACAGAGTTATCTATTGTATATAAAAGGAGTGTGTGTATATGTCCAGCCTTTTCTACATAATTATCCACTGCCACCTAATCTGGTTGCATTGGTAGATAGCCCTTGGTCTGCACTTGCAAGTAAGGGAGTTTGATTACGGTGGGTGGATGTATCCTTTTCTAACACATTGTACGGCTCATATAATAAACTTGAAATTGTGCTGAGTGGCGTGTGTGAGTGACAATATTGAGAACTTTTCTAGAATATTCCGGATTTTTAAATAAATCCGGAATAAGATAACTCTAAATGAGAGAACCATACAGAGAGGATCCTCTCTTCCTGCGAAGAAGAATCTGCAGCTTGGCTCAAAGCTTTCCCCTCTAAAAATATCGGCATTTTCTTCTGGACATGAATACGTTACGGATTGTGTGGGCCTCCGTAGTGTGCGTCACTCCAGCACGAAGTTGAATTTCAGCAATCAGATCCTGGCAGGATTTAGTACTCATAACGCTACTATTTTGTACTCGATTTTCAGATTTTGTACTTATTTTATTTTATTAGGAAAGCTAACAGCTATTTTCACAAAATGTTACAATGTATGGATAAATATATGCCAATAACAAGCTTCCTTTATAACTTCCTTAACAAGCTTATACTTTAAACGATATACTCGATTTTAATTTCGGCCCTTAAAAAGCGTAATTCCAGCTCGACTTTTTGAACTAAGGCAAGTTTCTAAATTCTGATCATACCCACACTTCACCTTGAAATATGTATTGGTTTGTACTCAAATTTCAGATTTTGTATTTATATACTTTAAAAAATATACCTACTTAAAATATATCTCACAAAGTCAATATCAGCCTAAACACGTCCACTGCTGGACATAGGCCTCCCCTATAGAATACCACTTTTGGTAGGTAAGTTGTCCATTGGGGGATTTGCCATAATCACCACGCTTGGTAAGCGGATTGGTGATCGCAGTAATGATCTTAACATACACACACAGGAGAACGCTGCTGCCCGTCCCTGGTGCAATCCCTTAGTCGACTTGACGACACCCACGGGAAAGATAGGCCCTATTCTTAGGGGGTATCTCTGCGGCGCTAGCGTAGATTCCACGGGCCACCACGGTTTGTCGTGCTCAATGAGCGCCGGCCGAATATCTCGCCACGCTTCCATCAAAACAATCGATGATCAAAACTGCCTTAAAAACTATGTCAGCCGGTACTCCTAGCCTACTTGAGCCCTCGGAC
This sequence comes from Esperia sulphurella, assembly GCA_947086405.1. Classification (NCBI taxonomy): domain Eukaryota; kingdom Metazoa; phylum Arthropoda; class Insecta; order Lepidoptera; family Oecophoridae; genus Esperia; species Esperia sulphurella. Next base: position 5,084,239 of record OX352281.1, on the reverse strand, counting down.
ATAATCCTAGGATGGCAAACGGCGAGACCCAGGTATTAGTATATGTCAAATTGTATATTTTTCCTATCTCTATGACATTATTTAACCGTAGCGTCAATATTTAGTAATAATTAAATGTTATGCGTAGTAACTGCACAAGTTTCATTGTGAATGTGAAAGAGTTGTGGCTACTTGCATGGAACATAGCGATTGTTTGGTTCGCTCCATCTAGTAGTACATAGAGATCGTTGACTGAAAACCACTTTTTCAAACTATGAGTGCGGAGTACCAGCCAGCCGTGGTCTAGAATTTTTATTTGTATGTAAGAGAGATCGTTATTTGTAAGAGACCGGGAGGCGATGTGTAATAAAAATGAAACAAACCTTAATAATTTTGTATGAACCGTCTTTATTTAGCTACAACAAAATGACAGAGCCACCCGCAGGACAGTGGGCACGAGTAAATAATACAATTTGTATGTATGTAATAGTAGTGTATAAAACAATTTGTTACTCTGGTCAAAGCTCAGTTTACAAATATCACTACGTGCGTGTATTCACATTATCGATTGTTTGGTTCGCTCCATCTAGTAGTACATAGAGATCGTTGACTGAAAACCACTTTTTCAAACTATGAGTGCGGAGTACCAGCCAGCCGTGGTCTAGAATTTTTATTTGTATGTAAGAGAGATCGTTATTTGTAAGAGACCGGGAGGCGATGTGTAATAAAAATGAAACAAACCTTAATAATTTTGTATGAACCGTCTTTATTTAGCTACAACAAAATGACAGAGCCACCCGCAGGACAGTGGGCACGAGTAAATAATACAATTTGTATGTATGTAATAGTAGTGTATAAAACAATTTGTTACTCTGGTCAAAGCTCAGTTTACAAATATCACTACGTGCGTGTATTCACATTATATAATTATATTTTTAATTAATTTTCAATTTAATATCGGTTTGGCAATTCAAATTGATTATAGGGAATATTTTTTTTATATTAAAATTGGATAAGCGTATCATTCAAGCATAAGTACTTAGTACATGTTTGATTGGCTGAGAAGTTAATAAAAACCAAAATTATCAAAAAAAATTACCAGCGCGGTCTAGAGTTACTCACCTCGTAAGGGCTAACACGCACTGCGATTTTTATTGGCGCGATTTTTTGCGCGCGTATTTTTTTCCGCATCCGCGGCGTAACGGGCGGTGAAATCTGCAGCAAAACACAGATTTGGTTGAGAATTTTTTTCCGCAAGTGCGTGTAGCTTCATACAACTTCCATATGTTTATAGCGCAAGTGTGTGCAGCTTCATACATACTTCCACAGAATTCTGCGGAAAAAATCGCGCGGATAAAAATCGAGCGATATTTTTATATCTAAATCTCAAAATTAAAACTCATTGTTTTGAAGCTTATCGCTACCATAATTGATTGTTAAACAAAGAAATTACAGGTACAGATACACATGCTTTTTAGTCGCACGAAAGCATGCGATTTTCAAGCAAGTGCTACCAATTCGCATGTGTATACAGCGCGTGCGACTAATAAGCATGTTTATTTTGAGCATGCGACTAAATCGCAAGCCGGTTGATTTTTGAGCATGCTACCTGAGGTGCGAGTGGAAGGGGCCGTGGTAGTCGCACGTGTGGACGTGTTTACTTATTAGCGTGCGAGTTCTGAATAGATTTGTAAAGTTCATTTTGCAAGAAACTGTCATAATAGAACGTTGTTGATCACTCGATTTACTTATAGGAATATAATTTTCAACTTGGTACTCATTCTATACATATAATAAAACTGTAACTGGTCTATGTCTGTACATGGGAGATATTGTAGAAAAATGTATGTGAGGGGTCTTTGTAGGGCCAATACAAGCCAAAATAATTGTTTTTTTTGTCTGTCTGTCTTACTGTATGTCTGCCTGTCTGTCTTTCTGTATGTCTGTCTATCTGTCTGTATGTATGTTTGTTACCTCATCACGCAAAAACTACTGAATGTAATGTTATGCAGTTCACAGTTTCACAGTTCACAGTTCTTGCTGGAGATCTAACTTAAAATCTGGTGCATGTTTCATCTTGATACGCCACTTAGAACCTGAGATATTAATAAAGTAATTTTTTCTAGAAGTATAAATTAAATATTATATATAATATATAAATATGATATAATATATAAATATGACAGACATTCACACCAATTATCCAGTCCCAAACTAGGAGAGCCTGTGGTATCGGATAACGGATAGAAATACTTAAATAAAATATATAAACATCCAAAACTTGGGTACAAAATTGGGTAAAATTTGATAGGCATGGTCATTAGTCGCATGCTTATAAATAGCATGCTATATCAAAGCAAGTGTGGTCACGCTATGAGCATGTGTATCTGTACCTTACTACTAACTACTACTTAAATAATTAATTCAAATTTATTTCCAAACCGATATTAAATTATACTACAGTTTAAGTTTTAACATATTGCTATACATTGAGTCTACATTGTCGGCCACGGTCTTGGACTAACACACAACAATTTTGTTCTAAGCGACAAAAATTATAACGAAAATTTAAAATATCTATCAAATTCTCAACATATTACAACAAATGTTATATAATTTCGATAAATTTACAAAAATCTAAATGTAGAAAATAAAATTAGTGTCTATAATACAAAATCATGAACCATTATGTACCTAAGTATATAGATTTTACTTTAACCACCTCAATATTGCTAAAATCAAATATTTTTCTTGTCTAAGGGCTAAAACGCACTGCGGATTTTTCCGCGCGGATTTTTTTCCGCATAAAATCACGTCGCGGCGCGATGATATCTGCAGCAAAACACAGATTTGGTTGCGAAATTTTTTCCGCGCGGATTTCACCGCGCCGCGGCGCGATTATAAGCGGAAAAAAATCCGCGCCGAAAAAGTCGTGCGAATAAAAACCGCAGTGCGTGCTTGCTCTAAGATTTGTTTCATTTTAATACATTTAAAAATATAAAGTAAGTAAATGATTTTAAATATACTGTATATTTTGAAATAGTAAGTAAGTACTGCATAATTTTTTTTATGAGTGAAAGTATTAGATTTGGATCTATTTCATAATATTGTGGATGTCTAAAATTACAATTTCTCTAATAATGGGTTGAAAAATTACATATGGAAACACACTACCTATTTTCTGTTATAATTTTTTTAAACATAGGGTATGTCACATGTGTAACAATAACTCGAAGCAAGAGGTGTTCATGAATAATCACTCATTAAATAATTCAATTTGATTGAACGAATGATTAATTAACGATAAGTTACATCAATTAATTATATAACTTGGCTAAAAACAACTTAACCACATGAATAGACTTAAAAGTACGAGTAAGAGTACATGCTTTTGTTGAATGTCCTTTGATAATGTAAATTATAACTTTGCACTTTCACATACAACGTGTTGTAAAATGTATGTGACAAGTTGAGGAAAGATACAACCTTAGATTTATATTTATTTGTCTGAGAGTACAACATTTTCAACAAAAGGACGTAAACGTCAACGCCAAAATAAAATAATTGAGTCAGTTTATGCAGATGTCAAAAAACTTTCCGTAAAATAAAGTTTTCAAAATAACAATGACATATGTAGACTTGTTTAAATATTGTTATTTATTTCCTATTTATTAATTTACTTTATGTACATATACATGGAAGGCATGAGGCATGTGCATAAACTTTATATTATGTACTTATTTATGTATTTGGGATAAAGGACGTAATTTATTAAAATGAATTTAGAGTAAACAATTTTAACCAAAATTAGAACTATGGCGTAATTAAGGTGATCCAACAAATTATAAAAATACATAATTCGTAATAATAATTACTCCGAATACATCGGCAGTGGCGCAACCATTAAAAAACAATTATAGAAACCTATAGAAATGTAATAAAAAATAAGTATATAGAAATATTACAAAACACACGCCCATTTTTTCTCAATTACATTTTACTACAACAGAAATAACATTTAATTTTAAAAACATTTTTCCTATTTTCTTTAATTTCTCAAATACAGGGTGTAAGTAAAAATATACAAAATTACCTATAGACATGAACAAACTCAGCTCATACTTAAATGTTACTAGACTTTTGTGCTCCAACCGGAACAGTCAACCTGAATCTTGTGGGAAGGTATAAATACTTGCATATTTTTTAATGTGATATAATCCTTTAAATTGCATGCATGAAAAGCGTTACAAAAAATGCTTTTTTATAATTTTATAAATAATAGCTACATTTTACAATGATATCGTCATGTAAACAAAGGATGTCCGTATATGAAATGGTTTTTAAACCAGTGTCTTGCCACCGCTAGCGCTGGAAGAGGTGTATAAACGACGGAATTCCACCGTGCTGAGCGGGTTTGGGCCAGCAGTGATGTAAGCGTATGAGCCATGCTCTTCTTGTCCAAATAAACAAGATTTTTAAATATGTGTTTAACTGACAAACACTTTTTACTACCACCCTGTATTACCTACATTTTCTAAAATCTAAGCTACATAAAGATGTACGCCATTTTTTGCTTTGCAACATCTAAATGCTAGAAATATAATAGGTATAAAATTGAGCTTTATTGATATGTATCGTTAGAATCCTTTTCTCAAATTTCGTGATTACTTAGTGATATGATTTTAATATATTTTTTTAGTACTCGGCCATTATTAATTAGACCTATTCGATCATGTTTTTTTTTTCACTTTCTATTGATGAGACACCGATGTGCCGTTTATATAATTCCTAATAATGTCTGATCTGTAACACTTAAATGTGAGTCTAATCACTTGGACATATATGATTGTCATAAAAAACGACAAAACTCATTTTACTTCAGAGGAACGTTTTTAAAGACATATATTTTTGAGTAACTAATTAATTTGGCCGAGTATCTCACATTATTCAAATATTATAAAATGTATTCCATTCCCTCTCATTGATAAGAATAAACGATTAAACAAGTATAATACCACTCTGATACGAGGTAAAACTTCTTGTTTCTTTAATCTTATAAAATATTCGCAATTGTGAATTGTATTTTTAACTCACAACTTGAATAGTTCATACTATATGAGAACAAAATGTAATTTGCGTCTCGGAAACATAATATTCATTAGAAAATGAATATGACACCAGTCGCCAAAACACATTGGTATTACCACATTAACTTTGCAGTTGATTTAACTGGACCATCTGTTGTTTATTTTGTTACCGTTACGCAAATAACTTTTTTTACTTTGATTGGTATGAACTTGTACTTGCAGTAACTTGTAAATTATATATAACTGAGTGTTACTCTAAGAACAAAATACTGCAAAAGTGACCACAACGAGGTAAATGGAATAACAATTATATACTTAATAGTAATAAAACATTTAAGCGTGTCCGTGCGCATTTTGCGGGTATTTATACTTTGGGAACTACTGGACAGAGTTTTACGCTGAATTTTATTTTAATAATGGATTCATGCAAACAAGCTGATTGGGAGATTTTGTGTTTGTATTGTCAGGAAAATTGAAATTATTCACAAACATAAAATTGTGTGACGAATTTTACTTGTATTTATGAGAAATAAGACATTGTAGTTATGCAATAACATTGTATTTATGAAAATTTATTTACGGAAAACCTCCCACCTGTCAAAATAACGATTGGGTTTTTGTATATGTAACAGACTGGAATTTAAATGATGTAAGCAATTTCAAGATGCCTGTACATACTCAAAATTAATAGTACTTTATACAGAAAGTCCCGAGTAAAAGCTTGTTAAGGATTTATAACTTAATTTTTCCTAAAAACAGTAACATAGAATAACGAAGAACTTTGTACACCAAGTATCTAACAGTTACACAGCTTTGTATCTATACACATCGCTAATATTCGTTAAAACTCTTTTTAGAACACAAGAATCTATTTTCTACTCCAAATTAAAGCTTCATTGTTTACCAATTTAATACATCACATTACCCCTAGTCGTGTAATGTCCCAGATATACATCTAAGTGTCATCTAAGTTACAAGTACAAGTGTGGACAAAACATAGTAACTTGTAATTATAACCTGAAATTAATGTTACAATTCTGTAATGGTTTCATTTAATTGAAGTGGGTGAGAAAAGTATAGACAGTTTAGACAATGTAATATTATATTTATTTAAGTCGCAATGAATTATATATTTTCGGGTAAATTCATTTAATATGCGTCTTATCTCAATAATTTAAAGGTCTGATATTCTATTTTTCTTTAACAAGATTGTTATAATATATTTGGATGACATCATAAATAATATTATCCAGGCAAAATATTTTAAGACTTCAACGACTTGTGTCTATACTTTACTTTCTTGTCTTAATGTATTATTGGATAAAGTATTCGACTTGTCTTATTTACAAATTCATCTAAAGCATCTAAGTTTTGTCCACCTTCCCTGTCTAATCGTGCATACACATCGATATAACTGCTACACGGTAACCTAACAGAAAGGCATATGTACTACAACAGATACTACTTACCAGTTATTAGAAATGAAATATTCAAGGGTTACTTGTTACAGACACTGACAATAAAGAAGTAATGAAATAATGAGCAGATAAATAACAATTGACCATAATTTGTATGAAAAATAACCTCTGGCATTATTAGACAGGATTAAAAGCTACAAAGGTAATAATAGAAAAGATTAATATCAAATTGTTAGTAAATAATTGATAAGTTAACGATTATTATTATAATAAGACACGTGTCTGTAACATTATGTAAACTACCGAAATATTCAAACATAAACCAGGCATAATAACGTTTATTTACAAAACCCAGCCTTTAAGATCGACCTACAAGCACCAGTACTAAGTCGAAAATAAAAAGAAATACATTTAACTATGATACGTTTAGTTCATCTCAGTCTTCATGCTACTACTAGAGTCAGTCCTAAGCTAACGGATTTTACAATCCCATAAGAAGAGGACGCGATTTTTCCAAAACACAAATCACCAAAAAGCTTCACCGAATCATAATAAGTACATCCAATTTCGTAATACACATCTCTAGAAAAATATTTAGGTATAATTGCATCAGCAACAAGTTCATTTAAATAAGTAAATATTGTAATTCTCACAGCTTTTATGATATGTTCCGTTTCCTTATATTTATTTACATCTAACTCTCTTATATCTACTATATCTTCATCGGTGATATGTTTGCGTTGTGCGTTACCTAAAGCGAGTGCATTGTGCAAAGTGTCATTTACAACAACTACATTATAATAATAATCAATAAATTCATCGTAACTCTTCAAAATAGATACAAAATTGATATTTAAAAAATATCTATCCTTGAACGGAATGATTTTAAATGAAATTTTAGAACACTTTTTTATTTTACTATCGAATATATTCAACACGACATTGATTACATTCATGTAAGCAGTGACGAGAAAAGCGATAGATTGTTTAAAGTTATAAACAAGAGTGAAAAGTATGATGATAATGTAGATGTTCTTGTCTGGTTTAATGGAGAAGGCAGAACTTGGGGGAGCGGGATAGACAACATCGACTTCAGCAATCTTGAAGATGGACAGCAGAAGATGAGACGAGATGTCTTCATGCTGAGTGTTGATTCGAGACTTGATAACTTTGAGAACGTCGATGCACTCCTCCTAGAAAATAAACGAATATAGATGTAAGTACTTACGACGTAAATTTTTTATCGACTCGACAACCGCTTTCTAGGTATTAGCGTCTTCACGGCGCTAAGAAACGCTATCTCTATTTATTCTATACGAAACTTAAACATCATCGTACGACGGACGTTTACATCAAAACTGATTATAAAAACTTTTTTAATGCTAATACATTATCTTTTAATTAATATTTTAGATTAGCGCTATTTATTTACCTTTTCTCTGTCCAGCAGAGCATCTTTAGTTTCTTTCAGGAGTTCCTGCTCACTGGGAGGCACACTTGCAGATATGATGACGTTCTCATTGCTTATGTTGAACAGAGTCAGCGTGCAGTTTGTCTGTAAGTTAATTATATTTAGGGATAACAAACTTGCCAATATTACTTGTCTTATGTTGATATGTTATTTTAATGAACATATCAGTAGCTTTGTTTTCAAGAGTCTTGAGATGTGACTCAATTAGTTAAACCGAATAAACCTAGTGAGACGCTGAAAGAATTGGTTGATTCTGTCTCCCTGTTTCAATTCCAGTAGATGAGGGAGAACAAGCCTCTCACATCGATGAGAAAACTTAGATTAGATCAAATATTAGTACGTTAATAAGACATGGGTAATAACTACTTTACAATATAGTATGTATCTTACCCCCTCACTGGTTACACTATATAAGTACTGCTGGAGTAGGCGTACGGCATCCTCAGCCCCGAGTCCAGTATGTGGCCGTAACAGGGACTCATCTATTGAACTGAAGCCCAGTAAAAGGTATACGCCTTCAGGCAGCTTGTATTCTCCTAGAAATGAGGGTTAGATTTGTTTTACAGATGCTCTGATGTATCAATCACTTTACTTAAGACACTTTCACTAAAGAGTATCATTCTAATGTTGCAGGTAATTTTGAATCTGACTAGTTGGCCTGGATCTAAAGCCTGAAGCAATTTATGTATAGTTTGACGTGGTATTATACACACTCATTTCAAGCAACATTTTTTTTGAAAAATCTTAAGAATATACCTGGATTTGGCCTCATGCAGATGAAAGAGCCGGAGTAGCAGTAGCACCGTCCCCTGTAAGCTTGGTACGCAGGCGCAGCGTGGGAGTAGTGCGCCAGCCTGGACGAACACGGAGCCCGAGGTACGCAAGCCACCTTGCAGGAGACTTGCAGGGAAGTCTCACAAACGCACAGGTCCGTGCATTCGGCCAGCTCCGCAGAGCGGTACAACTGCGGGACCAGATGTAATAACTTCAGTTATTCTGTGATATTCCATAATACTTAATAATGGACTGAATTAAGCCTACGAATTTATATAGAAAATTTAACTGTTAGCTAATAGTATTCTGGGATGATGGGGGATAAATACTAAGACGAAGAATTTCGACGAGGTCGTGATTTTCATTTATTTTACGATACTTTTGTCTCCATCCATCGTTGTTGCTTTTGCTTATTAGTGTTGTGTGTATTGACTGCAATTTGAGTTCATCCCGAATTGAGCACCCCAAATTAGTTAATTGACCCGCAGACTGAATTTTAATGGGTCCGGGCCCCATGTAGCACCGTTTATTAAACATCTTAAAGAATACATTGCAGTCTTCATTTTTATGATATGACGGTAGCAGATATTGCTAGACGTATAAATGCATAGTAAATACTTACTCGTCGAGTATCCCCCAACTTGATGTATTGCGCCTGATCATCATTCTCCGGCTTCTTCACGATGCAATACTTCGTGGGCTCCAGTGTTGTGGTCGGCTTCGGCGTGGTCGTCGTCGTGGTCGTGGTAGTGGTCGAGGTCGTGGTCGTGGTCGAGGTGGTGGTCGTGGTCGCGATGGTCGTCGATTCAGTGGTTGTTTCCACGATGGGGTTTGACATTTGGGCGACTTCGTTGGGGAGGACGGTTTGCTCGGACATTGTTGTTATTGGGCTTAGATCATCCAAATTTTCCTGGAATTTATTTTTTGTCAGCTGATGAGTATGCTATCTATGATTATATAATATAGATGAAGACGAATATAAGACCGCTAAATTAAGAGTGATATTTAGATCCATTTGCTGGTCCATTTTTGAGATGGACAACCGAAAGCAAGAAGAAGAATGAGATATTGAGATGAGTTATAACATTCCGTGATCGGTTGATCTCCCGTTTGTCTCGTATCTTGATCCACATTCGTCTTTCGTCAACTTTCATTTAACTTTCTAAACAAACTATAAACTTTTCCTTTAGTAGAAATTATAGACGACTGTTAGAGCCCGTACCAATTGAGAGTTTAGCAACTTCTCGTACGGTCTGAAGAGGCTACGGGCAGAATAGGTCACCTGATAACAATTGCAACCTTTGATAGTTGCAAGCCATTGCGTTACTAGCCTAAGGCGCCTCGTGTGCCTGGTGATTCATTATTAGCCTGCAAGAGTGCACTGCTGGACATAGGCCTCTCCCAAGGAGCTTCACTGAATCCGATCTTCGGTTCTTCTCATACAGTCTTGTCAGTCGCTTTACGCAGATCGCCGCTCCATCTACCCAGGGGGCGTCTCACACTACGCCTGCCCAGTCGCGGTCTCCACTCGAGAATTCGTTTACCCCAACGGTAATCAGTTCTCCGACAAATATTAGCAGCCCAGTGCCACCTTCAACGTACTAACTCTTGAGCAATGTCGAAGACTTTAGTTCTCTGCCGGATCACATTGTGTTACGCCTGTTGATTATATTTTCCTTAGTCCTGCATTGCTATTTGGCGATAAAGGCGGTTTCAACTGAGGCGGCATCTGTTGTAGAGTACTATCAACATTAATGACTCTAAACCTTTACCTGCACTGGCTCACGCATAGTCCCATGATGAGTGGTATGCTTGTTGTTATGATGGGTGGTAGTCCGGTGGTTGACGGGGTGTTCCGGCGGCGAGGTGATTACCCTGATGCCGTTGTCGAATGGCGTGGTGGTCAGAAGAGACCCGTACGTCTTCACATGGTAGTCGCTTTGGGATTCCACTGAAATTTTATTTCTCTTGGTCACAGTGTTTGGTTGAAACAGATTGATAAATTCAACTGGTGTGTGTGGTAACTTTGAAAGACATAGGCCTCCAACCAGCAAAGTGTTCAAATCAGTAGACAACAGGAGCTGCTTGTAAGCATAACTTTTCATGAAACGTTAGTTTCTGCCTTTTAATAAACGTTTAACGTGAAATTTATTGTATATTCCTCTGTAAGAGTTAAGTTAGGGTACATATAAGAAAAACAGAGTTATATTACTTGTAAACAATTAAGAAATGCTTCTTTACGATTGGGACAATACGGCCTAGATGCATAAATGACCATGGAAAGAGGTGTGTCCCAGTCCTTCTGCAACTCGGCGAACTACCACTTTAAAATAAGAAATAGCGAATACCTCAATAGATGGCACTGACTGTGTCATCGAATGTTATATTATGCGAGAATATTTGCAAAAGACCGTGAAGCAAGTGAAGCAAGTCAATTGACTGAATTTGCCCTTGAAATTTCTTTATTGACAATCAGAGTTCAGATCAATGCAACGTCATTGTTGTACCAATCAACTTACCAACACAAGGGTTCAGCCACAACAGCCGTTGCCAGCCGAGACAGTCGTACAGCTGCGCGAAGTCGGTCCCGCGGCATGCGCATGCGGCCCTCAGCTGCGTGCCAAGCACTGCCACCACGGCGGACCGGCAGGCGGCCGGCGAGCCCGCGCAGCCTTGGGTCACTGCGTCCACTGCGCACCACTGCTCGTAATTCTCAAGCCGGATTCTGTAGACGTCGTAATTTTGTTACAAAGATGTTACTAGAAAAGTGAGAGATCTTTTTAAGGTTTCGTCAAACGGAAATAGCTTCACTTAAAGGGATTTTAAGGGAGACAAAGCTACTTTTTTCTACATTGAATTGTCTGGAATAGTCTGGACCGATTAACTGATATATATCTATTTTACAATAACCTTTTTTTTTCAACGATAAAAGCTTCGTTGTTGTTTTCAGTTTCAAACTTCAGGTTTTTATTATTATATAAAAACCTAAATTTTGAAGATATATTTACGAAAAAATACCGAATTAATTGACATAAGCCTCATGTTGCATACGACAATTTTTTGTAAGAGGTGACACGAGTTAATAGGCCTTTATTAATTTCAATACCGATAGTATCGAGGATGTTTTTTTTAAGTACAATAAAGGATTTTTCTTTCTACCTGTACTTTATCTTAGTAGAAATACGTGGAAGTAAAATTTCCATGTATCCCCCCTAGTAGAAAAGAGTGGAAAAAAATTCCGTTCTTCCCTACTAGTAGGGATAGACCAGTAGGGATATGTGGAATAGGTCAAAAATTTGTCTGCAATCAAGATAAGTTCATTTTAGAGGCAAGTTGGAGTTCATTTTAGAGGCAGCTGCTAAAATCGACAACAATGGTCTACTGAAGAACGAATCTACCTATTTAAGACAATAGAAACAAGGATCCAAGGATTGATTAAAAACTGCTGTAGTTCAGCTTTCGTAATCAAAAAAAATTCTGCAAGCCTACGCAACCTAGGCGGAAAACCCTTTGGTTAAATTTCCTGAAATCAAGCCCCAAGTTATTTTTACGACTGACGTTAGCCTTAAAATTATTTCTAGTACTTCTACATAATACTAACTTTTAATTACAGTTTGTTAGGTACTTCATTGTTCCTAGAAGTGAACAATGAAGCCTTAACTGATTAGAAAGTTTCAAAGGATAAGCAGTTCCCAAAGTCAAATCAACATGAAAACTTTAATAATTTGTTTAATTTTCTACTCGCGCTTTCTTGATCCAGAAATAGAGACCAAAGATAAAATTAGCGATAACTTATGTAGAAATTACTTTACATTGTGAAATAATTAATTATCTCATTCTGGCTCATAGGGTCAAGACACACCCCCGACACTCCATAAAATCGAACAGATTTAATTACCTACAACTATTAAAGGAGCACTTACACGTTTATGAATGCGCGTAAACTATCGCGAGAGGGACAACGTTATACGTCAACACATAAGTGCTTCTCTCTCTAACCGGCTGTGTACTACGCTACGCTAGTTGCGTGCGGGCGACGTTAAACTGGCGGGGGCGGTGAATGGCGCTTCTTTACGTAGTAATATGTAGTATTCTCTGGACAAGGTTTCAGACTGGCACAGACAAGTTTTCTCAACGTACGGTCTATATATATAAAGCTCTATACCACAGAATAAGTAATAATACAAGTACAGAAAGCTTGTTGAATTTCTCATAGACGTATCTACAAAATTCAATGCAAGCCAAAGTGAGTCCTGCGCACATGGAAGAAAGTCAGTGTTACGCTGAACGCTAAATCACGCGCACATTGACACTCGTACGCAATTCGCCAAAATGCCCCGGCGTGAGATAGACCTGCATACCAAAGGTATTCGGTGAAGGAGACAATACTTTGAAGAAGAAAAAAATAATACACGAGTATGGAAATTCGTTAAAGTCGGTGTGGGTTAGTTTGTGAGTGAACCGCTCATTCTTATCAAAGATAGTTTTTGTTCACTCCAGAGATCGGTCAGTATTTATGATTTTCAGTTTGAAGCCAAGGCTGACCAACCCTCTCCCCAGAAGTATTACATGTTGTTGTATCTAACTCATCTGATCTTCAAAAGATCTGTAACAAAACATTTTAAAAAATAACTGCTTAGTTCAAGATGAATAACTATAAGCAACGTAATGCATTAGTCAGCTTTGGAAATATCTGAGCTTAAATCAAAACGCTAAATCTGAAGGAGAAATTATTCAGCATCATTTACGGATTTTGGGGAATTATGTAACGACGACTGAGTCTAGGGTTGGCATAGCTTAAATTGTATAATATCTTAAAATAGTTGTAAGTTACGTCAGTATGGGGCTCTACTCTGTAAGCGTTACGGGTAATATCCGTCAACCTACAAAGCCTTCTTTACTTTCTTATGGGTCATATTATGATGAGCGTTTGCAATTTCAATAACGTAGACGCCAAAAACTCATCAGAATATGTAATCATCATCATCATCAGGTTATTTTTGTCTCCACTGCAGGAGCACAACCCTCTCTCATCTGCCGGAGACAGACGGAGGATTTGACCTACACTCCCCGCGCTGGCCAGACGGATTGGGGAGGAAAGAAAAGGATAAATCTGTGAAATGAGTGGCCTGATTGATGTTTATAATGTATTCCCTCAGTCGCCTTGTACGACATCCACGGGAAGAGTTGGAGTGGTCCTATTCTACTCTACCGGAAACCACACGGCAATATGTCATACTAGGTGTGAACTCGGCTCCGCTCGCGTGGACTACGCAATTAAATTTGAAACTTATTAAGAGTTAGTTCCCTCCCCCTTCCCCCTTCTCCCTCCCGCTTCAGCTCCAGTTCCAACTCCTGCAAATGTTTTCAATGTACAGACACGCGAAGGTTCTGTTATTAATAGTTTCTGCAGCACATGCGATGAAAGATATATGGCTAATTTTTTTACACCTTGGGTTCTATTATTGAAGTTTTAGTAGGGATCCCTAATTATTTATAGTTATAAATATAGCCTATGTTACTTAGGGATAATGTAGCATTCTCATGGTGAAAGAATTTTTAAATCGGTCCAGTAGTTTTTGAGTTTATTCGTTACAAATATACAAATCTTTGCTCTTTATAATATTATCAGAATATGTCAATTGGGGAGTGCAAAATAACTTTGCTTTTATAGCACAAAATAATAAGACTATTTATTACCTTAATTATATTGCCACTACTTTACTATAACCATAGTACTAACTGTGGTTATATAGTTAAGTAGTGGCAACCTCAACCCATTAGGAAATATCTCTGTCTGTAAATACTCTGGCGAAGTGAAGCGAAGAGAAGCGGAGCGAAGCGAAGTGTTTGCTTCTACGACAAATGATCTAATATTTATAGTAGCGTTTTTCCGCTTCGTCATTCGTACAGTCAATATTCGTCGAGTGCAGAAATTACAGCTTCGCCAAAATATGAAAACAAAAGCTATTCGCGATTTTATTTGTTTTACCGCTCGTTTATGTTCAGGTATTTCGTGTTTGCCAATAGTTCACAGATCCAGGTATGAATGATAGGTATGGAATGCTGATTCATGTCAAAGTGACTGCTTGTTTGTGTATAAAAACACATAAGGAGGCTCCCACCGAAAAGTTTTTAGCTTCATGATAAAAATGGTTAGTGATAATAATAAATATTAATTTTAGAGATTCGTACAAAATATATAACAGAAATTCCTTACGGTAAGACTTCGGTGTCTGTATGTCGTAGATCACACCAATTTTTTTCCGCAATTATAATAGGCTTGAAGTTTTTTTCTACATAATAAACCATTTCTTACCAGCAGAAGTCCAGAATTATTTCTTTTACCGGGTTCTGTGAGTATAGGCATATTTTGAACAAAAAAGGCATATTCTGGGTATAGGCGAGGACAGCAGAGCACTATAGGCTTCTGGTTATTGGCGACACAAACATTACGCGTGTGGCCCAAGTGGTGAAATTCAGAAATTGCCTATGCAGAGACGACGCATACTTTCGTCCCCTTTGGTAACTTTCCGTAACTGGTTACAAAATGAGAAATGTAGTTTCCCTACGCGCTTGAGATTAGACAAGTGCGGAGTTCTCGCGCTAACTTCATATTTCAATTTCTCTGTTTACGACTTATCTCATTTGAGACAAGACAAGAGTACCGAACAAGTTTCAATTTTCGTCCGCTTGAGGCGCTAGTGACAATATTTGCATCGCCATTGATAGTCATCAAACTTGGTGTTTAGGTGGTACAAACTGTTGATCAGGACTACTTAGTAATATATTATCTTTGGTTAGACCTAATAATAAGTTAGGTCAATGGACTACAGATAAATAAAATATATATTTTATGCTAAAACAACACCTACCTTTCTCAAAATCAGACGCCTATTCAGGCCTCGTTAGCATAATGAAGGCATATGCGGGAAATTAGTGTACGCGCAGCCTAGTCCCGTTTGCGGTCGTTGTAAACTGATTGGGACGTCCTGTCCCACATGTCCCATCTGTTCCAACTGTCCCGCTTGCCTGCAATTGGCTTTGTGACGACAGATTGGAATAACAGTGCCTTATTGTCAGATGGTAGAGCTACATTTATGTGTACTAGTTACGTAAACGAATCGATTTCGACTCGTTAGGTAAAGACGGAAGGTTTTTTGGCTACCTGCAAGGTAGTAGTCGTCAGAGTTGAGCGTCAGAGGTATTGGGTTCGCTGCCTCTGAGGCAGACAAGTTCACAATAAACAAAATACTTGTCTAATTCGTTCTCCTTGTCATTTCATAGAACAGGATAAAATCTTAGTTTGGAATTAGACAAATGTGTTAGAATATGTAACTATATTATTATTATATGAAGTATTTATATAAAAAAAAAGATTAACACATTATCCCAGTCGGTACAATTTACGAGTAAAAAGCTGTATATTTCGGGGTAAACGCGTAGGTAACCTAACCATCAGGGCCTACCTACGCGTAGAATCAAGCGTATACTCGCCTAGTAATCTAGTACATACAAATATTTTAATCAAACTAAAATTCAGGCAATGATGGCATACTTAAAATTGTTATAGCCCCAGAAACCTATGGGATAGAAGCACGAGTATGTATGTGTACATTCAGCTACTGTCATTTTACACAAAGTGTTATCTTCCCCAAAAATATACAACAAAATACCCGACGCACAAATAATCTTTTTCTAACTAGATTAAGCAACAGACTGTATGCTTTATTTTTGAATAAAGCATACTTATTGATTAATGACTTCTTGTACAGTTAATTTAATTTTAGTTCCTCTAAAATTTGTGATTTAAAAAAGCAGCACTAGAAACAGCAATACGACGTCAATGGACGGACTGTCGCGCTAGGAGCCACCGGTACGACGTCTATTGACGTACCTACTATCGAACGTGTTAATATAATATCGCTAAGCACTATTTAATTTAAATATTTTTGTTTTGAATGCTTATAGGATACTATAACCCTGAATATTTCTTAAAGGATGACGTCTCTCCAGGTCTCCGTTACTCGATCAAACCTATCCTAATAAAAACGCTAAGTCGAGTGCCTTAGAAACATTTTCCGTATATTTAATTAGAAAACGGCCCAAGTCATCCGGATCCGGAGTGCCTAGAAATAGAAAATGTACAAGTTAGGAAGAGACTAAATAGGAAACGACAAAATTAGGATTTGAGGAATGACAATTTGAGTGGACGAATTAGGAAGTGGTCAAGTTAAGAAGTGGACCAAAACGTCCGGAAGGATTAAAAGCATAGGTATTTTCGTTTATCTAGGGAGTGATGTATTTATTACGTAGTAACTATTCAGTAATCAGTTATATTTCTAAGTCCGTGTAGTTTTAAATTAGTTACGGCAATGAAGGACGAAATTCATTAATTGACAAAAACAGACATATCCCCGTCGGCTAAACAATGTTGTCGAACAAGCCAAAACAATAGATTTGGAGTTTGGGTAATAGTTTGCAAACAACCGCAAGGTAGATAATGAAATGAATAAACGATTCGTTTATGAATAAAGCATAGATATTAATTAATTAATGGTACATTTGACGACGGTAGGGCGGGTGGTGCTAAGAATACCCGGGTTTCCACAGGCAGCCATGCGTAATGCTTGTCATGACGTACGGCGCAGAAACGTGGCTATGGAGAGGGCTATGCTCGGGGTCTCTTTGAAGGATATGATTCGCAATGAGGACATCCGACGAAGAACGAAGGTCACCAACATAGATGAAAGGATTAGCAAAATGAAGCGGCAGAGGGCGGGCCACATGTGCCGCAGAACCAACGGCCGTTGGGGCAGACGACTACTGGAGTGCAGACCGCGGATCGGCACGCGCAGAGTCGGCCCACCACCGACGACCTGAAGAAGGTGGCCGGAAGCGGCTGGATGGCATTCATTGGGGAAGGCCTTACAGCAACGGACGTCTAGGTTCTGAGATGATGATGATGACATTTGACGGTGAGGACAGTTCTTGGATGAATGTGTAAGTCTTCTTGATGTGTGAGGCCTTCTAAGAGATACGAGACCAAGAATTACAGTCGAGGCATACATAACATGGTACTTTTTACAACTAGTGCGAAAAAATAATTACATTGAATAATACATTTTGCAATGCAAGAACGCACGAGGTACACAATACAAATAGTTTTCAGTCGTTGTTTTATTTAAGTGATTTTATTTTTGTACTTGGCGATTTTATATTTTTTCGTTTTTTATGCTATGTTGCGTTTTTGTACTAAAAGAAAAATTTAATCGGTCCAGTCATTTAGATGTGGATGGATTAAAAAATAATCAAGTCTGGTTGGTGGCCGTGTGGTTCCTGGTTTAGAATAGGGCCACTCCAAATCTTCCCGTGGGTATTGTCAAGGCTACTAAGGGATTGCACCAGAGATGGGCAGCAGCGTTCTCTTGTGTATACTAAGATCATTACTGCGATCACCAATCCGCCTGCCAAGCGTGGTGATTATGGCAAATCCCCCAATGGACAGCCCACCAAAAGTGGCATTCTATTGCGGAAGATTATGCTCAGCAGTGGACGTATTTCGGGTGATGATATAGATGTTACATGAAACACAACATTGATGACATGTTTACATTAAAGTCTTATTTCATTCACCGTGTACAGAAAATGTACAATCGTTATTTTAGAATAATAACAAGAAAATATCTGCGTAAATAGTAAATAGCGGCCGCGATCGGTCGCGATGTTCGAAAGTGCACCTTAACAGCATTTAAGGGGTTATAAATCTAGAAAATACGAGTAGTAAGACATTCAAAGACGAAACCGTGATAGCCGTGGTAGTTTACTTGGTAGTGCCCTCACTTCATGTTCATTGGGTTTGTTTTTGTGTGATAATTGTTTTGGAACGGAGTTTATCTTATGAAATGAAATGAAATATCTTTATTGTGGATCATAGGTATATAAAGGATTAAATGTCATAATTAGAGCTCAGCTATGTCCCGCCACATGGGCATACAACATTGTTTCGCAGTAAAGCATGCATTTAAAAACGAAGTTACAAAAAAGTTTAAGAGTTATTTAGATACAAATAGAAACCTTAAATTGAACCGTCACCAAGAAATTCTTCCAAACTATAATAACATTTTTCTATCAACAGATCGTGGAGTTTTTTTTATTTTTTATCACAACTGGCCGCTACCGCCATCGTGCCTGTGTTACTTTAAGGTTAATTCGGACCTATCTGTGCTCAGTCCTGAGTCAGTCTTCTTTAGTTAGGTTAAGGAATAATGTATCATATTTCAATGCAGTAAATGCTACCGATCCCTCATTTGTCCGTATTCCGACGGTTATTCGTCTGTGGTCCTTCAGTGCAGTGAAGTTTAAGAAAATTCTTAAAATATACCTTATGCCATTGCATCAGGAACTAAACTAGCATGTATTCATTTTTTCATATTTTCCTTTGGCACATCTAAAAAACACTAAGACGGAACGAATCCGATACTGTGACTGCACTGATGGTTGCAAATGAACCTTTAGAGACAGCGGACCAAACAGAATGTATTCAGTAACCATTCATTGTTGCATTTCAAAATTCGTCTACAGTACTTTTCTGTATTTGTACGTAGACTCGTATTTCTAATTGCAGTTTCAGTGAAATTTTAGTTTGTCCACCATTTTGCTCAATTGCGTTCGCGGTTCAGCCGTTCGCTACTAATGCGACAAGGCCGCTTTGAGCGGACTTTGAATACTCCGAAATGGACAAAGCAATATGATAGGATTTGCGGTGAATTTCGATATGTGTTGTCATTTGGTATAATGGTCTATATAATTACATCATCTACATACAGTGAAGCAAAACTTGTACAGCTGATCAAATTTACACTGATAGTCAGAAATTGGCAAACTATATGTTATTTACCCGTATGCCATTTATTTACGAGCCGTAAGGTCCAGAAAGACAGGTACCGAGGCTGCCAAAAGATGATAGGCGCTTTAGTCGAAACCACCAATGAAAAGGTCTTATGTGGTCTTATTAAGTAGAATAGTTACTATGGCGGCAGATCTCAGTTAGCTATTTTCGGCCCTATGGGGCTTTTAGTATCGTTGGCGTATTTAGTTTTTATTGCTATTATACTGTGGATACTGAAATGCATCATAACCGAAAATACAGCTAATTGAACTATTGTTAGTTTTTCATTTGTGTATAACTCATTGTCATTGGTTGCTATTAGTGGGGGGGAGGTACCAGATTGTATACAAAAACGCCCATCCTTTGTTACACTGTGATCATAACGGGCGGCGGCAGCGGCGCGCGCGCATATTATGTATTTTTATTTACCATACACCCTCGCTATACATTATTTATTTTATAAATAATATTAAATCCTATATTAGGCTAGGTGCTATGCATCCGTCATCGACAACACGTATAGGGAAGCTGGGGTAACTCCTCTCCGTGATTACAACACATTAACTTAGATATATGGGTTTCCTCATGACGTTTTTTTTCACCGTTTGAAAACAGTCAATAAATGGAAGTAGATTTCAATAAAGCAAACACTCGCCTTGGTAGGCCGCGCATTTCTGTGTATATGGGACGTAGAGAAGCTTATATTATCCCTTCGTGCGATAAATGACAACGATAGTTGTTGCAAAAAAATCGAATTCATAAAGCATCTGGGTTCAATTTACTCTAATTTCAATGTTCCTGGCGCCTGCTTTAGCAGTAGAGCCGATATTTATAAAGCAACTTCAACTAAGCTTACCGGCACTCAGGGTCCTCCCTGCAGGCGTGAGCGAGGATATGGCAGGCTGGGAGTGGAGAACCCACAGGTGGACGCTGGGCACACGCCGGATGTAGTCGCTCCTGGGCGTTCATGCAGGAATCCTCGCGGTTATCGGTTTTTCTGAAAATGACATGTGTGAATATACATCCGGTACTCCGGTCGCTGTAGTTTTGTGAACATAATTAATGAGATTTTGCCTCAGTCGTTTTGTGTACAGAAATATTGAGTAACTTTTTCCAATTATTCTGTGTAATACATGTAAACATTTTAATGTATTTGAAATTAAACATTTCCTCCACAGGAAAACAATCTGTATGCTATCATCACTTTATAGGTGAAGTATCTTTGTCCACTTTAAATCTCCATGGT
Source organism: Esperia sulphurella (assembly GCA_947086405.1). Taxonomy (NCBI): domain Eukaryota; kingdom Metazoa; phylum Arthropoda; class Insecta; order Lepidoptera; family Oecophoridae; genus Esperia; species Esperia sulphurella. The sequence continues at coordinate 5,063,373 of OX352281.1, read as the reverse complement.
CAATGACAGACGTTTGAAGAATTTATTGTTTCATTCCCATGACCTGATACATGTTTAGTGTAATTTGATAGAATAATGCAGATTACCCTCGTCTAATCCCAAACTAGTATTTTAACATGCTATGGGAATTATACAAGGACTTCACAAATATAACATCCAAACTTGTATAAAGTTATCTGCACGTAATGAAAACTGGAGCCCAACGAGACCGTTAAGCTAACGAGCTCGTATTTAACAACTATCACCATTATGCTTTCTATAATATTTTATGGACTTCATTTTTATTATCAATGATTGGTCCTATTACAACTGAAGACCACACGGGAAGAGTCGCCTGTTTGTAGAAATTGAAATTTTAATGTAATTTCATTATTAATCCTCCAAATTATCTATATTATTTGCCGAAATATTCATGCCAAAACATAAATTATTCACCAAAATACAAGCGACTGTAAAAATCTATACGTAGTGTTTTTTAAGGTCATATCATAAATATTAAATTCGTATTATCTCAAAATGTGAATAGGACGACATAACTTTTACCGTGTAGTCTTCATTTGCAATTCCAATACATTCAACTTTGTATTAAAATAAACCATGAACTGCAATGGCTTGAATAATGAAGCGTTTGTCAAAAATACTTTTATGCCCTGATATGAGAGAAATCTGCTAAGTGCTTTCACAAATTGGCAAAACAAGTGTCAAACTAGTCTACTAGAATCCTATGAAAATTTCAACAGTTCAGTTTCCAATTAAAGAAACTATTGTAATTATTATGGAAATGGCTGATCTCGGGGTTTCTTTGAAGGATATCTGATTTATAATGATGATATCCGACGAAACACTAAGGTGACCGACATAACCGAAAGGATTATTACGCTGAAGTGGCAGGGGGACACATCTGTCGCAGTACAAAAAGGCTTATTAGTTCGACGGATATTAGTAAAAATGCTTACGGAGTAAGCGCCTGCTTATCATTCCTTTTCCGCGAGTGTATCTAGCTTGTATTTAAGTACTAAAAATAAGTTATAACTAGAATACAGTATCGAACTCACTTGCAAAGGCAAAATGCAATTTCAGTATTCCAGTGCACTCCTGGCTTCCTATAGAACCCACGCAGCGCTTCCATGCACCCTTCTCTGTCGCAGTCGTTCACGTGACACTTCTGCATCACTGGCGTGAGCGAGGTGACACACTCGCTGTCCTTGATGCACGAATCCAAAGCCACGTGGCACGTTGACTGAAGGGCCACCTTTTCATCACCTGCTTTACCGTTCTCTTTGCCAATCCTCTCTGTTGGTTTTTTGTTAGCTTTGTTAGTTATGTTCGGTGGTTGGTTTTTGTTTAGTGTTGTGCTGGTGTTAGTATCTAAAGTATGTTTGTTATCTTTATTAGGATCTATAAGATTAAATATGCCTAATATATTGATTTCTAAATTTGTTTACGTAAATCATTCACTCGAATAATTGCGGTCGACTTGTGTCCAAGATGTTTCGATTCCTTTTGTTCTCCTTGATAATTCTGCCAATTCTGCCAATTCTGACCGGAAGAGAAGTCTGGAAGTGTGAGCTAGTACGACAGGGAAATATACTCTTTCTCTGTCAAGCACATGCAAACCAGATGTCTAGCCCAGTCGGTAACGGCATACCTATAATCGGCCGCGCTAAATATCGTCGAACAGGTTCGAAACATGCCGGACATAAGGAAGTTGGCAAGAAATCACGTAATTTGCGTAATTTAGATTTCGTAAACTCTTACATAAGTTTCCATAATAAAATACCTAAGATAAATATTCTACCTATTACTGGAATTATAATTAATGTAAGAGAAACACTAATTCATAACGTAGCCTAGCATCATGTGAGTAATTGATAATTAAATTAACAATATCCATTACCCGTCTTCATTATCTATTATCGTATAAATGTCTACAGAGAACAATTTTCTGAAATATTCCCGTAATTATAATAGGAAGAGCTTTAACATTAGTAATTTCAGTAAACGCGAAGAGAGACGTAAAATATTCGTAGTTACGATAAATCATAATCATAACACCTAAAGCGAGAAAAATATAATTGTTCATACAGTTTTTGTATAAGTACATCAAGATAGAAATATACGTTATACTAATAAAATAAATAGACAACACAATTAAATAAAAATATGGGTTACAATTACGTAAATAAAGAAACAGAAAACAATATTAAATATTAATGTGACTTTATAAATACAATCTGTTCATGCCAAGACAATAATAATTTACAAATCGTGATTATTATAACAATTTATATGTGTGTGAATATCATTAGGTAATAATTAAAAATTTATAAGATTTTAAAAATAAGTAGAACATGATGAATTGCCAATGGTAGATACTGATAAAAATATAATGTACGAATTTGATATACTTACAAGCGAAACCTCAATTTCATGCGTTTAATATAAATTTTTTGGTAACATGTAAATTGTAAATTTATTGCCACGATGTTTAATGAAAACGCTTAAATTAAATTTTAAATTAAAGCACTGTGATATTAATTTCATGGAATCATGTTTACAACATTGCCCAAGTTTTATGCATATATTTGTCAATGTGGTTCTGTTTTAGGAAAGGGCAGCAGACATTTTGGAAAGAAGACATCAACCCGTACGATTTAGATGATGTATTCCAACTTGCACAATGAAAACAAGATTCCATCAACCATTTCCGAACGTGGATTGCTTCCAAATATTGAGGAAATCCGACAAAAATCCAAGACAAAGAATTTGGAAACCTAAGCAAAATTGCAAAGCTCCGGAGGCTTTTGTGTTTAAGCACTTTTACCTTTTATTTCTTTAAACTAAATTCTATTTAAATGTGTAGGTAGATGGAAGGGAAGCAGATATTAAGGGTTCTAAAGCATTTGCTAAGAGAATTCTAAGTTTTAAACTCTATGCAAAGCTTTACTTAGTGTTTCTTCGTTAAATGAAGCACTTTCCGTAATTAGTCAGACTATCGGAGTGTAGGATCTAGGAAACTAGAAAGTGCTCAATACAGGGTCTCAAAATGAAAACAAACAAGGGGAAGTTGAGACAACATGAGCACTTCTAGTAAATACTTACAATCAATAGTGCTGGTAACAAAAGTCAAACCACTCGTGGTCTCGTACATGATCTGTCTAGAACTGTACAGTTTCAAGCCGGAAATAAGTGAGTGTAACTTACGATATCTATGGTTAGTTAACTGTCTGTCTTCAAGTGTAATTTAATTAGTTACACCTATGTCTTTTTCTAAAGACGTCGACAAATCTCTCTGTACAAAACACTGAGTGTAAATTGTTTACATTTATTTTGTGCAAACACTTAATTGTTTTGTCCTTGTCTAGATTATTGTGAAACTCTTTTGCTATACTAACGTTGTTCTCCTCTATCATGCAAGGGTTGCTAAGAAGATTTAGTTTCTAAATGTGATTTGAGAGATTCGTCAACGCCCTAATAATACCAATCATACGTACGTTTCTCATCAATGTATCCTGGTCCGTAGACAGTCTTGGTGGCATATAGGGGGTCTTCGCTCCCCCCTGGTTCGTGGTTCCAGCGATGATAATGATGCCCGTGGGGGTTGTAGTGAGGGCTTGCGTATCGGTGGACGTGGGTCATTATTTTGTCCGGTGCAATCAGGTTTCCGTCCTGCGTTATGGACATACCGCCGATCCATGACGTAACTCCCGTTGTGTTCCGATTGAGATTTCTTCCGTCCGATATCAGCTTTACTGGAATGGCATCCATCGAATCGCTTAGCTGTGGCACGCTCGACGACCGAGCCATAGCGCGACGGGACTCCGAGATCATGATCAGAGGCGATCACGCCGGGCCGGTTAAAAACAACGATTTACAAATTAATGACCCTACTGACGGCAAAGATAAAACGACAATCCAAACATCAACAACGATATCGGCAAACGTTACGACATTTAACTTGCAAAAATTAAAATTATCGACGATTCATATAAAAATTTAGAAAACGTAACCCCGTATAAGAAATTAGAATAGCAAAGCCTTCGTTTGGCAGTCCCACTCGAACTATCGTCAAAGCCAAGTCTATGCCGCGCAGTAACCATAGAGATCGTAGAAAAATAGGAAATGCAGTAAGAAAACATGCAACCATGCACATATCAAGAGTCCAATTTAGACTTTCAAAGCTTAAGAAGCTAATGAAAGAATAAAGTGGTATAAAACGTTAGGGAAAGGGAAATAGCAGTATCTAAAAGCATGCGGACATAAAGTAGGAGCGAATTAAAAATATCTAATACCTATTCAACAAGATTATTAAATTAAGCTATTTAAATCTGCTAACGCAGCTAAAGTTATTCAAAATCGTTAAGTAAACTCTGCATACCTAGTAATTAAAATAAACTGAGAAATTGCTGAAATTCTGGAAAACTTTCACCATAGTTACGGAATGAAAGTCAAAGCGGTGTTCTTAAGAAAAGTTCAATTTCCGTCAATTTCTATTTTGCACAGTCATTGCTTGTGAGAGAAATGTATAAAAAACTGATTTGATTTGTATATCAGTTCTCGAATCATCTTGTTCTTGAAACCTCGGAAGTCATCATCAGGAAGACTATATAGTTTTCGATGATGAGTCTACCGAAGCCACGCTCCTACCTTACGAAGCGTAGTGCGAAGCGTGCAGTGCGAGAGGCGACGGAATCCAGAGACACATAGAGTAGAGAGAGAGAGAGAGAGAAGATGAAGAGGGTGCGGCGGCGGCTCACCGTGGCGGGGCCGAGGGGGGCGCGGGGAGAGGAGGGCGGCACGCAGGAGGCTGGCGGCGGCGGCGCGCGTCATCAGCCGCGTGCCGTTCTCGGTGAGGAGCAGGATCGTACCGTCGGGCGCGGCGTAGCGCGTGAGCGACGGCGCGCGCGCAGCCGTGCGTTTCGGGGCTTCGAACAGCGCGAGCACCGCCGGCGGGCATGCGCCCCACGCCGCCGCTGCCCCACAACCACGTTACCAACAGACACTACCCACCACCCGTGCCGCACTTCTGGAAGCCCCTTAATGGATCTCACTTTTATTTTAAACCAAGAAATTCCCTTGGTTTTGATGGAGGAAACTTGAATCCGTTAAGAGTATTCCGATGTCAAAGATGAGGTAGACGCGAGAACTAGGGTAAGTGTTCGCCGCTCCGACAATGCTCTATCAGCAGTCCAAGGACCATCCGAAGGCCGAAGGTGTTGGAAGCCAAGAGTTGAGGTAACTGCGGGCATTTGTACGGTGTGTGAGGTCAGGAGTACACTAAAAAGAAGCTCAGTGTCTGGTGGAACATAAAGGTAAAACAGCCTGGTGTGGTAAAGTAGTGATCTAAGTCAATCCTAAGGCATCTAATTTGTGTTGGAAATAAAATAGGCACGTATATGAAATGAAAATAAAAACAAAAATACGAAAAGAAAATAACTAAGTTAACACGTTGACGGCTATTGAAAGTGAGTCTAGTACTCCTTACAAGCGTTTTAAAGTATAGTGTTACTGTTTTATTGATTATTTGTCTTGTTCTGGGCTGTACGCTTTGCATATTAATGTTGTTTTGTTATGTACCCTAGTTCGTATTAACTTGTTGGCTAAAACAATATAATATTACAATACTAGGCGTTTCAACGAACGGGTGTCCTACAAGGCTCTACGCTTAGGCCTAATGTATTCATATTATACACACAGTAACTATTATTATTTCGAATAGTGTTACATAAAGTTACGCGTGTACCTATGCGTTGCCATTTTAAAACACTTAAAGCTATTGCTATAATGATTATATAACATTAGTTTAGCGGGTTTTGAGTGAGGAAATTCCAGATAATTCGGGAATACTAATGTGATGTTCTTAATGGTAAGCATGCTTCATTTATTATTACGGTGTAAGATCATTTATATTGCATATATGCGATGCCAAGCACAGTGGTTCTTGGAATTTGACAGGTCATTAATGGATTAATTTGCAGTAGAAAAACACAATACTTATGTTTATTTTGAATACGGTAACCCCCTTTTAATGTAATCCTTTACTCGTTATTATTTATTCATATTTTGTATATAGTAGCTGTTATTTTGTCATTCATGTTGGAAGCGGTTTTAAATAGGTTTGGGCGGTCGACTATTTTCCCTCACAAGAAACAATTTGAACAGCTGTACGTGTCTCACGAGAGACTGTCGATCCCGACTCATTGTTTGCTGTTTTCATGACCACACTTCGGGGTTATATTTAGTACTCTTCGCTTCGGATAAGTTGATCACTACAGCTATTCTTTTGCGTACATAAATAGGAACCTTCTATCTATGTGTGCGGCAGTCGCTCGCGTGTCATTATACCGGTAACCCATTGCTCTTTGCGCCTATAAACAAATGGTAACTGATATGCGGGGAAATCTGAATTGATGGGAGGCAGGGAGTGGTGATAAAAATTAACGGTGAATATAATAGTTACATACCTGCATGTATACAAATATAAACAAAGAAATTTACAAGAATTAAATGATCTACATAATTTGAATGGTATTTAGGCCAACTAATACTTTTACTTTGGTGGTATTGAATATCGTTGGGTGAAATCATATATTTTTCTGCTACTGCACTGCAGTAGTCGGTAATTAGTATGGCATGTCAGAAATTACTCATATTGAAATGAAACTCTAGTAATTTCATCATAGTGTTCATTCTGCCGAAAATGGTTAATTGCCGATGTGCCATATTTTTGCATAAATAGTTTAGTTGTTTTCTCAGTTCCTATATTCTCTCTTCTCTTCTCTGCCGTTCCCTCACTGCTGAAGATCGCGACCGTATAAAATGCGCCTTCACGCATAGCTATCCTTTCCGTTCCTATATATTATGAGGTCGAAAAACTTATAAGCAATGTAGATTGCAACTGTTCAACTAGATAGTTCTATTCTAAAGTTATGATTGTTTCAAACTGATCATTTCGTCTTGACTTAATTTCAGTCGAAGCTTTATTGGACTCCAGTTACCAGAACTAGGAAAATGTTATTTTAATTTTATACAAAACTGTGTTATTATTATCAACTTCATGCATAACTGTAACCGCTGCCGCCGGTTTTTGTATATGAATGTTAAAAATAAAGAGGGGCCTAAAAGTGGCCCTTGGTGGTAATTAGTGGTCGTTGTTTTTTAATAATGAGTTTTACGGACCTGGAAACAAAGTCCCTTCCCTATCTTTATTTTCAACATTCAAATAAAAAACCGGACAACCCACAAAAATAGGGCACAGCTAAGTAGTTTCACATTCTGACTAAATTGATAGTAGCTTTAATTAAGATTTAACAAGGAACTATTAAATCGCCAGAGAACTACAGTCATAGGTCAAAAGTTTGTTGAAGTGGCAGTGGGTTGGTCACACCTGTCTGAAAACCGATTATCGCTGGGGTAAATGAGTTTTATAGGCACTTCTATAAGTATTATTTTAGGTGTAAATCAAAATTCGCAATATTTTTAGGAAACTTAAATACGAGAGAAATCGAGATCGCGCCAAAAGTTCTGTGTTCGATGAGATTATTGTAAATACTGCGTCACGCCGCACATTTTCCAAATCGCCTGTAGTGTGTGTTTCCTGTAGGTCATTGATGCGTTATATTGTTAGTGTTTTAGTATTATAGTTACGCACTAATCATCAATATGAGCATACGTACACTAACGTTCTTAGTTGCGTCCCGAGCTCGCGCCTAGCACAAAGTACTCGGGAGCGCCATCGTGATGTTAGATCTATACAAGTCAACGATCTCTGTGTACTACCAGATGGAGTGTTCCAAACAATCTCTCTGTTCCACGCAAGTAGCCACAACTCTTTCACATTCACTTTGAAACTTGTGCAGTTACTACTCAGAAAATTTAATTATTTACTAAATATTGACATTATTTAACCGAAGCGTCAATATTTAGTAATAATTAAATGTTCTGCGTGGTAACTGCACTAGTTTCAAAGTGAATGTGAAAGAGTTGTGGCTACTTACGTGGAACAGAGCGATTGTTTGGAACGCTCCATCTAGTAGTACATAGAGATCTTTGATACAAGTATTTATTTTCACGTGGACGAACGCGGGTGAAACCTAGTCACTTATAAAAGCGCGCTAACTTTCAGTAAATAACTAACCTCACAAAATGATTCTCCGAAGGTCTTACTGCCTCTTCAAATAAACTGCCGGACAAAAGTAAACGAATCGGACAGAATTGGCGAGCAATAAAAACTTTCCGCCCATTCATTGGCAGTATTTACAAGTTATTCGAGTAACCGAGCTTGAAGGGAGAACGGATTTATTCTCAAACGATTTTAGTGAGCTTATATACTCTTTTTAGGAATTATAAGAGTTGAAAGTAACGAAGACGTACTGGCAAAGAATACTAAATATTACTACGTGAAGAGGCTACACTCAGCAAAATAGATCACGGCTGACAGTACGCGCTACTGAGCTGCAGCAGCCGCCATTCGGCACGCGCCCCGCCGCCGCAGTAATATTTACAAAGTATTTAATTTCATAGTATTTGTAGGTATTTTATTTTACAGCTGGTGCCCGCGTCTTCGTCTGCGCAGGATTAGTATTTCGAGTAGCTTATATTAGCGTGGCGTAGAAAAGAACTAACATTATGACATTAAAGTTATAATTTTATGGCGTACGCCAGAATAGCTCGCAGATGGTAGATTTTTTCCTACTTACTTGATATTTTGGACAATTCACACAATATCTTTATAAATTGTAGCCTATGTGTTATTCTGATGTATAAGCTATATTATTGTAAAGTTTCATTAAAATCCATTCAGTAGTTTTTACGTGAAAGAGTAACAAATATCCATCCATACTTACAAACTTTCGCGTTTATAATATTAGAAGGATTAAATGAGCGATGTGGAATATCCATAATTATATTACGATATGAGTTTATTTGAAAGAAGATATAGTGAGTGAGGCTAGTGAGGTGTGTCAGGATCGCGCAAAGCGGCGATCCATCGTTTCTGTCTAGCCCTCTGGAATCAAGGCGTGAGCAATATGTAGGTAGTGTATGTTAATTCATAAATGACTAACAAATAAATGATGAACCATCTTTTTAATAATTCTTGGAAAAAATCCCGGAATATCCATATTAACATAAACATTTTGTGCAAGTACTTACATAAAACACACTACATAATTCCGAACTCTGATTATTATTGTTTTAATCAAATAATAAAAAAAAATTGAAACATTTCTGTTGTTATTAAGATACGAATAAGTGTCGATCTCGTACAAGCTGGGATATCTAAGGGCCAATCATGACATGTCCTGGAAAAATAGCTTGCGGCCTCGTGAAAATATCACCAAATCCCATCGTATGAAATAGGCTGTAACATTTTATCACCTGCCGCTTCTGCTGCGTTACAGACAGTTCGTTTTCGACGTCTACCCGCCAAATATTTGGTACGAGACAAATTGGAGTATAGGATAAGCCCCCTTTACTGAAGGCCTGAAGCAAAGAGGCCTGAAACTATAAATATTGTATTTTGAATCGTATGTCACGAAATTCAAGTGAATTATTTAGATCATCATCATCCGAAATACGTCCACTGCTGGACATATTTCGGATGATGATGCCACATGATGCCTCCCCAATAGAATGCCACTTTTGGTGGACTGTCCATTGGGGGATTAGCCATAATCACCACGCTTGGCAGGCGAATTGGTGATCGCAGTAACGATCTTAATATACACAGGAGAACGTTGCTGTCCGTCCCTTAGTCGCCTTCACGACACCCACGGGAAGGTTGGGTATGGCCCTATTCATAATTCGTGTATTTGCACAATCAAGAGTAATATAGGTATTACAATATTTATTTTCGATCTAACAATTCTTGTTATTCTAAGCCGGGAACCACGCGACTGGTATCAAAATTACCCTCTTTAAACTAAGCGGTCTTCTCTCGTGTCAGGCCAGATTAACGAATGAAATAACAGGTTGGATTTCAACCACACCGAATGAATGCACAATACAAAACGAGGATTTCACCTAAATCTGTGTTTCTTGGGTTACAGTGTTTTACCTCACACCGCAGCGAGGCGGCTCACAAAGGAAATCATTTTGTCGAAGCTGAAATTGTTGTGAGTAAACGTTGGAACACGAGAAATTCGAAACGGACTACAAACTGAGTCGTGGCCCAATAGGAGGTGAGTCTGTCTTGAATTCGTTAGTGCATGGGTTCGAATACAGACGGAAGCTCAGTCTCACAGGGATGTGTGCCGGAAGGTTCCAAACAGAGGCCTTATTACCAATTGCCAATTCTTTCTGACTGTATGTCTGTCTTCAGAGATCTTAAGCTCGAAAACGTGAAGAGACTTGATTTTGATATTGTCACAATTACTTTGGCCAAAAACTGCAATAAAAATTTAAGGATATGGACTCCGTACTTGTTAAATAGGAGACCCGAAAAGTGCGATAATTTTTTTTTATTGGCTTTATCTTGAAAACGGTAATACTTACAGTAGGTAAATGAAACGTAGGCACACGAATATTATAGTTATTATTATTTATTATATATATATAGTTGAGGTATTTAGTTATTATGTAGTCTATTATGCACTTATTTTGCCCCCCTCGCTCTTACTGCCTTGTCTCACATCCTGTAAGGTTGGCTGGAAGAGATCCCTTTTAGAGATAAGCTCACCTTTGTACACACCATTTATATTTAGTTTTAAGATGTGCAATAAATAATCTATATGAATTTTGTTTTTCCTAAAGCTCGTATTCTATAGTAAAAATATGCATAATATACTCATGCATTGTACACAAAATTAGAAAAAAATATTCAAGAGAGATTTTTTTGGTGGGCATGGGTACAATCTCCGGGTCCAGATGCGTGAGTACATTTACATGTGAGTAACCTGTTCTTGCAAATAAATTCATTTCATTTCATTTTCTTTTAGTTTCAGAAAGTAGGTACATAGGTACTTATTTGCCACATCAGAAAATAGAGCGAAACAGGGAAATACGAGTAGATAAGAGTGTATTAGTTCAACAAAAAAAAAAAAATATTGTGTTCAAACACATCGATTCCTTGACAGCCCTAATTTTTCCCCCAAAAACCCAATAACATCAATCGAAAATTAATTCAAAAGTCAGCGGCCGATACAGGGGGAAACAAAAGGTGAAGAAAAGTGGAGGCAAGCCGCTGAATGGGGCCTTTGTACAAAGGTACTTTGAGGTCGGCCTCAAGTAAACCTTTTTGTAGATTTCTTTTTTTGTTCCCTTTCAAAGGTTCTCGCTTTTCCCCATTCGGCCGTGATTATGTTAATAGAGATTGGGGCGGCAATAAAAATAGGTTCGAGGAAACAATTTGTTGTAAAAACAAAGTAGTTATCTATATAAAAATATTAGATACTACACAGTGAACCAAGTTTACCCGCGAGAATCTCTGCTATAGTACGAAGTATGAAATTGTAGTACAAATCGCTATACACTACGCCTACATTTTTTTTTATCAATTTCGGTTTTTATCAAAATCGAGTTATCAAATCTCAAAATTAAAAAAAATTTGTAATAACAGTATTTTTTTTTCAAAAAATTCGGGGAGCATAATAATTAATATATGAATACTTAATTTTGATAAACACAGAAATTTACCAAAATTTTAGTTGGCGTAGTGTATTCGATACCTTGGAGGTATCGAAATACTATACCTAACCCAAATAAAATCTAACGCTTCAAAAGTGACAGTATTTCCTCATGATGACATTTTTTTCAATTGTAGGTAGTTATAGGATATGCACGCACTCTCGGCGTCACGTGGTAAGCGCCGTGTTAATAAAGACAAATACATATGAGCAATTTTTTTCTTTTAACTCTCTGTTTGCAAAAATTCGTTTAAAACCACATTTATGCATTATTACGTGAAAACTAGAAGGGTGGGGGGGGGGGGGGGGTGTCTTGGCATATACTACGGGTGGTCACCAAGGGATGGGGGGGTAAAAATATTGAAAAGAATGGGTCACGTAGTTTGGGTACGTTCCCTTAGGTGGAAGACGAATGTAACATAAAATAGGATATTCCCCAAAATTGCGCTTTAAAAAGTCACTAATTACATAATACTAGAGATTTAAAACCATGGTGGGTACTGTTTGTATGTAAATATTAAAAGATAAAATCGCGTAGACATCTTGCCTTTTAAATGTCCATTGCGAGATGTATTATGCAAGTGTCGCCACAAAAGAGATATTTTACATTTGGCAAAGACGGAAAAATTATGGAAATTAATTTATTTTATTTTGACAGATTACAAAAAAAAATTACGGATCTCGCACTTTAGTGTTTATTAAATATTTGGTTATAGAGGAGAGTTGCTTCTTTACGTAGTAATATTTAGTATTTTCTGCTAAAATGATGAGAGGACCGACGTTTATTAACTTTTTTTTTCTTTCTCGTATTTTGTGTCTCGCAGGCTATTAGCATGCATACCCATCAAAGACATTGCTACAAAAATTGCTAGATTTAAATTACGCCTTGTATTTATTTATGTTTGTTGGATCTTGCTAATCCTTAATCCGACGCTTCGTGTTTCAATTGAAGCTCCTTAACGAATGGTTTAAGTTAAAAGCAAAAGCGAATCGGATTTATATATCATTAATCATTAAATATTTTAAACTCTAAACTTTTTGGCGTTTACAACGTGCTGGCTGATCGGTGGTACTCTCCGATGCTGGGGCGGTGGATACGACTGCATGCATGTAGCCTCGCCGCGCGCCGCCCAGTATCGGGCAGCCAAATCATAATTTAAAAAAAATATATTTTAATATTGTTTAAAATACTAACATTAGTGTGAATGACGAAGGATGCGACTGAGGCTGCAGCAGACGAAAGGAAAAAGAAAACCACCAAAACGAGTCCTGCTCCAGGAACGGTGATTTTTATTATTTGACACCAACTAACTGACAAGTTCTTTTTACAAAATTATAAAAATAATAAACTATCAAAGAGTTCGCAACATCCTCCCCCTCGTGCAGCAATGCACTAACTGATGCAGCTGACCAAGAGCAAGCCCTTAAGTGGCGAGCTTCACCAGTTTTTTCAGGGGACGGCGCAGCGTACCCCCTGCTGTGGCAACATCGACTACCCTGGTTACGCCATCTTTGCCTGGGTATCTTCTGACTATCCGACCTCGTGGCCATGTACCTCGCGGCAGAGACTCATCGACAATTATCACCACATCACCAATCTGCAGGTCCTGTCCAAGATTTCCTCTGGTTTGAACACGTGGCTGCATAGTTGGAAGAACTTCGCGCACCCAGCGGTTCCAAAAATGATCCGAGAGTCTCAAAGCTTTTCTCCATTCAGAGCGGCAAACTAAGTGGTGGTCATTTAAACTTGCAGGTACAGTTTGGTTCGATGAAGACCCGATGAGAAAATGGAAAGGGGTTAATGTTGTTGGGTCATCGGGATCCGTGGACACGTGAGTCAAAGGGCGTGAATTTACTATGGCTTCAGCTTCCGCTAGCACAGTTTTAATGGTTTCCTCTTTCGGAGCTCTTTCATTAAGCGTTGCCTTCAAGGCCACCTTGACAGTCCGCACTAAGCGCTCCCAACACCCTCCAAAACTCGGTGCTGCTGCTGGGATGAACCTCCAAGTTATCCCTTTATTGGCCGCAAATTCTTGAACGTCGGTAGCGTAAAACTCTTTCAGAATGCGGTTGGCTCCAACAAAACCAGTCCCATTGTCGGAAAAAAGCGTGCTAGGTTTTCCCCGCCTGGCGATAAATCGTCTGAGACCCATAATTGCAGAATCAGCGGAAAGACTGTGCACCAATTCTAGGTGGAGGGCTCTTGACGTGAGGCATGTGAAAAGAGCCACATATCGTTTCTCGTGGCGGCGCCCAATGGTTACAGTGATGGGACCGAAGTAGTCAACGCCTGTGTAAGTAAATGGTCGTTGGTGGTGAGACAATCGTTCGCGTGGGAGGTCTCCTGTGACGGGATTCATTGGTAAAGTCTTTCGAATCCTGCAGAACAAACACTGCTTTGCTACGGTTCTAACCGTATCTCGGAGTCTTAAAAGCCAAAATCTCTGTCGTATTTCATTAATCACCATCTCATGGTTTGCGTGGCCTGCCCGTCGATGATGAAACTGGACTAACAAACGTACAACTGGGTGGCGACCGTCGAGCAAAACTGGAAAACGTGTGTCAGGATCGATGCCCTCCACGGCTTTGATTCTTCCAGCTAAGCGCAATAGCTTGTCTTCTCCCAGTATGGGCGACAGTTTAATAAGTCGACTATGATGTGGGATCGGCTTTGAGTTATTGATACAGTGATATTCTTCAGAGAAGCTGTCCAGCTGTATTTGCTGCAAAATATGCCTTTCAGCGGCTTTGATATGATCGGCACTTAATGATGATAGGGTAGTAGACGTTGTTGGGCGGCGGGAATGAACAAATCCGCCATTTGAATTTGAATTTCGAATGAAGGCCAAAAAGTTACTAAAAATTGCTACAGCTTGATGGACCCGGGCTGTAGCACGTATTAATCGCAACCAGTCACTGAAACGAGCAAAATTTGCCGTGACCGGAGTAGGTAGTAATAAGTCAACGGAAGTAAGTCCCACCAATTCGTTCGGAGGATGCTTAAGCTCTTCGCGAACTGGTGCGACGCTAACTGGCTCCACCGGCCAGTCCTCTTGGGACTTTAAAAGAAATGGTGGACCACAAAACCACCTGTGTGAAAAGTCTAAAACTACTGGATGCATTCTAGTGGCATCATCGGCTACATTTAAGTCTGTCGGTACCCATCGCCAATCTTTGACAGATGAATTTTCCAAAATTTCGCCCAGTCGATGGGCAACGAAAGGCTTAAAGGAGCGTGTGCAACTGCGCAACCACTGAAGGACAGTCATCGAGTCAGTCCAAAGAAATGTGCGTTCTGTTTTTATGCGATGACTTTCCTTGATAAAAAGAGCGAGACGGGAAGCGATCAAAGCGGCTTGTAGTTCTAACCGTGGGATAGATATCGGTTTCAAGGGAGAGACCCTCGCCTTGCTTGAAACGAGGGTGAGTTTGACAGTGCCATCAGGGTACAATAAACGCCAATAGGCGACACAGGCATAGGCAAGCTCACTTGCATCTGCTAAAATGTGCAGTTGTCTGCAGCAAGGCTCAGCGTCTATCCCTTTTCCATACCATCGTGGAATTTTTAAAGAAGATACCTTCGAAAGTTCCTGAAACCAGTCAGACCACTTTGATGCTTCTGTTTGCGGAAGTTGAGTATCCCAATCGATATTTAACCTCCACGTATGTTGGAATAAAATTCGACCCTTAACGACTACAGGTCCCAGTAGACCTAAGGGGTCATATACACGCATAAGATGCGAAAGGACTTTACGTTTCGTAAGTAGGCTAGGAATCTCTTCGAACAAACTAGTACGGAACCCCAAGTTGTCTGTGGTGGGATTCCACGCTATCCCTAGAGCTCGAATATCATTGGCTGTATTGCCAAGATCGACATCCGAGGGCTGAATGGCTCGCAAAGTATCTGGGACGAGTTTTAATGCTGCTGGCTCGTTGGAAACCCAACCTCGCATTTCAAAACCAGCAGCATTATGGACAGTTATAATTTCTGATGCCAACTGAGCTGATTCGTCAACGCCATCTAGCGAATCGATATAGTCATCCATGTAATGATTGAACAATATGGCGTCCACGGCTTTAGGATACAAGTCTAGATGCTCCTTTGCATTTTTGTTTTTTATGAACTGCGCAATAAAAGGGCTACAACATGCACCAAAAACCACTGCTGTCATTCTGAACTCTTTTATAGTTTGGGTTTTGTCAGATCTCCATAGATATCGGAGAGCGTCTCTATCCTGCTCTCTGATTCGTACCTGCGGATACATGTCTTTTATATCGGCTGTCATGGCAATACGGCCCTCCCGGAAACAAAATAAAACCTTCAGTAAAGGTTGTAGCAGGTCAGGACCAGACAGCAGCAAAGAGTTTAAACTAACCCCCTCATTCAATGCTGCAGCGTCATGGACAACACGAAGTTTGCGCTTCTGAGGGTGGTATACACCAAAGTGAGGAAGGTAAAAACGTAAACCTTCATAACCTTTCATGGCTTGACTGGCGTGATACGTTTCAGAAGCGCATTCTTCGGCGTAACCTTTGGCAATCATATTAGCCATAAAAACATCGTAGGCTTTAGCGAAATCGATATTCTTGGCCATACGTCTTTCCAGGCTTAAAAAGCGTGACATTGCCTGCCTGTAGCTATCCGGGACAAACTGTATATCGTCACGCCATGGCATGCCTACCTCAAAACGGCCGGTAGATAAACGCCTTGATGTGGCTTCAAGAATATCGACTGCGCGTTGATCTTCCTTACTATGTAGTGTTTCTGTCTTTAAAATTCCTAAAGAATCGAGTTTATATTGCTCTTTAATTAAGGATTCTAAGTTATCGCCCTCAGATGTCTCAATTAATCTGCTGTGATGTACAAAATCTATTAAATTCGTTTTGCTAGAAGCAACGCCGTACAACGTCCAACCAAGTGCTGTTAAGCAGGCTACGGGTTCGTTCCTTCTACCAACACGAACTTCATGGTTTATAGATAAGTGCCAGTGTTCGGCTCCAATTAGTACAGTAGGGCTGGCATCTTCGTACAACAATACGTCAACGAGATCAACTAAATGTGAAAAAGATTCAATAGTTTCTCGTTGAATAGTTTGTGGGTGCAAAGACAAAGAATCCATAGATCTAGCATTCTTTACTAAAAATGTTTCTTGTGTGTGCCTACCTTTAATATAAAAATCTACATGTGATACCATGGCATTTCGCTCAAGCCCACCGATACCATTTACCGTAATCATCTGTTGCGGCCCTGTCGCCCCTATACGTGCGGCAATGCTTGAATCAATTATTGTTGCAGTACTCCCATCATCGAGGAGAGCATACACATTACAAGCTCCTGTAGGCCCGGAAACAGTAACAGGAATAATCTTAAGACAAGCACGAGGACAGAGAGACGAAACGCCTGTAGAGGTAGTGGACACAATAAGTTTTTCTTCAAGCTGTTCAGAAAAGTTTGAAGTCGGGTGTGTACTTTGTTCACTCGTTACTACACCTGTAGTCTGTGTATTGAGTGTAAGAGTAGCCGGTGGTTTCTGATGAAGTAAAACGTGATGACGGAAAATACATCCGTCGATGCCGCATGGATTTACTTTACACTTTTTCCATTGATGTGAACTACCCCTAAGACATCGATAGCACACTTTCGCTTCGCGTAACCACTGCCACCTATCGTCGATAGACAACGACTTGAATTCAGAACACGACTTAATGTTGTGTTCTTTTTTGCAGAACGAACATTGAGTTTTTGTGCAATCGCCCTTAACATATGGCTTTGAGTATGTGACTGTGTTAATGTTTTCACGCCTTAATTGTTTGTCTGAAAAAAGGTGTTGCAACTGTTCAGCCGAGCTAGACTCTGGTGATAAACCAAAACGAATGTGTTGATCTAGCTCACGCTTCAAAAAGCTAGATAATATTTCCAGCTTAGGACGCCCTGTAGTATCTTGTGTTGCAAAATCCGTCCACCTAATCTTCATAGTAGGGTTTAACTTTCCTAACACTGCGTGAAACAATTCGGGCGAGTATAAGTACTCTACCTGTTTTAACAACTTAATTGTGGCAATAGAGTTTTGTACCCGATTGGAGAGAATTCCGAGTTCTTTAAGATCGTTACCTAGACGTGGAAGGTTCTTTAAACTAGTAACCTCCCGGTACACGATGAGCTCGGGGCGCGCGAAGTTGTCTTCAAGTGCGCGCATGACTTCCTCCGGGTCCTCCGTCGACATCAGCAGCGCCGCGACGGCTTCACGCGCAGGGCCGCGAAGTGCGCTCTGTAGTCGAGTTATGTTCTCTAGAGGAGAAAACATAGATTTTGTAACGTCGTAGACACGTTTAAAATGTAACCAGTGTAACGTGCTACCCGCAAAACCTAATAGTTCCAATTTCTTGAAAGACGAGGCAAGAGCCTTCGCTGCTGCCGCGGTGTCTGCTACAGTTTGTAAAAAAGTGTTCCTGTCTAGCTCCGTGGAAACGAGCGGGGGCGTGGCGCCGGCCGCCTCGGTAGCCTTGACGTTGATGAGATGGTGGGATGTTGATGCCCGTGTGGCTGTCGGTGGTGGTACCGAAAGACCATTACAATGACTTTCTACCCACCTGTTTGTTCTTTTTTCTACGCTCACCCGGGTAGAGCTTCGGTGGCTCATACGGCTCCCCGCACGGCTGTCACCGGCGTCGGCGTCGATAGCAGCGAACTCAGCTTGCAGCTCGCATTCCTCGACCTGACTTTGAAGGGCTGCAAGTTCTTTCTCACGCTCAAAACGGCGGCGTAACGCAAGTGCCTCCAACGCTGCCTTTTGCGCTTTTACTGATGAGGAAGTGCGCCTTGTGTGGTTGGTTCGCTCACTGCCTTGCAGCTCAGAGCGGCCGGGCTGCGACTCGTCGACACGAATAGGCTGGCAATTAGCAGACATGGCTTTACTCCGGGTAAACATTAATAAACAAACTGTAATCCAAAACACGATGAAGAATAAAAAAAATGAACAAAATGAAAAATAAAATGACAAATGTTATAACAAAATATGACGCTGGAAAAGTAGGGAGAAGGACCAAAATGTGAATGACGAAGGATGCGACTGAGGCTGCAGCAGACGAAAGGAAAAAGAAAACCACCAAAACGAGTCCTGCTCCAGGAACGGTGATTTTTATTATTTGACACCAACTAACTGACAAGTTCTTTTTACAAAATTATAAAAATAATAAACTATCAAAGAGTTCGCAACAATTAGTGAATAAGATATTTGTTACTAACACATATGGATTATGTCCGAAATAAAATTTATTCTATTCTATACATACGTGATATGATGGATGACTACTATGGAGTTAAGGGTTAATCAATTCCTGTGAATTTGCGACTGAAAATCCAATATAACTTTAACTCCACTGAAAATACTGGCACACACTATAAATGTTTGTCTTAAAAAATCTAATAAAAGCATTCTATACCGCTTTATATTCTGAAGCCCAGTTTGTGTTACGCAGATGACATAGGTTATTTTTTACTATGGTAAAGTCTGTTCCCGCGGGAAAGATAAACTTATTTACTCGGGCGAAGCTAGTATAAAATAAATTGAATATTAGAGAACTCTAATTTAAGTGTAAAAAATTATAAACTGTACCACCACACTGCATAACTTTCTTACTAAAGTAAAAAAAAAAAATTACCGGGAAAAATGAGTTTTATTATAACTATTTATTTTTAAAAATGATTAGGTTTCCAAAATATTAAATATAGAAAATTTATGAACGTGCGTCGTTTGTATTTCTCACACATTAAGTGAAAATTGAAGACCAAATTTAAAAACAAAACACTACTACTATACCAGATAACACTATAATTAAACAATACATACTAACTACATCCTAATACACGTACATGACGTCACAGCTCAATCCTATAGTTCCGAGATCGATTTAATTCATTTGTGTGGAAATGTTTACAAGAATAAAGTTATTTAGTATACCAACTAGTACCGTTTGTATACAGACATATAATATTTGTAGAACAGCAAATTAAATTTTGCATTTTAAGCTTTTCATACCGAAATTTACATACACTAACGACGTCTAATTATGATTCTTTTTAAGGACATAAATCGTTATTCAACCAAAATAGCATAAGTTTATGCTTTAGACTGCTGAATATCCAGCTTTTGTGCGAATCAGACTTGCGTTCAGCAGGTTCCAGGAATTATGAGATTTCGTTTTATTTATTCGACGGGTTAATTTAACCCGAATGGTTAGAAAGGTGGATTAGTCCGGTAAACCATTAAGTACTATACCAGTAGGTGAATGATGGTGGGTAGTTTTGTATGGAACCTGGTACCATCTACTAATAGCAAACAATAACAATAGGTAATACGCCAAGGCGGATAATCTCAGTTAACTGCATTTTCGGTGTTATTGGCATTTTAAGTATGAAATAAGAGAAAAATAATTGGTATAACTCCACTCCAACTCTTCCCGTGGATGTCGTACAAGGCGACTAAGGGAATACATTATAAAACATCAATCAGGCCTCCCCAACCCGTCTGGCCAGCGCGGAAGTGTAGGCCAAATCCTGCGTCTGTCTCCTACTTTGACTCTTTACTTCTTTAATTAAATTTGTCTGGGGCCCAAGGTAGCGTAAATTCATGACCTGGGACTTGCCCTACCTTCACTGGTAAGTGTCTTTGCAGTTACCTCCGTTGATCCTCGCTTAGAGGAGTTGCGGGAGGAGAATGGTGAGGAGGCGGGAATGTCTCCGGCTGATGAGAGAGAGGGTTGTGCTCCTGTAGTGGAGACAAAAATAACCTGATGATGATGATGAATTGCTATAACATTTTTCTTTAATTTTCTAAAATTGCTTTCCATTATGTCGTAATTTAATTAATGCTTATTACGTACTCTTTTCGTGTAGGTAATGTAGTACCGCTACCGTATTACTGCTAAAGGTATTATAATGTATTTCATCGTAACTACAGATTATAACCATGAAGGAAAATGAATATTCTCACTTCATAAGTCACCCCAAAGTGTTTACATTCATGATTGACAATAATTGGTTATTTAATTAGATAACAGATGACCTGTTATCTAATTTAATAACCAATTATTGTCAATTATGAATGTAAAAACTTTGAGATGACTTATGAGGTGCGGAAAATTATTTTCCTTCAATGTACGAGTATAGCATGGAGACCTATAGGCAATTAAACGCAAATCTTTATTTAATCAATTCCTAATATAGATTTAACTCCCAAAGTTTATGTAGTTAATTTTAAATTTAATATGTATATCTAAAAATATCTTCTACACGGTTGTCATCACAAATGCATTTCATTATTGTAGTTTGCAACATTCTTGAGTATCCTGAACATAAATGTACCACTTCTAGCCTTCTAATGATATTGTCAAAGGATCAGTCGAGGGGATGGGAAACAGCAAAATGTATGCTTTTAACTCTTTATATAGGTACTGCGAGCATCAACTTGCATGCCCAGCGTGGTGATTAGGGCATAAATCTTAGACACAAAACTTCTTATATTATGCTGTTTGACGAATGTCTGTGTTATGTAGTATCATAACAATCCGTAACTCATCTGCTAAAAGAAAAGAACCTACATTTCTATCTTTCTTTTTTCCATTTCAACCTGACACTAAAACAAACAAACATAAGCCACGATCAATTTATAGAATTAAAGGGCTTAAGGAGATTGAAAGTTGACGCGGCCGTGCCGGGATGATCCCGGGATTACCGCGGGATTACGACTCCGCCTCGCGGGGTTCCGGGCCCGGCAATAAGAACTCTTGAGAGATTATAAGAAATGAATCAAAGGTTCCCGTTATATTGAATTCCACTGAGTAACGTCCCTTATTGGGTTTAGTTACGCTTCTACGGGTTACTCCCATCTATTATTTTGTACGGAATTTTTAAATAGTTTTACTGTTAGCTTCTGTTCTGCAGTATTACTCGTGATTAATTATAATCCCATTGGCAACTACTATATTCTAAAATGATGCAGGGCTAAAATTAGCCCTTCTTTCTGCTTCGTGTTAGAGAGTAGGGAATTTAACCATCAATCTTCTCTTGAAAAGTTGAATTTTCCAAGTTAGGTCCTTTTTCACCGGAGGCACAGAGTTATAATTTTAATATATAATATTAAAAATATATATTTAGCGTTCAATCTACATTTAATATGTTGTCATATATGCGGATTGAAACTAATGTAATGTATCATACTATACTATACTTTTGTTATACTTGTATGAATTCCAGCTCCTTAGTGCAATTTTAAATGTCATACCTCTATTAAAAGTTCGTTATAATTAGTTATTTGGCAGGTCAAACTCTTCCTCTTTAGTGTTGTCCATGAGGAGAAATTTGAGTTTGATGTCTTTTCAACCACATACGTTTAGAAATATTCGTGGCAGCCTAATAAATGTATTTTATATCCTGGATGTGCAATTCAGAATAGCCAACTTCTCAAGAGTCCATTATATTAGTTAGTAGTTGTTAATCGCGGCTTTGGAATATGTCATTATTTCCCGCGGGAACAGATTTTGTCTTTTTCATGACACAGGCTATATGTAACCAAAACTTCATGGAGATCGGTTAAGTAGTCGAGCTGGGAAATTGTAAAAAGCACACAAACTTTTACTTCAATATACTTAGTATAGGCTGGATTTGACGTGTCCAAAATTAGGTCCTTTTGTCTAGTATTGAAATTGAAAGGGAGGAAATCTAAAGACTTATACAATACCTAAATTTAAAGCACCATTTAGACACGAAACTCATTTAATCGTATCACCACCAATCCCAATAAGTGTAATATCCCGGGCTCTCAGAGTAAATGGGAATGGCCCACTACCCGAGTCCATTATATTAGTTGGGCCGAGTGCTTATCGAATGATACTCGATAGAATGGGATGTATTGATTCGACTAGACTAATGAAAATAGTTCCGATTGCCATTGAAAGGGGTAGAAGCCAGATTGTATTGTTATAATATTATGTAACTACTTAGATTGGTAATAAGAGCTTTTAATATCTTATATGTACAGTCGGCCACGCGTCATGATGATTATACTCTGTATATACCTAAAAAGGTTAGATTGTTAAAGATCCATGCGGCATAATCAGGGATCGGAATTTGGTAGTCATTTATGTCCTAACGACGAAATGTTTATGTTAATATGGATATTCCGGGATTGAAATATATTTTAAAACAATCCCTGGATATCGTATTGGTAATTTATTTATGCACTAAACTCATTCAATAATATAATATACATTCCACATCGCTCATTTAATCTTCAATTCCCGGATTAAAATCAGTTGTTGTAAAGGTGAAGTAGGTGAAAATTGTGGAGGAACCTGTATTCAAGCCGAGTCACAGGTTTAGCGTTAGCTTAGACGATCACAGGTTTGATTGTTCAACTTCAAAGGATCCTGTCCAGTCCACAGTGGTAACAAACATCCAAACTTTCGCTTTTATAATATTAGTGGGATGGGATGTACAGACACGCGAAGTTTACGTTTTTATTTATTAGATTCTTCATATCAGTCTTTAGACGTCCACTGTTGAACATAGGCCTTCCCCAATGACGCCACCATACCCGGTCCTCCGCTTCCGGCCACCGTCTTCAGGTTGTCGGTCCATCTGGAGGCGGGACGTCCCACCCTGTGCGATTTATTAGATTAACCTTCCACAATTCCAAATTTTTGATACGCCGTCTTGACGTCTCATTCACCATTGCTTCCATCTCAAATAGCAACTTTTCCAGTACGACTATCACGATATACCTACATTTGGGAGTAGCTTACGTAATGAATTTACTAAATGAGTTCTGTACAAATCTTGTTTACGTCTCTGATAAGTAGGACAAAGCCACCAAAGCCTAGGCTTGCCAAATAGTTGGTCAAATCTGCAGAGATCTTATGTCGTCTAATTAATTAGTTTGTCTGGATATGACTCCTAACGACAAATGGACGTGTAAAGCTGGATTCACAATGCGATACCATGCCTTGATAATATGATAGATCACAGGTATGTTTTAGATAGGCAGATAGACATGTTATTAATTAAAAATAGAGACATGACTGACCGAATTGGTCTAAATGGGCCCGCGTTGAAATCGCAGTGACGACAGCCGAACAATTTATTACGTCGTGAATCCAACTTTACAGAAAGAGATTTGTTATTAATGAGTTTTGATAGGTATATATTTTCAAATTCAAATTCAAATATTCTTTATTGTGCACGAAAACATATAATTTTTTTAATAAAAACAAAACTTACATAGAAGGATGAATTAGGTGTACAACGGCGGCCTTATCGCTTTCAGCGATTTCTTACAGGCAACCTTTTTATTTTATGTTTGGAGAAAGTGAGAAATGAAGAAAGGAAGGAAAGTAACTCACATATTGTGCAGGATTTTCCTAGTTTTTAGTTTAGTGTTTGAAACCAAGTTAGTATTTGCGCTATTCATTAATGGAGTTTATTTTGAAGTCACATAACTAAAGTTTGTTTTCGGGTGTAAAACTAATTTTATGCAATGTATTCCAAATAGCGCCCCCCGGAATGACCTCTTTCTGTCTGTTTAGGGCACTTGTTTTTTTCTTTAAGATAAAAATAACATTTTAAGGGCAAAGGATATAAATACCCATAAAGCATAGTATTTTTTCTTATTTCCTCACTCAATACCCGTCAGCACAGTTAGCGTAGCCTTAACAGTTAAGGGTGCGTACTCACCAACGCAGGGGTTGTGGTTGACGACTGCAAAGATGCGGTCGCAGCGTTTCTTCATGTGGGTGTTGGGGCAGATGCAGCCGAAGAGTGGGGAGAGACGGAGACCAGCCCAGGCTTCGCGGCACGCTTCCCTGTGTACAAGAAGATGTGTGTGTACTGTAAAGTCCGTTAACTCAAATAGTGTCGGTACTTCTAAACGGAATGTTGGAATTTAACGTAAGCATAATACATACATCAATATATCTATATATTGTATAATTTATGTCTATGTAATATTACGCCAGCGCGGGGAGTGTAGGCAAAATTCTCCGTCTGTCTCCGGCAGATGAGAGAGCGTTGTGCTCCTGCAGTGGAGACAAAATAACCTGATGATGATGATGATGCAATATTAAATATGTCAGACATTTACACCAATTATCCAGTCCCAAACGAGGCAGAGCCCGCAACTTCCGGCGTGGCAGTCCGAGAGCTATCCCGTTCCACCACGGAGGTCGTCAATATTATATTAGTGTAAGTGCATGGGGTACGTTTCTTTTATAATTTTGGTATAAACGCATTATAGTCTAATATGGTGACCCTTTCATGTATATGTTACCGAGACGCAAATGCGTTTGTTTTCATAGGACTATTAATCTGGAATGAAATATACATACATACATACATACATACATACATACATACATACATACATACATACATACATACATACATACATACATACATACATACATACATACATACATACATACATACATACATACATACATACATACATACACTTCTATAAAACACTTATATTAAATTTAAAAGAAAAAAAATGTCATCGAGTCCCTTCATTTTGGTAAAGCCCTACTAATCTAGGGTTAGTAGTTTCTGAGATATGGCCGTTGTAATTTTTGTCCGCTGTCATGAGAAATGAAGATCTCATCGAGACCTGTTCCGTTCATGGTTTCCAGACAAGAAACCATTTCGATCGGGAGTCTACTCCATAAGTATTTCGGATAACACCCATCGAATTGAAAAGCTCTTTTGTACTCTCTAACGGATAACGGGATTTAATCCGATGGGCGTCTAAATATCGTAGTTAAACGCCAAACACTTATCAGAATATGTCACATGTTTTTCTCTTATTGTTGACTAGCTGTGCCCGCGGCGCCGTTCGCGTGAACTACAGAATCTGCTACTCCCCATTCCTATATGTCTATAACTTTTGATTGAGATTGCGATGAAATAAAGACTAAATGTTAAGTTAAGCCCCATGTTTTTGTGAAAACTCCATCAAAATCCGTTCAGTAGTTTTTAAGTGATGCGTCCACAAACTCAGAGACAAACAGACAAACAGATAAACAGACAAAAAATTCAAAAATGATTGAAATGTATTCTATTACTTATCCTTAGACCCCTCATTTTTTTTTTGCAAATAAGTATCTTCAATGTACAGCCACGCGATGTTAACAATTTTATTTATTAGATGGGTTTGCGCTTGAATTCAATCTCACCTGATGGTAAGTGATGATGAGGCCTAAGGTGGAGCGCGCTTACCCAGAAGATGCCTATTCACTCTTCCTTTAAAAAGATCCAAATTGTACTTTTCCGGAAATACCCAAGGTGGCAGGGAGTTCCATTCTTTAGCAGTTCGCATTATGAACGAGGAAGCAAAACGCTTCGTGCGAGAGCGTGGTATGTCTACTACATAAGGATGAAGGCCCTCACCACGCCTGGTAGTCCGGTGATGGAAGGGGGGTGGGGGAATCAAATCGTGTAATTCCTGGGCACACTCCCTTTATAGCGTGGACTTTTTAGTTCGACGTATATTATCCGAAATGTTAACGGAGTACACCCCCAGATCGGATGGCGGTTATCTAGAACACGTAAGATTATGTAGATATCATCATTTCAATATTATTTTAATGATATCATCTATCTTCACGATATTAAACCTCAAATAATCATTAATTCCTTTCATTTTCCCTACAAAAATGTTTATTTTTCCAATCCATCAATTACTAAAAGACATCAATTAGACGTTCTTAAAGAAATCCTCTGTCGTAGCAGATTAAAGATGCTTTTGGGAATAAAGTATCCAGTCTTTACCACATCCCCGGCTATCCATACAAGCTAACAGATTTAATTACCTACCACTATGACAGAGGTACTAGCCTGTCCATACACGTGCGTGTGTACGAAAAATATTGTAGGGCTGCTGCACCCGGCGTGCTAACATAGTCGATGGAGAGAGGGACAACGTTATACGTCACAATACATGCTTCTCTTTCTAACTCTTATATCGTCGATCTCTGAAGCGTAGGGGTTGTGGGATGTATTCCCACGGGGGCAAGACTATTTGTTCAAGTTGGTTCTAGTCTGGATGTTAATTTGTGATGGTTCTACTTGTACAATTACCATAGTACAGGATACAATCCTAGTTTGGGATCAGACCCGTGTTATATCTATAAAATATGTTTTATTTATTACCTAATGGCATTAAATACAGCTAATTTCACGATTCCCAGTTATAATAAGTAATAGGCAATAAATTATAATAAGTGTAAAATATTTCTGTCGTAGTTGCTACGACACGCTCAATAGGTGGCGCCACTTGCGTAATACAATGCGTTATAGACGACAATTTTACATTATAAAGTAGTCTCTATTTTATTCTAAGTCAATAGTCATATGAAAACAAATGCAAGTTCATCTCGAAAACCAAATAAACAATATACGGTGTTCCGAAGTAGACCGCAAAGTTTACATGGTAATACAAACCTGTTTTTGCTGCTGGTGACCCTTTCATGTATATGTTACCGAGACGCAAATAGCATTGGTTTTCCGATGACAATTGGTTTTGAATGAAATATAGCGATTCGGTTATTTAGAGGTAGTAAAGTACAATATAATATTAGCGTTTATTGTCCTATTTTGCGTAAGGTGATATCATCAGCCTAAATACGTCCACTGCTGAACATAAGCCTTCCCAATGGAATGCAACTTTTGGTGGGCTGTCCATTGGGGGATTTGCCATGATCACCACGCTTGTCAGGAGGATTGGTGATCACAGTAATGATCTTAATATACATCGAAGACCACTGATGCCCGTCCCTGGTGCAATCCCTTAGTCGCCACGGGAATATTGGGGGTATAAGCCTAATTTTAGGCTATGATCATCAGGTTATTTTTGTCTCCACTGCAGGAGCACAACCCTCTCTCATCTGCCGGAGACAGACGGAGGATTTGGCCTACACTCCCCGCGCTGGCCAGACGGGTTGGGGAGGCCTGATTGATGTTTTATAATGTAATGTTGTTTTTCCCTTAGTCGCCTTGTACGACATCCACGGGAAGAGTTGGAGTGGTCCTATTCTACTCTACCGGAAACCAGACGGCAATTTTAGGCTATAACACATTTTATTTGAATATTTTTTTCAGTAGAAACAATTTCCAAAAGTTGTTTATTGCTGCAGATATTATATTATATAAATATTTATAACACTCCATTTCAACCTGATGGCTAAGCTGCCAGACGAACTCCGAACTCTGAATTTGAAGAGCATTCATTAATAATACATTAGAACAATTTGTCGAGTAAAATTTTGAGCAAAATTTATTTAAGCCGATTGTAAATTCCAAAATAACCAAAGGACGGCGCGGAGTTAGTTTAAAATAAACGCTGTACAGACTCGAACAATAGCTATTTTTACCAAAATAGCTACATTTAAAATTGAAATTTGTATAACAAATATTAGTTTAAATCTATTAAAACTGCTAAATTTAAAATTCTGCCTTGGTAATTTCGGTAGGTATTTTATTCTTCAAAATTAATGTCTATCGCAATGTGTTACCAGAGAATATAGTTACTAACAATGAAAACGTAAAGAAGCGACTCAAAATAAAGCATGCTTTCAGTTCGAAAGAGAAGCACGTATGTTGTTGACGTTGTACCTCTCTTGAGCGGTGCAGCACCCAGACGCAGCCCTAGGTTACGTTAGGTTAGGTTACGCGCACACACAAATGTGTACGGGCAGGCTTTCTGTTCGCGTATGTGTCGCATGGAGTGTCGGGGATCTATATTAGTCTATCGCTATTCACTGTTGGATTGCTTCTACATATACATGGTAGTCCGCTTTCCTTATCCGGTTCATTTGACCGGATCATTGTTCATGACTCATTCTAAAGGACTCTTAGAATGTATGCCCCAAGATGTATTTGGCAAGTATGATCTAGATAAAAATGCCTATCGAGATCCAGAACAGTAAATGTCTGTATATATTTTTATGTATTGTGTGTATGTATTATTATATGTAAATAGATATATATGTAAGTATAAGTGTCTTTAACTTGTATCTTGTAACTCTTATCATGCACCTGCATGTTAATCTTAACTTTTCTATTTTTTACTAGCATAAGGTGGCCTAGAACAAATCGCTACAGGCGATAAGGCCGCCTCTTTCAACAGTGCAAAACTGTGCGTCGTTTTCTGCGACACATCGTATATTTAATAAGTTTCCACTATCGATATAGTTAAAAAAAAACTTGGTACATGGC
The DNA here is from genome assembly GCA_947086405.1 of Esperia sulphurella. NCBI lineage: Eukaryota > Metazoa > Arthropoda > Insecta > Lepidoptera > Oecophoridae > Esperia > Esperia sulphurella. The sequence goes on along the minus strand of OX352281.1, from coordinate 5,034,483 downwards.
ATGACCGGGGATCGAACTAACACCACTCGATATAGTAGGCTGTGTCTTCCCCACTGAGCCACAATTATCTAATAAAATATAGCTTTGAACCATACCTGTCGTCCATACGACACTCGCCATCGCGAACCTTGCAGGCGTTCTTGAATCGATCGAAGAGCACGGAGCAGGCCTTTTCTCCATGACAGACGCTCAGAGCATAAGTGCAGGTAGGCAGAGTCTCGACTGGGTACGGGTCTTTCTCTATAAAACATTAGCCTTTGTTAGACATTATTACAATTGATCTAAAGCGACGATGAACACCCCTACACACTAACTCCTTCAGCGGGAAGAATCCAGGTTAGAAGGATGGAGATGGAAAAAGAAGTCTATCTTGGCTTACAAAATAACTTGAGAAGTAAAAGGAACTTTATTCAAAGCTTTTTATACTAGCCAACTATGTATAACATATACCAAAGGATCGTAACACAGGCTGTGTAGGGTCCAGCTTAATAATGCATTTCGCATAATATGAGAGAGCCTCCTTTCTGCGGCGCGACGAGCATGTCCGATGACGCGGAGGGTCCCAACTTCTTCGCCATCCTGAGAGCGCGGACTACCTCCTGTTGGGTGCGACTACAGGCTACTTCTACCGGCCTTCTAGTGGCAATAAATGGCAACTTTGGCTACTGCTTCACAAAGCACTGGTTGCGAATCGGACTGAGAATGACAAACTCTAAAATGTTGAATTGAATAATTTGTACTTTAATCTTTATAATTATTTTGTTCTATTCTATAGCTGTGTTTTATGTTTTACAACCTATGGATTTTGACCAATTAATAAAGATTCTATTAGGTATTATTATTAAAAATTGGTTCAACAAAAGTACCTATTCAAAACTAAAACTTAGAGGGCCATTAGCTCGACCTGAAGGGAAGTCGTCTGTCAAAGCATTTTCAGGGCTAAAATTACGGAAATCAAAAAGGGACAAACATATCTATGTACACACCCTTCTTCATGACGAAAACGCATGGATGGTCGAACAGGAAGTCGCGGAACGAGTTGCATTCGGGGTCCACGTTGGGCTCTCGACAGAGGCAGGTCGGCTTGAAGAACGGAAACGCCTGCAGAGTCTTCAGGGCAGCCTGACATTTCGTCACCGTCACAGTAGAGCATGCCACTGAAAATAAAAAAGTCTATAAGTCATCTTAAAATATATATATGTACGGTCTGAAGTGGCGAAAGGACAGACAGTCCCCTGATGGTAATCGGTCACTGTCATAAACCTGCAGCACAAAGGCCATTTTTTTTACTGATATTGAAACTAAGTTATTAACTTAATAATTTGTCACTAATTAATTCCTGAAAAAGAAGCTAGATATATTGATTTTTCTGAGGTACTGAGATGCTTGCTAATTAGGGTTGGCATGATTAAATCATTTTGATTTATATCAAATGATTTTTTCAATAAAAATCAATGATTTAATGTAATCTTTTTAAATCTAATTTAATGTACATATTAGATAGGATTAAATTTAAAAATTAAAGGGTCTTGGAATACGTAAATCACATGTACTTAACTCTCTAAATCAATATCATTATTATAATATAAAAAATATAATATAAAATAACTAATTTTACAGCTTTTTCTGTTCCCCATCTATTCCGTATTTTAGTGTGAACAATGCCAAATGTAGTAAAAACTTTTTCAACTAAAGCTGAAGAGGCTATTACTCCAATCCAAATAAATGCCTCACTATAGGGTAAAAAAATCGAACTAACATAAAATGAAAAAATCGTGTTTTTTTCCAACCTTGTTGCTAATAAATAAGCCAGTTAATCTGATTATAGGCAGCCAGTGCTCATAAACTTAAGGTGTCTTTAACCCGTGAAATTAAAACCAACACAGGTACGTACCATCCGTACAAATACCACCAATAGGCCTCATAATCTTCTGAAACACAAAAACCCTTCCTATTTTCGGAAGGTCCAAGGTCCCAGCTTGTAACCCCGCCCCAAACAAGCCATCGCAAAAAACATTTTGATTATCACACAGAATTAGAAAGATTTTTTGTACCCGAAGACATTAGGGAGTGAGCATTCGATTTGTCCCAGCTCTATTGGCAAAAATAGTCGGCAATTCCGTCTGAGGGGTTAACATATAAAAACTTAAGGGAGGTTACATGTATTTTGCAATGTGGTCTCCTTTGCCGAGATGTTAGGATTCGATGAGAATGGGGTTCTGACTAGTATAGGGGTAAGGAATTCTATACCTACGTTATGAAATTATAAATGTGAAAGTTACTTTGTTTTTCCACTTACATACCTTTATAAATCAATGGAGCTGTATGAAATTTATATGTCCGTATTTTATAAGCACATCAACATCAGCCTGCAAGGGTCCTCTGCTGGACATAGGCCTCTCCCAAAGCGCGCCACTAAACCCAATCCTCGGTTCTCATCCAGTCACTGACAGCCGCCTTACGCCTCCGTCTCACCATATAGCCAGGGAGCGTCCTACACTACGTCTGTCCAGTCGTGGTAATCGGTTCTTCGACAGATGTGACCAGCCCACTGCCATTTTAACATACTAACTTTTACTAAAGGGAACATACACTTTTAGGAATTCTTTATTGTTGGAATCCTTTTTATATTTGTGCACTTTGGATTCAGTTTAGCCCGGGAATTTATTGAGTTCCTATATGAAAGTAGAGTGACGGGTGCAAGGGTAAAAAATCTAGTCTATAGATTCAAGACAGCTTCCATAAACCACGTGGTCCGAAACGAGCTGAGGTTTCGTTTTTTTAAATTTTGTCATAGGTACAAGCACAGAATAAGTACTAGTACAAGTACAAAAGGCGCATTCCCTTGTTCAATTTCTCATAAACATACCTACAAAATTCCATGCAAGCCAAATTGAATCCTACGCGCATGGAAGAAAGTCAATGTTACGTTGAACCGGTACATAATGCAACATATACCGGTACATGACAGTCGTACGTGATTCGCTTAGGTGCCCCGGCAATCGGGGCCGCGCCGTATAGGTATATTTTTATACCTAAAGTGCGGAGTGAGACAGGCCTGGTAAAGGGAAGAAAATACACAGTATATGTATATTTATTTCTATTTCGGAGTTTATGACGTGGTCTTGGCACAATCACGTGACTAGCTGTCACCATGTATGAACTCGATATGATCTCTAATAAATAGTTCATATAGCAAATTATTAGACGTCGCAAAAGGAAATAAGTACTTTACGTACATTACTCTAGATTTAATTTAAAAAATTAGGTACCATTAGGGAGAGAGAGGGTGCTGTCAAGTCAAAAGCCAATAGGCTAAGTGCAGAGAGAGAGAAGGGGAAGGAGAGGGATTCAAAAGGAGTCCAAATTTAACCACGTAGTTTATGAAGGATACTCAATGACTAATTAATTAGAAGATAAGTGCTAATTATTCTGAGAGTTCTTCCTCATTCCTTACAATGATTTATCTATATCCTTAGGATGAGATTCGCAAAATTAATCCACTTTAAAGCAAAATTGACGTGAAATTATAAGAAAAAGATCTGAGAGATGAAAAATGGCGTGCAATATTTCACTAGCTCGGAGCAAGTGGCAAATTAGGGGGGATTCCCGGGATTGTGGGGTTTTTAAGCATTAGGTGACGAGAACGACCTTACCCTCGTCACGGGGATATAATGCCGCGAGTGTGGACTTCGCTTTGGTTTAGTAAAAGCACGCTTAATTACATACCTAATAACTTTTAGGAGTTTTTGAACTCCAAGACTATTGTCGATAGTCTTGTTTGTTATTGATTCGCCCTTAGATCGTGTGGTAGAGATTTAATTCCAGAATTAAAACAATTAGATTTTCGGAATCGGATCCGATTTTCAACATACATAGGCTCGATTCTAAAGCACACATTTAAAATTTTACAGCGTTTAAATTAGTTTAGTCTTTATCTTCATAATACTAATTCTTAGTTTAAGATTACACAGGTATATGTAATAAAAAAAATTATACTGTGTGACAGAGATGGAAACAATTTTTGCTGTCAAATATGGACTTCGTTGCTTCAGAATCGGGTTCATATATTGGACTATACACGAATTTAAAATACGTCTCGGTTAAGATTAAAACGCAAAGAAACATGCACATTGTGAAAAATTTACAACTTTACTGTGGAGCAAAAATTCATCATCAGCCGAAATACATCCACTGCTGAACACAAGCCTCCCAACAGAATGCCACTTTTGTTGGGATGTCTATCGGGGGATTGGCCATAGTCACCACGCTTGGCAGGTTGATTGTGGTAATCATAGTAATGATCTCAATATACTCAGGTGAACGCTACTGTCTGTCCTTAATGCAATCTCTTGGTCACCTTGACAACACCTATGGGAAAATTCTAGGTGGCCCTATTCTAAGCCGGGAATCACACGACACTTTCCACTATCGACATTTAAAAAACGGTAATGTTATGGTTTCTGTGCACTGTATTCAGAGATAAGTCAAAAGCGCTAAGCAATTTTGATTGTTTCAGACTCACTCCTGTCTCATCTCTCAGCCCTCGCTCTCTCCCGGCGTGTGTCCGGACAATGGGCCTGCCATTACGCAGTGACTCCGGGATTCCTTTGTACCGGTAAACACGTAGCTTACGACGAAATTTCTTCGTTTAACGAGATTTTTGTTTTAATGATTAAAATGAAGAACGTTGGAGACAGTGTTGTCTTTGGTTTCTTACTTATTCTAAGTTCGATTTAAGTGTCGTTAAATTAAGAAGTGTGCGAATCATATGGTATCTTTTGTAAGTAAGTGTTATGTCAAAACTTAAGTTAGAAAAATGTAATTGAGTAACTTGAGATCGGTGAGCGCGGATTGTAAAACTTTCTTAAAAACCTAGGATAATAAATGAGTTTGTGAACCGTACGGCAAATTATAAATTTCAAATATCAATAAAAACAAATTATTACTATATACATATGTTTCACCGTGTAGTTCCCGAGAGAGATCCGACGGAGAACGAAGGTGACCGACATAGCCGAAAGTATTAGCAAGCTGAAGTGGCAGTGGGCGGGCAACATCTGTCGCAGAACCGACGGTCGTTGGGGCAGACGAGTTCTGGAGTGGAGACCACGGATTGGCATGCGTAGGGTGGGACGCTCTGCCGCCAGATGGTTCGACGACATGAAGAAGGTGACCGGAAGCGGCTGGATGCGGAGGGCTGAGGACCGAGTATGGTGGTGTTCATAGGGGAAGGGCTATGTCCAGCAGTGGACGGCTAAGGGCTGACATGATGATGATGATGTGGTTCCCGGCTTAACCGTGGATAAAACTACAGACAAAACCATGATATTCCACTAGTATCCTATTAAAACTACCATTTGTTACGATATCCACTCTGTTTCAATAGACCCTCCTCCCCCAGCCCCTCCCCAGGGGCCCGTGCTCGTATTGTTTTACCGCGTACATTAAATTAATTACAATATGTACGTGAAACTGACGTGTACGTACCGAATGGCATTGTTACAAACAAATATTTTAGTGAATTTCAAGTTTTCGTTTCTAGTAAACTAATATTTTACTAAGATCTTCCGCCCTTGGTTACCCTTTTACTTTCCCCGTGGGAACCCAGTAGGAAAACAACACATTTATTAGTTGCCAATAAATAAGGCGCACTGGGTAAACTTTTAAATAACTCACTCAAAGACACGGAAGAATGACTACATCACATAACATAAAACAATTGCAACTATAGAACATTAGAGATTATTAAAAATAGGCATGAAACACCTTAATCTTTGTTAGGTTAGGTTAGACAGACACACCCACACACACACCCACACACACACACACACACACACACGCACACACCCGCACAGATAAATACACTTTCTCACACACGAACTTAAACAACACAATCTTATAGTAAATAAATAATAAAAATATGCAGAGGTGACTGTTACTGCCATAGAAGAGCGAGGCCACCTGGCACAAGTATTTTGCAAAATACTCAATAGGTCGCCTCCAACCACTGTATCATAGCTTAAGAACAAATTGTGATCGAAAATAAATATTTGATTTGATTTGATTTGGGTAAGGCCTATGTCTAGCAGTGGACGTCAACATATTGATGATGCGAATATGCTGAAACCCGAAGATACATCGATAAAAAACTCAAACGTTACCACTTTCTTAACTAATTTGTATAAAAAGTACTGTTTCATGAAAAAAATACGTGCTCGCCTTACGTTTGTAATGCCAACGGTTCAAACTCAGGCCCGTGTTTTAGGGATCCTTCAAAATTGATACCCTTCACTCCAGAACTCGTCTGCCCAACGGCTACGAAATATATATGCATAAAATAATATATAGATTCCTAGGAATTTATCAAACCTTTTGAACAAACATCATAAAACTTTAACTAACCGATGGCGGGTCCGCAAATTATCCAATTTGCGCCCCCCGGGCCCATTCGGCAAGACAGTGATAAGTCGGCTGTTTGAAACGCAGGTAATTAAGATGGATGCCAGCTTCGGAAGGAAGTCAAACGGTATTGTTCCAAGACCTGTGAAAAGGACTTATTCTTCGTGGAATATTTTGGCGTTGTTTAGAGAAAATACATCGGTACTCCCTTTATTAGATGAGTGTATGAGAGAAAGATATGTATAACTATTTGCATTAAGAGTTAAAAGGTTTAATTAATCCATCAATCTACGTATTTTCGGTTGCCTTAGTTAGACGCCAAACGCTTATCAGAATATGTCAGATGACCCGATCAATAGTACAAAATGGCCTGTTAGTTCGACGGATATTCTCCAAAAAGCTTACGGAGTAGGCCTCCATAGGTCTGTGACATTACATACGATCCTCAGGCCTTGGACCGAGAGGGGTAGGCAGAGACGATAGACCGCCACTTTGCGCGATCCTGACACACTCTCATTCATCAACCTTTTCATGCCCCTCCTATTATTCTTCTCACTGCGGATCCCAGCCTTTTTGAGGACGTTACTAATTTGATCCTTGAACGTCCTACTAGGACGACCTCTACCTGTAGTTCCTTCCACATTCGCACTGTAAATTTCTTTTGTCATTCTTCTTTCACTCATACGCTCTAAATGTCCAAACCAACGCAACATACCCTTCTGTATCTTCATTACTACATCTTCTTTTAAACCACACTGAATTCCTTACTCTGTCACATAACTTCATTCCATTGTCTGTGACATTAATGTATCTTAAAGTGGTCGGTCGTGGGGTGAGTAACAGAAGATGTTGAAGATTATTTCTGCCGCTACGCTAAACAGAAATGCATATATTTCTGTGCTCCGGCTTAAAGGAAAAGAGCCTTAAGGATTTAATTATACAGGCACTCCAAACAATCCTCAGCGTCGCAAAGCACTTTTATCCTTTGGGTTGTTCCATGGAGCAATTCACGAATTGCTAATGGGCTGTAGTGGCAGCTTCTCATCAAGTAGACTGTCCCCATATTTGTAGTTGAAAGAAGAGGGGAGGAGGGGGGGAGCCCTTCACTGGACCTTATTAAAAATTAGTTGTTCATATTGTTACAAAACCAGAGAAAACAAAACAACTGGCTTAGGTGAAATCAAAAGGCGGAAGATACTCATATGTTGATACTTCTACTGTGCCTATCCTAACAAATTAAGGCCAATGGACCTAGTTTGCTTAGTCTAGCATGGAACGACGACGCGACGGTTGGATTGCATGTCATTTACATTATCTTTTTATGAAATAAGGCATTTCACCTTCTTGTTCATTTGTATTTTAATCACTCAAGACAAAAGCAAGATACCTACATGGAATTACTGTTCACTCGTAAGTACATCAAAAAGTATTAATTTATCGACAATTCAATAACTCTTCGTAGCTACGCCATATTTGTGTGAGCGACGATACAAGCGCGCTGTCGCTATCTCATTCGTACTACTGTTCGAATCCCTCACTCTATCTCTGTCTCTCAGTGACTGTTTGAATGCAACTTTGATTTCAGCTGTGTGAGTCTGTGATCATGAAGTCGTGCACCGAGACGACTTTGCAATTTAAGTGATTCGCATATTCATCCCCATTAGTTGCAAAGTCACTGAAAGATTAACTATAAGAAGTATAGGTAACAGAATTCTGTCAGCATAGCAACCAGAATACAAAGAAAGGGAAATTTTGAAGGCATTAGGGGTTGACAAAGTGGCGTAGTGTCAGAGGTGAGTCCCTCGTCAATGCTCGGTCCATTGTGTGAGGTGTCAGTCCGGACATGGATTCTGTTGGACGTCATCTAAGTTACGTATTTACGACCTACCATCTTATCTACAGAGCGACTTATTAAAAAATATATTATTTCAAATAAAATGTTATTCGTTGTAGACCAAAAGCCTGATACACCCCAATTAGATTATATTCCCTAGAATGTATAGACGAACATTTTTATAAATCATATAAAAATGTTTTTGAACAAAAGTATTAACATTTAAAATGGCATTATCCTACGTAAAATATGATTTTTTAATTTTAAGTTTAAATTGAGAAAAATATAACCCAATATTATTTATATCGCAATCGTCTCTCCTGGTGATTCTGACAAAAGTAATTTCAGGTTTTGGGTATACTAGGAATGGCCTTGTATAAGTTTACAAAAACAATACATTATAATATTCTAACCCAATTTTGAGAATGTGTAGCCTATTCAGTAACCTAGTACGCCTGTAGTCGATGATTAAAGCTGTTCGCCTGTATAAAATTCCGTGGTAGTTTTATAACAGCTATACCTCATACCATGAAGCAAAATAATTTTTCGCATCTCATAAGTCACCTCAAAGTTTTTCTTCATGATTGACACTAATTGGTTATTAAATTAGATAACAGATGCACATATCATCTGTTTTCTTATTTAATAACCAATCAGTGTCAATCATGAAGGAAAAAACTTTGAGGTGACTTGTGAGGTGCGAAAAAATATTTTGCATCATGGTATGAGGTGTAGTTTAATATAAACTTCTAAACAAAAATCAACAATACTTGTGTATCTATATATGTACCACAAACTTCATACAACTAAGGCCCAGCTAAACAAACCCTATTGTACCTAATACCCCCTTTGTGCCCCTCAAGGTTGCTCGGGGTAATTTGTAAGCTGTGTACTATAAAAGCTCTTTTTAATATGTGTTCTATTGATGGTATTTGGTGTTAGTTTAGTTTTTTTAATAGTGAAAGAATGTTTGTTCTGAGACATTCAATAAGTTTCGAATTCCTTTTTAAACATAAATATTTTAATACATACACTTGTCTATTCACATATTAGGATTTTTTTGAACCTGAGTAACTTTACATAAACGGCACATTCCGACTGAGCCAAAACGGGTCATAGTTCAAAAACAAGGATACTGATTTAAATCTGAATATTAAATCTTAAGGGCTAGAAGCATCTTCCTACGCAGACCTTCCGAAATATGGATGAAACCGAAACTCAAGCACCCTCTACACAGGGGCGCGGTGTGGAGCACCCTCTATATTCCTTTGAGACCACTTGGAATATTATTTAAGCACAAGATTATGACCAAAAATGGAGATTAGGTTTGACATAAATCGAAGATGAAAGATTATTTAAGTTGATGTCGTAATTGTATATTAAAAATTAAACTTTGCCAAGAGTGTCAGGGATCGTGGGTTTGATTCCCTCAGCAGCAGACAGACAACGTGTGCAATTTGTACAAGTTTGTCCTGGTCTGTAACTGCCTTCGAACAGGGAAATTACATTTTCCATTTAGTAACCACTTAAGAAATTAGTTACTAAATATGATAAAGGAGTCGCATTTGTCACAAAGACTAGGTTCGAGCAGAGAAATTTCATATCCCATTTCGTAGCCAGTTACGATATTTGGTTACCAAATGGGACGGAAGGAGTTATCAGGGAATCCTAGTTTAGTATTAGACAAGTGAAATGTAGATTACTAGCGTATATCCGTGAATTCGTTTATAGGATGAAAAATAACACTACCTACAGAGTTAAAGGACTGTGGGAGAAATGTGACAGTTACGCATAGCAGTACTGCAATTGTAAGTTTGACATTAGGTATTCTATGGTTTGTTGTCCCTCCCACCTCACCACAACTCATTCCCCGAACCCTTTTAACTCGGTCCCCCACTGTGTACATATGTGTACAACGACCACTGAACGGTGCTATGTACAGTTCAGATTGTGCCATCTCTCCGCCATTTTGAATATGTCATTTACACTTTCCCTTGGAAAGTAATCCAGTCTCCGGGATAATAAGTAGCCTATATGTTATTGCAGGATATAACCTAACAATGTACCAAGTTTTATTAAAATCCGTTTAGCCGTTATAGAGTCATTGAGCAACAAACAAACATCCATACTTTCATAATTGTAACATTAGTTTGTTATACTTCTTTATCTGGTCACGGTTGCTACGGCGTAGCGCTCGTAGCATTACATAGATGCATTGTCTATCCATCTTTTTTTTTTTCTTATAAGTAACTCAATAACTACGGAACAGATTTTGATGCAATTTTCATTTTTAGTAAGAGGATTTCTTTAGGAACGTTTTCGTGTATAAATTATCAAGCTATAACAAACAGGAGCCATCTAGTAGTGATTATAGTGAAACTAGTCGCCGAGGGCAGAATCAAAACTTTCTCGCCGAGACGGAGCCGCGTGTAAAAGCAATTTATTATAATAGAATACCCAAAAGAGGGAAACAATACGTAGCAAAACGTCTGTTTACTCACAATTAAACCAAAAGGGAATCGATATACCACTCGAAGTTTTACCGCAGTATACGCTGAAGAAGTAGGGTAAGTCCTAACCTCATTAATAAAAAAAATCTGAAAAGTATACGTCGTACACGATAACGGGACTACGGGACACGTATAATTTTAATATATAATTTTAATTAAAGTTGTCCTGAAATATATTGAAAGGTATATTTTTTCATGTATACAAAATTTCAGTCGGTCAAATAGCACTTGTGTTGCCCCAGGTACCACTTATTTTTCCATTTGTGTAAATTTTTTCTGATACACAATTTAATTATTACTGGCAGAAATTATATAGAATTTTCGTTATTATGAGTTTACGTTGAATAACGCTAGGTTGTTTAATGTAATTTCGACTATTATTTTATCTTAGTGATGTTAAATTGCAATACGTCGATTGGGTAACGAATGAAACTACCGCGGATCCGTTGAGCCATATTATTTATTTAGAGTTACTACTATGTCTGTAAATATACTGTCACATAACGGCGACCGCACTAGTGACCTCCTTCCGTCCATTGTTAGGCTAGCTGTACACGTGCATTTCCTCCATAAGGCAACCCACACACGCGCAGGCCGGCTACCATTGTGTTCTGCCTTTGTTAGATATTTTGACATACTGTTCTTCGGTAAAATTCGGGTTACATAAAATATAAATTTAGCACTTTAAATGGATCCAAATATTCTTTATAGTGCACTAAAACATATAAAAATTATATAATAATTTAATATAGAAAGGTGAAGCTAGTGTGCAGCATTATTATTGCTTTCAGCGATTTCTTAAATGTAACATTTGGACGATAGGATATTTTCGAGGAGTTCAAGAGCTCAGTAAAGGAAGGAAACATATGGAGTTTAAACCTCTTTGTGGTGGTTTAAGAAAAGAAAGGGGAGTTCCCGACTTGTAGGAGGTGGTTGCCGTGTGGTTTCCGGTAGAGTAGAATAGGACCACTCCAACTCTTCCTGTGGATGTCGTACAAGGCGACTAAGGGAATACATTATAAAACATCAATCAGGCCTCCCCAACCCGTCTGGCAAGCGCGGGGAGTGTAGGCCAAATCCATCGTCTGTCTCCGGCAGATGAGAGAGGGTTGTGCTCCTGCAGTGGAGACAAAAATAACCTGATGATGAGGAGGCGATGGTTAACGGTGTATTCCAAGTTTGACGAAATGAATTACGGCGTGGTTCATGTTATTAGCGTCTAGCCTAGCGATGATATATGAACAAGACTGGGCCTGATTGGTGTTTTGCGTTCAGTTTCAGTCAACTGCTAGTTATAAATAAACCGTACTAAGTTTAAAAAAAAATCTCATTGATACGGATGGGGTTTGAACGGACGATCTCATGAATGTAAGGCGAGTGCACAACCAACTAAGCTACCACGGTTATCTTCAGGACGCGGTACTAGTATAAAATGTTGAATAAAGATTTTTGATTTTATACGTTTGAACGTACATTACAATTTCGCGGGGGTGTGCTTTTTTAATGAAAATGCTCGTGAAATCTCTTTTTTGGCCTGCATAATTTTAATCAGACTTCAAGATCAAAAAACTCACTGGAATCACAAGATTTTTTTTTAAATGCTCTAGAGCTGATGAGAGAGAGAACGCGCATCTCAAAATCACTTTCAGCCTGATCTTTGCAGTTTGCACCAATGAAAATGATGCTTAGTGATAGGCGTGGCTTCATTCGAAAATAATATAGACTTAGAATGTATCAAACTTTTCACAAACTTTTATTTGATTGCAGAGTATGGGCTGGAACCTATTTGGGGCAAAGTTTGTAATATAGTAGTATTATTATCTCGTATCGAGCTCTTGCCAAGTTTTGATTGTTTGAAGGAGTCGAGGAATAGTTTCAAGGACTAGTAGTTAAGGGTAAGTTATGTTGTTGATGCGTTATCAAATGTATTTATCAATCAACATCCTATTACGTCCAATGCCGGACCAGGCTTCTCTCAAAATAATATGGGGTTTATATATATATTAGGATTTAGATGTTTCAATTCACGATGGCATGCACCGCTAGTTTTCGCGAGGGTGAGGGACGCGAGGAGTTAAATTCGAACGTCAGTATCTTAGTGTACACATTGATTAAAGTGCGTAACGATAGAACTAATACACTCTGAGAAAAAAATAAGTAGCCCTCCTACTTACATAAGGATAAAAATATACCACTATTACGTAAGTAGCTGCCTCCATTATAAATGGTGTCACCTACAACTGATTCAGTAGCCGGCCACATTACTAAGTAACCACACTACGTAAAAATGTGGTCGGCTACTGAATCAGTTGTAGGCGACACCATTTATAATGGAGGCGGCTACTTACGTAATAGTGGTATATTTTTATCCTTATGTAAGTAGGAGGGCTACCTTTTTTTTTCTCAGTGCAGTAACGCATACAATGAATTTAAGAGATTTAGAATAATGGGCCGCGCCGTTGTGAACTGAACGATAGATAGAGTGTACACCAATTCTTGCAAAAGTAAGGCCAAGGCAACGATATCATGCGTTGTTTGTTTTAATTTCAATACTATACTTACATATAATAATAGTTGTCTTAATATGATAAATTAAATTAATAAAAAAAGAACATAATCATGAGCAACGACCTGCGTAAAGCGGCTGGCAGTGACTTCATGAGAAGAACCGAAGATCGGGAGTGGCGCGCCTTGGGAGAGGCCTATGTCCAACAGTGGACTCTTTCAGGCTGATTGACATATAGATATCGAGAGTCAGAAATAAGTCGCTTATGTCCATTCTAGTTTTAACTGACAGTTGCAATTACGTCATTATTCCAGCGAAAGTGCGATATGTTTAAAATAGGTATTTTATGCAATACTATTTGTAATACTGTAAAGAATCATGTAACAAAAGCTCGTCTTAGGTTTTCTTTATATACATCGTTTTTGCCTACTCCTCTGGGGCCACGGTGAGGCGGGAGGTTCTATTTATTCTGAGACCTCGTAAACTTTGGTCATAGACTATGAATCGACTCTATCGGTGTAAGTACGAGTATAGCACCATTTATCAAACTACTGACTTTTTGATGACACTCCGCTCAGCCAGCCAGATATCGTCTGATGTTTTATTTTTTATTCGACGTCTCTTGAGAGGACTGTGGCTAAAGGTCGCAATGCTCGAGGCCGTCTTTGACACCGAGGCGTAACAAAAATATATATAGACTGCAGAGTGTGGGAGCTCCAATATGTATTGTCCTGTTAATTTTTATGTTTTAATCGTACTCAATTGATGTAATCATATATTTTTAAGGATGACTGTAATAATCTATGAATCTGGTAATTTATAATAATAAACTATTTGAATTTTAATATAAATAGTCTAGTGACTAAGTCCTGACAATGTTACGGAGAAATTGATTAGGATCATCATCATCATCATATCAGCCCTTAGACGCCCACTGTTGGACATAGGCCTTCCCCTATGGACGCCATGGTCCTCCGCCCTCCGCCCTCCGCATCCAGCCATTTTCGGCCACCTTTTTAGAACTTCTTCATTGTTTTAGAACAAGGATATGTTTTTTCGTGTTTTCTGTAATTCCTGTTTTATTCAAAACTATCCACCTGGTAGTCAGTGGTCACCACCGTCCATTGATAACTCACAAGCGAACAGATTTAAATACTTACCACTAATACAGACGCACCAACCTGTCCATACACCTTTGTGTGTATTCCCTGCGATTTTCACTATCTATAAGGTTGCCTGGAAGAAATCTCCTAAAGCGATAGGACCGCCACTTGTACATTTACTGTATATTTCTACAATGTATTTTTGACACAAGTGTGCAGTAAAGTACATTCATTCATTCATACAAAGAAGATATTACGAAAATAATGACTTAACGACGGACGACGACAATACGATTTTCACGGATTTTTACACACGATTGACGCGTCTTGAGTTGCAATCAATCGGCAATTGAATTGACATCTTCAATCATGTAAACATTGACAATCGCAAACGACCGTCTCCGGGACTCGTAAGAGAGTTATAATCTTCCTTTTGGTATATCGGTGGTTTGTTTGAACTAAGTTTGTTACCCAACGGTGTAAGTTGCAGCCACATGCCTTTGTAAAGAGGATGACGCGGTCGGATCCTCGTGTGACTTGTCATGCATAATGGCTGCTGCTTAACAAAAGAAACGGTCGCGTTCGCATTTTCCTCACAAAACGAATAGGTGCAGGTGCTTTTCAGACACCTCGTTAGAACGAAATGAAAACTAAATTACTTTGAATTACGGACTTTATCGACGTGAGTTCCCCTCTGGGACAGACTTTCAACTGGTCTGTTCAAATATTGTAAGGTTGTGAATGGTTCAACAAGGTTAAAATGCCAAGTGTGTGTGAAGAATATAACTCAATAAAATAAAATAAAATATTTAAATTCTAAAATAGAATTTAAAAAACCTCTTGTCACCTCTTGGTGGACGACATTCTGGGGGACAACGCGCGAAAAGTACAAGTTGCTATGAGGGGTTACTATCTGGCGAGCAGCAACGCGACCTAGATAGTCTCCATTCAATTAAGTACCTAGTTTAGCAATGGAATAAGTATTGTACAAGTAGCGACCAACCATTCTACAAAGAAACCCAGTGGTTTTAATAGGATTGCCTAAGAAAAAAAAATGTAATATACATCACATCATCAGGTTATTTTGTCTCCACTGCAGGAGCACAACCCTCTCTCATCTGCCGGAGACAGACGGAGGATTTGGCCTACACTCCCCGCGCTGCTGGCCAGACGGGTTGGGGAGGCCTGATTGATGTTTTATAATGTATTCCCTTAGTCGCCTTGTACGACATCCACGGGAAGAGTTGGAGTGGTCCTATTCTACTCTACCGGAAACCACACGGCATATGTAATATAATATAATTGAAATTAAAAAAACTCAAAATTAGAATGACATTTCTAAGTCAAGTAATAAAGTAATTTAATACATTCGTGGACACATCCCACGTTACGTGAATTCCTGATGCAGTAGACTACAAATCATTACGAAATACGACGGTGTATTAGGTGCACTCTCATCGATAATCACCCACTATAGACCTATTTTATAGCTTATGGTTCCATATTTCGCTTGTATGCTAGTTGGGGGTACATATCTATTTAGTCTTCAGGGGAGCAACGAATTTGTAACCAGGGGGACGACGGTAACCGCATACTATCAAACGGACTATCTGTCTGTCTGTTCGCCAGTTCAGATAGCAAAAAGAAACTCACCAAGTTCAGAGCCACAGACGCGAGGGATTATCTCCAGGATGGCCGAGCAGGAAGCGTCTTCGAAGCACAGCTGCCTGGCCAGCAGGCAGTTTAGGATCGCCATCGTGCCCTTTATACCGGGCCCTGGAAGAAAATAAAAAAATATTTTAGTAATACTCATTTCAATAGGTATTATATGTATCTGCCTACAAAATAGAGACTATCATACTCGTACCTATCCTTTTATAAGCATTCAGACTATATATACGCAATAAACCAGGGTTGGCATGATTAAATCATATTGATTTAAATCAAATGATTTTTCAATAAAAAATAAGTGCCTTTAATTTACGTCTTAGATAGAATTAAACTTAAAAATCAAGGGTCTTAGAATAAGTAAATCACATGTACCTCACTCTCTAAATCTGCATCTGCTAAATCAATATCATTATTATAGTATTTAAACAAATAAACTAATTTTCCAGCTTTTCTGTTCCCAATTTAGTCCGTAATTTAGTGTGAAAATTGTAGAAAAACTCTTCAACTGACGCCGTAGAGGCTATCGCCACAAATAGTAGTCTCTCTATAGGGTAAAACAATCAAACTATATCATAAAATGAAAAAATAAAAACAATCGTGATTAAGATTTTTTGAAAAATACATGTTTTTTTTCTTCAAATTATCATGTTTTTTTCCTACCCTGCAATAAACAGAAAGAAAGAGAAATAGCCAGCAGTCTCGTAATCAACGAAATAACGTGAAAACAGTAAAATAATCAACGATGTTGTAAATCTAGGACAGGCTTATTTTTAACTAGACTACAAGCTAACTTCTCAACGGAAAATCCAAAACGAGCGGACTAGGCATAATTGAATATCCAACGAAAATAACTTTATGCGCTTACAAAATAGCGCAGCGGCGAGATTCTCTATCGATCGAGTTAGGCACGCTGCACCGATTCGTACAGTCTAGATAGGTATTTACAGGTACTTATTCAGGGTTTCGTTTGCGAGGGGGCTTATATCGCGGGAAAATAATATCCCACACTTCACGGCAAATGAAAAGGAACGATTTCGGCTTTCAAAAGTACAAGCTCAATAACACGGTCCAAAGTTTTTTTTTCTTTGTCGGTCAAATCGCTTTACACCTGGCCGTTGTGACATTCGGACGTTTTGACAGTTGTCTATTCCATATTCTGCCCACAAACGGTGGTCTGTCTTAATTCGACTGTTTAGCCAGTCAGGCTTAGCCAGTCCAGTAAACACAAACGCTTCTGCAATTGGTTAAGACACACACACAAAAGTACACTCTTTTAAACAAATATCTTTGTGCTTCATTGTAATATTGAAACCGTTCTTATATCCTACAGTTGTTGTCAAGGCGTTTCCAACAACATATAAACCAATAAATAAATGTTCTGATGGGGCCATAGCCTTTTAAATGTCACTGACTACCTGCCTGGTATTCTCGAATCCTAGATTCGGAACGTTCGCTTTGAATCCGTTGAAACCACAGAAATAAATCAAGATAGAGCAGACTAACTTAAGTTTGAGTTTCGGAACTTTGCTTATCGAAATTAGATTCAATACCAATCATACAATGCTTAGTGGTATTACATTGGGCGCGTTATTGTCTAAGGCTAATCTCTAGCACGATTGGTATAAATGAGAAGAAGGTCGTACCTTGAAGAGTATTTGTACTCTTCATATCCTTTACAACGGGGGAATATAATTCGATGTATCGACTATACTGACGGAATTCTTAAAGAGTTCAATTTCTATGAAAGAGATTACTTTGGGTTTCGACATAAAGTGTATATAGTACGTTGCTATTGTCAAAATTTAGTACTAAACGCATTATACTAGTCCTTTCATGACTATAAGGTTGACTGGAAGAGATTGCTAAGTGGAAGAAGTCCGCCTTGTGACACAATTATAAGACCGCCTATATAGATGTAAATATGTAAGTTACTTTATTATTGTATCTTTTTATATTTTTTACGTGCAATAAAGAATAATTGAATGAATTGAAAACGATGAATTGAATTGAATTATTGTTATTTTGGTACTGTAAAGCAATTACATACATAAAAGATTTGAATCTGCTACTGTCGTATGTCTTGATCTACTGAGCTATGGCGGCTACGTCACTGGTATGAGACTTAGATTTGCGATGGTCCAACTACACGAATGGTAAGTGTGGGCCACGAAGCTTATCTCCTATGCGAGTATTATATGTCCAGTGAATCGTTAACAAGCTATTTATCTTATCTTATATTTTAATAGGGGGCCAGGTATACCCGGCGACATGTCGACCCCATGGGATCTTTTGTATCAGCCCCTCTGTCTATATGGTGCTTCCATCCTCCAGAATCCGCTGCATAAAATCCATGTAGCTAAGGGATATGAACCTGTGGTCCTTGGGTTCTGGGTAAGCCACACCCAGGACATTCATTCGCCTTGCAGCTAGTGCATTGCATTCACACAGCAGGTGCCTCACCGTTTCGCTGTCTTCTCCACAGGCTCTACAATTGACAGTCTCTGCCAGTCCCATCTTATGCAGGAGGTAACAAGCTATTCAATATAATAATTGATTGACAAATAAACGCACAGTGTTTCAACCATACGTAGCTAGGAATACGACGAAAATTTGCACAAGGTGAATTAAATAAAATAACACAGGGGTCGGAACATATGTATGTATTAATTGTACCCTGGCCTGCGGTCGGTGTTGCAGACGTGACCCCGCTGACCTTTGCGATACGAATGGAGCTCTCGAATAACTTACATATGTATAAACAGTTTCGTTGGGGCCGTAGCATAATTTCTAAAATCAACATTTATACTAATGACAATAAACATAAAATCAACACTTCTAATGTATACATAACACATTTTGTTATTAAAGTACTTATATAATGTGTACAACACATTATTTATCGTTAAGTGTCGCCAGGCGATTATTCCGTAAATCTAAGAGAATCAAAAAATCTTTGAACTGATATGGCAACTATATTGCCTAAAGATAAAATTTGACATCAATGACTGTTTAAAAATAGAGACGCGATATACCTATGCAATTATTTTTTTCATTGTTGAAGCGCAAGCTTGACCTCAATCTCACCTGATGGTAAGTGATGATGAGGCCTAAGGTGAAGCGCGCTTAACCAGAAGATGCCTATTCATTCTTCCTTTAAAAAGATCCAAGTTGTACTTGTCTGGAAATACCCAAGCTGGAAGTTTTGACTTTAAAGACTCATACATTTACTATGGACCCCACTATCTTTTTTAAGCAAAACTGGTTTTCGCTATGTTTCGCAATGATACCTGAAAAGAGATGGGTAAGTCCAACTAATCATACTATTAATTCTATGATCGTACAGATTGGACAAAGAAAGTCTAACTAGTTATAAATCTGACCAATGTGGAATGAAATGGATTTCTGACGAAAGTGGAATCTGACGAATGTGGACTAAATTATACTGTTTAGTATGACATTGCTTTAAACGACAAGGCCGCCTTTGTCCCTACAGTTTCCATAAATATGTACCTGCTTGATATTTTTAATTTGCGTGCAATAATTTTTTTTATCTATCTAGGCGAGCTCCATATTGGCAAAGAAGTCGGCGAACATGCTCGATGCGCCGCAATTGCGCCGTAGTGTCATGAGGATGCGAAACGTGTCATTGTATTCCCTCAAGGTATTCCAAAAAATGGTGGGCTAAGGTGAGATAAGTATAACAGACATGTCGATTAAAAAATATTCATTTACGAAAGTTTTAAATATTCATGCCCTCAACCCTTTCTAAAGTCCATTTTAACGTAGGTACCCATTTTAGAGATCGTCGTAAAAGAGTAAAAACTAGGGTACGTCATCATCAGGGTTCTGAATATTAACCATAAGCCTCACTATGCAAGTGTACAAATAGCAACTAAATAAATTATTCAGATGGCGTCCACTGAAAGGAGTGTGATAGAGTGTGGAGCAGAGCGGAATACAATTGCAGAGCGGGTAAGATTTCTATTTTTCACCAGAATATCATTATCAACAGGTATGACACTGTGGCGACATTACGCCGCCTACTTATGGTAGCACCGTAAGAACGATGGTACCACCGCACGGCTCCTCACCGACGACCTCTGATTGGTCGAGAGTAGGGTTGCCAGGTCTTAATACGGCGAAGCCGGACTGGGCAGGCAGTTTACCCGGACTTTTCGATATCAAGGCCGGACTCTCTAAAAGCGAACGATTTTAGAACTCCATCCGACTCGATTAACTCGTGCACGAGCCGCGTGATGGCCCAAGATGTAAAAACCTAACAAAAACCGGACGGACTGGACACTGGCGAATTTGGCCGGACAAACATGCAAAAAGCCTGACCCTGTCCGGCTTTATCCGGACGTCTGGCAACCCTAGTCGAGGGGGAGATCGAGTCAGTTCGACTGAAGTAATGGTGTGAGCAAGTTGATGAGTGGTAAAGACAATTTGTAATCATTTTATAACTGTGCCCGCGGCTCCGCTCGCGTGGACTACAGGATCCGCTCCCATTCCCACTTCCGCTCCCTATCCCACTTCCGCTCCCTATCCCACTTCCACTCAGACTTTAAATCCAGGTCCAGGTCCAGGGTCAGGTCCAGGGTCAGGTCCAGGGTCAGGTCCAGGGTCAGGTCCAGGTCCAGGTCCAGGTCCAGATCCAGGTCCAGGTCCAGGTCCAGGTCCAGGTCCAGGTCCAGGTCCAGGTCCAGGTCCAGGTCCAGGTCCAGGTCCAGGTCCAGGTCCAGGTCCAGGTCCAGGTCCAGGTCCAGGTCCAGGTCCAGGTCCAGGTCCAGGTCCAGGTCCAGGTCCAGGTCCAGGTCCAGGTCCAGGTCCAGGTCCAGGTCCAGGTCCAGGTCCAGGTCCAGGACCAGGTCCAGGTCCAGGTCCAGGTCCAGGTACTGGTACCATACCCGCTCCCGCTACCGCTCACGAATTCAGTCGAACACTTACACCCTACATTCTTCGCAGTGTTTGCGAGTTTTCGGAAACTATAAATTCGCATAACTTTTGATTGACTGCACCGATTGCAATGAAATAAAGCCTATATGTTACACCAAACTAAGCCCCATGTTTCTGTGAAAAGTCCATCAAAGTCCGATCAGTAGTTTTTAAGTGATGCGTGCACAAACTCACAGACAAACAGATAAACAGACAAACAGACAAAAATTTCAAAAATGATCGAAATGTGTTTTGTTACTTATCCTTAGACCCCCCAATTTTTTTTTTGCAAATATCTTCAATGTACAGACACGCGAAGTTTACGATTTTATTTATAAGATTATGGTAAAAGTACAGTAACAATACCTCCCATCATTTCTGAATAAAGCCTTGGAACACGCAAGAGAGCTGCGTTATAGGATACGCACCTATACCACAAATATCCCATAACACTATGGGAACTCTGTTCCAAGCAGTTCTACAGATTGTTCTACCAGTAGAACTATTAAGAAAATAGTATCCAAACTGTTCTACTTATGTTTTGTATTTGGTTCTAATGCGATGCATAGGACTTCAACTTTGCTGTGCTTTGTATGACCGCGTTCAATATCAATAGTCGATGAGAAAAACTCGCAGAGGGAAGCATAGGGCGAATAAGCTTCGACAAAGCATGGTAAGAAACACTTGCTGTTAGCTTGCTCACAGACATTTTAGTTTTACAGCAAAATCGCCAAATGGCTGCCGTAGGCATCGTTCCCAGATTGGTGGATATAGTTGGTGCCTGGTTGGATTATGGCAATCTTACATAAATAAAAGTTCATTAGATGATCATGATGTATGATTAATTGATTATAGATCTGGATTTTTAGGGAAATCCGCAGCCAAAAACAGAAATAAGGAACCCTTATGACTTAAGCACACTCCATATAAGTGAAGAGATTTAATCACCCACTACTATTATTATTATAGGCGTACGTTTGCTTGTGTGCGTAAATTATTGTAGGGCTACTGCAGCCAGCACGCGAGCATAGTTGATCGAGAGAGAGACAACGTTATCGTCAACAATATAAGTTATTCTGTTTCTAACTTATAGCGTCGATCTCTCGGCGCCGTTCGATAGCACGCTGGAGTAATACGTAATAGTAACAAGCCGTGCTATATTTTAAGGGTGACGTTAACTGGGGGGGGAGGTGAATGTCTTTATTGCACACATTTTAAAAGTAAATACAGTTACAAATACAAAGGCGAGCTTATCTCTAAAAGAGATCTCTTCCAGCCAACCTTACAGGGTGTGAGACAAGGCAATAAGAGCGAGGGGACAAAAGTGCATAATATACTACATAATAACTAAATACTGAAACTACTCTACACACACACATATATATATATAATATGATATCTGCGCCGCTCGGACAGTAAAGGAATTGAAAAAGAATTTGGTGTTGAATTTGGGATAGGTGAGGGTCTTGGTGACGCAGTCACGTCTAGGTCGGTGGGTGGGGGTAGCTCGTGGAAACGGGAACGGAGGTATTCGGGTATTTTTTACGTAGTAATAGGTATCTGGTTTAATTTTGAGCATAGATTTGTTAGGAACTTAACACCTTTTTAACGTACGAAATATTTCCGCTCCTCGCTCCGCTAGGCCACCGTCTCAGCACCTTGTCGACAGCACTCCGGAAATAAAGCCACTTATTTTGAGCTCGTCTAAAGCAAGGGGATCGTGACTGCCTTTCTGCGGATGATATTTTGCTTGTAGATATGATTTGTAGGGGAATTTAAGTTTTATACGAATGTAGGACTACTGGGAACGGACCGAATTAGGGCTAGTTCAGTTGATGAATGAGGCTCTGAAGGGATTAAGCGCAACTACAAGACGGACTACCTTTCCAGATATGTAAAACGAGAGACAATGAATGTCACTGGGAGGTAGCTGACCTACCAGAGGGTACCACCATACCTCTGGCAATACCATTAGAGGAGCTGGTAGGGATAGGTGGTAGCAACCAGCAGAGTCGCCAACAATGTGAGCCCTTGTACATCAATGAGTCTATTCGGGAAATCTGCATAGCATAGCCATCTTGAAAAAAAAATTTCCGGTAATGAAACAAAAATCCCTCCACGTCAGCAACAATAAAGAACAACTGATTTCTGGTAGTTTTACTGGTAGTAAAACATGACCAAAGTTATGACTTGGTATGAAGTGAGTCGTTACAATCTGTAGATTCTGTAAAATACAAATTCATCTCATTCGTACTTGTTCTATCGTTAAATATTACTTCACAAATAGAACAAAATGTGAAATATTTTTCCTAGATGTTCTATTGGTAAAACAAATAGTAGAACAGTAGTGCTATTCTGTAAAATACAAACTCACGTGCGAGTCTCACTCAAGTGATTTTTCTCACTTCTAAACCTAATCCATTGGCATTCTGTAAACATTGTAAAGCACTGTCGACGTGAAGTGAGTTCTTTGTTCACTTCACGTCGATAGTGCTCTAGAATTTTTACAGAATTACCAATGGATTAGGTTTCAAAGTGAGGTGAAGTCACTCGAGTGAGACTCGCACATGAGTTTGTATTTTACAGAATAGCACTACTATTTGTTTTACCAATAGAACATCTAGGAAAAATATTTCACATTTTGTTATATTTGTGAAGTATAATATTTAACGATAGAACAAGTACGCTTTATTAATTCTAAGAAATAGCCGGTAGTAATTTCTTTGTTTATTAATAGAATTTGAGCTTCCAAAATTTCATGGTCATTGTTGACACTAAATATTTTTCAAAGACCCGTTATGTCAGTAGTACCATTGACTAGTACCATTGAGAAGTTTTCGTTTCAGGATCGAAAATAACATTTACCAACCAATAGCATTACGCATACTATGTACAATAATCAGTGTATACGTTGTAATTGTGTAATGTGGATTATTAGTGGAGTAAAGACGTTCATAGGATTGAAAATTAAATAGTAGAAATATTGCTAAACCTTACAGCTCATGTCAAATGGTTTGTTAGTAAGTATTATTTTCGTTCCTGGTATAAGAATATAGGGTGACTCCAACGATCTCTATGTACTACTAGATGGAGCGTTCCAAACAATCGCTCTGTTCCACTCAACTGCGGCTCCGGGAGGCGCAACTTAACAATGAAACTTGTGCAGTTATTACGCAAACATTTAAATATTACTAAATATTGACGCTACGGGTAAATAGCGACAAAATTAAGTAAATTATTAAATGTTATGCGTAGTAACTGCACAAGTTTCAAAGTGAATGTGAACGAGTTGCAGCTCCCGGACCGGAATGGCGTGGAAAAGAGCGATTGTTTGGAACGCTCCATCTAGTAGTACATAGAGATCGTTGGGTGACTCGCGACTTTTTGCCGAATCTGTCCGATCGTAGAACAAATAGTATGACCGACTAACACATCGTTCGTCCACGAACCCATAGGAATAACATAAATAAATACATACATATGAACATCATGACATGCAATAAATTACCGAATTCAGATTGATTAATTGTGGTGTCACCTAATGTCAGCAATCCTAGTAGTCTCGTTGTAGGTAGTCTCACACGCTAGTTACACGGACTAGCAATAAACGGGTATCTATCTGTGACAAGGGTTGCATAAGGAAAAAATCCTATTTATTTGGTCAACTGAAAAACAGACAAAATTAAGACTAGTTATATAGGCATAAAAGTATAATAAAACGAATAATAAAAAATACACAATATAATAACACACATCTTAAAAAAACGCAGCATCTAGTCTCCTTCGTCACCGCCTTCCTCTTCCTCATCAAATTCGCCTTCCTCCTCAGCAGTGGCATCCTGGTACTGCTGGTATTCCGACACCAAGTCGTTCATGTTGCTCTCTGCCTCAGTGAACTCCATCTCATCCATTCCCTCACCAGTATACCAGTGCAAGAACGCTTTACGTCTAAACATAGCAGTGAACTGTTCAGAAATACGCTTGAACAACTCCTGGATAGCCGTCGAGTTCCCGATAAAGGTCGCTGACATCTTCAGGCCTCGCGGTGGGATATCGCACACGGCTGTTTTCACGTTATTTGGAATCCACTCGACGAAGTAAGAGGAATTCTTGTTCTGGATATTCATCATTTGCTCGTCTACTTCTTTCATCGACATGCGGCCTCTGAAGACAGCTGCAACTGTCAGGTATCTCCCATGACGAGGATCACAAGCCGCCATCATGTTCTTAGCATCAAACATCTGTTGAGTCAGCTCAGGAACTGTCAAAGCGCGATACTGTTGACTCCCGCGAGACGTCAGCGGCGCAAATCCAGGAATAAAGAAATGCAGACGGGGAAACGGCACCATATTTACTGCCAATTTCCTCAAATCAGCGTTTAGCTGACCAGGGAACCGAAGACAAGTGGTCACTCCAGACATCGTCGCGGAAACCAAATGGTTCAGATCTCCGTAAGTTGGTGTGGTGAGCTTTAGTGTTCGGAAGCAGATATCATACAATGCCTCATTATCTATGCAATATGACTCATCAGTGTTTTCAACAAGCTGGTGTACAGACAAAGTCGCATTGTAGGGTTCGACGACTGTGTCAGACACTTTAGGGGACGGGACCACGCTGAATGTATTCATAATACGATCAGGATACTCTTCTCGAATCTTTGAGATTAATAACGTCCCTAGACCTGCACCAGTGCCGCCTCCTAGAGAGTGCGTCAATTGGAAACCTTGTAGACAATCGCACCCCTCAGCTTCCTTTCTTACAACATCTAAGACAGAATCGACCAGTTCAGCACCTTCAGTATAATGTCCTTTCGCCCAATTGTTGCCGGCTCCAGACTGTCCAAATACGAAGTTATCGGGGCGAAAGATCTGTCCAAAGGGTCCAGATCGGACCGAGTCCATAGTACCAGGTTCAAGGTCTACCAATATGGCACGGGGTACATATTTTCCACCAGTAGCTTCATTGTAGTAGACGTTGATGCGTTCCAACTGAAGGTCAGAGTCGCCATGGTATGTCCCCGTAGGATCTATGCCGTGCTCGTCAGATATGACCTCCCAGAACTGAAAGAGATGGTAAGGTAAGGTATCCAATGTTAAAACCAAGAGGCTTTGCTAGTTTCTATCAAGTTTATGTGATGGATTTAGAAAGAAAAGGTCTAATTCCAATGAAGGACGTCAGTTTTGATGATAAGGAAGTTCGGAAATGTGAATTAAAACAGCAAGCAGTTGAAATGAACAACCGCATGTAAAAAACCACAGCCTAGTTAGTAGTGCAATCGCCTCACGTTCTGAGGCCGGGTTTCACATCTGGATTCATACCAATGAGTTTTTACATGTCTAAGTACGGTTTATTATGATATCACAGTCTGATACCACTGTGAAGGAAAACAGCGTGAGGAAACCTGCATACGACTAAGAAGAAATTCAAGGATGAGGCGTAAGGAGCCTTTTGCCTTTTGCTTTTGCAACAGTGGGACACATTAATGTGCTGTTGATTGATAATGCCAAAGTAGGTATAAAGACAATTCTTGTAGAAAATTCTGATGAAAGAAAAAAATCGGTAGTGACACTGATATCTGAGGTTCAAAAACAGTATGAAAAATTACCTTAGCTCCAATTTGGTTGCCGCACTGGCCGGCTTGTATATGCACTATTTCCCTCATTCTGTTGTATTTTAAACTAAAGATTACTCAATAATACTACAACGTAAAGCCTTCTAGACCGACTGAATTCTAACCAAATTCCACAACTTACTAGATAGACGGACTCAAACAAATGCGATCTTTCAAATATTCGAACGTATTCCATTCGTTTTAAACATTTAAAACAATGTCAAAACATGATGTTGAATAATTTTCAGCCTGGCTTTTGATAATGGATTCTCTTTGGAAGCCTTTTTAATATAAAAATTTCGCTGCGCTATCAAAAAACATATTATAAATTCGGAAATGCGAAAGTGTGTAGATTTCATTGTTCAAATGAATCACATGGTTACGAGTACATTTTCTCCTAAAGTGTAGGTTGGCTGGAGGAGATCTCTTACAGAGACAAATCCACCTTTGTACACTGATTTTATGTATTACTTTGTGTATTATTTTAATGTGCAATAATGAATACAATTACAACTGAACTGGTCGTATTGAAACATCATATAACATAACTATATCCTTAGGATGGTGTTCATCCCAGAAACTTAAATGGTACCTAAGGGATATTTTCCTTGCTTCGTCAGCACCAATTCTTGTAAAGAGATGGCGCTGCCTCAAATATAAATTGGTATGACTTTTCTATGTCAACGCAGACAGAGCCGCGGGTAAAAGCTAGCAAACAAAACAGCCGGCCGTCTGAATTTTATCTTTTTTTATTTTATTTCAGCAGCATTTAACAGAGAGCTATCACGGAATGCTTTTAGCGTTTATTTAAAATAGGATTTTCAAATTTGTAGATGCAGTTGTGTGTAAAAACTTTTATTTTACGAGTATTAAATCGTAATTATTTTTACAGTATTTTTCATTTGCAATTTTTTTCGAGTTATCGTAAAGATGTGGTAATGAAAAAGTTTAAAAATCTTTACTCAGTTTCCTGTATTATTTGAATTAGACAAGGAATTTAGAAAATAACATTCAGAGCCAATTGTACAGTCGCATTTCGAATTATTGCCGTTCGGTTCCCGGCTTAGAATAGGAACACGCCCAATCTTTCCGTGTGTGTTGTGAAGGCAACTAAGAGATTGCACCAGGGACTGCTAGCAGCATTATCCTGTGTATATTAAGGCCATAATTGCGATCACCAATCCGCCTGCCAAGCGTGGTGATTCCCCAATGGACAGCCCACCAAAAGAGGCATTCTATTGGGGAGGCTTATGTTCAGCAGTGGACGTACTTCGGCTGATTATGATTTCGAATTAAGTGACCAGCTCTATAGCACTTTAACCAGTGATGATAAAGTTACTCTCATCCTCAGTGGAATATCCACAATCTTTGTCATTCAGGATAAATATTCGAAGCATTAGGCCTGTGAGGCAGTCACATAATACTTTTTCCGTTTTATTTTAAAATTAGCTGTTGCTCCGCGTAGACAACTTAACATCACAAATTATTATCTATTTCCCGTAGGAATGGGATGTTTTTTTCGGGATAAAAACTATCATATGTCCTATTTCAGGACTTAAGCTATATGTGCGCCAGCTTTCATCATGATCCGTCCAGTGATTGAAGCGTGATTGAGTAACAAACATCCAAATATCCAAACTTTCGCATGTATAATATTCAGTAGGAAGGATAGTAGGATAGTATTCACACAGATTTGTAAAAAATCTTTAAAAATTCATTAACTATTGATTTTACATGAGTCGTTAACTCTTTTAACTGCAAAAGAAAACCCCCTTTAAAATTTTAGTGCCTTGTAAAAACAAGGCAATATCCGTAAAATATGGTCGTTTAATTTTAACCGCGATATTCCGAAACATAAACCTTGGTTAGTGCTGGGTTTAATTAAACCTTATCTTTAACAGACTTAGAAGGGTTCTTCATTATTCAACGGGGTCTCGATTAATTTGAGAAATTTTACGTAATTAATTGTTCGGGTCGATTATTTTTTGTAATAAATAATTTTAACAGGCTGATAAAAACACGATTGCATAAGAAATATGCTGTCGCCATTGGAATGGAGATTCGTCTACCCCCCCCCCCCCCCCCCCTACGCCGTGTCTGCAACTTTAGGCTAATAAACCCAGCCAAAACTAGTGCGATTGCGATGCGACTGCGGACAAGGCTAGAGCTATAGACTCCGTACAAAATTGTACTGCCAACTGAGTCTTGGGTCGCGTCAGTGGGGTCCACCATTCAATTCCATATATCACAACTGGCCGCCACCGCCCTAGTGTGGGAGTGGCAGGGTATTCCACCTTGCGGTATCCACTTCAGAACTCATCTGCCTCAAAATTCTATAATCCCAAGTTGGAATTCCCTGGACTGTAGAATTAAAATTATTATATAATTAATATAAAATTTAGACAAGGATAGGACACTTTGCAAAATAATACCTAGACCAGGAAATTGCACTGAAGAAAATGGTGGTCTACTCAGTGGCATTTTGTCTTGGTTGCTATGTTCAGCTAAAGTAATCATTTTTATGATCGCTTGAAACAAAAACGGTCTTCCGTAATCAAGTTAACAAGTTGAGTTAGTGCATGAGGACAAGAGTTAGTTCAAGGAAACAAGATCTTGGTGCGCTAGTATGGAGTTAAGATGGCTGTTCACGATTAACAAATTATTCTATCCCCAGTAGGAAGCGAACCAAAGACCTCCGATACTTGAGTCTAACGGTTAAGCTAACTTTACTTTCAGTAAAACTTCTCGGATTGCTTGTGTTGCTACAATTCATTATGAAACGCGACCCGTGGGAAAAGGTCACGTGTGGCAACCCCGGAAGAAAGGGATGAAGATATACGTTTGTGGCTAGGGTGAAAGGGACCGATGTCGTTAGCACATCATTTACACATCAGATGACTGGCTTTGGCGCGAGCCCCGCTGACTTTCAGCTTGCTCAAATTGCCCTCTCGAGTAATTGAGGAAATATATAGAGATGTTAAATTGTATTGGATTATCTGCTCCAGTGTCATATCATCACCTATCGAAGATCGGGTTACGTAAATTGCGAGACTGCTGCCAGAACGTGAACCTAGTGCACATACCTTCTCACTATTGCATACATTACATAAGGGAGATTTTTTATGTACAGTAGGTTTCGAGGTGGAGTAATATCTTCGTCAAATTTGCACCATCTAAAATGTGCGTTAATTTAAAATGTGCCTATGAAGTAGACACTATATTTCTAAAATTTCTAAAAAATAAAACAAAGTAGTTTTGCAGCAAGCATATAATTATTTACTGTAAGAAAGTGCGTGCAAGAAAGATTGTCTTAAAATGCATTCTGACAAGTTTCACTTGGAAAAAAATATTCGTTTTAAGAAATTATAAAAAAAAATTATAAACAATAACATTGTTTGTACAAGTATTATAAGTAGAAATTACTCTACTTAACCATACGAAAAATAGATTCTTTTATGTAATACTAGCTGTCCCCGCGGCTCCGCTCGCGTGGACTACAGTTTTTTTAAGTTGTTTACTTAGTGTTAATCATTTTATAAAATTACACTTCATTAATATCTAAGGTGGCGTATGAAGATGAAACATGCACAAGATTTTAAGTTAGACCTCCAGCAAGACAACTGTGAAAACTGCATGAAATTTCATTCAGTAGTTTTCGCGTAATGAGGTAACAAACATACATACAAACAGACAAAAATGCTAAAAACTATTATTTTGGCTTCTATTGGCCTTATAAAGACCCTCATATATATTTTTCTACAATATCTTCCATGTACAGACCTAGACTAGTTATAGTTATATTATAGGTATAGATGAAGGCACATCAAGATTTTTTTTAAATTATTATAATAACAATTTCAAATATGATTTCGAATATGATTCGAAACTCTGGTAGTAGCCACTCTGCATATTAGTCGCGAGTGGGTCGGCGAATTCTAAAGGTTCTTAGGCGAAGCCTACGGACCCTCATACACTATTCAAAAGCGTCTCTGCACGACTAATTCACTGCAAAATGTCAGTTTAAATCTCTAAAGGAAAACATATACAATTTCAAACAACTTTAGTCTTTTGTAGAAACGGAATAAGATTGTTTTTAATCTACTGTTTCTCAACTGAAAACCAAAAGGTACCTGAGTTTGGTGGCGTGTTTCTTATTTCGATCTTTGACTCATAGACGTAGATGATGCCGATGATGATGATGCAGATGCCGCGTTGTTCCGACTAAGGGATTGATTGCACCAGGGTCGGGCACCAGCGTTCACCGCCTGCCAAGCGTGGTGATTATGGCAAATTCTCTTAGTCGCATGACTCACGGGAATATTAGGGGTGGCCCTATTTTAAGCCAGGAACCACACGTTAAAATCGACAAACTGCAGTATTCAATCCCTATAAATTTTTTATTCGTGCCTCAAGAAATCCGATGTATGCTAATTAGTAGCTCATAAGCTCATGAACGTTAAGTAAGAGCACTCTTAATTGGTGTTGCTTCAGGCATATTAATAACTCTAACAAATTACATGTATGAAAACTGTAAAATTGTATTCATATGACGTCATTATTTCACGCCACAAAGGCATTAAGAAAGGACTATGCTGTGACGTCATTCTTTAATGCTTATTGCAACGAGCCCTTGGTTGTATGAGTCATATTTTTTTCTTTTTTATGGCTCTACTTTGTGGTTGTAAAAATAGTTAAGTTAAATATACTTGCTTAGTACTTAACTTACATGCTTTGCAAGTTACAAGTAAAAAGGATTCTTTTATCAATCCAAGATGTAAGTTATCACTGTACCTAGTTAGTAAGATCATGTACTTAGGGTTGCCATCCGTCAATTCGGGATTTGTCCTAGTTTGCAAAGCGTCCGGGAAACTTCCAGGTGGGGTTTCAATTGTAGTCCGGGTTTAAAAAAATGTAGGACTGCTAACAAATAGTATCTTAAAATTTTATGAACATTTATTTTGTTATTTTTTTTATTTAATTTTGTTTTATTTAAAGAAATGAAGAATGTAAGATTGCTAATAGTCATCGATAATGGGAATTGGTTTTCAAATCGATGCTAATAGTCCTTAAAACTTTAAGAAGATTCTGTTTTGTTTCTTTACAATACATATTTAGTCAAAAAAATTATGAAAAGATATAAAAAGTTGGTTAATAACAATTTAAAACAATTTTTTATTTTACTGAGTAACTTAAAAAAACACTGTTGACATGTCCGGGTTGTAAGCTCTAAGACCAGGGTTTTCATAGTTCTTGTCTTAGTTGGCAGATTTTAGAGATGACAACCCTATATGTTCTGATAGATTTTCTGAAACAGTCATATTCCGAATTAAGTGACCATCTTATTCAATGATGATAAAGTTAAAATTAGAATGAAGTTGACCATTTACTGGCTGGTCTCAAACAGTGAAAGAAAACATTGTGAGGAAATTCCTATATCTGAAATAATCAGTGATAGGCAGTGGAGTGCTATTTTTACTAGTTTTCTCAACATAGCCTACCTTATGTAATCCACATTTTAATGTCAGTGTCATTGAATGTCTATTAATATAAATTTTGACGTCATTAACGCAAAATAGCACACCCCAGTCTATCACTGGATATAATCAGTTGTGTAATAGGGGTCGATGTTGCATTACATCTGTAGGTGTTACCCCAGCTTTCCAGGTGTGCGTCAGAGCTCGAACAAAGTCGAATTTCAGTCATCTGACATAGGCAATCTTTAATACCCAATGTTCTATTTTGTGCTCTTTCAGATGTTGTACTTAAATAGATCGCGAGATACAAGGGGTGTATTAATGAATGTGGCAGATACAGTGCCAGGAGCTTGCCAGCCGTACCTATCTTTCTGGACCTCGCAGCTCATAAATAAATGCCACACGATGAATAGAATAACTATTACAACTTTTATCACAATTGGTTTAGCCGTTTTAGGGTGATTAAGTAACAAACAGAATGTAAACATAAAATATACCGCACTCGCATACAGAACACTCTAGAACACGTCTTCCCCAACGGCCATCGGTTCTGCAGCAGATATAGCCCGCTCACTGCCACTTCAGCTAAGTAAACAATAGGTATATTAAAAATATTATTACATTAATAATTCATTTATTCATTCATTCCAAACTTGTCTTGGGTACTATACTATCAGAAAAACGAAGGAGTTAATATAATAAATCATGAAATTTCGTTTTGATTGATAATCGTAATTATTGTTTATAGGCCGAATCTGATTGAGTGGACGATAAGGGTAATGTGACCATGGCGTGCTGGGGGTTAAGTATATTATGTGTTATTTGACGCTTGCGTCATTCATTTATATTTTTGTATGAAATTCTATGAATAAACAGTTTCGATTGGTATTATTTCTAGATTTAAAACTAAGTAAGCACTTTTTATGAAAGTGGCAAGCTGAAGTTGGTGAACAAGGCGAAAAGATTAACAGACTACCCGGGAGACAGCGGTAGCAAATTGAATAAATTTGTAAAATGTAATAAGTTTTTTGATGATCTATTATAACGGCATGTTTAATGCACTAACCTTATTTGCTTATTGCACACTTTGCCACCTACGTAATGTTTTATTTATTTTTGTTTTAAAAATTGCAACATTAGAGCTTTTAAATAATCTATTGCGGTACAATCACTTTTTAAGCTACAGCCGTCCATGAACCAGTCAGTGTGGTACCTCGGCGAGTAGGGAGTCAAACTTCTGATATATTCCTATTCGTCATCATGCGCCTGTTGATATCCACTGCTGAACATAGGCCTTCCCTAATAAGCTCCGTGCATATTACTGCACG
The DNA here is from genome assembly GCA_947086405.1 of Esperia sulphurella. NCBI lineage: Eukaryota > Metazoa > Arthropoda > Insecta > Lepidoptera > Oecophoridae > Esperia > Esperia sulphurella. The sequence goes on along the minus strand of OX352281.1, from coordinate 5,001,109 downwards.
GCTCACTGATTGACTTTGAAGATCAATCGGGCCCACCGTCAGTGTTCACGTTTCTGTGCCATAAGTCACGACAGGTATGTTACACCGATTGTTATAATTCATTCCATTGAAGCTAATCACGATATTTATTCCTTACTTTGACTCTTAAAACTTGTAATCTACTGTAGGAAAGCGGCAGCGTTCAAGTTCATAAATTTTATTTAGAACCCAATAAGCATTGAAAGCAATAAACATGTTTAAATTTAGTATTCGCTGTCGTCTTGTTATTTGGACCAAGCTTTTCTCTGGTCCAGCTTCTTGCCTTGCTTAAAACCAAATTGCGAGACCCAGGTATGTAGACTAGATTTAGTTAGAGTTATAGCTAGCTAGATAGTTCAGGCACGGCTACAGAAATGTGGCCATTTACCAATTATTCTGTTTAGTGGGCTTAAAGTATCTTCTGGCACGTAATTGGCAGGCGCCTGATTTAAACGTCTGAATATTCGAATGCTTTGTCTCTATTGTGGGCTTAAGATGCCTAATATTCATTATATAATACGATCAAGAGGCCTTTGGATAGAAATGTAACTTAAGATAGGTATGTGACGTCTTAAAAAACTTGGAGCCGATCAATAGCTTATATACTTTCTCCTGTTGGAAAGAGGTCACGGTCAAGGGGTTACAACGAGGACGTGCAAAGCGGGTGCAAAGTGAATTGGTGAACTTTAGGATTGTAGAATACAATGGCCAGCCAGCACATTAGCATGGCCATATAACTAGGAAACGTTGACTAGGCTTCTGGGCACAACGCCGCAGCGTGACCACTCTGATGAAATTTTCTATTTGCAATTTCCTGTTTTGTTTCTCCCACTTTATGCACAAACAAATACAGTTACAGATTTTCGAAGTTAAAATATAGTACAATTAAGGCGGTCTTATCGCTTTAAGCGATTTATTCCAGATCATCATGTCAGCCCCTAGAAGTCCACTGCTGGACATAGACCTTCCCCAATGAACGCCACCACACCCGGTCCTCCGCCCTCCGCATCCAGCCGCTTCCGGCCACCTTCTTCAGGTCGTCGGTCCACCTGGCGGCGGTTAACCGGATAACCTTTTGTAATTTCTTTTTTCGGCGTACGATGCGCACCGCATTTTTCGGAGTATTATTGTCATCGAGAAGGCTGTCGTGGTATGATAAAAATCCGTATTTTAGAATGAATCAACTAACATTTAACCAGATTTTCAAAAGTTTTTAAGTGTACACATCCTCTATCCTTTAGTAGAGTTGTCCTTTAGAGTATATATATATATATATCCTTCCAGTTCAGTACCCCTTTTATTAATGTATGAGTAGCTGAGGATTTATGTAAACAATAGAATAATGTCTTTTCCATCAGTGGAACTCTCTTTAATTGCACTTTTACATTAAAAAACAATCACAACATATTTGCTCGGTCACAGACAGGGAAGAAGAGAGAGCGGGGGGAGGCACTCCACTTTCTTAATGTTACATGTTAAAGGTTAACAACCATACAGTCTAATACAAGTCCTGACACCCCCCTTCAATGTTAAATTTATACATTTTAAATTTAATATTGCAATATAACTTAGTATTAATTTCTTATACATTTCAATTACACATTTTTTGACTGAAGTTCAAACAAAGATATGTTATATTTATATTTTCTTATATAAAGAGTTATGTATTACATCAGTTTGTTTACAAAATATTCATGTTTAACTATATTCAGTGGTTTGGTAAAAATATCAGCTACATTATTATTCGTAGGTACATAAGATATTTCAATCAATTTGTTATCAACTGCATCTTTTATAAAGTGAAATTTTATATCTATGTGTTTTGTGCGTTTGCTGTTTTCATTACATTCAATCATTTTTATTGCGCTCTGATTATCAACAAAAAGGTATGCTTTAATGTCAACATTGTTAAAATCTGAAGATATACCTTTTAAATATATGACTTCTGAGGTAGTCATAGCTGCAGCTACATATTCAGCTTCTGCCGATGATAGAGACACTGTAGACTGCTTCTTGGAAAACCAAGATATCAGATTATTGCAATAGAATACAGAACAACCACTTACGCTTTTCCTGTCTTCTTTATCGCCAGCCCAGTCTGCGTCGCTATACGCCAATAGCTGTTTAGGTTCGCTGGTTCGAGTGTAAGTCAGACTTTTGTTACAAGTTTGTTTTAAATACCTTAGAATGCGTTTGGCTGCCTTCCAACGTTGCTGTGTAGGCTTATCTAAATACTTGCTCAGGTATGATGTGGCAAATGTAATATCCGGTCTAGAAGTTGTAGAGATATAGATCAGACAACCTATCAGCTCCCTGTATGGGACATTGTCTATTATCCCCTCTTCTGTAGTTGTAGTTTGTTGTTCCATGGGTGTATGTGCCCCTTTACATTCTTCCATTCCAAATCTTGTTAAAACTTTGTCTATTAATTTTCCTTGGTTTATTTCAATTTTGTCTTCTTCTCTTTGTATCTCCATACCCAAATAATCTTTAATAGGTCCTAAGTCTCGAACATTGAATTCTTGTTTCATTCTGTCTATTATTTCATTACAATTTCCCATGATGATTATGTCGTCCACCCATATGAGTAACCAGACATCATCTTTGATGTAAAGACAAAAATCATATTTTGATTGTTCAAATCCCAGGTTTATTACATAAGTGTGAAAACGTTCATTCCAACACTTTGGTGCTTCTCGTAAACCGTATAAGGCTTTGTTAAGTTTTAATACTTTTCCTTCGCTCACTAATACACCATCTGGTGGCTTTATGTAAATGTCTTCAGATAAATGTCCATTGAGAAAAGCTGTGGGAACATCAAGCTGTTTAAGTGGTAAGTTTTCTTGTAATGCATGGCTGATCATCATCCTGATTGTCGACATTCGTGCAACTGGTGAGTACACATTGTATTTATTATCCATTTGAAAACCTTTTGCTACTAACCTTGCTTTCTTCTTACCATCTTGTTTTGTTCTAAATACCCATCTGGTATCTATCGCTTTCTTATTCTTTGGTAGTGTAGCTTCTTGCCATGTATGTAGTTCTTCATGTGATTTTAACTCGCTTCTTATCGCTTCAATCCATTCTTGTCCATCTTTTATTGCTTCATCATAGGTCTGAGGGTCTATGTGTAGACAGTAGGCTATATTTTCTTCATAGTTCTGTACATAGTTATTTACTTCATAATCTTCTAGGTATGTTGGCATCTTTCTTGTTCTTTCCGGTCTCTCATGATTTTGTTCTTGTGCTACTTCTTGTGTTCTTTGTTCTTCTCCTGACTTTCTTTCTGTCTCTCCTCTGTTTTTCTCATTTTGCTCTTTTCTTTCTTTTTCATATGTCGTTTCATGTAAATTTTCTTCTTCCTTTTCATTAGTTTCCTCGTACTTGTAGTAAATGTCATTATTTACCTTATTTTTCTCTACGTATTCTATGTCACTCTCGTCAAATCTAACATCTCTAGATATCACTACCGTGTTTGTTTCTTCATTCCATAGACGATACCCATTGCCTGCATAGCCTACCATTCTCATCTCTTTTGCTCTCTTTTCAAGTTTTCCTCCTCTAGGTATCAATACAACCCATGCTTTTAAACCAAATACTCGCAATTTATTCAGGTTAGTTTCCCCATAGTATATATTAGTTGGTATCTCAAAGTTTAACGCTTTGGTTGGAGAGCGGTTTAATTGATAAGCGGCACATCGTACAGCTTCACCCCATAGGTGTTTAGGCAGGTTCGTCTCAGCTAGTATAGTTCTTGCTTTATTACACAGGGTTAAATTCATCCTTTCAGCTACTCCATTTTGCATTGGTGAATATGGCTGAGTGAATTCCAAAGATATTCCCTTTTCTCTACAGAATAATTTTAGTTTATTAGCAGTGAACTCTTTACCATTATCACATCTAATTCTACTTACCTTTTGTGCTGTTTTGTTTTCTAAGTCGATAATATGCTGTATCAAGTTATCTGTCGCCTCGCTCTTGTTTTTCAATAAGTACACTACAGTAAAGTGTGAAAAATCATCTATAACAGTTTGGTAATACCTGTGGCCTTCATTTGTAAGTTGAGTGATTGGTCCTGCTATATCAGTGTGTAGCAGCAGCTCAGCCAATCTTCTTGATCTCGGTCTCTTCAATGGTTGAAATGGCAGTCTTGAAGACTTACCTTCCATGCAGGGTTTGCATGTTTTATCGCTGACTGGAAGATTCATAGTGCGAAGGCTTCTGCGGTTGAGATGCCCCAGTCGTCTATGCCACAAGTCATCAGTATTGTTGAAGCTGTTAATTGCTTTATTACGAGATTCATTGTCAACATTGAAGCATTTGTTAGTTTTAAGAATATATAATTTGCCTTGGCATGGCCCTACAAGATATACATTTGTGGATTCCTTGTAAATTTTTACATCATGTTTGCTAAATTCAACAAAATTATTGTTTTGAACTATTTTCTTTACAGAAAGTAAGTTAAACGATAATTTTTTAACAATTTGTGCCTCTAATTTTATTTTATGGCCATTATTAAGTAATTAAATCATACCTCTCTTTTTTGATGTTATGAAATCACCATTAGCAACATAAATTTTCATTTCATGACTCATTTCTTGCACATTGGTCATGTATTTCTCATAAGATTCTTGAATTAAATGTTCAGTACACCCAGAGTCGACTATCCAGTCTATTTGTACGTCATCGCACTCGTTGCAATATTCTTGGTTATAATTATGATTTTCAGTACCTGCTATGAATGAAAAGTGTTCTTCATCTGTCGCTACTGCTCCGGCTCGCTGTCTATATGACTCCTGATGACCTCTGTGTTGTCCTTGACCTCTGTCTTGTTCATTACCTCTTCCTTGACTATAGTTTGTTTGTCTAGACCCTTGTCTTTGGTATGCTCTTCCATTAAATTGTCCTCTATGTCCACGTCCACGTCTTGATTTCCGACCTGTCCTGCATTCAGATGCAAAATGGCCTGGTTTCTGACATCTGTAGCAGACTGTGAATGCTGCATCATATACTGCTGTATCTGCACTTTTTGTTGTCTTCTTTAGTTTTATTTCCTGATTAATTGTCTCGATGGCTGTGATCACTGTGTCGTACTTTTCTGGCATACCTATTAGTAGGTAGCAAATTTTATCGTCCTCTTGAATTTTCTCGTTTGCACTCTCTAATTCTCTTATTATGTTGTCGAACTTTGCAAAGTAATCTTCTAATTTTTCATCACTATGACACTTCAAGGTCAGTAATTTTCTTCTCAAATGTATTTTTGACATTATGCTTTTTCTTTGAAACATTGTTTTTAGAAGTTCCATCATATCTTTCGCGGTCTTGCAGTCTTTCACTAGATTTAAATGCCTGTCTGACAAACATTGCACGATGATGCACTTTGCTTTCGCGTCGTCTTTCATATACGATTTTAGTTCTTCGTCTTTAAGTTTACTCGAGTCAAGAGTAAGGGTTCCTTTTAGTTGTTTGTCATCTAGCATACATTCAACTCTAAATGACCAATTATCGAAATTGTCTGTTTTTAATTGTGGAAAACTCACAGATAGGGACGCCATTTTTCTTTTGTTGGAAGAACGATTTTTGTATGCAAAGTCGCGTTGATTATTCGTAGTTGCCCATAACCTATTAATGTATGAGTAGCTGAGGATTTATGTAAACAATAGAATAATGTCTTTTCCATAAGTGGAACTCTCTTTAATTGCACTTTTACATTAATAAACAATCACAACATATTTGCTCGGTCACAGACAGGGAAGAAGAGAGAGCGGGGGGAGGCACTCCACTTTCTTAATGATACATGTTAAAGGTTAACAACCATACAGTCTAATACAAGTCCTGACACCTTTTGAGTTTAGTTTTAGTTTAAAGTCGATTAAGCTACATATATCCTAAATTGTATTATTTGTAACTTTTATAACCTGTAACTGTATTTGTTTGTGCAATAAAGTGTATTGTATATATTTTAATTATGGAGGTGCCTTCTATTCCCTTCTGCGGGGCCTGGATAAGTTTAAGGCGATGCAACGACGGATGTGAGTGACCTACTTACATTCATTTCAGGTTAGGCAATAAAATAACTGAGGCAGATTAAATCTAGAATTCCTATTTTTAGACTGTCCGTATCTCTATTCATTTGGGCTATCTTCTACTTATATGTAGAGGTATTTATAAAGAACCCCGCGACTTCATTCGCGTTTTAAGTTGATTTTATGTTCCCGCGGGAATTGTTCAGTGGTTGCTTACGTCATATAAGGAATTTCAGTAAGTCTTTTTATATGATTAATTTAACTACTGTAATTAATCAGTACCTACATTTAAAAAATATTAGCCTGGTGATGATCACCAGGTGATGCCGTTGATCACTGGCTATGAAAATAAGAATGAAATATACTGAAAATATCTATCTATCTTTCCCGTGGGTGTCGTCAAGGCGACTAAGGGATTGCACCAGGGACGGGCAGCAGCGTTCTTCTGTGTGTGTATGTTAAGATCATTACTGTGATCACCAATCCGCCTGCCAAGCGTGGTGATTATGGCAAATTCCCCAATGGACAACTTACCAAAAGTGGTATTCTATTGGGGAGGCCTATGTTCAGCAGCGGACGTATTTAGGCTGATGATGATACTGAAAATTAGGGTTGACATTCAAACGTCATCATTAAGGAATTGGAAAAGCCCCTGGACACGAGATTTTGTACTATTAATTAAAGATATATATTTTTCTAACAGCGATAACTGAAGTTTAGACGATTATTTGAATAACAAACATGCCTGGTACTAATGTTGCTCCAGCTTCGCACAATCTTTATAATATTGTATGGAAATATATTAAATGATGTGGTGGTGGAAGTTTGTTGCGCCGTTTCTTCTTCACAGGGTTAACACATAAGTAGGAAGCCGTGGTAGAAAAAAAAAACGTGTATAAAATTTGGCGATTAATCGTCTCTGCCTACCCCTCTGTGACCAAGGCGTGAGCATTATGTATGTATGTATAAAATGTACCAAGTGAACTCATCTATATTAATATTATAAGGAGGTAAAGTTTGTGAGGTTGTAGCGGGTAATCTCTGGTTTTCCTGAACCGATTTTGAAAATTCTTTTACCAATAGAAAGCCACGTTATTTGTGAGTGACATGGGCTATATCTATACTAATATAATAAAGAGGTAAAGTTTGTGAGGTTGTATGGGGTAATCTCTGGATCTACTGAATCGATTTTGAAAATTCTTTTACCAATGGAAAGACACGTTATTTGTGAGTGTCATAGGCTATATAATTTATAAAGTTACGTGGTCCGGACAAAGTCGCGGGCAAACAGCTAGTGTGCAATAAAGGATTTTGACTTTGGTACCTAATTGTGTGTTTATCCTATTTTCATAAAAATGAAGGGCGTATTTATCTAATGTCGTAACGTGCTCGCATATGTCAACATGACACCACATGTACTTATTTGCTTCATCAATGCTTAAAATAAAAGCCCTTGGTCCAACAACTTCACAGTCCATATGATCTAATATAAAAAATGTCTGTACATTGAATATTTTTGCAATAAACAAAGGAAATTTGGGGGACGAGGATAAGTAATAGAACATATTAGAATACTTTTTGAAATTAGACAGAATCGTTTATCTGTATGCATGCATGACATAAAAACTACTGAACCAAAAAACATAGGGCTTAATTCGGAGTAACATTTAGTCTTGACTTCATCGCAATCGGCTTACTCAATCAAAAGTTATGAGAATTTATATTTTTCAAAAAGTCATTCAAAAAAAGTATAATGCTTAGCGGAATTCAGATTGCGATGGGAGGGGGGGGGGGGGGGGGTTTAAACGTAGTAATTTTTAACCTTATTAAAATATATAATTCTGTAGTCCACGCGAGTGTAGTCGCGGGCACAGCTAGTATGTACATAAACGTGTTGGGCCACGTATTTACATAGCGGGCGTGTGTTTACCGTCGTGGGCCAGTGATTGTGGACTGTTTGCACACACTTCAGGTCCACCAGGTTTGTCTGATTCGGGGTGGCCGGTCCGTGCGGAAGACGGGAAAATGGGTTTTATGTTCTCCCTACGAAAGTACTTATTATTCACAGTTATATCCATATTTATATGTAAAAGTTATACTGTGGCATTTTAGTTTCGTATCCAGAGTTGGACACAGAACTTACCATAATCATCAGATGAAATACGTCCACTGCTGAACATAAGCCTTCCCAATAGAATGCCACTTTTGGCGGGCTGTCCATTGGGGGGATTTGCCATAATCGCAGGTGATAAAAAGGTGATCGCAGTAATGATCTTATTATACATAGGAGAATGCTGCTGGCAGACCCTGGTGCAATCCCTTAACCGCCTTGACTACAGGAAGATTGGTGGTGGCCCAATTCTAAGCTAAGAACCTCACAAATTTACCATATGCCGGAGTAATGTTTCAAAGTATGATGAGGTAACAAAACCCGTCTAGGCCGCTTGTCCATACTCCTAACTCCTTGCTAGGGGCAGGAGAGGATACAAGTTTAATATTAATGCTGTCAACTTCTACCTAACCCCAGAGACTTGCAACATCTCCAAACATAACATTCTGATATACGCTGGCCTATTCTGGATTTAGAATATTTCTATTAATTTGAATTTCAAAAGCAAATGTATATTATCCGACTCTTAACAAATTTAGTTATTTTTAAATTAACTAGTCATTGAGGTGATTGCTTTATCGTCCGTCTGTATGCTGTTGCTTTGTCTGTCTGATTAACTAACTACTGGACCGATTTTAATACAAAAAATATCAATGATAGGAAAGTTGTGGAAACTTTAGGTAAACATTTTCCGAAATATTTATTCCAGGAGGACTCATAAATTTTATTTTATATGATGGAACCCGTACATTGAGAATTAATTACTTACGTACATACCACAATCTATTATAAAATGACCTCAATGTTACCGTTTACTTAGAAACACCGAAAAGTTCATAAATATTGCCTACATACATATTGCCTACATATGTATGTAGGCAATATGTTAAGTGCAATAATATGTTATTATACCCTGCTGGCTTTTTAAACTAGGTATATCTAAGGTCTGTGTCTAATAGTGACGATAATAGTCTGGAAGATGAAGTATTTACACAGCGGGGAAAACCACGTTCGCCCAGCGCTTTCCGGATTCCGCTTTTATTTACAACCGCATAGTAGTACTCGGAATTCTATTGATGATAAAAGTAAAAAATCAAAGATAGATAACTTGTATATAATAACTATATTTTACTTACCTTATGTAGTTACAAGATAGAATTATGTATGTATGTATCTTAACGCTTTATTGTATCAAAATTAACAACAACAAAAAACCAACAAAATTAATAGAATAGAATTATAGTAATTCATTTTAGGGAGAAAACTTTTATCGCAAAATTGGTATAAGGCGGTTTACGGACAGCTACTACATCACATATACAATTACACTCATATTCTCCACACTACCACCCACAATCACACTCCCATCTAACTCTCACCCTCCTAATAATATGTATTATCTTTTTCTAACAATATCTATTCTGTCCTACAGTTTGTAATGTAACCTGGAATCAATTCAACTAGTTGAGCCTCAGTGTAGCTATAAACGTGAATATCAGTGTCGATATCGATATTCAGAATAAGGCTGATCGCTATGCGCAGCTCAGGGCTGAGCTCGGTGCACTTAGCGATCCTGATTGAATAACTTGCAGTTTGACGTCGACGTAACTAGCAAGATGGGAAAATTGGCCTTGCCAAGATACGCTCCAGATCCCAGAGTCTTGATCGGTTTATTGCTGAGCCACACCCCGAGCAAATATGTATGTACTGAATACTGAAAAATATTGTAGTGGACTATTTCGCATGTTGCCTTAGTTGCTGTATTTTAGCTAAAGTATAATCAACAGTTAACAAGTTGAGTTAGTGCAAGGGGACAAGAGTTAGTTCAAGGGAACAAGATTTTGGTGCGCTCGTATGAAGTTAAGATGTATGCGCGACTCCGTCCGCGTGGACAACTTATCATTACACATTATTATGTATTACTAAAACCTTAAAGAAATCTATTAATCTGGTTATGCATTGAAAATATTTAAACGTTTTACATAAAGTGCGACGGCGGCTCCGCCCGCTGGACTACAGAATTAATGTTTTTTTTAAATAAAGTTGACATTTACTTCATGTTTATCGTGAATTAAAAGAATATCATATTTTTATTTATATTCTTTATGTTTTAATCTGATTATAAAATTATAAACTAAAATTAACTGCGTCAGATGTGACTCGCCCACTGCCACTTCAACTTACTAATTCTTTCCGTTATGTCGGTCACCTTTTATATTCGTAGGATCTCCTCATTAAGAATCGTATCCCTCATAGAGACCCCGAGGATATCCAAACTTTTGCATTTATATTATTAGTGGGATCATCATCAGCATCACTAATACGTCCGAGACAACTTTCAGATCGTCGGTCCGTCTAGTTTGAGACTTGCGTGGTCTATGGCCTGCATGCCCGTTGTTTGGAGGGTAGGCACTTGCCCAACAGTGGGACGTGACTAAAGGCTGTATTATTTGATGTGTGGCGCAGTAAAATACCTACATACATATAAGTTCTATAAACAGTAAGCGTAGAATGGGAATGTGAACTCAATTGGCTTCCAATTCCACAGTCATGCATATGTAAACAGTGTCTGTTAAGGCGATGACGTTTTTATATAACGTCTGCTTTCACTAGTCCTGTGCTGAAACTGCGTCAAGTCTTCACGTCGCCCATTCCACAATGTATAAAGACAATATTCTTTAATCAGTGCGCCCTGCCTGTCATGCCCTACGACCCGGAAACGTGGAGACTGATGGTGGGCTTGATCTACAAGTTTCAAGTCACTCAGCGAGCTATGGACTCTCCAAGCCGAAAGGATAAGCAAGCTGAAGTTGGAGTGGGTGGGCCACATCTGTCGCAGAACCGTCGTTGGGGCAGACGAGTTCTGGAGTGGAGATCGCGGATATTTTATATGGAACGCACTTTTTCTACAGATTTTTCGGAAGACAGTTTAACTACATTTCTGTTAATTTTTTTGTGTGGAAACACCTATAGCTACGTATACATATAGCGTGATACTGAATTAAATATACAAAGCCCGAAATGCGAGGCGAGTTTGAGGGCTGATTATTAAAACATAGAGACGAAATTTGCATACGCAGGAGACAGATACCAAAGCGTATGTGAAAGTATACATTCTCTATTGCACATTTTAAAACTAAATACAATTATTAAATTTTGTGTACAAAGGCGAGCTTATCTCTCAAAGAGATATCTTCCATTCAACCTTTTAGGGTGTAAGACAATAAGACAGTAAGAGCTAGGGGGGCAAAATAAATGTAGAGTGCAGTAGCTACGGACGATCAGAAAGTAATAAAACCAATACGTTCATTTCGTTGTGTGCTATGAGACCCGTACTGGCCGAGCGAACGACGCTATAAGTTAGAAAGAGAAGAACTTACGCTTTTCATGTCCCTTTCTTACGTTGTCCCTCTAGATCGGGTATGCTTGCACACTCGGTGCTGACAGCCCTACAATAATTTACACACACTCTTACTTACGTTGTCCCACTCGTTTGGGTATGCTCACACACTCGGTGCTGACAGCCCTACAATAATTTACACACACACACACACACAAAGGTGTATGGACAGGCTGCTCCTTCTGTAGTAGTAGTAGGTAAGTAAATCAGTTCGGTTGATCAAGTGCCGGGGTAGTTATAGTGCTTCGCCTTAACCGCAGGAAATGGAAAGCGGAGTACGTAAAGCGAGGCGCTCGTCGCTCGTCCATTTAATAGTTTTATTGTTAATTATTCACGTTGCTGACCAAGTATTTTGGAACCGATCAATTGTATTGGTTACAATAAAACAAACAAGTGGTTACGAAGTTACGCAGTGAGAAAATTCTGATTAAAGTATCATTCCATGATCAAATACATGGCAAAGAGCGACTAGTTTCTATATTATACCATTAAGCTTCGGTAAGGTGGCATTATAAAATAATGTATGTCTGTATGTAAACGCTTTATTGTACAAAAAATAACAACAATAATAAAATAGGAATTAAACTGTGTACAAAGGCGGACTTATCCCACTTAGGGATCTCTTCCAGTCAACCTTAGAGTAACCGAAAGGACAATTATAATGCGTTTAGTACCAAATTTGATAAAGAAATGTACCTACTTTTAATAAAGTTTGAAAATACATATTACATAAACATAAACGAACAATATATACATAGATGATACACGAATAATTGAATGATACAAATATCTATATATACATAAATTCATGCACATTTTCATATATACTATTACATTATATATCCCAATAAATACTTATTAGTAGTTTATATACTGTAATATAAGTCAGCTCAAAGCTTCGGTATTGAACCCATAGTATTTAAATAATATCAATAGATATGAATTATCGGGTGCTTTAAAGAGGCATTGTCAATATACGCGTATGTATAATTAAATTACAACATGTAGTATTATTCTAGTACATCGTATCTCGTGTCAGTATATCATGATCGCTAGCTTGAACGCCAAATGAAGGAGATCATGTGATACGCCGTTCCGATACCGAATTTGATACAACCAGTCCCGCAAAATTGCGTATCGGATGCAATTTTGGTACAATAAAGCGTTTACATATTTAAAGAATGCTATGCCGATACGCTGACGATGAAAGAGCTACAAATGTGGACTCAACCTTAGACAATGTAATGTGGGACGCTCCCACGCCATATGGATTGATGACCTGAAACGGATGACCGGAAGCAGCTGCGTGAGGAATACACAGGACCGGTCGTGGACCCCGGATGAAATTTGGACGTTGAGCGAGACGCTGACGAAAAATATTTCCCTATATAAATTCTATTACAAATTCAAACGTCATTTCAAATAAATTGGATCAACAACAAACGGTTATTGTATTTATTTTTTGCGATGTCCCTTTGTGTTTATACGGTACGGTACAAATACCGAAAAAGAAGGGAGAAACTTAATTGAATTACCTAACCCAAACAGATGGTTAATAAAATTGATTTGGGGGTATATTTCTCGGGAATCTCATTCGTAAATGGAAGGGACAAGGCAATTTATTCAAGAAACCAGTTTCTCCTGTGGTTTTGCTTACGTGGAACTATAATCAGAAACCTTTTGAAACAAAAATGATGGAATTTTTAATACTGAAGCTTGTCTGAACTGGCAACCGAACTTATCCTCCCAATCTTCCCGTGGGAGGCGTCAAGGCGACTATTTGAAAGGATTTGCCATAATCACCACGCTTGGCAGGCGGATTGGTGACTGCGTATAGGAGAACGCTGCTATCCGTCCCCGGGCAATCAATTAGTCGCCTTGACGACCACCCACGGGAAGATTGGGGGTGGCCCTATTCTAAACCGGGAACCACACGACTTATGTACACGTATTTTTAATCAATGATAAATTTTCGCCAGCCACCTTGTGAATTTTTATAGTCTATTCAATTCAGTCTACCCTCTCGTGAGGCCATAATGGCCATAATTATTTTTTATCTTTCACAGAACATTGAGCAAAGACGTTTCAGATTAAGTTTAATTGGAAAAGACTTTTAGAGGACACATAATATCCTAACTAATCATATTAATATTATTAAAATGACCCTAAGAATCAATTATCAAATTACAATACACTGGCGTTTGTAGCTCAAAGGTTGCTTGAGCTAGAAATGTCATATGCCATTGGCACTGAATGTATTTAAAAGGTTAGAAAGTGTATGTCGTGCACAACCAGCCATCCAGCGACAAAGAGAACTTCCTGTTAGTGGAAGTGAGTTCCAATTAACAGAACGGATTTTTTAATTATCCTAAAACATCTCATATTGGATTGTTTTCCTGGACTTTCTATAATTTTCTCACCATTGCTGATTAATATTACATGCATGTTTCGAATTTCAGCTCAATCATTCCATTAATATTCGAGTTATATACCGGACAGACAGACAGTCAAAAAAGCGTCGCTCGTTTTAACGGTTCACAAAAAGTGCATAGATTCACAAATTGATAGCGAATCGATCGGCTCTCGTTAAAACTCGGTAACAGACCCTTCAAATTGTTATTGTAATTTGTTATATCGTTATAGAGTTTAGACATCGTCACATCCACGGCAGAGTGAATAATATCAACAAACGCTTTCATTTGTGCAAAACGTTTTAAAATTGTACAGTATTTATATATACAAACTAGCTGGTGCCCGCGACTTCGTCTGCGCACAATTAGTATTTCGAGTAACTTTTTTGTAGGACTGTTTAAGATAAACATTTCCATCATACATTACATATGTGTAACTCTAGCGGTTTCGCGCAGGATTCGTATTTCGAGTAGCTTATATTAGCGTGGCGTAGAAAAGAACTAACGACATTAAAATTATAATTTTATGGCGCACGCCGGAATAGCTCGCAGATGGTAGATTTTTTCCTACTTACTTGATATTTTGGACAATTCACACAATATCTTTATAAATTGTAAGCCTATGTGTTATTCTGATTTATAAGCTATATTATTGTAAAGTTTCATTAAAATCTATTCAGTAGTTTTTACGTGAAAGAGTAACAAACATCCATCCATACTTACAAACTTTCGCGTTTATAATATTAGTGTAGGAAGTAGGATTAGTAGGATACTGCACAATTTTAAAACGTTTTGCACAAATGCCAATATATATTGGCAAAGATACGTAGCTGTGAGGAATTTGAAGATACGACCTGAGAACGTGTGTGAATATGCGTAATTATTGTATTATGGATTATTTCATATTGGTTACGTAATTAAAAATTCGTAATATTAACTTAGTCATACCAAAGATAATTTTACTATGTAGTCATACTTTTGCGTCATCAATAACTAAACCTATTTCCAAAATAATATTCGGTTTTTGGCCAATCACCATACCGTTGCTAGAAAAATTAGTTGGTAATCGTAATATTTGGCTAGCACACACATTGATACTAATAAAAGTATATTGATGAATAATGAAAATTGATGAATAATCAAATATCTTTAGCTACGATTATAAGAACACAGAATGTACATAATTAATTTAATTCAAATATATTTTTTATATGCGATCAGCTTATATTCAGTTTTACATTTGCTCATCAATATGAACTATTAAGGCTCTAGAAGTTTTGTATGTTCCACAATGACAATTCAATCGTTAGTTTCTAGACGAACTTCATACAGAAATCTTACAACAAACTTCAATCCCCAAATGGACCACTAAAGTGACATTCTATTGGGGAGACTATATTCAGCAATGCACGTATTCCGACTGATCAATACACTTCAATTCGATATTAGACATCAATATTTAGGCCATTTCTTTGTTAGAAATATGTGTTTATTCGTTTAACAAGTTTAGTCTTAAATTTTTTCTATAGAGTGTTAGCAACAGTAATACTTACTCTATGTTAGTTACTTGATAAAAACAATAATAATAATATAATTTAATTTATAATGTAATTTGATTAACTCACCACAGCTCACAACCGCCGCGAGGGCTAGACGAACTAATGTTAATTTTAACATTTGTAGTAAAAAAAGTTCGTTCCATGATCCCTATTTATATGTATACGTTTTCTAATCAAACTGTAGTTAATGATTTATGATAATTCGGACGTACTTGAAAACAGAAATAATTGGATATTATAGGTAATAATTATATAGATCGCCTGATTATAGTATACTTATGTGAACATTTAATTTATGGAATTATAACGATTTATTTATCAAAAACACTTTCAAAAATAAAACACAAGAAATATCTAGTAATCTTACTAAAATTAAAATTACAAAATTTGTTTTTAATTTGCAAGTTAAGAGAGCAATGGCTGCCAACAGTCTCATACAGCTTGGCGGAATTAGTCTAAGTAATGAAAAAAAAAAACTTTTTAATTTTTAACTTGCACTGATAAAATAATTTATTTAATTCTAATAAAATTTGAGATGTAAAATTATATTTTATAATATGGGGCTTGGACTGTTGTAGCACAGGGCGGACACTTGTGCCAAAATGTATGTGATGGCGGGAAATGAATTACCTATTCTTACACAAATACAATAATCGTGTCCGCACACGGCAGCGCACGCACACATGCCTAAGGCAATCGTTAGGGGTGTCAGGCCGCGCGGACCGGCCGTGGGCACCAGTAACTTTGTGATGGCGGCGTAAAGTGTGCAGCAAAATAAAAATAGTTTATATAGGTGGTTGATTAATTGAGATTTAAGTCGTAGGTATACAATCTTTTTTCCAACTTTCGATGTTTTCGTGCAAAATCTCTATGCAACCATACAAAACTGTACGGATTCGTGATAGACCAGTAGGTACTGCGCTCGCCTCACGTTTATGAGGTCGAGGGTTCGAATCCGGGCACAGGCCAAAGAACGAACTAAGAACGTTTTTAGTGAAGGAAAATACCTTAAGAAACCAGCCAAAGAAGTAATAATTCTAAGGCGTATGTGAAGTCCACAAACCCGCATTGGGCCAGCGTCGTGGACTATTGTTATGGAATAATTCCTACTCGCGTGTAATTTCTTCTTTCTTTCATTATGGTTTAAATAAAATATATCACTAAACATGGCGCATGTGCTAAAATAAAATATTTTTCGACATACAGGGAAAAAATACGACACTCATCATTGTGCACATTGTATACCTATATTTTTAATCTATACATATATTAAAAAGGCGTTTCTGTACATTAAAGTAAAAAAAAATTAGACCTTAAGACCAGTGGATTCCAAAACTATAATAAAAAAAAATCGTGTCTATGTCACATCGCCCATTGGCTCTTACCGAGCAGGCGTAATCAGTTTTCGGAAGTGGCCAAATTGATTTATTTAAAAAAAAACAGTTTTCAAGATATCGTCATGATTTTTTCGCAGTTTTTATTATAATTACTTAAAGATTTTTTTCAGATTAAGCAATCGCGATTATTTATCATTTTCATCTTCCTCATTACAGATGAATTTCTTATTGCAATATTATAAATTATAATTACCTACAAATTAATTTAATTGACATAGAATTATCAATGTACATATTATTCATAAATGAGATACGCTAAAATATTTACGTCGAAAGGACTTGTCCCTAAAATTCCTGTTATTATGTCGCATAAGTTGAAAATCGTACAAAAAGTTTTTTCAAATATTCCAAGGGAAAGCACTGGCAAGGCGTTTTAAATGTTAAATTACCGATTTGGTTCAAAATTTCGTTTCCCACATTAAAAAAAACTTTTTCTTGAAAATATTTTTCACAGATGTTATCCATCTGTCTAATAAACACTTTAAAATCTTTTGAAGGGTTTATTAACGAACCAAATGGGGTGTTACACTTAAATGCCTTGAAATGTGTCAATACATTTTCTTTAGTCATTTCACCACATTTGTTCGTATAATTGTTCATGTTTTTGCAGCCTTTGTGATAGTCATTACATGTTTTAAGTAAATACCCGCATACATAGTCGAACGCGTTTTCTTCCGGCAGTTCAAAACGGTAGTCCACAGTTCCCACTCGTAAGGGGTTACTCGTATCGGGCTCACAACTGATATATAGACCTTCCTTATTAGATATTGAGTTATGTGCCTCTTCTGCGGTTACTAATAATTGGTCTAAATCTTCGGAGCAGTTGCTATATTCTGAATGTCTGAGGATATTCACAACAAACAGTTTTCTGAACGCCTTGCTGAATAGCAATGGTGTCGGTTCACGGCAATTTCCGCCTTGCTGTCTCACGGCGCCAAAAAAGTTTTCTAATGGATCCTGATTTAACCTTCTCGTGAACAAAAAATTGAAGCCATTGCATTTCAAATCTGATGCAAGACTTAAAACCGATTTAATGCTCATTTGAAGACCTTTGATGCATTTGACCGTGTTGGTGACGTCTTTGTTAGACTCTCTGTTCACAATGCTCATTTCAGTTAAAAAACCAAGAGCTGATTCAAGGGTATCTATTTGATAATCTTTAAAAGAAAATGCATTTTTATATTTATATGAGTCCTTGACTGCAGAAGAATTAAGAATATCAAACGTGTCGTTGATAAGCTTAACAATTTTCAATGTCCCAAAACTTGTACTGGGAAGTCTTCCTAATTCAATGCAGCAATTAATGGCCGCAGCAACAGATGTGCTGAAAACTTGAGTAGCGTATTTCACTTTCATTTTTTCAAAACTGTTTGGTTTTATGTGGGACTCTGTCAACCGATAAGCCATTCGGTATGTCTTATTTTTGTCGATATCATAAACAATTTTTATGTCTTCCCATGTCGCTACCAACTCGGAACCATCAACATCATGAAATTTAAAATCGTAATTCATTAAATTATTACGTAGTGATTTCACTAAATGAGGGACGTCATATAAATAGTAAATTTTTTTCCCGCCTATGTAAAAATATGGGTGTTCCACTGACACATTCATATCCTTCGCCATACTAATAAAATTTGATCCCTGATCTGAAGTAAAGGCGACGACATTAAATCCTATTTCAAGTATTTTGGTAATAATTTGAACTAACCAAGAACGAAGCTCAGCATAGTTTCTGCTTTGGCTTAAAAAACAGTACGCCAAAGGCTGCTTCCAGTTCGAGAACAAGCCTCGGGCCATCACAACAAAAGCTTGCGTAGCTGGTTCTGCAGTTTGTATTTCATTGATTTCATGAAAGCCAATAATTCTATCTTTGTGAATATTATAGTGAAGATATCTTTTGAGAGACATTTCATCAGCACACAGTACGCAATATTTATCGGATTCTGAAAGCTTTCCAATTTTTTTTCTAAACATTTGATAACGTTTTCGGTTAGTTTTGTGCCCATATTTATATTTATTCTCCTTAAGGTTCTTTCAGATGGCAAACATAATGTTTTTGACAAAATTCTATAGGCCAGCGGGCTTGCAAAATATATATTTAAGGCGAACATTTTGAATTCTTGATCGTACCTATTGCCTTTATAATTTTGATTAAGGAGTTTTTGTATATTAATAATTTTTTGCAACTCAAGGGATATGTTAGAAGAATCGCCTTGATGGATATTACTCGTTGCTTGCTCTTCGAAACGTTTTCTTTTTTTACGTTCAGACGATAGTTCAAGACGTTGTTTTCTTACTCGGGGAATATTATCACATAAAACAACAGGCGTTTGTGTGATAGCGTTTGATTGTAATGTGATAGTATTCGACGAGTCACTTTGGCTAGAAAAATCATGTTGATAGTCCACATTTGTTTGGGTAAATTTTGTGTTATCACAAGAGTTTTCTGACTGTGGCAACATCAAAGTTGGTACTGCGTTTCTTTTTAATTTTTTTGCAAGACGATCCGAAGCACAGAAATGAATATCGCAAACGCGGTAATTTTTTAGACTTTTATTGTTTAAGTCGGGTCGCCCAATTACTTGAATCCAGTATAAACATCTGAAAAACAAAAAAGATTTTATACCCAAACAAAAGGAACTGCGGAAACGTTCCTACAATGTTACGTTGTAAGCTCACGTCACACGCCACTGTATGACACATGTCATTTTTTTCTTTTTATTATGTTGCAATTACACATCCGCGCAAGTCGGTAGACAATCGCTCATTGAATTTCGATTACATCAAAAAGGTGAAAATTCAAACGTGACGTCGGTTCCGTTATTTTAATTTAATTAAATATACATTTTATGTATTATACATTACATTTGTCTAATCCCAAACTTGATTTTATTCACTTCAGATCAGAACGTCTCATTCTCCTGTACCATTGAAATTAGATAAGGACCAATTCACTAATATAGTACCCAGACTAAGACGAACTCTAAAGATGTCTATACATAAAAGGAATCGAACTCACGACTTCTGGTACTTGAATCCAATAAGCAAGCCACTAAGCCCACGACGTGGTCAATAATCATGATATCTTCAACAGAGGGAGTCCAAACATTTATTTTTATCTTCGTGTATGCATGACTGCCATAAATTAAAACTTACACAACCGAATTTCTTACTAGCATGAACACTTGGCAATTATGCGAATGTATGTACGGTGGACCACACGCTAAAGTCTAAAGTGTACAAAATATAAAATTTGCAGAGTGTAAAAATTAATTGATATATTAAGTCACACGAAACTAGGTGTTTTTCCAACTTTACCTAATTTTTTTTAGAATTCAGGTATCTTCTTACACGCTACAATTAAACCCCACGTTGGGCGCTAGAATGTAATAAGTTCCTGATGATCTGCAGGTTCCTGAATAATTCATGGATATGATGAACGTGAGGTTTAATTGAAGGCGTGACTAATACTACTTAAATTCTTTAAGATTTAATATGTTTTGTTACAAAACATATCTAATTTCGCGTGACAAGTTACCTAATTCAAAAAGACCCACATCGATGCGAGCGTCTCGCGACTTAACGCAAATGTGTAAATGTCGTACAACAAACAAATAAATATACAATTGATTAAAATTGTATCAATGTCTATCTCAAATAACATTTTATTTACATTATCAAACAGAATAAAATAAACCAAAACGTATAAAATTATATTTGTATTACTTCTATTACCAAAATTCAATCCTACAAATTGTTTGAATAAATAGGCAAAATATGTTACTTACCTCGATTCTTCTGGAGGAAAAGAATGAAATGGTCTCTTTTTGTCATTACTGTTAATTAAACAACCACCTACAGCACAATACTTCACCATTATTCTTTTAATTATCTTTCAATCAATACATACAGCCCTGACGGCTAGTGCCCTAAACTATACCCAAATCTGCGGCGCGGGGTGAGGAAGCTGTGATTGGCGGGGGGAAGGGAGTGTCCATTCTATACGTAGTATTATTAAGTATTCTATGGTTGTAGGCTGGTCGTGTTAAACGTTATAATATTGTTTATAGTTTCTACCCAAAGTGACTTTTAAAGGTTTTCTCATTTACCGCATTGCAGTTCAATGATTGTTTTAAACGACAATAACCTTTAATACTTTCCCAATACGGCTTTAGTATATTGTGTTTGTACACATTTTTCTGGTCCTCAAAAGAAAAGGTCAAGTCACGCACGGTTCCGTGACGTAGGCAACTAACTTAGTTCTGCACTATTAAAATTAAACTATATCAAAAGTACAGTTATTGTAGCCTATAGTGAGCTAGTCTTGCGTTCATGAGGTAGATGGTCCCGGGCCGTACCAAAGAATTATGGGTTCATCAGAACTTAATTAGTACTTAAAACTATATAAATTAATTAAAAAATAAACATTATATTCACAGTTGTTTATGTATTGATTATTGTGTGTGTCTATTTTGTAAGTAATTTTATAAGTAATTTTTAATAAGCTGTTTTTAATGTGATTTTAAACTTTCTATCCAATATGTGTTTTATATTAGATCTTGAACAAATCTTTTTCATAAACGTTTGCAAGTAGCTCTTATATTCCACGCAAAACTCACAATCACCCAAAGGTTATCTGGAAGAAAGTCTTTTCATCTTTTCTTAGGAAGTCTTGACGACCTTGTGAGGAAATCCGTATATGTTGAAGACGACATTTTAGGGTGTATGTTGAAGTCCGGGAACCAGCACTGGGCTACCGTGTTGGACTATGGCCCTTACCATTCCATTGGGGGGTTTGTCATATCACCACGCTTGACAGGCGGTTTGGTGATTGCGTTAATGATTTTAATATATACTGGAGAAAGCTGCTGCCCGTCCCTGTTGCAATCCCTTAGTCGCCATGACAACCCACCGTAAGATTGACGGTGGCCCTATTCCAAACCGGAAATCAATAATAATTACCCCGCTATTATTTATGCCATAAATGTGTAAAAATAGCGTTATTAATAAGGTATATTAACTTGACTTAACTTACGATTTATGAATCATATATATCTGAGCAAAGATCTGAGTTCACCACCCTTATATTGTTATAAATTACTAGTTAGAACTTACTAAACTTTATGAAATAAAATAATAATTTATTGCAGACTAGGTCCATAATTTTCTAGTAAAACTAAAATAAAACATAATCTAGGTTAGTAATAAATAACTAATAGGTAATTAATAATACAAATACGAGAAAATTCATTCATCATCAGCCGAAATACGTCCACAGCTGAACTCAAACCTCCACAACAGAATGCCACTTTTGGTGTGGCTGTCTATTGGGGGATTTATCATAATCACCACGCTTGGCAGGCGGATTGATGGGGTTTTTATATGAAAGTCATATTCTTATTTAAGTCATATTATATTTATATTTATATTATATTTATTTATATTCATTTGTACTGTAATTTCCTTTTTTTTTGTTTGTTGTAATGTTATGTGTGTGCAATAAAGAGTTAAATAAATAAAATAAATAAATAAAATATTCTTGTTTCATCATTTCTGGTTTAGTCCTCTGGTTACACTAAATCAGAAAATACAACATGAGTTTTATCCTACCCCTCTGGGAACAAGGCGCATTATGTATGTACTCGTAAGTATATGTTACTAGCTGGTGCCCGCGACTTCATCTGCGCAGGATTAGTATTTCGAGTAGCTTATATTAGCGTGGCGTAGAAAAGAACTAACGACATTAAAATTATAATTTTATGGCGCACGCCAGAATAGCTCGCAGATGGTAGATTTTTTCCTACTTACTTAATATTTTGGACAATTCACACAATATCTTTATAAATTGTAGCCTATGTGTTATTCTGATGTATAAGCTATATTATTGTAAAGTTTCATAAAAATCCATTCAGTAGTTTTTACGTGAAAGAGTAACAAACATCCATCCATACTTACAAACTTTCGCATGTATAATATTAGTAGGATATATATATATATATAGTAGGATGCATTTTTCCTACGACTTTTTTTTCGTAGACCCGTGGAAAAAAAGCATCTGGCAACGCTACTTAACATGTAGCTCGCTGACCGGAAATGAAACATAGCCAGCCATACAGCCAGACTGAAGTGGACCCGAACTATTGTTTCTAGTTGTTCTTCTGTGGTTTAGCACAGATTACTTAATACATCACTTTAATATATTACTTAATACCACTCCCTAGTGAAACAAAAATACCTGTGCTTTTAATTACATCATCATCACCATCATCAGGTTATTTTTGACTTCACTGCAGGAGCACGACCCTTTCTCATCTGCCGGAGACAGACGGAGGATTTAGCCTACACTCCCCGCGCTGGCCAGACGGGTTGGGGAGGCCTGATTTTTTAATGACATACTTTGAGACAATACACGCAAAAAAAATCATAGGCGCTCGACTTAGCGTTGTTGCAGGCGGCGGAGTTCGTGTGCCGCGCAACGCGCTAAAATGTGTCTAAGGCTCTCCACTTAGAGTTGATATTACTCTGTACGGGCGGGACGGGAACCACGCCGGGGTGGTATGAAAGTGTGGGTACTTATCGCGGTAGGTTCGATCGAGTGACGGAAGCTTGGCTATATTATAAATTATTTTGTGGTTGGTAGGTACCAATAATGTGGTATTCGGTTACTGTAACTAACGAATAAAACCACTGTACGACACTGGAACTGTAATGAACTTTAATTGATGTAACTTTGTCCAATTAATACTAGACTCGGTATTACAACTTCTAATAACATTGCCTCTAGTGTTTGAGCTGAGGCCGCGTAATGATCGTAAAATATTATGGTTATTGCTTAACAGCCGCTTATTCGTACGATTATAAGCGTAAGGTTGAATAAGTTAAGTAATCATCATCATCATCAGCCTAAATACGTCCACTGCTGGACATAGGCCTCCCCAATACAATACCACTTTTGGTAAATTACCAAAAGGCCATTGAGGGATTTGCCATAAACACCACGCTTGGCAGGCGGATTGGTGATCGCAGTAATGATCTTAACATACACACACAGGAGAACGCTGCTGCCCGTCCCTGGTGCAATCCCTTAGTGAACATAACCCTCCCCAATAGAATGCCTCTTTTGGTGGTCTGTCATACAGAGTCCATACTAAAGAGAAACTATTTCGTGAAGTAATCTTCGGAACTGCCTCATCAATTTAAAAAAAAAGCGGCCAAGTGCGAGTCGGACTCGCCCATGAAGGGTTCCGTAGCAGCAAGTAACATAATATAAAAGTAGTAGTTCGTTGTAACTTTGATCGATGTTTTAATAATAGTATTGTGGTTTACGATTTATGACGTATTAAAAAAAAACTACTTGCTAGATCTCGTTCAAACCAATTTTAAGTGGAAGTTTGCATGGCAATGTACATCATATATTTTTTTTAGTTTTATCATTCTCTTATTTTAGAAGTTACAGGGGGGGGGGGGGGACACATTTTACAACTTTGGAAGTGTCTCTCGCGCAAACTATTCAGTTTAGAAAAAAATGATATTAGAAACCTTAATATCATTTTGAAGACCTATCCATAGATACCCTATTTTTCTTCAAAGCCATACCCACACGTATGGATTTGAAGAAAATTTTTTTTTTGAGTTTCAGTTCTAAGTATTCAAAATTAAAAATGGAACCTTCAAAATTTTTGTTTTTTTTTCTATTTTTGTATGAAAATCTTAATGCGGTTCACAGAATACATCTACTTACCAAGTTTCAACAGTATAGTTCTTATAGTTTCGGAATAAAGTGGCTGTGACATACAGACATACAGACAGACAGACATGACGAATCCATAAGGGTTCCGTTTTTGCCATTTGGCTACGGAACCCTAAAAACAATTCTCTGCTCGACAACTGTGTTAACAAACTGCATTCTTTCATTCTCTAGAATACTGATTTGTCCTTGGGCTACACTATTAACTCTATTATTAACTCATTGCAGAAAATCTAGTCTTCTATAACCGAAACATCATTAGATAAACGTGACCGGACTTAAGTCCCGTCACACGAACTGTGAATTAGGGCATTACATGAAGCACTCTCCACACTACTACGTGCTGAAGGGTCCGTGATTCCGTGTGGATGGCCACCAACATAGCTCTCTCATTTAGAACTAAAGATGCACTCAAATCGACTGACTAAATCAGATGACAAATCAGACATTTAGAAAGCCATATCGCAGTTAGTTGCTGCAAATATTGCGACCATGATCACTCGAATGGAATCATCATCAGCTGAAATACGTCCACTGCTGAACATAAGCCATCCCGTGAAAAATTATGGCCACTTTTGGTGGGCTGTCCATTGGGGGATTTGCCATAATCACCACGCTTTGCAGGCGGATTGGTGATCGTAATAATAATTACACAGTAGAACGCTGCTTCCCGTCCCTGGGCAATCCCATAGTCGTCTTGATAACACCCACGGGAAGATTGGAAGAGGCCCTATTCTAAATCACACGTCACTGAATTGAATGCCTAGTGTAAAGTCAGACACTGGCTCTTGTATGCTTAAAACAGAAACGCACTCTAACACCCTCGGCACTCCACACAAACGTACAGCTTTAAACGTGCGTGTATGCATACATTATTGTAGGGCTGCTGAACTCAGCGTGCGAGCATAGTAGGTATATCGAGAGAGGTACAACGTTATTTGTAAACCACATAAGTGGGTGCTTTTTTGTAACTTCTAACGTTGCCGGTGCCAGCCGTGCTCTATTTTGCGGGAGACATTAAACTGGCGGGGATGAGGTGAGTGTCGCTTCTTTACGTATTAATATTTAGTCTTTTCACTTAAAATACACTGTCAGACACTGTACAGTACTTAATTAACCACAAAGTGTATTCATGCATTGTGCACTTAAACTAACAACTAAGTAAGGCTCGAAGGACCATCTCTGCGTTCCGGCTTACATGCAATTAGTTGAACAAGTTATTGAAATTAACTTAGTTAAAGACGTCTTGTTCCGAAGTTTGTTGCGGCCTGGCCAGCTCAGCTATCTGGGGCAGATAGCTGCGCTAACAGGATTGTGCAACTTCTGCCCTGCCTTCAGTTAGATAATTAGGTCTATCCTTAAATGGAAGACAGTTTGCTTTACGACCCTTTCTTCGTTCCTTATAAACTTTCTTACTTAGGTCAACATTAAAGCCAAAGAATTTATTGCTGAGTTCACTTCGACGGCCCCGCAGAAAAGTCGGTAGTGCACCTGCTTGTGAAGCTTGAGCTCGGGGGTTCGAGTCCCGACCAGGACAAACAGTTGTGTAATTAGCATTTGTGTTTGCCTTGTGTCTGGATGTGATTTATTTATGTATCATCATCATCAGTCAGCAAGAGTCCACTGCTGGATATGGGCCTCTCCCAAGTTGCGACACTGAACCCAATACTATATTCTTTTCATCCAATTTCTGCCAGTCGTTTTTATCTATGTATGTACAGGCTCCGTTTAGTTTGGGATCATATGGCTGTGTGTACGATGTTACCTTAAAATACCCCACGTAACACTTTTTTACCAGACTACGGCTATATCAAATGGAGGGTTATGATTTTAACTATGTACGCATGTGAAAACATGGAGCCTAACTGAGCCTAAAGATTGTAATATGTCAGAAAGCAATGGAACGTAGTCTGCTCAACATAAAACTAACAGATAAAATCAGAAATGAAGAGATCCGTAAACGTACTAAGGTTAAGGATGCAATCAAGCATGTTAGCACTATGAAGTAGAAGTAGGCTGGGCATGTGGCTTGAAACGAGGACGGCAGGCGGACCAAGAGCGTGACGGAGTGGCCTCAAGCGCTCGGCGCTCAAGCGCTGGGCGGACGACATCCGCGCGGTGGCCGGCACTGCCTGGCTAGATACGGCTCAAGACATGGCAACTTCTGGAGGGGGCCTTAACCCCCGAACAGGGGTGCCCTTAACTTAATTAATATAAAAATTACATTATTAGTATCAAGTACCCTACTTATTCAAAATGCATGTATCGTAAATGATGGAAGGAACAATTAAAAGGCTTTTTATTTTATTTTATTTATTTTCTATTATTTACGCATGTACATTGGATTGTCCTAACATGTCTCACACCCAGACAAACACACCGTATTCAGAATACTAATTTTGACATTGAATCGTGCTGAGTAAACGAGGGGATAATCTCACGATCTCACGACCACTGCATTTTGTTTCATATCTGGTGTACCATAGAAATAGCGAAAATGCTTGTTTTAAACTTTTCGAAGTACAGTTTTATATTTTTAAGACTTATTTTTATTAGGTTTTCAAATATTAAGAGTGACCTATTACTTACAATTTTGGACGAAATCCAAAACGTTTGGTAAATGTACCGCTCCACAAAGTTGACCTTTCCGACCCCGCGGTCTGCACGGCTGGGACGCTGCCAATCGCGATCATTCTCCGCCCAATTAGGGGCCACCGTTTGAAAATAGAACTTTGCATTCTAAATTCAACCACCGTTGTTACCGTTTTAGACCGTTTAGGAGTTGATAGAGGCAAAGGTTTCGCCTTGTTGGCCTAGTGATTCAACCGTCAGTGTCATAGGTATTTTCCTACTGGGAATGGTCAAGTTTTGTCCTGGTCTAAGTGTTATATTTAGTTTCAGTAATCAGTTAGCAAGTAGGAAAGAGGAGCACCAAGAATATTGTGGACATTATAATAATACATTTTTACATTATTAAAAAAAATATTATGTATTATTTGTTTAATATTATTTTTATTTGGTTTGTTAAATATCTAATTGTATCATAATTTATCATAATTTATCGTTTAAGTCAACGATCTCTATGTACTTACTAGATGGAGCGAACCAAGCTCTGTTCCACGCAACTGCGGGAGCCGCAACTCGTTCACATTCACTTTGACACTTGTGCAGTTACTACACAGAGCATTTAATTATTTTATAAACACCATTTTTTATTTACCCTATATTAATACAAAAAATATCTAAGTAAACGAGCCAAGTGGCACTCCTACAAGAAAGCATTTTAAAGAAATGAAATTTTTAACATGTCACTGACGTATGCAATTTACCGTTTTTATTTATACAGTAGTGGAACCACGTCGATATTTTCGAAAGTCGATAGACTACAACGTTCAATCCCTATGCATTTTACTTTTCGCTATGAAAATTCCGGACCTTGATGCTCCTTGATGGTGATGATGATGACATTGATTGATTAGTAGTGAGTGATGGCGCTCGCTTTACTCTTAAAATAAATTATTTTTTTCATAAATATAAATTTAGATAGTCAAATTCAAATTATTTATTTTGTATGGGTACATAATAAAAGATTAACAATATCGGTAGGGTCCGTATACACGTCAATCATCTACTTAGGAGAGAATACATCTACCTAGACACAATTTGGATTTAAATTATGTAAGAATCTTGAGGAAAAATGCTCTGTCATTAAAAGTAACCTCTTAGCCGAATTACCATTCAATAGAAAACCACAAACACTTTTGTGTCAGGGTCTAAAAGGAAGAAAATCATTTCACTTAAAGAGAACTCTTGTTTTATTCAGCAAACTTCTGATCAAAACACACTTCTTAGAAGCGATTGAAAACGGTCGATGAATATTCTATGCTCGATTGATTGAGGCTGACCTAGGTCGCGATGACGTACGTACATCAGTTTTTTTTGCAATTGCGTACAAATATTTTTCTGAAAACAAAAATATGTTTTTAATGTGTATTATTATTATTATTCGAGTTGGGGCTATTTCAAGATCTCAGTCTAGACCTTGTATCACTGCGACCATTTCTGGTCTATTGTGATCGCCACCATACTATAGTTCCGTGTTAAGCCTTGCAGCAGTTAGAAACTGCACTATGCTTTTAGCACTGAGTTGTTTTACTTCGTCAGGGTGAAGCAGGTAGTTACCTAGGTATGTATTTCTTTTACGCATCAGTGGTCCACACTCGCACAGGAGGTGCATGGGGGTTTCCTCTGCTTCCTCACAGAGCCTGCACTCTCCTGTGGTTTGGAGCTTGAGGTTGAACATGTGTTTGTTCAGGCCACAATGTCCTGTGAGAGCTCTCACTACTATGCGTAAGTTGTTCCTGCTAAGCGCTAGCGCTTCTTGAGCAGACTTACGATTGTAAGCCTTTATTAGTGCTTTGGAGTGGTTCAACCCTGGCGTGCAATTCCAGTGATTGATGGATTGCTCTAGGCAAAGGTTTCTGAGCGTTAGGCGGGCCAGGCTTGTTGGAACGCCACAACATGGTTCTGGGCCGCATAGCGTTCCTCTGGCTCCCGCCTTTGCAAGTTCGTCGGCATTTTCATTGCCTTCGATTCCTGCGTGCCCCGGGACCCAGCGCAGAATCACCCTGTTCTTTTCGCCCAGGGAATTCAATACTGTCACGCAGTTCTGCACCAACTTAGAGCTTATTGTCTCTGAAGCTAGTGCCATGAGAGCTGCTTGACTATCCGAATGGATATATATGTGATGGTTGACGTAGTTCTTACGGAGGTTTATATCCGCACATTCAATAATGGCGTATACCTCCGCTTGGAAAATGGAGGCGTGTTGCCCCAAAGTTACACTTCTTCCGAATTTTGGGCGCTCTCCGTAGACTCCACATCCTACGTCATGGCCTGACTTGGACCCATCGGTAAACCATTTCAGGCTACCGGCCTCCCAGTGAATTTGGCTGT
Source organism: Esperia sulphurella (assembly GCA_947086405.1). Taxonomy (NCBI): domain Eukaryota; kingdom Metazoa; phylum Arthropoda; class Insecta; order Lepidoptera; family Oecophoridae; genus Esperia; species Esperia sulphurella. Next base: position 4,971,482 of record OX352281.1, on the reverse strand, counting down.
TCAACCATTCATCTCTGGACGGCAGTTCCACTCTAAAAAGTTTTTCAAACTTGAACAGTGGAAGCATGGTATCCGATACCATGTTTAGGATTGGAATTTCTAGTACCGAGTCTAGGACAGAACTCAGCGTCTTAGAAATCCAGTTTGCCTTCTCTAGGGCAGATAGTCTGTACATGCTGGATCTCGCGACCTGTTCAACATGTAGATGAAGAGGCGGTATATTCAGCAGTGCATTTAGAGCTGCTCCAGGTGAGGAGGACATTGCCCCAGTGGTAATGAGGCAGGCAGTCCTTTGTAGGCTGCTTAGTTTGTTGATTACAGTTATCTGGTTGGCTTTGTTACTCCAGACCACAGAGGCGTATGTAATTATCGGCCTCACAATGGCTGTGTAGAGCCAGTGGGATATCTTGGGGTTAAGACCCCACTGTTTCCCTGCCAGTCTGTAGCTTATACCTAAGGCAATTTTGGCCTTTTGTGTAATGTTGTCTATATGGCTGTTCCAAGTTAGTCTCTGGTCGAGTGTGACTCCCAGATATTTTACTTCCTTGGAAAATGGTTTTAATGTGTAACAGAATACTTTGAATTCGGTTGACAGCTGAAAATCTCACCTGGAGAAGAATGCAGGGCCTTAGAGACCAGTGACTTACCTGAAGGAAAGAAAAAAACATTAAATAGTGCCTAATAATTATACGAACAAGGTGATTGTGCTGGTATTGTAATTTGGTTTTGTAAGGGGTGGGGTACAAGTGGATTATTACATATTTAAGGAACAGGTGGGTATCACGGGGCGAAAAGCGGACGAAAAATCCAAATTCTTTAATGATACATTTTGAAATAACTAATCAATGTTACAGCGTTACGTTTTTCTATGATTTCATGACATTTTGATTTGAATTACGTTCCCACTTATTTGACTGTTTTATTTTATTTTGTGTAAAGCATATTGTATGCCATTAGGCAGATTATAGGTGTAGGACAATATTAACACATTAAGAACTGTATTATGAACAACCTATAATCAACAATAAATATTTCATTTCATTTCAAAAAATCGCTTTGCTACGTTTGTTAGGAACGCGTAAAGTGGCGATACATCGTCTCTGCCTACCCCTCCAGGACCAAGGTGCAAGGAGCATTATGCATGTATGTTTATTTAAGGTATGAAGTAGCAATCGACCATGCATACCTTTCCATCGCTGGGTGCATCAAGGTAAAGGTCACAAGTGAGTTGTTATCCTAAGTACTAGGATGGAATGCGTCAGGGATCGAAATCAAAATTAAAAAAAAAACATTTCATTTGTTTGTCATTCATTTGTTATAAAAACATACAGTTGCATAAATATGGGCATTCCACATAGCTCATTGAAATATCTATAATTCTTCTTTCGCCTCCCGCTTACAAGTAGAATAAATACAAATAATATGAAATTATCTTTTCTTAATTTATAATTAGTACTATTAAGAGCCCCAGAATTTTCATTAAAACAGTTAATATAATCTCGTGAAAAGGAATGTCCAAGTAATCTTCCGTGCCATATTTTTGGCAAGTACATAAATTTCACTACCTGATTCCGATCCCTGGTAATTACACTGGTTGGAGCAGATAAAAGGCAAAATAAATAAGTGCAGATATTCCATGCAGTAGATTCCTCCAACAACACGAGAAAACTATATTTAATTTCTTATTTACGAACAACCGCCGTAAATATAAATACAATCCGAGCACCAAGGCAGCAGACATCAAAGGAGCAGCAATAAACCCCACTTTTAGTTGTTGCCGCGCAATTCAGCGTAACTATTCGCATTAGCGCCATCTCTTCATCCCTGACTGGAGACAAATCTGTGAAGTTCAAACTCCACCCGCTTTTGTAGTCCTAGTACTTATAGTTAGGGCTGCCTTTGTATAGAAAACGTGTTGAAAAGTCTCGAAACGGGTTATTTATTTATTTTGACCGCTTCGTTGGCCATTTGAACTCGAGGGTCGTGGGTTCGTTGCCCACTGGGGACAGACAACTTTATACAAATTCGTCCCGGTCTGTATGTTATATTTGTAATTTGTTCTATATAGTTTAATTTCCATAACACAGGAGAAAATCCTAATTTGGGATTTAAGTGAAATTTATTTATTTACGAGCCAATGAGGTCCAGAAGGAAAGACATTGTCTTTGCACTGTTATCACCAAACGGGGGTCACGTGTTCGGAAACTGGAGTAACTTTTACGGACGTGGTGCAACATCGTTATTACATATCTAATTAATTCATAGATGTGAAAATACATAGTGCATGATCACAATCAGCCTGCCGTGTATATTAATTACAGCATAAACCTCCCCTTTAGAAGATTTAAATTTATGTTAATGATCTGTTAAGCGGCTCAAATGGTTTTTAATACTCTTTTGATAATTACAATACAGAATTTTAACTTTGAATGTCTGTAAGTTTGGGTTCGAATCTGATAATCTAATTTTATTTCATATCCACAAATCAGATCAAGTAAATCTTTAAACACATAGATATAGTTCGAAAGACAATATTCAGTTATTATATGAAACTTTCAAAAGCAACTTTCAATGTCAAAACTAATAATAAACGGAACTGAATTGTAGCCAGCCCTACTGTCTTCACTCGTTTAGGTATATATTGTGGATTTAGTATGGATATAACTGAAGCTGTTTAGTTTAAGCCATGCAGAGTAATTCAGTAAATGCGATTTATATGGTGATGTGGCTATAATAGAAGTTTCTCAATTATGTACTAATGAGTATATGATTTCGAATTTGCGTTGAAAAAACTGCAACGCAAATGAACTCACAATAGGTGTGACGCTTTCAAAAGGCCAAAGTATCATTGTAAATGACAACAGAAATAATGAATTAAACACACGAGACAATGATGTTTGATTTCTTTATATTTACACAAGCAGAACTTTGGACACTTTCTAAGTATTTCTATTTAGTTTAAAAATAGGCAAGTCAAGCTTTTAGCCATTTATTAAAGTTGAACCATCCAAGTTTACAAATGTCCAGTCTTGAAATGTGATTTGGAAATGTGATTGTGATATGTTTTACCAAATCGTTATTGTGTTTTTTTTTCTGGTGTTAGCTTGATAGTTAAACAGTAATCACCATAACGCGTTCAGTATCTTGATTTTGAATTCATTGAATCAAACATATTTCCGTGTCAGCCTGTACTAAATTGTTCTGTGAAATAAGCGACCCTATATATTTGATATTAGGATTGAACAGCTGCGGTTCCAATAGCAGGTGCAGACACAGTTTTTGTTACTTTATATGTACTGTGCCATCTGCGTAAATCCTTATATTTAATCTAATGTATGTAAGAAAATCTGTTTTTCAGGTTCTCGGGAGCTTCTAAAAACTATGTACATAGCTCGATTTCAGTCACTTTTTGACTTAACCCTTCCTCACCCTCTACCTTCACCCCCAGTAGTTCAAACTCACTTTTCGCAAAATTTAATAGCACTAAAATTGTTACTATCCCTGTCACACAGTATTATGAAGGTAAAGACAAAACTAATTTTAGCGCTGTCACATTTTAAATGTGCGCCTTCAGAATCAGGCCCATTATAAAATAATAATAATAAAATAAATATGTGGGGACATTTCACACACGGCCACCTGATCCCAAACTAAGCAGAGCCTGTAAATATGGGTATCAGACAGCTGATATACATACATAAATACATAATATAATATATAAATAACATCCAGTCACAAGGCATACACAAGTGCTCATCACACGAATGTTTGCCCTGGGCGGGATTCGAACCCGCGACCCCGAGCTTCGCAGGCAGGTGTACTACCGACTAGGCTACGGGGCCGACAATTATCATATTAATCTGTCACTAAATACTAATTATAATGCAGATACGTAATTGAGAGAAGCGGCATGGTAAGTTATTGTGTTGCCTTTACGCTCGATTTTATTCCAAGTGACAAAATGTTTTATGGTTCGCCTGTTCAATTCAGTCAACGATTTTCACAAACCCGATTGGCCATTATAACTAACTTTGCGATCATACAACAACACAATGCGTTAGATCGGGATCAAACGATTTTCTCATATCCGATTGGGCATTCTAACTTACTTTGCGATCATACAACAACCCCACCGATGGATCAGAAGAAACGATTTCACGAACGTTATTGGGCATCCAAACTCACTATGCGAGCGATATAGCAAGCGAAAAGTGAGTTTGAATGCCCAATAACTACCTACTATCCCCTGGCTCTACCTTCACAAGATTAGTAGGTAATTTTTAAAATAAATCATCTCCGAATAATCCTAGATCGCCTTGTCTCAATCCTCTTAAAATGTGGAAAAATCACATAGCACAATTGAGTGAACGCTCGCCTTGACTTACGAATTTTCGGATTATAGTATTATTTAGGATGTTTTCCAGTTCTCTCGTACCATAATTCAATTGCATACCTTAGACACAAACCTCCTTTTATTTTTCTCACTGCTTCCTACCCCAGCCTTATACGGGCCGTTACTAATTTGATCCTTGAAAATAATAAAAGAAGAATAAAAGGAGGTGCATGAAAAGGTTGATGAATGTGAGTGAGGTGAGGTGAGGTTTGTCAGGTTCGCGCAAAGTGGCGATCTATCGTCTCCGCCTACCCCTCTGGAACTAAGGCGTGAGCATTATGTATGTATGTAGACACAAACATAATAAAATAAGTACATAGGCGAAGCTACCTGAGTCCTGAACTTTGCTGCAACATCCTGTTGGAAGGAGCAAGTTCCAAATTTACGAGTATCGGGACCCAAGTCGGCGAGTTAGCTGATTTATCAGCCGATACCGGTCCCCCGACCAACTTCACTATTTATCTTGACGGTTCTATTTTATTTGGGCAGTTTTATTCAATGAATTAGACCTCTCGTTAGTTAAGAGGGCCATTACAAACTCCTCTCCCATACCACCCATACAGTTATTTAATTTATTCATAGGCCGATTGTAATGAAACTTTGTACATGTGAGTAGGATACAAATTTATTTCATTTGTACAGATGACTTTTTTGATATAAAATAAATGAAATAAAAATATTATTTTAAGCTGGTATATAAATTTTAATTTATATTATATACACTTCCTTCGCGGCTGCTGCGAAGGAAGCCGAAGGAAGGTCACTTCCAGGCAAAGGACTCTCCCAATAATACTCCTAGTTTCCGTTTACCTGCTTTTATTTTATTTTTTACATTAACATCAAAAACTTAAAATCATTTTAATTAGTGCCAAATCTATTCAATTACTTTAAACGAGGAGCAAGCAAATTTTTTATAATGTTTTCATTCACATCAGCCCTTTGGACATATGCCCAATGAATGTCACCACACCCCGTCCTCCGAATCCAGCCGCTTCCGGCCACTTGTACTGAAGTCGCCGTCCATTCGGCGGCGGGGCGTCCCACCCTGCGCGTGCCGATCCACTCCAGAACTCGTCTGCCCCAACGGACGTCGGTTCTGCGATAGATGTGACCTGCCCATTGCCACTTCAGCTTGATAATCTTTTCGGCTATGTCAGTCACCTTGGTTCTTCGTCGGGTTTCTTTCATATCATATCCTTCAAGTAAACCCCGAGCATATAGCCCTCTCCATAGCTCGCGCTTGGTGTATTAGACGCTACTTAAAGGTTGCCCTGCAAGTAGCTTAGCAACTACTTGGTCGTTTATGAAAAACAACATATATTGGAGTTGTATTTGACTGGTTTTTACTATTTTATAAATGGAATATAAAGCATTAAAATGAAACTAGACTATTTAAATTTAATTTAAGTTTAACTGTAAAAACTATTTTAGTTTTAATTTTTGACTCTCATTCTCTTTTCATTTCTTAAGCGAATAGTTTTTAGTAACGGTACAAAATACATTTGAGGTATCGAACAATTCGATTGAACAAGCGAGCCATTTTTGTAGACCGGTTCAATTACACTGCTCACAGCTACAGTCGACTAATTTAACTTCTGACCCATCCAAGTGTTTTTGTGATGTGAATCTATGCGTTGCATCGTACTTTTTTATAGTATCTTAATTGTGTTTTATTCACTGAAAATGGACAATGTGATAGATTGTGAAATTTGTTTTATATCCAGAATCTTATTGGTATTTGATATAATATGATAACAAAAAATACACTTGACGGCCTCCGTGGCGGAATGGGTAGCTCTCGGACTGCCACGCCGGAGGTTGCGGGTTCGAATCCCGCTAGGGGCAAATGTTCGTATGATATATATATTTATTTAAGTATGTTTATCCGTTATCTAGTAACCATAACACAGGCTCCGCCTAATTTGGGACTGGATAATTGGTGTGAATGTCTGACATATTATATTATATTATATTATGTTATATTATATTATATTATATTATATTATATTATATTATATTATATTATATTATATTATATTATATTATATTATATTATATTATATTATATTATATTATATCATATCATATCATATCATATCATATCATATTATATTATATACTTGTTGGTTGTGTGAGAATGCAAAAGGGACACAATGGGTCAGAAGTTAAATTGGTCGAGTGTACACGGTAACATTTACGCTTGGGAATTCTTTACGCGGCGGTCAATATACTAAACAATTACACAATTTCGTTGTACCTACTTTTATTACACCCTCACAAATCACAAATGGATTAATATTTTCTTTGTCCTTAAGAGTCCCGCAGACTGCAAACTTTATATCGGCCGATAATTTAGTCGGATTGAGCTGCTAGTGTGCACACTGGGCCAACAAATCGTCATAGTGTGCGCACTTGCATACATCTTTATACTGTTTAAGAGCCTGACTAAATTATCGGCCGATATAAAGTTTGCAGTCTGCGGGGACTCTAAATCCTTTCACTACAATCGACCGCCTCGCTAACCTAGTGGCTTGATCACTGGAGTGCTAGAGGTCGTGGGTTCGATTTCCACTGGGAACAAACAACTTTGTACAATTTGTACATGTTAGTCCCGGTCTGGATGTTATATTTGTGAGTTATCTTATCCTTGTTTAATTTCCATATCACAAGGGAAATCCTAGTTTAGGATTAGACAGGTGTATGTATATTTGTAATTATGAAATTGGGAAGTTTTGAAAGGAAAAACCGCAAACATAATATAGTACTATAATACAGATAAAGTGTAGTTTTGTCTGTCTGTACCTAAATAAATACATACAGGTTATACTAATTAGGCTAGGTTAGGAGAACGGCTAAAACTTAGGATTGCTCGAGAGGAAGGCATTCATTAATAGCAGTATTGAGTGAGATCTAAATTGGAGAATATTCAAGTCTGTATGGTTTACTACGAGGTTTATTCAGCTACCTTTTTGCTATCTAGTGGTTTCTGTTTAGTATCTGGAACCGAATAATACCTCTAGTCTTCCTGTAGATTTCTATGAGGCGACTAAATGATAAATATATGTGATAGGCAGCATCATTATTATATTCTTTATTGCACATAATTTTACAAAAAAAAGGGCATAACATGAAAGTGTACAAAGATGGACTTATCTCTATAAGAGATCTCTTCCAGCCAAACTTCACTGTGGGAAAAGCTAAAACAAGCGGTAGGTCAAAAAGAATAAAAATAAAATGTGCATGGATATTGAAATTATCTCCGCATTGAACTTCGAGGGTAAATACTCCAGCGTTTCAACCGCGTTTCATTACCAAAAGTTGAAATGACAACTTCAGTTCAGCATTTTTGATAAACAAAAAGTATCCTAGCCCAGATTCTGCATTGGTGAAATATTTTATTAAAAATATTATCTTTAATCTTTTGGGGGTGACGTTCGAATATTTACCCTCGCATAACGAGGTATGCGAGGTAACAGCAACGTGGTAATCTGCCTAGCGTGGTAATTTGGGCATAAATATCCAATTATTAATTTGATAGAGGCCTAGTTGAACAGTGGGTTATTACTGGCTCGATAGATAAACCTGCATATAAAAGTGTCTGCAACAGCAGCGTCCTGAACCTAGGAGGATCCAAGTAAGAAAACATCGTACTGACAACCAACCTGATTAGGACGGATTCGTCAAGGTCCAGAGGCGGCGTAAACAACGGACCAGTGGAAACTAATACGACCGACAGGTACCAACTTCCGGCTACCGACCATGATACCGATGAGGGCCTTATACCGTTCCTGCATACGTCACTATTTTAATTGCAGCGTTCTCATGTGTATATTAAGATCTGCAATCACAAATCCGCCTACCAAGCGTGGTGATTATGGCAAATCACCCCAATGGGCAGCTCACCAAACGTGGCATTTTGTTGTAGAGGCTTGTGTTCAGCGGTGGACGTACTTCGGCTGATGATGATGAAATTGACAGAACTCAAAAGTTGTGTATAAAGTGAACTCTGCAGACTGTTTATTTTAGTAGACTAAAGTACTTACTATGGCACATGAAGGTACTTAAATTTTTTTGTATATATAAAGCAACTTACAAAAGCAATAATACTAAATCTATCGATAAAACCAATTACTATAGTCAAAAATACTATAGTTTTTACCTTCAATATATTTCTACCTATTTGCCGATTTTTCCAAAAAAAACCTCTGAAGCACAACTCTAAAGATCAAATGACAATTGACTTGAGAATCGACAGCCCTACACGCATAAAATATTCAGGTGTGTCAAAGTCCGGTCTCTTCTCAGAGAAGAAAGAATAAAAAAGAGATTACTCGTTTAATAAATAATCAGTCTGTATAAATAAAAATGAAAATTGGCACCTAGAAAGTTCGCCACAAACTTCTTGCAGAAGTTTTCGATGGAGGAAATGAAATATATTTGGTATTTTGTGGACTCTGTATAGTTAGTTACGTATAATAGTTGGCAGGTTTAATGGAGACAATTTTGTCACTGCTCGACTGCTTGCTTTTTTACTTAGTACTCGTAAATAGCCACTTGACGGTTTTCACGGTCTGAAGTATCAAATAGTAAGCTTTACTGTCGCCCATAAATCTGCCACAAGCATTTATGTTGCAGATTTGCCAGTCTACGTTATAATTTCTCGTGTTCCTGTAATCATACTGACTCTCTAACCCATAAAACCAGAACACAGATATAGTTAATAAGGTGGTGAAATGGCTGAAATATAATTATGCGTATATAGACAAACTTTGGGATAATAATACAAAATTTCCTGGCTGCGAGAACTGGCAAACATAACGATGATCATAGAAATGCATGAGATAGAGTGGTGAAGTAAGCGCGACACGCGTGCCAACAATTTGCAATATATTGCAAAAACTGTCAAACGCTTACTCGTTTCACGCCGAGTCAAGGTCGGGTAAACACCGACAAAAAATCTACAAAAGTGCCATATTGCCCGTTTTTAAACTGCATAACTGTATCTTTCTCACTAGAAACGTGAGGCAAAAAAAGTGCGCGGGAGGGGCGCGATGTGTCCGAAAATCGACAAGCGCGAGATTGAAGTAAACAAGCGATGTACCCCTTCTACCTATATCCGTTTCTGTGACGGTGATATTATGCGAGTTCACATATAGAATATGCTACATTTTCCTGTGGAAATAAGGGTTCCTATGAAAGATTTAAAAGTAAAAGGGTAACGCATAAATGGCATAGAATTCATGTAATTGTAGTACATTGTGAACAATCTTGTTCCTTTATGACAGTTTTTACAGCTCCATGGCCGAAGCAGCGCTAAGAGAGGGGAAAATAAAAAACAACATGGCGGTAATCTGATTAGTCGTAATTACGGGATTTTCGCTGAGGACAGGGACCAGAGAGGGACGCGAGAGGACGACATTTACATATTTTAATAATGCTTTTGACTTGACAGCGAAAGTTATTATTTGTCAAAATTCTGTGGCTTCTGACGCGATTTTTCGCTCTTTCGAGAGTACAACGACCGCCCTCAACCTTGTAAATTCACGTGAAGGTTCAAGGGGGTCCATGGAAGGTTAGAAGATGTTTTATGGGGGTACAGTTGGTCCTTTTATGGTATCCAATGAGGTTCAAGGGGAGTCGAAGTGAGGTGAATGTTCTGAAGGTCTCGGGTGCCATGGTATATTTTTAGAAATATATACTAGGAATATTTGTTTAAAAAAATGTAAAACATAAAGAGAACTTGTTTCATTTCTAACGAATTTATTTATCTTGTAAGTTTAAGTACGGCGAAGTCATCGAATCCAATATCCTTGGTAAACACTAGTTATTATAGTCAAAGAGCGAAAACAACCACTTAACTGAAAAGTTTTGACACGGGCGGCTTTTTTCGAAAAATCAATAGGCTCGTAGTGTGAAAAGACTCTCGATATATGTTGAAAATGGAAGCTCGCTTTATAGCTGATTTATATGACACTCTTATGAGTGTCATATAAATCAGAGAATTTCAGAAAAAAAGTTTTTTTCGGGCATTTGCTATTATACTTATAAGGCACAATATTTCTGCCAAAGTTAAAGTAGTGGAAAATAGACGAAGGAGGTTACTTTGGTTTTCAGTCTGATATAAAAGGTACACAGTTGGTAGATTTAGGTTAGGTTAGGATGAGAGGAAGTGGTAAATTTTATAAAGAACCTGCGGTATGCACCAATAGCAATTTGACGACTCCGTGGCGGAACTGGTAGCTCTCGGACTGCCACGCCGGAGGTTGCGGGTTCGAATCCCGCTAGGGGCAAATATGATGAATATGAATATATATGAATGTTTGTACACAAGTCTTGGATGTTTATATATTTATTTAAGTATGTCTATCCGTTATCTAGTAACCATACCACAAGATCTGCCTAGTTTGGGACTGGATAATTGGTGTGAATGTCTGAAATATTTATTATATTATTATTTATTATTATAGCAACCAATAACAATAAGTGATTCGCCAATCAGCAGAACAAGTTACGATGGCGGCTAATCTGAGTTAGTTGTATTTTGGGAGTTATGGGACTTTTAGTACCCTCGACTTATCACTTGTACCTAATTGTTGGCTATTGGTAAGTGGGTATTACACGTGGACATGAATAATGTAAATATAATAATAATTTGGTCAAGTTTCTCCAATACAAAAGAACAAGAAATATATCTCTCAAAATGCATTAAACATTTCTTTTTTTTATATTGTAAGAAACGAATGTACTTATCCTCAGTACAAGACAACAAAATACCCTAATACATTAATAAATATTATATTTTAACAGTATTACAAACTAGTAATAAAAACTAATATAAAAACGCGTCACAGTTAGAACACGTCGTCCAGCTCGCCTGTGTACGGCAAGGCTCGCAGGACACTGGCGGCGTTACCTCGCTGGATCGCTAGGCTTTGTGCGAGGTACGCGCCAGCCCTGGAGTCTCCGGAGGCGAGGACCAGTCGTTTCGAAATATCCATAATCATTTTTTTTGTGTCGGATGACCATGGACCCATTGTCTCCACTGCAAGCGCCGCAAACTCGTAATGGTCCGTCAAACACGAATATTTGTGACGTTTGAGGAACTGGGCGTTTTCGGCGGCAGCGCCGGCTTTGCGAGATGTTTTCTGGATGTGGGACGCGGCTAGAGTATCCGCACAAGTGGCGTCCCACACCAGTACTCGGCCCAGGTTCCACGGCACTAAGGTCGCTCCGTCGGGTCTCTTGACATCGTCCTTTGACATGCCGCTGGGTTCCAATGTTTCATTTCTAATTTATGAACTGAGCTGTATGTGCAAAATCATTGCGTCCTCTAACAGAGTAAAAAATGTACTACCTCTCTTCTAACCGCCTTCGCTGTTTGCTAATCTGCTCTGTATTTTAATGTCCGTTTAATGAATTAATCTTCGCTGAAATACAATAATTTTATCAGCTATTTTAATAAGTGATGCATCAAGATTCCAGCCGGATATCGGTAAGTGCAGCCTGCTTTTTATTACTTCTAGAAAATCCTGATGGAGTGAAGTCCATGCCCGAGCGACAAAATTAATTAAATTGTTATCTGTGAATACCGAAAAATATTTTACAACAAGTCCAACCGCCCGTCGAGTTTTGTATGAAAAAAGTAGTTTAGATATAATTATTAACGTGTGCTTCCGAAAAATTATTTTGATACAACGCGGAAACAATTTTTCCATTTAAATTATTTGTTTGAAAAAAGAAACATTTTCTTTGAATCTTTACTAGCTGAAGCGAGCAAATAAGAGTTAAAATAAAAATGCAAGGGATATCTGATGCTACTCGAGCTGTGCTCTGACTGCGAACATAAAAGATAAAATATCTTTTCTACCGTCCTCTTTGGAGTTTCCCAGCTGAAGAATATTTTTTAATCCTACATTTATTTTATTTTACTATTGCCTACGTTAAGTCAACTTTATCGTGTGAACCCATATTTCACCGAAGAAAAAATAGAATACCTATCCATCTAGAACAAGTTAGTGAAACAATTTTTATAATATGGGTCCGGGAGAGTATCATATATTAAATATTAATTGTAATAAAATTTAATATAAATAATATTATCAGAGGATAGAAGTATTGAACAAAAAAACATCAATCCAAAGGTAAATTAGTGCTTCTTTCCTATTTTCCAAAATGTGTTACAATCGGAGAATCTGCTACCACGGGAAACAATAGCTTACTCGTATTTCATCTGCTTGAAGTCGCGGTAAACATCTAGAAGTTCATATAAAAACTGCGGTAACCGTATAAAAGCATAGGACACAAAAACGTACTCCCGCTGATTATTGTACGGAACCGAGGGCCGCAAATGTCATTATTGGTTGCGTCAATCAAGCTGTAGTTACTCTACGGTCCACTAGATTGCGCTACAGGTAACGAATTATCACAATTCGATAAGAATATTGAAAAATTAGACTTTTACGCCATCTATGGTCGAATAGTCGTATGACGTTATATGTTTCATAATGTTATAGCATTTACAAACCCCAATAGATGGCGTTTAGGTAAATAACAAGACATGTATGTAATCAATGATGATAATACCTATATTACTTGGTACAAAGATAATATTATAAACTACGACGAGCAGTTAATGAACAGTAGCTCTCAATTTCATTATATAACAGCTTTGCTGTCAAACACATTTCGTTTCATGTTTGCTGTAATTCATTCGCTTACCTAAATAACTCATATCTTTGAATGCATTGATGCATAAGAAGTGACATTTCTTTAGTTATTAACGGAATGGAACGTCGTTGGACGTTTGCATCGCGTGTTTGTTGTACAAATAAGCTACAAATGAAAACTCAAAAATTATATCTCGAAATCTTAGCTTACGGAACGGAACGTCGTTTGACGTTTGCATCGCGTTTTTGTTGTACAAATCTGAGCTACAAATGAAAACTTTCAAAAATTATATTTCGAATTTGAGTTTGCAACTTTAACTTTAAATTATTATTATTACCTTATTATCACCTCTACCCATAGTAAAAATATAAATTGAGTATATAAGCAAAGCGAAACTAAAAATGGTATGGATCGACAGTATCCAAAAATCGTCGATTTAATTATGTTAGGGGAAAATTCATATTAAAAGAATTTAAAACACTGGTTTAGTTTTATTTAAAAGGTTCAGATTATTAAGATTTTCAATAAAATAAAATATTAATTAAAATACTGCGATCGGCCATTTTGACTGAAACACCAATCACAGTGCATGACGTCACGCCTAATACTGTCATTCTCTGTGTTTTGTTGTTGTTAGGGATACGCAAAAAAATAAAAGTAACGATACTTATTCGATATCAGTATCGCATCAAAAGTATCGATGCCGACGATAGTATCGAATCAAAAGTATCGATACTACTCGTATCGAGTACTTTTTCATCACATTAGAAACCTCAAAATTAATAATAAAAATAGTATAAATAGAGACGGAATATTATTATTGGTATCTATTTATTTATTACAATAAACATCGACATAATGGTAGATGTAAATATGGTTCTTTTTAAACCCCTAGTCTTTATCACTGCAATCAGACCAAAATCAGACATAAAAAGTAATTTGTCTCCATGCAACGACATCATATTTTAATAAGATAGTGGTTTCCTCTAAATCTCGACCGAGAGGGTCGTTATGCATCAGCAAAGCAAGAAAGAAGAGAACGGTAATGAGATGACACTCTATGAGTATACAATGCGGTTTGCCGCATTTACACACGGAGCGTACGGAGCTTGCGCTGGCGTATTCTCATCCCTGGCGCTGGGCGATACGCAAAACAAAGTAGGTCTGGTATCGGTACACCAAAAAGTATCGAGTATGTGACGAAGTATCGATACCTAGTAAAGTATCGTAACAAAAGTATCGAGTACGAAAATACTTGGTATCGTAACGAAAGTATCGATACTACTCAGGTATCGATACTTTTTGCAGATCCCTAGTTGTTGTGAATACTACTGATTACGCATTTGGATTGATTTTTTTTCTTTTACGTGTGATTTATCGACTCCACTGTACTATAACAATGGAACCAAGCTTTGTTAAGGCAAATAGCTCAAATTTGCCCAGGATTGATGTATTAATGTTGGGCGATTTCCTCGCAACAAATAAAGAATTTTGCTCGCTGAGTTACGAGAAACGTGAAAACTTCCTTGTAAGTAAATTTTGTATTTATCTTTACCCTAGATACAACCAACCTAGATATAATCAATCTTTTTGAACTCGTGCGAGTTTATTTTACTTTCATAGGTTATTTGCACAATAAACTTGTCATTGTTTATTTTTGAGGTGAGCTCCCTCACAGCTTGTATGTTGCTATTTTAGAGTTAATACCATGTTAATACCCGATAAAACTAGTACATTTCTGTAACTAAAAAACACCTACTAGTATAGTATTTTTCCTCATAGTAAACACCTAAAATCGGATAAATCACCAAGTCAGTGTGTATGTATTTGTTCTAATTAATTTCAATTATTTTAGGTCTTCAAGACCATCATATGGGGATGATGCAATCAGTTATGTGCAACTAAAACGGGAAGGAAACATTTGTACAGTAAAGTGCAAAATTTGCCCAGAGCATAAAGTCCATGCAAAACTATATGCTGTTACATTGATGGTTGATGAAGATGAAGAAAAAGTAATATCAATCGAATGCCATGATTGTGTTGCTCCCCAGGGCGGATGTAAGCATGCCATAGCGCTGCTTATGTGGATCCATAGACGAAGCGAAGAACCTTCATGCACAGAAGTTCAATGTTACTGGCGCCGGTTGGTTGTTCACTCGCCTCACGTTCATGAGGTCGTGGGTTCAAACCCCACCCGTACCAATGAGTTTTACGGAACTTAAATACGGTTTATATATAATACCACAGGCTTTTCGGTGAAGGAAAACATCGTAAGGAAACCTGCATATGCCGAAGAAGAAATTCTGAGGCGTAAGTGAAGTCCACCAAATCGGCTTGGGGCACCGTTGGTGGTCAGGGGTTTGGCACAAAAGATCCTGAAGGGTCGAAGTGTCGCCAGGTCTTCCTGGCCCCCTAAGAAGATAAGATACTGGCGGAAATCAAAGCTATCAAGAGTTGGCACTACCTTGAAATTTATATCTGCAAAAGATCTATCTAAAGGTAGCCCTATATTGCCTTCTAACTCCACAGTTCTTGAAAAAATTTTAGAAGAAGAAGGGAAATAAGACACACCAGCAATGAAACGGGAAATAATAAGCAAGAAACTAGGGAAAAAATCAAGAATACTGGACTGTTCATATCCCAAAAATATCCAATGATAGCAGGTTCCCCTGATGGAATATGTCAAGATAGCATTGTGGAGATAAAATATCCCATAAGCAACAAAACGTATCTCAATTATATAAAAAATGGGGAACCCAGCAAGAAATGCTTTGCCCAGGTTCAAATGCAGATGTACCTAAGTGGTCTAAATAAGTGTTATTTCAGCATCGCAGACCCAAATTTTACTACTAATAAAAATATAGAAATTATATGTATAACTTTTGAAGAGCAATATATGTCAGGCTTGAAAGTGTTATTAAATTTTGAAAAAACTTATGTGTATCCATTGTTATATAAAAGTATAGAATAGGAAATAAAAATGCAGTAATTTCATTTGTGTTTTATTTAATAAGAGAATCTTGTATATTAATCAAACCACAAGCTATAGATATCACATCATCAAGAACTTTAACCAAACTTAAGATAGGCATGTTACTATTAACACCTTGATGCTTGATTTTAAATGGTGATGTAGAGACAGAATGTAGAAACGGCTTCAATGGTGATGTCATCTGATTTACTGAACTGACTATTGTTTGGTTAGCTTTAGTTCTGAACGTTTTCCATGTGTGTACTTGAATTGATTTATCCAACACTCTTGGTGTTACTTGGGGAACTTCTACATTCTGCTGAACTGTAAAACAAATATTTTATTATTTAAGTGCAATGTTATAATTATGAACACAAATAGGAGATTACTAGGTCACAGAAAAATCTATGTAGTTTTGTGTGTACCAACAATGTACCTATGTAATAACACTAAGAATAAAATTAACTTTTTCAATGCTATATTCTAATAAATAAGTTAATATTAAATACCTGAACTACCGGATGAAATTTCTTCAAAACTTGATTGTTTTGTAACTATACATTTTTCTTCGAATTCCTTTTTACACTCTTCAAGAATCATAATTCTTCGTTTCTTAGCTATATAGGGTCGCTCTGTTGTGTCAGATGTTCGTGTTTTCCTGTCTGGTTGGCATATAAATTTATGGGGCATACATCCTGGTTTCATACGTACTTGTGATACTGACCCCATCACATGATACTCCATATAATTTTCCATATCATTTGGCAACTGGAAAAAGAAAAGTAAACGATTAAAATTGTTATTAGGAATGATGGCCAAGACCAAAACAAACATAACCTCAATAAATTAGTTATTCCATAGCCTCAATATTTCAACTATTTCATATCAAACAAACATTTTAAGTATAAGATCTATCAATATATGATAACATACTCACATCAAAGTGGTCTTCACAGAAATAAAGTGGCGAATTCGTGACTACGTTGTTTCGCCGTGCGACCTTTAACCAAACCATTTATCTCTTGTTTATAACTTGTTTGGAACATGTACAAACACTTTGTTGGGTGTTTTTATTGATGTGTTTTTACACTGCAGTACTGCACACCACTTATAAACTTTGGAATTCATTTTTATCACACGAATTAATTGAATATTTTGTTGACTTTCTTCGTACGCATAGACACAATGACATGTTTACCTAACCGTGACGTCAGAGCGGACGCCATGACAGCTGCGAGCTGTTTGCGCGCAATATTGAAAAAATATTATCAAAATGGCTTTAAACTCCGTTAAACGTTAAACTTAAGTTTTATACCGAAATAAAGGTTTTTTCGTAAATAGTAAATGTGTACCTACATTACGGAAGAGGATTTCAAAATCTTTCGTCATGCCTATTTGGTACTTTCGGTTGATACGATAAATAACCATGTTCATTCTAATTTTTACTTTATCGCTATAATAATAAGGTGCTAGGGATGGTCACAATTCGGAATTTGACTGCACTACTAGTAGTAATCGCTACCAAACATAATATATTTCGCAACTGTGAAAAACAAATGGAACGAGAAAGAACAGCTGACCTCAGGTCAGTGACCTGTTTGAATATCTAGATATCTATCTCGGCTTGATTTACCAGAGCACTGTGCAATTGCGATTGTATTCCAATTTTAGTTACCTAGAAGATAAGAAAAACAAGTTTACAGGTCATAGTAAAGCAACGATCTCTATGTAGGTACTACTAGATGGAGCGTTCCAAACAATCGCTCTGTTCCACGCAAGTAGCCACAACTCTTTCACATTCACAATGAAACTTGTGCAGTTACTACGCAGACATTTAATTATTACTAAATATTGACGCTACGGTTAAATTATGTCAATAGGTATTTAGTAAATAATTAAATGTTCTGCGTAGCAACTGCACAAGTTTCATTGTGAATGTGAAAAAGTTGTGGCTACTTGCGTGGAGCAGAGCGATTGTTTGGAACGTTCCATCTAGTAGTACATAGAGATCGTTGTAGTAAAGATAATATTTATGTACTAGAGTGAGTGAGTCAGGACTCGTGATTCTCACTGGGGGCAGGGAACTTTATATAATTTGTACAAGTTGGTTCGAGTCTGGATGTTATATTGAATTGTCCTTTCCTTAGGTACTTTGTTTCCATAACACAGAGATGTATATACCTACATGTAATATTAATGACTCATTAAAGGAATTTATGGATCGGATTTCAAAGAAATAGGATCAGAAAGTACTGAAAAAATGCATTTGGTTATTTGAGATAAAATCCCGCCAGCCCATTTCCTCCATTTCGATAAAATTTATATGGGATCACCTCTGAAGTATAACCTACCAAACAAAAAAAGAAACATCAAAATCCATTCAGAATTGGCGAAGTAATCGCGTAACATACTAAAAAAAACATACTGTCGAGCTGAGAACCTCCTCCTTTTTTGAAGTCGGTTAAAAAGAAATTCAAAGAACAACACTGCAATAAGAAACATGGCGGGCATGGCGGCTAGGGGTGTGAATGAGAAGTATCTATGTTAAAGCAAGACAGGTATATCTGCCATTAGTTCGTTTCATATAACTGTTGTTACTATGAAAGTTGCGACAGATTGTAACTAGTTTCGTATTAGCGCCATCTGTTACGTAACACGTTCATGAACTCATTAGGTGATTACATGTAATGACATCTAGCGACGGGTAGTGTTACCACTCTTTACCTTTGCCACAACTAGAAACAGTGCACTAAAAACACCAGCGCCATGCGGATTTTAGATAATACTTTTAGAATTGGATAGCAAATGCGCCATCTAAGTTTATGCTACCAATTTTAGATTTACACTTTTTGTTCGGGGATTGCTTATCTTACTATAGTATATAATTATCTTTGACGGAACCCAGGCGGGGCGAGGAACCCAAATTTAATGTAATGTCATTCGACGAGCAAACGTTTTTATTCTTGACATTCACAGCGAACGCGGACGGTTGTTGTGATGTAAAACATGGTAAATGACTATTTACATAATAAAAGGATACCTTGAATGACTGATCGTCAGATCAGTTGATAAACGTAATTGTCTGAAATTTTGCAAGAGGTTTCTGAAATGATGTAGACAAACACTAAGAAAGAGTTTAAAATATATACACGGGCTATATATATATATATGTACACGGGCATAATTTATTTTTGAATTCACTTCTAACAAGGAGGTCATACTAGAAACCTTATCTTCGAATCGAATTTACACACATTCTATGGTATTCATAACGAAATAGTACAGTCACATTCCAAATTAAGTGACTAGTCCTAGCACCTTATCTTATGACGATAAAGTTATAATTAGAATGGATCTTTTAATTAAGTGTTTTGAGCAGCACCGTCATTGGAGTCGAGCGCTAGAAGTGGAGGGTCGATTCCCACTTGCGACAGACAGCTTTGTACAAAATGTACAAGTTGGTCCGAGATTGTCCTGTAATCGTCTTATTTCCATAGCACAAGATAAATCCTATAGTTGGGATAAGACAAGTGCTTTTCGTCAAAGTTGTTTTTTGGTCAGTCTCTTTTCTTTAAAATTTAATAAGTCATCTTAATCATCATCATTCAAACACTGGACGTAGGCCTTTACAAGATGCGTTATTTCAACAAACTTCCATGCCAGATGCAGCATGCAGATCGTCGAGAATATAACAAATGAAAAAAAAAGTCAGATACCAGGTTTCTCGCGCCAACCGTGTAATCCCGGGGGACTGTTATTGTAATCGCGTCCGGGCCCCTGCCTGCCACGATAATTCCTTACGCGAAAACCCCGCGGATCTCTAAAAAATTAACTCTGACGAAGGCAAGAGTCAGGAAAATGCCTCGAAGCCTCGGGTTTGGCGAATTTGCTCATTGGACTTAGTGCTTTGGGTTTTTGGCTCGAACGCCAGAGATCATGGGTTTGATTGACTACTCATACTCTATAATAAGTACAATGTAAAATAGCCTTAATATTAGTACATCTGGGCGGTACACAGTACACACCACAAGCACACAATCTCTGTATAATATTTATTGTAAATGTGTTTTATTTTATAATTTTCTCTCCGCGTATTAATCCTCTATTAATATACTTTGCCGTGTGGTTTCCGGTAGAGTAGAATAGGAGCACTCCAACTCCCGTGGATGTCGTACAAGGCGACTAAGGGAATACATTATAAAACATCAATCAGGCCTCCCCAACCCGTCTGGCCAGCGCGGGGAGTGCAGGCCAAATCCTCCGTCTGTCTCCGGCAGATGAGAGAGGGTTGTGCATTTTATATTATTCTTAAGTCAGCTGGTATTATGATTTTTTTTATGTTGGCCAAAATAATGAGATGTAAGATTTATTTATTCAACCAAAAAAATACACAGTGATAAAGTATGAGTAAAGTTTATGCATATTTCAAAATGTACGTACGTTAAGTATACATATAAAGGTACCAATGGCGCTGATCTAAGTGTCAATATTGCAATTTAAGGAAAAGACAATTCAATACATTATACGAAACAAGGTCATACTGAGGCGTTGTGCCCAGAAGGCTGGGAAAGTTCTATCGTTGGTTACATTGGTTATTAGTATATTAAACTATAATGTATCCTCATTATAGTTTAATATATTAATATAGGAATAGACAAATATGTATTACTAAAGTCTAGTCATGCAATACTTTAAACTCGGAATTATGATTATTTGAATGAAGTTTGGTTTTGGTTTATGAAGTGGAGTAGTTTTAGGCAGAATTTGAAGTCAAAAAGAGAATAATGTATTCCAATTTTGAAAAATAAAATATTTGGATTTAGTATTTTTATTTTTATGGCATACACGTAAGTCATTCAAAATCCTATCCTACTAATATTATAAATGTGAAAGCTTGGATGTTTGGAAATATGAATGTTTGTATATTTAGATGTTTGGATATTTGTTACTCAATCACGCTTCAACCGCTGGACGGATCGGGATGAAACTTGGCACACATATAGATTAGGTCCTGAAATAGGACATAGGATAGTTTTTATCCCTAAAAAACATCTCATTCCTACGGGAAATACATAATAACATGTTCATTCCGCGGACGAAGTCGTGGGCAACAAATAGTCAGTAATAATCCTCTGTGTATAATTTTATACCCAATATTTAAAATAATGTTACTTTGGATACAGTTAGACTAAAAAGTCTCAAATCATCTAATAATCTCCTAAAACACTCTGTATAGGTACTTTCCAGTAATTTTCTTGTCGTATTTGTCGGGCCGTGTAAAGCGACATTGTCGTCGGAAGCCATTAGGGTAAAAGCACCTATTGTCGGCTCGAATAGGCGCAGAATACTCCAACTTTTACTAAGAACTAACGACAGATGAAATCTCTTGCTATACACATATTTACTGAGCACCTGGACGAAGTCATTGGGTGCGGAATTTAGGATTTCCTACGGGAAAAATTCATTGTACGTCGTGACAGGCGTGCTCACGAGAAAAACCTACACAGAAGAACATAAAACATAAACTTTCTAAACATTCGTTTTCAGGCGTTGTAATGAGAATCCTGGGACTCTTAGTAGTAATAATTAAAAATATGATATTTAATTAAGAAAAGATAAGTTTACTATTTGTATTTTATTTTGCTGGTGAGCGGGATGAATAAGAATGATTGATTATTAAATGAACGATGTGGAATGTCCATTTTTATAATACTGTATGAGTTTAGTACATAAACGAATGAGAAATTCCTTAATAAATTTAGGAAGAAAGCCCGGAATATCCATACTAACATAAATATTTCGTCGCAAGTACCGATCCCTGCTAATAAAACATTAAAGTCAACTTTACAAACAAAGTCACGGGGCATCATCAACGGTTTTTTTATATCTCAGTTATTTTATAGAACACTTGTTACTCAACTTTAAAAGTCAACGTTACAGGTTTACAGCCAAAGTATTTTCTAGAACAAGTCAGCAATAACAATGTTAAAGAGAACCGGGCGGAACCGAGACAATTTCCTTCGTCAGGCCAGGTGTTCCACCGAGCCAACTCCAAGATTTACTTTGCCCGGGAAAGTGTCGGTGCCGAGGAAGCGTTCTTACAAACTCCTTCGCCAAGTTATATACGATGGGATTTAGTTCCAGGCTAACCCACCCCCAACTTTATTGTGGGTGTCGTCAAGGCGACTAAGAGATTGCACCAGGGACGGGCAGCAGCGTTCTTCTGTATATATTAAGCTCATTACTGCGATCACCAATACGCTTGCCAAGCATGGTGCTTATGGCAAATCCCCCAATGGACAGCCCACCAAAAGTGGCATTCTAATGGGGAGGCTTAAGTTCAGCAGTGGATATATGTCGGTTGAAGATTTGGGATGTATTCAACATATACTTTGGAATACGGCTAGCCTAAGCGACATGATTCTAGCGAATGTTGGTATATAAAAGTTCAAACATTATTACCTGCTTAAGCAGGATTTAGACCTGGGATGGATCTGATGGTCTCATAATGATATTAATGCTGCTTGTTTCTGCTTTCTACTACTGCTTTGAATGAGATGACTAAATATTCGTCAAACGAATTAAACGGGTTTCGTTGATATTTTTTAACTAGCCGTTGCTCGTGTCTTGTTTACCATAAGAATGTTTTTATTTTTTAAATAGTGGTTACTTATGTTATTTGAGGAACCAAATAATATATGTAGTATAAGACATAAATAATAAATAAATATCTCAGACATTCACACCAATTATCCAGTCCTAAACTAGGCAGAGCCTGTGCTGTGGTTGCTAGATAACGGATACAAATATTTAAATGAATATATAAACATCCAAGACTTGGCAAGACTTGGGTACAAACATTCATATTCATCATACGAACATTTGCCTCTAGCGGGATTCGAACCCGCAACCTCCGGCGTGGCAGTCCGAGAGCAACCAGTTTCGCCAGGGAGGGCGTCAACATTTTATGTTTCTTGACACTAGAATATACTTTATTGCACACCAGTAGAGTGCTCTTTGCTTCAAATGTAACTCTCAGTAAACTTGTAAGAGGTTTGTAGCAACTAAATCCTACATCAACTCAGCTACCCTTCCCGAGTGGGTTTGCTAAACACGCGCGCGCTTCTGTTTATAGGCACCAATAAGAGCGGTAGGAAAATAAATCAGTTGCCAATAGCTCAGAGGTGTCGGGGGCGAACGATTTTACGCAACGATCTCGTTTTAGGGTTCCGTATGCAGTTCCCAAGAATATTTTGGAGCGTTTAGGTTTGTTTCTTTGACTGTTCCTGATGTCGAATGTTGATCGATCGACATTTGATTGAGCATTGATTAATACGATCAACCACACTCGATTTCGAAATCGATTGCGTATCGTGCTTTGAGTTGCATGGTATAATGTCGATTAGCTATCCGGCTGAAATTATCAGAGTAGCTCATAACTCGATGACAATGCATTCTAAATCCATTTATCAACATGCAATGCTGACCTAACCTAAATTAAAACGAAAAAGAACAAAATATTTAACGTACATTAAAAAATATATACTAAAAACCAAGTTCTTGTGCGCTTTAAAAGAATAAAATAACCCTCCGGGGGTCATGAGGACCCAAGAGGACATACACATAAAAAACACACCATCACCATATACCTGCTTACAGGTGAACTTGAAAAACGTGGGGCGAATGTTATTGTTATTTTCTATTGAAACGTGTTAAGCAGTAAAAATGCAGGTGAAGAGAAGGAGGAAGTGGCTAGGGTAAGGGGGGAAAGACAAAGGGCCCGGGGGGGGGGAAAGGCAGGAGAAAGGCAAGAAAATGAAAACGGGAAGAGGAGAATGAAAGGGGGGATATGATGGAAAAAGAGGAGCACTAGCATTTCAACAACAACAAACAGGTTCCAACAGTAAAATATTGTTTCAAACCGGTTCGCTAGTTCCCTTAGTAGATTACCGCAAGCAAACTCGCAAACTTTATATTTAAGTATAGACAAGTAACAAGTTTAAGTAACAAGTTTCCACCGAAGTCGCATGTATTCGTAAGTAAAATATTGATACAGAACCCTCGACTTGAGAACGAACATAGCGCTTTATCCTACTTCTTCCAGGTAGTATAACTTTCGTATTGGAAGAATATTGGAAGGTTTACTTCTACAAGGGATGGAGTTGCTACATTTTCTTTTCGGAAAAATATTGGTATTGAGAACGAGCTCCCGTCAAATGTATTTTGATTTCGTAGGCTAAGTGATAAAAGTAAAGTGTCTTTTTTGATTTTTGTGTATAGTTTATAATAAAAATAATGTAATATATATTTCGGATAGTACCTATAAAATTTAAGTATACAGTAGATTACCCACTAATGGTAGTATAGAAAAAAATATATACAAAGATATACCTGTCCCCAATACGAGGGGCACATTGTTACCTGACCGCAGTCATTCATATCCGGTGCCAAAGTATTGGACATTCCCACAAAACTTAGCAAGATAATTAAAGACTAAAATTGAAAAACATCAGAAATGTTACTTACAAAAGATTTTATCTTCAATTTAATCTAAGGCTAATATCCAAAATTTATTATGATCTAGGGCGTCATTAATACATTTAAAAAAAATCTCGTCGTCTACTCACTGTAGACAGAAGAAGGCAGACATTACACTTACTGTGTCTCGAAAGAGAGTCTTGTGTCAGTATTGCAAAACCCCTTAGCGTGTTCCAGATCCCAGCTGTTACAAATCAGGTCAAATTTCAGAAAAGAACCAGCAAACCAAAACCTCTCAGTCATCCAATAAAAAAAAACTCCACCTGCCTGGTGGAGGGAAGCATAAACAAACAGACAATAAAACAGGGGAAAAAGGGAAAAGTAAAAAGTACAAGTCGACTCTACTTTGTATTCATGACTTTCAATAAATAACAGTTCCTGCCCGGTGTGAGAGGAAAGAAGCGCCCCTACCATTGTTTTTTACGCGGCCGCTGGCAATTTGTGGTCCACATACACCAAGCGTGCCCACAGCGCACTGCGCGTACAATATAGCAACATTTTCAGGGCCCTGTGAGCTACTATATATAATGCGTAAGAAAGCGAGATGCCTGATGCACAGGCTGCGGGGCAGCGCTAACAGGATCCTGAAAATGATTGACGGGAAGATTGACGGTCCCATTATCAGACATTGTTGACAGTTGAAACCTTTTTCTACTTATTTAACAAACTAGTTAATAAGTTTACTACTAACAACTTAAATGTATGTATGTCTGTATTAAATCCCACTAACATTATAAATGCGAAAGTTTGGGTATTTGGATGTTTGGATATTTTGATGTTTGTTACTCAATCACGCATCAACCATTGGACGGATCGGGATGAAACTTGGCACACATATAGGTTATGTCCTGGAATAGGACATAGAATAGTTTTTATCCCAAAAACATGTCATTCCTACGGGAAACACATAATTTGTGATGTTAAGTTCTCCACGCGAACGAAGTCGCGGGCATCAGCTAGTAAATAATAATAATAACTGGTTTTAAAAACATTCTTCCTTCCTTTTGGCTTGTTTTTCTACTGTTTATGGCGATGGTAGGCCACTTGTCAGCTGATAACCTTTGGGGCCGACGAATTTGTGGGATGCCTGTCTCCCTGATGACGATTAACGTCATATGTCAGAAAGAGAAGCATTTATATTGTTGACGTATGACGTTGTCCCTCTCGATCAGCACGTACGCTCGCTTCTGATAGCCCTACAACAATTTACGCACACACACTCGCACTCCCCAGCATCATGTAGTTGTAATAGGGGGTAATTAATTCAATTTGGTTGTATAGGGTGTGCCGAGTGTGTGCACGGATTTTAAAATAAACTCCGAACATAACTAGCTCCATAGCTCGAAGACATGAATTCTAAACAATCGAGAATGATATGAGATATGAGCGGTTAGTAGGAGGTAGTCTACAAAAATGGTGAATATTTATTAAGGTTCCCTTTCGACTTCGATTACGTATATTTCTAAGAGGCTTGCTTTCTGTCATTGTCTTGTATTGACTCTACTATTGTTTCTTATTAACTTCAGTTGTGGAGGGTACGCAACAAACTCAAATGCTCCAAATGATGCCAACCTTACCGAGAATACTACGTAAAGAAGCGAAATTTCCCCTCCATCCGTTTAACGTCGACCGCTAAATGGAGCACGACTGTCAGTCGTTACGACGCCGGTGCAGAGATTAACGCTTTAAGTTAGAAAGAGAAGCACTTATGTTGCTGACGTATAACATTGTCTCTCTTTCGATCGCGCTATGTGCTGCAGCCAGTCCTAATTTTACTTACGCGCACACACTCACGTGTACAGACAGGCTGGTGCTCCTGTAATATAAAATAGTAGTAGATGATTAAATCTTATCGCTTGTGTGGAGTATCGGGGTTATACCTACATGCTAGGCTCTGACAGTCTAACAATGGCGGTATAACCTTTGAAGAGGCTGAACTCATTTTGAAGTCTGTTTTTATTTAAATATAACGATAGCATCTTAAAAATATGTTCATTATTCTTCGTTCTTTTGATTGATTGATTAAATATACTTTATTGCACACAAATTACAGAATTTATATGTAGGAGAAATAAACAGTAAATGTACAAGTGGTGGTCTTATCGCTTTTAGCTTTTCTTTTATGTAGAGAATCGACATAGCTTTTTGCTATGAATTTTATATCAGTGAATTACAAAAAAATATGGTTAGAAACTAGCAGTGCCCACGACTTCATAGGCGTTTAGCTCTGGTAGTTTTAATAACTACTTATATCTTGCTTTGGATGTGCTGAAAAAGGTTTACGGGGTAGGAATTAAACCCACTAATGGCGCTTTACTCCAATGACCAATCCACTAGGCCACCGAGGCGGTCCAAAATTATAATTGACTTTAAATCTAAAATTGACGCATAACCTATAATTGACGAAAACCTAAATTATAAATAATAAATATAAATATCACAGACATTCGCACCAATTATCTAGTCCCAAACTAGGCAGACCCTGTGTTATGGTTACTATAAACATACTTAAATAAATATATAAACGTCTAAGGCTTGGGTACAAACATTCATATTCATCATACGAATATTTGCCCCTAGCGGGATTCGAACCCGCAACCTCCAGCGTGGCAGTCCGAGAGCTACCCCGTTCCGCCACGGAGGTCGTCCGAATTGTCGTATTATTGACGTAAAACTTATAATTGATGCAAAACCTATAACCGAATCAAAACCTACAACTGACTTAAAATCTATAATTGACGAAAAATCTATAACTGACTCGAACCAAACAATCTTCTAACAATCACCACATAAATTTCCAACTTTCTTACAACGTCGGCGTCACTCAATCTTTCTCCATTAAGGTGTTACCACACTGGAGTGGTGTTGGAAGGTGATAAATCAGGATATCGACAAAATATCGACTGCAAGTCGTTCGACGTGGCTTGACGCTTTCGCGGAGCATGCTAATGAGGCAGGCTAAGGGCGATCACAGACGAGCGACTAGTCGTGCGACTGACTTACGACTAATGAGATGTGATATTGTGCCTGTTTACATTTTAACATGTTCATACGTGAACTAAACTACAACTAAAGATGTGTATATAATTAATTATGCAAGTGTTGCGTATTACACGTCGTGCTTTATTTTTCGGGCGACGTTACGTGGCGCTTCTTTAGGTAGTAATATTTAATCCTGGGTGGTCCGCTATACTTTTTCAGTACAGATTACTGAGAAGTCGCGATAAAGTCGTGTGTATGCAAACTCCTAACCTCTTATATCGATCATGCTCCGCCATCGACAGGTAATAAATCGGGCTCGAGAACTCGCTTTAAAAAAAGTTAAAACTCACTTCGATGGAAATAAGAAATGAGGAAACAAAAAATAAATGTGGAAGTCTATCGTTTGCGATCTGATTCAGGGTTGCCATGTTATGTTGGAATGGACGTCTTCAGATGGTGGAGAGATGAAACCAAGAAGTAATATATTATCTTTGGCCAAGATGACGTTATGGTTTAATTTCTATTTATTAGATTTACACCTCACTTCAAGTCATCGACATAGCCGAAAGGATTAGCAAGCTGAAGTGGCAGTGGGCCGGCCACATATGCCGCAGAACCGACGGCCGTTGGGGAAGACAAGTTCTAAAGTGGAGACCGCGGATCGGCACTCGCAGGGTGGGACGCCCCGCCGCCAGGTGGACCGACGACCTAGCCGGTAGCCGATAGCGGCTGGATGCGGAAGGCGGAGGACCGGGTGTGGTGGGGTTCATTGGGGAAGGCCTATATCCAGCAGTGGACTTCCAGCGGCTGACATGAAGATTTACACTTAAAATTTCATACAACAAACTTCTTTCTACTTGCATAGTAACTTAAAACATCAATTCGAAAACTACTGTAACTTAACATGAGAATTATCTGTCTTTATAAACTAACTTTACCTCATTACATATTCTCACGTCGAGATTCGAGCTACACCACAGTTAGAATGTATTTAATTTATGCAATGTTAGAAAAACATTTCAGTATCTCTGAAATAAACAAAAGGGATGAGGGGGAAGAGAGGTGGGAGAGGAATAAGCTGTTCGCTTAGACATAGGTTGTAAATATGACTGCACCTACGCAATTTTATTTACTGTTACTTTTTTCAATTGGCTTTAAGTCTGTCCATATCCAAGGCTAACGAAGCGGCACAGTTAGATAGAAAAATGACTTGCTATTTTAGATAAGATGTGCTTTAAAGGTATAGTAAGTAAGCTAAAACCTACTTTAAGACATCTGCATCTGTCGTACAGAATGTAAGGATTGCGTAAAAAAAATGTTTTATAGCTTTCCTGAAGTATTTCAGAAAATAAATTTATTTAAAAAAATTTCATAATTTTCTCAACACTGCCGATCATTGTTACATGTTTGTTGGAAACTTCAGCTCAATCGGTCCAGTAGTTTTCGAGTTATCTGCCGGACAAACAGACAAACAAACGGACTAAAATATTCGATACGAGGGGATCCATTCTTACGGAGTAAAATAAATATAATAAAATAACAAAGACCAAAACAATTCTTTTTTATGTATGGTATACTTTGAACCAATATTTAGGAATATCGATTTGTGTGGTTCCCGACTTAGAATAGGGCCACCCCCAATCTTCCCGTTGGGTATCGTCAAGACGACTAAGGGATTGCACCAGGGACAAGCAGCAGCGTGCTCATTTGTATATTAGTACCATTACTGCGATCAGCAATCCGCCTGCCAAGCGCGGTGATTATGGTAAATCCTCCAATGGACAGCCCACTAAAAATGGCATTTTATTGGGAAGGCTTGTGTTCAGCATTGAACATATTTAGGCTGATGATGATATGTGGCAGCCCTAGTGTAATCGATATTTTTAAATCAGAGATAGTATCTCTCGAATGAGCGATTATCGTGTCAGTGGGAATGACATTCTGAATTGAAATAGATAAGCAAAATATCGACTGCGTCTTTAATCAGTGTTTCAGCAAAATGAAACAGTTTATTCATAATTGTATATTTGCTATTTTGCATGTTGAACAATAAAACTATAATGCACATCCCCATAAAACTAGGGCTGCCATCTCTAAACTCTGCAAATTAGGATAAAAAGCATGAATGCCTCGGATTTTAGAGCTTACAACCCGGACATGTCAACAGAGTTTTTTTAAGTTACTTCGTAAAATAAGTACTGCCGCCTGCACTCCCCGCGGTGGCCAGACGGGTTGGGCAGGCCTGATTGATGTTTTATAATGTACTAGCTGTGCCCGCGGCTCCGGAGAATCCGCTCCAGTTCCCACTACCGCTCCCGTTCATTTTCCCACTTCCACTCCAACTCCAACTTAGACTCTCGCACTCGCACTCCCACACACGCACTTCCAGATCCAGGTCCCGCTCCCACTCCCGCGTCTACCCCCCTTTACCCTGCCGTATATTAATAGTTTTCAAAAACTCACATTACATTGGTACCATACCCGCTCCCGCTACCGCTCACGAATTCAGTCGAGCATTTACATCCTACACTACTCGCAGTGTATGCGAGTTTTCGGAAACTACAAATTCGCATAACTTTTGTTTGACTCCACCGATTGCAATGAAATAAAGCCTATATGTTACACCGAATTAAGCACTATGTTTCTGTGAAAAGTTCATCAAGATCGGTTCAGTAGTTCTTAAGTGATGCGCGCACAAACAAAAAGATAAACAGACAAAAATTCCAAAAATGATCGAAATGTGTTCTGTTACTTATCCTTAGGCCCCCAATTTTTTATTTGCAAATATCTTCACTGTACAGTCACGCGAAGTTTACGTTTTTATTTAATAAATGTCAGTTTGAATTTTTCTTATATCTTTATTATTTAAGGAACAATCGACATGGTGGCACTTTTCTGTTCCACCCTGTAATGTATTTTGACTTCATTCAATTCATATATTCTTTATTGTCCACCAAAACATATAAAAATCATCAGGCGTACATACAAGTGATTCAAATACTTTGGTACATAATTTAATATTGTTATTTTAGTTATTTAACTATATGAAAAAACATAGTTTTATTGAGTCATACAGCGGACAGAGAGACAGACGAACCAAAAAATCTTAGCTATCAGCTATCCATGTAAACGGAACCCTAAAAACGTTTACAATTTAAACGACCATGTCTACTTCACGCTCAAAGTGTACAAAAAAGTGTGCCCCGCAAAATGAGGACTCAGGTGTTCTTCGTCCACGCAATATCCCTTCAATTTCCCGCTAAGCCTGAGGGTAGTATAGTGCATGTAAAAGTGTATATGGTTTCAGCGTTATGTTACGGCTGTACCGTTTAAAACTGAAGTAGGTTTTGTCCCCTTTTAGGTAAAAGTGTGCTTCGAAACCCTAATTTATTAAAAGAAAAATCTGGCAAAAGATGAAAATTCATGACAGGATTTGAAGCTGCTGCCGGCCCGATCGGGGTCTTTATTGTCAACTGAGATACTACTCTGGACTTATTCCATCTATATTCTGGACAGCCAGCGTCAGATGTCACCCAAGATCCTCGGCGGAGATCCAAGGCCTCAAAATTACCTCAAATGTATGAGTTTCCCGTTTTTTCATATTTCTTGCCAGGAGTTTACTCGTAAATGATCTACATAGCCGAAACGATTAGGAAGCTGCAGTAGCAGTGAGCAGGTCATAACTATCGTAGATCCAGTAGCCGCTGGGGGCGATTTCTGGAGTAAAGCCAGTAAGCGAACATGACATAGGTGGTGACATGACCTTTTCTGAGGAGGATCTTTATAAATTCTGTGTAAATTAGTATAATTAATATATTTTATTTTACCGGGTTGCCAAGACCGGTTGGACGATAAATGAAACATTTGGATTTAAAATTTCAACTTTAACTTATTTATTCAAATAAACATACATAAATACAAACCTACAGTGCAGGTACCTACGTGAGTGTAGGCAGTGCTGAGTGCCGCCTGGGTGTGCGCCAATTACACCCCGACTTCGGGTTTTTTTTCCCATCGAAAACGGTATACAAGGCCGCCATCCGTGGGCATGGCAACTATGCTGTTGCTACGACGATATACTGCGGCGGCCAATCCGGAGAGGCGAAATGACTGTCTGCCCGCTGCGCACGCACTACTACAGCCGAAAAGTCATTACTGTCACAAGACTCTTGTTATTTAGTGTTTGTTATTGTTATACAGTTTTTCTTTTATATTTTAGGTGATAAAAGGTGTTTTTTAATAGTTTTATGTCCAGCCAGACAAGCACGTCGTCGTCACAGACGCTGCTCGGATGCCCTATTTGCGCTGACCAAAAGTTATACAAGGGCCAACGCGGCCTGAATATCCACCTTAGTCGGCGCCACATCCCGCGTATAGATGCACCGTCGTCACAACAGCACTTGCCCGACGACGGGGGCGGCAGCGCGGGGATACCAGCCGGCGCAGATGGGGCATCGGGAAGCACAACGTTCTCAGCTCGCCTCGCACATTTTAAACACAACGTGACTGTCGTTAAAAGAATCCCGAAGGCAGCGCGCCATACAGTCGCCAGAAGTCTCTCGGAACACATAGCCAAGGTAGTGCACAGCAACGACCAAGCATCCTGGGAAGCGTTACTTACATTCCCATACAAGGTACTTCACATAGAGCGAGGGAATCGAACCAATGGTCTTTCCTTGTCCTCATTCATTAAAAGAAACGCAGCCCAAAATCACTTTCCATCAACAGACCAAGGCCACGATCCTGTCGGCCACGCCCGCCCCTCATGCAGGGCCCGACAGGTTGAGAATAAGCTTGCTGAGGGCAATGTAAGAGGGGCCGCAAAACTTTTATTCTCCGGGGACTCCTTGGCTATAAACTCTTCCGACACACTTCAGGCACTTAAAGACAAGCACCCTACTCCTTCCCTCACGTTTCAGCTCCCGAATCCTCCTTCACCTACTCAGCAACCCCTTCAGGTTAGCGAGGAGGATACGCTGCATGCCATCCGCTCTTTTCCTAATGGTTCTGCTGGCGGCCTGGACGGCATTACCCCGCAACATCTGAAAGACCTTACCAACCCGGTGGTAGGAGAAGCAGGTAAGCACCTCCTCAGGGAAATTACTGCCTTGGTAAACCTCTTACTGGCTGGGCGGGTGACTGAGGAGGTAATTCCGATCCTCTACGGTGCGAACCTTATTGCGCTTACTAAAAAAGATGGGGGTATCCGTCCAATCGCTGTTGGCAGCACCCTAAGGCGCTTGGCATCAAAACTATGCTGTCGCGCATTCCATGAAAGACTGACTATAAAATTCAAACCCCGACAGCTAGGTTTTGGTGTCAAAGGAGGATGCGAAGCGGCAGTCCACGCAGCCCGTACTTTTCTCAGTACCAATGATTATGAGGTTTTTATTAAAATAGACGTGAAAAATGCATTTAATTCGGTTGACAGGGGCGTTCTTCTCAAAGAAATTCAAAACGAATTACCAGAAATTTATGGATACTTGTGGCAATGCTATGGCGCTCCTTCTAAATTACTTTTTGGAAACCAAGAAATCGCCTCCTGCGTGGGCTGTCAGCAGGGAGACCCGCTCGGTCCCGTCATATTCAGTCTAGCCATCAATTCAATAATATCATCTTTAGATTCAAAATTTAATCTGTGGTACTTGGATGACGGTTCGTTGGGAGGCTCAGCAGCTACAGTGCTGGGTGACCTACAAACCATTATCCATCGTTTTTCACAAATTGGGCTATCCTTAAATTCTAACAAATGTGAAATTTACATACCGTCGTCATTTTCGGATAATGACCGCTCCAACTTTCTGACGGCCTTCAACTTACTCACGTCAAACATTTCAGTTCAAACTAAACAATCACTCAGTCTTCTGGGAGCCCCAATTTTTGAGCAAGCAGTCCCCATTTTCATAAATTCAAAATTAACTTCTTTTAATCAGTCTACAAATCGCCTTTTGGAAATAAAACCACACGCGGCCATTTACATTCTCCGGCTCTGCTTGTTCACTCCCCAATTCACCTATCTGCTCCGATGCTGCCCAGCTTGGAAGTTCCCTCAAGTCACTGCAGGCGTTGACTCCTCACTTCGCGACGTGGTCTCACAGATATTAAATATTCAGTTCGATGATTGCTCGTGGGCCCAGGCGTCTCTGCCTATAAGATATGGCGGACTGGGCATCCGGTCGACGTCTAGTATAGCTCTGCCAGCATTCCTGTCCTCTGTCTACAGTACGCTCACCCTCGCCGCCGAGATTCTTAATGTATCACGCTCGACGGACGTTGCGGTGCCGTGCTTAGCGGAGGCCAGGTCGGCATGGCTCGCCGCTTGCCCGGGAGAGGACGCACCTTCTGACGCGAATTTGGGGAGTCAACGCTCATGGGACGAGCCCTGTTTAAAATCTGTGTACACTGACCTCATTAACAATTGCCGAGATGACACGGACCGAGCGAGACTCATTGCTGTGTCAGAGAAGGAGTCAGGGCAGTGGCTACACGCTTTGCCCTCTGAGAACCTGGGAACGGTTATGGGCCCTATACATCTGCGCATAGCCGTATGCCTGCGTCTCGGGGTCAAAGTGTGTGAGCCACACAACTGCGTATGCGGCCGAGGCGTGGACCAGTTCGGACACCATGGACTGTCATGTGTGAGGAGCGCCGGCCGAATGTATCGCCACGGCGCTATAAATGACCTCATCCGTCGAGCCCTTGCAACCGCCTCCGTGCCGGCAACTTTGGAACCAAGTGGCATGTCGAGGGACGATGGCAAGAGGCCCGACGGAGCGACCCTAGTGCCGTGGACCCGGGGCCGAGCACTGGTGTGGGACGCCACTTGTGCGGATACTCTGGCCGCGTCCCACATCCAGAAAACAGCTCACAAAGCCGGCGCCGCCGCCGAAAATGCCCAGTTCCTCAAGCGTCGCAAATACTCGGGTTTGACGGACCATTACGAGTTTGCGGCGCTTGCGGTGGAGACAATGGGTCCATGGTCGTCCGACACAAAAAAAAATATTATTGATATTTCGAAGCGACTGGTCCTCGCCTCCGGAGACCCCAGGGCTGGCGCGTACCTCGCACAAAGGCTTAGCCTGGCGATCCAGCGAGGTAACGCCGCCAGTGTCCTGGGGACCATGCCGTACACAGGCGAGCTGGACGACGTGTTTTTACTGTAACGCGTTTTATATATTAGTTTTTAATACTGTATATAGTTGTATAAATTTTCATTAAGGTAATCTATACATTTTATTTTATAAAGAGGTGACATACATAGAAAAAATCATTTCTCAAACCAAGGTTACGAATATTGTTAGGCATCCCAAGTAAAAGATGAACAATATATAATTCACTTAACAATTTCAGCTTTAGTAAATACAAAAAATCGAATTGTCGAGCTGTTTTCTTCAATCAAGTAAATTATCTTAGATTAAAACAGTTATATACTTGTCTTAACTATAAGAAAAAGGTTATTGAAAGAATCTTAATGTCGTCGACTTAATGAAGCGGTATTGTTGATTAAACAATATTTATACTTGAACTAATGACAAAACAATGGAAGCTTTGGATGGATAATACATATTGTTGGTTTAAGTATTTCGAATTATCAACTGAATTTTTTTCAATTCATTTAGCTGAGAATGTTTATTTTTAAGAAAGACTTTCAGTGTATCCATCTAACAATATATATTTTTGAATTGCTTGTTCTAAGAATAAATATTGTTGGACTAAGCTGTAACATTATCAACTATCAGATGAAGTTTTTAGTTACTTCATTTAACAATGAATTTTCTTGGTTGTACCATTGATATTGTTTGATCAAAATTTATATTTTTGGTATAATGATTTGATGTTTCCACAAAAAAAAAACAGAGTAGTCAGACATGAAACCGCTACTCCTAAAAAGATTTAAAAAAATAAACAAAATGCACCAATTATCTAATTAAATGTGACAAACACACCAAGACGAATACTCCAAAGTTCCGAATATATTTTTCCCGTTATTGTATCGGAAAGCGAACGATATTTCATTTTGATTAATTGAACGGAAACGACGCGATGAGTATCCATTTCATATAAATGAACTTCCGTTTCCTGCATAAGTACCTATCTTTTTAAACTTGTTTTTCCTTTTCAATTTCAGTTAAAGTAGGTCACCTAATACTTACTGAAGATATTTTGCAGTTCAAACTTGAAGCACTTACCTGAAAAATATAAAAAAACCATGATAAACAAATAATCTATACATAATATTTATGTAAACCAGTACTGTTTCTTTCTAAGTTTAACGAGAAAACTTGAAAAAGATAGGTTTTTAGGAAAAAATCTGTCTAGAAAATAAAGTCCGTCGGTCCATAAATAACCATTATGATACAGATAGGATTTTTTTCTTTCTATTTTCTCCGATATCGTACGTTTATCTGTACATTAGGCCCGATTCTTATGGCACACATTTACAATTTGAAATCACTAAAATTAGTTTCGTCTTTTTAATATTCCTCTTCATAATATTGTGTGACATGGATAGCAAAAAATTTAGTGCTGTCAAATTTATATTTTGTGCTTAGAATGGGGCACATTATCTACATGTAAACGTCCACTATGTGACAAAGGCTTAACATATGCGGGAGTAATTAACATACTAGCTGCAGTAGTCACTATTTTAAAAAGTATGCATGTTTCTATGTAAATTATGCATATTTCTATGTAAAGTATGTGTATTTCTATGTAATGTATATATGTTTTACTATTTGTTCAATGAACAAATAGTAAAACAATTTCTTTATTTACATGTAGAGATACAGTTTGAATACAATTTGCATGTGCCTTGTTTAATTACAATTTATATATTACTAGCTGTTGCCCGCAACTTCGTCCGCGTGGACAACTTAATATCACAAATTGTTATGTATTTACCGTATGAATGAGGTGTTTTTTCGGCATAAAAACTATCCTATGTCCTATTCCATTACCTAACCTATATGTGTGCCAAGTTTCATCCCGATACATCCAGTGGTTGTAGCGTGATTGAGTAACAAACATCCAAACTTTCTCATTTATAAAATTAGTGAGATACTTTACAAATATAACAAGTTTCCATTTAACTCATTTCAATTAACTTTTCAATTACTTTCCCAATCGAATGCCGCGGATACAGTCATAAAACCCTGTCACCAACACAGAGGACCATAAGGTCTATATACAACATGTAGTTCGTGATGTAATCAAACTGCTTGGTCCACCATATACAGGCTGATTTATTAAAGCATTGGTGCAATATGTATTTTGCCACTAAAATTTTGTTTTCTTATAGTAAACTAGCAAACGCCCGCGGCTTTGCCCGCGTGGTGTAAGTTTTTATTTACCGAGGGTACCATTTTTCCAAAGGTAAACATGAGCCTATGTTCATCTACATGATGTTATATGTACAAATCAAAAAATTATGGTGATCAGTTGAATAGCCGAGCCGTGAAAGCGTAAAAAACACACAAACACTCTTTCGAGCCCTTAGGGGATGGTTTTTGAAAAATTGTAATAAATGTGTACAATTGTAAAATTTTTAGAGTACTCCTACAAAGTTTCGAATTGATAGGAACATGTAATAGATTTATTCCATACAAATTTTGAACCCCTGTTTTACCACCTTAGGGGTTGAATTTTGAAAAAGCCTTCGATAGTGCATACCGGAGATACATAAGGAAGCTTTGTGCTAAATTTGAAGTTTCTAGAGCAATCGTTTTGGAGACTACTACTTTCAAACTCCATTTCAGCCCTTTAGGGGATGGTTTTTCAAAAACTATAAAACACGTGTTGAATCATTAAGGTTTTAGAGTATCCCTACAAAGTTTCAAATTGATAGGTATATCTAAGAAACGTTCTCCATACAAACTTTGAACCCGTTTGACTCCCTTAAGGGATGAATTTTGAAAATCTGTTGCTTAGTGCTTGCCTATGCTATATAAGGAACCTTTGTGCAAAATTTCAAGTCTCTAGACTCAGCGGTTTGGGCTGTGCGTTGATATGTCAGTCAGTCAGTCAACCAATTTTTTTTTTGTAGATATAGATGAAAGTTTTATTTTTCCTTATAATAATTTAATGGAGGTATATGCGACTTTTTATATGCCTCCCCCCGGGATATTTATTCAAATATTCAAATAAATAAAAAATCTTTGTGGTTGCCTTCGAAACTTAAGGTACTGCATGCAATATTTAAATATTAGTCGGTAAGTCAGAAAAAGTAAACTGTGCAAATTATACAATTTCATGACTTGCTTACGTGCACAGAGTTTCATTAGAATCGGTCTTAACATTTTAAGAATATATGAATTGAAAGTTTGGTAGCTCAAGTTTTATCATTATTCATTATCAGTCTGTCGTTCATTGCTGTACATAGGCTGTTATTGAATAAAATACCTATACAGGTAACATCTTTTCCAACACTATGATTATACGAACTTGTTTTGCTGCTAGTTTTTCTTTCATGTACAGTGTTACATGTACTTATATTTTGTTTCCGAGACGCAAACGTATGATATTTTACACGTAATGGAATATAAGTTAGGGTTTTATTTTACTTTTGTCTTCGCATTTCCGTGAGTCTAGAAACCAAAATAGCTTACCCAGACATTTCCTATCAAAAATACGTTCTGTCTTCAGTATGTACATCATCACATGAAACATGTCGAATTAAACATCATCCTGTCGCTAGTCCCCGGCCCTAGATTTGACGATGCGATAGATGACTGATCCCCTCGGAAGGTCAAAAGGGTGTAGCGGTAATAAAACAAAAACTGGATATATGGAACGTAGTTATTTGAGAAAGGGTTCCGTATACGCAAGTAATTTTACTTTATATCTTGATGTCACGTTGACTTGAAAGGGACAGAGGGACTTGATTAAGTTAGTTCGCCTCTTTTATTTTCTATATTAATTAACTTTATAACTCATCAACTCACTTCATCCAACGATACAAACTACAGATCTACTCATAGGCTACACTTGCACTTACTCAACTTGTTAACGTGATCAATGAGGTATGTATGAACTCCTCCATCCAATTAATCCAGTGGAAATCCATGGGCTCCAAATTACTTCAAATGTACGAGAAAAAAACCGTTGTGCTAAATATAGGCAGGTATGTCTATGCGTGTATTTTAGGGTAACAATTTTTAAGGCATTTTTCCCCCGAAAACTAACAAAGTTGCTTCGGAGAAGTAGACTTAAGATGGGCAACAAAGCGAAAAGCTAGTTAACAAGCATAATGGAAGTGGACTAACTATAAGCAACTAAAGGTCGATACTCAACACCGGAGAACGTCATGCCCAATAATTTATCGAATCTTTTATAACCCCACGCTCACGCCCAATGCCACGCTCCCGCTCCCGCTCCCGCTCACGCTCACGCTCCCGCTGCCGCTGCCGCTCCCGCTCCCACGTCCAATCCCATCCCCACACCCACTACAACTTTTACGTAAGTTTTTATTTATTAGATAAGACATAGACATAAACATACTTTATTCATAACTTCCGTTAAGGTCAAATAAAAATTATACACAAGTTAAATGAAATCAAATTATAAAGCAAATTAAACACAATTAAATTAAATTTTTAAGTTTCTGTTCCTATGACAGATTCTGCATTGGTGAAATATTTAATTAAATATATTCTTTTTCATGAACTTTAGGGGGTTAGGCAATGACGGCCATTGAAACGCTCGAATTATTACACTCGGATACCTACTGATGACGTTTTTTTATCAGTATCTCCTAACATTTGACATGCTCAAAATGAAATAAAAATTGGATAGGTAATAGTCAGAGCTACAACCTTAGTAGTGCTAGTGAAAATATTTCACGGAATATTAATAGGGACCTTCCTTTTCAAGGGATTTTATTAACTGTAGTGCTATTCTCTGAAATACAAATTCACGTGCGAGTCTCACTCAAGTGACTTACATCTAAATAAATAATACTAGCGATATCTTTGTTTAACATTTATTAATATAAACGGTTTTTCCCAACGCGCTTAGTAACTTCTCCAGCAATATATGTGAATACGTCCTCCCCCCACTCCACTTTCCTCCTTCCTTCTTTATCTTTATATGTAAGGACTTTTAATCAGCATGAAGGGTTCCTACAAGAAAAATGAACTGCCCAATGGGCATTTAACGCATATTCTCCGAGCTTTTGAACGCCCGACATGATGAGGAGTAGTGGGCATTGACCTTAATAGAGAAAAGCACAGTACTAAAACTTAACTTGAACTCAGGCAGTTCAAGTTGAGACAACAAATTTATATCGGCGTCCGATCGCTCAGGAACTTGTACAAGCCGACGTAACAAGGTTATACCTTACCTCTGTTTGGTATAACAAGACGGAACAAACTTGCTGTGCTATTCAAAGACGTTCGTAAAACTAGAGTAAGGAACATCTGGCACGGGGTGTGGTAGCGCATATTTGGGAAGGTGGTCATACTGGTGGTGAAAGACTGGTGGAGAATACCCGGGACCCCAGAGCGGGCGGCTACTTTGCCCAGCGCGTAAGCCTCGCAATACAGCGAGGCAATGCCGCCAGTCTACTGGGTACTCTGCCAGCAGGGGACGAACTGGGGTCAGTTTTTTATTTGTAGTGTATGTATATAGTTAGGTTTAGTATTTTTAATTATTATTTTATTGTGATTAATTTTTTAACTAAATTTTTTTTTTTATTCTTAAGGAAAAACGAAGTTGAATGAAAATGAATCTTTTTGATTCGATGTTTTTATTTTACTTTGAGTTTACTTTTAATGCCCACTTCCTTAGGATCCTTTCCTTTTAGGATTTTCATTGTTATTGGGACTTCTTCATATACCAAGGTCAGTGGTACTGGTTTCCGAAAATCTGTACCGGTATTTCAAGCCCCAAGTGTATTCTCGGAACCTGTTTATAGACGTAGGACTGCGAATACACGTTTCTCATTGTTCAGTAGTCACGTACCAACAACACACAAGTACACGTATCGCTTTACCAAACCAATAATGTGTGTATTTGTGTGTATATGTCAATAACACGAGTACGAGACCTCCATAAACCACGTGACTGAAATGAAGTTTTACTACGGGAGAGGGTGGGTCTAAGCTAGTGCTCGAAGAGTTACTTGGTGTGTCGGTTGTTAGAAGATACTTGGGTTATTGTACTGCTGAAATATTGCGATATCTTGTTTCACTTTTACAAATATAAACGATTTGGCCCGATACGCCGACTTCTCCATAGCACTGTAGTTTTATACTCTTTTGAAAATATTAACTGTGTGGACAGATACCATTTAAACTGTAGCAAGCCGAGCTAATGTTAATTTGTGTCTTATGATGGGAGCTTCTTTAAGTGCCGTCGTGTTGATATACGAAAATAGCTACAATTTGAAGTAATTATAGTACGATTAGCATATCTTCTGCTTAAAGCTTACGCAGTGATATTGCCTCTGAGTGAGATCTGAGTATCACCCAAAAAATTAATGATGTATCCAACGCTGGACAGGTGAGGTGGTGATATCAAAGCTTAAAAGCCAAGAAGGGGAAGGGGGGTCAATAGTAGACAAAATCGGGGCACGTGGTTTATGGAAGCTTACGTAAAACCCGAGCGGTCTACACATACATATATTCACGCTATATCCCTAACTGTATAATCTTAGGCAGGTTTATTAAGATTAACCGCGTTATTCGAGCGACGGCATTAAATAATTAGGGAGACGCTATCAAAACCAAATTATCTTCAAATTTCTTGGAGCATAGAGCGCCTACAGGGAATCTTGATAGACAAGTAAGATGGTGTTGGAATTGTAATTTGCCTATATAGAAACAGCGTCTCAGAGGTTATACTCAAACATTACATGGTATTCAGATATGAATGATTTTAGAAATACATATTAGTAGAAAAAAAATCATGATAAGTGAAACCCCATATCTTAAAATATATGGAAATCGTTGTATGCTTGTAATAATATAATCACATTTTAAATTAAGTGACTACCCGTCCTAGTACCTTATCCAATTATGATAAAGTTAAAATTAGACTGAATTTAGAGATTTGTTTTAATAGAGTACTGACGGAACGTCATCTGATTTCAAAATAGCTGGGTTTCTTGATACTTCTTATCTTAAATACCTATGATGCCTCTTCGAAAGCTGTGGTGGTTTATTATCTCACTTACAAACTGAATGTCAAATGCCAACTTTATAAAAGACTGTTGTCTGGATAATATCACTTACATCAATACGACCGCCTAGTTTGTTTTGTACAGCGTACTCTATCTTTGTATATGTTTTTTGTGAAATAAAGTGTATTTGAATTGAATTTGGAGACGTACTATGTAGCAACTCTTGACTACTAACTTAATGATAAAACCTTTTGCATACCATTACCTATTGCATAAAACTTCCCTCAAACTGTCTGCCCCTATCATCTAATCTATGACTAAGTAAGACCGATCTGTAGGTACTAGGTAGTCGTATCAAGGTAACTTCCGAGTGGAGAGAACTCCGAGGATCGTATTAAAATATTCCACCTAATTGCAAAGTTGACAATCTTGAGCAGTCGGTGAATATTTTACCAGCAAGGTAAGGGTCGCTGGCTGGGGCGTGTACAGATAAAGTTTTCAGAGACGTGGGGAAGGGGGGTAATATCTACTCGATATGTATACTAATAGAAATATGTTGCTTGCAGGGTGTAATCAAGACCAGTCAGTATGGGAAAGTCAGAAACTATATCTCTTATATTCTAAGGAACTATAGCGTAAATTTTAGAGATAGAAGTGACTTTCCTTATGCTGAGTCAGAGCCCTTTCTGTAGCACAGCACTACACTCACTGTTACTGTTTCATTGTTATGTGTATTTGCTGTACCTCTGTACCAATATGTGATCAATTTGTAACATTGTATTTTGTCATGTGTTTAAGATTAAATGGATTATCTATCTATCTTCCTGATCCGGCTAATTCCATCCCAAGCATTACTAACCGGTACGGTCTTTACTTCATAAGACGTATGCTCC
Source organism: Esperia sulphurella (assembly GCA_947086405.1). Lineage (NCBI taxonomy): Eukaryota > Metazoa > Arthropoda > Insecta > Lepidoptera > Oecophoridae > Esperia > Esperia sulphurella. Next base: position 4,928,922 of record OX352281.1, on the reverse strand, counting down.
CACGCCCATTTGTCAACGATAGATGTGACCTGTCTACTGCCATTTCTTTCTACTAATTCTCTCTCTCACTCGTATGTCGGTTGAAATTATTGCGTATCCTTCAAATAAACAACTCGGATACAATTATTTAATTGTAACTCTACATTTAATTAAACTACCTATAGCTCACCCAGTCACAAATTCTTGTTCCACATATGCTTTATTTCTAAGACCTTCATGTCTCGTATTATCATCACCAAAACCGGATTTCAGAAACCCGTCACCTCACACCCTTGTGTTGGCGCTTATCCACTTTGAAATCATTAATGCGAAATGGGGAAGTCTGTCATGCCTATATGAGATTTATGAAACATTTTCTATCCTATTTACCTGTGCCGGAGCTTCTGGTAATCTGTATTTCCGGAATATTCCCGGGATTTTGTCTTTATGAGATACGATTATTGTTTCTTAGAAATAAAGACGTTTTTTCATCTGCTTTGCCTGGTCAGGTCGTAAAGGTAAGAACTTAAAGGCGGCGGAGATATACCTTTATATCTCCGCCGCCTCGTTAGTGGCTTGGCCATTGGACTCGAGCACCCGAGGTCGTGTATTCAATTCCCACTGTGGACAGGCACTTTGTGTAATTTGTACTATCGGTCTGGATATTTGTGAGTAGTCCAATCCTTGTTTTATTTCCATTGCACAGGAGAAACTCTGAAAGTTGGTTAGTATAAATGTAATATTTATTTTAAAACATTTATTTTGTTCATTTTCTATGCTTTTGACGACAATTGATTTTATAAGATGCAGAACGGCTAATAAAACCGATATGAGATATTGTACATTAGCATCTGGAATATATTCTTTGTGGGCCAAATATAAATGAATTTAAAAAGAAATTATAATTTTCACGGGTAAATATTTTTCAAAATGAAATTTTATGAACAATGGAAACATTGACATTTTAGTACTTGGAAGTTTGAGAAATTTTGGACATACAACGCTTTGACAGTTAAATATTAAGCCCAGAAAGGGAATCTATAGAAGGTAGAGCAACATAGTCTAGAAATATGTATTTTATTACAATGCTTTACCCTTCAAATCTAAAAAAAAACATTCATTACTGGCAAGTCTAGTAATATTTTTTACTTACTGCTATTGAATCCTTTACAAGTAATTAAGTATTAAGTAAGTATTCATTAGGTAATATAATAACCAAGAAAATCGTGTCTGTACGTTGATTTAAAAATTATAAAGTGAATGTTTTCTTCAATGTCACGCAACATATAAGTATTATAATAGAAATTGGTTTTAGGGGTGTGTCTCCATACAAACGTTACATAAAATTGCAATTATTTATATTACCAACCCCTCCTCTCCCTCACCATTCCTCGATATAAATTCTACTCTGTTACAGGCTCCAGGCTGATCTTTCCAGGTGATCACGAAAGCAAACCATTTATTTCCCTAAGACTGGAGATAGCTACGCACTTTTCCTATCCATCGAATATCTTCGGCAATAAAATTAATTCGATCTCCGAACGTTCCAGCGACCGCACCTTTACAGGGCTCGTAAACATTTTATAGGGAGTGTTCTAAAACAAAGGGGAACCATGCTGTGTTTATGTCAGCCTAAGAGTAAAAGTATAAGTTTCGTAATAATTGCTGTATAGGAGTAAGATCTCTTAGCTTAGCTTTTTTCGATCTGTCAGACCACACTACTCATTAAAAATTCTAAAAAACGGTATAAAAATCAATTTAACTACTACAAAAATTAAATTACAACTTCGCGGCATAACTCAGGAAATAGTATACCCGATTTCGAAATGCGTTTTGTATAAAACAAAAACGAATGGATTATGTCTTCATCACTTATACCTACATCACTTTAGTTCAGGATCTAGCTGGTTCATGTAATAAGTTGTGGTTGGAGGGAGGTAGTTCGGAATGTTAAACTTCCATTTATAGTGCTGCTATAGGTAACTGTCACACTCCTCTGAGACGGACGGAAGTATTAACTCGGTCCCCCCACTATCCGTGTCCCGTAAAGAAGTTCCCGAACTAACGGCGAACGACCTATGCGCCAACAGCTATTAAGTAAATACAACCACGTGAATTCTGAAAGATTAATTGACATGACATGGGATCGAATTCGTTCCTCTTGAAAGAAAATTTACGTCATTCCGACATTTTTGCCTCCGACGTGTTATAGGTGTATGTTAGGGGTATACACACATTCAAGATGACAAGTTCGACTCGACAATATTTATTGAACAACAATGTCAAGCCTAAGAAACGTCTACACATCTTATCTTCTTAGGGGGCTAGGAAGACCTGGCGACCATTCGAGCCTTCAGGATCTTTTGTGCCAAGCCCCTGTCCACCAACCGTGCCCCAAGCCGATTTGATGAACTTCAGATACTCCGTAGAATTTCTTCTTTGGCATATGTAGGTTTCCTTACGATGTTTTCCTTTACTGAAAAGTCTGTGGTATTATAAATAAACCGTACTTAAGTTTCAAGAAACTCATTAGTATGGGCGGGGTTTGAACCCACGACCTCATGAACGTGAGGCGAGTGTACAACCAACTAGGTTACCACCATAGTGTTTTGTGGCTACCACGGTTCTACACACATTATTATTCAACTTTCGCCAATCGACTCGTGTCGCCCGATAATTCTGTCTTTTCCGATTGTTTGGAATGATGTTACTTTTATTGAAACTAGCCTTATAATTTTGTAGCTATTTATTGCACTGACACATGCCATTACAAACACATAAATCTTAGCAAGAAATAATAATAATATTAGTGTACATCTCATACCCGGCCACCTGATCCCAAACTAAGCAGAGCCTGTACTATGGGTATCGCACAGCTAATATATACATAGATAAATCACATTCAGACGCAAACGCTCATCACACATACTCGTATGTCTGCCCTGGGATGCAGATAAGTGCACTACCGACTATTCTGCAGGGTCGTCAAAATCAGAAGATATAGGGCGACTTTGTCGACAAAGCCTAGGCGACAAACGTCGAACGACACAAACTCATCTACACACTTCGATTTCATTTCTTAATCCAACCTTGTCCCAGTGTCGGGTGCAATGCCTTGGTAAAACCATTCAACTCTCTGTTCTTTGTTTCGACCGAAATCACTCCTGATTTTCGCTTCTTTCATCTGACAGAAAGCCTAAACCTTTATCACATCTTTCGCCATCATAATTTCATTTACTTTATAAATAAATCTCAGACATTCATACCAATAATCCAGTTCCAAACTAGGCGGAGCCTATAGGAAGTATGTATGAAAAATGACGTATTATATAATTTAATCTAATCTAATAAATAAAATCGTAAACATCGCGTGTCTGTACATTGAAGATATTTGCAAAAAAAAATTGGGGGGTCTAAGGATAAGCAACAGAACACATTTCGATCATTTTTGAAATTTTTGTCTGTTTGTCTGTTTATCTGTTTGTCTGTGAGTTTCTGCACGCATCACTTAAAAACTACTGAACGGATTTTGATGGACTTTTCACAAAAACATGGTGCTTAACATTTAGTCTTTATTTCATCGCAATCGGCTAACTCAATCAAAAGTTATAGACATTTTTAGTTTTCAAATACATTAGTTAGGTAAGGTTATTATGCAATATATTGCTTAAAGTAGTATTTCCGTACCTACTATTCAGATTGCGATGAGTTTGGATTACATTTGGAGCTGCGAGTAGGAATTGGAGTGGGCGTGGGCGTGGGCGTGGGCGTGGGCGTGGGCGTGGGCGTGGGCGTGGGCGTGGGCGTGGGCGTGGGGGATTGAGAGCGGAAGCGGGAGGGGAGCGGGAGCGGAACCGGAGCTGAACCGGAGCGGGAGCGGTAGCGGGTATGGGACCAGTGTAATTTGAGTGTTTGAAAATTCGCATAACTTTTGACTGAGTTACCCGATTACGATGAATTTGTGGTATAGGTATGCAACAAAGTGATGTTGGTCGGAATTTGGACTGCGATGGATTAGTTACGAGGACTACATTTGGAGAGACGAGGGAAAGAGGTTTGAGGGGAGGGTTGAGGGGAGAGCTGAGGAGAGGGTTGAGAGGAGGGTTGAGGGGAGAGTTGAGGATCTGGATCTGGACCTGGAACTGGAACTAGGCCTGGGCCTGGCCTGGACCTGGACCTGACCTGTACAAGACCTGGACCTGGACCTGAACCTGAACCTGAACCTGGACCTGGACCTGGACCTGGACCTGGACCTGGACCTGGACCTGGACCTGGACCTGGACCTGGACCTGGACCTGGACCTGGACCTGGACCTGGACCTGGACCTGGACCTGGACCTGGACCTGGACCTGGACCTGGACCTGGACCTGGACCTGGACCTGGACCTGGACCTGGACCTGGACCTGGACCTGGACCTGGACCTGGACCTGGACCTGGACCTGGACCTGGACCTGGACCTGGATTTGAAGTCTGAGTGGAAGTGGGATAGGGATAGGGAGCGGAAGTGGGAATGGTAGCGGATCCTGTAGTCCACGCGAGCGGAGCCGCGGGCACAGCTAGTTAATAATATTTATAATAATGATAATGAATGTGTATATTATGTTTTTGTTGTGTTAGTAAATAAATATTTTTTCTTTTCTTTCAAAAAATATTCAATACAGCCATTAATTAAATTTCAAGTATTTATATTAAAAACTGCAACATATTCCCAATTTCGTCTTTTCAGAGTTATTGAGCACACCTGGAGTTTTTTGACGAAACTGAAATTTGGCCAAAAGTGCCATTTAACTGAAATGTAGTCGAACACTACATGAAATACAGAGTGTTCTTAAAACAAGTCAAATAAACACAACGCTTGTGTACTACGGGCTGCGACCGCACTCGACTGCCCTGAGTATCCGGATGTTGAATATTTGATAACACCGCTGTCCGACACATCCTGTATATTATAGTTAGACAGCTGCTAGGGCTGGCATCAAGGAAAAAATAGGTTTAATGTTTTAATTTCAGTTATTTTTAAAGTGATTTTTCTTACTGCGTATATACTTGTGAAATGTGAAATGAATGATTTCCCCTGAGAGTTTACAAAACGGGCGCTAAATCTGGGGTCCTTAAATAGGAAAATGCGTTACCCCTAGCAGCTCCTCTGGTGTAACAGTATCCACGATCAGTATTTGTCAAACTAAAAGGCAATGTGTACTTACTAACTGGTCATATGACATAGATATTCTGATATGCGTATGGCAACTACGATAACTAGACCCCAAACTCTTGTCATTTCACTGATCCGAGAACACTAAATGCCTTTTTACTTAGATTGATATTATCCGAAATGCATATGGAGGAGGCCCCCAGGTTATCGACTGATATATCTATTTCATACAAGACGAACACTTCTGTCTGCTAATAATACATTAAGACTTTATGACTTTTACAAGACGCTTTATACCAACCGCGCTCAACGTCTTAGTTCCGACCAGTCATGACATGTCGCGACCTCAATCGGGCCAATCAGCATGCGGTTCCTTCCGCCCGCACACCTCTGCACTTTGACAGAATTACTTGTTTGTAGAATTAGGAGCATAACGAGTCACGTGGACAACGATTGACCTTAGTTATAAAAAAGTCAGCGAACTTGCACTAGTTCAATCACATTTGGAATTAACTGACCATTCCTAGCCACTTATAGAATGACGATAAAGTTAAAATTAGAACAACCTTGGTAATTTATCGTAGGGCATTGACTGTACCAAGTTTATTTCATCGATTAAAATATTTTCTTAGTTTTTCTTAAATATCTCTGTTTTTTTATATTTCTATACATTGTTCATCATTGGCAGACATATTTTTTTTTTCGATTTTCATTCCAATCGGTCCAGTCCTTTTTTAATTTATCCTCTGGGCAGACAGACTAAAGGACAAAAGCTTATGGAGGAAAGACTATCCTTTTTGACAGAAAATATCTGACTGATATTATAAATGCGAAGGGTGGATAGGTTATACCTAGAATATTATTGCGGAAGCCTGACTGGTTTCTAAAGGAAACGTAAACAAATTAAATAACATGGTCAAGAGATGGCGCTGACAAGTACACTAAATAAATATGGCGCCGCACACACGACTTCCAAATAGTTATGTGGTCATTCATAGCGCGATAAAATGTACACAGTTTTATTTATTGGGCTTAGCAAACCAGGCAGAAGGGATTGTTCCCAGTAGTACCTTTATAGTTTTATGTTCAGCCTGGAAATAGTGATAGGATTTGAATCGATTTACATAATCGAGTAGATTCAGTAATCGATTATTTAATATTTTGAACTGTGTGCTGGCAACTTTTTGACAGTCGACCAATCGGATGGTTCGATTCTAACTTTTGGGATTTGCTACCGGAATATGGCACGAACCAATCAGAGGGCTGGATTTTTATCCCCGCCAACACCATGTCGCCAGGCTGAGGTTTATGGTACGGCATTCAGTTCGGTACTGCCAACAGTGATGGTTGTGTAAAGAATAAATAGTAAAGTGTGTTTGACAGATGTGTTTCTATTATTTCACGAAGTGACCTATATGTTACAATTGCTAGTTGAAAAAAAATTGACATCCCTACTTATTTCTTTTTGAGGGTAAGACAAAGACAAATTGGAAACACAAATAGTTATGTCAATATGAAGACTAATGTAATAAGTACCCGGATATCAAATAAATGAATCATACATATTAATAGTGTCCTTCGGATGTTCTTCGTACTCGACTATCCATGTTGTATTCTCATCGATGACGCGAGTATCTTTTTATATGGACAGGTAGTTTAGGAAAAAGAAAGGTACTAAGGAAATACTAGGTAGGGAGCTGTCCTCATTGTCACTTGATCTCCCCCTCCCCCCAGCAGATAAAACTGATAACGATATGCTTCACAGAAACTCCGAACATAGCCTTTTCCACAACTCGCTAACCGACCCTTACACTCCTAAAACTATAGAAATACGAGTTCAAGAACTGCACCTTCCGTCGACGCCCTAAGTATGCTTTTACGACTAAATGCGCGGAAGTAAAATTAATTTACACATAATAATTCATTTTGCAATGCATTGAAAATTTCATTACCCTGCGGGGTACGGTTTCCGGAGGTGTCGTCAGGGCGAATAAGGGATTGCACCAGGGACGGGCAGCAACATTCTTCTGTGTATATTAAGATCATTACTGCGATAACCAATCTGCCTGCCAAGCGTGGTGATTATGGCAAATCCGCCAATGGACAGCCCGCCAGAAGTGACATTGTTTTGAGGAGGCTTATGTTTGTTAACTGATCTCTCTGCTATCGATCAGATATGTTTTAATGAGGTTCAGGTGTAGCAACACCATTTTTAATTTTTCGCTTTGTTGGTTTTTATATGCTGTAATTTTGCGATCTTGTGAACTAAAAAAAAATCTGCAGAGTGTACTTCATAAAGGATTGGCGTCCTTCCGGGTCCATCCTATAGTTGGCAGATTGTAGAGATGGCAATCCTAAAAACAATCATATATTTTTAAAGGTAAATTCAAAAATCTTGTTCTTCTTGCTCACTGGACTGGAGCGCCCGAGGTAAAATTTGTTTTCAGGGATGTCTGGGTAAAAAATCGATTTCACCCAAATGTCCAGGGTTTTTAAGATCTTGTCCGGCGTCGGCAATTTTGGTGATGGCAACCCTAACTTATACACAATATACCGTCGATAGTTCCGAGAGTTCCGCCGATTACACATATTTTTAGTTTCAGTTTAATATCTCTAAAAGTATTAATTATCTTGAGATTTCCTTAATGTTGTCATCATAGCAGGCAATATTACATATATCTTTAAAATGACACCTGAATCGGTGAAGTAGTTTACGAGTTATCCATCAGGGGACAGTTATAATTATAAAAACTATTTACATGTAATATTTCGTCAATATTTTCTTTAAAAAAATAATTTTTCCATCATTGGCGGGTATTTCTATACTTAAAAGACGGGCATAAAACACCGTCATTCTACTGAATCGGTCAGTAGTTAGATAGGGCAAGGAAAATGCTTACTAGTGTTTCTACTTGTAATACGATTGGTAGCACCACGGGCAACAAAGGCAGTTTTACATATGATTGGAGATACTTTCCCATGGAGATACTCGTAGCTATACGTCAGAAAGTAGTAGACCCGCAATGCCGCTACGCCGTACGCTACGGCTCGCTTGGCACGTCGTTCGTGGCACGTAGCGCGTAGCAGCTACGACTGCTTGAATTTTAATACTGTATATGATTTATGGACCAGAGTACGTTTTATATATCATATAACTACATACACAAAACCACAATGTGTGTCAGTTTCTGCGTACATTGTTCTTGGCTAAGACAAGCTACTTTTTTTTATTGTTGATGGGTTTGCGCTTGACCTCAGTCGCACTTGATGGTAAGTGATGATGAGGCCTAAGGTGGAGCGCGCTTACCCAGAAGATGCCTATATTCACTCTATCTTTAAAAAGATCCAAATCCTTATTATAAGTATCTCTTTATAAGTATTTAACTATAAATATCTTATTATAAGTATTTAAATAAAAATATGTATTTAAGCTGATAAAATTACAATTACTTACTTGTCTTATGTTTTAGGGGGCCAAGAAGACCTAACGACACTTCGATCCTTTGGGATCTTTTGTGCCAAACGCCTGTCCACTAACGGTGCCCCAAGTTGCAAGTTCATAAGGTCGTGGGCTAAAACCCCGCCCGTACAAAAACTTTAGTACGGTTTATTTATAATATCACAGGCTTTTCAGTAACGAAAACCATCTTATGGAAACCTGCATAAGCAGAAGATATTCTACGGCGTATGCGAAGTCCACCAAATCAGCTTGGTGGACAGGGTTTTGGTACAAACGATGGCAAGGGTCGAAGTATCGCTTGGTCTTCCTCGAAGATAAGATTTTGCTCAACGTCAAACAAAAGTGTCACTGTCATTATTAGTTATTATTATTACGAGGTCAGTGTACTTTTATGAAGACATAGCTGGCATGTACAGCTCCTACTATATAAAGCATATAATGCGATGACTGATAGGTCTGCCTAATGTGACCATTTTATATATAGTACAGTATCGACCGTATTCTTGCCTGATAAAACTAATTCAGAACTCGAAATAACCCCAAGAAACTATAAAATCTGCCTGACACACGCTAACCTTCACTTAACGAGGAATTAAGCATTGATAAGTAAATATAAAGAGTTTAAATATATGTGTACAAATAGGCCCACAAGAATCTCAAAACACAACCTTAACTCTTAAGAGAAGTGGTCGAAAATCAACTGGTAGTGATAGCCTCAGTATATCAAATGAATCTGACCTTAACGTTGTATGTTTTAAAGTCGAAATTCATAAGCGTCAAGAATTCCACAGCAGTGCGCACTGGGGGTTCCAATGCAAGCAATTATGTAGGTACTTTTTCTGCAGATGTTCTTAAAATATATTAAAAACTTACCGTCTGTCGTCGACGTGATATTCATGATTATGGTACTTTAAAGAACCTTTTAAGTTTTTGAAAGTTCAAAGTGCTTCGGAACTAGTCTTAAAATGTAATTTCGAAATTTGAATACGACTAAAATTACTATTCTATATTCAAAATCGATAACATTTGAATTAAAAGTCAAAAGTAGTTTTATACAATTATTTTGCGGCTTTAAGCCGTTATGCAGATAACAGAAATATAACCAAACTCCCACTTAATTATTCACAATTCTTAGTCACAAAAAACTCAAAACACTGGCCACTAACACGCGGTCAAACGTCAACTATTGGCGCGAACACTTGACAGTTCGATGATTGATTCCGACCAATCGCGGGCGCGGGAACGTTGATTTTTTCTTCCGAGCACTGCAGATGTTTAAGGTGTGTTCCAAAACCCGATAATTAGACAGGAAGATGCTACTTTGGTAGCAATCCGAAGCTTTTTGATAGTGTAACGACAAAACAAACAGTCCGGAATGAGCCAGGCTCGGACATGCGCAGTCGGGACTGCCGTATGCGTATTTGTTAAGCCGCGGTTACTTAGATTCGATGGGAATGGTTTTATTGCAGGTGAGGATAACATTATTTATTTATTTATGGTATATATATATTATTTAATGCACATCTTAAAACTAAATACAGTAATAAATGGTGTATACAAAGGCGAGCTTATCTCTAAAAGAGATCTCTTCCAGCCAATCTTACAGGGTGTGAGACAAGCGTATTAAGTGTATTATAATATTAAAAACAATATTTTTATACCTCGTATGTAGAACACCCTAAATGAGGCAGTTTATTTCTATTTATCGTATATATTTATTGCACACACACGAAAATCATTACAATTAAATTTAAAAAAAAATTATAAATGGTAATGCTTTTATCTTTTTGTTGCATTAATTAGAAACTAAGTAATAGAAACTGTTTGTAATTTATTTATTTAAATAAATATGAAATGTTCCAAAATGGAGTTATTTTAGCGATAAATCTGTTACTTATATTATGAGAGTCGTTATTAATCGTTAAAAAAAAAGAATATTGCTATTTGAATATTTTAAAGATTTTTGACTTTGGGGACTATCCAAATAATCTAAATAAAAGATATTTTCTATATAAGATAATTGATTACTGCTCAAACCACAAAAATAAAAAGTAATTAAAATATTCTATGTAAAAAATATCGATCTAATTAAATGTAATTTTGACATTATCGCTCTTAAAAAAAATACAAATTAAACCAATATTAAAACGTTACTAATAAAAAGGCATTCCAAGTTTAGAAAAAAAATCCTAAACAAGAGTTATTTTTTTTAATTCAAATTAAATTAAAAATTTGATGCTCCAGTTTTCAAAATCTCCGGTGTGCACTTGCCTTTATCTCTGCAGCGGCGGCGAGGCAGGCACGTACCGCGCAGGGCCCGACCACTTGAGATATTTATCCTCCTGTGACGGATACCTGACACGTATCCTATCTGTCACTACGTATATACGTATCTTATCTGCGCATCTGTACGTATATTATACAAACATATATTCGCCCTAAAAAGAATAAATTTATCAGTATAAACCATTTAAAAAAATTGCCTTTGTGAGTAAGAAACATTTTTTGTCAATTAAATTAATTAATTACTGTGATTATATGTATTGTAAAGGTACAGACAGAAAGAAAACTTGAATGAATTCAAATGTGTCTCTCTAATCTCACACGATAAGTAACTTAAAGTGCAGTGTTGCTGTAGGAATGTACTATACTACTATTTTTACTAAGGTTTGAATTAAATACAAATACACAATAAGTTTTAAATAAAAAATAAAAATATATATAGGTCATAAAATTAATACGCAACTTCATAATAAATATTAATGTCAATTTTAAATAATATTATTGTTGTCGTTGACTGAGTAATTAATAGGAGCCAGTTCTAAAATTTACATTAATAATAAATGAAATATGTATATATCGTCGCTGCTTAGGAAAAGTTGCGGAAGCGCCAATATAGGATTTTACGATAGATAATTTAAAACATACTCTTTTACTTTTAAAACAAATTAACGTATAGTTTTATCTAAACATCCGATTTTGATAAACAACAATTCGTTTTATGTTCAGACAATAGAGCCGTGGTAGCCGGGTTGGTTGTGCACTCGCCTCACGTTCTTGAGGTCGTGGGTTCAAACCCCGCCCGTACCTATGGGTTTTTCAAAAACTTAAGAACGGGTTATTTAAAATACCACAGGCTTTTCGGTGAAGGAAAACATCATAAGGAAAGCAAAATACCAAAGAAGAATTCTAAGGCGTATGTGAAGTCCACAAGTTCGTTAGTAGACAGAGGTATGGCATAAAAGATCGCGAAGGGTCGCAGTGTCGCCAGGTCTTGCTCGCTACTAATAAGATAGTATACAACTAAGACGTATGTGATATAAACATGTGGACTACATACGATCATTGAAATCGGTGCACATTTTAATTGGAAATCAAAAACAGAGGGCCTAGCCAAGTGCCAAACGTTCCGAAGCGATTCCTTTTCTACAAACGCTAACGCTTTGGCGTTAGCGTTAATTAATTGGTAGCCAACGTGACAAGAACTTAGCGAACGCTCATTCTATTCGATCGTTCGATAAAAATCAGAATTTTGTCTATGGTTTCGTTTGTAAACGTCAGTTGAGTTTGATGTTCAGTGCATTTGTCGCGCGAACTCTGAAAATACGAAAGTGCAAAGTTGTGCCAGATTTGAGAAAGTTTTATTTATTGTGGATTTATCTACGATTTTAGAGTGGTAAGTATCCGAAATATAATTTATTAATTTGAATCAGCCTTTTTAAGTTATATTTTAGTCACACAAATGTGTATTTCATACAAAAGTTTATAAGCTTTAACAATGTTATAATTTTAATTTCAAAGTCTTTTCTGCATCTTTTCAGCAATGGAACCGAGGTTGAGAGCCAGTCCAGAACAATTCTCAGCTCTTGAAGAGTTCTATATAGAAATTATAATATTTGATTCAAATGTACTGGTACTTGACTCCGGCTTAAAGTAAACAATGACGTGTTCAACATAAGCAAGAAAGGAATTTGTTTATATACAGGCATGGTGACCCCTCTAGACCCCAGCCAGGTGCTCAAGGTCGGTTGAGAGGAGATCGGTTGTGGCAAGAGTTGCCACTAGCTCCAGACACGCCACCGCCTCCTTCGCGAACTCCTGCACGAAGCACTCGACGTGGACAGGTAGCAGACTCTCCGCGCTCCATGGCCACCACACCGCGCCGATTACTGAGGATGCGCAGGACTCACGGACAAAACCCGTTTGAGCGAGCCACCAGTGAGTTTGTAGCCGTCGAGCAGCGCCGCCTTCAACTGGAGGAGATACGAGAAAGACACTGCTGCAAGCAGGAAGTTGAGAGGCTTTGACTGGAGTCTCAAAGGATTGAGGTGGCTCGCGAGCACAACCAGCTACTGCATCAGTTAGGTGTGTTTGCTCAGGGATTTCTGGACACACTGACGGAACAGAGCCGGACTAGGTTACCATCGACAGAAATTCTCCCAGAAACTAAATAAAAGCAGAATAGTTAGCCAAATCTCTTTCCAAAGTTCATGTGTAGTTTCTAAGTATTGTTAAGTTTAAACAGGTTAATAGTTATTTTTTTATTTACTTTATAATAAGAATAAAACACTTTATAGACAAAAATTATAGATATATTTTTTTCATAAACAAATTATCAACATCTTTAATTTATTTTATTTACAAGAGAACCTCTAAAATTACAATAAAACCATTATAAATCAAAATCAGTATCTTACATCCTATTTATTAAGCAACTGAGCATTGCTCTGCCACGCATCAGCTCGTCTTGGCTACTAGGAGTAGAGGGGCCAGCATGTATACCAAAATTATCGTCACCATCATCGTGTTGCTCAGCCATATCACTTGGTGGTGGTAAGCGATCATTTAATGCAATGTTATGCAGTACACAGTACGCAGTTGCTTCTATTTTATTCCAAGCACCGCCGAGAAATATTTCTTGTTTGGCGCCTGAGCCACATATTTTAATTATGTGCGCTCATAACAGTCTAAGTGAATGCATTTTACTAAAATAATCCAAAAGATTTGCACAAACACAACACAACACTTCACCAGCTGATTAAACAGTCGCCATTTTGTGTCGTTTTCTACAGGGTTTTAGCGAACGCTTCGTAGCGTACAAACGAATAGCTCAGTGAGCGTAAACGATTGTCAAAAGTGCGACTTGGCTACCATTTGTATGGTGGTTGTCGTTCGACATGGGCGTTTCGTTTGATCGAATAGAAAGATAATAACGTTGGCTACCAATTTAAAATGCTTAACGCTTGGTCACGTGACATTTCGTTAGCTTATGTCAATCCCATACAAATCTTTCTATTCCATTAGCGTTAACGCTAATAGAAAAGTCATCTTGTCTAGCCCCTCAGTTCATTCCAAATCCAAATGTTTCACTCTGTTTATTGTTATGTTAAAATCGAAGTACGGCTTCCGAACTTAGAACTTGCGAGATAAGCCGTAAGCGAAGGCCCTTAACGTCATGTTAGAGATGGCTGCGTCCCTCAGGTAAACATCTCTCTTTATTAATAAAATTACTTAGTAATCTGGAAGCGGTACCGTCAGCACAGAAAACAAATGAAAGTCTAAATAAATCTTTAATAATTCAAAACTGTCATCTCAGATGTCATCAGTAGGTGATGCCAAGTGATGCTCAGTTTTTTACGGTCTGCAATGAAGTCGCAACGGACTGACAACCCAGCTGATGGTCACTGTCACCCATAAACCTACAGCCCAAGTGTGTTGCGATCATAAGGGCTATTTTTGAATTACACTGACTCTCCTACCCATGAAACCGTATAAATCGGACAACATTATGAAATATGGTTCCTTGTATAGTAGAAGTTAAAAAGCATATCATCAAATTTGGGAGGAAATCAATTTCTTACTCGGGCTAAATTTATTTTTATTTATTTAAAAAACTTTATTGCACAGTAAGTACAAAAGGCGAACATAATGCGAATATGGCATTCTCTTCCAGTTGACCTTTAGGTCATGCAGATAATGAGTGGTAAATGCCCCGTGAGAAATTGATGTTTACCTTCCTTGGATCACAATCTACTAAAAACGTATTTTAACAAACTTTTCACCCCGTGGCGCTGCAGAAACTAACTTTAACAATTGTACCAAATTGTCTGTCATCGGTGGGTATCGAACTCACCTCCTCCAACGATCAAGCCGTTAAGCTGAAAAACCTAGTTCGTGGCCGAATGTATGTATTGCGGGTAAAAGGGAAATACCGTAATAGTTAACTGTATCACTCAAAAATCTAATAATACGTAATGTCTTTGCTGACTGTACACCGAGATTTATTATTTTGCAGCTACCTCTCACACGGAATTAGCTATGAGGAAATCGGCTTTTCCACTGTTTACGTTAGGTTTTACCGTCTGTTGCGTAAAGTATGGATCAGCTTGTATTTAAACGTACACTTGTCTTACCTACCACTATACTTATACTAAATGTCCACCACGTCATTATCGATGGACATAAATAAAGATGTACATCTTAATATAAATAATACGAAATGTACATACATAATGCTCAGGCCTTGGTCCCAGAGGGGTAGGAAGAGATGATATAATGCCACTTTGCGCAATCTAATGTCGCAAAGTGGCTTTCCGTCGCACGCTTTTCGCCCCGTGATACTCCTTGACGTGATGTGTTGCGAACAACATCACCTAATAGTTGTAAAAGGCAATGTTCGTTAAAAACTATTAAAGGAAAAACAGCTGCGTAATTGTCCAATGCTTTTGTTATATGCTCCACTCCAGACAAATTCTTTTCTCAGGCTCATTAGTACAGAACCGAGTTTGAACCACTGACTGACCGCATAAAAGTAATGAGAGCTTAACCAAAACTGTGCAACTGTGACGTACTAATTTAATGTTCATGTACATTTTTCTCCAATATTTTAATAAATACACTATAATTTTTCAATGTATGCAAATCATCATCATCAGCCGAAACACGTCCACTGCTGAACATAACCCTCCCCAATAGAATGCCACTTTTGGTGAGCTGTCCATTGGAGGATTTGCTATAATCACCACGCTTTGCAGGTGGATTGGTGATCGCAGTATTGATCTTAATATACACAGGACAACGCTGGTGCCTGTCCCTGGTGCAATCCCTTATTAGCCTGGACGACACCCACGGGAAGATTGACGGTGGCCCTATTCTAAATCACACGGCTAAGAAACTATGGCCAATAATAAAATACTAAAATAACAGTATCTTCTAATACTTAAATTTCTGATGTTAAATAATGGAGTACCGCACGGTAATGCAATTTGCAATCCATTCATCATCAGGTTATATTTTTTTTGCAATCCATTGCACAATGAATTTATTATATGAAAATATATTTTATTTCTGCGTATTTAGTCGTAAAAGCTCTACATATGCCTCGAGGGAAGGTGCAGATCGTATAACTTTCTATAGTTTTCTGTCTCAATTTTGTTTGTTCCTTAAATATTACGCTAGAGGGGACGAAGTGCGACCTCTTTTCCTACTTCAACTCTTTATTTCTTCAACTTAATATACCTGGGCCCCAATTTGCAGTAGATTAAGTCCTTGGGACTCGCCCTACCTTTACTAGTAGGAGTTATGTGTAAGTGTACTTCCGTTGATTCTTGCTCAGAGGACTGGCGGAGGGAGAATGGTGAGGAGGCGGGAATGATGCTCAAATATATGTACTACCTTGTCTAATTTTTAGTTTTGTATTATGAGATTGTATTAAATGTTTCTAACTCGTTGGATTTAACAAAAACATATATACATAAGATACATAATGCTCACATCTTGTTCCCAGAGGGGTAGGCAGAGCTGATGTATCGCCACTTTACGCAATCTCTATTGTGGACAATTATTTCCCTAGATAATCGTGGTACGTCAAGACGGAAGCGGCAATGTTGTTCGCCACACATCACGTCAAGAGGTATCATGCGAAAAGCGGACGAGGGAAGACGCTCTGCGACATTGGATTGCGCAAAGTGGAACAAATACAGCCTAAATGAATATACAAACTCAACAAAGTTGTATACATATCAGTTTTTGAACAGCGAATATCTAGAGAGCACGGAAAGCTGAGAGTTCCTGCGTTTTTCGCTAGATGGCAAAGACTGCAAATGTAGACGTTTCGAGGCAAACATCAAATTTTTATTTTTATTTTTTTTATTTAATTTATTTACACAATAGTTAATAGCGAAAACCACTTATATAGAGAACAAACATCACAATATAATAAGGCCAATTACAAAGTAAAACAGATCACAAGATATAAAAAACCAATAAACTAAGAGAGTTATGATAATGTAAAAATTAAAGAAACCTACTACATATGTACTTATAATAAAGTATGCAAATACATATTACATAAACATAAACGAACATTAATACATTGACCATACGCGAATAAGTAAATGATACAAATATCTATATATTTATTGTATATACATAAACCCACATACATACACATAACACATAAATATATAAGATATATATAATTGTATACATATGTTCATATATACTCGTACTATTACATTACATATCTTAATACATACTTATTAGTAGTTTAGATGCTGTAATATGTCCCTCAAAGTTTTTACTTTCATGATTGACACTAATTGGTTATTAAATTCGATAACAGATGCACATTTTAAATCATCTGTTATCTAATTTAATAATCAATTAGTGTCAATCATGAAGGAAAAGACTGAGGTGACTTATGAGGTACGGAAAATGATTTTGCTCGTAGGTCTATTGGGGCTGTAACTGCAACACCATGTCTCATTTCTTCACGCTTGCCCAGAGTATATATAATACTGTATGACAAGGATAGCAACAGTTTTAGCGCTGTCAAATTTTAACGTTGTGCCTTCAGAATCGAGCCCATTGTCAGTTTATGTTTATGTAATATGTATTTTCAAACTTTATTAAAAGTAGGTACATTCCTTTATCAAATTTGGTACTAAACGCATTATACTTGTCCTTTCGGTTACTCTAAGGTTGACTGGAAGAGATCCCTAAGTGGGATAAGTCCGCCTTTGTACATAGTTTAATTTCTATTTTATTATTGTTGTTGTTGTTATTTTTGGTACAATAAAGCGTTTACATACATACATATATCAGTATGGTATAACATGTGTATCTAATTGGTGTTTACTAAATAAATATGTAGTTCATGTTAGTCTAATAGTAGTTTGAATATTTTACTCGAAAGCCATGGATCGTGGGTTACATTTCTACCAGAAACCTACAACATTCTGGTCTGCGAGAAAGTGATAAATGCACTAGTTTGAAATTAAAAGTTTCCACACACGTCGAAGTAATTAATTGTACTGCTTGGGAATCGAACACTGGATCGTTGGGCACAGCTAACAGGTTGCATTCCACTGACTGACCTAAGGGTTTGGCAAATGGATCAAAGTTTCAACTTGTCAAGTAAAATATATATATAAAAAAAACTATTTAGTCTCTAGTAAAGGCATGTTTTACATATCTATATGTATAATACATATATATACCTCTTCATTTAGCATGTTAGGTTCTGGGGGTCAATCACGCGATGTAACCTTTTCCGCCACCTTTACTATTAACCTTTGAAAAACCAACATGCCATTCAGTCAAAACCTTCATTTTAATTTACATTGCGGCTTTTGTTATAATTATTCCAAACAAATGCAGACTTGAAGCCGCAATCGACTTGTCACACTTTGCAAAAGTGTGGTAGATTTATGTTAGATTGTATTGGGGGACATGACCTGACCTATTTCTGATGGTAGAAAATTTAAATTAATCCATTGTATTTGAAAAATCCTTTTTGTTTTTGTTCGTCGTTTTTTATAATTTTAATTGTCGCGAAATGTTTTAGATATAATATAATTTTCTTTGTGTAATTGTACCTATCAGCCTGCAAGAGTCCATTGCTAGACATAGGCCTCTCCCAAGGCGCGCCACTGAACCCGATCCTCGGTTCTTCTCATCCAGTCACTACCAGCCGCCCTACGCAGATCGTCGCTCCATCTAGTCAGGGGGCGTCACACGCTACGCTTGCTCAGTCGCCTTATGCATGCTACGTTTTTAAAAAATGTTTAAATGCTAGCTGTTGCCCGCGACTTCGCCCGCGTGGACAACTTAACATCACAAATTGTACTTCGCTGCATAGTCTCTTCAATGATAAAGTAGACAGTGTAGTTTTCGCATCCGCCAGCCTTTGGTCACGAGTTTAAAGCACATAGGCTTGACTCCAAAGCCTGAAAATAAACAAAAAACGCTCCCACTACCCCCCGCACAAGCATTCCTTCAAACGTCATTATCGTTTTCGTGCAGCCTGCGGTCGGTTCACTATTCGTTTATAAATTAAATTTTAGCAAATTAATCGTGTTTCCGGGTATATTTTGTGCCCGACTATGTCAAAAAGAGGAAACGTGAAGATTCAGAAGAACGATTACAAAGAAAATACGGAGAAAAGCTTACGCGAGGCATTTGGCGGTCGGCCTCCCTTTCGATGGCACCGGCATTATCACCTTGTGTCCAGAAATTATAGCCGGAGCTTATTATGGAATGACAAGGTCTTCCCAATGTGCAAAAATCGACACGGCAGGCGAGCCCCGGCCCCACCGTGTCTGGAACGCAATCCTCAACGTAAAGGTTAGAATTTCGTCATTTTTTCCCTCTTACGACTATGGCCTTTACGACCTTAAATCTAAACACACTCCACACACATCACCTATTTAGGTGATATTCCATAGGTACCTATTGAGGTGCTATTTATTGTGTTGCCTATTTAGGTAATCATATAATAATTTCCACACACATCACCTATTTAGGTGATATTCCATAGGTACCTATTGAGGTGCTATTTATTGTGTTGCCTATTTAGGTATTCATATAATAATTACTACGGATGTTGGCGTAATAGAAAGGCATTTTTTTTTCCTCTCGTATATTCAGTATATACGTACTAAAATAAATGGATATTTATCCATAATACCTTAATCTACTATTGAGTAGATTAAAAATCCCTTGTACAAATATTTATTTGTACCTACCCCCTTTTTCTTTATTTCCTCGCGCTGCTGGGTGAGAAACCAAATTTGGTTCACCTACCTATCCATAAGGATCTAGCATCTAGATGGGCAGACATAAAAAAAAAAAAAAAGGGTTCTGGAGAAAGATAGAAAAAGGAAATACTAGATAAATACCTACTTGCCAGATAAAAAATTCAAGACCATAGATGCTCCAACACTAAATTTGGCAGCCCAGGCAGCGGTGAATCGCGATATGGCAATGACCATAAAACATGTGTGCGCTAACCGCCTTGGGCATGGCCCTCGGCAAGCTTTGTAAAAATAAGGATTAACATCATATTCATAAGTGATACCTGTCGCTTACATATGATCAGTACGATCATGAACACTAGGAGCCCACAACTAGGTCAAATTTCATTTTGGCGGGATTACAACAAAAACCTGTGAAATCAGTTAATGGTTTTTTTGAGTGTGCTTTTCTAAAGCAATTAAAAGTCTAGTCACATAATAAGTATGAACATGACGAAGAAACCACAGTTGTGAAGCCAAATTTTAATTACAAATGCCCATCGGGCAGTCTGCGAAAAACCAAGGAACTCGGTTCGGGTGTCCAATCAATTACCAGCATATGAGGAAACCAGCTCCTCTGCAATAGCAGAAGAATCAAAAACAATATGCACATAACAAACCAACTCAGCTGTTTGCCAACAATTATATGCTAATTTAATATACAGCAATCAACCCTATTGCAGTTGGTTAAAATACTTTAAGACCTCATGAATTTATGCTTGATTAATGACCTTATGATACCCTTTAGTTGTACACCGTATACAACCCCCAAGAACAACAATATGTCTATCAAGGTTTTTTTTTTTTTTTTGGTTTTTCCAAATTGAACTGTCAATTTTTGAGTTTTTAGAACCTATTCTAACCTTTGTGTAAAACACTCTGTACCCAAACCAGGCAATTTATCTTTAATCTAAAAGAGTTGAATAAGTTTATATATATTCTTTATTGCAAATACATTTTACAAGAAAAAGGCATAACATAAGATGGACTTATCTCTATAAGTTTATATACTTATACATTTTAAACTTGAAGACATTGCACACTCACCAAACTTATGACATAAATAGTTAGAACACCATTGACCTGAACGACACTTACGTTTTAACATCTATGTACGAGTATGTATAAAGATTACAAAAAGTTTAAAAAAAAAAAAAAAAAAATTTCGATACAACAAACTTTCAAATTTCAAGTTCTTCCATTTGGATTAAACACTGCTTCATATGATTTTACAAAAATACAGTATTCAAGGTCAATGGGCCTCGTATATGTAATCTCGATGACGTTTGGTGCTGTGAACGTTCCACTGATGAATGTTCAACAAATGTTGAGATAACCTTATAAGTTATGCAGGATTTGTTATTAACTTGGAAATAAGTTTCTATGCCAAAGAAATGTGTAAAGTTTCAAAGAATATCAATTAGCATTACTTAATGATAAAAAAGTAAAAATAAATTAAAGATTTATTAATTTATTAATATTTAAAAAAAAAAAAAAAAGTATTTCATAGCTTCATTTCTGTAAAATAAGCAAATTTGCTTAATTTATTGGTTTTTTTAGTGTTTGCGTGTCCAGCTGTCCAATATGGAAATTGAGAAGACAAAAACTAATTTATTTAAAAATTATAACAATAAGTGACAAGACTATGGAACTGGCTCAAAGTTCGGAGCTGGAATGTGGTTCTACCATGTAGAAAGTTTAATCAACCCCATTAGATATGACCATTTTAAACTTATAAATTATTATTTTTTAGACCTATACCTTATTGGCTGGGGAGGTTCATGCGAAAATGAAAAACCTTTTCTGACTAAAATGCACAATTGTGAAATATTGGTGCCCATTTACAACACTATACAGTTATTTCATACATTAACTGCATGGGTGGCTTTCAATATCCACACTTACTCTATTGTAAAACAAATACGGCAGTGGTGTGAAAACTGTAAGCTTGTCTTATATTAAATCCGCTCAGAACATTGTTACTGACACATTCGGAAATTGAATGTAAACTTTATGACAACATTTTTCAGACTATATTAAAGGTTTTGGGCTCCCCATCATAGATTTGTTTGCTAGTCCCGCTAATGCTAAATGCCAACGCTGTTTTGTGGAAAAATCACTCGGATGTTTTTCAAACAGATGCTTCACTATATATTCGAAATCTCTTTTTCTAAGCATCAAGCAACTAAGGTGTTTATTGAAAAAGATTATCTCTGAACGGACGGAGGGTATAGTGGATAGTACCAGACTGCCCCACGCAGCCCTGGTACTTAAAAAACTCATTATATGTTCAAAACATCTCTATTTTGGACCAAGTATATCATACAGTATAATACCTATCTAAAACAGTGATCAGAATACTGTAGGTACTGTAGGTATTTAAATATTTTGCTTCAAATACTTTCGTTCCTGACGAAATTATATGGTGCACGTGTATGCTGTTGCAGAGCAGCATTATCACTTGTGATAGGATCATAAATCACTAATGATGACAAAGTGATCCGTTTCTCAATAAGAATATTTAGATTGCGTCATCCTCACCGCAAGTATGATGTTTGGGACCCATCTATAGTATTATTTGTTTTGCCCAAAAGGTCCCAAATAGTCCGTTTTATTTCCGTACCAGACATCAAAAAAGCTTATGGGCGAATTAGCTATTATAACAACTCGCATTCAAACATTTTCTTAATAAAAATTTGTAATATGGAGTAACTTACAATATAATAATACACTTTATTGCATAAACAATACAGTTACAATGTTTATGTGAATTTAATGACAGAATTCACATAAAAAATCCTGACTTAATTTGAAATTCTCGAGCTGGTGTATTACAACCTAACCTGGTCTTACCAGTTTTTAATCAAAAAAAAAAAAAACATAAAATAAGAGCCTTAAAAATTACATAGAAAGAATTCATAACAAAAAAAAAAAAAAAAAAAAAGTCCACGTTTTTTATTGTTTAAAAAAAAAAAAACGCATATAGCGGTGACGTCACAGACACTTAGTCGATAGCGGTACCATCAAATATATATATATATATATATATTCGGCTCATAGCACACGTCACGCTTCTACCTCGGCGGATAAGCGTCTTGGTGTTAGTATTGATACCACTGAAAAAGTCCGCTGGATGAAGAGCGTCATCCAAGCCTTTTTTTTCTTAATTCTATATCAAAGATTTGACGATGGCAAATGATAATAAATCAATATTTATTTTTATGTAATAATGATAACTGATAAAGTCTGATTATTTTAAGTTACTTAAAATTAGACATCAGTTCAAATTCTTTATGGTGCACCAAAACATTTTTAAATAAAAACAAAACTTACATAGAAGGATGAATTTAGTGTACAACGGCGGCCTTATCGCTTTCAGCGATTTCTTACAGGCAACCTTTGAGTGGTGGCGAATTAATTAATCTATAATTATATAATATTTAATAATAATTAGATTACTTGTGTAAAATAAATAATAAAATATAATTCTTTATTTAATTGTTAATTTTTCACTAAACATTGTCTGAGGTGTTTGTATTTTAAATGGTTACACATGGCCAGGATAATATTATTTCACGTATTGATCTCTAAACATCTACACTGTCTACTTTATCATTGAAGAGACTATGCAGCGAAGTACAACTATAAATTAAACGAACTTACCAAGTGAAGTTCCAATTTAATTGTACGAGCTGCATAGTCTCGAAATGATATATAGTATCCCACCCACCCCGCTTATCTACGATAAACATTACCCATACGTGATTGGTTCCGTGAAATAATATGACATGGGGCTAAGGTCCTAGGCTTCTCTGAACTAAATGACGTTTGAAGGAATGCTTGTGCGGGGGGTAGTGGGAGCGTTTTTTGTTTATTTTCAGGCTTTGGAGTCAAGCCTATGTGCTTTAAACTCGTGACCAAAGGCTGGCGGATGCGAAAACTACACTGTCTACTTTATCATTTCGAGACTATGCAGCTCGTACAATTAAATTGGAACTTCACTTGGTAAGTTCGTTTAATTTATAATTATTATGTATTTCCTACTTACTTGATATTTTGGACAATTCACACAATATCTTTATAAATTGTAGCCTATGTGTTATTCTGATGTTATTGTAAAGTTTCATTAACATCCATTCAGTAGTTTTTACGTGAAAGAGTAACAAACATCCATCCATACTTACAAACTTTCGCGTTTATAATATTAGTAGGATAGTAGGATATCATCATCATCATCAGCCGAAATACGACCACTTCTGAACATAATCCTCTTCTCCAATAGAATGACACTTTTAGCGAGCTGTCCATTGTTTTGTCATAATCATAATTGGGATTTGTCATAATCACCACGATTGGCAGACAGAATAGTGATCGCAGCAATGATCTTAATATACACAGGTTAATGCTGCTGCTCGGCTCTGGTGCAATCACTAAGTCGCCTTAACGACACCCCCGGGAAGATTGAGGGTGGCTCTATTTTAAGCCGGGAACCACACTATTTAAATATCTTACTAGCAAAATAGGGTGCAACAAAACGTCTAACTAGCGACCGATCACAGAGGCAACCTCAGTATAGAATACAGTTTTTTTATTGTTGGTGGGTTTGCGCTTCAATATCACCATGTGGCATACTACTGTTGTATCAGTTCATAATTAAATATGCGCGAGCTAACGCCCTCTCCCGACTTTGACATTCCGTCTAGAGGGCCTGAGATGGGAGGTGGTGCCGTGGGTGCAATTCTAATTTAACTGGTCTTCTATTCAATACTTATAACCACTAAATACACCTGATAGGCCTAAGGTGGAGGCGAGCTTCCCCAGAAGATGCCTATTCACTCTTCCTTTAAAAGATCCAAATTATACTTGTATGGAAATACCCAAGCTGGCAGGGAGTTCCATTCCTTAGCAGTTCGCATATGAACGAGGAAGCAAGACACTACTTCGACACTTCGTGCGAGAGCGTGGTATGTCTGAAGGATGAAGTCCCTCACCACGTCCGGTACTCCGGTGATGGAACGGGGATGGGGGAATCAAGTCGTGTAATTCCTGGGCACACTCCCCAATATATAACCTGTAGAAAACCGAAAGACAGGCCACACTGCGACAATGTTTGATTCAATAGTGGTTCACTACAGATAGGGTTGCCATCCGTACGGATTTCCCCGGATTTGTCCTAGTATACAGGGCGTTCGGGGAGCTTCCGGACGGGGTTTCATATGTAGTCCGGGTTTTAAAGTTTTCAATAAAATTTGATTTATGGGCCATTTTATTGCATAGCAATTTTGTAGTGTGAAAGACGAATTTACTGTACCACCACAAACAGTTTGGGTTTAATGGTACTAAGATTGTAAAATTATTTGTAATGAATAAATAAATAATAAAATAATAATAATTTAATGCAAATGTCTCATCATTAGTAAATATTTACGAGTAGATGACATCATAATTTCTTCAGGTTGTATATTATTATAATTACTAAGTTCAAAAATGTTTCATTTTTCAACTGCGTTACGACTATACTGCGTTACTATCAGTAGTAACGCAGTAGTTTTCCTTATACTTTTCAAACCTTTATCACACATTTAATTATATAAATAATATATTTAAGTATTATTTTGTTATAATATAATACTTCGAGCACAATGGCTTTAACACCGACTGAAAAACATTGGCGTTATAAGCAAAAATTAATCTAACCAACGAAACAGGATCCAGTAAAGAACACCGAAGCTAAAAACAAAAATCGTAAAAAACATGACAGAGATGGAACCCAAAGGTTGTCTGGAAAAAATCGCTTAAAGCGATAAGACCGCCAAAATTGTACCTATTTGTAACTTTTATAACTTGTAACTGTATTTGTTTGTGCAATAAAGTGTATTGTATTGTATAGATCTGGTAAATCCAAATGGAAGATGCAAACAAAAAACGTCAAGAGCGCCATAAACCAGCACAAACCGTTTTGGTTGAAACCCTTAATTTCCACACCAGGTTTCAGGAACTTCCATTTCTCCAAAGTCTAGGGGAAAAAGACAAGTAAGACGAGTAATAAGTACAAAAAAAGATACCAAAGATAAAATGCAAGCAATTCGGAGTCAGAAGGCAAAAAATATGCAGTTTTATCTAATGCCATCAAAGAACGTTATTCCAGGATAAAGAGAGTAAAAGACAGAAGAGCAATTCGGCATACATTTTTTTAACACTTTATGATTGTTTTGTTATATTTGTAAATAGCTTAACTTAAAGAAAGTACAAAATGTTGTGATTAAGATACCACTATATTATCTTCTACCACTGTGTTACTTTTGTCCCTCTTTTTCTGATAACATTTAGAGCCATACAGCTAATTTAGATTAAGAAAAAAAAAAGTTTTATTAGAAATCACATCCTATATTTTTTGAAGCTATTCCTGAAAAGTTGAGAATAAATTATTATTAGTTAGTCCTACTTTTAAAGTAATACATTTTATTTTAAAGTTTGGTAACAGTGGTAAACGTAATCATCAGGCTTAAACTTTTCGTGATTTAACATTATAAGATTATTCTATACTATCGTAAGTTTATTTGTGATAAGTTTCCAAATTAAAAATAAATGATCCTTACAATAAAACTTAATTTTGTAAGTAACGCAGTTGTTATTTTTCCTTACTATTCCTAAAATAACCGTCAAAAAATATAAGAAGTAGCTTGAAAACATTACTGCAAATGTCTGTAATGTTTACTACGGATAATAGTGATGATAAATCATAACAGTTTAAAAAAACATCATTTAATTTCTAAAAAAATATCTGAAAACCTGATACAAATAGGTCCTTAAATAATTAAAACTATTTTTTTATTTTATTGAGTAAGTAACTTAAAAAAACTATTGACATGACCGGGTGAGGGTGCAAGCACCAAAATCTGGGGTTTTCATGTTTTTTGTCCTGGTTGGCAGATTTTAGAGATGGCAGCCCGAAAGGAAACATTCATATATTTTTAATGGTAAGTAACTCTGCATTCAGAAATCTTTTGCTTCTGGCTTAGTCACTTAGCGGAGGCGTGGGTTAAATTTTTTTTTTCAGGGGACACCCCTGAAAAGACTCGATTTCACCCAAATGTCCGGGGTTTTTTAAGTTCTTGTTCGGCGTCGGCAATGTTGATGACGGCAACCCTGACTACAGACATGATGCTACACCATATATGTAGGGACCTGATCACGATCCTTCAATACACTCACGAAAATAAGACCGACAAATAAAATTTACATATTAACACTGTACACGACGCTACAATCGAGTGAGACTAACAAATTCAGTTTATCAAACCCCTACCATTGTCTGTGATTACTTCAATAACTAGAGCATTACTAGGCGCAGCCATGGCGGCGGTTGATTAGTAAACATGAGGTGGCGTCGCCGACAATTCCTGTAATGACGGGCTCAGTCAACACAGCGAGAGCGGTGCTGATTGTGTTTTGTTTTAGTTACGTCACGCTCAGCTCGCTTCAAATGTACCCCGCAGATGCTTTCGAGTTTGTCAAACTGTTCTCGGTTAAAATTTGGGTTGTGGCACTTCGTGAAATGGAGTTGGTTTAGTCTTTCCACATTTTTCCATAGTGATAATTTATAGGTAATTTGCAGATATTAAAGGTCGTCATCATATCAGCCCTTAGACGTCCACTGGTGGACATAGGCCTTTCCCAATAAATGCCACCACACCCGTCCTCCGCCCTCCGCATCCAGCCACTTCCGGCCACCTTCTTCAGGTCGTCGGTCCATCTGGCGGTGGCGTGGCGTTCCACCCTACAATGGCCGATCTGCGGTCTTCACTCCAGAACTAGTTTGCCCCAAATGAATACAGTTATGCATGTGTGAATGTATGTATATATTTATGTATGTATGTATGTATGTATTTATTTATGTATGAATATTTGTATGCCCTTTGTGGTATTAACTATAGTTAATACCACAGTATACTCCTACCTTTATTTAACGGCGCAACCTACCTTTTTCTATTACTCTTATCATCTACCCAAAGGATGTCTGGAAGAAATCGCTTTTAGCGATAAGACCGCTTAGATGTACCTAGATGTGTAAGCTACTTTATTATTGTATCTTTGTATTTTTATCGTGCAATAAAGAGTATTAGAATTGAATTGAAAAATGTGTCCAAGTCGCTCGATTTAGCGTTGTTATTACTCCGTACGGGAGGGGCGAGAACCACGACCAAACTGTAGGTACTTATCGCGGTAGGTCAAGTCGGGAAGCAAAAAAATAAAAGCAAGGGAAATAAAACATTCAGCTACGAAGTGCAAAAATAAAAGGACTGGGAAGACTTTAGATCAGGAGCCTGAGTCTGCATAAAACATCAAAAATTATGCTAACATGTAACCTAAGCAGAACCCCGCCTTCTTATATACTATTTAATTCATTGCGCAAATTCAACCCTTATGGGACGCCGTGTATACGTGGCTCTGACACTGACTTAAAAGAAGGCTCTTAAGTGGGAGAAAAGTCTTATGTAAAACTTTTTTTTTACAGACATGTTCAGACTTTAAGAATGAGGATTGGAATTCTACCTCTGAGTAAATAAATATGTGGGGACATTTCACACACGGCCACCTGATTCCAAACTACTATTCTGTGCTATTTTTATTCTCTATATCCAAAGGTTCATCATCAGCCGAATTACGTCCACTGCTGAACATAATCCTCCCCAATAGAATGCCGGCTGGGCTGTCTATTGGCGGATTTGCCATAATCACCGCGCTTGGCAGGCGGATTGGTGATCGCAGTAATGGTCTCAATATACATATACAGGAGAACGTTGCTCGTTCCTGGTGCAATCCATTACTCGCCCTGACGACACCCACGGGAAGATTCTAGGCTTAGAATAGAGCCGCCTTACGGCAATAAGATCGCCTAGCTACTTTATTATTGTATTTGTTATTTTTTTATCGCGCAGTAAAGAGTAATTCATCATCATCAGGTTATTTCTGTCTCCACTGCAGGAGCACAACCCTCTCTCATCTGCCGGAGACAGACGGAGGATTTGGCCTACACTCCCCGCGCTGGCCAGACGGGTTGGGGAGTAATTATACAATATTTATCCCTTCATTTTCCTTTTCTTTGTTCGTTCCTTTAAAATAAGCATAATTAGTATAATAAGTAGCCAAGTAGCTAGATTTTTTTTAATAAGGAGGTAAAACAAAAACTTCATGTAGTTTTTGTCATGCCCGAGTAATTAGCTTTGCACGTAACCAAACACAATGCTTTATAAGTACGGTCAGCAACGAAAGTCCGTGAACACATACAGATTTACAAAACATCAGCGCACTATAACTTTCCATGTTTCTGAAAAAAGTTTTTTATCGAGCGGCCTCACCGCACATAGGACAAACCCAAGAGGTTTATTATGTGTGAGTTATGTAAGACATATGATGTATTTTCTTATTAATGTTAAATAAATAAAATAAGAAAAAAAAAATCAACCTACAGACTTCTGTAACGTTATTGTGTTTTGCTACTTTTGAGGCTGACTATACCAGTTTCCTGAAGTTTACGAGTAGTTTCTACATAGAAATGAATTACATACAAATTACAAAACAGTCAAAAATAACATAACATTACAACGTTATATGTCAACAACAAATGTGTTTCTTTTTCTGACTTCATCATATCAGCCCTTAGACGTCCACTGCTGGACATACGCCTTTCGCATACAGCCGCTGGGCGTTCCATGACGGCGGGGCGTCAAACACTACGCGTGCCGATCTGCGGTCTCCACTCCAAAACTTGTCTGCCCTAACCGCCGTCAGTTCTACAACAGATGTGGCCAGGACACTTCTAATAATGCTTATGCTTTCGGCTTTGTCGGTGACCTAACGCGACTACACGAGCCCTTGACCTTCGCAGTAGGCAGTGTAATTTTAATTTAATTATTGGTAGCCTTCTGATACCAAGTTTCGAATAAATGAATTAATTCGAGTCGTTTAAGCGCAAAGGACTAAATTAAAAATGGTTCGGCTGTTTAATAATCGACGCAATCACGCGACCCTGACTGTCGGGGAATTATTTTCTTTTATTTGAATGTTATTTATTTTACAAGTACGTCTTTTCATGCTTAAACTTTTTTTTATCTCACTACGGATCACAATCTTTTTGAGGACGTCACCAAAGGACGACCTCTAGCTTCCACATTCACGCTATAAATCTCTTTTGTCATTCTACGATAATATTACCAACTAGCTGTGCCCGCAGCTCCGTTCGCGACTACAGGATCCGCTCCCCATTCCCACTTCCGCTCCCTATCCCACTTCTACTCAGACACTCAATCTCACTCTCGCTCCCGCTCCCGGGTCCAGGTGCGGGTCCGGATCCAGGTCCAGTTCCAGATCCAGCTCCAGATTTTTCATCGTAATCGACTAACTCAGTCAAAAGAATTGCGAATTTATAGTTTTCAAAAATTCGCATTACATTGGTACTTTTGATTGATTGCACCGATTGCAATGAAATAAAGTCTATATGTTACACCGAATTAAGCATTATGTTTCTGTGAAAAGTCCATCAGGATCGGGTCAATGGTTTTTAAGTGATGCGCGCACAAACAAACAGATAAACAGACAAAAATTCCAAAAATGATCGAAATGTGTTCCATTATTTATCATTAGGCCCCCATTTTTTTTGCAAATATCTTCAATGTACAGACACGCGAACTTTACGTTTTTATTTATTAGATATATATAAATCTCAAGCTGGTGGAGCTACAAATTTCATCTTGCTTAACTGAACATTCTAAGAGCAACATGCCCGGCATAAGGGAAAAACTACAGCCTTTTCTTCCGATGCAAAACATCCTGGCATTTGTAGCAGGTGGATCGACCATCACATGGCCTCCTTTTTCAGGTCGTCGGCTCATCTGGGGCGGCGGAGTAGACAGTAGACAACTTGTACTTATAATTAAGGGATGGACAGCAGCGTCCTTGCTTGCGTGATTAAGGCAAATCCTGCATTCAATTGGAGAGCCTTATATTCAGAACTGGTATTTCGACTGATGATGATACTTGAGCAGGTCAAGTTTCAGAAACTAACCTTATTACAAATAACTCTCTGCTTAGAAAATACTTTATTTCTATTACAGGTCGTAATATATCATAAGGTATATAATACAATTAGCTAACCGAATTAGCTTTTATGAAGCATGAGTGTGTATTTATACAGAATCGATATAAACCCTCGCTTCATAAATCATTAACTAAGGCTTGACGTAACTTATGCGTCATTAGTAACTGTAACTGTGCGTAAGTTTAGTTCAGTTAAGAAAGTCTTGACGTCATTCCCAAATTAACACTGTTACATATTTTATTAAAGGTCGTTGTGCGCAATTTAGTGATTTGTGGGTGTTGTGAATTAAATTAAATATTTTTTAAATTAAGAATGAAGTTTTATAATGAAGCAAAGATGATGGAATTATTTACTACAGCAAACTGCAGGGACCATTAGCAAAGACTTCCAAATATGCCGTGGGGTTTCCAGTAGAGTAGAATAGGACCACTCCAACTCTTCCCGTGGATGTCGTACAAGGCGACTAAGTGAATACATTATAAAACGTCAATCAGGGCCAGCGCGGGGAGTGTAGGCCAAATCCGCCGTCTGTCTCCGGCAGATGAGAGAGGGTTGTGTTCCTGACATGGAGACAAAAATAACCTGATGATAACTAACTATTACTACGTAAAGAAGCGACACTCACCCCCCCCCCCCCCCCCCCTTGCCATTTTAACGTCGCCCGCCCGCACCCGCCCGCGCCCGCGTTTACGTGTAACGTTGTTCCTCTCTCGATCGACTGTGCTCCCGCACTGGGTGGAGCAGCCCTACAATAATTCACGCACACACACAAACATGTACGGACAGGCTGATGCTGCTGTGGTAGTACGTAATGGAGTGCCAAGGTGTTTTTTCGCGTTTTTAAAGTCTAGACCGCAATTTTTTAAAAATGTGAGTTGTATAGAACTTAGTCTAAGTCAAAATAATTTATTGCACATGAGAACAGTTGGTACATTTATACATGTTATTTTTTTCCCCAATGAACGCCACCACGCCCGGTCCTCTGACCTCCGCATCTCAGATCGTCGGTCCATCTGGCGGCGGCGCATCCCACCCTTCGCTTGCCGATCCGCGGTCTCCACTCCAGAATGGGTGTGGTGGCGTTTTTTGGGGAAGGCCTATGTCCAGCAGTGGACGTCTAAGGGCTGATATGATGATGATGATTTTGCGACTACCGCTTCCTAGATGTTAGCGCTGTAAAGAACAAATTACTTCATGCCAGGACCGACGACGGGCAAAATAGCTTCGTTAATGAGGTATCCGCCCGGACAGGATCCTAAAACTGGTCACTTAAATACATTAGTCTAGTGTTGTGACATTCGCCGGTGACATTTTTGACACATTTGGGTTACCAGTGGCACAGTTAGGCTTTGATCCACTAATTTCGGTCGCGTGCCGATGTGTAGATTACCTTTATCGCGTTATGACGTGTAACTACGCTTGAGCTAGTGTTGTTGGAGATGTACATCGATGGTATCGATGTGGTCAACATCACTACCTAATATTTTGTTAAGTGGGAGACATAAAATAGAGGTTCTTTTCATTTTGAAATATTGATGAATTTATTGAAGAAAAATTAAAACAGCCGAAAATCGTAAGGTGTTTGTCAAATGAATTGAATGATATTGGATAAGTGTTGCCGTTTGTGGAAACCGCTGCCGTTGTTACGCTAGGTAGCTTTAAAAGGTTGTCTGGAAAAAAACGCTTTTAGCGATAAGACCGCTTAGATGTACACTTTATTATTGTATCTTTGTTATTATCGTGCAATTAAGAGTAATTGAAATGAATTGATTCATAGACATACGTGGTGCATGAGTGTCCATCACATGATAACTTTCACTCTTAGCCTGCTGAGGGAATGCTTATGATGTATAGGAAAATCAATCTTATTATCATCATCATCAGTCTACAGATGGTGTTTATAAGACAGGTTTATCCCATTTTAAACATCAGCTGCCACGTTTAACGGAAAACTATGCATTTTATCTTTCTTTATTTATCTAATACCATAATGGGCTCGATTCTGAAGGCACACCGTTAATATTTGACAGCACTAAAAATGTTGCTATCCTTGTCACACAGTATTATGAAGATAAAGACGAAACCAATTTTAGCGCTGTCAAATTTTAACGTTGTGCCTTCAGAATCGGGCCCAATGTAGACATAAGACCCATGAAAATATGTCTGATGAACCCAATAAAAGTATTATTATATTATATATTATTATTGCCGTTCACTATTGGACGTAGGACTTCAACAATGCGCAATCACACCCTGTCGTCCGCCGCGTTCGGCCACCGTTTTCGTTCACCTTTAATTAATCGGATCATGTGGCAGCGGGGCTTCCTAGATATATCTCCAGGACTCGTCTGCTTCAACGACCGTCAGTTCTGGGACAGATGTGGCCTGTCCACTGCCACTTATTTATTTATCGAAGGTAGGTTAAGGGTAAAAGACATGTTATAGAGTAAATCAATTTTTTTATTATACATATACTGTTGTTATACATAAGAGCAAAAACGTAATCCCGAGTAACCATTCATCGACTATAAATTTATCGACAAGTCGACAGCACTAGTTTTGATAACACTACCTGGTGCTCGCGTTTCTTGGTTTTGCGCGGGAATTGGGCGCCATTGTTGTACGATTTTGTCCATTCTTTTGTTAAAAGCGCCCCAGTGTGCGGAAGTGGGGACATTAATTACGTTTTGGTTATTTTTTAGGTTAAACTCGGACTGTGTATGAGAAAAAGGCTACATAGAAATGTATTTAGCACAAGATTAAATGTCACAAACAAAGCGAAAATATGTTTGTCTACATTATAACGAACTAGCTTTTGGCCGCGACTTCGTCCTCATAGGTTTATAAGATAATATAATAATATAATATGTCAGACATTCACACCAATTATCCAATCCCAAACTAGGCAGAGCCTGTGGTATGGTTACTAGATAACGGATAGACATACTTAAATAAATATAAAAAACATCCAAGACTTGGGTACAAACATTCATATTAATACATCTTGAATTTCAAAATAGATCATTTTCGTAATTCCCGTAGGAACGAGATGTTTTTTCGGGATAAAAACTATCCTATGTCATATTCCAGGGCTTAACCTATATGTGTGCCAAGATTCATCCCGATCCGTCCAGTGTTTGAAGCGTGATTGAGCAACAAACATCCAAACATTCGCATTTATAATATTAGTGGGATGGTATAGATCGTACAATTAACGATGGCACGCCCAAATTATAGATTTTTAAAAGAGATATGTACAATGGCCATATTTATATTACCTACTGTATGTGTTTATACATAAATATATGACAAGCAAATGTTTTTTTTTAAATAAATCTAGGAAAAATTCCGGCTTAGCATTAATATGGACATTTCGTCCCAATTACATAAATTACACTACCTAATTACGATCTTTGATAATAATACCGATAATAAAGTATACATATACATACAATATGTATATACTAGTGTGACAGACAGACAAACAATATAAAAAGTAAAATTGTTTTTACCACACGGAATATTTGCTGTAACACAATGTATTTAAACAATTTACTTTTTAAATTGTTTGTCTGTCTGTCACACAAACTGTTTTCATTTAATTAACATCGCCCCTAACTAGACGTATCGCAAACTGGAAAATTAAACAACACCGCGTTAACGGCGCCGGAGACTTCAATTTGATTAAGGAGTTTAGACTTGGTAACTTTATTTTGTCCACCATTGCTGCTTTACTATAAACATTGAAATTCGAATTTTCTTAATTTATCGTCCATCATTCATCATCCTCACCATCATCAGCTTGTAAGAGCCCACTGCTGGGCATAGTCTCTGCCAGCTGCCCTACGCAGATCGTCACTCCATCTAGCCAGGGGGCGTCCCACACCACGCTTGCCGAGTCGCGGTCTCCATTCGAGAACTCATTTACCCCAACGATTATCGGTTCTACGACAGATGTTACCAGCCCACTGCCACTTCAACGTACTAACTTTTTGAGGTATGTCGAAAACTTTATTTCTCTGGCGGATTACCTCGTTTCGGATCCTGTCATTTAGAGAAACTCCGAGCATAGCTCTTTCCATAGCTCGCTGAGCGACTTTGAGTTTTCGGACTAGTTCCACTGTCAGTGTACATGTTTCGGCACCGTACGTCATTACGGGTAGGACGCACTGGTTGAAAACATTTGTCTTCAGGCACTGTGGTATACGCGATGAAAAGACATGACGTAACTTTCCAAATGCTGCCCAGCCTAGCCTAATACTCCTGTCGGCTTCCTTCTCGAAGTTGTTTTTGCCCAGTTCCATGATTAAGTTTTTTTATTTACATAAATTTATTTTTTATTTACAAAAATAGTGTCCAGGGACTAGCCTGGTCGTAAGCGTGCCGACATCCCGGAGCTGGGTGAACTCCGGGCAATATTAGCCTTACCGAATCACGCGGGGCTCTGATAAGATGGACAATTTATTTCCCTAGCTAACCGTGGTACCTCAACGAGGCGGCGATGTTGTTCGCAACACATCACGTCAAGGGGTATCACGGGGCGAAAAGTGGGCGAAGGCTTTGCGACATAAGATTGCGCAAAGTGGCGATACATCTTCTCTGACTACCCTTCTGGGAGCAAGGAGTGAGGATTATGAATGAATGAATGAAATACTTGTGTAGGATTACAGTATACATACATAATGCTCACGCCTTGGTCCCAGAAGGGTAGGCAGAGACGATGGATCGCCACTTTGCGCGATCCTGACACACCTCACCAGCCTTACTTACATCCATCAACCTTTTCATGCACCTCCTTTCACACATCTCACTGCGGACCATAGCCTTTATGAGGACGATGTTACTAATTTGATTACGATATAAATTAGTATATACAATAATAAATGTACATGTTAAATTAAAGATAAAAGAAATTACAAAAATAATTTAAAATTAATTAATTAAAAATTGAGATCGGCTGAATGATCGACACATATCTTCTAGGATCTCCCGTAAATTTTAGGGGCACACAGCAGTAATATGTTTTTTAATCATTATTTTAAATTTATTATCTGGTAATTCCTTCAACGTCACTGCCAGTTTGTTATAGACTTTAAACGCATTATACATCGCGCAAAATTACACTGAAAAAATTCTGCTCTACTAAGTGTCTTGTTGCAGCATAAAGTAATAATTTTTATGTTTTTTTTAACCAAACCATGGTCGAGTTAACAGACTGAGTTGTGCAAGGACAAGTTTTAGTTTAAGGAAACAAAAGATCTTGTTCAAATCAACAATAAATTTAAAAAAAAAAAAACAATCGTTGGTTTGAACAAGTTATTTTTCACTGAAGTGTACGCAAGAAAATCCGGAGTAAAAAACTAGTATCAGATATGATTCATGATTAGGTTTCAGACAACAATGCGGAGTTATAATCCCCGAGAGGAGATATTTGTCGCGCGGGAGATGAACTAGCAAAGTGTGTCGTACCGACAAACAACTTGCGAGATTTGTTGTTGTTAGATAAACTTTCTACTTGTTGTATAAAATTGTTTGTCGCCCCCGGATAATACTAATTAGTGTTTATAATCTTTAGGGTTGTTCATACACACGTATCGATAGTAATGATTACTCAATTTTCAGCCTATTTTAAAGTTTAATAGTTCCATAGTGTTAGGTGCACGAACACCGATATACTCCCTCTATGGACCTAAAGCTTATCATCATCAGCGTCATAGCAGCCCTTAGATGCCCACAGCTGGACATAGGCTTTCCCAATTAACGTCATCACACCTGGTCCCAAGCATATGGCTGGAGGAAATCTTAAATATGACACGGTCAGATAGTTTTAGAATCACATAGAAAAACAACTTTGTAAAAAATATGTAAAATATTATAAAATAGACGATTATTTGAATGACAAAGATGCCTGGTACTAATGTTGCTTCAGCTTAGAGCAATCTTTATAATATACAAACTTGATTTAAAAATAAGTGTTGCTATAAGTTTGTTGTGTTGCGTTTCTTCTTCTTCACAGGCAGCGATAACACCTGGGAAGCGGTAGTGGGTAAAGTACTAAGTGCAATGTGCAATGAAGGATTTTGACTTTGGTATACTATTTGCTATTCTACATAATCTTCACCGTCAACATGATTCTGTGGCTGTTACTGCAATGGAAGAGCGGGGCCACCTGGCACAAGTATTTTGCAAAATACTCAATAGGTCGCCTCCAACCACTGTATGATGAAATTTAATATGTGAAAACCAGTTAATGGCTATTAGCTTTATATATTTATAATATTATCTTTGTACTATAGCTGTAAGTTTTCCGAATAAAATAAAATAAAAATAAATAAAATAAAATAAATATTTGAATTTGAATCAGCCTGAAACAGCCCACTGCTGGACACAGGCCTCTCCCAAGATGCGCCATTGAACCCATCACAATCCTAACCCAATGGTTAGGTGCAATTACCTACAGACGTATTTAAAGTTTTCAAAAATACACTTACTTACTCTTCAGTGAAGGCCCAGCAGTGGACGTCGACAGATAGTCGTGTCTCTAATTAAACCCGACAACAACTAAACGACCTAAAACACAATCACAGCCAATATTAAATTATTCATTTGGTTAAAGCCTTTGCGTCGACAGTGATTAAAGCAAGGTAGGCTATGTTTAACCTAGATTTGCTTATCAGATCCTAAACTAGCAACGCCTTGAAAGTTTGTGAAGCAGTTTTGGGTCGTGTACACACCCGCTTTGTCATGGTGATATGGCTATTGTATCATGAGATTAAAGGCTGTCATTTAGACGATAAAGGAAACTGACGAATGAACAAAACTGACAAACTAGCGAAACTGACGAATAAAGAAAATATTTAATAGTTTATTGTACACACAAATATACAAAGAACAACACAAAGAAAAGAAAATTATACAAAAGGATAAGCTTATTTCTAAAGAAATTTCTTCCAGCTAACCTGCGGTGAAGACAAAAATGTGATAGTGATTATGGAGAGGCAGTAGTCGCGTGTACCTACTATATATTAAATAATCATAGAACATATAATACAATAAGCATAAACTAATAAACTATAAATATCAATACAGATATATAAATATATATGTATATATAGAAACTAACTGACTGACTAGGAAAATTAACAGTGATACACTTACTCGAAAAATTTATTCCCTTTTACTATTACGTAAAAAAATACAACCAAAATCATATTCATCATCGGTTGATGGATTTAGTAGTTTTATACAAAAGAACAGATATTATTAATCTGGGTTTAGTACCTACTAAACGCATTATACTAGTCTTCTCAGTTACTCTAAGGTTCATGGGAAGTGATCCCTAAGTGGGATAAGACCGCCTTTGTACACAATTTTATTTCTATTTGTTATTATTGTTGTTAATTTATGTCATCTTAGATTCCGACCAATTATGACATGGCACGACCTTAATCGGGCCAATCAGCGTGCAGTTCCCTCAGCCCGCACACTTCAGCACTTTGACAGAATTGCCTGTTTGTAGAATTAGGAGCATTGCGAGTATGTGCTAATTAATCGCTGTAATCTCTCCTTAAACTTCACAAGCCTTGAAGAAGTTTTGAGCATCTTAGATTCACCACTTCACTAGTGTGTGACTATCCTTATTAGTTTCAGTTCCACGTTTGCTCAGAAACTTATTACTTAATAATGTTTAACGAGCAGCGAGAAGTTCTGCGAGTAAGTTCCGCCGCACACGATCGACTGAACAGTCGCATTTCCTTATTAGGATTTAGTTAGAGGGTTAGTGGTGTGGTGACCCTTATAGAGTACTCGATTTAAGTGAATTAATGTGACCTTGACAGTGACCTTGCAATTAAAGGTCAGAAAGGTTGTAAAAGGGTTTCTAATAGGGGTGATACGTTACAGATAACACGATACCGACAGGATTGCATCGTAATTTGTATTACGATGTCTATGTATATATTGGGCCCGATTCTGAAGGCACACATTTAAAATTTGACAGCGCTAAAATTGGTTTCGTCTTTATCTTCATAATACTGTGTGACAAGGATAGCAACAGTTTTAGTGCTGTCAAATTTTTTAATTGTGCTTTCAGAATCGAGCCCATTGTTCGTTTATGTTTATGTATTTTTAAACTTTATTAAAAGTAGGTACATTTCTTTATCAAATTTGGTACTAAACGCATTATACTTGTTACTTTCGGTTACTCTAAGGTTTACTGGAAGAGATCGCTAAGTGGGATAAGTCCGCCTTTGTATACAGTTTAATTCATATTTTATTATTGTTGTTGTTGTTATTTTTGGTACAATAAAGCGTTTACATACATATATACGATAATGACTACGAATCAATGAAGATTCTTACTAACCATCGAACATCTGCGGCGTCATAAGCATGTTTTACTCCAGAGAAACACGCGGGTGGAAATTTCATTGTCAGTTCATTTAATACGTTTGATATGAAAAATAAAACATCAAGTTAAAAATTATTCAGGCCCTATTAGAGCCGAATCGACTACTACATTTATTGCACATATAAAACGTGTCACTTAAGTAAGACTCTAAATAAAGCTAATGAGAGAATAAACTGGGCAAGCGTAGTGTGGGACGCCCCCTGGCTAGCCCATCTAGATGGAGCGACGATCTGCGTAAGGCGGCTGGCAGAGACTGGATGAGAAGAACCGAGGATCGGGTTCAGTGGCGCACCTTGGGAGAGGCCTATGTCCAACAGTGGACTCTTTCGGGCTGATGATGATGAGAGAGTAAATGTTCCTAGATCTGTGATACCAACAGATATGTAATATCTAAAATTTGGAATTATCTACCGTCAGTATTAAAACCTAATGCATCAAGTAATTTACTAAAACAAGAACTACAGAAACATATAAGTAAATGTTTCGTACCCAAGCTTGCATGGAATTCCTTGCCAGCTTGGGTATTTCCGGACAAGTATAATTTGGATATTTTTGAAGGAATAGTAAATAGGCATCTTCAGGGTAAGCGCGCTCCACCTTTTAGCCTCATCATCACTTACCATCAGGTGAGATTGAGGTCAAGCGCAAACCCATCAACAATAAACAAAAAGTTCTCACGGTAGAGAATTTCATAAACACACATGTGTGTAGTATTTTGATGTATGATATCACGGAGTGCTGATAGAAGTAGGTGATTATTGGGCATTCTGGCTCACTTTCACTCGCTCCACTCGTTCGCTCGCTGCGCTCGCACAGTGAGCTAGAATGCCCAATCGGTTTTCGCTGTTTAAAGTGAGCTAGAATGCCCAATCGATTTTGGTTGTTTGAAAGTGAGCTAGAATGCCCAATCGGTTTTCGCTGTTTGAAAGTGAGCCAGAATGCCCAATCGGTTTTAGACGTTTGAAAGTGAGCTAGAATGCTCAATCGGTTTTCGTTGTTTCGTGCGTGCCGGAATTCCCAATCATTCGACGGTTGGTTGTATTAGAACGCAAGATCAAATTATCGCAAGACGTCGATTGCGATTGGAATCATACGCTCCGCTTAACGGACTAACGGGTGACGTCGAGCGTTTTGTACGAAAAAGGTTAAGCGTGATACGTATAAAACTCTTAATGTAATAAATATGTCTACATTCTGCAGGGATCCTTGGCTCATGCATGTCAAACATTGAATTATTATTAATTACAAAATGAAATTTGTAAAACAACCGCATTCATTGCAACTAGAAAAAATTTGTTTGGGTTATTCAAAAGAGATTTCACGTCACGGCAAACTTTTACCGAATACTATTCGTTGTATTATATCTGGACCTTCCAACTGCGGTAAAACGAATTTAATTATTGGTCTACTATTACATAAAGATGGACTACATTATAGAAATGTATACCTTTACTCTAAAACACTTTTTCAACCTAAGTACGTATTTTTAGAAAAAGTTTTTAGAAAGGTGCCAGAGGTAACTTTTACAAAATTTCATGGTAATGATGAGGTTTTGAGTCCTCATGAGGCAACTTCTAATTCGATTATTATATTTGATGATGTAGCTTGTGAAAACCAAAATCATATAAGAGATTACTTTGCAATGGGTAGACACAAGAATATAGATTGTTTTTACTTAAACCAGACCTATAGCAAAATCCCGAAGCAGTTGATACGGGACAATGCTAATCTCATTATTCTTTTTAAACAAGACGATATGAACTTGAGACATGTTTATGAAGAGCATGTTAATACAGACATGAATTGGTTAGCGTTTCGAGAAATGTGTGCCAAGATTTGGAGTGTACCCTATAGCTACTTAGTTATAAACAAAGACTGTGAAAAGAGTAAAGGATGTTACAGGATGAAATTTGACACATTTGTAGAATTGCATTGATGATTTAAAAATACTATATTTATTATTATACCATCATTACAACTTAAGGCTTCGCCTGGTAAGGTATAAACATGGATAATGAACAAGCATTGAAAAAACAAGTAATAAAATCAGCTGAATCAGTTAAAAGAAAACTAAAGATGATGCGAGACATTAAAAGTAATAACGAATTCGCAATGGAATCGGTTTTTAAACCATTAACAGAGCCACTGAAACAAATTATAAACACAAAAATGGAAATACCACATAGAAAAATAAAGAAACAAAGACTCAGCTACACTCCTCTTAGTAAACGCAAGGAACATCGGGCTAGTTACGATGTTAGTGATGATGTCGAAAGCGACCAATCCAGTAAAGACTTCAACAATACAGTTTTTATGAAAAATCGTAAATCCGAGGTTTATTTTAATGACGAAGATGAAGAAAAAAGCGACTACGTCTATTTGGAACCTGATAAAGATGAAGACAATAGTGATATGGAACCTGATACTAGCGGTCTATCATTCAAATCGACTGACAACACTACTCCCATAAGAATGTCTTCAGAAAACATTCCTTTTGGGGTCAGAAACGAGAGAGAAAAACTCATGATGGGAACGTTACGTGTTTTTGTTACTGAACATAATATTTCTATTGGTTGTAAGACTTTCGCAAAAACTCCAGGGCTAATGGAATTATTGTTTAAGAAAACACCGCAATTAGAATTAATAACTGAAGATGATAAACAAAATTATAAGACTATATTATTGACTACAAATGCTCATCGCCGTGAGTATAATCCCATGAAGCCTATAAAAAGTAATAAAGGTCGAAAATATACACAAATAATTAGACCTCTATTTATGAAGTTGGCCAAAAACTGTGTGAGCACTGAAAGCATATCTCATGGATCTGGTTTGCCACTCACAAAAAAGCTGAATCAGAATGTAGATTATGTTTACTGGGATGATCCTAATGAATTAGTTAATCGATTGAAACTATTAATAGCTTCGCGAGATGCTGGAAACACAGGATTAGACAATGAAATACTATCTATTATCGAAGAGTTGCGGGAAAGTGATATCATTAATTAAATATATGCTGATATTTAGAAAGTTTTTCACAGTCTTTATTTATCCGCTGGTTGAGATAGTCGCTAGGAAATGAATATAGATAAATTTGGTCACCACGTTCATAAACGTTTGCGTTTACCGGAATCATTGGATTCACACAAGCTCTTAAAGTCAGAAAACGGAGAATTTGATTTACATTTAGTAAGGTTAAAAGGAGTTAAGGCTCCATCAGCCTCCGATGATGCTGTAAATAAGCAGTATGTCGATAATTTGCTGAATGACTATTACACAAAACATGATGTATTAGACGAACTACATAAAATAAAAACGGATATAATTAATCTCATGAGAGTAAAATTTTATATGAAAGGAGAAGTAGATCAAGCCATTGCCAACAGCAAATTAAAAGTCACCAAAAATGAGTAAGCAACAAGTAGTAGACGAAATTCACAAAGCAGCACGAAAAAATTTTAACAGACGTCCTGTAGTATTAAAAGGTATCGATGATTTATGGCAAGCTGATTTAATTGATATGCAGAATTATGGAAAAGACAACAATGGTTATAAGTACATCTTAGTCATAATCGATTGCTTTTCAAAATTTGCTTGGGCACTGCCTGTTAAAACGAAAACTAAATCTGAAATAACAAACACGTTTAAAAAAGTACTTGAAAAGAATGGGCGTATTCCATTAAATTTACAAACCGATTTAGGTAAAGAATTTTATAATGAGGATTTTCGAAACTTAACGATGTTATACAAAATAAACCATTATTCAACATATTCCACTAAAAAGGCTTCAATTGTTGAAAGGTTGATTAGAACTTTGAAAAACAAGTTATATAAATATTTTAGTTTCATTGGCAATTATAAATGGATTGGTAAACAGTTGAGTAACATACTTGACTCTTACAATAATTGTGTACATCGAATTACTAAACATAAACCAAAAGACGTGAATCAATACAATGAATCTTTAATATTAAATAATATAAAGGAATCAAGAAAATATATTACAGTAAAAAGGAATAAATTCAAAGTTGGAGATTATGTGCGAATTAGCAAATACAAAGGAACTTTTCAAAAAGGATATACCCCTAATTGGTCAACAGAAATATTTATCGTGTCAAAAGTAAATTCGACTAATCCACCGACTTATGAGATTGTTGATCAACGAAAACAGATCATTTTAGGTACTTTTTACGAACAGGAACTTCAAAAAACAAAATACCCTGATATTTACTTAGTTGAGAAAGTTTTAAAAAAGAAAGGTAATAAGCTATTTGTAAAATGGTTGGGCCTTAATGAAAGTGAAAATAGTTGGATTAACAAAACATCCATCGTATAAATCTATATAATTAGTTGATACGTATTATATTTTTATTAGTATACCTGTAATGCATGGAGGAGGACTTATTAATAGTGTAATAAACAATTTACCTTTTGAGTTACATTTACCAGGGTATAATTACTGCGGTCCCGGTACACGACTACGAGAAAGATTATCACGGAACGATAGAGGAATTAATAAATTAGATAACGCTTGTATGCAACACGATATAGCATATTCCAACTATACTAATTTAGAAGATCGCCATAAAGCAGATTTAGAACTATTGAACATGGCAAATCGAAGACTTAGGTCAAAAGATGCAGGAAGAGGTGAAAAATTATCTTCCTGGATAGTAAGTAAAGTAATGAAAACAAAACTAAAAGCAGGTGCAGGTATCAAAGGCTTCAAAAAGGTTGTCTCTAAAATATATAGTCAGTTGAAAAAATACAAACCAAAAAATAATAAGTCTGCAATTAAATTTGCCTATCTGGCTGCAAAGAAGCTATTCTCTAAAAATAATGGATTTCGATTACCGCGCGTCATACCAATTCCTAAAACAGGAGGAATTTTGCCTCTAATTCCTATATTTGCGGGGTTGTCAGCTTTGGGCACATTAGCTGGAGGAGCAGCAGGTATCGCGAAGACAGTAAATGATTATAAATCAGCACAGAAAAATTTACAAGAATCTGAACGCCATAACAAAGTAATGGAATCCATTGCTTTGGGTAAAGGTTTGTACATCAAACCGTATAAAAAAGGCAATGGTTTATTTTTACGATCGGCAAAAAACTAAAGAAAAGGCTACCTAGACGCGCGCTTACTAATTTGGATATTATAGAACATGCACATGGTATTCCATATTTTAGAGGTGTTTATATGAGAAATCAGTTACCAAAAAAACCTAAACGTATTGAATGTGGTGTTATTAATTTAGACAGCTCTAAAAACGAAGGTACTCATTGGGTAGCCTATGTAAAACTAAATAATTATTGTGAGTATTTTGACAGTTTTGGAGATTTAAAGCCGCCATTAGAGTTAATCGGATACTTGGATAAATATGATATTTACTACAATTACAATATATATCAAAGTTTTAATTCTGTTAATTGTGGACATTTATGTATAAAATATTTGAAAAACTTTTGGATAAACATTTAAAAGAACTTATCTCTTGTACTTATTGTCATTACCAAAATGACTTTCACGCTGTCTATATCGGATACT
Organism: Esperia sulphurella; assembly: GCA_947086405.1. NCBI lineage: Eukaryota > Metazoa > Arthropoda > Insecta > Lepidoptera > Oecophoridae > Esperia > Esperia sulphurella. The sequence goes on along the minus strand of OX352281.1, from coordinate 4,884,200 downwards.
AAGGCGAGTTTAGCAACAAACTATTCGCCAAATTTACAATTAGATAATGATTATGAATGTGGTCTTTTGTATTTTTCTACATTTAATTCTATACCGAATGTAGATGATAGAAATAATAAACTATACTATGGTGACAATGAGGTGATAGAAATACCAGAGGGCTCCTACGAACTTCAGGATATTAGAGACTATTTAAAAGATAATATCAAGGATGGTTCATTTGAATTAAGGTGTAATAACAATACTTTGAAAACTACTATCTTTTGTTCGAAAGTCATACATTTTCAAAAAGAAGATTCCGTAGGACAATTATTAGGTTTTGGACCAGAAACCCTTCCCGCGAATATATTACACGAATCTCGCTTTCCCGTCAACATTCTGTCGACAACCGTTCTCCGGGTTGAATGTGACATCATTAGCGGATCTTTTGTAAACGGAAAACCTAGTCATATTATTCATGAATTCGCGCCTAATGTTCCACCTGGTTATAGAATTATAGAAGTACCTAAAAACATAATTTATTTTCCAGTAAACCAGAGTAGCATAAGTTCTATTAATATTAAAATATTAGACGTAAATGGTAATTTAGTTAACTTAAGGAACGAGGAAATTCAGTTATATTTACATTTAAGAAGAAAATGATTGACTTTAATAATAAATACTCTGCATCTGTAGTAAAAAGCAGCAGTGTGAATTGTACTCCTAAAGCAATAGCACCTTCAAAACAATTTAGAAAAAAACCATATTCAAAAAAGAAGTTAACTAAAGAAAATAAGGACTTCCTTAAACTCATAGGGCTAAAATGAGTATCCTAAATATAACAGATGGTCCAGTTTATGACAATTCAATTGAAAGTTATGAGTACTATTCATACAAACCATACGTAAACAGTTTTAAAAATAATGATGAGATACGAATACCTATAAATCAACAGGATTTGTACGTATTGCCATCGGCCAGTACCATTTACATAGAAGGAAATGTGCAAGTTTACAACCGACAATCAAAAACAAAAGTTAACCAAATTCACTTCACAAATAATCCAATATTGTTTCTATTTCAAGACATACGTTATGAACTTAATGGTATAGAAATAGATAAAATTAAAAATGTTGGTATTACTACAACTATGAAAGGTTTGTTATCGATGGGTGCGGCAGAATCGAAAATTTCAGAATGTTGGGGTTGGAACCTTGATGGTACTACAAACCACGGAGGTAATTTCTCAGTATCTATACCTCTTAATAAAGTTCTGGGGTTTGCAGAAGACTTTAATAAAATAATAATGAATTGTAAACATGAGCTTATTTTATTGCGTAACAACTCTAATTTGAATTGTATAAAATTAGGCGAGAATGAATATGTTCATGATGTTGAAATTTCTAAGTTGGTTTGGCGGGTACCCCAAGTGAAAGTTTCTGATCGTGAAAGAATTAATCTACTTCGTCATTTAGAAAAAGATCGTTCATTGACTATAATGTTTAGAAACTGGGATCTATATGAGTATCCTTTACTTCCTCAGACGTCTAAGCATACTTGGTCAATTAAAACGTCTTCTCAGTTGGAAAAACCACGATATGTAATATTGGGTTTACAAACTGATCGTAAGAATCAAGTAACTAAAGATATGTCTCAATTTGACCACTGTCATTTACGTAACGTTAAAGTGTTTCTGAATTCAACTTACTTCCCGTATGAAAACCTAAACGTTGATTTTGCCAACAACAATTACTCTTTATTATACGAACATCACGCAAAATTTCAGCAGTCGTATTACGGACGTCGACCAGACCCTTTATTAAACTTTGAAAATTTTAAAAATAAAGCGCCATTGTGGCTAATTGATTGTAGTCGACAAGTAGATAGCGTTAAACCTGGGGGACCCATAGATGTTAAAGTGGAAATTGAGTGTGTTTCAGACATTCCGAACAACACCACCGCTTTCTGTCTAATTATTAATGAGTCCATTGTTGAATATAAACCATTGACTAGTACAGTAAAGAAAATATCATGAGTAACAATTTCATATTCGTGGATATACAAGGTTTCAAAGATTACAATAATGTGTTTATTATTAAAGAACTAGCCCTGGTGACAAAAGAATATTCTCAGACCTTTTTAGTCAAACCTCCTTACGCTTTTTCGTATTTAACAACAGAGGAGAAAAAACAGGTCGTGTGGCTAGAAAGAAACAGGGGTATACTTTGGAGAGAAGGCTTTATTGACTATCGCGAATTTAAAAGATCTATTATTTTACCATTGTTAAAAAATAAGATCATAATCGTAAAGGGTCAGGAAAAAGTAAAATGGATGAGAGAATTATGTAGTGACTGTAATGTTATTGATGTTGGCGTAAAAGGTTGTCCCAGTTTCGTAATTTTATATAACACATTTTGTATAAATAATACTTATAACTGTTTATCTCATAAAAAATATTGCGCATTAAAAAACGCAATTACCATAAAAAAGTGGTGTTATGAAAATAATATAGGTACTTAATTTAATTAATCGCTAAGATCAATTATTTATCAATTATTATTGTTTCATAGTATATTGCCAGCTTTGTATTGTGTTTTGGATACATGTAAATAAAATAATAATAATAACTTCTCTTTTATTTTATTATCGACAAAAAAACTATGTAGACACCATTTTAATTAAGCATTGTATTTTATACAAAGAAAATATTGACAAATAGATATAAGGATTAATAACCTATCTAAAATAGACAGATATGACGCTCTTTATTATGTCAAAGTAAGTCTAAGATGTAGAATTCAGCCCTTAATTATTTATTTACAGTATAACGTGGTACAAACAAGTAATTTATTAAATAATTGAAACAAGCAAGTAAATTATTACATGTAAATAGATTACAAAGTAGGTGTTATTTTTATTCAAATATCTAATCTTAAGCTATACAATCTTAAACATAAAATAGGTAGTTAGGTAGCCTTGACTTCTGACAGCAGTCGTATTCGTAATTGTGTTCCACATTATGGATTCTGAAAGTTAATAAGAATAAAATTAGTTTAGAACCATAACCGTATAGAATCAATCCATAACCAACACTATTAAATAACAAAAAAAATAAGTACCTTGCACTTTTCGGCTCGTTCTCCAAGTTGCGCGCTTATCTGGTACAGAATTCGTCTTATTTTATATAGGACGCTATCACCTTCTTCATATACCACATATTGCGTCCTGGCTTGTGACCTCATAACGATTTCAGTTTCAGTTTCATCTGCACTATACACTTCAATTTTAACTACATATTTCGGTATTCCTCTGTCATGTACCGCGATGTAACTGGTTTTAGCGTTTTGTAGCTGCTGATTTCGTAACATTATGATATGAAATAGGATACTTGAATTGATTAATTAAAAGCAAGAGAATTGAGAAGACGCGACGAAGGACTGGTAGCGAATGATGGTTATAGTCAATATTTCTAGTTGAGTCTTGTATGAAAAACATCGTGTGCGCGACGCGGCTCGAGTTACACCGCAGGCGCAAAGCTAAAGACAACAGACATGATCAAACTTGAAAAATAATGTACTGAATCAGCAGTCTCAGCTACATAAATAACAATATTAATTGTATGTAATATATAGGTAAATTATGTAGGTAACGCTTCCTCTGAAAGAAGCCGAAATAAAATGTATCTACCTATAAGTGCGTAATTGTATCTATCTCGGTATCTCAAAACAAGGGAAACATAATTAAGATATAAACAATGAAGATGCAATTTAAAATAATAACAACAACAAAAATTATAATTAATACAATTTATTTAAAAAAAGTAGGTAACTCATACATTTTGGTTAACCTAATATAATACAGGTTATACTCCTATTTATATAAGTATCTTATGAAATAATCGCAACCCAGAACAGATATTTCTTGTTCAATTATAGAATTAACACATTTGTTACAGTTTAAAACTAATAAGATATCATCTAGTGATGAAAGAAATCTATTTTTTAAAATTTTATCGATATTTCTAACAAACATTGTAGCTTCAATATAATCGTTTTCAGTCAAATTTCTTAATCTTACGTGTATACAATGCGCAAAAATATTAATTGCTTCACACACTAGGTACAACATATTTATAGAACAACGTTTATCACAAAACATTAGCTGGTATAAAAAAAGTTGATAAAAGCGGTCATGGTTGGTCACATATTTACCAAATAACTCAAATTCTTCATATATATGCCCCCATTCTTCTAATGTAAAAAATATATCACTATTTTCACAAACTATGTGAACTTGTGGTGCAAAATTGTCTAAAGCCCATAAACCGGTGGTTATCTTAACACCATTTGAATGTAAATATGTATGTTTTGAAATTATAACGTTGTATAGATAACTTTCAGCCATTACTAGAGTAATCAGAAAAAGTGAACAGTTTCTGAGGCACCCAATTAAAAGAATGAACAGTGACCCCAAGCGTATGTAGTAATATTATCTTCTAATATTCTACGTTTATCATCATTAGAAGACAGAGCGATTTTATTTATTTCTTGAGTAAAAACTTGATGCTTAAGGGACTTGAAAAGAACGTTTTTTTTACGTATTACTTCATTTTCCTTCAACACTTTATTATAATCTTTAAAATGTAAGTCATTTGCGACGTACTTCTTAACTCCCTTTGCTTTTTTAATTTCTCTCTGTTCTGTCTTTATGCAATATAGTTTAGAACGCAGTCCTACAAATTCCAAAATATGCTGCCCTCCTAATTCGTCTTTGAACAAACCAGGTATTTTCTTATTTATACATTTTATTTTATACTTGTTATTTTCAGGATAGTTACTTGTATCGAAATATTGTATAAAATTTCTCTTTAAATCTTTATAAAAATTCTCTGTTTCTATTGAATACAAATAACTGTCAGTATCCATGTAGCACAGTTTGATTTTTGGACCATAAAAAGGTTTCATAACCGTATAATGAAAGTTGTACATATGACTCTTGGATAATTCTAATACAGTAAATCCTATGTATATAGGTTTATCTAGAATTACCTTTTCTGGTTTCATCTGAACTGCCACAAAGTTTTCAGTAAATACAGTTAAGCTATGAAAATTTGGTTTCGCAATTAATTGGTCAGCAGTGTAATATTTCTTGGTCTTATTTCTTTCGTCACACCATTGATTAACTAATTTGACATCCAACCTATTTTCGGAATTCTCTAACGTTTTCCCAAATATGCTGTTATTCAGTAACTTAAAAAAGTCTTGCTCAAATGTAGATTTTGCATTTTGCCTTAATGATGTGTTCAAATCTATATACTGTTTTAAAAAGGGACTTTGTCGGAATTGTATAACCCGATGTATTGCTTTTAATTTAAGTCCATGTTTTAAACATGTTTTTAAATGTACGTAATGTATAACGTAGTGATATTTATCGAATAAATTTGGAACCAATTTCGGTGTTTTAGAACCTGGAGGTATATATTTTTGTGGGCAAAATGGAAGATCATTATGTAAGTTATGGAGTTCATCGGGGTATTCAAGGTCAACTTCTAAGATATAACCATAATCACTGTCATCTGCAATTTGACATATATTAAGACTGGTTTTTTCTACATTATTTAGTAATTTAAAATCTGAGTGTGGCAAATATGCACACATTGCGTAACCATATAGATTATTACAGTCCATATAGATTAAATAATTATCTGTTTTACTTGGATCGTAGTTAAGAGAATATTTATTATTTGATGCCGCGTATCTAGTAGAACACAAGCATACCCCACCGCGAATACCGTTTTGAATAATTCTAATAATTTCTAAATCGTCGATAAGTTCTAACTGGACTCTAGTCTTAAGTAACATTGCGTCAAAGCTTAAGCTTGGGGCAGTTATGTAGAAAGCAGGGTCTAATTTATAATTAATTCTGCATGTGCGTCTAAAATTTTCGAACACATCTGCAAGCAAAATAACGTCAGATTTAAGATATAAGTCTGTGTACTCTCCTAAAGATTTTATATTAAATGCTCTCCAAATTTGAAGTGCATGATCATAATCCGTATCAGAAATTGATTGATTGGTTAAAATATTAAAAAACTCCTCTCGCTGCGGTAAACACTCTTGGTCATATGACTCCCAGTTCTTCATATAGTCATACGGATATACACCTTTTCTTCTTAATAAATCAAAATGGGGTTGGTTAACGAAGAATCGCGATAAATGAATGAAATCTTCTTTATGCAGATTTTCTACTAATTTTTCTAAACTAGTGCCAAGAAATTTGAAAGAGTCCACAAAGCGAACGGCAGCGTATTGATCCTTCCCGATTGGAAAAAATTTTGTGAACGAAATGTAGTTTTCTTTAGTTTTAGCTATGACTTTTAACTGACCTAGCATTTCTCCTAATTGACATATGAATAAATGAGAGTCGTATCCTGACAAATTATGAAAAAATACCGGAACAAACTTCGGTAATTTGAACCGAATATTGCAGTAAGAATGCGCAGCTCCGCGATATTTACCGGTGAGATGGCAGTGGTCTTTAACTCTATCATCAAACAATAACTTTGAACAAATGCAACAATCTCGCGAATTTGTAAAGTTTTTTGAGTCTTCTTCTGTAAAACTCATCGCAACGGGATCGTTAAGTGTTTTAAATATATTAGAGACATCGTTCTGAATATATTCAAGAAATTTTGTAACGCAATCTTTTCCACGATAACACACAAACTTATTAAGCGAAGGATTATACGAACATACAATATAATATCCAAACGCGGCAGGCACATGCCTTTGTAAACTTTTTGTCAATCTTGAACTACTCGTTTCAAGATCTGATTTACAAGTCTCTAGAAAAGACTCGAAGTCAGCGTAAATAACAAAAGGCATGTCTTGCATCCTATCATAGTTCCTAAATTGTATGAAAGAACCCTTCTCAGGTAAAATAGTAGCCACACCACCGCAAACGTGATGGGCTAATTTGTTTTCGCTGTTGAAAAATAACATACATTCATCGCAAAAATATATTTTACCATGATGTTTCGTTAATTGAGGTCTTATCAATCGAGATAAGTCTTTAATTAAGCAATAATGTGTGCGAGGGCCATTCTCCAAAAATAATAGATTGACATGATGTTTCTTCCGCATCTGAGTTTTGTATAATGGTCCGATTATATTGAATCTTTTATTTAGACCATAGATATTAACGCTGATGTTACGATTATTCTTTTCAAATATTTTTATATCTTGAAAATTTACTGGAAACGACATATTGTTCAAATTTAGTACTTTTTCAAAGTTTGGGTACGAGCTGATTCGGTCCGCATTAGTTTTAGCTGGGAATAGGGATGCCATTATACACCATACAAAACAAAAATTATCATTGTTTTTTATGTTAATGCATGCTTTCTTCATTTTTAAATATTTTGGTAACTCAATATAGCTAGAAGCTCGTAGAGGTGAATATTTGTTAATATTTACCTCCAGGTACAAAGTCCTTAAAAAGGACCACCCACTGTCTCTCTCTTGAAATCCATCAACTTTATTAGATATTATTTCAATGACCTTCGCAAACATATCATTAAACTCATAATGTTTATGTATACAAATATTTTCCGTTGCGAAAGATTTAATTTCAACCATATCATTTTTCGGCAGCGAGAACTCTGCAAAAAGTTCAAAGTTTGCTTTTATATTATTGTGCTGAGCTATCTTCGCAGCGATCAACTGCCGCACGGGGCGGCGCACGCGCCTCAAGAACTCGCCGGGCGCGGGGGCAGCCGAACGCTCGCTCTCGCTCCCACAATCGCTGTCGCAGTCCGCCTCACTACCCCCACGTCTCGGCCCCGACTGCCGTCCGCGTTCCCGTACCCTAAAACTAGCAATTCGGTTTCTAAATGCTGAACAAAGTTTTTCAACATTTGGACTTATTTCGATCGAGTTATTATCTTTATGTAAACGACTTCGGAGGTGACCCGAAAAGGCTTTACTTTTGATGGTTAGATCACAAACAGTACAGAAAATGTTTCTGCCTGCCATGGTTGAGATATTTTTGTTCTAGGATGAAAACATTAATTTTAACACTTTACTTCGATGGTCTAGAGGCTAAAAGGCCTAACTTGTTTATGTAATTGAAAATTTAAAAAGAAATAGAGAATATAAAATATGTGACCGATTTCTGGTTTGTATTAGTACCTACCTAGGTTAATTAATTAAATTGTATGCAGTTGAAAGTTTTTAATATATTTAATATAAAAACCACAAAGTTATTTTAATAAAAAATATACAAATTAAATTATTTTTTCTTATTAGAAAAGAACTGCCCGTCTTCCTTGAACCTAGTTTTTGCCGCATTAATGAATTTCTTCAAAAAAATTAGCTCATCAGCTCCCGAACCAACTTGATACTTAAGAGTTATTGCAGCTTTTTCCCACCTGTCCTTCGGGTCGACGCGCAGGATGTCTCGCGTGTCGTACACTCTCAGCTCCACGAACTGGTCGCCGGCCAGCAGGGCGGTGCGACGCAGCACGCCGTCGGCTACGCGCCGCGTCAGAGCAGACGTGAGCGGCGGCCGCTTGGAGGCCGCGCGCCGAGCTTCCTCTTCGTCCTCACTGTCGTCAGACAGCAGGGACCACTCGCGGCTTCCTTTTTTGCTCACAGCCGATGACGATGGAACCTGCTTCGTTCTCAGCTTTTTAGTCTTCGGCTTGGCGGGCGCGGCAGTCGATGGCACAGACCTGAAATAATAATAATAATACAACGTTAATCTAATAATAATAGCGTAAAACAAAGTCTCTCTCCGCGTGTGTCTGTGATTTTGGATAAAGTTCTTAACTATTTTATAGTGAATGAATAGGGTAGGTTTTATAATTATGATTTCAATATACAATCACTGTAAGTACGAGACCGAAGTGGACGACTCCATTATTTGTTACATATAGCGTCTCTGATTGAATAAAAAATAAAATATTTGGTAAGTACTACAACTAACCTTACGTCACCGTCGTCATCCGAATCAAACGCGCACGATTTTCTTTTACTGGCTTCTTCCACGCTCCTCTTACTGTAATACTCGGATTCAGACCTGCAAATAAAATAAACCCTTACTGTTATTTCGAATAAAACATCATTAAAACTTAACTGATGAGTAAAATATTTGTGAAATTCTTGTTTAGTACAGGGAAATGATAGTTTGCGACTAGATAGGTATATAATGTTGAAAAACTTTATTTATTTAAAAATGAATAATAATCCAAACTTACGAACATTATTGTTTTCGCGAAGATGCGCACGCTGGTAGAACTGAAGACGGCGGGGAGGGGTAGCGGGGGCACTGGACACTGACGATGCGCGGAAACGAACTAACGACAACCACGTACCGAATCAGAAAAGACAATAAAAAATTTGAACAATATTCAAAGCGCTTTAATGATAATAAAATTATCAGGGACTAAAAACCTTCGGACAAACAATTAAAATGCAATAGTGATTATTGCACAGGAAGGTAAAGAAACCAAATTACATTTATTTGTGTCTAAGTAAAACGGAAGCGGTATTATTGCTATAATGCGATCACTTCCGAGAAACCTTCGGGTAAAGAAATAAAATAAGCTTATTAGGTGGTGCGTTTTTGATATAAAATCTGATACATTTAATAACGTAAAATGTATCTGCTTCCAATAATATGCATACATACATCTTCTGTAATAAAATCAACATTGACTGAGTATCATTGCAAGTAATTTTATTACATATTTATGTACATGAACATGCTACTTCTACTAGGAAAAGTACTAACATTTTTACGTGACTGCACACATGTAATAAATGTTTATGCTTGTTTAATTGATTAATTTTTGATGAAAGTTCTGTGAATTGTTTAATACCCCTGACATTTTAATCAGATCAGCATAAAACTGTGTATGGAACATAGGTAAATAAGTGACACATTGCGGTGTATGTGAACTACGATTCGCGGCAATATCAAAAGGTGACGGTCGTCATTTAATACTTGGCTATGTTAGGGCGAGTACTCAACTTAAAGTAGGTACACAACAATTAGTTTAACTAGATTCTTTAACTTTGTAAAGTTATTATGAATTATGATTCTATTTTATAAATATGTAATTCTATCGTAAGATAACAGACTGTTATAGGTAATTAAGCACCTAAATTATTCTTATAGGTGCTTATCCATTATGTTTTTAGCACTTACCCATTCTATTGATCTCTGTACAATCATTATTGCACATTATAAACTTTGTACGTCTATCATTGGTCGCGTTACTGAAATTTTGTAAATATAAAATGGAGTATTAGATAACATTATATAATATTTAAATTGTTGGAACTTAATGTCACACTAAATTTAATCAATGTGTACATACCTCTAATACGTCGTAACCATGCGCAATGTAAAATGAAGTTTCAGCATTTCAAGTACAGTCGTGGGAATCATTGTAATGAATAAGTTATTTATTAACATATTGCATACTTAGTAATAATCGCGATTAGGACCATGTATTATAACAAACACTTTAATAAAAAAACATAAAACATCATGATGATACCGGAAATCATAAATCAGCGAATTGGGTGTTTTCGAAACTATTTTAAAAAGTCAATTAAACAAAATCGATTAAATTATAGTGCCTACCTGCTATTGAAATATTATAACTAATACCATTACGTATTCTCCTGTTTTTTCTTTGACTGTACGTCGACATTCTTTTGCTTTGATAAGCGCTCTGTGCGCGCTCGGTACTCAAGTAACACAAGAACATAACATAATGCTCGTAACGTAATATGTAAGTATTAGGGATCGCTACATAATTTGTAAAACCCTTATACAATTCTTCAATACTCATACTGATTTATTTCAACCTTTTGGGACATTGAGAACTCTAGGCTAAGTCGACATTGTTTTGTTTCACATTTATGAATCAATGTAAGAATGTTAGTTCATTTATAATGAACTTTTGAACGGAGACATAAATTTTGTGTTCTTTGGTATTTGCGGAGTTACGTACATGTATGTGATAGAGATAAAATGCAGATATACCTGCGCGTTAGTTAATAAACTTGAAATATTAAATGTAATCAACCAGGATGAATAGAAGAGAGCTTATAGAGCGCAAAGTATTGTAGTCCGCAAAACTCAATTATTTTACCATATATGTGTTTTTCGCCATACTCATCAAGTCTAGGGCCTAACTAAGTAAAAATACATAAAACATTCGAGTAATGTGACATTGAGAAATGATTTCGATATACAGAACCCTTTATTAATTAATTGGTAGCATGTTTGCATTGACTCTTTTATTTTGTAATTATTATTGTAAATTGCAACGCGGTGAGGAGCCACGTTTATTGTTGTGTTATTTATGGAAATTGTAACTCAGATACAGAAAGCTGGTTCAAGGTAAAAATAATTACTTGAGATGTTTGGCTTTAACTTTGGGCTAACGGTACGACCAAACGGGCTGGGAACAAATTCCTTAAGCAGATGCTAATGAGATAGTTAAATGTATGTATTGTCTTGTGAAGGAATGAGGTTCTTGGTGCTGTGACTTTAGGAAGTCCTTGCTAACGGTACGACCAATCGGGCTTGAACAATTCCTTGAGCAAACGGCGACAAGATAATTGATTATAATTGTCTTGTGAAGGAATAAGGTTCTTGGTGCTGTTAGTTTAGGAAATTCTTTATAACGAACTGCACGACCAATCGGGCTTGAACAATTCCTTGAACAAGCGGTGACAGGATGGTACCTACAAATAGTAATTGTCTCATGATGGAATAATGTTTCTAGGTGCTGGAAGCTTAAAAATGTTAAAACCTAAAATATCTCTCTGTTAGCCTTAAATCAGATTTCGTAATGTATATATAAATGTGAGTAAAGTGTGATCAGAACAAAGTGCACGCAACATAGATTCTCGTACATGTGAGTTTATTATTTTATTAATTTTATATTACATAACCTAATTTCGATTAGCTCGTTATACGTCGCATACACAAACATAATCGCGTTCAGAGCGCTACACAGGGGCGACTCGCGCCTCGACTCCAACCGCGCGTCGGACGGCGAACATAGCTTGGTAATCGTCGGTACGTAACCCAACGCGCACTCAAACGCGTTCCGTTCGAAACATACAACAGGTTTTAATCGACGATGTTTGCAATCGTTATTGGACGTGAGTCGCTTTTGTCAAGATGTTCTAAGTCATGCGATTATTTTAATACAAACAAACGTCGGAAACCGATTGGGCATTCTGGCTCACTTTCAAACAGCGAAAACCGATTGGGCATTCTAGCTCACTTTCAAACGTCTAAAACCGATTGGGCATTCTGGCTCACTTTCAAACAGCGAAAACCGATTGGGCATTCTAGCTCACTTTCAAACAATCAAAATCGATTGGGCATTCTAGCTCACTTTCAAATGACGAAAACAGATTGGGCTTTCTGGCTCACTGTGCGAGCGCAGCGAGCGAACGAGTGAAGCGAGTGAAAAGTGAGCCAGAATGCCCAATCTGTTTTCGTCATTTGAAAGTGAGCTAGAATGCCCAATCGATTTTGGTTGATTGAAAGTGAGCCAGAATGCCCAATAATCACCTACTGATAGATCACATACAAATGGACATCAATTTCAGTGGACTTCACTGTTAATGATGTGGTATTAATTTGTCAAATAAAAAAAATACAAATAAATAACGAAAACCATAAAATATGTATAAAAACGTATAATTTGTCTTGTTGTCTTGTGTAAATTATTACTACTAAGAGTCCCGGGATTTTCATTAAAACAGTAGTTAGTGCTCTCCTCTAAAATACAAACTCACGTGAGAGTCTCACTCAGGTGACTTCACTCGCTTTGAAACCTAATCCATTGGTAATTCTGTAAACAGTCTAGATCACTATCGATGTGAAGTGAACAAAGAACTCACTTCACGTCAACAATGCTCTAGAATGTTTACAGAATGCCAATGGATTAGGTTTCGAAGTGAGTAAAGTCACCAGAGTGAGACTCGCACGTGAGTTTGTATTTTAAAGAATAGCACTACAAGTAATAAAATCCCTTGAAAATCCCTATTAATATTCCGTGAAATATTTTCATCGCAATTACATATCCTGCCGTGTGGTTTCCGGTAGAGTAGAATAGGAGCACTCCAACTCTTCCCGTGGATGTCGTACAAGGCGACTAAGGGAATACATTATAAAACATCAATCAGGCCTCCCAAACCCGTCTGGCCAGCGCGGGGAGTGTAGGCCAAATCCTCCGTCTGTCTCCGGCAGATGAGAGAGGGTTGTGCTCCTGCAGTGGAGACAAAAATAACCTGATGATGAAGTACATATCTACCTAATTCTGATCTGTGATTATCAGAAAAAGAGTTGGAAATTAAGCGTCCGTCGAATGTGGAATCTGTCGTCTGTGGCTGAAATGCCATAAATAATAAAATAAGTTACCAAAACCCAAAAAAACAATGCCAAATGACCTCTCAACTAATAAACAGTAAAACTATCGCGTACGTGACATTTTTACTACAGGCTGTTGTAAAAAAGTGATGCGGACACAATATGACGGCTCTAATAAGGTGGAGGCCTGAGCCCGCCGGCACGAGTGGCATGAGAATGAAAGACAAGAATGCCTGCCACGAAGAAGTTGAGTCACTGGACGTGGTATAGAAAAGTTTAATTTGTTTAGAAACTGAGCGTGGTTATAAATATTTCTATTTATTTTAGTTTCCCTGTTTACATACTTACATTAATCATTAAATAATACAAAGTCATTTCTAGATAATTAGTCGCTATTAGGTGCTCAAATTTCAATATGTAATCTGAAAATTTCACAAGATGCTCGGATTTAAAACTTCGAAGTGAAATATTAGGTCGTAAACGTTTTTATTCAATATTATTTTACAATTATAGTAAAATATATGTGTATAATATTTTTATTATTTTATTTCATTATTATAGATACTCTATTTCTTACTGCTCAGATTAAAAACAGAACTATCAACATCGCGATCAACACTATTCAGTTATGTACCTAAGAAATCTCTCTCTTCCACGTAATTATCCAAATTGTATAACTGATTATATCTAGCAGTAAAAAAATATATGCATGTGGTCGCGCCATCCAGTACAGGTCTACGTCTAGGTTGCAAGGAACGTGGTATAGTCCTCTTGAAATTAGCCGCTGCGGCGCGTCCTTGCTTTTTTATTACACTCCTTTTAGCGCAAGGATTCGGTTTTTGTTATATTTATAAGACAGCAGCCACCAATACCAATTCAGAGTTTTTTTTAACTAAGTCTTTCATGTGGGTTTGCCGGCGTAACAGAAAAAAGCTATGGGGCATCAGTTATATTTAACTTTAATATTAAAATCCTTCCTGATACGTTCTTTTTTGTCATAGCTTCAAGCGATGTCATAAAAAGTCTTAACAATCTCTTTGAAATAAGTAAGAAAATAATATTTTGTTCGGTAAGCGGTTATTGAGTTAGTGCAAGGGGATAATAGTTAGTTCAAGGGAACAAGATCTTGGTGCGCTCGTTTGGAGTTAAAAAAAATCTATTATTCATTAACATTAATACAGATTACAGAAAAACCCCACAAAACTTAATTCTCAGTTTGACTGAGGGGAGCAGTCTCACACATTTGTAATGTTATCAATTGAAAGTAAAGTTTACAATTATAAACGATATTGCATATTAGTTTCACTAAAGTAGTTTTATTTTTTAGTTTTTAAGTGTTTTTATGCATTACTAACAATTCATATAGACATTGCAGGAATAAAATATTATAACAAAAATATTATAACAAAAAGCTTCTTATGTTTCTAATTGATTTTGCTCAGTTGTGATAGATGTTCACGATTAACGCGATCTTGTCCAAATAACAATTTTTTTTCAGTGTATATAGAGCGTGGAAAGCATTCAGAGGTCCCAGCACTAGAAACTTTAACGGTAAAACAAAATGTTATTTGGTAACATTCATACGGACGTTTCATTCATATATATATAGAGATGATAGAACCGCGCCGAGTCATTTTTTCTAACCACCAGAATTTCTGCGGATGCTTTAATTCCCAGCACGTCCACGGGCATAAGACGTCGATTTTACTAGGGATTTGTCCTCAGCAGATTATACCCCTCGCACCCCTCCCGGGATCTAAATCGAATCGGTTACGTCACGGATTTAAGGGTGAAATGAACACCATGTTTTTTTCATACAAAACAATGTCATTTAACCTAGAATTAGTTACTAAATAAAATGAAGAAGTCCCATTTTGTAACTGACTTCAAACAGGCAAATGAATGTTCCCATTTCGTATCCAGTTATGAAATTTGGTTACCAAATAAGACGAAAGGGAAATAAAGGTGTACGAATTTAAGTTTTTATAGACTCTAAAATATCAAATGTCTAATTGTTTAATTCATTTGTAAATGTCGAAAATATTATTAACAGAATATTATTTATCTTTTAAATATGATGAATTTTGACAATGCTAATGTAACAATTAATTGTATTTAATTTTATTTTAACAATAATAAGTTGGTTGATTTATCCTTAATTCATCATTTCAGGTTTTAAATACAGTTATCAATTTTATATTTTGTTAAAACGAAAATTTTTAAAGTTATTAAATGAATATTACACATATACATACACTTGTCCAATTCCAAGCTAGGATTTTCTCCTGTGCTATGGGAGTTAAACAAGGATAGGACGATTCACAAGTATAACATCCAGACCAACTTGTACGAATTTTACAAACATGTCTGTCCCCAGTGGGCATTGAACCCTCTACCTCAGGCGCTCGAGTCCAATGACTAAGCCACTAGGCCAATGAGGGTCTATTAGATAAAATATTAGATGTCTGAGACTTTGCTGATGCATTTATTGATTAAAAACTGATTTGAATGTATGAAAATATGTTAATCCCTATTTTGAAAACCGAAAGACACTTCACAGCTCTCTTAAGAAGAAATTGGTAGGTTAATTAAGTTTGGATGCTGCGGACAGTCATTCCATATTTGCATCGATAGCGAGTGCCAATCGAAATGAGAATTTAGTATTTATGGGGTTCAATTAGAATTGAAACTGTTTTGACAAAACTGAACAGAGCCAAAGATAAAGATAAAGAAAAATGGAATTATTCCCTATATATAATAACCAGCTGTTGCTCGCGACTTCGTCCGTGTGGACAACTTAATATCACAAATTGTTATGTATTTCCCGTAGGAATGAGATGATGTTATGAGATGTTTTATCCCGATAAAACTATCCAATTCTAATGGAATATTATCATTAGAATTGGATAGTTAACTAACCTATATGTATGCCAAGTTTCATCCCGATCCGTCCAGTGGTAAGCGTGATTGAGTAACAAACTTCCAAATATCCAAACATCTAGACTTTCGCATTTATAATATTAGTGGGATGTCGATATGGTTCCCGGCTTAAAATACTTCAATCTTCCCGTGGGTATCATCAAGGCTACTAAGGGACCCCACCAGGGACAGGCAGAAGAATTCTCCTGTATATTATTAAGGTCATTATCACGATCACCAGTCCGCCTGCCAAGAATGGTAATTATGGCAATACAATAATGGACAGCCCACCAAAAGGGGAATTTTATGGGTAGGCTTACGTTCAGCAGTGGATGTATTTCGGCTGATGATGATATAACAATAATACACAATTGAAACAATACAAAAATATATTTTTTAAGAATGGTTTTTTTTTTCAAATATAGCTTGAAAGGTCTTATTTCGCACCATTGGTTTTTGTGTTCGTCGTCTTCGCGTGGGTAAATTTGATGCCTGTGACATGCAATGCTCATGTAAAATGCTTACAATACGATATACGAATAGATACTTATATTAACAATCACATATAAAGTATTCAGTGCTTCCTAGTTTCAATGGTTATTTATACCTATCCATTGTTATTGTTGAAAGGTCCTTCCTTTGTATAATTAACATAGGACAGGGAATAATGGCCTGGGAATAGACAAGTGTTTGTTGAGTATATATATTATTTATTTTTCTTTATAACGGTATGGTTAAATAAGACTTGAGATACAAACGCGCGCATTTGTGTCATGGGGCCCTGTGCGTGAACGGGCAGCGCCTCTGCAAGAGAGCCTGACTCTGACTCCCCACACCCTAAGAAGGATGTGAGATGAAGACTGACTGATACGTTATGGTGGTTGATTGAAAGACGCAACACCCTGCAGAGCCGCGGCCGTGTAGCACCGCGCCGCCGGGCAGCGCGCTCGCCTTCATGCCACGAACAAACCACATGGATACCACATAATAAATAATAGTCAAGTACAGAAGCCGTGTGGTTTCCGGTAGAGTAGAATAGGACCACTCCAACTCTTCCCGTGGATGTCGTACAAGGCGACTAAGGGAATACATTATAAAACATCAATCAGGCCTCCCCAACCCGTCTGGACAGCGCAACATCAGCGCAGCGACTAAATAAATCGAGTCGATTGTAAGAGTCCTGTGCCTCTCCAAATCCTAAAAATCTCCGCTCTAATAAGACCATGCCCAATCCCTATGTTCCTATACTAGAGAAAATAGTTCTAGTATCATCCATTAAATAGCTTCACAAGACTTTATCATCCTCCAACAGAATTCAAATTAAGTTTCCCACCATGGCTGAAAATGAGGCTCGGTTAAGTCTGGAAATGACTCAGTTTCGTATTTATTTTTCGACAGCGGTGTAGTGTAGAGTGCTCAGGGGCTCGTTTCAGTAATTTTAGTACTCTCGCTACGGTAATGAGCGTTGTGACTGAGGTTAGCACCTAATTACCGTATGATTAACCCTGAGTGTGAGAACGGTAATGACGTTTTTAAATGACACCCTATTTGTTTGACATAGGAGTTTGCAAGAAAGCTGATTCCCACGTCTGTTTAAGGACTAACAAATGACTAACTCCTGCCTGCGGTGTTACCTGCGGTTATGTAAGTTTCGGCCCTTATGCCTACAAATGAGTCAGTTTCGTATTTGCTTTTATTAGGCAAGATGTAAAGTGTTTAATGCCTTTTAAACGTTTTGTTAAAACAGATACCCTTACCCCGCCCCCGGCACTCCATACAAGCGAAGAGATTTAATTACCTAATACTAATACAGGTGGTGGCGTTCATTAGGTAAGGCCTATGTCCAACAGTGGACGTCTAAGGGCTGATATGATGATGATGACTACAGGTGCACCAGCCTTTTCGTACACGTACGTGTGTGTTCGTAACGGCGGCCCAGTAATGCATACTGCCAGCTGTGCTCTTTTTGCCGGCGAACTTAAACTGGTGGAGGGTAGTATTTTCTGCCCTTACTGTGTTACAGTACAGCTTTTTTATCCGTCTGTATGTCTGACCTTCGGCTAACTAAAAACTGCTGGACCGATTGAGCTGAAATAGATATGT
Organism: Esperia sulphurella; assembly: GCA_947086405.1. Taxonomy (NCBI): domain Eukaryota; kingdom Metazoa; phylum Arthropoda; class Insecta; order Lepidoptera; family Oecophoridae; genus Esperia; species Esperia sulphurella. The sequence goes on along the minus strand of OX352281.1, from coordinate 4,865,795 downwards.
AAAATTGCCTGAAAACGTTGGAAAAGTATGGAAATTTCAGGAAAAGTTTTATATCTCTGATGTTCCAGGAAACCTTTATAAAATTAATTGACGGAATCCGCTGTGTACGTAGTTTGCTGATTTTTTAACGACACGTCACAGAAGTTTATTAGATAGTGTATTTTTTAGCCAACCCATACTCCAATAAAAAGTAACTCCATATTCTTATTAAAACCATACTTTAATAAAAAAAAATAACAGAAATAAATTCAACTAGTTAAGCGATCAAATGAGACTTCAGTAAAATAACTACCTAGAAGTACCTGACAAATACTTAATAGCCTTGCCGCAAATAACCTAGCTAGGGGGGTCAGAAGGTTTAGGGGGTCGTGACCTTTGACCCTTAAGACATTAGCAACTATAAGAACACTAGCCAGCTAGGGTTATTTCAATATGTGATATGTGACCTTTTATGAAACTTAGACTGCCATTAATATGTTTTAGTTCACCTTGTAAGTTTATACGGTGTGTATCAAAATATCTCTCAAATTATATGATATTTTGGTGATATAGAATTTTTTAGACAGGTCAAAACGGAGAGGCATAATTCCAAGAGTGGACAAAAGGTCTTGGTATTTCTGAGAAATATGTTAAGTCTGTTCTCTCCCCAGGCTGGGAGCACGATTAGGGTTTTTAACAGATTTTTTTCACTGTAATTAGCAGGCATTGGAATTAGGTAGTATTACTTATGTACTTGCGAAGAAAAAATGGCTCGGTAGATTAATATGGACATTCCCTTTTACAGGGATGTCACCATACCGGGGACCGTGACTAGCTTGAAGACTTCACCGGCGTTGGAGCACTTTGGACACGGCTAACTGCTGAAAAACTTACCTGTAGGAGGCTGGGGGAGGGCTTTGCCCAAAAATTGGATCATCTGTAGTGACGAAGGACTTACCTGAAATAAACACATTAATTAATATTAAATAGTGATTAAAAAATGATAATAAATATGACATGTAATGAACTATAATTAATTACGTACGGACATTAGTAATATTTTTATGAATGTAAAATATCTATGAATGATATTTTACAACTACAGAAATAAAATAAAATAAATACTCAATTAAAATGTCAAAACCATTTCAAAGGTCAAATTGCTTTTTTATTTTAATATATTATTTTAAGTCCAAATAAAAATTACCCCAGCTCCCTTTCTCCATCTCAAGTAGTGTGACGCGTAAAACAAATTCTAAGATATTTTAACTTTTTACCCTAAGCGCCCGCTTTTTGCAGCTCAAGAAAAAATACCAGAGTATCCATATTAACATAAACATTTCGTAGTCCATAATTGACACTACCATTTTCTGATCCCTGGTAATAAGTTATGTGAGTAATAAGTAACGCTATAAGAAATATGAAAATTTTAACTAGGGGTACTTAATAAAAAAAGGTTGTAGTACACTTTCTACACATACTTATATTTTATTTTTTATATATATATTTTAGAAATCTCAGACGAAATTAGATTCTTATTATTGTGTTCATTCGTGCACAAGTATAAATAGGTCTAGCTGAACAGGCACGAAGTCAGGGGATCGAAGTCGAAATTGAAATTAAAATTATATTTAAGTATTTAAAATTATTTATCGTCACTGTAGGAACTAAATAAGATAGAAATATAACTTATATTGGTTTTGCTTTAATACCCTCACAACAATACAGTTAGAATATATATATTCTCCAGGAACAAAATCTTAATGCATTAATGAAACAAGATTTATCGTTGATATATTTCTTATGTATGATCAATTGATCATTAGTTTTAAAGAATAGAATAGAATAGAATAGAAAGACTTTAACAGAAATTATATAGTGGGATAAGTCTGCATATGACCAGTCCTAAAACCTTATCCAATGCCGATAAAGTTAAAATTAGGACGAATTGGTCATTTAAATGCCCGACGTTAACGTCCGACATTGAGTGTACAAAATATCATTACTAAGGGTTGAACCATACCATCAGGCGTAGCGTCGCATTTTCCTATACAAAACGAATATTGTATATAAGATGAAAACTCATCGTGCCGCACCTACAAGGCGGGCGGCCGACAGCGTGCGATTGCATCTACCATTTTTATCGTTTTTGTTATTGTAACCATGTAAGTTTAACCGCCATAATACGAATGCAATGTATGTAGTTCAACCCTAATCTTGTCATCTTTGTAAATGTTGGTACAATGAAGCTTTTACTTGTACACGCTTTTTACTGATTCACATACTTATTTAGTTCTTCGTAAAATGAAGAACTAAATAAGTAATAAATAACTAAAAATAATAAAAATAACATTTTACATTATAAGACATCAATCAGGCCTCCCCAACCCGTCTGGCCAGCGCGGGGAGTGTAGGCCAAATCCTCCATCTGTCTCCGGCAGATGAGAGAGGGTTGTGCTCCTGCAGTGGAGACAAAAATAACTTGATGATAAAAATAATAATAATAATAAAGAACTAAGAACTAAGTATGTGAATCAGTAAAATCCATGAGTAAAAACATATTTAATTAATAAACAAAAACGATTCCTACGTACTTTTGTGAAGCATACAGCTGTCACTAAAATACCAATTAAAGTTCCACGTCTAAGTCTTGTATTTTTTTATAATGCCTAGCTTCGTGCCTGTCCAGTTACCTAGGCTACGTAGGCACCGGTGAGGCTGGGTGGAGACAATCCAGCCAGACAGCGAGACAAATGAAACATACATAGGCCGCGGGTCGCTCGAGCGTCCTCCAACCTGGATTGTAGTGATGTCCCAATTATCGATAAATATGTACTTAGTTTGAAGCATCCTCCATTTCTATTATATTTCTATGTGTTATCCAATACGAAATTCACGCAATAATTCGTTCGTCGTAGAAGCTTTTATTTGTAGAATGTATTTATCTTTATAGGTACTTGAATTTTCGTAATGTTAGAGCAATTAATGCAATAAACAGAATAAACTATAATTCTGAGATTATAGATTTGCTTATCATTACTGAGAGAAACTTACAAAGTATTTTCCTAATTTGTTGTAATTGTCCATTAAATCGTGTTTTATCGATTCGGTTCAAAACGTGGTGGAATCTGAATTTATTATTATTATTAAACTTATTATTAAATTTGTTTATTCAGATGTCAATGATCCATTATTGTTAGTAACGTAATACAATAATACTTATATGACTAGGTGTTAGTAACATTCAAATAAATTAGCATGTCAAAATATTAAATAAATTCAATTAAATTACATTATACAATAAAATTCAATCAGTATATTCTAGCTCTGTTGTGGGGCACTGGAGCATGCAATGCCAGCCAGTGTCCCACAAAAGGGCCGTCCATGCGGTCCGCGACCACGGACAGGAGCCCGTTGCCGCCGCCCCTCGTCCGCCGCAACATCGAGGCTGCTCTCTGGCGTATCGTGGCGCGGAAGCAGTTGACTCGCGCCTCTGCGAACATCCCCGACGCGCTGCAGAAGGGGGGCAGCCGCAACAGTGCTCTGAACGCGTTGTTATATTGAACGCGGAGGGCGTCGAGAGATCGTCGCGAGTGACACACCCACAGGCTGCTCGTGTAGAAGGATGTACAGTACGCTCGGAACAGTGTGATCTTAACTGCCTTCGAGCAACGAGCAAACCTGCGGGCTATCATATTCGCTCTCACTGACAACGCCCTCCGTTCCCGTTCAATATCCGCGTCGTCCTTCATATCTTCGGTCACAACGTGACCCAGGTACTTGACTTGTTGTGTCCGCTTTAAAGGGACACCATTCAGCGAGACGGGAGGCACTTCTGACGGACACTTGGTCCCAGCTATGAACACCATAAATTCGCTTTTCTTTGCATTATATTTCAAGCCGTGGCTATGTGCAAATTCTTCACAAATACTTATGAGTTCCCTGAGACCTCCGACCGACGCGCTCAGCAGCGCCATGTCATCTGCATAACTGATATTATTAAAGCAGACCCCGTCCACATGACATCCTACATGGCGAGTGCTGAGCGCGACGATCAGCTCGTTGACGTACAGGTTGAAGAGCGTTGGCGAGCTTAGCCCCCCTTGCCTCACCCCGCACTCCAACCCATACGTTTCCGAAAGTGCACCTGCCCATCTCACATTATTTTTCTGGTTTCCATACCAGTATCGGAGGAGACTGATAAGTTCCGGCGGTAAGTTTATTTCTCGGAGCTTTCTCCACATGACATCATATGAAACCAGGTCAAAAGCCTTCGACAGGTCGAGGAAACAGGCATACACCGGAGTGCTTCGTTGTGTGTAGTATTTGACGGCATGCTTTAGACATACTATAGCACTTTCCGTTGACAGTTTGGGTCTAAACCCAAACTGATTATCGTGCAGTACAATATGCCCATCCAATTGTGTGTTCAACATGCCGTCAAACACTTTTGCTATTATTGTGGCTAATGAGATCGGCCTGTAGTTGTTTTTATCCGATATGTCCCCGGTCTTATCTTTGACAATCGGTACTACGACCGCTCTCATGAGCTCCGCTGGCAGGTACGAGTGGCCCACGCAGAATGTGAACAACATAGCCAGTACGCGCGGCAGGTGAGGACCAGCATGCAGGAGGTGCTCAATGCCGAGACCGTCGTGACCTGGGGACTTTCCTTTCGACCTTGCCTTTATGGCATTTCTTACATCTTTGGCAGTAAATCTGATCCCCAACAATTCACCACGCCTCTCAGCATCTAAGTGCTAAATTATTGTGTTATGAATTTATAAGTAAACAAATACCATGAAAAAAAGAAATAAGCGAAGAAAACTTTTGATTTTGAAGGTTGTCTGGAAGAAATCGCTTTTAGCGATAAGACCGCCTAGATGTACATGTGTAAGCTACTTTATTATTGTATATTTGGTTTTATCGTGTAATAAAGAGTAATTGAATTGAATTGATTTGATTAATTATTCTAAAATTTTATTTGAATATGCAAATATGCACATAAAAATTAATTATATGTTACACATTGTTCGGCAGTCACTTTTTATGTAACTTATATACAAAACTTCGGTTACATTTAATAAAAAAAATTTTGCTGCGTAAATAGGTAACATTAAAGCAGTTTCCTGAAGTATTACAAATAAACAACGCTCATTACAGCGACGTATTTTGTAACCAAAGAGTACATTAGGTATAAATTATTAATTCACCTCGAAACGTAGCTATTTTCATCGACAACAGAATATCACAGCACTAAAAGTGATACACATTGCATAACATGCAACACAAATGCACTCCGTCGCGACACATTGTGATATACAAACATACTTACACATAGTTATGTATACATCGTGTCTACTGTCGAGAGCAAGGGTTCACTGTAATCTTGTTTGAATTAGATTTTGCGAAGAAACGGTATAAAAAGCAGCTTTGTTCATATTAGTTTTTATGTTTATTCAGAAAACCAGAATCTTAAACTAAACTATATTATTAAAGGCATAAGATATATTAATAGCTGTCCTTGATTTTAATAAAAGGTTATTATAAACCGTAAAATTTTATTAGTTCGGGCGGGATTCGAACCCACGACCTCATGACCGTGAGGCGAGTACACAACCAACTAGGCTACAACGTCTCTACTAGGTATTATCTAGTACGTTATATGATATCGTGCTACAACTGAACATGCTGAATATTGTACACTTGATATTATTAGCTGCCGTAAGTAAGTAGTGACTCGTGTTATACGTCAGGCCGTGATTGATGTGATAGGGAGATACATATATACGGACATATATATACGGTATTGGACGTGGCACAGATTGGTAGCAATATAGATATATATATACATACACGCAGGTCAGTAGAGCTTCTTAAAATAGATTTTAACAGCTAAGAATTATGCGTAGAGGTGCTACGAGGGTAGACCGACTTCAAAATGGAATTGATTAAAAAAATGATTCATAATTAATAAATTGACCGCCTCGTTGGCTTAGTCGTTGGACTGCGCCAGAGGTCGTGGGTTTGATTCCCACTGGGGACAGACAACTTTGTACAAGTGGGTCTGGATGTTGTATTTGTGAATTGTCCTAGCCTTGTTTAATTTCCACAGCACAGGAGAAAGTCCTAGTTTGGAATTAGACAAGTGTATTTATATAGTATATATAGTATGTTATATGCAATTGATATTAGGTGAATTTTAGAAAGAAAATAAGATATAAGTTTATATATGGTAGGGCTGTTGAAACCAATTTCTGGTTATGTAAGAAATCTAATAAATAAAATCGTAAACATCGCGTGTCTGTACATTGAAGATATTTGCAAAAAAAATTGGGGGATCTAAGGATAAGCAACAGAACACATTTCGATCATTTTTGAAATTTTTGTCTGTTTGTCTGTTTATCTGTTTATCTGTTTGTCTGTTTGTCTGTGAGTTTGTGCACGCATCACTTAAAAACGACTGATCGGACTTTAATGGACTTTTCACAGAAAAATGGGGCTTAATTTGGTGTAACATATAGGCTTTATTTCATCGCAATCGGCTAACTCAATCAAAAGTTATAGACATTTTTAGTTTTCAAATACATTAGTAGGTAAGGTTAGTATGCAATATATTGCACATAATAGTATTTCCGTACTATTCAGATTGCGATGAGTTTGGATTACATTTGGAGCTGCGGGTGGGAATTGGAGTGTGAGTGGGCGTGGGCTCGGAAGTGGGCGTGGGCGTGGGAAAAGGGTAGTGGGTGTGGGAGCGGGAGCGGGAGCGGAAGCGGAAGCGGGAGCGGGAGGGGAGCGGGACCGGAGCAGGAGCGGAAGCGGGAGCGGAAGCTGAAGCGGGAGCGGGAGTGGGAATGGGAGCGATTCTGTAGTTCACGCGAGCCGAGGTCACCTGGACCTAGACCTGGACGATACACTGCGAAGAATGCAGGGTGTAAATGTTCGACTGAATTCGTGAGCGGTAGCGGGAGCGGGTATGGTACCAATGTAATGTGAGTGTTTGAAAATTCGCATAACTTTTGACCGAGTTAACCGATTACGATGAATTTGTGGTATACGTATGCAACAAAGTAATGTTGGTCGGAATTTGGATTGCGATGGATTAGTTACGAGGACTACATTTGGAGAGACGAGGGAAAGAGGTTTGAGGGGAGAGTTTAGGGGAGAGCTGAGGGGAGGGTTGAGGGGAGAGTTGAGAGGAGTGTAGAGGGGAGGGCTGAGGGGAGAGTTGAGGATCTGGATCTGGCCTGGAATTGGACCTGGACCTGGGCTTGGACCTGGACCTGGACTGGACCTGGACCTGGACCTGGACCTGGACCTGGAACTGGACCTGGACCTGGACCTGGACCTGGACCTGGACCTGGACCTGGACCTGGACCTGGACCTGGACCTGGACCTGGACCTGGACCTGGACCTGGACCTGGACCTGGACCTGGACCTGGACCTGGACCTGGACCTGGACCTGGACCTGGACCTGGACCTGGACCTGGACCTGGACCTGGACCTGGACCTGGACCTGGACCTGGACCTGGACCTGGACCTGGACCTGGACCTGGACCTGGACCTGGACCTGGACCTGGACCTGGACCTGGACCTGGACCTGGACCTGGACCTGGACCTGGACCTGGACCTGGACCTGGACCTGGACCTGGACCTGGACCTGGACCTGGACCTGGGTTTAATGTCTGAGTGGAAGTGGGATAGGGAGCGGAAGTGGGAATTGGAGCGGATCCTGTAGTCCACGCGAGCGGAGCCGCGGGCACAGCTAGTTAGTTAATAAGTTTACTAACATAGTATTAAGGCTTTACTAACACTATGGATGTATATTTCATTCCAGATTAATAGTCCTATGAAAACAAACGCATTTGCGTCTCGAAAACAAAATACACAATAGATGGTGTTCCTAAGTGGACCGCAAAGTTTACTTGGTAATACAAACCTATTTTTGCTGCTGGTGACCCTTTCATGTATATGTTACCGAGACGTAAATAGCGTTGGTTTTCATAGGACTATTAATCTGGAATGAAATATATATCTGAAATAAATAAATAATAACAATAATATATATATTATGTTTCACATAAAAATTCACCTGAAGTTGCAATTTGTCGTAAATCACCTTAAAAATGCATTGCTAGCTTACGAAATTATATTACTAGCTTTTACACCCTTCTTTGCTCTCGCTGGTTGCAGGTATTGACATATTACTCAATATTACCTCCTATTGAGAGTTAACTTATAGATCCAGGAAAAAAACGAAAGAATTATTTCTTGGTGGCACAATGTAGAAGACTGAGAAGTGGTCCAGATTCGATTTTCGATCACGCGACAACTCTAAAACTTGATAAATCATGATGTGTGCAATTCCTTTGACTTGAATTTTTGTCATGAAAATTACGGGCCTTGATTATTACAGATTTTTACCTATGTATCTACAAAGCAAAATAAACTGAACCTCGTCATAAAATGACAAGTTCCTCAGTTCGTTTTTTAAGAATTTAAAAAAGAAAGTGATCGAGTTACAAAGGTCATTAGTAAAAGAAAGTCTAAAAATAATAACGCTTGTTAGCAAATAAAAATGACTGTGGATCGATGTCTCGTTACCTTAGTTATTTGGGCTATGTTCACTTATTATTTAAATTATTACTAATTGTCTAATTTCTAGCCAATAGGAACAGGCCTAAAAATTTATAACCCTACCCTAAAAAAAAACAATTGTTGATTTGAACAATATGTTATTAACACTTTTAACTCCATACGAGCACAAAAAGATTTTTTTCCCTTGAACTAACTCTACTTGTTAACTTGATTACGATTTTGTATCCAAAATATTGGATTGTTCAACTAGTTGTCTTGACTACGTACGATTAATGTCAACAAATGTGAAGCTTGATTCAAATTTGTTTGACCATAAAAGCTTGCAGCTGTGTTTGGTCAACTTAAAGTCGAATTAGACAGCATAGTTGCTAGGGTGAAATCGCAGGAATAAAACGTTCCTACTGCGATGTATTATGAATCTAGCTCTAATGTTTAAAATATATGAATCATCACCCGAATACGTCCACTGCTGAACATAAGCCTCCCAAATAGAATGCTACTTTTGGTGGGCTGTCCATTGGAGGATTTAATCACCACGCTTAACAGGCGATCGGCAGTAATGATCTTAATATATATAGGGGAACGCTGCTACGTTTAAAACGTATAAGCCTAACAAATAGACAACACAATAACGCATCAAACTTACACATGTCTCTGATCTAATAAAACGGACACAGCAATAACATAAATAGACCGAAAATTACGACAAATGAAATGCTTACAGAAAGTATCGTGTGAATAAGGCTCTGACGGTCTGGCCAAGATTTTGTGGTTCATTAGCTGTTTATGGCGGATAGCCTTGTGAGTAAGGTGCCAAGTGAGGAGACCACAGCAGGTTAATACCTATCCCAGGCAAGAAATCTGTCTTAGAGAAGAATAGCCGTAGATTAGCATCACGTTAATTAATAAATCTTTAATGTATATCATCCAAAATAAGATCACCGATTAACCGAAAGAAGATGTAAAAGAAGTGGACATGCCACATTCGTCTCTAAGCCGATGACCGTTTGCGAGTTCAGCACTATATTGGTACGAACGTTGCCAAATACAACGAGGATATAAAAAAAACATAGGTAGACGGTACCTCTTAGCCAGGTTGTTTAAAAGGTCTATTTCAATAGGCTGCGCCACTTCTAGTTAATTTTTTGGGGGTTGTACCTCAAAATGATATAAATACAGACTCCTGATAGCAATACTTTGTTGTCCCTCTATTCGTGTGTCCGTCAAGATCTTTTCTCAAGAACGGCTGGAGGTATCGAGTTGAAACTAATACAAAATATAAAAACCTACAGCATTATAGTACTATAAAATATATAAGTCTCTAACTCAACAAAAAAGTAAGATATGGCCTATTAAAGTGTATTTTCATATTGACTACTAACTTACTGGCACTCTTATGTCAGGTGAAGTTGTAGAGGTCAACTACAACAATAAGTGAATAAGAAAATGAGTTTGTCTGTCTCACTGACTGATGGCATTTATGCAGTCATTGCAGAACCTTCAGGCCGCGAGTCCTACTTATACTTGTCCGTATTTTTCAGGCGACTACTATTAGGAATCACACAATCGCCCTCAGCTCATTCCGTACACCAGTCGCCCCGCTCTATTAGAGGGGGCGCAGAATTTCCCCCGGGTCCCACTCGCGTCGACGAGGCGACTAAAAAAACTGCCCTCATGTTTGCACATTCGCTCGTCGGCCACTCATATGAGGGATTTATTTAATTCCGCTTCTATTGACGTTGCGTTAGTGTTTGTTTGACTGTCTTTGACTTTGTTTTTGTTGCTTAAATAACTTTCATACTCGTAGTATAGGCTAGTTGGAATTGCACTAGCCTTAATTTCATGAGGTAGACTCTACCTAGCTAAAATGACTCTAAATTCTACCTTAGTTGATAGAGGATTTAGACCCAGCTTTGTATACACCATCATCATCAGCCCACATACGTCCACTGCTGAACATACGCCTCTCCGATAGAATGTCACTTTTAGTGGACTGTTCATTGGGGACTTATCTTAGTGATCACAGTAGTAATCTTAATATACACAAAAGAACACTGATGACCGTCCTTAGTGCAATCCTTAGCCGACGTTGTAACCCCCGTGAAGAATGGGGGTGGCCCCTATTCTAAGCCGGGAATCACACGGCGAGTGTTAACTGTTCAAAGTGTGGTTGGACAAATGTTAACATAACATCGCGTGTATGCCCCGTGCTATCAGGATCATACGTTAAAAGGAAAGAAGGATGTTGACCCCTGAAAGGTTTCTAGTATACTAAAATATAACCTTTAATCCCGGAATAATTTACGAATGTAAATGAATAAATACCTACGCGCTCATTCATCTGTTTATTCCTAAGTTAAATGATTTAACGCCTACTTACAAAGCCATGTGTTCTCCGCTTAGTTTTGTCTCGACAATGTCGCGAGACAAAGTTTTCCGAACTTTAGAGAATACGGAATAACGTTCGCGAGACATCAACAAGTAATAAGTGTAGTTTTGCTTAGATTTTGAAAGGGGAAGTTGCAAACTGTCATGTTCAATGGAAATTAACAACAACAATAAGTTTTCATGGAACTGAACCTCGACCAGGCTACCATACCGCACAAACTTTAAGGCACTGTGTCTTCTCTAACCGTGACATTGGCAGAATCATCGTCAACACGATGGAGCCATAATCTTAAATTGGAATTGGAAGTTTTCATGGAACTAAACTTTGCTTCGGGACTTAAACTAATGCCTAATTTTGCTTTTTGACCCTAAATCTGGATGACAAAGCATTTGTAACCTTATTATTAACTGCAGTCTGTCTTTTCGTTTCATATTCCTTACTAGTAGAAAATAAAAACCTGGGCCTGGACCTGGACTCGCATAAACTGCATTAGTATACAACAAAGAAGTGTAGGGTGGAATTAATGCTCGACGGGATTCGTATTGAAATGAGTGAGAACTACATTTTGTAGATAGGTGGGTCATGGAAGTGTAGGGAAAATTAGTGAGTAAAGTGGAGGGTGAGTGGTGGGGAAGGGGGTGAGGGCAGGGGGAAGGTGTATATTAGTACACTGTATATTATTACATATACATACACGTATACAGATACAAAACAACAAAGTATAACATGCTTGGTATTCAGATTACGATGACAATAGGACTAACTACATTTGGGAGTGGGAGTGGGATTGGGATTGGGAGGCTGAAAATCTGAGTGGCAGTGGAAGTGGAAGTGGGAAAGGGAACGGGAGCGGATTCTGTAGTCCACGCGTGCGGAGCCGCGGGCACAGCTAGTTATAAATAAATACTGTGATATAAAAAATAATTTTCGCTCTTGAAAATATCGACCGCCATGTTTGGTCTCGAAACACTGTCTCACGACAATACAGCTCTAGAGAGACTTACCCTAAGCCTATTAAGTTCCCTTTGATGGCCAGCGTTGTTATTGACACCTTTGTAATGGGATTATTATTTAATGGTTCCAATCAAAAGCGGTTTGCGTCGATTTTCTATTTTCCCGTGAGAAATCTAACGATGTTTAAATAATACTTATGAATTAACACTGGTTAAAATAATATTTTAAGTTCCTGTTAAGAGGAGTTCTGGAGTGTCGACCGGTGCGGTGGGACGCCCTTTCGCAGATTTGAACGACGATCTGAAAAGGTGGTCTGCATTCATGAAGGCAGGCAGGCAGGCAGGTATATAATAATCTACTGCAGAGCCAGACACCCACGGGCAGTTATTTTTTAAGACTAGAAGTGTTGCTATATGGATCCTCTCATCACAAGCGAATTTTATAAACATTTTCAAAAATACTTGAACAAAATTCCATGAAAAGGGCTATTCCCTAGATTCCATATCCATTGCAATTTATACTAAAATCAGCCAGAACCTTAGGCAACTACATAATTTATTCATACACTTCCAATTCTTCTTTCAATTCGAGTGAAAAAACAAATGGAGGAAGAATATTATTACATGGAGAAAAACGGCGGGACTCCGCCTAATTACTCAGACCCAAGGGTAACCCTTTGAAGCTGGGGCCAGGAGACTGGCGGAGCAGCAGTGGCGATAAAGATTTTTTATACTATAGCCTAGCAGAGTTTACGTTTGTCTGTGGTATTACGGAAAAAAAAAACAAGTTGTATGTGCCTAGTAACACATAAGCCGGAAAACGATCTCATTACTTACAGTACACATACATTATAATTACAAATTAATGGTATAGGGGACCGAGATGCTTTGTGCGAATATGTACTTATTAATTAGTGTGTTTATTAGCCGTTGTAATTTGTGCTGACTGTTAGAAGGTTTTTGTGTGACGAACGGAATAAGAATTTTCTGTTGTACAGTAAAATTGTATCCAGTTAAATGACTGAGATACTTAATTAACTCCCTATAGATGTCTATAGTAGGTATATTGCAATACTATTAGGATAGTATAGGCAGGTGGCCTTAATCAATAAACAGTAGTTATTGGCAGAAGCCACGTACCAAATATTCAAAACAGATAGCCAGTGGTGTAAATCGCTACCCGCTACCACTCCCGTTCGCCTCGTGGCCACACCCAGCCGGCCCTTGTAATTTCGTGGGGGATGGTAATAATGATTTTACTTTACATTGGAGATAATAAATTTCGTTTATTCGGCATGAAGTTACCAGATTAGGTGTTTAAGCTTTGGTTTAAACCGTTTCACAATCTTTTATGCTTCTTTTGTTTTTCCAACTCTTGTGTTTCTAAGATATAACGAACAAACGCTATGCTATCGACACAAATTATACATTACGTAGAAAAGGCCGCCTTAATTTACGAGTAAAACGTACATACACAATGCTCACGCCCTGATCCCAGAGGTGTAGGCAAAGACGATGTATCGCCACTTTGTACGATCCCAAAAACTTTACTAGCCTCGCTCACATCCATCAACCTTTTCATGCACATCCTTTTATTAATCTCACTGCAGACCCCCGCCTTTTTGAGTACGTCACCAATCTGATACTTGAGCGTCTTCCTAGGACGATCTCTAGCTATTGTTCGTTCCACGTTCGCGTTGCAGTTCTCTTTTGTCTTTCTTACGAGTAATATACACCCAAAACAAGATCAACGTTGATACTTCATTGAAATATAAATTTTATCATTTTCAAGTTTTCATCTGCTGTTTAGTTTGATACACGTAGCGTGTCTCAGATATCTGTAATTAAAATACTGTATTATACATACATAATGCTCACGTCTTGGTTTCAGAGGGGTAGGCAGAGACGATGGATCGCCACTTTGCGCGATCCTGACATACCTCACTAGCCTCACTTCCATTCATCAACCTTTACATGCACCTCCTTTTATTCTCCTCACTGCGGACCACAGTCTTTTTGAGGACGTTACTAATTTGATCCTTGAATGTCCTCCTAGGACGACCTCTATGTAGTTTCTTCCACATTCGCACTGTATATTACCTTTGTCACTCTTCTTTCACTCATACGCTCTAAATGTCCAAACCAACGCAACATACCCATCTCCACTACATCTTCTTTTAAACCACACTTCTCACGTACTCGTATCACTGAATTCCTCAATCTGTCACATAACTTCACTCCACATATTTTTCTGAAAGACCGCATCTCAACCGCATTTATCCTGCTTTCATGATTCTTCTGCCATACGCAACATTCACTACCATACGTCAGCGTAGGAACCAGAACAGCACTATGCACAGCCATCCTTGCCTTTTGAGACATGATCCACAAGGCTATTGATACTGTGTTATAAGAATTAAAATACTCCAGATTAAGTCTTTTAATTAACTGTTGGTTTCGTTAAAACAAATAAAATGATCATCAACAACATACAAGAATTCCTCTGCTCGACCAATGGGTAGGCATGATGGTCGAGACTCTGTATTTCGGAAAATATCCTTCAAAATACAAAGACATTTTGTACTCTTACTCTTACTACTCAAACGTTGGCGTCTCATTATCGTAGTTAAATGCCAAACGCTTATCATAATATGTCACGTGACCCGATAGAGGGTACATAATGGCTTTGTAGTTCGACAGATATTATCCGAAATGAGCATGAGCGAGCTGTATAAAGAACCTTTTATACCCAATATTGTCTGGTAAAAGCCAGAAGACGTATTGCATGCTCAGCCTGTCAAACTTGGTAATTTGATCTGATTGTACTCCAGGAGTAGGGAACTCGGCAGTAGGTCCGCGGGTCGGCACTTTACGAGCAGGTTCCCGACTCACGCGGTTTATGACTTCATAAATTTTGCAAACTTTCACTCGCTGTATGTTAAACGTAGATATGAGAATAACATGTCATGGCAAAGTTTATTTTTAAGGAGGCAAAATGGGCGGGCGTTCCACCTGATGGTATGTATGTATGTATGTATGTATGTATGTATGTATGTATGTATGTATGTATGTATGTATGTATGTATGTATGTATGTATGTATGTATGTATGTATGTATGTATGTATGTATGTATGTATGTATGTATGTATGTATGTATGTATGTATGTATGTATGTATGTATGTATGTATGTATGTATGTATGTATGTATGTATGTATGTATGTATGTATGTATGTATGTATGTATGTATGTATGTATGTATGTATGTATGTATGTATGTATGTATGTATGTATGTATGTATGTATGTATGTATGTATGTATGTAAACGCTTTATTGTACCAAACATAACAACAACAACAATAAAATAGGAATTAAACTGTGTACAAAGGCGGGATAAGTATCCCACTTAGGAATCTCTTCCAGACAACCTTAGAGTAACCGAGAGGACAAGTATAATGCGTTTAGTACCAAATTTGATAAAGAAATGTACTTTTAATAAAGTTTGAAAATACATATTACATAAATATAAAAGTACAATGGTAAATGGTAACCTTTGTAAGACCAGATCCAGAACTAGTGTGTTGGTGCTTGTGGGAATTGATCTAATAAGCTCTCTTTTATAAAAGTCTTTCCTTATATCATACATGTCAACAACATAGTTTCAATATCAGCTAAAAAAAATTATATCTCTCTTATACGGACTAATCGCCTGGCGACACTTAACAATTATCCACCCTGCATATATATAGTTTTCTGTATATGAATTTTATGACATTATTACTTTTAATGATTTTATGCGACTAAATAATTTAATTCATCATCAGGTTATTTTTGTCTCCCTCTCTCATCTGCCGGAGACAGACGGAGGGTTTGGCCCACACTCCCCGCGCTGGCCAGACGGGTTGGGGAGGCCTGATTGATGTTTTATAATGTATTCCCTTAGTCGCCTTGTATGACATCCACGGGAAGACTTGAGTGGTCCTATTCTACTCTACCGGAAACCACACGGTAAATTATATAGTATAATTTAATTGATTAATTCAAAACCTTTTGATTTGGTTAATTTTTTTACTAATAAAGATTGACTAAGGTTTAAGTAGCTGAGTAAAGCAGTGTAATGGTTCCTCAAATGACGCACAGTCAACCACTAAGAAAGTAACAGCTCTGGCAAGGTTCTGTTGTTGTCGCGACAAATATAATGTACGCAACTTGTTCCTAAGAAGAGGGTTAAGGTTGTATTACATAAGGGAATCGCTACTGAAGCTTCGATAACACAAACCATGAATGTCATATCTACATCTTTGTAGATCTATTTCGTAAAAGTGCTTTTACACTTTTCTAAGTATATTCGTGTGTGGTACTTATCTAAATGTAAGTGTCGCAGTAGCCTGGATGTTAGTGCACCCCCTTTGGTTTGTACCGTCAAGGGTTCAAACCAGATTCGTGCCAATAAGGATTCCTGAATTAAATATATTTTCGGTGAAGGAAAACATCGTGAGCAAACCTGTATTCGAAGTAGAAGGAATTCCAATTCTAAGGCGTATTTATAGTCTGTCAATGTGGGTGTGAAGGCGCGCCTATGCCCTGCAGTGGACGTCAGGAATAGAATAGAACAGAACAGAACAGAATGCGGGTGCGTATAAAATAAATATGTAAGTGGGTATGAAATAATTTACATTGGAAGGGATTTAAATTGTATATACGCCAAGGTGATTTCAAACCCTAGATATGGCCCCTTTCAGCCTCGGTGTAAATGTAGATCCATCCCCTATAGTGGAACATTATATTTACGATGTTTATCTCCAATGTTTATTTCTACGAATCAAGTCAAGGACAAGGAAGTTTCCAATTTCCATGGGATCAATAGAGGTATCTATTTACCGTCTGTATCTTATTCCAGTACACATTCCCCCATTTGCCGTGTGGTTCCCGGCTTAGAATAGGGCCACCCCTATCTTTCCCGTGGGTGTCGTCAAGGCGACTAAGGGATTGTACCAGGGACGAGCAGCAGCGTTCTCCTGTGTGTGTATGTTAAGATCATTCCTCCCTCCATATGTATTCCTTGCTCATCGCATTCCGAACTTCACAGCTCCTAATAATGTATAGATAATAATTATTACATACACTTATCTAATCCTAAACTACAATTTCTCATGTACAGTTAGAATTGGATAAGGACATGACAATTCACAGATATAACATCCAGACCAAGACCATCTGATGGGTTTACGCTTGACCTCAGTCTCACCTGATGGTAAGTGACGATGAGGCCTAAGGTGGAACCCAGAAGATGCCTATTCACTCTTCCTTTAAAAAGATCAAAATTATACTTGTCCGGAAATACGTACCCAAGCTGGTAGGGAGTTTCTTTATTCCTTAGCATTCATTTACTTTAGAATTCATTGTCTAGTTTAAATAGAAGCTCAGTGACATACAAGCTATATCCACTAGGTGGCAATCACCTGGGTATATAAAAGTCAGGCAGCATCGCAAACAAATTGAATTACACTGCGCGGTACAGTTAAATGTACGCCGAGGGACTAGTTCCACTCCGGGACACTTATCTTGGGTAACATTTTTTTTTTTCAATTTTGAGCCGTGTTATCGTATCTACGAGGAAATAAAAGATCTTCTGTCTATAGGACAAGCCTTACATTATAGTAGTGAAGTCAGAACAAGAAAATAAGGAAAAAAAAAACGGGGCGAGTAGAAATTTATTTTTCATCCCATCTATTTGAAAAGGACGACTTGGTTAGCGCACCCAAAGGTGGTGTTTTCTATAAGAAACGTTTAGCGGGCAGTAATGAGTTTTTAATCCTGTTTATAAGTGCGCCGCAATTATTAAGTTTAGAGCCAAAGAAATCGAACGTAAATATTGTTTGAGTTAAGACTGGCTGGTACGACGGCCCATAGTCGCGCCGCCGGCTGAATAAGTTTTTAGTTGTTTTATTATTAGATACTATTTAATTTCAATTTAGTTGTTACTCTATGTTTTATTAAATAATAATATTACAATAAAATATGAGGCGCCTTTTATTTTCTCATAGAGGTTGATGAAAAGTAGAGTGTATCACTCGGGCGCAAAATACATTTTTGGCTCGGGCGACGTACTTTGAATCCCTCGCTACGTTCAGGATTCTACTAAAGAATCCCTCATTTCGCTCTGGATTCAAAAAAGCGCCCTCGCCGTAAAAATATTATTTTGCTCCCTTATGATACAATCTATTATTCATCGCAAACTGATTATTTTTAACGTCAAACCATAGATTATACTGTATTCTCTAAAATACAGTTTATTTCGTCCAAATTCGTGGAGTACTTAGACTGAGCTAGCTCATTTAGACTGAGCGGTGATCGCTGCACCTTATTTTCAGTGCTCGCACGCGCGGTCTGTGCCGTCATCGGAGAGAGCTGCAGACAGCGTCGAGCATTTATTTGTTTAAAATTGTCGAATCGTTCTTTGCATCTTTGCCGTGTGGTTTCCGGTAGAGTAGAATAGGCCCACTCCAACTCTTCCCGTGGATGTCGTACAAGGCGACTGAGGGAATACATTATAAAACGTCAATCAGGCCTCCCCAACCCGTCTGGCCAGCGCGGGGAGTTTAGGCCAAATCCTCCGTCTGTCTCCGGCAGATGAGAGAGGGGTGTGCTCCTGCAGTGGAGACAAAAATAACCTGATGATGATGAATCGTTCTTTAGAAAGTTTCTAACTTTATTTACAAGAAGCTTTCAAAAGTACAAATTTTTCGTAACGCAACCCTTACTTTAACGTAAGGTTTTTGAATTCACGTCAAAAGAGTTACTGTTATAGTTTATTTAATCATCAGCCGAAACACATCCGCTGCTAATCATAAGCCTTTCAAATATTCTATTGATTGAGCTGTCCATTACGGGATTTGCCATAATCACCACGCTTGGCTGGCGGATTGGTGATTGCAGTAATGATCTTTTTATACACAGGAGACCGCTGCTGCCTGTTCCTGGTCTCCAATTTTCCCGTGGGCCGACCCACCCATAAAAAACCTGGAACCATAATATACGAGTAGATATGTTTATTTCGATGAAATCGTGTTGTCAACGTCTAGACAAGTAAAAACAGTTATTTCCAAGTATAGTCGATATAATCATTCGTCTTCTAAATATGAAGACGAATGTAGTTTTCACCAAATTATATATGTAGGTACAACTTATGATTGCTAGGTTGAACTATTGGTTATATTTCTAATCCTTCTAGTTCAAGGTTCTTAAGGCTTGCTTTTCATGTCGATCGGTATGAATTCGTAATGGCTGGGCGTCATGTATAATATTCATGACTTTCTGTATTTGTAATTACGAATACGACTAACCTGTAGGCAGGGGGACAATCCAAGTTATCGTGAATAAATAATATTAAAACATTAATGGAAATAATAAAAAAAAATTATGCACAATCCTGGCGATAATTTAAACTGGATATCCATAGGTAAATAATACATAGTTATACTATTTTAAGTAAAATATGATCAGAAGTAGAACTAATAAGAGAAACAATTCAAATAGCACCGATATTTTAATGACATTAAACAATAGAACGTTCAAGTAATTAAACCACAACGCAACGCATCTACGCACGCGACCGTTCCGCACCGAGTCCCTAAGGCGTAGTGAAGTGTGCACCGCACTGGTCTCCTACTCCAGACCAGCTCGAAGCAATACGCCGTGAAGCTGGCTACAAGTGAAGCAGGAACAGCGCCCTTCCCAACTCTATTCTAACACTATATTATCCAGACCATCTATGTAGTTGTGGCGCTCATTTGAGAATGCTAGTATTTCAAACGTTTTTAAAGTAAAATATGTATAGTGTTTGGAACTTTAAAACACGTGGTGATACCTACTTTCATCAGGCATACCTGATTTTAGACATTTGTACGTCACAAATTCAGGGCCGACTAAAAAGCCCTGAAGTCAGAGTCACGCAGCTCCATAACGTGACACTGGTGACACATGGGCGTGTCACGCTAATGCCGAGCCTTGGAAATGTGGGAGATAAGCGACCAGCGAGTGAGGTGAGTCCACCAAAGCGGAGCGGAGAGCGGTGTAATCGACCAATAGGAGCCCCGCTTCGCTTAGCGATCCTATTGGTCAATTATACACATCTCCTCTTCGTTTCGCTTTGGTATATAAATTAAAGACATTAGGACAACTACAAGGTACCTACCTATTCACTTATCTGCCTAGTTGGTCTAGCTGTTCGCTCGTTTACAATACAATACCATACAATACACTTTATTGCACAAACAAATACAGTTACAAGTTATTAAAAGTTACAAATAGTACAATTTAGGCGGTCTTATCGCTTTAAGCGATTTCTTCCAGACAACCTTTGGGTAGAAGATATTATGCCAGAGAAATTGTAGGTTGCGCTGATTAGGAAATTTAAATGATAAATAGGTACTTCTATGACTATAATAAATAAAATAAAATAGCAATAATTCCCACTGGAGACAGTACAAGTTTTATTTCATGTGTATTATGTACAGTACACGGAAATCAACGATTAGAAAAGTTACCTACGGTTGTGTTACTATTATTTCGCATTTCATATATGTTTGATTACAAACAGATTTTCACGGCTATAATACATATACATGCTCTCGTTATAACAGTAAAGCCATATAATTGAATAGACACATAGCCTTAAGTAACTAATATCAATAAACCCAATGGACTGTTATCTCTTATCACTCGCCCCATCGTTAACGTCCGCTCGTTTGTCTGGACCTATCAAATTAACCTGCAGATTGTCCCTCGGGGCCAGAGACTTACTCAGGGCGGGGACTTATCGCCCGGTTTAAAGGACAGACATGGAGGAGACGCAAAAAATATATTTGGTGAAGATTTAAGCTATGATAAAATCAATTTGTATATTTTCTTTTATAAAACCTTACAGGCGTTAGAGCAACTTTGCATAACGGTATGTATATAATTTTGCTGATTACATTTCCTCACATGTAAATTGCACCACAATACTTTACAAATTAATATAAATATTTATATTAAACCGTTAGCCTCATATTTACCTACTAAATCCACATCAGACCTCCATATCTACAAATTTTACGATTTCGTACTACAGCTACAGTTCGACAACAAAATTCAGCGTGTAGTCAATGCTCGATTACGGAGAACGAAACAGACAGTCCCCGATAATACTCGAAACGTTGAATAAATTTTTATTCAATCCTATCAACAACAGATAGAAGGTGCAAAATTGATTGCCCAGTTGTCCTGCTAGGTCAGTAATCTGTACAGGTACACCGGTAAGGAATATAAACATAGTCGTACTTACTACTTGCTTGCCCTCTGTCGCCCGCGTGAAGATATGAAGGTCAAAACAGGGGGCGATAAAACTGAATTTCGCAATACGGCACTACTGACTACGGCTCTGCTTCCCGCCGTTAACTGAGCTTAATTTCCCCGCCTTTATAGCGCATAAAATGTGCAGCTTTGAATTTTTTTTATTACGGTACATTCTTAGAAAACAATGTCGTTAGTGTTAGTTTATATTTTAATGGCGACCTGCCTGTGTTCGACTTTGTTCGCTTGCTTCGCCTATACCCTCCCTGTTAAATCAATTGAAATTGTACAGCTTGTTCATTTTAAGATGTTACTTGAAGTACTCTATAATTTTAACACGGACATTCAGGGAGTTTTTTGCTGTGTTACCATGGTTCTCGGCATAGAATAGGGTCACCCTCAAACTTCCCGTGGGTGTCGGTCAAGGCATCTAAGGGACTGCACCTGCGACTGGGCAGCAGGGTTCTCCTGTGTATATTAAGATAATTAATTACTGCCAAGTGTGGTGGTTATGGCAAATCTTACCAAAAGTGGCATTCTATTGAGGACGCTTATGTTTAGCAATATACGTATTTAGGATGATGATGATTATTCAGAGAGATTAAGGCAGATACAAGTAAGAACAAACGTCTGTTAGAATAAAATAAGGAACTCAGTAGTTGCAGTTATCGTCTTTCGTGCAGTTTATAGAATACTCCAATCGCTGTCCAACTGCGTTAGGACTGCATCAACGACCGTGCAGCCACCGTACAGTCAGTGCTGGCTTGCAGTCTAAATCTGAATACTTATACAGATAACAGCTTATTTTTTTCTAAAACTGACTTGACACTTGCACATCATCAAGCCATATTTTATTTGGAAGTATTGTCCGAAGTGCCGAACAGACGAACACCCCGCCTGATGGTAAGCGGTCACTATCGCCCATATACTCGTAGGTACATGTAGTCTAAAGGCCAGTGCGTTGTCACCCTGAGGATTATGTTAGGATGCCTCATCATTATCAGGTTATTTTTGTCTCCACTGCAGGAGCACAACCCTCTCTCATCCGCCGGAGACAGACGGAGGATTTGGCCTACACACCCCGCGCTGGCCAGACGGGTTGGGGAGGCGCGATTGATGTTTTATAATGTATTCCCTCAGTCGCCTTGTACGACATCCACGGACAGAGTTGGAGTGGTCGTATTCTACTCTACCGGAAACCACACGCAAAGGATGCCTCGTATGCTTGTAATTACACAGGCTCTCCTACCCTTCAAAGAATGAATGTATGAATAAATATGCTTTATTGAACACCAGTCACAGAAAATACATAGTATACAAATATATAGAAAATGTACAAGCGTTGACCTTATCAGTAAGAACAATGCTATCAATGCGTTTGGCGGCAGATTTATGCTAGAGGGTGGTGACCATCCAGAGTACCATATCATTTATACTTAAGGCTGCAATCTGTCGAGGTTCCCATGGATTTGTACTAGTTTGAAAAGCGTGAGGAGGCAGTCCGGAAGGGTTTTTAATAACTGGGACAAGCCCTATTAATCGAATTTTTTGTAACCAGATCACCTGAACAAAAGAATAGTGTATAATTATGAGTAATTATTGAAGTATTTCATTTGTTTTGCTGTAGTTAATGGTGTTTTTATTGTCAAAATTTTTTTTAATTGTTGGTTCCAGGAAAAATACTCGATTTAACCCAAATGTCCAGGGTTTTTGAAGATTTTGTAAGGCGTCGGCAATATAGGTGACGGCTGCCGTAATTACTAGTCCTTTCTGTTACTCAAAGGTTGGGAGTCGGAAAAGTTGGGTTCAAATGAGTTTTACGAAACTTAGGTATGGTTTATTTATAATACCACCGGCTTTTCGGTGAACGTGAGGAAACTTGCATACGCCAGAGAAAAACTTATAAGACGTATGCCAAGTCAGCAAATCGATTTGGAGCACCGTTGTTGGTGGTTTGGCACAAAAGATCCAGAAGGGTCGAAGTGTCGCCAGGTCTTCCTGGCACCCTAAGAAGATAAGATACTCAAAAGTTGACTGAGATCCCTAAGTGCAGCCAATGTACACAATTTCATACCTATTTGCGGTTATCGTGGTAAATTTTGGTACCAAAGCGTTCTATATTTCATTCCAGATTAATAGTCCTATGAAAACAAACGCATTTGCGTCTCGAAAACAAAATACACAATAGATGGTGTTCCTAAGTGGACTGCAAAGTTTACATGGTAATACAAACCTGTTTTTGCTGCTGGTGACCCTTTCATGTATATGTTACCGAGACGTAAATAGCGTTGGTTTTCATAGGACTATTAATCTGGAATGAAATATAAACATATGCATACATTACATTTTGTAAGTGATTTCGAACAGGGCCAAGTGCGATTTTTTAAATCGAAATTTTGTTGTATGTTTTAAATGAGTTTCTTGTGATGTTGTACAATATAGCATTAAGGTAACGACAAAGTAAAGAGGTAACATAATGACCGTTATGGCGTTACAACATTTGTAAGTAAGGAGATAACGACCGACTTAACAACTTTATTAGGTCATGCAAGGGCTAATGGGTAAACTACTACTTTAAATAGTAGATTGTATTATCCCTTAGGAGTAAAATAATATTTTTACGGCGAGGGCGCGTTTTTGAATCTAGAGTGAAGTGAGTGATACACTCTACTTTTCATCACCCTCTATGAGAAAATAAATTTTCTAACAATCCGTGAAAATTGACGAAAACGCGGGCTGGGCTATTCAGCCGGCGGAGCGACTATGGGCCGTCGTACCAGCCAGTCTTTATTCAAACAATATTTGCGTTCGATTTCTTGGGCGCTGAACACTAAGATGTGCTAAATT
Source organism: Esperia sulphurella (assembly GCA_947086405.1). Taxonomy (NCBI): domain Eukaryota; kingdom Metazoa; phylum Arthropoda; class Insecta; order Lepidoptera; family Oecophoridae; genus Esperia; species Esperia sulphurella. Next base: position 4,841,689 of record OX352281.1, on the reverse strand, counting down.
TAAAAATTGCGCGGCAAAGATAATTGCAGCGCACTTATAACGAGGATTAAAAACTCATTACTGCTCGCTAAACGTTTCATATAGAAAACACCACCTTTGGGTGCACTTAAAGGCGAACCAAGTCGTCCTTTCCAAATAGATGGGATGAAAACCATATTAATCGTGAACGCCTCTTTGGTTTAAGACTCGGTCATTGATCTGGAGTAGATGAGGTCGTAGGTACGATTCTGGTTTAATTCTCATGGTACAGGAGGAAATCCGAGTTTGGAATTAGACAAGTGTATGCATATGGTAGTGGCCGATAAGGTAGTTGGAAGGCTGGATGCGGAGGGCGGAGGACCGGGTGTGATGGCGTTCATTGGGGAAGGCCTATGTCCAGCAGGACTTCTGTGAGGGGATATGATGATGATTTGAAAGGTAGAGTGAATAGGCATCTTCTGGGTAAGCGCGCTCCACCTTAGGCCTCATCGCCACTTACCATCAGGTGAGATTGAGGTCAAGCGTAAACCCATCAAAAATAAAAAAATTATGCAGAGATAGATATGTATAATTATTTATTAAAAAAAAATTTTTGGGAACTAAAAATAGATGCTGCATATCAGCCCTGAGACGTCCACTGCTGGACATAGGCATTCTCCAATGTCCGGTTCTGTGACAGATGTGGCCCGCCCACCACCTTCAGTTTGCTGTCGATAACGTTGGTTCTTCGTCGGATCTCCTCTTTAAGAGTTATATCCTTCAAAGAAACCCCGAGCATAGCCCTCTCCATAGCTCGCTGAGTGACTTGACACTTGTAGATCAGGCCCACCGTCAGTGTCTACGTTTCTGTTCTTTTGTCTTTAAACGTTGTGGAATATACGATGTGAAGACTTTATGCAGTTTTTCAAATACTGCCCAGCCCAACTGGATTCTTCTGTCAGCTTCCCTATCCAAATTCTTCTACCCAACTGTATTTTCTAACCTAGGTAGACGTACTCCTGAACAACACACAATACCACATCTGTTCCATTCTAATACAAATGGTATATGAAATCAAATGGATTTACGTCTCCGGAATAAAATAAGCAAAGTTACCTTGCTTAATACTAACTTATTTTGCTGCTAATGTAATGTATTTGGTTTCCGAGACGCAATAAACCATAAGACAGGCTTTGGGACTGGTGTGAATGTCTGAGATGTTTATTTATTTATTTAATTAGCGTTTCGAATGTATATTATTCAGTGTTGCTCTAAAAAGTTACTTAAATAAAAAAATATAAATATTATACTTATTGAACGAAGGACTGGGCTGATCGAAAGATTCTTTCAATCAATTGAGCTATTACGTACGTTTTGACATAGTCTTTGATGACCAAACTAAATACCTCGGCTTTAATCGCCAGGTTAGTCAAATTTACCTAACCACCCTCAAAGGGGTGAGGTTATAGGGCTGGCGAATTTTTTGTGACAATACGGGACATATTTTAACTCAATGCATCTTTTCAACATTATATGTATATGTCAGTACATTTTATTATTATTAATTCAGCTATAAACAATGCCCTTATTTCTACTAATTTTCAAACTTACATTATATATATTTAATATTATTATGAACACCAATACATTGACAGCCCTCTAAGCACAATTTATAAACTAAATCTGTGAAGTCACTAGACCTGGTGCTGACAGAATACCAGCGCTGGAGTTCGCGTAGCGTGCTGCAGCAATATGCTGAGTCAGCGCCATTTTGTTGCTGCGACATATAGGTACCTTGATTATTTTTAAATTGTAATTTATTAATTATGTTCTGTTTATTTCTCATGTATGTGTGTGTTGTAGCTATGAATAAATGACCTATTCTATTCTATTCTACATACATAGGTCAAAATTACGATCACTAGTAAGATAACATCCAAAGCCGTACATTGTCCAGCTGGCATACTCCGTAAGCATTTCGTTTAAAATCCGTCGATCTTAAAAGCCATTATATACTCTCAGGCGGGTCATGTAACTATGCTGATAAGCTTTTGGCGTGTAAATACGATAGATGCCACACACTTATCAGAATATGCCACATGACTCGTCAGATGCACCCAGATCTGTGACAATAATAGTTATGAATCATAATTTCATACAAAACTGATTACCATACCGCACAAACTTTAAGGCACTGTGTCTTCTTTATCCGTAACATTGGCAGAATCATCATCAACATGATGGAGCCATAATTTTAAATTGGAATTGGAATACAAAACTTATATTATGTATGTATAATACAAGAAATAAAAACAAACTTGTTTTACCCCGTTGTAAGGTCAGTAAACTGTCCACGGGGTAACGAATGAATACATTACCGGATATCATGAATGTTGTGTGCCGTAACTTAACAATAATATAAGATCAAGAGTGCGTAGTTGAAGAAATTATTAGCAACGTTCAATACTGACGCTTTGTACTTCAAAATTCTTCATTGATGTGTATAAATGCATCGATGACATTATGTATTCCTAGCTCATGAAGTCACATCCTTCTTGTTAACGTGTTGAGCCGACAAGATTGTGAGACCACAACTTAGATCAAAATTGAGAAGTCCCGAAAAAGATACGAGACATATGAAGAGACATAAGAAGAAATACGAGACATTGTCACGCTTGAGCTGTGTAGCTAATAAAACCCAAGACATGAACAAAGAATAAGATAGTTTTATTAAAGATTTAGATGGGTCGTGATCGACCGCCCTGATGGCAGTTTCTAGGTTTGGTCGAGCTTCAGAGGTGTTCCGCTACTGGCCTGGCTGTCCCTGCTGTAGTGTGGACGGTGACTGCAGGAGTCTCCGATGAGGGCTAGGTGCTGGCTCTGCAATGAGTGTCCGCAGCTCGTCCAAGGGGTCCAAGGCCAAACGGTGTAGCGGAGAGTGTAGGTCAACGATGTGAAGAGAGCTTCAACGTTAACTTCGACGTTAACTTAGACGTTAACTTAGAACCCTGGAAGATTTAGCGGGATTAGATCCTCTTCCAGTGAGTCTCCATGCATCCACCTTTCCACACCATTGCAAGTAAGCTGGGCCATGATGGGTGGTTTGATTGTGGCGATACATGGAGATTAGAAACGGAATAGCACAGTGGTAGGAAGGTGAAAATAGAACATGACATAAAGAACCAAAGAAAACAAGTGGAAAACATACACAGATCAGAACAGAATTTATGAAAAGAGTTTTACAAGGCCAAATTAACAAATAGGTAAATATCAGTTCACACTTACCCAACAGCGGGGGTCTAAATTAACTGAATTTAGTGTTTAATATAGGGAACACTATTTATTGAGTAATTAAGGCTTTTTAGGTGGTTTTAGGGCACCAAGGAATAAATTAAAATCTGACAGTACGAAACAGCTGTTCGTTTTTTCTCTCGAGATTTGAAATGACCGAGTGAAGTCAGTGACGTTTCGCGTCGCCGCGTAGGGGTTGCCGCTTCTACGGTTGATACCGATTATCGATTAAAAGTGAATCGAGAATCGATTGTGTTGAAATCGCGATTAACGTAAATTAAAAGAGATTCACGTTACAGATTCGCCTCTCCCCTCCAGGATTTTACTTCCTATGAAGAAAAATCCGAAACTAACTAAATAAAGGAAAAATTCAACCTAATAATCACGCCGTTCTTGTTGTACTTTACCTAGGTTATAAGTAAATTCCAACGATAATGTAAATAAGAAGAACTACTCTTACCATTCATACATCAACAAAACATTCTTCAACTTTCAAAATTCATCTTTCTAACTAACCTCAATATTTATTGATTAATACGAGGCACCAAATCATAAATAAAGGCAACTGACATATTGATCTGTTGACTTAAAGTAAATCTTCCGTTTTTCAAAAACAAAAATAGGTGACAATCATCGACGCGACTATCGGTGAGGAAAAAATTACAAAATTTTGATAAAAAAATCTGTTCTGTGTATTGCAAGTAATTTATTGATAACTACTAACTAATTTCAAATCTTTGATATGCCAAGTACCAATGTCTTTACCGTTCATGTCATGTAACTCATATACTAAAGGTGAGTTTTTACTTACCACCCTGCATTTGATAAATTTGGGTGCTAACTTTTTACTAAAGTATTGGTCTTTATCGCTCTGGAAATACGTTCTTTTCCAGACGATGTCACCAATTTGAAATTCTGCCGATTTTCGGCGTAAATTATACCTAGACGTATTCTTTACGTGAGCGTGCCAAAGAGAAGCCTGTACATTATTAAATATGCCTGCTAAATTACCTATATTATCGCAGTAAATGTCGCGAGGTAAGAAAATAACTTCGTCCTCGATATTCGGATCAATGTAGTGGGATCCGCATGTGACGAGTTCTCTCCCATGAATGAGAAATGTGGGTGTATAGCCTGTTGCCTCACTTACAGAATTATTCATGGCAAATTGTATTTTTGGCAAATTAACATCCCATGATCTGTGATCGTTCTCTATGAAACATGAAATGCAGGTTACAATAGTTTTGTTGTACCTTTCAACTGTGTTTATCTGTGGAGTGTACTTTGGTGTGAAGAATACATTTGGTATTTTATACTTTTTAAAGAAATTTTCTAAATTTTTGGAAATAAACTGGCTACCATTATCTAAGAAAATTGTTTGTGGAACACCATGAACAAGGAACACAGAGTCCTCTAAATGTTTCACCACTGCATCAGCTGTTGCTCTGCGCAGTGGAAACATAACGCAATATTTAGAAAAACAACAGACTACTACAAGTAAGTAACAGTTCTGTTTTCGACTAGTGGGAAGTGGACCAATGAAGTCAATTGAAATCATCTGAAATGGACGGGAACATTGTTTTGGTCTTCCCATTTCACCCAGGGTAGCATGGTTAGGTGATTTGATGGAAAGACAAGTTGGGCAATTTGAAACAAATTTTACAACGTCTGAGTGCATACCCGGCCAGAAGTAGCGTAGAGCCAAGCGAAGGTAAGTTTTGTGAATTCCCAAATGACCTGCAGTAGGTTCATCGTGGTTTTCAGAAATCACTTTCTCACGTAGTTCGCTAGGAACTACCTCTTTCCATGCAAACTCAGCAGTAAGAGGAGACTTGTTTTTTGAAAGACGGTAAAGGGAATTGTTATTAATTTTAAAATTTTCGAGACTACTGGGATTGTTTAAACAAGTGTTGTATATTGTTTTGTACCAAGAATCGGTTGTAGTTGTAATTGAGTTAGATGTGGAAATTGCTGATACGGGGACCGCACGAGATAGAGCGTCGGGTATAACGTTATCTACTCCACGACGATGCTTGATGACAAAATTAAATGAAGATAGACGTACCCCCCACCTAGCTAGTCTACCGGTTGGATTGCTAAGGGATAAAAACCATTGAAGAGCGGAATGGTCCGTGTAGACGGTGAAGGTTTGTCCATTCTCCAGGTAGCAACGCCAATGCTCCAACGCAATGAGAACAGCGAGTGTTTCCCTCTCTGTTATGCTATAGTTTTTCTCTGCACCAGTTAAAGACTTGCTCATATAAGCTACGGGCCTCTCTTTTCCGTCAATTAATTGCGTCAACATTGCGCCAGTGCCGTAATTACTTGCATCGGCATGGACCTCAAAAGGTTGGCTATAATCTGGGCAGGCCAGGACTGGGGCAGAAACTAAACATTTTTTGAGATTATTGAAGGCGGCATCTGCTTCAGTGCTCCAAGAGAAGGGTGGAGATGTCTTTTTGTTAGTAGTCAACTTGTTTAGAGGGCCCGCTAACGTGCTAAAGTTAGGAACAAAACGGCGATACCAAGTAGCAGTTCCTAAGAAACGTTTAACGTCCTTTTTACAAGTTGGGGTTGGGTAATTTACAATAGCTTGTACTTTTTCTGGGTCAGTGCGTAAACCTTGAGCATCTACGACGTATCCTAAATACTTTAACTGACTCCTAAAAAATTGGCACTTATCGATGTTGATAGTGAGATTTGCCTGTTTCAGTTTATCAAGCACTCGTAACAATAGTGAGACGTGCTCCTCGAAAGTGTTGCTTACAAGCACAATATCATCTAAGTACGCAAATACTCTTAACTCAAATTCGGGGCCGAACATCATGTCAACTAGACGTTGCTGAGTCGCAGGTGCGTTTGTCAGACCAAAGGCTGTGGTCTTAAAACGTAAAGTGCCGCGACCTGGGACGTAAAATGCGGTTTTATTCCTATCTTCTTCAGCAATAGGTATCTGCCAAAATGCCTTGGACAGATCAATACTAGAAAGAAATTTGGCATCGCGAAGATTGTCCAGTATCTCTGATATATATGGAAGATTATACGCATCGCGTTTGGTAACAGAATTTAACTTCCTACTATCTAAACAGAATCTAGGTTGACCATTCTTTTTGGATACTATTAGTACTGGTGATGACCATGCACTCTCGCAAGGCTCCACAACATCTAGACCTAGCATTTCATCAACCTGCTCTTTCAAAATTTTCTGTTTTTCGGGAGACATACGGTAGTATCTCTGTTTTAACGGAGGGGAATCACCTGTATCAATGTGATGAGTAATCAGATGAGTTCTGCCTAGACCCTTACGTTCTGTAGAGATTTCGTTGAATTGTTCAATTAAATTGTTTGCAATATGGCGCTGTGAATCTACTAGATTATCCATAGAAGTAATATGCTTGTCAAAATCCGTAGTTAAAATCGCTAACGAAGCTAATCTGTTTTGAGTTATGTCAATAGAGCCAATATACTTGGGGCACAACTCAAATTTCCTCCAGAAATCTACTCCTAGTAGTAAGGGAGTTTCAATTTGTGGAACTATATAGCACTTGATAATGTTAAAAGCGTTTTCAAAGTGTATCGGTAGATTCATGTAACCTATGCTTTTTAAATTTTGACCACCAGCAGCAATAACACTAATTTCATCGCCATTGTTAATGGTTAGACCTACGTTTAATAATTCCTGATGGGAATTATTGCCAAGAATCGATACCGCAGCACCAGAATCTAATAAACCGCAAGCATTTAAATCATTAATTTTCATTTTAATATAAGGTCTATTATCATTTTCAGGTTTATCTAGCAGGATTGAAGTAACTTTGTAAATTGTAGAGAAGTTTTTAATAAATTGTAACCATTTTTGCCATTCAGAAGCATCAAAATGGTTAATATTAGATGTACTACAATCCTGGTTTTCTAGTTTTTTGAATTATTTGGAGTATTCTTTTGACAATCAGGGCAGTCATTTGAACGAACGTCAGGACGACCGCAACGAAAGCAAACTATCTTTCGTTCAGCTGTACAGTTCCTAAGACAATGACTGTCCACTCGACAACGTGGGCAGAACTTGTTATTCTTTGTGATGGTGTTCACAGGTTTCGCATTAGTATTTGCGTTGTTGTAATTTGAGCAGTTAGCATTAGTATTACCTTGACTACGATTGTAATTGTACGAGTAATGTTGTTTCGTCTGTGCGTTTGTGTTGTTTGGGGTATTGTACTGTGTATAGTTACCATGCCCTTTATTGAACTTAGTGTAGTTAGCAGAGTAATGAAACTTTTGGTTATTACTCGGAAGATCTTTAAAGTTTTTATTAGTACTCGTAGACTGATACGCAAACTCAGGGGCTAGTGTTTCAGTAGAAACTCTTGGCGGCTCTCGAAATTGAGACATACGGGCTTGTATGTTTTCAAAATTTTTACATAATGAACGCAATGTTTCAATGTTATTAATACCAGACGAAGAAGTTAGTACGTTGGCATAGCAAGGACGAATATTATGCATAATAATTTCTAGTTTCTCCTCCTCCGACATTTTCCTATCCAGCTGTGAGAACATGCCTGACATAATAGAAAGGTAAATAGTAATGTTTTCGCGTTCACCTTGTGTGCGTGCTCTTATCTCTTCAAGAAGACGATAGTCATAATCAGCGTGACCAAAATCGTCTTTAAGTCTCTCGCAGACATCACTCCAAGAAGATGCGGTATGTTTAATGCTTCTAAACCAATGTAGTGCCTCATCGGTAAAAATTTCAGTAGCAAAAGTAAGTAGTTTATGAGAAGGTATGCTTCTTGCTGTTGAAAATTCGTTTACGCGTTGAATAAAAGCACGTGCACACGTTTTGCCGTTGAATTTTAGTTTTGACAAATCAGACAGTCCTTTATCACAACTTGACGTTGTACATGCCATAACATTAGGGGTCATAGTCCCAGCAGCATCTGTGTCATCATCTTTGTCTAGTGCGTCACCAGGCGGTTTTATATTTTTAAGTTTGTATTTAAGCGATTCGAATCGATTTACACAATCCGACAATATCTGAAGTCCTTCCGCGCAAGTAGAGCAATCAATTCTGCTAATTCTGTATTTTAAATGCAGTGTTAAATTTTGAGCTCTCAATAAAATATTCCTATCAAAACATAAACTTAATTGTGCTACTAAATCGTCAAGTTTCAGCAATGTTTCCTTAACTGCTTCCAGATCAGTAACAGGACCGAATGGTGAAACAAGAATATCCTCCGAAGGATGTAACGCAGCTATTTTCACAATCTGTTTTCGCAATTGTTCAACCGTAGATGCGGGAGTTTCCCCACGGATTGCAACTTCATACGCCAACTCTGCTTTTTGCAAAGACAGAAACTTAATATCGCCCATGTCGACAAAAGCAAGGAATAAACAAAAATATCAGATATCAAACTCGTTTGGGCAAATGTGAACGATACAAATAAATAAAGCACTATTACTACTCCGCTCTGTAACAATGTAGTGATAACAGAGTTGTTTTTTTTTTAAATGAAAATATAAATAAGAATGAAAATGAATGAAATAAAGCAAAGCCAAAACAAAAATAAAAATTGCAACTAAAAATTAAATATGCAAAATAAAAATAACCGATAACCAAAATGTAGAATGTTTACAATAATAGATTCGATTAATTTAAAGAGAATCGATTACAAAACATAAAAATATATCGATTAACAATCGTTATAAAGAATCGATTATAAATTATCGAAAGGGTAGGAACGTCACTAGTGTTCACTTTTTTTTTACATTTGAAGGTAATTTCAATTTAAAACAAAAAAATTTTTACAACAGTTACAAAACAATTTACACTCTAAAACTTGGTTATCAAGCACACAAATAAAGAAAGCAAAAATAAAAGTAAAAAAACAAAACTTTACAATGTGTATGCGCACAATGCAAACTACTCAAAAAGCTCAACAAAACTCAAAAACTGACCATCAAAACCACGTTGTAGGCGCCACTGTCACGCTTGAGCTGTGTAGCTAATAAAACCCAAGACATGAACAAAGAATAAGATAGTTTTATTAAAGATTTAGATGGGTCGTGATCGACCGCCCTGATGGCAGTTTCTAGGTTTGGTCGAGCTTCAGAGGTGTTCCGCTACTGGCCTGGCTGTCCCTGCTGTAGTGTGGACGGTGACTGCAGGAGTCTCCGATGAGGGCTAGGTGCTGGCTCTGCAATGAGTGTCCGCAGCTCGTCCAAGGGGTCCAAGGCCAAACGGTGTAGCGGAGAGTGTAGGTCAACGATGTGAAGAGAGCTTCAACGTTAACTTCGACGTTAACTTAGACGTTAACTTAGAACCCTGGAAGATTTAGCGGGATTAGATCCTCTTCCAGTGAGTCTCCATGCATCCACCTTTCCACACCATTGCAAGTAAGCTGGGCCATGATGGGTGGTTTGATTGTGGCGATACATGGAGATTAGAAACGGAATAGCACAGTGGTAGGAAGGTGAAAATAGAACATGACATAAAGAACCAAAGAAAACAAGTGGAAAACATACACAGATCAGAACAGAATTTATGAAAAGAGTTTTACAAGGCCAAATTAACAAATAGGTAAATATCAGTTCACACTTACCCAACAGCGGGGGTCTAAATTAACTGAATTTAGTGTTTAATATAGGGAACACTATTTATTGAGTAATTAAGGCTTTTTAGGTGGTTTTAGGGCACCAAGGAATAAATTAAAATCTGACAGTACGAAACAGCTGTTCGTTTTTTCTCTCGAGATTTGAAATGACCGAGTGAAGTCAGTGACGTTTCGCGTCGCCGCGTAGGGGTTGCCGCTTCTACGGTTGATACCGATTATCGATTAAAAGTGAATCGAGAATCGATTGTGTTGAAATCGCGATTAACGTAAATTAAAAGAGATTCACGTTACAACATATGGGCAACACTAGTGTAGGGGTGCGACGCAAACAACATAAACCTGGTAAGGACAAGTAGGTAATTATGGTATGATCGATAGCGGGCGCCGGCGAGTCTGAGGCTATATAACACTGTTTTGTATATACTAGGTGCTTCGTATAAGCATAAAACTATACAAAGAACTAAGTCTTAGATGAATTTTAGGCGTTTTCAAAACATACACGTCATACTGGAAGGCCCGCTGAAGACACAGAGTGCTATATAAAACGATGAACGGAAGCGGCTTTATAGGTATGTCAGCCGGAAGTGATGACATCCATTTGGATTGGCCTTTGTCCTACATTAGACCTCTAGAGGCTGATGCTAGTGATGACCCAACAAGCAAAATATGCATATAACGTAAAATTATATATATTCTTTATTGAACATAAATTTTACAACAAAAAAGGGCATAACATAAAAGTGTACAAAGGCGGACTTATCTCTATAAGAGATCTCTTCCAGCCAACCTCCACTGTGGGAAAAGCTAAAACAAGCGGTAGGTCAAAAAAAACAAATGTATGTAATGCATGGATATTGAAATTATAAGATTTTAAGACTTATAAAACTTGTTATTTACTGTTTTACTTATGAAAGTAAGTTATAATAATAAGCCATATTTGACTACACACACGTTTATTCTACTAAATGATTTATTAATTAATTTATTAGACTTTTATAAAATAAAATAAATATATAAGTCAGACATTCACACCAATTGCCTAGTCCCAAACTAAACAGAGTCGGTGGTATGGTTACTAGATAAGCGCTTGTATCTGAATCATTTCTAAGTGCAAGTTAAAAGACTAATTATCACTCAATTTTTTTTAAAGTTTCTAAAATTAGTCTTGAGATAGTTACGTATATAATCATCATATCTGATAAGCCGTCCACTGCATACGCCCGTATGTCCAGCAGTGGACGGCTTATCAGATATGATGATTGTATATCTCCAATGAATGCCACCACATCCGGTCCTCCGCCCTCTGTATCCAGCTGCTTCCAGCCACCTTCATCAAGCCATCCGTACACCAGTGGGCGGGCCTTATCTATCGCAGAACCGACGGCCGTTGGGGCAGACGAGTTCTGGTGTGGAGACCGCGGATCGGCACGCGCAGGGTGATGGAATATTTAGTACAGGCTTTAGCCCGCGACTTCGTCCGCGTAGGTTTCGATATTACACATCTTGAATTTCAAAATAGGTATCATGTTTGGTTTTCCGTAGGAATGAGATGTTTTTTCGAGATAAAAACTATCCAATTCTCTCTTCTTCTTCTTCTTTCTCTCGCGGGTCTGCTGGAAGAAATCTCTCTCAGAGATAAGTTCGCCCTTTGTACTTGTGTTTCTTTTTAATGTATTATTTTTGTTTTATCTGTGTGTGTGCAATAAAGAGTTAAAATAAATAAATAAATAATCTATATGTGTGCTAAGTTTCATCCCGATCCGTCCAGTGGTTGAAGCGTTATTGAGTAACAAACATCCAAACTTTCGCATTTATAACATTAATGGGATTCTCGCCCGGACCAACTCAAACTTCAGACTTCAGACATCCCAGCAGCTCAAGATACGTTTCACACAATCCCTTAATTCATAGAACTGTCTTCACAAAATCCTTCTTAAAATATTGTAAGGGCAAATGTCAAAAAGTTTTCATAATACACCCCACAATGGCGCTACCACTTCGCTATCAAGGAAAAGGGATAAGTCCACTTCCAATCTTTTCATAAAAGAGGCCTTTACTTTGAGTACTTAAAGGGAATTTTGACATACGTGTAAGCAAGACGGATGTTCCTCTTTAGAAAAGGATAATGACATCGATTTTTGTTTGGGACATACCTTCAGCCTGGGGACCTTCAGATTGCACTCATAGATAAACCAAGGTGAAGAAACTGCTATTATTACAGGTGCACCAACCTGTCCGTAAACTAGAGAGAGAGAGACAACGTTATACGTGGACACATAAGTGCTGGGCTTTCCAATCTCGATCGAAAATCGACTTTTTGGCAGTCCGATCTTCGATTTTTAGATCGATCTTTTGGAGAGCACGATCGATCGAAGATCGTTACGAAATGGAGATCTCGGAGATAGTTTTTTTTATGTTGCACCTTCCAGCCTCCAGCGGCAGTTTAAGGACCGCGTGACACACAGTGCCAGGGAGCTGTATCCAATGTAATTAATTCCTTTACCTTCTGTGAATAGTTAAATGATTATGGTGTGCTATTAATTTAGTAAATTGGTTGATTGAGTTGAGAACAGTGAGTAAGTAAAGTGAATAGTGTCTTTTTTCTTTCTATAATTAGTTAAGCTTAGAACAATGGGCAAAACATATAATAGAGTCGTACTGCAGCAGGTGTTTCCTTATTCCTATATGAAATTCTAATCAATTTTCTTCAGATCGATGTTTTCTGTCCCCCGATTTTTCCTTAATCGATCTCAACTTCGACGTCTCGAATCGATTCGTAAGATCGATCTTTTCACCAAAGATCGGAAACACTAGTAAGTGCTTCTCTTGCCGTACTACACGCCGTGCTTTATTTTGCGGGCGACGTTACACTGGCGAAGGGGGGGGTCGCTTTTTTAAGTAGTAATATTTAGTATTCTCTGCCTCGGCTAGGGGACATGAGTATTTGAAATATTGAAGATAGGAAAAATTAGGAGACTTAATTTTTTTAAATAAGTTGAACTGCATTCAATTGATAAATCACCTGCTAGTGCCTGGACTCAAACCAAACAAAATATACGAAAAAAAACTGTACTTAGTTTGAGTAATATCTATATCCGGACCCTGTGCGACAGGTGGAAGACACAGCCAACTGAGTTAAAGGGAAGCCACGAACGAACACATGTCGCGTATAATCTGTGTTTCTTACGCACACAAGGCACGTCAACATTATTTTCACCACCCCTGAAAAATGACACCACCAACCCAAGAATACCAAATAAAGGAGTGGATCAGCGAACTGTCAGGCAGGCTAAAGAGATAGGCCACAAGTAAAAAACCAATTTAACCTGAACTCCCAACCCCCTCCCGCAGCAGTAACACTAGTCGAGACAGGGAACTGACAGTTTTGATTCAGAGCTCAGAAAGTTTTGGTACTTGATAGCAACCCCGACGAATAAGAAACCAGTGTACACTGAGCTCCCGACCCCCTTTAAAACAGAGTATCGTAAAAGAGACATGGGGACTGATGGTTTTGATTCAGGGGTCAGTAACTTCTGGTGTTTGGTACCTAACCAGACGTGGTCGGAGCAACGAAAGCGATTGCCTGCCACTTTCGTACGCGGTTGATTTATTTCCTCATTACTGTGAACATAGAGTGGTTATTACCACCCATTAGTTTTAAAATAACGATTTTTACACGAATTATTGCAGTCTAACTTTTTTTTAATGGACGAAGGGAGTCGCATGAAATAAAACATATTATAGTGGAAACCCGATTTGGTAGACATCACATACGCCTTAGAATTTCTTCTAGGACACATGCAAGTTAACTTACGATGTTTTCCTTCACCGAAAAGTCTGTGGTATTATAAATAAATAGTGAACGTGTGGCAAGCAGCACAATCAATTAGCCTATCACGGCTCATGGTAATGGAAACTACCACTAAAGACTTTTAGTGAAGTGAAGGAGTGAAGAAATGTATATAAGCTATTTAAATAAACTAGCTCCCCATTTCAATATCGGCACTTCACTCTTTCTTTCTAAAATTAATGTAACCTGTTCAAAGAGTAGAGTGAAAGTTTATAACTAAAAATATATTTTTCCATGCAAAAAAACTACTTGTTACATATTTATAAACTCATTTTCACTCTGGAAACAAAATTTCATACAGATCTGTTTGTCTATATCTATAAAAGAAGATACGGACTGACTGAGTGACTGCCTGCCTGACTGACATATCAATGCACAGCCCAAACCACTGAGTCTAGAGGCTTGAAATTTTGCACAACGGTTCCTTATATATCATAGACAAACGCTGAGGAACGGATTTTCAAAATTCATCCCCTGAGGGGGTCAAATGGGGGTTCAAAGTTTGTATGGAGAACGTCTATTAGATAAACTTATCAATTTGAAACTTTGTAGGAATACTCTAAAACCATAATGATTCATCACGTGTTTTACAGTTTTTGAAAAACCATCCCCTAAGGGGCTGAAATTGAGTTCAAAAGTAGTAGTCTACAAACCGATTGCTCTAGAAACTTCAAATTTAGCACAAAGGTTCCTTATCTATCTCCGGTATGCACTATAGAAGGCTTTTTCAAAATTCAACTCCTAAGGTGGTAAAATAGGCGTTCAAAGTTTGTATGGAGAAAAACTTAGATGTCGATGTTCGATCGCTCAATTCGAAACTTTTGAGGAGTACTCGAAAAACGTAATGATTGAACACGGGTTTAACAGTTTTTGAAAAGCCACCCTCTAAGGGGCTGAAATGGTGTTCGAAAGTAGTATTCTCCAAACGTATAGATACATTTAAACTAAAAATTATTATAAAGCTGAGGTGGCAGTGGGCGGGCCACATCTGCCGCAAAACCGACGGCCCCTGAGGTAGACGAGTTCTGGAGTAGAGACCTGGGATGGGCACGCGCGCAAGGGGGGGCGGGGCTCCCCGCCACTAGATGGACCGACGCCCTGAGGAAGGCGGCCGGAAGCAGCAGGACCGGGTTTGGTGACGTTTATTGGATTATGCCTATGTCCAGCAGTAGATTTCGCAGGGCTAATATGATGATTAACTGTATAATATATATAAAACGGTGAAAACATTAATAAGTAAAAAACCCGTCGATTAAATAATTTATGATAATGATATCGTCATGAGCTTCTTCTTCAAAACCACTAAATGGATTCAAATGTGGTTTTCACTGTTGGATATCTTGGTTTACCGTGGGTTTTTCAGGCTGGAAACAAATACTTATTTTAATCAGGCGAATCCGCGGGCAACAGTTTTAATATTATTAAGTCGAAAGAGTTTGTTTATTTGTCTATTTCTTGCACGGCTTGGCTATTCAACCAATTACAATAATTTTTTGATTAGTACATATAACATCATGTATATGAACATAGGCTCATGTTTACCTCTGGAACAATGGTTCCCTCGGGAAATAAAAACTTGCTCCACGCGGGCGAAGCCGCGGGCGTTTGCTAGTATTATATATTCTTTATTGCACTTTAAAAAAACTAAATACAATCAGGAAATTTTAAGTACAAAGGCGAGCTTATTTCTAAAGGAGACAGACATTGTACAGACAGATAAAAGTGCAAACAAACAAAAAATACATTGTTATCACTTTTCACACTTATAATATTCTTCTTCTCTGTCGTTCCCTCACTGCTGAGGATCGCGACCGTATAAAATGCGCCTCCACGCATAGCGGTCATTGGCCAGCCGAACTGCTTCATATAAGGATCCGCCAGCCACCCTCCTCACCGGGTCTGACCACCTCGTCGGAGCTCGTCCTCTGGCACGCCTGCCCTCCACTTGTCCCAGGATGATGAGCCGCTCCAGGTCGTGCTTGGGAGATCGCACAATGTGACCGAAGAAGCTTAGAGTCCTTTCATTGCAGAGAGTGGAGAGCCGTTTTGTTATGTTGAGCTCTTTAAGAATGGAGTCATTTCTCATGGCTGTCCATGGTATACCAAGTAGTTTTCTCCAACACCACATCTCAAAAGCATCAATTTTGGAAAGATCTCGACTTTTAATATTACTATAAAATATTATTATAATATTACTGAGAATTAATTCGGGATTAATGTAATTATAAATCAATTATAAAT
The DNA here is from genome assembly GCA_947086405.1 of Esperia sulphurella. Classification (NCBI taxonomy): domain Eukaryota; kingdom Metazoa; phylum Arthropoda; class Insecta; order Lepidoptera; family Oecophoridae; genus Esperia; species Esperia sulphurella. The sequence continues at coordinate 4,825,741 of OX352281.1, read as the reverse complement.
GAAATGACATACGAGAACAAACGCTGTTTGCGCCCCGTGTCGCGTTCCCGAGCCTAATGTAGGTAAAAGACACTAGCAACAAAAGTAAGTTGGTATTACTATTCGGCACGTCATGGTTTATTTGTTTTGTTGGAACAGATGTAAGTTACAATCGTGGACTCAGCGGAGGAATGTGTCAGTTATCTGCTGTCCGATACGTACGTTTGACGTTTCCCCCTACCCCACCGCACCTCATTCCCCGAAGCCTTTCAACTCGGTCCCCCACTGTACCTACTTACAAATGTCAGTTCCACTACGCACACATTTTCCACGTACAACTTGAAATGCTATTTAGAGTTTAAAAAACAATTTACGAACTCATTTAAGAGCGACCCACAGACCTCAGCCTAAATCAAACTCTTGCCTATCTGCGAGCACTTCGCCAAAAGTCAGGGGCAAAACAAATGAATTGCCGACTCTCTGTAACAGCCTGGAGGCACGCAACGTCGATAGCCCGCGACATTGAGCCAGGGGACTGACAAATTACCCTGCCATTATCAGTTCATAGTTTTTTTTTAGGTTAAATCAGTATGACAAAGTAGGTTTTGGTGTGATAGGACATGCCAGTTAAATGATTTAAGCTTTGCACTCAGTTGCACAACAGGAAAACTTATGTCGAAAGAAGGAATAAAAGCTATTGATTGATGACTATACTAAACCATTCGTAAACTCAGTCATATATACCTTTGACATCATGAACAATGACACCTATTCACTCCAAAGTCCCAAAAACGCCATAGACAATTAATAATCCATTCAAGAACCCAAAATAAGTCATAATATAGAAACCCGGGTCTAAAACTCACATCACGAACTACGCCGAAGTCCCAACAATGCTACAACGTTATGTTTTACATAGAGATACATTAATCAAATTTTCGTCATCTCTACAAATTAATTACACATATCCAAATACTATAATTATCCCGAAATCTGCTAGTTAATATTAAATGAGACCTCCAAATAGGAATTACAATGCGATGTGGGAACTAAATAATTCAGCCGAACCGACAACGGGGGCCCTGAACCCTTGTCTAAAACGGATGACTGCTCATCGTATGGAGCGGTTCGGTGCTCGAACGGTCTGGAAATATACGTACTTTTAAATAAAAGGGTAAAACTATGGGCGTCGCAAAAGACTATATATACCTAACCTACACGTAGGCAATGCTAAATCTAGAAAAGTTTGACTTTTAATCATCTCACAGCCACGGTACATAATCTAATAACCCAAAGGTCTACTGGAAGAAACCCCTTTCAGAGTTAAGTACGCCTTTGTAATCTTCTTTATTATTGTTTGTAACTTGTATTGATCTTTTTACTTGAATATCAATTTGAAGTAATATTGATAAACTGTGTTGAGTAAGTAATCGCTTCGCCTTTGCAGACTTTTATCAGTTCAATAAGACATTAATTAATAGATATATAAGATTGTGTCTTATTAAATTGGTAAAAGTTGGCTAAGGCGAAGCGAATGGAACTCACTGCTAGCTTCGGTATTTCCGGACAAGTACAATTTGGATCTTTTTTAAAGGAAGAGTGAATAGGCATCTTCTAGGTAAGCGCGCTCCCCCTTAGGCCTCATCGTCATTTACCATCAGGTGAGATTGCGGTCAAGCGTAAACCCATCAGGAACAAAAAAAGCGATGGAATTTTTTGTATGTATGGACATACATACTAAAACCATAAGGAAACTACAATCTACTTATTTATTTATACTTTATTGTACGCAAACAGAAGTCACACAACTAATACAAAGGCGCACTTAACTCTGTAAGAGTTTTCTTCCAGTAAACAATCATTTGTATAAGATAAATAACTTTAAATATCTCAGAGCAGTGTTTTTCGAGTTGTTCCCCTAATGAAGTGACCCATCATCATCATCATCAGTCCGAAAGAGTCCACTGTTGGACATAGGCCTCTTCCAAGGTGCGCCACTGAACCCATATATATATACTTATATTTTATTATTCTAACAGTCACTGTTTAGACATATGAAAATAGTGAGGCCCTAATGCTCACGCTTGGCAAAATATTTGTCCATTCTGGAAAAAACTAACAAATCAACTAACATACATGTCTAGGTGAGGTTGGCATTTCAATTACTCGATGTTGTTTTACCTATCCCTATCAAGAAATTTAGTGTCCAATGTGGACCAAGCCGACGGGTAACGGAAAGTTAAATAATATTTTGAATAACTAGCGACCCTCCCGAAATTACAATGTCGGTCAAAATCAAACCAATCCCAAACCTAAATCAACAATCCGAGAGAATTTCGGACCATTCTTACAACCACAACACTAGCCTAAGTCCGCGGGTTTTGACGTCCACTGCTGGACATAGGTCTTCCCTAAGCAAACCAGAACTCTTCAACATACAATTTTGTTGCAATCTGTACAAGTTAGTCATAGGATCAGAGGCAACAAAGACATTTCAATTTTTTTCTAGTAATATAATATGCACGAGCCGTGTGGTTCCCGGCTTAGAAAAGGGCCACCTCCAATCTTCTCGTGGGTATCGTCAAAGATAATATGATCGTCAAGGCGACTAAGGGACGGGAGGCAGCGCTTTCCTGTGTATCTTAATAGCATTACTGCGATCACCAATCAGTCTGCCAAGCGTGGTAATTATGGCAAATATCCCTGGGTGCAGCAGCAGCAGTATAGGTATGACCACACACACACACACACACACACACACACACACACACGTGTGTGATCGATACTACTGTAGTATCATGCCTAATAATACTCGAGGCAGGTTACGTTTGTGGTTTTATTTGAACCTAATTAAACTTTCATTTTAATACGTTCATCAAGCTCGTTTGTTGAGTTTTGTCACAAATAAAAAAAATAAAAGTGACCGTAAAACTCAAGGCTACCCGAATTACGAACATAAACAGAATCGGGTCATGCGTGCTGCTCGATCTAATTTAATGCTTACCGTTTTGATGGTAAGTGGTCACCGTCGGAGTTGAAACGGTAGAAATATTTTTTTTTATTAGCTGTTTGAAAAAGAAATTTTATGATTAAAAACATTACAGTATTTAAATAACGGGAAACTTTGCTTATAAACAAACAAAACGAACTCTTATTGGCTACAACACACCCCAGAGACTCCATACAGGCGAACACTGGAGTCACCTACTACTATTCATCATCATCAGGTTATTTTTGTCTCCACTGCAGGAGCACAACCCTCTTTCATCTGCCGGAGACAGACGGAGGATTTGGCCTACACTCCCCGCGCTGGCCAGACGGGTTGGGGAGGCGCGATTGATGTTTTATAATGTATTCCCTTAGTCGCCTTGTACGACATCCACGGGAAGAGTTGGAGTTGGAGTGGTCCTATTATACTCTACCAGAAACCACACGGCTCCTACTACTATTCCTACTACTACTACTATTACTGTGCACCAACCTGTCCGTACACGTTTGTGTGTGCGCGTAAATTATCGAGAGAGGGACGACGTTATACGTCAACACATAAGAGCTTCTCTTTCTTACAACGCACCGTGCTATATTTTGCGGGTGAAACTGGCGGGGAGGTGAGTGACGTTTCTTTACGTAGTTACTATTTAGTATTATCTGGCTATACGATCTAAGTTTAAGTATAGTCTATATTCAGAGACTAAGACCCTCACTGAGAAGAGTGATAGTTGTGGAAAAAAATGTTTTTAATTAATGTCAATCTCTCGTTCTACAGCTCTTTGAATGTGTTTTGTTTTATATCATACTAGCTTTTGTTCGCGACTTCGTTTCGATATTTACACATCTTGGATTTCAAAAAGATATCGTTTTCGTAATCAACGTCCCTAAAGACCTCAAGAATGACATAAATTAATAATTTGGTTTCCCGTAGGAATGAGATGTTTTTTCGGGGTTCGGTCCTATTCCAGGACCTAACCTATATGTGTGACAAGTTTCATTCCGATCCGTCCAGTGGTTGAAGCGTGATTGAGTAACAAACATCCAAACTTACGCATTTATATTGTTAATGGGATTATATTTTGTATTTAATTTACTCTTTACTCTGAATCTGACCTAACATACTAACGAATAATCCTGGCAATGAAAAATATGATAAATTGTACAGCAGCGCTGCATACACTTTCTCGCGAAAACGTAACGTACTCGACTCCTTCGTAAGGTGTACTATATATTTTGATAAACAAAAGTATGCAATAATGGGTATGCCGTCAGATATGACGAATTCGGTGTTCAACGAGTGGAAATATTATGAGAAACATTTGTTCTAGATACACAAAAGATGAGAAGGAAACTTCCTTAATTCGGATCCCGATATTAGTTTTGTTCAATTGTCTTACCCATATCTAAAAGCCTATATCAAAGCCTGTACAGAAAAGTTCCTAAAGGTAGAAACTTTCAAACGATAAGAAGCAAGGAACTTCAACTCCGTATCGCGCGAACTTGCAGCCGGTTTCGTACTGTTATAATTAACATGTATACTTAGTTAACGGTTATCATTAACCAATTGTATGTATTGAACTTCGGCGATACAACTGGGAAAAGTTAGTTTTCTGTGTGACAAATGTTTTACACCTGTATTTCTGACTCACTCAATGTTTTGTCCCGTTTTTACACGTTGTGAATGTACTGTATATGCTCGGGGTTACTTTGAAGGATATGATTCTTAATGAGGAGATCCGAAGAACGAAGGTGACCGACATAGCCGAAAGGATTAGCAAGCTGAGTTGGAAGTGGGCGGGTCACATCTGTCGCTGAACCGATGGCCGCTGGGGCAGACGAGATCTGGAGTGGAGACCACGGATTGGCACCCTCACGCCCCGCCGCCAAGTGGTAACCGACGACCTGAAGAAGGGGGCCGGAAGCGTCTGGATGCGGAGGGAGTAGGACCGGGTGTGGTGGCGTTCATTGAGGAAGGCCTATGTCCAGCAGTGGACGTCTAAGGGCTGACATGATGATGAATGTATGTATGAGTTATATTATTATTTTAATGGCGTCTTATTTGTCTGTTTACTTTTCTGTCAATTGACAATGTGACAGATTGTGAAATTTGTTAATTAACTAAATTGTGAACTTTCCAGAATCTTAATATACTAATAAATAAAGTGATAACAAAAACGACACTTGTTGATTGTATGAGAGTGCAAGAGGGATAGCCTGACTTTAATGAATAAGAAAATAAATTGGTCGAGTGTACCAGTTTTAGTCTAAATCATAAATTTAAATATCTTTGAATTCAATTTAAATCCAGGATCGCGCAAAGTGGTGATACATCGTCTCTGCCTACCCCTCTGGGACAAAGGTATAAGAATTATGTATGTATGAATTCAGTTTCCGAAATCCTGTGACGGGGGGCCTACTCCGTAAACATTTCGGCTAAGAGCCGTCGAACTAAAACGTCATTTTGTACTGTCTAGCGCAGTAGTTCCCAAAGTGGTCCAGGTGGACCCCAAGGGGTCCACGGGAGACTCGACGGAGGTCTACGCTGGCGTCTAATCTTTACATTTTTGTCGAGTTTTGGGAACATGGTAGAAACCAGCAAAATTTTGAAAGTGGTCTATGAGTAAAAAAAAGTCTGGAACCTCTGGTCTAGCCGGTCATTAGACGCATAAACGCTTAATGTTGAATGTCAAATGATCCATTAGAAAGAAGAAAATGACTTTTAAGTTTGACGGATATGAGCAGAAATGTATTACGGTCTAGGCCTGCTGATCTTGCTATCTAGCAGTCCACTTCATTGCTTTTATTCACATGTTCGACTTCAAATTACTTCCCGCGACTGAGTCTGCATTAGTAGACACATCTTTAGCACTGATAGGTCTACTTAAAGTTGACAGAATAGATTTTGTAAAGGTGAAAAATAAAAATTCACGAAAGCTTGTAATTAAACAGTCAAAAAAGTATAACCAGTACTACTTAAGTATACCTATTACAATATCTTAAATTCGATATCTCGGCAATAAATAAAAGGGTTAGTGCCGTGTGGTTTCCGGTAGAGTAGAATAGGACCACTCCAACTCTTCCCGTGGATGTCGTACAAGGCGACTAAGGGAACACATTATAAAACATCAATCAGGCCTCCCCAACCCGTCTGGCCAGCGCGGGGAGTATAGGCCAAATCCTCCGTCTGTCTCCGGCAGATGAGAGAGGGGTGTGCTCCTGCAGTGGAGACAAAAATAACCTGATGATGAAATAAAAGGGAAGTTTACGTCAAATCCGAACTATATTTTCTTGTAATGCGAGCTCGAGCTCGCGACACCCTACTGATTCGTCCCGAAGTCGGGGCCGCGTGGGTGGTTGAATTGTTATACATATATATAGTCCGGAGTGAGACAGGCTTGGTACAGTGATGATAGCTACGTAGTAGCTACGCCGTAGTACACTGACGGTGTAGTATGCGTAGTTACTACGCCGTCACTAACGACTCTAATAACATAGCAAGAGTTGAACCTCACTACTTTTCACATATCCTACCCATTGTATTCAGTACTTAGGAAATACAATATAAAATAAACTTAGGAAGAAGATTGGTGAGCTGACCAGGGACTTCATATCAAGGATGACTTCATTTTAAAGATCAGTCTTCACTCCAAATGGTGACAAGGAGTTCACAGCTTCAGTCTTCTTATCGGCACGCGCAGGGTAGGACTCTCTGTCGTCATATGGATCGACGATCTGAGGATGGTGGCTGGAGGATGCGGAGGGCGGAGAACCGGATGTGCCACCACATTCATTCATTGGGGACAGCCTACATCCAGAAGTGGACATCTAAGGGCTGATGTGTTCATGATGGCGCTGTCAAGCTTGAATTCAAACATAGACGGGTGTAATTTAAGTGGCAGTGAGTAACTAAAAGTTGACCGCCGCGTTGGCCTAGTAGCTTGGTCATTGGACTCAAGCTAGAAGCCAGAGGTCGTGGGTTCGATTCCCACTAAGGACTGACAACTTTATACAATTTATACAAGCTGATCCCAGTCTGGATATAATATTTGTGAATTGACTAATCCTTGTCTAATTCCCATAGCACAGGAGAAAAACCCTAGTTTGGGATTAGAGAAGTGTATGTATATGTTAGTATCAAAAAATACATAAGCGTGGCCGGTAACTGTAATGTCCTTGTCTAATTCGAATACTACATTAATTAGAAATTAGACAGCGTTAGCATATAAATAGGTACGTATATTATTTAACTTGCTATTTGGATGAATCGCAATTAAGTATTAATTTTCTTTGGCGTACTCTTTTTCAGACTGACTTGCTTTTAAAAGGGATAAAATCATATATAAAATGCATATAATATTAAGCCCTATTAACCTAAACAAAACTGTCATTTCGATTTACCCTTTTCTTTATTTTCTCGCTTATTTCTACATCATTTTCTTGCGTATGCCAATGTACAAATTGTTTTCGCTCGTGTATCGTTAAGAGTAAATGATGGAAAACCTGATAAAATACAGAATGAACAACAGACCCGCCTGATTACAGAATCAAAATGATTTTCGTAGATTTCTGTTGGGAATTTTCAAGAAATCATGCACGGTGAGCTTAGCTCGACTCATTTACATATATATCAGTCTAGACTAGACGATTCTACAGTGCTGTTGAACCGACGTACACCAAACGGTAAGTTCAAGTTAGTTTTGATGATATCTCGCTGTGGTTTGTTGTTGGTGTCGTTTAGATAATAATTTAATAAACAACAGCTTTTTCTGTTGGGTTTACTAATGTGATCAAATTGAAGGAATATGTACTGGACATTATTAATGATTACTTCTCCACCTCCCTGACTCGTATTTCCCTACCTCTCTCCCTCCCTTCCGTTTAACCTCGCCCCCCCCCCCATCCGCTTTTCTCGCGCTAACTCATTTTCTTCATTTCTTCTGCCATGAAGTGGTCACTAGTGGTGATCAGACCACAAGTGTTAAACTACCCAGCCTACAAACTTAGAATAATCCTTTAATTAAGCTGTGACAATTTATTGATATATTTTGAAACTCATCGATTTTTCACCCCTTTTAAAAATAATGATTCATTTATACACATGTATACAATACACTTGTCTAGTAGGAAGCCTAAAGTAGAATTTTCTCGTGTACTATATGGTAATTAATCAAGTATAGTACAATACAGTGAAAAGGTAAAACCGCTTAAGCGCTATTTCAAGAAGTTTACTAAAGTTCAAAGCTTATATTTGAAAAATGAAAAATACATTTCCATTTATATGTAAAAGTATTTAATTAATCTCGAAAATAAACCTTTATATCTAATTGTCTATTAAAACAAAGAATTCGACCAAGTGGGGATATTGGTTTTACCTATCCACTATCGATATCGATACATACATACATACCTACATACATACATACACTAGGCAAACACAAATGCTCATCACACAATATGTTTGCCATGAGCGGGATTTGAACCCGCGACTCCGAGCTTAGCACTACCGACTATTTTGCGGGACAATCATATACAAATATAACACCCATAACGGGACCAACTTTTACAAACATATCTGTGTCCAGTGGAATCGAACCCTGACCACAGGCGCCACCAAGAGGTAACTCCGAGTATAAAACTAACGCGCCGTATATCAGCAATGTACGTGTAGTCAACCCTAAATTGCTTCCACCATTTATATTCATAAACGCGAGCCGATGGTCCGGCCTGATAGCCGATGGGGTGGGGCCCCAGTGAAAGTGACAAAGAAACTACCGCAGCACATACTTAAACAGACAGACGAGCGAATTTTAAGTGGTAGAGCCTTTTCGACATCATTTAAAGCAAACCAACTTAGTACTTTTATGTATTATTATAACTTTATTGTATACACAATAAATACACAGAATGAGAGCACGTATACACAGATGTGCTTATCTCTAAAAGAGAGATTTCTTCCAGTCAAACCTTGTCTGGAGAGGGAATAATTTTGGGTATTTTGTGGCTTTTCACGCTTTTATTGGCTACATTTTTAATACTAGTACACATACAATAATTTATTCCGTCAATCTTGCCCAATCTACAAAACAGACGGGAGTTATTCTTTATGTTTTAAAACAAATCTATTAATATATGTACTTTCGCCGCGAAGCCACATCTGTTGCAGAAAATTCACAAACTTACCTCCTTATTAAATATAGACAAACACATATTTTAGAGATATTGACATTAATCATAGTATACAATAATTCCAATACACCCCTAATATCCGCGTGGGTGTCGTCAACAGGGCCGGATTAACCATGTTTAACCATGTACTCGTATAACCTTTTTTAACTTCCTAAAACATATTTTTTCTATCACAACGCAATTTTATTTATAATTATACTGTTTTCTTACTACATTACAAAAGTGCATCATCTATAAACAAAAATTAAACAAACGAAAGCAAAATGCGCGTTTGAATCGTTTTGTAAATTTAATTTAAGTCCAATTTAATTTTTACTCAAAAAACATTTTAAATTAATATTTCAAAAAAATATTTTCGGGGCACGGGGTCCCTTGCCGATGCGGGTCCCCTAGGCAATTGCCTACACTGCCTAATGATAATGCGGCCCTGGTCGTCAAGACAAATAACGGATTGCACCAGGGACGGGTAGCAGCGTTCTCTTGTGTATATAAAGTCATTACTGCGATCACCTATTCGCCTACCAATCGTTGTAATGCCAAATCCTCCAATTGACAGTCCATCAAAAGTGGCATTCTAAATATTGGGGAGGCTTGTGTTCAGCAGTGGACGTATTTCGGCTGCTCATGATACAATAATCACTACTGTCCGCTGGCAGTGCGCATCGACCCTTAGGGCGTAAGAACTGATTTGTTCGTGGAAACCCTTATGGGTTTCGCCATTTTCTGAGTGTAGCCGCAGTCGTAAGCCGTTGGGGAAATGCACTTGGGGAGAATTAGCGATGACGTAACAGAGGGTATTGATCAACCAAGAATTGTTTTTATGGTTATACCTACTCGTAATTCTGAAGCATAAAGGAACACTGAGGGGAGTCACCATCATCAAGCGTTCCCTTCTGCCATGCCGGAGGTACAATCCTCGACCACCTCGTTTGGCTTAGTGGCTTGGTAATTAAACTCGAGCGCCAGTGATCGTGGGTTTGATTTCTACAATTTGCACAAACTTGATCTTATGATGAATTGATAAAAGAAAATCCTAGTTTTAAATTAGGCAAGTGTATATATCCTATCCCATCCCGTCCCACTACATAATCACAAATATAAATAACATCACAAATTATTATGTATTTCCCGTAGGAATGATATTTTTTTTAGATGACAACTATCCTATGTCCTATTCCAAGACCTAATCTATGTGTGTACCGAGTTTCATCCCGATCCGTCCAGTGGTTGAAGCGTGATTAAGTAACAAACATCCAAATAGCCAAACATCCAAATATCCAAACTTTCGTATTTATAATATTAGTAGGATTATAGTGTTCCCATTTGTACAATAAGTTATGAGTGTGGTGTTCGATTCGTTATAAATGTGCAGAAGGTCCCCGGCGAAAAATAGCAGAATGGATTGCATCGAAAGAAAACGGCATTCTTTTCGATTTATTAGAACTTTTATCTTTTCTAAAGAAAAGTATGCTTCTTTCTTGCTTAGTTTCTAGCCTCTATATAAAAGAAACTCAATTTCTTTTCCAAAAATGTATACGTTTTCAGTCATTGTTATCCCTCAGAAGTATTGGTCAATTTCTGCGCCGCCCTCATCTCTCTGTAGTTTATTCGACTCGGTGCCCCTTTTAGTCCCCAGGGACATCCCTGGACACTCACTATTTCATATCAATTCCCCACAGTAGGGCCAAACACTTATGTCCGAGACAGTCGACCAAATTGCTCGGTCAGTTTTTGTATGAAATAGCGTGAGTATTGGGGTACACTTTTTTTATTATGTGTTGATAAAAAGAGAGATTGTTGGTCTAATGTAATAATTCACTTCACAAGATTAAAGTCTAAGTATATTAAATTTTTTTTGAAGTAGAATAATTCTTTGTTGGTGGGTTGAACCTAACTCGAGTTTCACCTCTAGAGCGGAAGTTACGGAAATGGCGCAATTTATTCCAAAGTGATGCCTACTTAATGTGACGCTGTTTATTTATTGTTCGAATATTTGATTATTTATTGTGTTTTTAATTTTGAAATTATTAAAATGATATTTCATGCTATATAAATAAATAAATAATAATAAATATGTCAGACATTCACACCAATTATCCAGTCCCAAACTAGGCAGAGCCTGTGGTATGGTTACTAGATAACGAATAGACGTACTTAAATATATAAATATATAAACATCCAAGACTTGGGTACAAACATTCATGTATATAATAATAATTTAATAATCGTCCGCGTAGGTATCGATATTTACACCTTCACTGCTTTTAACGATTAATTTGGTTTCCCGTAGGAATGATATATTCTTCGGGATAAAAACTATCCTATATCCTATTCCAGGACCTAACCTATATGTGTGCCAAGTTTTATGTCGTCAAATTGAGTAACAAACATCCAAACTTTCGCATTTATAATATTAGTGGGATTAATAGTCAGTTATGCAAGTGCCTCATAACGTTTAAACACGAGTTTTATTATAATTGTTTACATTTCACTGCAAATTATTTAAGTTACTTTTGCAGGTATTTGAAGTCTATCAGGCATTGTCAAATTATTATCTGCTACTTTATAATGCTGTAACATTTCTAATCAATGTAACAAATTTATTAAGGTAGTTAGTCGTATGAATGAATTCAATGGCGGAAAATCTTGCATATAAATTGGGTGGCTTACTTGACCATAGAAATCCAATCAAGATGGAATGGTGAAGAAGGCGTGACACCCGTGCCAACAATTTGCCATATATTGCAAAAACTATCAACCGCTTACTCGTATCGCGCAGAGTCACGGTCGGGTTAACATCGACAAAAAATCTGCAACAATTGTATATTGCGCGGTTTTTAACTACATAACTGCAGCTCCTCACGTGAAGCGTGACAGCGAGGCGTGAAAGGGGCTCGGGAGGGGCGCGCTTTGTCCGAAAATCGGCACGCGCGGAACAGAAGTAAACAAATGACTATAACCGCTCTATCTAGATAGGGTACTTTACCATCACCTTTATTTTACCGCGGGTTACTTTAAAAGTTTGAGTTATTTCGAAGTCCGTCCATTCGTCTAATCAGCAGACAGGTACTCGCAATAACCGCCACAGTGTTGCTAGTTCAAATCTAACTTTTCGAACAAAGTCTAGATTCTATGAGCGAGAAGTACCTATCTTATTTAAAAATTTAGAATCCCTGAAACTACCTCGTACCCTAGAATTACGTAGTACGTAGGTATACTCCTTACCAAATGCGGATGTAATCGTGGAGTCAAAGTTGCACCATGTCCATTAGGAACTACGCCAACTACACGTGGCCCCAGGGCGGTGCTAAAAGTGCAACAAACTTGGTAGTCTGTCCTTCTGGGCCTCGTGGCCGCCTCTAAAATGTCGCACGGTAAATAAATAATTTTCATTGCAACTATTCCGCTTATACGTCCTTGTTATGAACATTTTATGGGCCTCTACCTGGCTGTATCATTTTATAACAATGTACACTCCAACCAAACCTTGTTAAACTGTACTTTAAACCGTTTGGCCTGCGTACATTAACATTTCTGTTATAAATTTCATTCAAATACAAACATTTATTGTGCCATAGTAATATTAAATACAGGTTCCAAGTATATATATATATATAGACAATGATTTTAACAATATAATATATAATCATACCTATATACTCATCCAGCAGATGGCAAACATTTAAGACATTATCTGCTTTGTGCACTGGTCGGTTGACCGTTACGCAGAAAGCAGTGTCAATGCTCTACTAATATATATTAAGTAGTTAATTATTTACTATAACAATATTTAAAATTGAAAAAAAAAGAAAACAAAGCGAAAAAAAATAGTTTTTTTAATAATAAAAAATAATGCTAAAGCAGTCCAGTAATGTTATTGTTCTTATTGCCTATTTATCTATTGTTGTCCACTAACCGTTACTATGAACTGTTTATCCAACTTTGAAACAATTAAAATACGAGTAAGTGTCATAATATACCTAGACCGTCTGCTTAGATGGCAGAAATAACTAATGTTATAAAAAAAGGTTTCAACTCAATTACTCGTATGGCACGATAAAATATACACGGATACAATATCAAAGTGGCTTTTATTTGTACATCTAAAGCGATTTCTTGCTTTAGATGTATAAATATAAACTTTGGGTAGAGGATAAGATTAGCAGATAAAGTTAGGTTGTATAATTTTGCATCCAATAAGTTCTATTAATTTTTGAATAATAACTGTAGTTTAAGTAACACTAATTTAAATAAAACCACTTGATGTGGAACGTAAAAAGTTTGATTTGTATAGTTTTTTTTATATAATTTAAAATTTCATTTATATTATTTTAATATTAAGTTACTAACATATATTCCCTTAGGCAACGCCTGAATATTTTTATTTAATTTATTATTAAAAAAATTAGATTCTCGGATCCCAGTACAATACAGGTTTATAATACTGGCTTGCAATGTTATTATGTTTTTTTAATGCCCTGATTTTGTTGTGCTTATGATATATTCATCAAACACTCTGTATATACATTCTGTCATACCCTGTATATTATATTACCTTTACGCCTGATATCCGGGTAGGGTATAGGGCGGTAGTAATAAATAATTAATAATCTGTCTTTCACTCTGATTGAATACCTACATTCAACAGTGAACGTTGACAGAATAATGATGATTAACCTATATTAAATGCCTTATTCGAAACAAGTATGGAGTTAAAACAAAAATGCCATTGCGTGCTCGACTGAACCGGATCTGTCATTGGAATAATAACTCTCTCTGCCTGTAATAGGAGTAGGTCACAGATATTTGTCATTTCACATTTGTGTAGGTACGAGGTAAATACACATTTTCTATAGCGAGGGTTCAGTTGCGTTTCCACTATAAACAGTATAGAAAATACGAGATTATTGGGCCCGATTCTGAAGGCACACATTTAAAATTTGACAGCGCTAAAATTGGTTTCGTCTTTATCTTCATAATACTGTGTGACAAGGATAGCAACAGTTTTAAAGCTGTCAAATTTTAACATTGTGGCTTCAGAATCGAGCCCAAATATCACAGTAAATCAGTATTTTATTGCATTCCATGGTGGTAACCGATGGTAAAATTAAACAGAGTTCGTCATGGACCCATTTGGGCAAAGCAACTATGGAAGAGGAGGACCAACAATATGGTCGACGTTAGTAAGTTGTTTATCCTACTAATATTATAAATGAGAAAGTTTGGATGTTTTGATGTATGGATATTTGGATGTTTGTTACTCAATCACGCTTTAACCACTGGACGGATCGGGATGAAACTTGGTTAGGTCCTGGAATAGGACATAGGATAGTTTTTATCCCGAATAACATCCCATTCCTATGGGAAATATAATAATTTGAGATGTTAAGTTGTCCACGCGGACGAAGTCGCCGGCAACAGCTACTTATTATATAAATGTGAAAAATGAAAAAAACTACTTGACCAATTGAAATGAAGTTCACAACATGTATATTTGTAAAATACGATAATGTTGGCAAAATTTTGCGAATTTCAGTAAACCGTTTATTATGTGAGATATTAAACGTAAAGGTATACGTTAACCAAATAAATGCTTCTCTTTCTTTCGATAGCGCCCTTGCGTAGTGCGTACTGCCAGCCGTCGTCTATTTTTGGGCTACGTTAAACTAGCGGAAGGAGGTGAGTGAAGCTTCTTTACGTAGTAAAGGACAATGCCCATAACCGGGCTAAAGATGCGTCTTCACCATTCACGTACTAATAATATAGGTATGAATTATGAATACCTTAAAAAAAAATTAAGTCAATGGAATCTACCGTTTAAAAGTAACATATATAAAAACGTTGATTGATTTCTGCCGGCCGACTGGCTACTTATCAACTTGAGAAAGAATAAAAAAAAAAGAATTATTAAAAAATATTTCATACATCGTCTCTGTCTACCCCTCTGGGACTAAGGCGTGAGCAGTATGTATGTATATTTCATACTGTCTTTTAGTTACTGACTGACTGGAAACACGGTATTTATATTGATATAATTGATACATACGTTCATAAAAGATGTTAAGATGTTAAAATCGTTATGTAACCGCAATATCGACTAATCAATTTGATAAATCGGTGTAGTAGAACCTCGCTATCAGCTGTTTTGTACTGTCACGGCATGTCAGATGACACGTCGAGATCTTGTATTCTCCGTTTGGTTACATTGTGTATTTAGGTGAAAAAATCTATTTAAACGCGTTGAACGCAATAAACCTGTGTAGCATTTATTTGTTTGCCCTTCAATTAGTCTCGTATTCTAGATACCTGACCTTACCGGCCGTTATTCAGAGCGCTAGATATTTTTGTCTTTTTTTAAAACGAATGACCTTGACAATGCCTCAATCTATGCCTCAAAAAAATTAAAAAGTCTGCGATCGCCTTACAAAGCTTTACCTGGCAACAGCGCCCTCTGTGATTAGTGTTTCCCTTTCTAATATGGGAACCCCAACAGGCTATCCGTTCGTTCCGTGACAATATTAATAACAGATGGTGACAATTTGTTACGGCTGATGACAGACATGACTTGCCGTAACGTTCAGTTGCTTCGCCGGTCCATTGTTGGTATAGTTTTTATGTACAGTGGGGGAATGAAAAGGTTCTTCAATATTGCAAGCACACGTAACATATTCAAACATTGCCACAAAACAAACTGTTGCCTGGAAAATTATGTTGAATTGCTTATTAAAAAAGTTTAAATTCTTTATTGCACACAAATAAGAATATAACAGATAGGTACACATTTATGGAAAGTGTAAAAAGGCGGCCTTATCGCTTAAAGCTCTTCAAGGTAACCTTTGCCAAGGAAAATATGAAACAACATAGCGACAGAGTATTGAAGGTATAAGAAAATGTTATAATTTTAGAACATACTAAATACACCACTATATAATAATAAATAAATATAAATTTATTATTAACCTATCATTTCTGTTACATTGGCAAGATGGAGTCGGTTAAACGGTAAACAAAACGTAAGATTTATTCAAACTTAAATTTATTCAAATTTATAAAAAAATGGTTGTCTTTCACAGAATCTACATGCAAAATTGGACTTTAAAATGACGAATGTTTTCATACCGTCATTGTACCTATTTACAGTACTTTTACCTGAATACGATGCATAGTTAGCATGAAGACATTAAAACCGGCGCGAGAGAACATCAATTTTCATAACGTCATAATAACTTTGCAGTTCACGATGTTGGTCGGGGTAAAGGCTCAATTTGACCCGATCGATCTTGACATCGATGTATTGCACAATTTGTTCTACAGACCTTAGTATTTGGAGAACTTACGAATAAAATGACTTAAATTAGTAACACATACATTGGATTATTAAAGAACGACATAATAAATAACTATGTAATGTACCTATAACAGTATTGTGTTCACTCGTAGAGCGTAAGTTTCGGGACATTTTTAACAAACTATGTAACATTTGCTTTATCTTAAATTTCCAAAGTTTTTTTATTTCAAAAGTTGTCAGTGACATGCCATATTGTACATAGACATAATTTTATAAGAATATTTCATATTAATTCCAGAAGATGACCACGTTATGACTGATGGCGGACGTGACTTATCGTAATATGCAGTTCAGGTTACATCCATTGTTAGTTTGGGTTACAAAAGATAATTGATCATTAACTGTTTTAATTTCAGTTACTGCTTATTTACTGGGGTCTGAGATATATTTGTTCAATTTGATGGATGGATGTTTCCGGATGTTATATTTATTGATTGTATGTACTTTCATTGTCTAATTTCCATAGCATAGTAAGAAGAAAATACTATATTTGTCAAAGATTATTACTGTTTAGCACCTGACAAGTGTACATATTTCACATCACAGTATTTCTATACATTCTGGCATTTTTTTCCAGAATACGGAGAAGAATGATGTTTTTCTGTAAGTTTAAAAATATACATCACGTAGCCATAAACTTTCGTAAAAATGAAATAATTAAAAATAGTTTTTTTTTAATTAGACGTCGTCTTCGTCCAGCTCGCCGTACACAGGCGAGCTGGACGACGTGTTCTTACTGTGACGCATTTTTATATTAGTTTATAACACTAGTTTGTAATACTGTTAGAATATAATTATCTGTATAGACTGTAAGTTTTTTTTTTGGAAAGTAGAATATTTGGTAAAAGTAAAACTTACCTGATGGTACAGGTTTGCTGACAGGAACAGTGACCGGCGCCGCCGCAGTCGTGGCCGTGTTCGGGGGGTAGACAGGATCGCAGCACTCCCTCTCCGGGAACTCGCTTCCTCCCACCCACGCCACTAGCAGCAACACTGTTCCTAACACCCGCCATATTCCACCACTCCACCGCGAACACCCACGAAACATCGACCTCACTAAAAACCCCAGTTTTGCATGTGAATAACTCGATTTCACGACCGACGAACTCGATTTCACGACCGACGTACTCGATTTCACGACCGACGTACTCGATTTCACGACCGACGTACTCGATTTCACGACCGACGAACTCGATTTCACGACCGACGTACTTGTTTTTACGAATAATGAACTCTTTAGACGCGACGGACTTGATTTTGGGGTGGACGAACTCACTGTCTCGCGCAGAGAACTCGCTTTTACGATTGGTGAATTAGTTACTCCGCGCGACGAACTAGGGTCTATGATTAAAGAACTCACTATCGAGTAAGTTAACCCCACTTTTCCCGGGTTTTTCTTCTCTTTTTTGTCACTCTCCGTCCTTTTTTCGTTGTCATTGCCTTCGCTGTCCGTACTTGTCATCGGATTTATATTTTCACATCACACTTTTTTTATTTATATTTTATTTCTAATTTTCTACTCAAAATGATATGTCTTGATTGACACTTACGCTTATAGTATAATTGACTTTGGAATGTTATTGGATTTTAAAGTTTATTGTATATGTAATAAATATTTCTTTTTTGAATTTAAATCTGGAATAAAGAACAAAATTACATCGGTAATAAAATAAAGTAATAGAAAATGAATTAGGGTATTAATAAATAACCTACATATTTAAATCTTATTTTATCGAAGAAAATTAGTCCTTAAGACTCAAAGCAATATGCTAGGTATTATATTATTAAAACCCTATATATTAAAATAAAAATATAGCAAATATCAATTCTTTAGTCAGGAGCTAGTTTAAATGAGTCGGCAAGTGCTTGGCAGTAACGAGATACATTCAACATTTCATCATGCATACAGGCACTCTATATATTTAGTTATGAAGTGCCTACTTACACACATTCACATATCCCTAAAGCCCATACAACACACACATGCAACACTACTGATATACAACATACTCTGGAGATTTATAATAATATACGCTATTATTAAATAATATTTAAATAAGTTTTATAATTTGTCAATTTGCTATCTTAACAATCTTATCATCAAACAAAATTGTTGCATTTATTGAGTAGGAGTTGGCCCCCAACACAGGACTGCTGCACTGATGTTTATACACGATATGTAATTCCTCATCATCATCAGCCTGAAAGAGTCCACTGTTGGACATAGGCCTCTCCCAAGGCGCGCCACTAAACCCGATCTTCGGTTCTTCTCATTCAGTCATCACTGCCACCCGTCTTACGCAGATCGTCGCTCCATCTCGTCAGGGGGCCTCCCACACTATGTGTGTTATAAATTTTTTTCAATATATATTTTTTTTAATTTATCAAATGGTCCACGCCTCCGGAGACCTCAGGGCTGGCGCCTACCTCGCACAACGTGTAAGCCTGGCAATCCAGCGAGGTAATAGCTCCAGTCCTGGGGACTATGCCTCACACGAGGGGTTGGACGGCGTACACATGTTGTAAATAATTGTTTTTCTTATAATTACTGTATTTTTAAACTCAATAATCGTTTTATCAAATCGATATTTTTTCATTAGTTAAATCATACAGCTTTAATATGTACAAGTTAAGCCTTGGATTTTCGCCTGTGCTTTGAAGAAATAACAAGTTTTATATAAATATAACAGCCAGATCGGGACAATATGGTACACCTGTACAAAGTTGTCTGTCCCCGCTGGAAATCGAACACACGACCTCGGGCGCTCGAGTCCAATGACCAAGCCACTGTTAGATTAACAAATATACGTATTATATTATGTATAACTTGATTTAAAGATAACTCAGATTTCAAATTATACGGTTGATGCACTTAATTCACTATAGTGGAATATTTCACAGAATTTCTCATCTTGATGTATGGTAATGTGTTTTCAGTGTTTAAAAAGGCATTAAAAAAATCAACCTGACTTGAGCACTCAGTCTAATCTTAAGAGGGCATTAAACAAATTGAATTCCTAATACGCTATTTAACTTTCTGTTGGGAATTCCAGTTAGGGCTGCGTAAAATATTTTTTATACAACTTTATACTTGCGACATTAGATTGCGCAAAGTGGCGATACATCGTCTCTGCCTACATCTCTGGGCCCAAGCCGTGAGCATTATGTATGTATGTTATACTTACGAGTATTTTTTTACGTAGTTTTGAGAAACACACAGGGTGTCTAGGTTGTATGCTGACCAACGGGTTGATTGTTCAAATAAATAATGAGAAGTAATTTAAAAAACTATAGTTATACTACAAGTTAAACAAACCCAAACTCGATGGGCTCGATGTTAGCCACGGATGAGTTTTTATGACCACCTCCCACCTCCAGCACGATGGTCTCCCAATATTATATTGTCACTAGTTGCAAATCGATACGTCAATTAGAAGTGGGTGCAAAGTAAGTTGTAAGATTTGCTCACAATGTAAGGAAGTTACAGGTCAAGCTAACAGAAGCGTGTTAATAATATTAATACGTCCACAAAAACATGTTGAAGGCTTACGCAATGTCCCTGAAATATATATATTTTCGTATTCTTAGTTATTTTCTGTCCAAAACGCTGACTGACATCCCTAATATCAACGCATATTACTTTTTGTTCTAAACTTCTCCTATTTAGACGAAATTACATTAAACGGCACACAATTATGGACTTTTTTCTTTTTTTTCTTCTGTTGCTCGCGTTGTTTTGTTTTGATAAAGACTCTCCCGAGATGTGATAATTTGTTCTAATTGTGACGTTAGCAAATAATTCTAAGAGGGTATTTTCGCGTATCGCTTTCAGGAATGTTTTAATTGACTTTCTTTATTACGAGGATTTCTTTCCTGTTCGCGCTGACGCTTATAAATTACTTTTGAATTAAATGATACATACTATGTAGCTGTTCGTGAATAGCCGACTTTCCGTAGGAAATCAGTGGGTTTCAGTACTACATAAGGATTTCGGATAATATCCGTCGAACTACAAAGTCATATTGTACTCTCAAACGGGTCATGTGTCAAATTCTGATAAACGTAGTAAGGTTCTGATAGACTTAGTAAGGTCAGTAAATCGTTCACGGGGCAATGTATACGCTTCTACAACAAACTATCAGAGAAAATCTTCAATATGACCGACAGAAAGTTTATTATTCACATTAAAAAACAACTTTGTAAGAAAGCCTATTATAAAATAAACGATTATTTGAATGACAAAAGATGCCTGGGACTACTGTTGCATCAGCTTCGCACAATCTTTTTATAATTGTACACAAACTTGATTTTACAAGATGTGGTGCGTGAAGTTTGTTGGGCCGTCCAAAAATATATTTGACGTGCATAAATGTACCATACATACATAATGCTCACGCCTTGATCCCAGAGGGGTGGGCAGAGACGATGTATCGCCACTTTGCGCAATCTAGTGTCGCAAAGCATCTTTCCTTCGCCCGCTTTTCGCCCCGTGATACCCCTTGACGTGATGTGTTGCGAACAACATCGCCGCCTTGTTGAGGTACCACGGTTAGCTAGGGAAGTAATTGTACACATCATCTGAGCCCCTTATTATTCGGTAAGGCTAAATTCGGATAAATATACCAAGTGCAATAAATGATTTTGACTTTGACGTTTGGCATCTAACTACGATAATTAGACGCCGATCTGTTATCCGAATATGACACATGACCTGTTAGTACAAAATGACTTTGTAGTTCTACGTATATTATCCGAAAGGCTTACGGAATAAGCCGCTGGGCTTAACTCATATAGATATACTCGTATGTGTTCATATACACGAGGTGCTTCTGTTAAAAATTTGGTTATTCAGAAGATTGCCCCGAGATACTAGCAACAAGAGTTTATGTATGTTCGTTTGTCTATAAGTGAAAAATAAACATGGCAAGGTCATCGTCATCTCATTCACATACGAGTACATGACAATAAATAAAATTAAAATAATTATTTGCAATAAAATATTACAGTGTTATTTGTCATATTTAAGAACGTAACGGGTACCTATTCTTTTCTCTACGAGTAAATAAAATTTCAAAGAGTTGGTAAAAGCTAAATCTTAACAATTATTTTAACTTAAATAAGTCTGTTTTATCAAATTACGAAACTTAGCTAGTTAGTGCTAAAAAGTGTCATTTTGCCCTTAACTGGCAGGTCGTTTGCCTTCTTGTAGGTCGAGCAAGAACATTCTAATAGTTCATACTGTATCAAGTCTGCTAATCTTCAATATTAACTAAATAAGCTCATTATAACTAAGCTATGTTAATTACATATTCTAATACAGGCATTTAAGATATTAAGCTGCAATTGACAGTTAAAAATTTACTGCAGTTAATTGCATTTGTTCATTGGGGGATTTGCTAGATTCACCACGCTTGGCAGGCGGATTGGTGATCGCAGTAATGATCCCAACATACACAGTAGAACGCTGCTGCCCGGCCCTGGTGCAATCCCTTAGTCGCTTTGAAGACACCCACTGGAAGAATCCACTAAGCCGGGAACCACACGGGTAACTTTATGTAAAACAGCGCGAAATCACAAGTATTATATAGTATTTACGTTGTTCTTACCAAACATTTCCATACCCTCCAGCGTTTTATACAAGATCGATAAAAAATAAAAGGTCTTGGCTATTTCTCTCACGACTTGCCTACCTGGCTATAAATAAAAAATGGCCGACTTCCGGTCAGGGCACGCGCTGCCCCTTTCACGTTTAGCGTACTACCCCCCAGGGCCTGTACTGCTGCAAATAAACTGTTTATTACTTGTTTATTTCAAATTGAAATAATTAAAAAATAAAATAAAAACCTACGTCACTACTATAGGCTAACTAATATAGGTTTATTCTCCGACAGTTAGTGACTTCAGCAATAAGCCTACGATTTTTTTCTTTACTATCATTTATTTCTCTACTATCTTTTGCTGTGCGCTGCTGATTATTCGAGTTTCCCAAGGAACTTTTATTTTACCATGGTAAAAATTTCTTAGTTTATTTAGTTATAGAGATAGAAGATAGAACACTATTTGAGGCTGTTCAAGCAAAGGGCTTTGATAATATCTTGCGGTGCCGGCGGTAGCTTATTCTAAGGATTCACGCATGTCGAAAGTCAAAGTTTAAAAACAAATTTTGCCAAGGTAAAAAATAGCCTATATTCATCTCAATTAAGCAGGTTATAGGTTTGTTTTTTAAAAATTCGTTTATTAGATTAGAAGTGAAATCGTTACAAACAGAACTTTTCGCATTTATAATATTAGTTACGATTAATATATGTCCGGCTATGGCTATAAATGAATGAATATAATTATTCCACTAACTCAGTAATTAATAGGATTAACCGCGCTGGTTATTTACATACAGTTAATGTCAAAAACAAGTATACACAAAACAGCTCAAAATTACGTGCTTCATTAAAATGTATTATCGACGGTTTCCGCTAAAAAGGTCGTAAAGACCAACAACTACTTTTCATGATGAGTTATAGAGTTAAATAACTGCAATCACCACAGAAGTCCTATCAAGATACAACGGTTATAGCTATTTGTTTAAATCAGTCTCGCGCGCGCCGATTTTCGGACAAAGAGCGCCCCTCCCGCGCACGCTTCATGCCTCGTGGTCACGTTTCTAGTGAGGTATACAGTTATGATGTTAGAAACCGCTCAATATGGCACTTTTGCAGATCTTTTGTAGATATTTACCCTACCTTGACTCGATGCGAAACGAGTATGTGTTTTATAGTTTTTGCTGTCACGCGTGGCGTGTCGTGTCTATTCTACCATTCTATCTTAATAGGATTTCTATGGCGATCACCAATCCGCCTGCCAAGAGTGGTGATTATGGCTATATTATTCTATCGTGGAGTCTTATGTTCAGCAGTGGACGTATTTCGGCTGATGATAAATAACAGTGTTGTTCCATAGCCACAGGCGGACATCGATCCCCGTGCCCTTGTCTCAATCGATCGTACACAAACTGCTCGACTACGCCCAGCTATACCTATGACAACACAATTACCTCGACGATTTATTTCCGTCGATTTGAATTATGCCTAACAGCATATTGGAAGAAAGCGAAAGGCCTCTCACTCTTTATCTATGTATAATATAATAAATATGCTGTGAGTTTGTTTGAGATACTGAATCTCTTAAACTACAGCACCGATTTTTTACACTTGACTTGTTCCCAATTGGCATGGTCGTTAGACTCGAGCGCCAGAGGTCGTGGGTTCGATTCCCACCAGAGACAGGCGACTTTGTACAAGTTGGTCCCGGTCTGGATGTTATATTTGTGAATTTTTCTTATTTTTATCTAATTTCCGTAGTACAGGAAAGAAAGTTGGGATTCAAATTTACATAATAATAATATGTATGTGAAATATTACATATCTTTTTCTTTCGGAATATGCTGCGTAATTTAATGGGACTGGGTAACCATGGGAAAATTAAAAAAACATGGTAACAAATGGGGTAGTATTTAATTTGTTTTCTTTCAAAAATGACAGAAATCTCTTACTTTTACCATTAGTACTATGGTATTTGGGGGGGGGGGGTTTGGGGGTGTAAGAAATAAAATATAAAATGTAGTTTTTTTTTTGGTTTGGTTATACGAGTAAATAATTAGTTATTAATTGGATTAAAAATCAAAAACCATTTGACTAATTGTTTTACTTTATGCTCTTCTCTAAAACACAAAACACTTGTACTGAAGAGTCGCATTAATGGACTTATCAGGTTTCCTCCAGATACCACTGATATATGCTAATATGTCTGTAAAAATGGGCCAGTAGTCCAAAATTAGTAATAGAGGCGTGAAAGAAGAACAATTAAACAAACAAACAGATTTCCACATAATAATGTTAATTAGAAGAGCGTAAGGTCAACCGTGCCTTACAAAAGATACCATCACGCTATACATTACTTGGTAATAAAAAATCTAACTAGATAATAAAGTTTTCATGGTTTTAATTGTTATGGTGTTTGTCATGAACTTTTATTTTTGTGAAAATTTATATCTTTTTTACGGCCTGTAGCGACAGTCGCATAGACAGCCTATCTGATGGTAAAAGTCCGGGCAAGTGCGAGACAGACTCGCGCACCTAGGGTTCCATACCTTGAAAGGAAATGTGTAAAAAGTTATTTAAGTAGGTAATAATAATATGCAATAAATCTCATTATTCGGACCGCATAACTTTGTTTGTGAAGGATTTTTGTTGATTTATAAAAAAACTGTGCTACACAAATAATTTAAAAATTGTCGCTTTGCAGACTTTGGAGATAAAGGAGAATCGTATTTTTAAGACATTTTATCATAAGTCGAGAACTAATCGGCATAAAAGGAAACAAAAATCAGTTTAAGTATGTACAAATCATGCCCTTTCATATGTTACTCCACCTGACCTAGTACACTTTAAAATTTTGCTCCCTATTGCAATGAAAATAAAAATAATTTTGGTTTTGTAATAGAGCTTCATTTAAAACTATTCCAAAATTCAAGTCAATAGCATACTCAGCCGTGACAGATATGACAGTA
Organism: Esperia sulphurella; assembly: GCA_947086405.1. Taxonomy (NCBI): domain Eukaryota; kingdom Metazoa; phylum Arthropoda; class Insecta; order Lepidoptera; family Oecophoridae; genus Esperia; species Esperia sulphurella. Next base: position 4,800,674 of record OX352281.1, on the reverse strand, counting down.
CGGAATCCTTATAACCATTTGGTACGGAATCCTTATAAACCGTAATTAAGTTTCGAAAAGCTTATTGGATCGGGCGGGGTTTGAACCCACGACCTCATGACCGTGAGGCGGAGGAGTAACCACACTTTAAAACTTCGGTCCTTTTTGCAATGTTTTTTTTAAATTTCCAATAAAGTTGGATAAACATTATTTAGATCTGATCCAAATTTCAAGTCAATTAGTAGGTGCGAAGTTTGGAAAGACTCACTACGGGCGGGGTTTGAACCCGTGACTTTCCGAACGTGACGCGAGTGCACAACCAACTAGTCGCCCACGGCTTTTAGTTTTGGGGAATAATATTTAATAAAGTGTGGGTTTAATAAAAATATCCTGTATCTAAATGCCATATCTAAAGGTCTACGACAGCCCGTAGCGAGTGCTACCAAGATCTACAACAGCCCGTAGCGGGTGCTACGAAGTAGAAAATCATGCATAAACAGTGATATTCCAAGTTTATCTTCAAAATGGCAAATGCCTGCGGCTCAACCACAATTTTAGTCTCCTTTTGCTTATAAATACATATTATTCATCATTCATCAGCCTGTTTACGCCCACTACAGGTCACAGGCAGTCGCTGGACCGTTATAATTACTAGTGATCGGATTAGGTAGACCTATTTGGTACTACATACTGACCTATTATGGACATGCCATTTTTGTAAACTATCTCGGGATTCACGTGATTGAACAAAACTTGAGTGATTTGTGTATATTTCAGTCTAATTGTTATCTTGGTATGTATCTCGTATAATTTCACAAGTGTATTGGAAATATTAAACGCAAAAATCATATTGCAAATTCGGAAACGAAAAAAATTAATACGTCGAATGGTCTGGGTCTCCGGCTAATAGAAAAAAATACTGGACCCAGGCTGTTCAAGGTTTTTTTTTGATTCCAAATTTGTAATAACAAAAAAGTTAAATTGGCGTGGGTTACAGCGTTTGTCCTTTTTTCGTCGATATATAACTGTCACAATGCTCCGACGGTCTATCTCTGTCGCCCATTGTACATTTCCTGACTGCTCTCAAACGGTAAAGGAGAACATCGTCAGGAAACTCACACTTCAGATAGTTAGTGTGTGTAATCGCAGGTCCGATGTTGCACCACAAAGTTACCCCAGCTTCCTTACACGTCCCCGGGTGGTGCTAACAGTGCAATTAATTTGGCAGTACCTGTCCTCACGGCTCGTAAATAAATGGCGTACGATAATTAAATTGAGAATTACTTCCGCCCCATATATTAAAGAAGCGACTCAAAATAATGAATATACTCTATTGCACACTAATTACATTTGACTGGAAGAGATCCCTAAGTGGGATAAGTCCGCCTTTGTACACAGTTTAATTCTTATTTTATTATTGTTGTTGTTTTTATTTTTGGTACAATAACGCGTTTACATACATACCTACATACATTGAAGAAATTATATATATAAAATAATAATAATACACAAAGGAAAAAAGATCTCAACAAAAGAATAACAATTTTTTTTACATAAATACATGAAAAAATATGATAATAACCCTTTCCCCATAGTCAAAAGTTCTGTGTATTCATTCCCATGCTATACGAGCTGAATCAAGTATAAAGAGTAAACACCGCGTAATAACTCTCTGACCAATATGTCAGAGGATAAAAAGTGCGGAACTAAAATATATATATATATATATATATATATAATATAGGTGTAATAGGTGCCCTTATCGCTTGCAGCTATTTGTTCCAGGCAACCTTATAACTAGGAAAAATATTAAGGGGGGAAAAGAAGTGGTGACCAACAGTTGCCTAAGTGATTTTTTTAGATTTTCTGAAATATCTGGGAAAATTAAAAAAAAAAAACTTAAATTATGACAGGATGTTCTGTCAATACTTCAGCTCATTCGGTCCAGCAGTTTTCGAGTTACAGACAGACAACAAAATCTTTACTATAAGGGTATCCATTTTGACGGATCTCTATCAAAACAAAGAAAAAGTTGACAAATAATGGAAATTCCAGGAAAAACAATATTTCACAAAAGCTTCCAGGAAAATTTAAAATAACGTGTATCAGTGGATGATGTGCATGATGAAAGATCAAGTTCGATGATGTTATTAACAGCAAAAATTACCTCAAAATTATGTCTCGCGCAAACTTCCTAACAACCTCAAATATTAAACAGGCAAGCATTACTCCTTGCAATAAGTAAACACAGCCTCCTCAAGACAGACTTAAGGCCTGCTTAATATTTTAATACCCAATTTCCCCCAACTTAATTTGAGAGTGCACAGGATTTGGGAACAATTTCCATTTAAAATTTGACTTGAAATTTTAATAACAATATTGTTGTTAAACCTTTAAGAAATAAATTAAAATTCACACACGCACTGGGCTACATAAAATCTTTTTGTTTTATAAAAAATAAAAACTCATTACATAATTCATAATATGTTACATAATGAGTTTTTATGAGAGGAATCCCTTCCACTCTATCTTTTCTATAAGGTTTAATTAATTATAGTATCTTATTTTTTTCTATACCAATTTAGGAAAAAAAATTGTAGAAAATATCAGTATATGTGCTTATAATTCAATATATTGAAAAGTCACCTATTAAGGGATAAATATGGTTATAAAAATAGATTAAACAATATATATTATGTATAATTATACTGAAGACGATGAAAAACTAAAGTTTAATGTTATTTGTTCGTATAATGCCCGCCTGTTGTTTGCCTTTTGTAGTGGTTTCCCGCGCTTTTGATATTTCTGTATTTAAATTTAAGAATTCTAATATCTTACCATACATTCCACCCAAAAATGTATTTTAAACTGCATGAAAAATGCATGCGTTCTCTTTTCAGTCTGAATAAACTGTTTATGAATATATTCATAAAAAAATATTACTATTAAAAAAATTTAAACTACGTTACTAAACGAGACACATTTAGCTAAATTTGATTTAACTTGCAGGTTTATAACGATATGTAATAAATCTAATAAATAATTATGCAATTCTATCGTCCAAAGTTCTATTGCATATTCGAATAATTCTGCCATTATTGGCGCCATTAAAAAGTGTATACAGTCTATATTTGTGTTACGTTTGATCGAAGTAAAAAAAAACTTGTTTATCAGCATTAGAGGTTTTCGGAAATACACAGGTAATACTAGATAATCATCGACATAAGTAGGTCATACATTCACCCGGTTGTTATCTACTCGAATCGTATGATTCCATCCAAAAACATTCATCGAATCCATTCACAAACACTGGCCACACCAAGCACTTGTTTTAAATAAAAAGCCATTAATGAGTAAAGGAGAAAATTACGCTTTAAAAAAATCGAAAGGCGCACGCGCGTTTTGTAGCGCGCCATCCGTGCGTGCGTGGCGACGAACGCGGTGCTACTAACGTAGTAGACCTGGAAAGGCTTTAGCTGCCCCGACACCTCCCCTCTGCCCCCGCATACCCCTTTTAGCCCTCGGCCGTGGCCACTATACACCCCCTAAATCCACCGTACACCCCCAATGAGATCACAGAAATTCCGAACGTGATGTAAAGGCCGTAGATATATTTTCGTTTGGTAACAAAGTGGACATACCCCCTTTTCCGCTGCGTTACTGAAAAGCGAATATACGCAGACATTCTCACAAGTCAATATGACTATTCAAGTCCACTGCAAGCAATTTCCTACTCAATTCCGTTGTGTTACGATTGATTTTTTATTTAAGAGTGAGCAGAGGTGAGTGAAATGAAGTTAAGGGTGTGTGCGACGTACACAAGTCCGAATTCGATTATGATATAATTGTTATGTAGCGTGGCGTAATAATGTGCTTTATCTGCTTAATTGTAAGAGACATATTCGCCTATCGAATGCATTATGTTTGCAATTCACAGCTCATATTAGCTAGAGAAAAGCTTGGTAACATGAATTGGTAACGTAATGGAAAAGTATAAGGTTGCTTTTAGTATGTTTGAGCCGTGAAAGAAAAATCGAAATTTAACACCAGAGGGGTGATATTAATGCCGACGTAGATTTGTCAAATGAGTATCATAAGTAGTGCATTTTCCTTTGAGAGGATGCATTTAGTCGTAAAAAAAACGTAAAGAGTGTAGTTGTGGTTCATATTTTTTTTAGTACTAAAAAATGATCAGAAGGAGTTTTACAGTCTACTAAGGGACTTTCTGGAACTTCATTCGGGTTGTTGGAAGCACTAAAAAAAACTTTCGAAGTACTTGAATTTCACTTTCTTGGCATATCCTTTCATACCAAACTCACGAATCTTGTATTTAAAAACTCAATTAGCGGTTGTTTTTAGTAAAAAAAAATATTTGCTTAAAACATTTTACTGAAATTTATTTGCAGAATTTGTAAGCTTTCTGAAAGTTAACAATTAATTAATTTCATTTAGTTTCAGTAAGTTAATTAACCATTACCACTTTAAATGAGTAATTATTTAGTTCTAGAAAATTCGGCCTAAGATTTGTATTCATCAGAACCCATTATCAGCTTTCATCTCTAATAAATAAAACGGTTTACATTAAAAATATTTCCAGAAGAATTTAATTATTTGCAAGAAACTTAAAAGACAAGAAATAAAAAAATTAATAGATTAAGACCATTTATGTTTATCTGCTACAGCTAAAACTACAGGTAAATGTCGTCCTAGGAGGACATTTAAGGATCAAATTAGTAACGTCGTTCTCAAAAAGGCTGGGGTCCGCTGTGAGGAGAATAAAAGGAGGTACATCAAAAGGTTGTTGAATGTGAGTGGCCTAGTGAGTCGTGTCAGTATTGCGCAAAGTGGCGATCTATCGTCTCTGCTTACCCCTCTGGGACCAGGGCGTGAGCATTATGTATATTATCTGCTTAAATGTTTTTCTGTCTGTGCCTCATTTAAAAGTTTTAATGTTACTTACAGTAGTTTTAAGTACTGATCTAATTCTGATAGAGTTTCAGTAAAACATAGAGCTTAACTTGGAGTAATATTTAATTTTTATTTACAATTTTAATCGACTCCTTCAATATAAAAATTTACAAGTTTAAAGATTTTACTATTTCACATAATTTGCATAGTATTCTAGAAAGAAATATGCTGCGGAAAAAGAAATATACGGGATTCGGTTTGCCATGCTGCATAGACACAGATATTTATTTCTTAGGGGGAAGGGAAAAGGAGGAGGTGGAGAAGGAAGGGGAAGGAGGAAGGTATTTACAATAATTTACATACACATCTGTGGAAGTCGCGGGCACAGCTAGTTAAGTTGTTTTATTTATATTCATATATTATTAGGAAATAAAACATAAAGATCCGTTATAGAATTTTAGCGAGGACAGGTATGTAAATATTATTATTAATAATTGAATATTAATTATCCTGCCATCGAAAACCTATCTTAGTAAGAGCTTCCGATATTACTTAGTTGTTTAAGTGGAAGCAATATCGGTCTCGCATCTAATATATCGATATTATACCTGGGTATCGTTAAAATATCTTGATCTCGTTATAGCTTGTTCTATAAAAAAAAACCTAACATTAAAAAAATATAAGTAATATAACTAACCTAAAGTAAAGTAAATTAAGTTTAGTTCAATAATTCAATGTCTTTACTTTTTATCAAATAAAATCAAGTTATGGATAGATCAATTGATTAAAAAGCAGATGAACCGTAAATATATGTTTTAAAGGCTTAAGTGGCATACTGACAGACAGCCTAGTAAGTAGTTAATTGTCTGCTAAACGTGTAAACCTATCAACTGCATTTTGGCTGCTATTGTGTTGAGAACGCTATTTTGTGAAAGTTGGGGTATATAATTGCCCAGCATGGAGTTGGGAGGTTAACACGTTTAGCCGACGAAGCCTAAAGGACACAAGTGCGTTACCACTCTAAGGACTATGTAGTAATGCCTCATGTGCATGTTTTATTTTTAAATAAAACATATTACATGTCGAGTATTATTAATTGTTACTATTATTATAATTATTATTATGTTTATAATAGCCACGCTTTGTTCGTACAAATGTTAATATATATTTAGTAACGTTAAAATGGTGACACTATGTTATTTCTCAACTTAACAACTTTAAAAGCTTTCTAATCCCATACTCTGAAGGAGTTTTTGGATTTTGAGCGACATAAATAGGTATTTTGACCTGAAGAAATCATTACCTTACTTGCTACATTTTTTGGGTAAATTTACATTGAAACCATTTAATAATAAAGTTCCACCTATATAAATGACATGTAATTTAAGTCAAAATAAACAGTAAAAAAATTTGTCAAAAATCGAGTCTGTGCTCGTTTGACTTGACTCTATGAGTCCTTTGGTTACATGAGCGTGTTTAAACCATACTATTTGTGTTACTAAATGAACTATTTTAACTCGCTTCAAGAGTGAACCTACCTAATTTCCAGAATAATTTAGTTCAAATTAACAACCAAGTCTCGCCGTTTATTATTAGACTAGGGTTGCCAACGGAGTTAGTAAAATCCCCATATATTAAAGTACTTGCCGTGTGGTTTCCGGTAGAGTAGAATAGGACCACTCCCAACTCTTCCTGTGGATGTCGTACAGGGCGACTAAGGGAATACATTATAAAACATCAATCAGGCCTCCCGAACCCGTCTGGCCAGCGCGGGGAGTGTAGGCCAAATCCTCCGTCTGTCTCCGGCAGATGAGAGAGGGTTGTGCTCCTGCAGTGGAGACAAAAATAACCTGATGATGATATTAAAGTATCTGTCTGCCGTTCTATTTTGCAGTTAGTGGACTTTCCCGTGGGAATAATTCGCTATGTCCACAAATCATCATTACAATTTCAATACTGCAACGGTACTACAGAACCGTTATTCTCTTCAAATAAGTCTAGAATTAAACATTTAGGTGTGTGCTCCCATCTTTTCTAAAAAGAGAACTTTAGGAAAATAAAAAAAAGGAGTTAAACTGATGTCTAGAAATCTATGACTGATGAATTCAATTCATTTCGATTGGTACGTATTATTTTTTAATTACACTTAGCGGCAAGCTTTTCAACAAAGACACGTTCGTGGAGAAACCTGTAAAGCTGTTAATGCTCTAGAACTTCCGCAAAGCGCCGCCATATTCGATCCCAATCCAGCCAGTTCCAGTCACCTCTTTTTCAGACTGGCGTCCATCTGGCAGGGGGGCTATGTCTCCTGTTCTGCCCAGAGGGATATCTTCTCTGTCCAGTGACCACAGTCATAAAGCGGTGTAGGTCATCATCATCATCATACCAGCCTTAGACGTCCACTACTAGACATATGCCTTCCACAATTAATACCACCACGCTCGGTTCTCCGCCCTCCGCATCCAGCCGATCCGTAGTTTCCACTCCAGAACTCGTCTGCCTCAACGGCCGTCGGATCTGCAGCAGATGTAGCCCGCCTGCTGCCATTTCAGCTTGCTATTCCTTTCAGCTATGTCGGTTATCTTCGTTCTTCGTCGGATCTCCTCATTACGAATCATATGCTTCAAAGAAACCCCGAGCATAGTCCTCTCCATAGCTCGATAAGCGATTTGAAACTTATGAATCCGGCCCACCGTCAGTGTCCACTTTTCTGCGCCGTAGGTCATGACAGACAGGACGCACTGATTAAAGACTTTTGTCCTTAAACATTGTGAAATAGGCGACGTGAAAAAGCCCTGTATACAACGTCATCTAATTAACACTAGACCCAATACCAAGCTCCAGAATATTTTTGTTCACTTACACTAGAAAATATATCGATGATGAACAACCCTACGACTGACCCAGACGCTGTGACCTGTTTCGTACCCCTCGGAACTAGCCCTAATATAGAAAATTCGATATGTCACCTAAACCAGTAACAATTGAGTATATTTGGTTGAGTGTTTATCAAATATTATCGGTCACATTATGGTTCCGTTTTTGTTATTTAGAAAAAAAATCTCAATATTTAGTGCGATGTAATATAAAATTACTTTAATACATTTCTTATAAACTATATTTCTGAAATAAAATACCAAAATAACGGCAATAATGTACAAAAAGTATTAATAATATGACAAATAAATAATTGAAAAAAAAAAACCACGCATTTAATAATCAAAGCTGCGCCGATGTGCATTAGATTTTTATGGTTTATATGGACGGTACATAGTCCTATAGAACATGTAAGGTTATTTCAAACAATTGTTTCAAATATTACATATGAAGGAGGATTTTTTACATAACATTCGTTGTACTAGTTTATATATCCCACCGATTGGATTTTGTTCAGGTCCATAAAAATTACTTTTATTCCTAATTGCACTATTTTATAAATGGGACCACTGTGGGACTAACGGAAGATAGAGGAAAAAAAACTTTGCTAGGCTTAGGCTTTCCGTTTTGACGAAACTATAATAATAATAATACACCAAGCAGTTTTGTTTATACTTAAATTGCCTGTCTACGACCTTCGTTACAAAAATAAAAGAAACAAACACAAAAACGGAAACTTCAGAGGGTCTAAGCTCTACAATTAGTCATAGGACATAAAAGAACAGTGAAGTGTAATTAACTTAAAATGACAGCACTTTTCTTTGTTTAAAAAAACAAGAAAGGTCTTCAAATCAAGTTCAATAACAGACTAAAATAGTCTTTTAAAATAATGGTAGGTTTATTTATGCCATCAGCACTACCCTAGGGTCAGTGGTAGCAGTATATGGAGTTTAATGCTGCTGCCCTTCGCTTGGATTTAAATTACTTATTACGAGAAGGGCACTTTGTCAATTACCTTAGTAATTATTCTATGACCTGCTCTAATTTTTTTTTATTGTTGATGGGTTTGCGCTTGACCTCAGTCTCACCTGATGTTAAGTGACGACGAGGCCTAAGGTGGAGTGCGCCTACCTAGAATATGCCTATTCACTCTGACTTTAAAAATAAATAAATGTCTCAGACATTCACACCAATTATCCAGTCCCATACTAGGCAGAGCCTGTGCTATGGTTACTAGATAACGGATACACATACTTAAATAAATATATAAATATCCAAGACTTGGGTACATATTCATCATACGAACATTTGCCTCTAGCGGGATTCGCACCCGCAACCTCCGGCGTGGCAGTCCGAGAGACACCCGTTCCGCCACGGAGGTCCAAATTGTACTTGTTGTATGTCTACTACATAAGGATGAAGTCCCTCACCACGCCTGGTAGTCCGGTGGTGGAAGGGGGGTGGGGGAATCAAATTATGAATACTTATAAAATAGTTATAAAAATATGTGGTACGGAACCCTAAAAATAAGTGTGAAAAGATGTTATCATAATATGTAACATGGATATGCATATAACCAAAGGTCGGATTCTAACTCCATTAATGACGCCTCCATTATGGCCTTAACATGAAAATAATAATAATAACGTAACTTTTATTCAGAAAATAAAATGTTTTGTTGTTATCTTCTATGTTATTTTAAATCTTTATATGATTGTTAGAAATCTGTGTGTAGCATTTACCTACAAAAATGTTTACTTTCTCAGTTTTTTTTCTATTAGGCATATCCATGTTAAGATTTCGTACTGATGGTGACGTCAGCAACTTAAACAATGCCGATCACTACTTATGACCAGTGGTCGGCCTGGAGTGTGCTATTTTTAATTGTTTTCTTAACATAGACCTACCTTGTCATCCGACATTTCAATGTCAGTGTCATTCAGATGTCTATATTCATATACATTTTGACGTCACCGACGCAAAATAGCACACTCTCGTCGGTCACTGCCCATTACGATAACATATGAAATAGCATGCGAATTGTTTTGACATTTATAATCACTAGCTTCTGCCCACGACTTCGTCCGCATAAGTTTCGATATTTACACATTATGAATTTCAAAATATTACATTCGAGTATAGGAATGAGATGATTTTCGGGATAAAAACTATCCTATATCCTATTCCAGGACCTAACCTATAAGTATGCCAAGTTTCATCCCGATCCGTCTAGTGGTTGAAGCGTGATTGAGTAACAAACATCCAAACTTTCGCATTTATTATTAATGGGATGTATGTAAACGCTTTATTGTACCAAAAATTACAACAACAACAATAATAAAATAGGAAATAAACTGTGTACAAAGGCGGACTTATCCCACTTAGGGATCTCTTCCAGTCAACCTTAGAGTAACCGAAAGGACAAGTATAATGCGTTTAGGTTTAATTGATCGTTAAATATTTCAAAACTTCAGCGTAAAAATATAAGTTGTTTTTATAACGATTTCCACATTACCTTTAACTTTATGCCGGAAAGACAGGTGCAACAGCCAAAATGTCGCTGCTCGTTCCTCGTATAAAGAAAGTCTCAAACACTGATTCTTAAACAAGATGGCATCGATTTTTTAATTTTATGTCTTAGCCGCTAAAATGTTGCATACACACATACAATTATTGTGTTTATAGAAGAAGGCGAGTCACGTGACCGCCAGAATGCATGCCAGACACGCATGGCGGCCAGTAGGTGGGTTATGGACGCTAATACACGAAAACCGGAATGAAAGAGATCTTAAAATATACGATTTTATATTTATACAATATATCCTTTGCAGAAGAAATGTGTTTTTTTATATCAGCATAATATAAGCCCTTAGACATCCACTGCTGGACATAGGCCTCCCCCAATGAAAGCCAATACACCCAGTCCTCCGCCCTCCGCATCCAGCCGGCCACCTTCTTTAGCCAAGAATAGTAGGGCTGCCGCGAAATGGAGGCTGTGGGTTTTGGTTTGTGCTCACGGGGGAGTTTCGCCCATAATGCCTACTCTCCCTCGATACCATGGCACCCTTCTACCTCACGCACCTCACTTCCTGAATCCCTTTATCTCGATCCCCTACTGTACGCATGTTTGGAAAAACTTTTTGACACATTGGATCGAACTTGGACCACATTATCTTATGGCCAACGATCTCTATGTACTACTAAATGGAGCGTTCCAAACAATCGCTCTGTTCCACGCAAGTAGCCACAACTCTTTCACATTCACCATGAAACTTGTACAGTTACTACGCAGACCATTTAATTATTAATATATTATATTGACGCTACGGTTAAATAATGTCAATATTTAGTAAATAATTAAATATTCTGAGTAGTAACTGCACAAGTTTCAAAGTGAATGTGAAAGAGTTGTGGCTAGTTGCATGGAACAGAGCGATTGTTTGGAACGCTCCATCTATAGTAGTACATAGAGACCGTTGCTTATAGCTAGGTTATTTAAATGTAAGATAACAGTCGCGCTGGGAAGATGTGTTGCTTCGCTGAACTCAGTACAAAACCTCACACCGATACCGTAGCTACTCATCAGAGGTTGGCATTGAAGGACTTGATGTTGTCGACCCATAGCACCCTTAAATGATTGAAATAATAATAGTTAACTTAGGTGTAGAGTTAGTAATGGCCACGTCGGCCATCACGGTACTAGTCCTCGCACTGGTGGCTGGTGAATTGTTCAATGGTTATACCGGTATTGTCGGTCGCCAGGAGCGGCCAGGGCCTCGTTGTGCAAACAGCAGGGTGCACTGCATGCAGGTGAGGTTGGCATTCCGAGTACTGGGTGTCTTTGAGCTCCCTTTCGCTTCAATGGATTGCTTATTAGCGCGATTTTAACAGATTTTGCTAATTGATAAACTGTTTGTTAGTAGTAACATTGAGTGGTAGCTATTATTCCTTTAAGCTTAGTAGCAATTATTAATCTTCAAGTTTAAATTAAATACTTAAATTAATAGACAGGTAAAACTTTTAATTTATGAATTATGTGTAACTAGCTATTGCCCGCGACTTCGTCCGCGTGGACAACTTAACATCACAAATTATTATGCATTTCCCTTAGAAATGGGATGTTCTTTAGGATAATAACTATCCTATGTCCTATTTCAGGACCAAACCTATATGTGTGCCAAGTTTCATCACGATCAGTCCAGTGGTTGAAGCGTGATTGAGTAACAAACATCCAAACAACCCAAATATTAAAATATACAAACTCTCGCATTTATAATATTAGTAGGAAGTAATATTACACTATATTTAGTATTTATGGCAAAGCAACATAATGTTATAACTAACAAGGAAAGGTTCTCTAATGTCCGGCCCAGATTTTAAATGTTGCAGAGCAAAATAACAGACACGTTTTTTTTGGGCGAAATATATGTGTAGGGGAGAAACCGCCCTTCAGTTTTTTTATGTATGGAGATACTGTAATCAGATTTGTACATATATAATGCAACGAAATAGTCTACTATCGATTGTTTTCTCGTCGATGCGATGGCATAGGTAGACGGACGTACCTATAACAGTCTCAAGATTGCCTTCAACAGCCAGAGCCAGGTCACCGTTGCGTGTAGCGCGGTGGTCAACCCCTTGCGTGACCACGCCGAGCAACCTGCCTTATTATAACTTGTAGTCGTGTTTAAAAACTTATTTTTGCTTCAGAAAACTCATTTTAAAGAGATTTACTCACTGACGAGACGACCGGGGCTGATGAGGTCGAAGCAAACAAAAAAGCATTATGTAGTGAATATTCCAAGGGTAAAATAAATTAAGGAATCATATCTGACGACAAGTTCTCTAATAAGATCGAACAGAATAGCTAGTACGACGGAATTCAGAATTTAATTGCTGTAATGTCTAATAAACACTTCTAAACTAATCTGTTCTAATACAAGTCAAAGTCAAAATAATTTATTGCATATGAGTACACTTGGTACACTTATACAATATCATATGTACATATAAATCAACTGGACACTTCAGAAAACATTAAGCTGTGTATGTTTGGATAAATAGAAAAATTTGATAACATATTTGTTTAGAACTCGTCTTCTACAGATAAACCTAATTTTTGGTTTCCGTTAGAAGGCATTAGATATCTAATGACTTATAACGAAAACCAAATATATAAATAATATTTATGTATTGCTCACTAGCTGACCCGGCGAACTTCGTACCGCCTAACAGTCGATGCATGTCGTGTTAACTTTTAGCTAAACCAAACATAATATATTACAGCTAAATATAAGTATTTTCTATATATTTCAATATCTTTCTAGATTTGAATATGCTATTTTCCCACTATTTTCCGTTGAATTTCTCTTCTATAATGTCTTGTATGTCACTGATTTGCAGTGGATATCAATTATTACAAATAAGCTTTAAGTAAGCTATAAGCGTGCGTGACGTGAGCTGTCAATTGCGGAAGATGGCGGAGTTCCAAACTTATTTAAAAAAATATTTTGTTTATAATATTTCAGATATTTTGATAGTTATTCTGTTGTTCAGGGCGGAGATGAATCCAACAAATCAGAGATCGTTGAAATCGGTCCAGCCGTTCTTGAGTTTTAAATGGTGTATCTAACCCAACTTTGTTTTATTTCAGATTTGAACATATAAAAAAGTTAGCTAACTTATGTAATGTTAAACTTTAAAGAAAGATAGAATAATTTCAGATTACCCGTTGAAGAGATATGAAACCAGACAAACACTTATACGAGTACATATCAAACTTATATATAACACTCCTCACCGTCCCTCGGGATGAACATAGTCTGCTCGTATTTCGACTTCTATTACAAATATTTATTTCGTCTTTGGCTGCATTATATATAACTATTTAAAGTAGTCAAGTCTGCAGAAAATCCTAAGTCGACCAGTTTCTCTCTCTTCTCTCGCCATTTGGGAAAAATAGCTTTCTAACGTTACGCCTCTGAAGTTTTATTTTTGCCTAGTGCAAAGGAACTGTAACCCACCAAATAATATAATTATGTTTTGTTTGTTTTAAATTTGCCATTTCTCTGTTATCTCAGATAATACCTAGGTATATGAAAAGTCTGTTTATCTGTCAAAATGACAGAACGATTCATCTATTTATAGAATATTTATAGGCTACTGTTAGAACGACACCTAGATTAAACTACTTTAATGGAACATGCACGATTCTGAAGGAACACATTTAAAATTTGACAGCACTAAATTATAATAATCTTCATAATACTACGTGAAGAGATAGATACAAATTTTAGTGCTATTAAATTTTAACTTTGAGCCTTCAGAATCGTACCCAGTATGTACATTAACAGATTGTGCTAAAATTAGACCGTAGTCCTTGGCCCAGCACGCTGCAGTACAACTTGGCACCTGTTAGACACTTATCAGTATCGCCGATCGGTAGTTACTGCAGCAACATATCAACGGCTGCAGATAGTCTACTGCTGGTTTAGGAATTTAGGTATGTTTGTGATGATTCAAACGATTTTTTCTACCACAAAAATTCTTTACTACGCTTGGTAATTTTTATTCGAATGTTAAAATACACTAATGTATGCTGCTCGGTTATGTTATTTTTCGCATAAACTTATAAATTATTTTCAAAATTAGTTATCTCAACATTACTGTCAGTAATGTCCAACAAATTACATTCTTCAAATTCAGTTCGCTTTTCTTCAACCTTCTCAAAGTTACTTTTACAAAGAAAATCACCAACAAAATCATTCCTCCCATCTTCCATAACGGACTCCTCGTAACTTGGCTCTCTGTATCTTTTATCTGCTTCGCTCTGGTAATTCTGGTATCTTTCTATTTCAAAATCTGCTGATATATTAGTTCCTTCATTGACAGTCTCTTTACCAAGTATATCTTCTGTTTCTAAAGTAGATGCTTGAATAGGGTTTGTTATATCTGTAAAATTGACTCTATTGCTTTCATTTTTTACTTCATATTTCAGTTCTGTCATGTCGACACCTTCTCTGTTTTCTAATAAAGGTTTCAGATTCATCAAGTTATAGTTTGGGATCATTCTTGCATCCCATTGGTTATGCTGTTCTGAGTTTGGGTCTAGATCTAAGTGTACTTCTTCGCCAATCTTCTTGAAGCTTCCAAGATTGTATTGTAGTGGTATGGAGAATGAGGGTTGGTCGGCATGAGGGTTCTGTCTGGTCGGCAGAGCTGCTATGTGGATGGCAGGTGGAGGTTGCTTTGATTTTGAAAAAGATGTGTCGGCTAGGTTCAGCATTTGTGACGATGACACTGGAAGAACAATATTCTATCACCAAACCAATCTGAGCACGCGTTACGATGATTAACAAAGTCACAGTGTCACATGACAGCTTCGCAAGAATACCTTTGTTTAATATACTAACGTGAGTGAAATCGCGGCTACAGCTCAGTTCGTTGTAAAGTGAATTCCATTTACAAAAACTAATACAACGATTTTCTTGAAATAAAATTGAATCCAAGACTCTTAGAACAGAATGCACATATGACCTTTTGCAAAAGGGACTATTTGCGAAGCTGAGAAGTAACATTTTGGCAACGGGACCTTGTGCGCCTAAATCATTTCGACGTAAGGAATCAAAGAAACTTACCAGGTATAGTAATAAAGTCCCTCATCTCTAGTGCCAGTGCCGAGGTAGACCTCTGGTCGGGGGATCTGGTGTTGCTGGAGAATTCCACTCCAGCCTTCTGCTGCTTGCGCCATTTGGCTCGACGGTTTTGGAACCACACCTGGAAAGTGTGAAGTCGTGATAAATGTAGAGCAGAAAGATAAAAAAAAGGAGTCCTTTATCAGAACTAATCAAATCAGCACTAACACTTAACCAAATAGAACTACAATTAGTTGCAATTGTAGTAAAATGGAAAGGACAACCGTAATACCGGACCAGGCTGTATGTGTCTAAATACATATCGGTATTTGAAGTTAAAATAGTATTTCGGTATTAGCAAAATCAACCTTATAAATACGTAAAGGAAGGAACATTCTTGCAGTAGCCTTTTTTTTATATATTTGTGTTGGTTATGCAATAATTGGCCGCCGGCGTCAATACCTTCCAGTTTCGCTTTGATTAACGCCGAATAATTATAAATGTCATGCAATCTGCTCGGATCCCGGTGACTTGACCCTGGAAGCCTTATTTATAATAATTGGGACTGATAGAGGGTTTTGCAGCACTCGATCTCAACTGAACATCTTCTGCCTATCAAATTTCAATATGCGAACTTTTCATGCCGTAAACCACACCCTTATAATCCATCGATTTGAGTCAAATTGAATTTGTAAGCATCCTTTTAAGATGTCGATTTATTAGTATTAACTAAGTTTGAAAATAGTGATCCCTTAGAAGATAGACTAAGGTCACCGACATAGACGCAAGGATTAGTAACCTAAAATCGCAGTGGGCACGCCAAAACTGTTGCACAACCGATGACAGTTGGGGCAGACGATTTGAGTTGAATACAGCCCAGTATGTAACGGTCAGATGGACGAACGACCTTAAAAAGGTGGCCGAAATCGGCTGGATGGTAAAGGCGGAGGACCAGTTGTGGTGGCCCTCATTGGAGAAGGACTGTGTTTAGACTTCAAATGACTGTTAATCATATTTATTTACATATTTAAATACACGGACCGATTCTGAAGGCACACATTTAAAATTTGACAGCGCTAAAGTTGGTTTCGTCTTTATCTTCATAATACTGTGTGACAAGGATAGCAACAGTTTTAGTGCTGTCTAATTTTAACATTGTGCCTTCAGAATCGAGCCCAATATGTTAATTATTTTTTCTGTTCCATATATTCCAGCTTAGAAGCAATCTGCAATAAGCACATCTGTCTACGTCACCGCCGGCAGGTCTAGGCTTAGGTAGATTTAGAATTTTTTATGGAATCTGGTAAGCAGTCTAGTCGCACAGTCAGTCATGAGATCTGGAAACTGCATCTGAATCTGCACTCACGAGGTGTCTAGCCATTTCACTGAGATAGCGGGTACGTGATGTGGCGTTTACTACTTCTCCTGTTGGTAAGCGCAATAGATAAATGTATTTTTATAGAGGTAATACCACAGTACAAATATTAAAAACTTTTCTTCTCGAAAATTACGAGAAAAGCACATTGATTTTCCGTGAAATGAATTCATCTATGCCTGATTGTCATTAAGAAACTATGACGAAACAGGAGATCTCCTCAGAGTTATATTTGACCTTTAATTTAAAAAAAAACTAGTTTTAATCATACTCACACAACACCCACACACATACACACACCTCCCACACATCACATACACACAGATCACTTTAACAACACACAACACTTGTTTAAAAACTATATGCCATAATTATGGTTACTTTCTTTCTGTGGGGTCCTGCAAGCCTATTCCGTAAGCATTTCTGCTAGTATCCGTCGAACGAAAACGCTATTTTATTCTCTATAACGGGACACGAGACATATTCTGCTAAGCTTTTGGCGTTTAACTACTATAAACGCCAAATGAGATCAGAATATGTCCCATTACCTCTTAGCAAATACAAAATTGCTTTTATTAACCGAAACGTACCTGAAAATCAGGCTTTGTCTAGTTCAGATATCGTCTCCACAAACCAGGTTTTCTTAATTTTTCATAAATTGTGAATAAACTTCCTTTGTAATTACCTTATTGTAGAGAAATAAATAAACATTATTATTAAGGAGAGATTTTGTCTCACCTGAACCCTGGCTTCGGTAAGGTCTATTCTCATCGCCAGTTCTTCTCTGAAGAATACGTCAGGGTAGTGCGTCTTATGAAACGCAGCCTCCAGCTGTTCTAGTTGCACGTTCGAGAACGTCGTCCTACAATATAGAAAAATGTAATGACATGCATCCTCGTACTCCCATCGATTAGTTAAAATAATAATTTATGACGACCTCCGTGGCGGATCGGGTAGCTAGGGGCAAATGTTCGTATGATGAATATGAATGTTTGTACCCAAGTCTTGGATGTTTATATATTTATTTAAGTATGTGTATCCGTTATCTAGTAACCATACCACAGGCTCTGCCTAGTTTGGGACTGGATAATTGGTGTGAATGTCTGAGATATTTATATTATATTTATATTTATTTCTATTTTAAAAGTAAGTTTGTCAGAGAATCAAAGCTATAAATAGATTAAATTGAATATATAAAAGATACAATTACATTTGTATGTAGGTACTCACCTATAACGCCTTTGTTTTCGTTTCGGAATATCGCTTTTAGAAACTGAAATAACATACAAACTCTCAGAATAATGATTGCAAATAGCTTTAGACTGAAACTTTGTCTTGAATTTTGAACGAGACTTTCGCTGTTTGGCATTTTATATACATTTGGAAAACAGCCAGGAGTAAGTTTAGAATGTCCATTTTAATCATGATACACTGCTAAGTGGGATAGCACAACATCTAGTATTTATTTTGAAATGCTAACATCACCTGAACGCCGTGCATCTGAAATCGCGGTATATAAATCTAATAAATAAAATCGTAAACATCGCGTGTGTGTACATTGAAGGTCTAAGCATAAGTAATAGAACACATTTCGATCATTTTTAGAGTTTTTGTCTGTTTGTCTGTCGGTTTGTGTAAGCATCACGTAAAAACTACTGAACTGATCTTGATGGACTTTTCACAGAAATATAGGGCTAACTCGGAGTAACATTTAATCTTTATTTCATCGCAATCGGCTTAATCAAAAGTTATGGGAAATTTTAGTCTTATAAACATTAATAGGTATGCAATATACCAAAGATAAAATATAATGTTCAGTGCAATTAAGATTGCGATGAGTTAGGAATACATTTGAAGCTATAGATGGCGTATTAGTGGGCGTGGGCGTGGGCGTGGGCGTGGGCGTGGGCGTGTGCGTGGGCGTGGGCGTGGGCGTGGGCGTGGGCGTGGGCGTGGGCGTGGGAATGGGAGTGGACGCGGTAGTGGGAGTCTGAGTCGCGGTCGGATTCGTAGTCGGATTGAGGGTGAGTAGTCCCCGCGAGCAAAGCCGCGGGTACAGCTAGTTCAAAATAATAAAGTAAAGACTATTAATTTTCAGTCTATGTTCCAAACTAAACATTGACAGGTTAATGATATAAAACCTTACTCGATTTGGGGGAGTATTCCTCGTCGTCTTCGTATTGCTGGTGTTCCGTAGCTTCTTCCGAAGGTTCTGTGCTGTACGGTTCCGCAGAGTCTACGTCAGGACGCTCGCAGAGCACCGACCCTGAACCTAATCTGAAGTTGATGTAAAATGACTCACTTGTAAAAGATGGTAAAGTCAGATTTTGAAACATTATGTTTACTTGCATACCTATCTATAGTTAGTAAAAATCAACGATCTCTATGTACTACTAGATGGAGCGTTCCAAACAATCGCTCTGTTCCACGCAAGTAGCCACAACTCTTTCACATTCACAATGAAACTTGTGCAGTTACTCCGCAGAACATTTAATTATTACTAAATATAGACGCTACGGTTAAATAATGTCAATATTTAGTAAATAATTAAATGTTCTGAGTAGTAACTACACAAGTTTCAAAGTGAATGTGAAAGAGTTATGGCTAGAGCGATTGTTTGGAACGCTCCATGTAGTAGTACATAGAGATCGTTGGTAATACTAATAAGACGTAAGTCTTAGATTTAAATGTTTCATAAGGTAACTTTTAAACTATACAGATAATTACTATGCCTTTATATGATAAAATAATAACACATAGGTGAGTAATATGAATTTTGTTATATTAAAAATGTCTAGTTCCTTTTTTCGTATTTTCTCGTAAAACATTCAATCAAGTTAGTATTTTCTCAAAATTAGTGATATCTATCTAGAATCGAGAAATATCAAGTTATTGTTGCAACATCTTGGCTGTTTAACTAATTATTTAGAAAACTTAGCTTATGGAGTGTGTTTAGGAATTGCACGATTTGATTCCGTCAGTCACCGGACCACCAGGCGTTGGGAGGGACTTCATCCTTATGTAGTTGACATACCATGCTCTGGTATGAAGCGTTTTGCTTCCTCTTTCATAATGCAAACTGCTAGGAATGGCACTTTTAGCTTCGGTATTTCCGGACAAGTACAACTTGGATATAAGGAAGAGTGAATAGGCATCTTCTGGGTAAGCGCGCTTTACTTTAATCATCAGCGTTATTCGTTACTACTATCAGGGTTAAACCCCGCCCGTACCAATGAGTATTTCCAAACTTAAGTACGGTTTATTTATAATATCCAGGCTTATCGGTAAAGGAAAACATCGTAAAAAAAACCAGCATATACCAAAGAAGAAATTCAACGGTGTATGTGAAGTCCACCACATCGGCTTGGACACCGTTTTGGTGGACAGGGGTTTGGCACAAAAGATCCTTAAGGGTCGACGTGTCCTTAGGTGAACCTGGGCTCCTAAGAAGATTAAATAAGATACTACTATCAAGAATAAAAAGAAACATTAATTTCAAGTTTATTCCATCATTGACATCCACCATGGTGGATACCATTCTAAAATTGGCCCCAAATAAACCTTAAACTTACCCATTAAAAAGATTGGGTATGCTATAGCAGAAGTTTGTGGTTGGTGACACGTCGTCATTCAAGATAGTCGCCGAATCGAAGCCGGTGGCGCTCGCGCCGCCTTCCCGACCATCAAGGGACTCTTCCATCTTGCAAATAAATAAATCGTCAAAAGAACATCCACTGCCTAGGGAAGTGTCTCCAAGATCTTACCGAAATTTATGTAATTTTATGGGTGTGTAGAGCAGGTCATTCTGAATATAACCACATATTGTACCTACATCTGCCGAATATTGTGTCTGTCTTAGATAAATCAAATCGAGAACTTTCAAACTTGAACTATCCGTTATAGACGAAACTTTGTAGAAATGTAATTGTCGGCCAATTAAAATGTTCTTTCCACATTTCAGTGGAATCGGTCTATCAATATTCGAGTTACAAACTGGACAGACAGACATATACGAGTACGTATAAAAAGCATCACTACGAGATGCTGTTTTGACTGATCTCTAATAAAACAAAGTCTGTTCAATATTTAAGTACTTCCCTATAGCTGTCGAAAAATTAATTTTAAGAATAATTGTTTAAAAAAAAATGAAGCAGTTAAATTAGGTACCTACTTAAATAAATAAAGCCCACTTATACCTATTATGAATGCGAAAGTTTGCATATTTGGATGTTTTTTACTCAACCACTGAACGGATCGGGATGAAACTTGACACTCATATACTCGTAGGTTAGGTCCTGGAATAGGACATACGACATACGGGCATACGAATTGTACTAGTGGAAATCGAACCCACGACCTCTAACGCTCGAGTCTAATAACAATCACGCCACTAGGCCAACGAGTGGGTCTAAATAATGCAACTAAAGTCGTGTCGGTCAAACTATTTGAAAAGGATTAAAAAAAAAAAATGTACTTCTTTATCGTCTGTCTTTTAATGCTTATTGTTGACCTAACACCATGCGGGCGGGGTAATGCCCATAATGACTCACTGGGCAGAAGTTTTATTCAGTAACTTATGAACTTTTGGTGGCTACGTGTACTTTCGTTATTAAAGTATTGGCAAGCTGAAGTGGCAGTGGACGGGCCACTTCAGTTGCAGAACCGACAGCCGTTGGAGCAAATGAGTTCAGGGGTGGAGACCGCGAATCGATACGCGCTGGGTGGGATGCCCCATCGCCAGATGGACTGACGATCTGAGGTAGGTGGCTCGGAGCGGCTGGATGCGGAGGGCTGAGGACCGGGTGTAGTGTCATGCCACAGTGCCCAGCAGTGGACGTCTCAAGGAAGATATGAATAAATGAATGAACCAAAAGATAACGTTATTATTGTCTTTAGGCACTTTTAAAGACACTTCGTTATTAAAACTCTGTTATTGTAATTTAATACTATAGGCTGGTCAGTGACCGCTCGCGACTGGTGCCTGGTGACGACACCTCCAGTTAAATTGAATTAAATGCCTATAATTTAGTTAACTTTATTAAATTAACACTAAATGAGGATAATTTGTGGCGTTTCTCCACTTTCTCGAGGCACTGTTACAGTTTTGTTAACGCTTTCGTGACGCGAGGTATTCGCGCCAAAAGTTTGACAGCTGTCATTTGAAGTGAAATGTTGTTTAACAGTGTTTTTAACTATTCAAAAGCGTGGTTTACCAAAACAGTGATTAATGGTTTGGAATTTGATTTCAAAAAGTGTGCAAGTATACAAGAAAGTTAGACGTACTTAATATTTATTATCTACTATAAATTACTCATTTATCATTTAAGTTTCTAGAACAGCACAACCTATATATATATCTTTTTCTCTGGCATAAAATCTTATAGCCAAAGATCTCTGGATAAAATCGCTTAAAGCGACAAAGACTGCCTAAATTGTTCTATATTTAACTGCTAATTTTTTAAACTGTATTTGTATGTGCAATAAAGTGTATTGTCCTACGTACTTTACACTTGTAACACTTACTGGGTAAAATTTCGTGAAGTGTTAATAATTTTCATTGAGCATTATTTTTCGTTTTCTCGACTATTAGAGTATAGTCATCACCAAATAAAAAGCTAAAACAAATTTGATTATAAAGAAAATATAAAACTTTAATTAAAATCGCCGTTGTTGTTCGCAACACATTACATCAAGGGGTATCCGTCTTCGCCGAGATGTGCACATCCTGTCCCTTCTTTACAAGATCCTCAAAAATCCTTCTGCTCCCGAATACCTCCGTTCCCGTTTCCACGAGTTACCCCCCACCCAACGTCCTAGACGTGCCTGCATCACCAAGACCCTCACCTATCCCAAATCCAACACCAAATTCTTTTTCAATTCCTTCACTGTCCGAGCCGCGCAGATGTGGAATAAACTGCCGACGGTCATTCGAGATAGTACGTCGGTGACATCCTTTAAAATTAAACTAAAAGAGCACTATCTGTCTCACTCAGTATAATATGGTATGTATGTATTTATGTAAGTATGTTTATTATAGTTATTATTATTTATTATATGTATATATATAGTTCAGGTATTTAGTTATTATGTAGTTTATTATGCACTTATTTTGCCCCCCTCGCTCTTACTGCCTTGTCTCACACCCTGTAGGGTTGGCTGGAAGAGATCTCTTTTAGAGATAAGCTCACCTTTGTACACACCATTTATTACTGTATTTAGTTTTAAGTTGTGCAATAAAGAATATATATATAAATATCACGGAGCAAAAAACTGGATTGCGCAAAGTGGCGATACATCGTCTCTGCTTACCCCTCTGGGACCAAGGCGTGAGCATTATGTATGTATAAAATTTAAGTCACTAACTTGTAATACTTGTACTAACGATATTGTTATTCAATAGTCAATGGGCAAACGTAGTGTGGGACAACCAGTTTTCACAATTATTTTAGAATTAACTGTTGCCCGCGACTTCTTAACATCACAAATTATTATGTATTTCCCGTAAGAATGACATGTTTTTCGGGATAAAAATTATCCTGTGTCCAATTCCAGGACCTAACCTATATGTGTGCCATGTTTCATACCGATCCATCCAGTGGTTGAAGTGAGATTGAGTAACAAACATCCAAATTTTCGCAATTATAATATGAGATGGCGCCATGGAAAAGGAGCTCATCAAAAAGGAGATCGACATCATGAACCAGCTGCACCATAGGAAGCTGATCAACCTGCACGACGCGTTTGAGGATGATGATGAGATGGTTCTGATATTCGAGTTGTGAGTATTGAGCACATTGTATTGTTGTGATATAATGTATTGAGCCGTGGTAGCCTAGTTGGCTGTGAACTCGCCTCACGTTCATGAGGTCGTGGGCTCAAACCCGCCCATACCAATGAGCTTTACCAAACGTAACTGTCCGCGACTTCTTAACATCACATATTATTATGTATTTCCCGTAGGAATGAGATGTTTTTCGGGATAAAAACTATCCTGTGTCCCATTCCAGGGCCTAACCTATGTGTGCCACATTTATCCCGATCCGTCCAGTGATTGAAGCGTGATTGAGTAACAAACATCCAAACTTTCGCATTTATAATATTAGTGCGATTAGGAGTTATGATTATTAGTATTATATCTTTAAGACATTTCTTGAAGCTAACCTGTGGTGATATGGTGGATAGAGTCAGACGTCGCGTACATACTTAATACGTATATTAAAGCAAAGTTTATATATTAAAGTTAAGTACTTATATTATGAACTTTTTTCATTAAAAAATAAAAACTTACCTTCACATGAGCTCTCCTTTCCCGTCTCCACCCAGATATTTTTATAATAAAAAAAGAATACAAAATGGAGCTGAAATACGAAGGCTGTAACTATTGTCACGTGGTCGGTTGTACTGAAGTGAATAGCCGCGGATAGGCCACCGGTGTCCGAACACAGAAGATTGTTGAGTGGACATTGATACAGTAAGATCCTTTAAAAGAAAGGTCGCAATAATAATTGATACTTATGGTAACTTTGAAACGAACATACAATTATTTGTCGTTCAATGTTGGCAGACTTATCTAATCATCTTGTAGAGTGGGGAGGCCTACCCAACTAGCAAACTGGCTTGTAAAATAGCTAGGTGCACTAACACCGATATACCCCCACTATGTACCTATTTTATAGCTTATAGCCGCATATGCGTCATTCCTGGAAGCGTTCTTCGCATCAGATTAGTGGCTTTTATTTTTTCTTATGACGTTATCTATAACATCTACGCCTTATCGATAGATAGCTTGACTCGTTTTTAAGCCTTCTTTTCCCATGTAATTTTAGTTTTCACCAGTCATGAGGAAAAATATAAGCCACGAGTCTGACGCGAAGAACGCTTCTCCCAGGAATGACCCATATTTCGCCAGTGTGCTTGTTGGGCACGCTGCATAATTACTCCAGAAAACGTCTATTTATCAAAATGTGAGACAGATGTAAGATGGGACAGGGTGTGACGCCCCGCCCCTAGATGGACCGACGACCTGAGGAAGGTGGCCGGAAGCGGCTGAATACGAAGAGCGGAGGAGCAGGTGTGGTGGCGTTCATTGGGGTAGGCCTATGTCCAGCAGTGGCCGTCTGAGAGCTGATATGTTGAAGATAATAAGATAAAAGTTGTTTAGATTTACCACTTCAGCTTTCTTTCTAATTCTTTTATCTACCATGTCCACTCAGGAAATAGATATTCCCTAAATGTGCTTAATAATTATCTGCTCTTCTCATAGCATCTTCTGTTACTGTCATGTTTTTGGTCTATATGAACACATCTGTGATCTTCAGTTTTACTGTGGGCAGTAGGACATTTTAACTGCAGGGTTTACATCAATCAGCAAGATGGACCAACGACCAGAAGAGGCCAGCATGCTCAACAGTTCTGACAACTCGGTGTGATGCGTTTATTGCTGAAGTCCTATCTCCAAGAAATGTTAGAGATAACTCGTTGGCTTAGTGATTTGGTCATTGCATTCGAGCGCTAGTGTGTTCGATTCAACTTTGCACAAGATGATCCAGTGGTGCTATTCTCCAAAATACAAATTAACGTGCGAGTCTCACTCAAGTGACTTCACTCACTTTGAAACTTAACCATTGGTAATTCTGTAAACATTCCAGAGCACTATCGAATGAAGTGAACAAAGAACTCACTTCACGTCGAAAGTGCTCTAGAATGTTTACAGAATGCCAATGGATTAGGTTTTGTAGTGAGTAAAGTCACTTGAGTGAGACTCGCAGGTAAGTTTGGATTTTAGAAAATAGCACTACAGGTCTGGATGTTATATTTTTTATTTATCCTTATTTAATTCCTATAGTACGTTTAGTATGTTTACAATTTATTTAAAAAAAGTAACTCCATAGCTTTTCTAACCGCCTAGAAAACTTATGACGTTTACAGTTACAATCTATACACCCTTATTATCTACTTCCAGTAGCTACATGTGACGTTAGGATTAAGCACAGCTTAGCGGGGAGGTGGGAGGATAGCCTACAAGTGCGGGATCGTTGTCAAAGGTATTGCGGCTTTCCATCATTGCTTTGTTTATGAAGAGTGGGTACAGCGGTTTCGAAATGTTGAGTGGACAATGATTGTGGCCGATTGTACACTATTGATTTTCATCATCATGAGTCAGTTTTGGTCCCAATCTTCCCGCGGGTGTCGTCAAGACAACTAAGGTATTGAACCGGGGGCGGGCAGCAGCGTTCTCCTGTGTATATTAAGATCATTACTGCGTTCACCAGTCTGCCTGCCAAACGTGGTGATTATGGCAAATCTCCTAATGGACAGCCCACCAAAAGTGTCATTCTACTGGGGGAGGCTTATGTTCAGCAGTAGATGTTAATAAGTCATCAGGCGATATACGTAAAAAAATCGCATGTTCCTAATTCGATTTCAGTCAGACGGGTGAATGTAAAAAAATTAAAGGCGTGTTTAATAGTAGGATTTATTTTTATGCTGTTGTTACGATACCCTGTCTACGAATACTATTGGATATACTTATAATAGATCGTTCAATTCACGACGACACGCCCCACTCTATTTCTAAATCGCTTACTTTCATTGTATGAGTTAAAAATTACGACTGTGTTAGTTCTATCGTTATGCACTGATCAAGAATGTGTGCATACGTACACTAACATACTGACGTTCGGCTTTAATCCCTGCGCTCACCCCTCGCGAAAAGTAACGGGGCGTGCCGTCGTGAATTGAACGATATATACTTTCGTGATGCTCGAGTAATGTTTTAATAAGCCCAAGCCCAGGGAATTTCAATCCCCTGTAACTTTTAAACACAGGACCAACCAAATATGTTTTTTTTTGCGACGGGTTCAACCAACTCACGTGATCAATCGAAAAACCAATAGCTCGCTTTGTAGGTTCCGGGGATATATGGTGGTCATTCTGTAATAAAGTCTGGCATGGCCACCAATATTTTAGGTATTATTATAACAAGGTAGTTAAATAAAACAACACAATTCCTCATGAATGTTAATTCATATGTAATAAATAAATACATTTTCATTGTTTTTTAAATAAAACTATTGTAAGTGACTTAGTTGTAGCAACTCTCAACAACGTATTATACAATACAACATACAGAATGATTACAACTTTATAACTCGAAAACTATAGACTTAATTATTTATAATTCTCAAAGTTGTTGGTAACAAGTCGATTCTTTTCGTGGTAATATGTAATCATTCTATATAAGGTGACGCGCCAGCGTTTATTGCTTATATACTAATTTTATATAACAATATAACTAAAGAATATATATTAGATGTACTCTTCGATATACATAAAAGTATAATAAGTTAGTAGGTAATATGTTACAGAAAAACTAAATCCCAGGACTAAATACTAATATTTTAACTAAATTACAATGATGATTTGCCTCTAGACGTTCATTAATTTTAGTCCACCATTGAGCGTGGTGGACTTAGCCGGTTGTAAAGGGGAGCCTTTGCCTGCCCAATGGTAGGACGTTGACATTTACGCTCTCAGAGGCAAGAAAGTCAAATCAATTTATAAAAATATCAACAAAATTATGGTTTATCAAAGGCTGAACACAAAAAATATACACATCTTTGGCTTCAAGCGAAATTTACATAAGCTTTTTAAAACCCCACGCAAGCTGTTGGTGTATTTCAGTTAAGGCTTATTGTTTTATTTCAAACCAATTTAAATACCTGTACCATTTAGCTACCTTAGTATCTCCCTCCTCGGCTAACTTCGAGGAGTACGTCAACAGAGCTACATAATGTAACTAAAATATCTGAATGAGCGATTTACAAGTAGCTCTTAAAAATAATAAATAAAAATCCTTTAAAACAAGCTTTATTTAAGCATACTAAAAGTTATTATTTTTAGTACATGCCTTAAATAAAGTTGTTTTTATTTATTCTTTTATTTTATTAGTACACAGTTAGCAGTAGTAATTAAAATAGTAAATATTATAGTGTAACAAGAAACAAAGTTATATGGTAGATGTAATAAAGTTATGAGATAGATGGCACGGACTGTATCATCAAATGTAAAAAAATGCGAGAATTTTTGCAAAATGCCGTTTACAAGGCCATAAAGATGTTTTAAAAAGTTTTACCGACCGAATTTGACGTTGTCCTTGAAGTTGTTGAGTCTCGATTGACAATGACAGTTCAGATCAGAGTTAATCTTCAAGCTAGGCCTGTTAGTTGATTCCCCTGGCGCATTGTTTCTTCATAGTTTTGTTTATAAGTAGTAACTTATTAATTAGGTTACTACTTATAACAAATCTTTTAAAATAAAATGCGCCAGGAGAATGAACTGACACGAGTAATTTGAAGATTAACCCATCAATGCAACGTCCAATTTGCATTACCAACATACCGAATAAAAAATTAGTACCTACTGAAAACTCGCTCGTTGACAAGTTAACAGAGGCACTCGGTATCGAATACTGAACCAATTTTGATTTACGTTTATGGAAATTCGAAAAACCCTAAATAAAAAAAATGGGAATGACAGTTTTTTTTGCGAAATTAAACGTAATGGTGGGATAAAAATGGTACAGCACTACAGAATATTTGTTGGAATCTGTATTTTATATTACAACCTGGTTTAATTATGCTGACGACCATGGCCATTAATAATGACAATGTGAGAATATTTGAGATAGTTTATAATTTATCTAACCCACAACTAAAATACACCATTATCACCACACAATCCAAAACCAAACCGTATTCCCCTTCAAAACAACGACGCATTTCGCTTGAAATACGTTCACGAAACTATTCGAGTCTCCAAACAAACTTACATGTTTACTGGAACAATTATTATTATTAGACAATCGTTTTTACAAGTTTTTTTTATAGGAGAATGAAGAAACATCTCATCAATTCCTTTCATGTCATGCATTACATTGACTTTAGAACTAGCACAGATAATTAAAGGTTTCCGTCAACATTGCGACGTTTAATATTCTTTATTATCGCACAACAGAATTATGAGGCAGATGTATTGTAGGCTATCCTACTGACAAAAAAGCCATTTCTTCCACACATTTTTTAGGAAAGAAGAATTAACAAATACCGCTTAGCCTGCTTCGGTATTTCCAAACAAGTACATATTGGCTCATTTTAAATGAAGAGTGAATAGGCATCTTCTTGGTAAGAGCGCTCTACCTCAGACCTCATCGTCACTTACGATCAGGTGAGATTGAGGTTAAGTGTAATCCCATCAAGAATGATATATATATATATATATATTTTGTATTTAATAAATTCATATGAGTAAAGGATTTGAACCTACAACCGCCCGAGCATGGTCTTGCTATAGTTACTGATCTTAGTTAATTTTAACCATAAGGGTACTTCCGGTCCTATCCGATCCGATTTATTTTAAATAATAATCGGACGTACTTACCAATTTCGACAGGAAGCAGGAGAAAACACTCTTGGCTAAGGAATTTCGGTGCCTAGTCTGGCTGCAGTAACTATAGCCATAATGCCATCGAACCTCAGAAAAATAAAAAATAAATACGACAGGACAGGCTCAGAACAGCTGTAGCGCATTTGATTGGTTAGGTCCATTAATTACGTAAGCTCAATATGGGAGAAATCTTTTACTTCGGATATTTTTTAGTATTCATGAACATATTGAACTTTAATATTTAAAAATAACACCTTACGTAATTAATGGACGCCCCCTATCGTACAACGCTATCTAACGTGTTATATGGTAACACTAAAGTTTGAAAATTTTACTTAAATTTTTAAGATAAGAAAACATTTCGTCTTATTTTAAATCCGCTCCAAGCTCCAGGAAGCAGAGAGTAAGGGTTAGCGCAGACCTGGCGGAGAGCAACGCGGCGTAATGTACGCTGACAATTAATAATCGTCTTTAAATGTCTTCAAATTAAGTTCAAAAGCGATAGCGCGAGCATACGTCGCTATTCGCTGGATACATTTTACATACATGCAATTATGAGCTTTATTCTAAAACTTTTTTAAACTGCTCTCGGCTAGGTCTGCGCTTTCACTGAGAAGTCTTTCATTGACCTAAAAATGAATTCCAAAATACCCCATCGTGATATAACAAGTCCTTTTATTTTCTATCTACCCACGTATCAAATAGTAGAAACAACAAGCCTAAGTAACCGGTACAAATTTAACAGTAAGATCTACTATTAGATTAGTTAACACTTTTTGGCCAGTCAAAATGATATTACAGATTGTTCTAGTAACTAAATACGTCAGTGAAGGATATTGTAAGAAAATCAGTCCCTGTGTCCATAGTTGATACTTTTAGCAAACCCCCGGCAATACATACAAGCGAACAGATTTAATTACCTGCTACTACTACAGGCGCACCAACCTGTCCGTACACGTGCGTGTGTGTGTAAATTATTGTAGGGCTACTGCACCCATCGCGCGAACATAGTGGATCGAGAGAGGGACAAAGTTATATGTAGCAACATAAGTGCTTCTCTTTCTCTCTTCTCGATCTCTCGGCGCCGGTGTTACTCTTTCTACCGGCGGCGGAGCCGAAGGGCGACAGCCCAGTAGAGCGTACTCTCTGCTAAAAGCATCAAGTGTGGACGGGACCCGTTGACAGTTTGGTAGACAAATATCTACACTTGTGAATATGAAATTTTATCGCCAATCGATAAACACTCGAATTAGGCTACTGTCATATGGAATTTATAGCTATATAAGTTTAGGTATACGTATGTTATTAGTACATTCGAGGGAAGTTGAACAGGTAGACTGTAGGTACTTAATTAAGCTGTAAACAGAATAGCTAACAAAATAAAGAGTTGAAACACTTTATTATATGAGGGACGACTTAAGAATGGTATTTTAAAGGTAGGGTTATGTGTCATGCTAGTTAAACAGAACTAGACAGAGGTTATGACACAGTTTACGAGTTTGAAATTTAGCCAGAAACTTTACGCAAAAGGAAGGTACCTAGCCTATTCTTTATTTTTTATATAAATTTCTTCAATTACTAATCTAATAAAATTCTTCAACAATACTTGAGAATAAATTCGTTTTTTTTTCTTTCTTAGGGTGTTGTTTTAAATTCGGACATATTTTTAAAAGGTTAAACATTGTTACAAGTAGACAGAAAAATGCACACGCGAGCACGTGTTGAACCTGCGACCGATCTATCCAGGATATTGCTCTAAATCAACATGGCTATCGCGTCAACTGTCACGCGAAAGGGAAATTCTCTAATCTTATAGATCAACGTGTCTTGCACGTGTACAGTATTATAGGTTTTAAAAACTCTAATCACGGCGTATATGCTGTATAGTATACAGTACGAAGTGCTGGTAGTGTTCAGCCACACTGTAGGCTTCACACTCAATCACTACATGTATAGAACTAGTGTTCAGGCACACTGTAGGATTCACACTTAAACCACAGTATTAACAAGACATTTTAAAACAACACCCTAAGTGTACAAATATATAATTTTACTGTGAAGTCCTATTACTATGTATTGCTTTGTGCTTGAGAGTAAATTAAAAAATATTTGTGATAACTACCTTCTTTTATTTTAATGTATTGCGTCAACTATTCCCAACGTATGTACAATTATTCTAAATAAAGACGAAGTCACGAACTCTTAGTTAAAAATCTTTATATTTCCTCACCTAAAGTAACGCTTAATACTTTCTATATGGATTCTTGGTAACGTGCAGTGAAAATTATTGTAAATATTTTGTTTAATGCTACTATTTCTGTTCAAATTACTGTTTATAAAACCCGTACGTATGTCTTGTTTAAGATGTTGAGTTCATATAGAATGCCTCCTTTTATAACTTTGACAATATTTTAATTCCATATGCCTATCTCTAGAGGCGTCCACTGACGTTGACGTCCGTTGATGGACTGATGATTGTAATTGTATTGTGATGATCTGTAACTTAGTATTTTTAAGCTAGTCCTAGCCCAAGTTCTATTCAAAACTTTGCTAAATTGGTCACACTCTCTTTAAAAACATTATCGTAAGCATACACTTTCTTAATCCGAATACGATATAATGTTTTCCTTTTTGGTCAGGAAATGCCTGCATTTAGTGACAGTGGCGGTATGAAAACGTTCGTCACCTTAAGTATATTTTCGATTGTACAAGAAATAATATTGCAAACATTTGAATAAATCTTACGTTTCTTTACTCTTTTACTCACTCCACCCTGTCAATGTTAAAGAAATGACACCTAAATTCAACCTTTGTGGTCCAACAATTAGACATAATTTTCCGGCACAGTTTGAAAAGGTAACACGTGCTGGAATAAATTTTAAAACTGAAGAATTTTTTCATTCAGCCACTGTAATTTTTTTTTTGACTCTCATAACTGATATTAGTTCTGTTATATCGTTTTCGGTTTAGCATTACTCTGAGATTGTCTACCCGAATCTAAAACAAAAATGCTACTGCCAAACATGGACCCACATTCGATTCTCCAAATTCGACTACCCTTTTCACCAAAATGTCATTTACTCATGACAATTTCTGCACAGATTCTACAATGTAAAACCTCTTTTATAAAGTCATTTATATAACTTTGCAAAAGCATTTTTCTACAACTTTACAAAGTAAATAATATAACTTCACAAAATATCGATTTCATATATTAATTCTTCTGTCGTTGTAATGTAGAACAATATTGTCCATTTCTGTTCGAAATTGTACTTAATAATTACAAAATAAATAAATAGTACCCCATACCATAGCTATGTTGGCACTACATAATCAATATTGGAAGTCCTTCCCCCGTTTTATATCGCAATAGTACAGTCGATACAAAAGGAGGTTCGTCAAAATATATTCAAATCGTGTGCGCTTTTACAGCGTTATAATTAATCAAAAAACCTCTTGAAACTATGCAACCAGCGCATACATGCGACTTTAGCCCTTAACGTGACGGAATACCTCTCGGGCCGACTGTCCATTAAAACCATATACACTGGATACAGTCAACCACTACCCACGACTTTACGACATAATTGTCTCTGGAATCATTTGAAAATTTAAATTTATATTCACGTACAATTCAATGTACTTACATTTAAATCAATTCCAATAATAATCATAATTACAATGAGCGAAAAAAATCAAGATGGCACAGAAAATGAGAAACACGATCTCATTGTATAATGCAATATAACTCATTTAAATATTTACTGCATTTTGAAATGACTTATAGACAAAAACACCAAATTCAAGAACCACGCGACGATTCGAAATTCTGATATTCAGGCTTTAGATTATTTTTCCTTCTGTACTGTCGAATCGCACAACCGTTACCGCTTCGTCTGTGGTCCAGCTTACACCTCCGTGCTCTTCCCGACGTGTCCCTGCTTGTCCGGGACGCCGGAAGCGCTCAGCTTACGTTGTCGACCCGGGAATATGCCGCCGAACAAACGACCTGTGATCAGAGAGGCGGTTGTTGAAGAAGCCCTTTAAAACGGTACGGCCACACCGCACAACTTTCTCACTAATCATGAAATGACAAAATGAAATATAAATGTAGAATAAAGATATGTGTAGTTTGGATTTTAATTTCAAATTAAATGCAATTTTAAGTCGTAACCAGAAAACAAATGACAATAATACATCATATCAGCCCTTGCACGTCCATTTCTCATTTTATGTGATTTTTTATAAAATCTAACGACGTCACGACATATCGAGGGCATCAAACTGAAAGTATCTATATTAAAAACGCATAAAACAAATCATTATATGTATATTCTTTATTGCACATAAATTTTTTACAAAATAAAGGGCATAACATAAAAGTGTAAAAAGGTGGACTTATCTCTATAAGAGATCTCTTCCAGCCAAACTTCAACAAACGCATTTGCATCTCGAAAACAAAATAAATAATAGATGGTGTTTCGAAGTGGACCGCACAGTTTACATGGTAATACAAACCTGTTTTTGCTGCTGGTGACCCTTTCATGTACACGTTACCGAGACGCAAATAGCGTTGGTTTTGGACTATTGGTTTGGTATGAAAATTACAGATTTTCCAAATTTACTTTTCATAGCAAATGTCCCTAATTTTGTACACATATACCCCCCACCATGGACCTATTTTATAGCTTATGGCTGCTAGTGTGGACTATAGACTTTGTTCTCGTTTATAGGCCTTTGGGTACATATTAACAGGTTGGTGATTCTATGGGAAGAGACTCTAGTCTCTGCCCAGCAGTGGGACCGACCTGGCGAGCGCTGCTCCCCCGGATGTCGCGGCGAGGTGGCGTGTAGCGCGGTGCGGCTGCCCTGCTGGAACGACACGGACATGCCGCTGTCCAGGGACCCCACGGACCCTCGCCGCTGGAGACGTTCAGCTGCTATCGCCACTGGAATAAAACAGAACATACATAAACATACATAATGCTCACGCTCTGGTCCCATAGAGGTAGGCAGAGACGATGTTTCGCCACTATGCGCCATCCATTTTCTTCGGCCACTTTTCGCTCCGTGATACTCCTTGACGTGATGTGTTGCGAACAACATTGAACAAATATATACACGTTCGGCGAGACAATATGAAAAAAATAGGTAAATGCGCAGTAAAGTGGTGCGAATCTTTTATTGACAAAATAAGCAATATTTCGTTTCACTTATAATTTTATTCCATTTATATTGCTAGATTTATCAAAATTATTGAAATATAAAATTAATTTAAGCCGTCTATGTTGAATATCTTAATTGTCTATATACAGTGTAACCAAAAAGTTACCTTCCGTATTTGGTTGGATTATAGCTCATTCATTCAAATCAAAGCATCAAACTCTCCGTCAGTCATCGTAATTAGACAGTCCACGAACACATAGAGAACAACATATGTATCGTACACATTGATATCGCACTTGACCAGGTGGTCTTGTACCTTCGATAGAGGGGAATGAGTCATTTTCAAGATGGCGACTCCTCTCCGTGTGACTTTAAGATATCAACTAAGAATAAGTATTAAAATATCTATCGATAGTACGATTTTGCAACTATCGAAAACTATATAGATAATGGGCCCGAATCTGAAGGCACAACATTAAAATTTAACATCGATAAAATTGTTGCTATCCCTGTCACACAGCATTACGAAGATAAGGACCAAAATAATTTTAGTGTTGTCACAGTTTAAATGTATGCCTTTAGATTCGGGCCAATCGGCTAGTGCAACCGCCTTTCGACGTCAAGGTCATACAATCACGGGGGAGGCGCCCGGTACTTGCTCAGGTGCTTTGTCGGGCCTGCTTGATCTAGTCTACAGATAAAATAGCACTGTCCCTGTCTGCCCAACTCACCTGGGTCATTGATGTCGACCAGCGAGTTGCTGAGCACGTTGCGCTTGATGATGCTGGTGGGCGGCGGGTTGGAGCCCGACAGGCGCGACGGGGCCGCGGGTGCGGGGCACGACGGCGGCGGTGGTACCACCACGCTGCACAACGCAATACGTAGGTTCAGAACTAGTTAGTGCCTTGATCATAGCCCTCGTAGGATAACAACCTAGTTTTCGATTAGACAAGTGTCGCTGTGTAGTTTCCGTCTCAGAATAGGGCCACCCCCAATCATCCCACGTTCCCACTTATTTGACTGTTTTATTTTATTTTGTGTATGCCATCAGGCAGATTATAGATATAGGACAATATTAACACATTAAGAACTGTATTATGAATAACCTATAATAAACAATAAATAAAAAATTTCATTTCATTTCATATTTCATTTCATTTCCCGTGGGTGTCGCCAAGGTGACTAAGGGATTGCACTAGGGACAGGCAGCAGCGTTCTCCTGTGTATATTAAGACCATAGCTGCGATCATCAATTCGCCTGCCAAGCGTGGTGGTTATGGCAAATCCCCCGATGGCCCACCAAACGTGGCATTCTATTGAGGAGGCTTGTGTTCAGTAATGGACGTATTTCGGCTGATGATGATGATGAAGTATATGTACTTCTTTGTATATATAAAATGAATAAAAGGAAATTCTGTGCGAAATTTTGCTTTCGAATATGCTGTAGTTTCAACTTGCCCAGATTTCAGTCCTGCACTTAGTGTGGAAAAGTCACAACTTACCCATGGACATGCATGTGGTCCAAGCACTGCTGATGATCGTCTACGTCAGCCACGCCACTGTCTCGGTTCTCCATTACTGAAAATAAACAATCAATTGATTTAATTTCACACTAGGCCTGTAGTTCATCTTTTGATATTAATTAATTAGCCATTTGTCATTTATTATTTGAAATGGGTCCCGTCCATAACAAG
Organism: Esperia sulphurella; assembly: GCA_947086405.1. Classification (NCBI taxonomy): domain Eukaryota; kingdom Metazoa; phylum Arthropoda; class Insecta; order Lepidoptera; family Oecophoridae; genus Esperia; species Esperia sulphurella. Next base: position 4,764,597 of record OX352281.1, on the reverse strand, counting down.
TACCGTAGATTTCCAGTCACACACACGAGACATTTGTATCAAAACTGCAAAAAACTTAGCTTCCATACTGTTGATCCAGCCACGAATCAAAAGTTCATCAATTTTAGCTTTTGATACTTAAAACACACCCCCTAGACTCCATACAAGCGAACATATGTGCGCGTATGTGCGCGTAAATAATAGGCTGGCTGCTGCTAGCGCAATCGAGATAGGGACAACAACATAAATTAGAGAACCTCTAACTGAAAGTATCGGTCGCTCGCTCCAACCCAGTAGTGCATACTGCCAGCCGTGTTTTTTTTGCGGGCGCTGGATATCGCTACCCTAACCTAAAGTGTCTAATATAGGTATCAAGGCTCATGAACGCTCACCGTTCCTGGCGCTGTTGCCGCGCCCCTTCCCGCGGCTGAGCTCGCCCTCGATCCTCATGGCTTCCATGTCGTCCATCTCGGCGATGCTCTCGCGCAGGTCCTCCGCGAACTTGCACCGGTCGTGCTCGTTGCGCGCGTTGAACGTCGCCAGTCGCCGCCCGTCCACCCGGCGCGACAGACGTATGCCAAATGGGTAGTCTGCAATGAGAATATTAATTACCTGCTGTCTTCATCGTTACAGATCTTTCTTTCTTAGAACCCTGCCTAGAACTATCGTAAAGTAAATACCTTTCTAATGTCCATTAGTGAAATGTTGACGTTTGAAAGTAAGTAGATAGATTATTAATTCATACTCACGCGGCACTGAGAACAAGTTGACCAGCATCCCGCAAAGTGGGAAGGATTGCCGGAAGGTGTACGTGACCGATGATTTCTTTTTGCTGAAGATCTTTGTGATAACCAGCAGATCGTTGAACAGGAACACCTGGAATTCGACAACAGAGGTAACTACCGATGGCCTAGTGAAAAGAAATTCAGGAAGTTGAAGATTAATGTTAGCAAAATGCATTCTGGATACCATTAACAAGCTATAGGAGTGAAACTATAGTGGGGGACCGAGATAAAGGGATACCGACCGAGATATAGCCCCAGCTATATATCGATACGCTACAAGTGTCATGCAAAATTTATGGATGAATTTTGTTGAGTTTAGGCTATATTGTACCCAAGTGCCCCAAATAGAATATATGATATATTCTGTATCGAAACGACGTCAGGGTCCTAAAAATCTGTCAATACATGGAAACCACTAATTCACAAGCAAAGGGCAGTTTTATAGTAAATGCTCACCTCTCTCTGATGCACGCCAGGGCGTTCCTTCTTATGTATATCAGGTATCTCGTAGAGGCGGCAGTAGCACACCAGCCGTCGGTGCGGCAGAGCTAGATGAGGCTTCTTGCCAACTATGGTGGCTTGCACTTTCATCACCTGAAACACAAAACATGTTTGTATGATCTCCCACAGTATGTCGTGGACCTCACGTTCATAAGTTCGAGGTATAAATTCTAGGCCCATATATTTTTTTTATTGCTTGTGGGTTTGCGCTTGACCTCAATCTCACATGATAGTAAGTGAAAATGAGGCCTAAGGTGGAGAGCGCTTACCCAGAACATGCCTACTCACTCTTCCTTTATTAGATAGGTCATAAATGTATGTAAATTTTGCCTTAAGTGGACTTACTGCTTAAAGTTTTTATTATTATTATTTAATTTATCTCGTCCCGGCACTCGAAATCGCGTAAGTTTCTAACTAAGTCGGATTCCTTCTGAAGTATAGCCGCAAGTCGAGAATATTTTGCATTCTTTCTATTTACGCTGCTGCCTAGTATGCTGCATAAATACTAGGTTCTTGATGAGCGACATACGAGCTCTTAAACTCTCACCTGCGTGACATGATCGCTGCCCGGTCTAAACTCGCTGGACTTGACCCGCTCGTATATCCCCGCGAGCATGTCGCGGTCTATGTCGCCGCAGTCGTCGATCCCGCGAAGGTTTCGCACGAAGTCGTCGAGCGACATACGCGCTTCTGGTTTCAAGTTGGGCGTGTGGAGGTCCGTGTTCAACATTATAATTGCGAATGCTAGCACGAATATCTGTGAAAGGGGATAATAATTATATACCTACTAAATCTGAAACTATAAGCTAACATATTGAAAAAAAAATCCAGCTGACCAGCCCAATTCATGGCTTGATAAGATTAGATTATGATAAACAAAAATATTGAAAAAAGTTGACCTAATAGTATGTATGTACGTATGTAAACGCTTTATTGTACCAAAAATAATAACAACAACAATAATAAAATAGGAATTAAATAGTCTTGAAAAGACAACCAAATATTTAGATTGTCTGATGTATTTCAGGTCATTTTTGTCTCCACTGCAGGAGCACAACCCTCTCTCATCTGCCGGAGGATTTGGTCTACACTCCCCGCGCTGGCCAGATTGGGGAGGCCTGATTGATGTTTTATAATGTATTCACATAGTAGCCTTGTACGACATCCACGGGAAGAGTTGGAGTGGTCCTATTCTACTCTACCGGAAACCACACGGCATTTCTGATGTATTTATAGATTTATAAAAGCAGTAAAACAAAAGTTGTTCAATGTGACAAGTATTTTTACCTGACAATATATTTTACTTTAAAATAATTAGATTTTAATATAATATTTCAAAAAGGTGTTACGTTGAAGTGGCAGTGGGCTGGTCACATCTGTCGGAGAACCGATAAACGTTGGGGTAAACGAGTTCTCGAGTGGAGACCGCGACAGGGCAAGCGTAGTGTGTGACGCCCCCCTGGCTAAATGGACCGATGATCTGCGTAAGGCAGCTGGCAGAGACTGGATAAGAAGAACTGAGGATCGGGTTCAGTGGCGCGCCTTGGGAGAGGCCTGTGTCCAGCAGTGGGCTCTTACAGGCTGATCATGCTGATGATGATTTTAATGGAACTAAGTTTATTTCGTGCCAGTCTAAAGTCAAAATAGGCTAAAATCATTTGGGGCACTGCCTGAATTAGTGGACATTAGAAAGGCTATGGAGAGGGCTATGTTTCTTTGAAAGATATAATTCGTAATGAAGAGATCCGACGAAGAACGAAGGTAACCGACATAGCCGAAAGGATTAGCAAGCTGAAGGCCACCTCTGTCGCAGAACCGACGGCCGTTGGGGCAGACGAGTTCTGGAGTGGAGACCGTGGATCGGCACGCGCAGGGTGGTACGCCCCGCTGCCGGATGGACCGACGACTTGAAGAAGGTGGCTGGAACCGGCTGGATGCGGAGGGCGGAGGACCGGGTATAGTGTCAATCATGGAGAAGGCCTGTGTCCAACAGTAGACGTCTAAAGGCTGATATGATGATGAGAACGGCTCCGTGTACTGACCGTGTCCTGCGTGCGCAGGCGCTGCACGAAGTCCGTGTTGCAGACGCAGTAGCGGCGCGCGAACGCCTCCACGAGCCGCTCGATCTTCTGCGCCTCGCCCGGCAGCCGGAAGTGCGCCTGGTAGCGGCGCAGCGCCACGTCCACCGCCATGCCCGACAGGTCCAGCTCATTCACGAAGCATCTGCACGGACAACCACACGTTGACTGATGAGTATAGATTGGTTTTAAAGAATATTCTGACGTAATAATATTAATAATTGCTGTGCCCGCGGCTCCGCTCGCGTGAACTACAGAATCCGCTCCCATTCCCACTCCCACTCCTAGCCTATGTTAGGCAGGAATTTCAGGTGAACGAATTTTTGGAATCGGTCTAGTAGTTTTTGAGTTTATTCGTTACAAACATATAAATCTTTCCTCTGTATAATATTAGAAGTTAATAAGTAATATAATTTGACTAACTCATTTAATCTAATGTATAATATTTTTAATCTTTGAATTTTCACTTATTTGAATTGCAAATTATGACAGTTAAATTAAATAGAGGCTAAACCCTTTTTGTCAAACATAAGACTTATGTACATCGTCTCACACATGATTAACACTCCTATCTCCACTTACTACGTTTACTACATCTTTACCTTTTAATATATAAAAAAATCAAGTACTTTAGTAAAGTTCATATTAAAATATATATATATATCTCATAAATATACAATTATACATACACTAATCTAAATACCAAACTGGGATTTTCTCCTGTACTACGGGAATTCAACGAATCACAAATATAACATCCAGACCGGGAACCACTTCCACAAATTGTACAAAGTTGTCTATCCCTGTTGGGAATAAAAACCTGCGACCTCTGGCGCTCGAGTTGAACAACCAAGCCACTAGGCCAAAGAGGCGGTCTAAGTATCTATATCATTCATCATCAGGTTATTTTTGTCTCCTCTGCAGGAGCACAACCCTCTCTCATCTGCCGGAGACAGACGGAGGATTTGGCCTACACTCCCTGCGCTGGCCAGACGGGTTGGGGAGGCCTGATTGATGTTTTATAATGTATTCCCATAGTCGCCTTGTACGACATCCACGGGAAGAGTTGGAGTGGTCCTATTCTACTCTACCGGAAACCACACGGCATATTAAGTATCTATATAAAACAAGTATATAAATAAGAACATGATTTATATGTTATTAAAAAAATTATTACAAAACGTAGGATATATTAATTATTTTCCGTCTTAAGCTATAGCTGGAGAGAAAGAAAGCGAAATGCGTTTATAAATCTTACACCGCATATTAATTGGGTGTTGAGGTACGATCGTAAATTACTAAAGTTTACTACACAGAGAATCATGTTTTAACATTAAAAACACATCAACTCACTCCAACACCGCCATGTTGAATTGATTCTGTAGATTGCCCAGGTATTCGCCGATCATCTGCTTGCTCAGCCCCTTGCGCGTGATGAGGAAGCGAGCGACGCCGCGGGGCGAGTTCTCCAGGAACCCCCTCGCTATCAAGTACGCGATGCCGCGCTCCGGCTTCTTGTTGAACAGATTCAGACCCACGCGGTACTGGCGTTTGCGCACCGTTTCTGATACCTGCAAGTTCACATATACGTTAGAGTTAGTTACAGTTTATCAGTTGCTAGCTGCCTGCCCGCGACTTTAACTTTATAAATTATATAGCCTATGACACTCACAAATAACATTTTTTATTTTTATTTTATTTTATTTATTCACACAATACTTAACAGCACAAAACACTTAAATACAAAACAAACATCACAATAAAATAAGGCCAATAACTAAGTAAAACAGATCACAAGATAGACAAAATAAAAAGAGGAAAACGAATAAACTAAGAAAGTTAATAATGATTCAAAAATTAAAGAAATAACAAAAATAATAATAATTTGCGCAAATGAAATGTGTATGAGTGTATGTGTGTATGTAGGGTGTATATGTATGTGTGTAAGGGGGTGGGGGTGGGGGTGGGGGTATAATGCGTGTCTAAGAATTTATATCTTTTATTATTCTAGATAGAAATGCTCCTCGTCCCATGAAGAAGATGTCCGCATCTCGAAACGTTGTGTCGTAGGTGTGCACGGCGCGGTGCAGCACAGAGTTTTCTGCGTAGTTAGTGTGCACGGAGTTGGTGCACAGCGAGCGGGCGTGCCGCGTCCGCACCGGGTGGGCACGGACTCCCACGCGACTCACCAGTTCAGGACAGTCAATATGTCCGTTAATGACGTCGAACAGTAGCTTCATGTCGGCCACGGTTCTCCTACTCTCCAGTGACAGCATGCCGTGTCTCTTTAGGCCAGTAGTGTAGTCGTTCCACTGAATCTTAGATCGTCGACTCAGTCGTCTGATGAATGACTTTTGAATCGACTCAATCTGGCTCTTGTGAGTGACGTAGCAAGGTGACCATATAGGAGAGGCGTATTCGAGGATACTTCTGATGTACGCCGAGAACAAAGTCATATGTGTACGAACGTTAGAAAACGGCTTAGCAACTCTATGGATGAAACCCAACATTTTACTTGCTTTCTGCGTGATGTAGTCGTAATGCGCTGTGAGTAACAATTTGCTGTCGAGTATGACACCGAGATCTCTCACTTGAAATACACGTTTTAACGGTTGATTGTGCAATTTGTAATTAAAACTGATTTTCTTGTGATTACGAGTGAAGGATATGACTTGACATTTCGCAACGTTTAGATCCAGCGCATTAAGACTACAGTACGCGGCGAGCCTGTCGAGATCCTGTTGTAGCTTCAAGCAATCGGATTCATCACTGACAGACATGTAAATTTTTTTGTCATCAGCGTACATCAGAACCCTAGCGCTCTCGAAGCATGATGTTACGTCATGGAGATATAAATTAAACAGTAAAGGGCCTAGATGTGATCCTTGAGGTACTCCTGAAGGGATAAAATTGAATTTTGATTTAAAATACCCAACTCTCACAGCCTGTGACCTGTTACGCACATACGACTCGATCCATCTCAGTAGGTCGCCGTGTACACCGACACTAGCGAGTTTGAAAATTAGGATGTCGTGATTAATGCGATCGAAACACTTTGAATAGTCGGTATACACGGCGTCCACCTGAGAACCCTTGTCCATGTTATCCGCTACGTAATCTGTGAACACTGCCAGATTTGACACAGTCGACCTCTTACGTACGAAGCCGTGCTGAGATGTGGGTATGAATTTGGACACTACTGGATACAGCTGGTCGAAAACAATTCTTTCAAAAAGCTTCCCAAATACGGAGAGGATGGACACTGGTCTATAGTTATCAACAAGTTGTTTGGAGCCACCCTTGTGGATCGGCGTGATAAAGGCCTCCTTCCATTTTGACGGAAAGATTCCCTCTTTCAGGGATCTTTGAAAGAGTATCGTCAGTGGCAATGATAGATCATCAGCACACGAACGTGCGAACATAGGAGGAACGCCGTCACTGCCGGCGCCCTTGTTGCCATCAAGCTGTTTGAGGTATTTACACACCGAATCATGAGTGATTTCAATGGAGCCAATTGAGTCAACGGTAGAAACTATGCTGTGGTTAATATTAGTGATGGAACTAAGGGAAGACGAGAAAACAGACTGGAAGTAATTAAGAAAAGCTTCGCAAACATTAGCCCCCCCTTCGTACTGTTTCGATTCGTAACTGACTCGACTAGGTACACCGCAGTCCCTACGCAAGCCTTTTGTGTATGTCCAGAAACTCTTCGGATTGTCGACCACTGCATCCTCACATCTGCGGATATGTTGTTGCCAGCAATTCTTCTGCACCATCTTCTGCCTATCTCTTAATTTTGAGAAACTATCGTAGTCCAGTCTATTACCGAAACGCTTCCATGCCTTGTGAAACTTATGCTTCTCTTTAATGATGTTAATTAAAGCTTTAGAATACCAGACAGGATATCCAGCATGATTGACAGAACAGCAAGGAACAAATTGGTCAATTGCATTATCTATTTGTAAATAAAAGTTAGTGACTGCGTTGTCCAGATTCCCGACCGTTAAATTTTCTTCCCAATCAATCGACGAGAGGAAGCGGCTGATACCCACATAGTCTCCCTTTTTGAACCTACGAATTTTTCTCGTCGGCTCGCGTAACATTTGTAATGAAATATTGGGAAGAACTAAGTCCAAGGCCGGGTGGTGCGGCATGTCCTCGCGAGTCAGAGGGCGGTCGCAGTGTCTAACCACAACAATGCTGCTGCAGAAAACCAGTTCCAGAATATGATCGTTCCCGTTTTTTAAGTGATTATATTGGTTGAGGCCGGCAAAATAAACAGTGTCAAGGAGACTAGACTGTGTCTCGTTAATGTTGCCCGTGGGTAGCAAAACCGAGCTGGAGTCGGGGAGCCACGATATATCAGGTAAGTTGAAGTCACCTAGCAGGAGATAGTCGACATTATTATTACAAGCAAAACTAGATTTTAGATATTCGTTTAAGTGCTGAAGCATATCGTTATGACTGTTTCCTTTACCGGGTAAATAGACGCAAATAATATGCAAATCGCGAGCAGCGCGCAGAGTGCGTGCCCCCACCACAACATGCATCAACTCGTACGGCGCTGTGGGCATGGCAGGCAGGGCGCGCGCCCCGAGCCCTCGGCGTGTCAGCATCAAGACGCCGCCGCCAAGTGGCCGGGCGCGGCCGCTGCGCGTGACCGCCGGCCGCCCGCGCTCGGGCCGGTCGCATCGATGCACATCGTATCGGGTGTCGGACACCTCCGCGTCGTGTACGCCGTCCATTAGCCACGATTCGCATATAGCAACCACATCATAGTCATGTAGTAATAAACCCTGAGTGAAATCGATCGTTTTGCCGCGGATACTACGTGAGTTTTGAAAGTAGACACTTAATGAATTGAATTATATTTAGTAGGTAAACAAGTTAATATCAATATTATATGTATATAAGTAGGTGACAATGCGATCAACTCACGCGAGCGTTGGCTCTTGTCAGTCGAATCGTTCGAGACGCACAAGCAATAACTAAAATAACGATACGAAAAGAAAACTTCATAGGACGGGATAGTAGTGACACGCAGTATGTGACTGTATTTAGTATGACTGTATAGAATTGTGTGTGTACAACTGTGTGTGTGTGCGCGTTGGTTATAAATACAATAGTTAAGTAGAATTACGGTGGGGATACAATAAAAATCAGTAAATACAAACAAATACGATTCGCTAACTATGTGGAGTTCTGCCCGGCAGCGACGCGCAATGAATGGACCTGTGACATACGGCTGATACGGATGGCAGGCATTTTGTCTTGCTTTCTGACGTATATCTTCGCACTTCGCGTCCATACATAGCGAAACCCCAGCTCGTTTCGGCATACATCCCGAACGTTTTTAAGTAGCTGTTTGTTTTCGTGTGTCAAGTGCTCGTTTACATATACGTTTCTCTTGTCGCCCGACAGTCCCAAATCGGAAGTGTTCAGACCTTTATGTTTGCGGGCGGCACTGAGTAGCGCATCTTTGAGCTTAATATTGTTAAGCTTAACCACAATAGTCTTAGGTCTGCCTGGGACCTTCGTGCGGGATGGAACTCGTGTCGCAAACTGAATCTCCTCTGCTAGTAACGGTACACCGATGGTGTTGGCAATATTTACCACAACTTTAACCAAATCTTCAGACTTATTCTCTGGTATTCCAAAAACCTCCAAGTTGTTAATACGAGCTCGCTGTTCCACATCGTTCAGTGTGTATTTGACGGATTCGCATTCGAGTAATTTATTTGTAAGTTCAGAATTTTGCTTTTCTAAGATTTTGATTTTATTCTCCAACGAATCAAAATGTTTAGACATGGTGTCATATTCGCCAGAAAGAAAAGATGCTGTCTTTTCCAGACAAGTGAATTTCTCTTCCAATTTTTGAGTGAGAGAATCGTACTTAGTGCTATTATTAGTAATCAATTTGGTAATACTTTGTATTTTACTATCCCGACTCTCGGTATATTCTTTTATTGTATTTGTAATGTCGGACTTGAAATCTTCCAACTTTTGCGACTGAAGTTGGAGAAATCTGTCGAACCGAGATTCAATAAATGCTTTGATATCGAAACTGTTGGAGTCCATACCTGGCGAGTCAGACGGGAGGGGCGATCCGTGTGGCGACTTTGCATTCGGGGGTATTAAGCGCTCGTTAGTGCTTGAATTACCTGCGGCGGGCGCAGTCCTCGTCGCTGGCGATGCGGCGGCTTGTTTATGTCCCGGTGAACCTGTTGCTGATTGGATGTTTCTGCAGCAAGTGCCTCTCCAAGTGCCCTTCGCAGTCGTGGTCATCTTTCTAAATATTATCTCGCGAACAGAAGCACACCCGAAGTGATAGGTACGCTTGCAAACCGAACACGTGAGGTCCTCGTGATCAAAAATTTGTGATTTGCATGCAGTGCAATCCATAGTTTTCGTGTTGGTGTGGTCAGTGTGGGACTCAGCTCAATATGGAATGCAATGTAGGAGCAGAGAAGATAATGAGACAGGTCGGTCACTTTTACCTATTCACTTTTCACTTTACCATCGATTTTATTTATTCACCGGTTACTAACTGTATATATGGGTGAAATAACTCTAAAAATATGCAGAAGAATGTAATTGTTTAATTTAAATTCGAAAAAAAAATACGCAGCAGATACAATTAAGTGTTATCGTTTTCCTCTCGCGAGGGTAGGATGAACATAGCTTTCTATTGGTAATTTTTTTTTTAAATCGGTTCAGTAGATCCAGAGATTACCCGCTACAACCTCACAAACTACCTCTTTATTATAGATTTAGTATAGATTATAATACCGATAGAATTTTCATTGAAGGAAAAAAACATGCATAAACCTGCTTAAGGCAAAGACATTCTAAGGCGTATGTGCAGTTCATCATTCCCACTAGCATAAGGTTGCCTGGAAGAAATCGCTAAAAGCGATAAAGCCGCCAATTTTCTCTTACATATTTCTGTAATTTGTGTGCCATAAAGTATATTATGGTATATATAGGTAATCCGCCAGAGAACTAAAGTTTTCGACATAGCTCAAAAAGTTAGTAAGTTGAAGTGGCAGTGGGCTGGTCACATCTGTCGGAGAACCGATAACCGTTGGGGTAAACGACTTCTCAAGTGGAGACTGCGACTCGGCAAGCGTAGTGAGGGACGACCCCTGGCTAGATGGAGTGACGATCTGCGTAGGGCAGCTGGCAGAGACTGGATGAGAAGAACCTAGGATCGGGTTCAGTGGCGCGCCTTCGGAGAGGCCTATGACCAGCAGTGGGCTCTTACAGGCTCTTACAGGATGATGATGAAAGTATATTCATTCATGCCGCACTGGCCCAGTGTAGAGCCTTTGCCTAACAGTGGGATGCATTATAATGCTTTTAATGTCATAAAGATAGGAGACAACATAACTGCTGATACTCCTATATTTGTTACTCCTATAATTGATACGTCTAAGTAATTAGGGTATAATAATAATATAATAATAATTTGACACCAATTATCCAGTCCCAAATTAGGCGGAGCCTGTGTTATGGTTACTAGATAACGGATAAACATACTTAAATAAATATATAAACATCCAAGACTTGGGTACAAACATTCATAATCATCATACGAACATTTGCCCCTAGCGTGATTGGAACCCGCAACCTCCGGCGTGGCAGTCCGAGAGCTACCCGTTCCGCCACGGAGGCCGTCACAACAAGGGTAACAAAGCAGTCGTAGCGTTTAGGTTGTTGTGCTCAGCAATTCATGGTTACACAGGTGTACGTGGGCTAACTCTATTATGTGGACTGTTGTACAGTTGGAATTTTTTTTTGCGGATAGTTTTAGAGATCTCAATTTCCTTTTCTTATTTGAGAAAGAGAAAAAAACGTCCTCTCTTCGCTTCCCCGCTGGGTGAAGTTAGTTTAGTCTAATGTCAGGTTTATAAAATGCAAGCGGAGGGTTAGCTTTAAAAATGACTATCCCTCATAAACATATCTGACATTTTTGGTAAGCATTAGGCGTCTTATAACCGTAATTTACGCTAAACGCTTATCAGATTGCGTCACATGATCAGTTAGAAAGTACAAAAAAGCTTTTTAGTTCCACGGATATCAACCGAAATGCGGGATAGGCTCGCAGGTCGATGCAATACTGACCTTGAGCGGCTGCTGCGTGACGAGGGGATGCTGCGGGCGGCAGCAGGCGGCGGGGGGCGGGGGCGGCGGCGCCTCGTAGTAGGGCGGCGCCTCCTGCCGCTTCCACACGGCGTAGCGCTCGGGGCCCTCGAACAGAGTCCCGGATGCCGTGCGCTGATGCTGCTGGAAGTGCTGCTCTTGGATGTGAATGTGAGGTTCCTGGTGTGGCATTTATAATAAAGGTATCACAAGAGGACTTTGGTTATTTATAACTAACCGTGTGGTTTCCGGTAGAGTAGAAAGGACCACTCCAACTATTTCCGTGGATGTCGTACAAGGCGACTAAGGGAATACATTATAAAACATCAATCAGGCCTCCAACCCGTCTGGCCAGCGCGGGGGGGAGTGTAGGCCAAATCCTCCGTCTGTCTCCCGCAGATGAGAGAGGGTTGTGCTCCTGCAGTGGAGACAAAAATAACCTGATGATGATGATGAAGATGACATAGACATTTAGACATTTATTTATTTAAAATATTGAAACATTACAGATTATTATTCCATTGCATTACAATAATTTTTATGCTATAGACGAAACAGGCATTCCTCTCTCTAGCATTCCCTTACATTCCGTCATCAGCCGTCCTAGGCCGTCCACGAACACGTCACAGTGTGGTGCCTCGGCGAGCAGGGAGCCGAACTGCTAGACATACTTTATTAATAACTTCCGTTACAAATCAAATAAAATTCCTAAAATTAAATATATAACTAAGTCAATGAGTTCAGGTGTAAGATAGGTTAATAATAAAATAGCGGATTTAAACCTATCTTCCGCATATCACCGGGGCAGATGGCACCTATCAATTCCCGTCATCTCCGGTACTGGAGAAAGAGTCTACAGTACAGTCCCTCAAATCATTCTGCCACGCATCATGTACAGGTTGAAATATGTTGTCTGTGTCCCCTTACTCCACGTAGATAACTGATTGAGACAAAATAGTTGACAACAAAGAATAAAAATTCTTTGGTAGACAACTAGTTTATTAAGAGCGAGAGATAAAGTCACCCATAGGTAATCAAATCACCACAGGTGAATATTTATTTTTTATGGGTTTTCATTTCATTCCTTTCATGACAAAAATATGATGTTTCTAGTGCATACAGGTGAGTTTTTACGGCCATTATTCATTCATTCATTCATAATGCTCACGCCTTGTTCCCAGAGGGGTACACTTTGACGGTGTATCGCAATCTTATGTCGCAAAGCGGTCAGTGATTGGAAAATCCTAAACTATTACAGATAAAGGCTGTTCAAAGAAACCATGGTCTGGATTTCGAAATAAATAAAAATTCCATTATAAAAAACCCGTTTAAAGAACTATTTACATAAGCGGGCGAAAAATGAAACTCTCCGAAAACAATTTCCAAGCATCATTTCTGCATTCTCAGTTTCCAAATTCGGCCGATAGAGGCGCGCGTGTGAACTTTACGTCGCCAATATAAATCTGCATCCAACCTACCGGTGCTCTAGGCTGGTACGGCTGATGGTAGTGATGTCTGTGCTCCTGGGAGGACGAGGATGACGAGGACTGCACCGAGGACATGGACCCCCCGCGCACCACCGCCCCGCACTCCGCGCGCCGGAGGGACACGGGACTTTCCGCACTGTGGACAATGTTGCTATTAGTTTGCTAATACTAATTATTTATTTATTAATCGTAATAGAAAAACATGTATGGTTACCACATTTATTGCACTGTTATCACAAGGGATCGGAATTAGGTAGTGTATAAAAATACTGATCTGAAAGGTGATGCACATTAATTGTTAAATTTGTCACAAATGATGATTTTATTTGACCACAACTTTCGATGAAAAAAAATTGCTGGACTTCATTCGAAGTATTCAACTTTGAGGGAAGACCTGCAATTTTTGTTATAAAAAAATTATGTTAATAACTGTTTTGTCAACTACTGGCACCATCTACATAGTGTTACTCAACCCGTGAACGTGAAAGGCGGTCCTTAATGCTTGTTCACGTCCAACTCGCGGGCGCGGTGGCGGGCGCGGCGGTTCGGCGAGTTCGTGTTCATATTGACCGCTAGGTGCGCCGCGCCGCTGTGACAAGTTCAAACTGGTTGAAATCGCTTGCTCCGCCGCTAGTTCGAACGAGAACACACGCAAGCAACTTCATACGTTTAATATTGCCGCTCGCGTGCCGAGCGCCCGTCGCGCACTTGCCCCCTACTTACACCGCACGTGCGTTTTGTATATTATGCTATATCTTTGACATTTCGTGACCGCGCCCGCAATTCAACGTGAACAAGCACTTAATGTTTTATAGCAGATACATTGAATGATATATGAACTAGAATGGAAATTCCCACTGTACTCAACATCCATGCAACACGACGTCCCGAATAATAAATGATTCAATACTTACTTCCTTACCTCTGGCGGCAGCGGCGCGTTCACCACCTGCATCGCCACCAGCTGCTGCTGCCGCGCCGCCATTTGCAGCTGGGAGACAAAAGGTTACCGTAAATAAGACCTGGAGTGTAGTAATTACTTGAGAGTGATACTGCTGGTCCGCTTAGGCACCTCTGGAGGCAGCCGCCGCGCGTTCGCCGCCTGGATGGCCGCTAGCTGCTGCTGCCGAGCCGTGGGAGATGACAGCGGCTTCCCACCGGTGGAGAGCAGGTTTCCGTATATTGGACCTAAAAAGTTAAGATATATTGAACTTATAGTGCGATATTGGGCCCGATTCTGAAGGCACATATTTAAAATTTGACAGCGCTAAAATTCGTTTCGTCTTTATCTCCATAATACTGTGTGACAAGGATTGCAACAGTTTTAGTGCTGTCAAATTTTAACGCTGTACCTTCAGAATCGAGCCCATTGTAACATAAATTCTGCCTCATTACAACTTAACAATGTAATTTATATTTCACACTAGCTGTGCCCCTCGACGTTGTATGCGTAGATTACCGAAATATGTCCTGATAACTGATACTGGTACGTAATGTAGTAAACACACCACGCTCTCACACAAAATATTTCGCTTCCTCCATCATAATCCGAACTGCTTAGGAATGGAACTCCCTGCCAGCTTCGGTATTTCCGGTAAAGTACAACTTGGATCTTCGAATAGATATCTTCTGAATAAGCGCGATCCACCTTAGGCCTCATCGTCATGTACCATCAGGTGAGATTGTGGTCAAGCTTAAACCCATCAAGGATAAAAAATATATATTAATTGGTTCAGTAGTTTTACAGCCAGAAACTCCAAAAACTGGTCTAAATTAATTCTATCACTAATCCTTCATCCCCCAATAACGATTTACTAAGTTTTCAGTATTTATCCCACTAATATTATAAATTCGAAAGTTTGGATGTTTGTTACTCAATCAGGCTTCAACCACTGGACGGATCGGGATGAAACTTGGCACACATATAGGTGGTAGCACACATGTAGGTCCTGGAATAGGACATATGATAGTTGTTATCCCGAAAAACCATCTCATTCCTATAGTCCAATGGAATATTTTGAAATTCAAGATGTGTAAATATCGAAACCTACGCGGTCCAAGTCGCGGGCAAAGTATCATATATATACCAGGCCTGAATAAATTAAAATTTTGCAAAATTACTGTTCTAAAGTCAAAATATTGTAACAGTACAGAAATGGTACCAACCCGAATTATTCAACATTTGATGATTGTGTAGAGATTCATTGTGCGACGAAGACGTCGATATATTTGTCACTGACCCGCTCACCGAGCAGCTGCATACCTGCAACATAAAATTAAGTTTAGTAATATATTTACTTAAACGTTTAGTACATTTTCCCATGGGGACCCAATATTTATGGAGTGTCAAAAATTCTATGTAGAACAAATCATCATCATCACTGACCGCCTCCGTTGGCTTGTCGTTAGACTCGAGCACCAGAGGTTGTTGGTTTGGACTCCAGCCAGGACAGACTACTGACTACAATTTGTAAAAGTTTGGTCTGGTATGGATTTGAGAATCTTCTATTGCACATTTTTTAATCAAAAAAGGCATACATAAAAAGTGTACAAAGGTGGACGTATCTCTATAAGATATCTCTTCCAGCCAATTTTCACTGTAAGAGAAACTAAAACAAGCTATCTTTGTCCAATTCCCATCAAACAGGAGATGTATAATTTTATAATGATATTTAAATATGCATGAGTTTGCTGATGTCCACTGTTAGACATAAGGCTTAGACATAAGGCTAACGAGCGACACTGCACTTGGGTCATCCGCAATATCTATCCAGCAGCTTCCACATAAGTTTTTAAGCTAGTCTGCTTTTTAAAAATTAGCCGATATTTTCGAAAAGCAAACCACCTTGAGCCAACTTGCAAAGACTATTTGGATTATACCGCCGCTGGAAAACTACCTCAAATCAACTCAAAACATTGTCTATATCATGTCGTAACGAGCACCACGTACAACATAGCCACTCCCTGCCTCCCGCCGGTTCTGCTTCCCCCGCTCATTAGTTACCGATTGGTTACCGGCGTTCAAGTTTAGTAAAAGAAAATTTTACAGATCTCTCCAAAAAAGTTAGAATAGTAGATTATATTCAAATGTATATAAGAGTGTTCATATTTTGTAATGGTATCTGTGAACCAACAGAATGATAAAAACTATCATCATAATCATATCGGCCTGAAAACTATAACAAATATTAAAAAATGTTGTAATCCTTAGTAAAGCTTATTTTATGGACTCTTTCAGGCTGATGATTACAGTTTTATATAGATATAAATATTTATATAGAACCAATACAATATTGATCTCTAAAACTGACGTATAATCAAGTTTACGTTCAAACTAACCCTTAATACAATAACAACCTACATCATACTTCTCTGTACTAATTCTCCAAATAATTAGCATTTTCACTTTTCTCTTGAACAAATTTCTATTTTTCACTAAACACTTTAAAATACTTTTTGTTTTCCATCGTTCCATATTATTGTTTAATCGAGTAATTATCTCTGAAACACGCCCGCCTACACGTCGCTCCGGGCCGACGTCACGCTGATAACTGAATTGATAACAGTTGCTAGATAATGATAGCATAGATAATTTGCATACCAGAGATAATTCATTATTTACAATCCTAAGGTATAGCGCGTACAGGCGACGCGACGTACTGGCAAAGAAAATCATATCAATATAATTATAGTCTCTGGTGTGGATACTCACAATGAGGAGTGTAGACACTCACTTTTAGTTATGAACGGATTAAATCACCTACTTTTATTACAGGCGCACTAACTTGTCTGTTTGTGTGTATAGTGCTTGCATCTGTGACGCTGCTACCGGCCTGCGTTATTTAAGCCTGACCAGACTTTTGTAGATGGTTAAGAATAGAATAGAATAGAAGAATAGAAAGACTTTATTTGGCGAACACAAATACAACACAGGAATTAAAATTGACGACATAAATATGAAAAAAAAGAAAAGAAAATTACATAACCGTTAAAACAAAACAGAAAAAAAATGACACAGTGTTGTAGTGTGACGCCAAAAGGGTCCCCAGCTCAGCTTATGCTGTAGCAAGAGCTGCAGCGCTGATTTTCAGTGAGGCCACCAAATGACTCACGGACGCAGTTGGTACATCGCAAGCAAGTTATACCGCCATCTCTCGGTAGTCAGTGCCTCGTCCGTTTATCAGCAAGGTGAAGTTGACAATTGGAGTAAACAGCTGGTTTTCCACCCCCTTACACCCCATATACAAATAAAAAGAAATTTCTTATGTAAACGTATCGTCCGACCTATCGTGATCGTATGACCTAGGTTCCTTTCCGTGGATCCGTTTTTATGTTGGTACGCGGCCTTGTGAATGTCACTTACCCCACTGTCGGCGTCCCCTCGATGGTGCGGCGGCAGGTCTGCGCCGATCATGTGGATCTGATGCGCCGACTGCTGGACTCGCGCCACCATCGCATCCACCTCCTGGCTCTCGCATTGCAGGTGGTTGCTGGAGCAGGAGACAAAAAGCCTTTCATTTTCAAATCACTGCTCAAAAATATTCTCGTTATTATTCTAAAACGAGGGTTTAAACTCTCACTTTTCTGCACACGGTGTTTGTGGCTATGAAACATGGAGTTTTAGATTTTTAAGAAAAATGATTAATTACTGACATTTCTGTATTAATTTATTTAAAAAAAATGTCAATAACGACAAGTAAAAAAGACAGGCGGGAAATAATTTGTAAGATCAAATGTAATGTGTAATAGAGTTTTGTTTCCTAGCATTTAGTCGTGAAAAGCACTATGAAAGCCTCGATAGTAAGGCAGTTGTTGGATTCGTAACTCTTAGAAGGCCAACTTTATTGTCCAAGAATTGCTCCGTTCGCGTTCTGGTTAATAGTTCACTACTGATCAAGACATAAATAGTTGGTTTACAAATTAGTAACCTTGGGCAAAATAGTAACCTGATACGAATATAACTTTGAAGCCCGTGTCGAAGGCGAGCGCTCCTATCACACTAATATGTAATTGCTTGTTCACTCGCTAAAATAAATTGCATGCGAGGAATCTATATAGACAAAGAGGATTGATCTACCGGCGCTCATCTCAGATTCTAAAAACTTAAATTTTGCATAGAGGCTCCAAATGACGAAGAAACTACTCAGGATTGTCCCCTAAAGGTGTGAAAATGAAGTCACGGGCAACAGTGTTAAGTAGAGTATTTCTTACCTCATGTCCATTTCGTGCCGCTCCCGCAGCGACATTGACCGCATGGGTCTGGTGAGACCCAGCCCCTTCTCCCCGCCAGGACTCTTCTGCAGCATGTTTGCGTAGATGTCGCTACCCCCTGCAAAATTATATTAAAAATTTATAAAGAAATTGCCAGGTGTAAAGAGAAAAACACGTAGGCAAACTGAGGCGAAATTGATATATATGAAGCCATAATCAGAGAATACTGAATATTACTATGTAAGGAAGCGAGGGTAGTACGGCTACGGGTCACCATCAAGCACACGTGTAAGGACAGGCTTATGCGCGTGTAGTAGTTGTAGAAAATTAAATCTGTTCGCTTTAATGGAGTGCCGGGGTGTGCCATAGTTGTGATGTCTATCCAACATTCTGACATAAACACTGTCTGTATTGGATGTTGATGTGACTCTAGTGGTACACGGACAAGTCCCGGCTGAAGAATTAGAAATATGATGGATGGTTAGGAAACACCACATGCTCTCTCTTCCGTGCATCAGCAGCTAGAGGTCAAATTTCTATGAGAGAATTCTCCAGCTCTAAAAGGGCGCTTTTGGTGCTTAAAAACTCGCAGCAAAATCGCTTTTTGCTGCGAGCCGTGCGAGCGTGAGTAAAAGTGATTCGAATTTCGAATACAACCTTTTGGCGATAAACTGGGCGATGGTTCGTTCAGAAACTCATTTTGCCCTAGCGATTTAACACATAGGCAAAAAATTTGTATGTTAGTTATTGAAATTTAAGTTTATAAATAGTATAATAGTACTAACCTTTTTAAAGACGGAATATTTAAAATATTTATAAATTATCTAGTATTAACTAGTAAATATTAATATCGCTTACTTAAAAATATCATGTTTACTTGGTTTTATAAAAATGTCAAGCAGTGCACTTTCAGAACGCAACATTTAAATAAAACAATAATTTTTTTTCTTTTCTCGCTGGTAGAGTGAAAATTTTTATGTTTCACACGATAGCAAATTTTCTCTATGTCTCGTGAATTTAAATCACTCACTGTGCTCAGTACTCTGTTATTAGAATCACTCGCTACGCTCGTGATACAATTCTAGACTACTGCACTTGTTCGTGATTTAAAGTCAGCACTCGCAACAAAAATAACTTTGCTCACTTGTTGCACAAATAACTATTGACAGTGAGCCTCTAAGATATTTTTAGACGGATGAATATTAATATTTTGCAGTATATACTGTATATTTGCTTTTTCTCTATCGGAGGAGGAGGCTTAACTAACTAGGCAGCTAGCTTAGCTAGGAAGATAGCGATAAATATGATGTTTTGTAATTACGGTGGCACTGTCAACTTTTTTTACCTACCTAACCCTCAATAAAAAAAATGGTGTATATACCATTGACTAGTTGCCCGTGGTCCTGGCTATCCTGATGCCTCCTGTTTGTAGAATCCGCAGCCTTCGCCATGGCCGTGATAGCGCTGAATTTCTTCAGCAGCTGCCTCCTCCTGAACGCTCTCTGTATAGTCACCGCCGCCCTCCTGGCGCGGAGCCCACCGTACCTCCTTTCGAGGATCTCTACTTGCTTGTCGAGAAGGTCTTGGGACATCTCATAACGGCTGGAAATGTCAATTTTGTGGGGTTAATTCGGGTCAGCTTGTAAAGTTTCTGGTTCCAAAATCATAATTCATAGAGCGTGCAAAACGCAGCGTTTGATTAACTATCTCGCGTTTTAATTTCATTTTCCAACGGTAAAAAGTATCCCATGTTTAATCCAGGATTTAAGTTGTTACTGTACCGAGTTTTATGAATGTTCAGCGGCTTCGGTGCAATTACCAACGATCTCTATGTAATTCTAGATGGAGCGTTCCAAACAATCGTTCTGTTCCACGCAAGGAGCCGCAACTCGGTTACATTCACAATGAAACTTGTGCAGTTACTACGCAGAACATTTAATTATTACTAATATTGAGGATATAGCGTCAATAAATAATTAAATGTTTTGCGTAGTAACTGCACAAGTTTCATAGTGAACGCGAATGAGTTGCGGCTCCTTGCGTGGAACAGACCGATTGTTTGGAACGCTCTATCTAGTAGTACATAGAGATCGTTGGCAATTACTGATACTTGCGTGAATGAAATGCTTAGAGGAAAATGATACAAATTGTGACTACATGGACGGTCCATGGTAATTTTGCGATCTAGCTAAATTATGATTTCAAAACCAGAACTCTTCCATTGGTTAGGTTAAGCATTTGGATTGCATGAGTTATGGGCGGGATTTTAAATAAATGCCAATCTTGTTTTTTGTTTAAATACATTATCGTGTATTACGTACGAAAATAAATTTGGATAAGGTAACAGTACTAAACACATTTTTGTATATTAATATGAAGAATGCGTCAAAATTATATTATTATCCTTACTGTTATGTTTATGACATTATTATATTAATATTAATAATAAGATATATTTATCGTAGTTTTGGGATTAGACGACTATGTATAGTAGTTTATTTATTGCTAATTTCCATTAATATAATTTTTACTTCCAAACACTTTTTAAATGCAGCAGTATCAGCATCTCACATATAAATATTACACAAACTTACTGTGCATAGAAAGAGGTATTTCAAATTACATATTGTAGACTAAATACCTATTAAAAACTGAAGTATATTATCTAATAGTCATAGAAGTTCTATTGACAGAATGGTTGCAATACAATAGATATCTACCTACTATTTAACAGTTTTCTCAATCTAGATTTTAATGATGTCAATTATGTAAACGAACTGGTCATGCTATTATAAAATGTAGTGGGATTGTTTATGTCCACTGCATCACATGTACATTTGTAAAAAAAAATTGCAAAGAGCCTACTGCACTCAATGCTTACGCAATTATATTTAAATTTTTTTTAATAATTCTAATTTCTATAAAAGTTTAAAATGTCGAAAAACTAATTGAATTTCTTTCAAAACGTGTGCATGTGTGTACAAATGGACAGAGGTTTTTATATCTTAATGTAATAAATATCATGCCTTGGTCGTTATGAAGATTTATGTTATTTCATTAGTCAATAAACAAGTTTCAAAATCCAAGCAGTTTTAAAACAGTTGTCTCTTTCAAAAGAAGCATGAGTAAAGGAGAGGCAGTTATGTTTACTTCAAGGACAGTTAAGGTTGTGAAAGGTTCACAAGACAGGCATTCCTGAAGTCAGGGACATACCCTCTAGTCAATTTACCCCTTTTTTGGGGTAAAGTCGGATCTTTTTGTGTCATCCCTGTTGTCCCCATGATGGAAACGTCTGTTCCACGCCTATGGAAGGAATGCAGATACATACTAAATAAAGAAAATATATATAACACAATTAGAAACAATATACACATACATCCAATCACCATAAGAAGAACATCAAAATTGTCATTATGTATGTATGAGCCCCGCAGATTTGACAAGATAACAATGATAATGTTAGTTACAACATATATGATACATTTGAGAAAGATATACAAATGCCAAAATGCTAGCCATGCTTTTGTTGCCCTTGTCCACAACTTCATAATAATCTTCATCTGCAGAGATATAATTTTGGATCACAAAATTTTCGATTGTACTAGTTTTTTGGGTGGCAAACGGACAGAGAGCCTGTCTGATGGTAAGCGATCACTATTACCCATAAACCTGCAACATTTGGATTGCTTCTGCGTGTAACACTCCAAAGACCACAAGTGTGTTGCCTCCCTGAAGTTCTGTGTTAGAATGTGTTCCTGTAACTACACTGGCTCTCCTACCCGAACCTTCAAACCGGAACACAAAAATGCTATCATTGCTGTTTAGCGGTCAAAATACGTAGAAGATGGTCTGAAGTAGAAGATTCTGACGACACATTTCTGCACTAGAATTCTCCTACCGGACCGGTTGTTCGAAAGATTTAGGATCCAGGAGGAGAGCTATGGAGAACCATAGTTCGTTGGGCGACTTTTAATCATATGGATCAGACTCTTCATTTGTACGTCACAGCGGGCCCTTCTATTCTCCTCGTATTTTGCAGTACAATTGATCATCCAATGTTCGTGACCCACCTGTTGTTGTGTACAGCAAGGCCGAAGCCCTCCGGTGGCGCGGCTATATAGAGCGGCGGCGCCGGCTCCGCTGCGCCCGCGCACAGCCCTACTCCGGTCGACGCGTTTGACGCAGACGAGCATGACGAGTTCGAGTGGTTCAGAGCTGGAAATGGAAACAACTTTGTTCTTTATTTAATATACGGCTTGTTGAGATTAAAATTTAGGAAACGGGTTAAGCTTGCACTTCTTTTGTACTGAAGTGGTAGAACAGCTCACATCTGTCACAAAACAGATGGCTATTAGCACAGAAGAGCACTGAATAGGCACTGAGTAGGCATTGCCATGTGGTTTCCGGTAGAGTAGAATAGGACCACTCCAACTCTTCCCGTGGATGTCGTACAAGGCGACTTAGGAACTTTTTGTTCGAACATTCATTACAAAACATCAATCAGGCCTCCCCAACCCGTCTGGCCAGCGCGGGGAGTGTAGGCCAAATCCTCCGTCTGTCTCCGGCAGATGAGAGAGGGTCGTGTTCCTGCAGTGGAGACAAAAATAACCTGATGATGATGAGGCATAGAGTGAAACGTTCCCCTTCCAGTGAAACAAAACACACTCCCGCTAGACCTGGACTAGTTTATTTTAGTAACTATCTAGCACTCACCGGGCAGGGGCCGGTGCACGGCGGTGCAGTATCTGTTGCCCTCCATGTAGCCGCGGTCGGGCTCCGCGTGGTGTGCATGGTGCCCGCTGTGGATAGAGTGCTGGTGCGAGTAGAAGCCGTCGGGCGGGTGCAGTGCCCCCCCGCTACCACCTTCTTCCTCGTCCACCTTCTGCGAGAAGCTGTGGACAAAAGAGAGAACCATTTTAATATATAATACAGATATAGTATATAAAAAAAACCTCCCGAGTGAGAGTCGGACTCGCGCACCGAGGGTTCCGTATAAACTTAGCACCGAACATTGATCTAACGAAAAGATAAACTGGATTGAGGGACAAAACTTATCGACATAGGTCGCGGTCAGATTACCAACTGCAAATAAGTTTATAATCGCAACAAGTTACTTTTTTGTGATGTTACTACAAATTGGCAGTCTTTGGTTTTTTTACATGTGCTGTAAGACATTGCTTCTTGCCAAATTTTATGATTATAGGTCAACGGGAAGAACCCTATAGGTTTTGATTCCCTTGCGAGTGTCAAAATATGCAGCATAAACGGCCGTATCTTTTGATTGCTTTGACTTAGAAGTTTGATTTTTTCACAGCTTCAAAGGATTGCAGACCTCAGTATTTGATATGATACCTCCACGCGTTCCTGAGAAAGAGGGTCTTGAGATACGGCAGACAGACAGACGGACATCGAAAGGAATCCTATAAGGGTTCCTTTTTTCCTTTTAAGGTACGAAACCCTAAAAATGAACTTAGTTTCACATTGACTTCTCGATTTTATACGCCTGATTATTTATCGGCTGTTAATCCGCACTTAATAGTATTGACCCTTGATTTAACTTAGCCACGTGAAGCTTAAAAAAGCTTGTAATTAGTAGCAGGTATCCCCTTTGTATACAGCAGTCTTGCGTTGGTACTCATGCCAACCGTAATTTTTGTACGCTCTGATGAGTCCCCCTACGCATGCGCGCAATTATCATATTAGTACAGTTACTGTTAAGCGATTTATGATTGCTCGCGCGTGCTCTATTGCTATGGTTATTGTTCGCTTGTATTTCACATTTTGCTTGGACATTGTTCAGTGCAGAAATAGTCAAATACCTTCGTCACATGAGGAAAGACCCCATGTCCTACAGTAGAAAACAGTCCTACAGTTAAAATTGCCTTAACGTAAGTACGTACTTATACAATGCTTATCAAAACCTATTATATAACATTGATTACTTTATAATATTGTAATTAATGTTTAAGCAGAGTTTGTTTGCACACTTCGATCCCTATATGACGAGGCTGCCAAAACTGCGGTCTGCCTCGGATAAGAATTCTGAAACGTATATTGTTTGGCAGAGCTTGGCTCGAAACATCGTGGATAAAAAATTACTCATTCATTGTTGGTAAATGCTTGATTTACATAAGAAATGTCAATTGTCCTTTCTGCCCTCATCATATCAGCCCTTAGACGTCCGCTGCTGAACATATGTAGGTCTTCCCCAATGACTACCCTCCACATCCGGTTCTCCGCCCTCCGTATCCTGTCACTTCTGTCCACCTTCTTCAGGTCGTCGGTCTAGTTGGCGGCGGGGCGTACCCCCCCTGCACGTACCGATCTCCTCCAGAATTCGTTTGCTTCATCCAACGGCCGTCGGTTCTGCGACAGATGTGGCATGCCCAGTGCCACTTCAGCTTGTTAATCCTTTTGGCTAGGTCGGTTACCCTCGTTCTTCGTCGGAACATATCCTTCGACCGAGCATAAAAGTTACAGAAAATATTGTAGCAGCAAATTACGCGTTTCTCCCCTAAATAAGCTTAACTGTCGTCTGACACAAAAGATCATAACAGAGAGAACATCTACACACTCATAGCGGAAAATATACGGCCTTGTTTGTTCAGCATCTTGCAATGGCGTCCGCGTCCCAAATACCATTCGGGACGCTTTTGTCAAAGAGGCAAATATTTGACGGAGATAGTGGAAATATCCTTTAGAACGCGGCCGAAAATAGGTTACTAGGATAGTATGTGGGTATAGACCATCTTTAGCATTAAATATGGATTCCCTTTCATCTCCGGCCTTATCGTGTATGAAAGATATTTAGAGCAGTGTTATGTTGGCGTTAATGACTAAATAGTCCAATCCGGAAACAAAAATAAGACACCCTCGAGATTTATAGATGCTAGTTGTTGAGGCCGCAGTATTGGGGGCGACCTCCGTAGGCATTTGGAATAATATCCGTTGAACTACAAAGCCATTTTATACTCTCAGCATACGGATCATCAGCGATCAGACGTAAAAGAATATGCACATGACCAATTCGAGAGCACAAAATGGGCACCCAGGTCACAGTGCCCCATGAGTAAGGGAGGTTTGGCCATCAGAGTTTCTCTCATTGACTGCTCTTGAAGTAAATATTAATAAGAAACATCATATCATTTGGTTGAATACTTTCGAAGTTACTTAGAGTTTTAAGTGGAACAAAATAATCAGCTAATTTGAGCTTTGCCCGACGTTTCTAGCAGGTTGCGCTGGCCTCGATTGTCTGTTTGTGTTGGCCTACTTGTATATAGCTAAATAGTTTTAATGATAGAAGCCTAAGCTTAATCTGATATAGATAAAATAGACTAAAGGCATTAATATCACAAATTAACAAAAGAAAAAAAAAGAAAAAATGTTCTGATGTATGTTCGCTTATAATAACTAACAAATGGACAGAATTTAATGCAATTTTCATTGCTACTTAGGAAATCTACCGAAATGATTATATTGCATAATTGCTGCGACAAAAGGAAACTAGAAGAGAGGTCAGAATAACTTTGTCATGCAGTTTTTACTTAATCTAACATTTAGTATGTAGAAACTCTAAATTTAATTTGATTGGAAATTGGAGTAAACATAGGGCCTGTTTTCCCAGCCTACTCAATTTTCCAAAAAGGAAAACGTTAAATCGTCTGGCAACACTCCGCTGTCTCAATATTCATCAAGAGCTAATTACAAGTTTGTTAGTACAGCAAATTACTGCGATAGGAACTGGGGACAGGCTTGTACCGAGTAGTAGTTAGAATGGCTAAAGCCCCCTACTCAAACTCTTATATTATGGTTTTATAATAGCTGGAAAGGGGCTCGTAAGACTGCGTATTGGACATTCTACATCTTTCGAGTCGATTATACATGTCTATGTCGATTGAATCGCTATAAATTCTTCATAATATATCGTACCAGAAAACCCAGCGTAGAATGCATCCCTTTCACATAGACTACCTGAAAACGGTTGCCAGAAAAACAGCTAGATAAGGAAACTTACCGGATGCCGTGGCGCGCATTAGATAAGACCTAATCCAATAGTGGACGCTGATAGACTAAAAACATCACCATCAGCCTGCAAGTGTCTACTGCTGGACATGGGCCTCTCTTAGGGCGCGAGACTGAACCAGATCATCGGTTCTTCTTATCCAGTCACTGACAGCCACCTTACGCAGACCGTCGCTCCATCTAGCTAGACAGCGTTCCACACTACGCCTTCCCAGTCACACACAGTCTCCACTCGAAAACTCGTTTACCCCAACGTTAGTTGGTTCACCGATAGATGTGAGAAGCCCACTTCAACGTATTAGCTTTTCGAGCAATGTCGAAAACTTTAATTCTCTGGTGGATCTCCGATCCAGGTCCTTTACAGAAACTCCAAGCATAGCTTTTTCCATAATCCGCTGGGCGACTTTTTTCGGAGATATACTTTAATGCAAAAACCGCAAATGCTTAGGTTTTTGCTTTACACTCTCTCGAGAATCGTTAGAAAGACTTCTCTGAACCCCCACCCCCTCGGAAAAGAATCCTGACTGCGTATCTGAATAGAAGCGAAACGGCACGGAAAAACATTCCGCTATTCGCGTTTGTTAATTAAACTTGTTTGTTGCTCGTATGGAAGCTGAAATGGCAGAAATATGTTTACGCAAACGAGTACTGAGTACAGGAATTCATAATATTTCCTCCCTTTCCGCCCCGTCCATGGGATTGCGGCAAAAAATCCAGTGTAGACATAAAATATATTGCTTTTTTAGTTTCCAGGAATATTAGGTAGCAATTTACTAGAACTCTCTCAGCAAACAACTTTCTCTTGTTTACTGCGGCGTTTACCGTAGCAAAAATGCTTTTACCCCAAATGCAGACTGAACTGCGAAATGCAATCAAAACAATGTTCTAAGCAGTACCAGACCTGTCTCACTCCGCACTTATAGTATAAAAATATACCTACGCGGCGCGGCCCCGATTGCCGGGGCAGCTAAGCGAAACACGTGCGACTGTCAAGTGTTTTTGGAATTCAGCGTAACACTGACTTTCTTCCATGGGCGTAGGATTCAATTTGGCTTGCATTGAATTTTGTAGGTATATTTATGAGAAATTAAACTTAGACACAAATATTTTTTCCGAGGTACAAATTTACTTAGGTAAGTACTAATTGGCGGAATTATTGTGCCTTTTAAGCATAATAACAAAGGCAATAAATAAAAATAAAATAAAAAAAAGACTTCTGTTACCATAACTTTAGGTTACATATTTCTAAGAGATGTGCTCTATAACAACGTAAATACTGTAACCATCTCCGGGTATACGTTGGGAGTGTAAATAGTACATTAGTTGGAAATGTGGACATTTCCAACTGCTCACTGCAGTTCGCGAGTGCGGTCACGTTTGGAACTAACCCCAGGTAGTTTCAGCTAGTTAGGAACTCGGTTACTATTACTTCCACTTTAACTATTTTGTAGTAGATATAACACTTTCGTATTGGATCGTTTCATTTCAAATATTTCTGTGGCATGCACTCGTTAAACTCTGATAATCGGAATCTTATTTTCGATAGTGGTAGAGCATCAATCAACCAGTCACTAATTAATGACACCTATTTAAGATTCATGAAAGTGTTGATTGATAACAATAAGAGTCATTTTCAAAATTTTACATTGACAGATATCCAATATAGAGATAACAATGTATAGACTTACTAGACCCGATTCAGAAGGCAAAATTTTAAAATTTGAAGGCACTAAAATTAGTTTCGTCTTTATCTTCATAATACTATGTGACAGGGATAGCAAAAATTTTTGTGCTGTCAAATTTTAACGTTGTGCTTCAGAATCGGGTCCATTTACTGTCTAATACAATTACAAACCATAAACAACAAAACAGAAGAATATAATAGAATATTAATTGTTCACTACATATTCATATCATTTATTGTTTCATACAAGCAGAAACGATCTAAAACTAGAACTAAAAGTCAGGTACACACGCCAGATCATGTCACACGGCTTGTCGGACGATTATTCGCTTACACGAGTAACAATAAGTTGGAACAACACTAGGATAGTATCCAAGAGATCGAGGAGTAGAATCGACTCCACTACATTACAGTGCGGCAACACTGTAGTAGACACAGTATGTGGTGAGCTGCAGTAGCAAACAGGCCCCAAGCTCAGCATATTACTGCTGACACAGCACGATTTTTAGAACAGTTACTCAATAACACAATAATATTTTTAAATAACTCATCAACAAAACGTACCCAATTCCTGGTCCACTGTACCCAATGAAAAAGACTGGATCTATAATGTCTGAGCACTAATGCGTTTAAAATCAAATCAAATGAAAGTAAATCAATTCTTAAAAAATAAAGAATCAATTAAAAAAAATAGTCACGTAAAAATGCACTCCGCCCAAATAATTCCGATTTCTAGACACGGATTTCGTATAACTATAATTCTGTCATCCTGAGACAGCTTCGCTAAAGACACAAATTACTGTCTATCCACTCGTTTTCTCAAACTTTCTACAGACAGAATCGTGACTTAGTACTATTACTATATAAATGTATATTATTATAGAAATTTTTATTGTATACAAGTTTCCTAGGTGCTAAATTGAAAGACATGATTCGTTTTTACGTCGCAAAAAAAAAACCACAAAATATATATCTATAAATAATTAGGACATCTGTCTGTAGCTGCGTGGTATTGTCGGAGATGCAAATTGAGTCTGTATACTTGTTTTATTTGACAGGTCACGTATTGTTCTAAAAACGGCAAATTCTGCTCACCAAAGTTTTCACCATTCAAAATTTCACCCGGATTTGAATTCTCGACTAAGAATATTTTTGTCTAATAAAATTTAGACGATAAGGTAAGTAAGGCTTACGAAACATTGGTCTTAACAGGCTAATGATAACGACAGGTTGACTGACACTGATGTCTGTAGGTATATATGATGTACAGTCGGCCCAAGAAGTGATACGTCACCTTAAGGACGACAGTGGCGTGCACGCGCTGGCTGCATGGTATCGTGAAAACACACTTTCGTACTAATCATAATCAACTAACGACCCACTGTTAAGGGATCAACGCAAAAATAACCTAAATGCATTGTTTTTAAATTAATTATGATTAATAATCAGGATTTTAATGACAAACTATATTTAACGCGGGACCACATTCCGTCCGACCATAGAACCATATCTTGAACTATAAATATAATAATATTTATTTATTTTAGACAACATAAACCGTATTCACATTCATTTTCTTGTGTTAATTATACAGCGTCAAATCAATGTTACTTTAAACTAAATGTCATCATTGTATTTTATCCTCATGAAATCATCATGATACTGTAAGATTGTCTCGTGTAGTTGACCTTCAGATGACAGGTGTATAAGTCCTGACAATGGGCTTGTTGCAGCAACCTCAATCTCAAATGATGGTAAGTGCCGACGAGGCCTAAAGTGGAGAAGGCTTACTTAGAAGATGCCTATTTACTCTTGCTTTAAAAAGATCCAAATTGTACTTGTCCGAAAAAACTGAAGCAAGCAGTGGCGGGTGAGAAGCGGCTGGATGCGGAGGGCGGAGGACCGGGTGTGGTGGCGTTCATTGGGGAAGACCTATGTCCAGCAGTGGACGTCTAAGGGTTGATATGATGATGATGACAACGCTGTATTGCATAAGTAATCTATGATAATTACCTAATTTAGAAACTGAGCTAAGATACAATAACAGTCTATATCTACACAAATTTTAGTATTTCACTTTATTCGCGTCCCCTTCTGGTGATTAACAAAGCAATCATTTTTTATAGTCCCGTTAAACTCCAGCCGTAAAGTTGGCCAATTAATCCACCGGCCTCTCGTTTTGTTGGACTTGTGCCAAAAGTGTCAAAAAGGGCCCAATTTAGTGCCTTGTGGAACACCTTGTTGTAAATAAGGTGCCTTTGTTGCAGCCATATTAATTTAAAACATTTCTAGTTTTATATTTTAATAGCTGTTACCCGAAATTTCGTTCGCGAGGTATGAAACGCCTTAATACATTAGTGTAGGACGCCCAACGGCTGTAGGCGGAGAGCAAAGGACCGGGAGTGGTGGTGTTCACTGGGGAAGGCCTATGTCCAGCAGTAAAGATCTAAGGGGCTGATATAATGATGAATACGTTATAATAGGCGGAAGGCCTAGTGTTGCCAGATGTCTCGATTTTCATCCCTCACAGGACGGAGTCCCGCCAGTACCCTGAGCGGGACGCCCGAAAGTCCCGCTTCATCTAAGTAGCCAATTTTGCGTTGTAGGTACTTTAAAAAGAGTCTGAAGGAACGCATGGATTGCCCCTCATTAAAGTATGTGGATTATGAATTAAAGGATTGTATCCACTGTTATGCACTTTTTCTAAGTCGCGATTTTTTCCTCCCAATCTTACTCTTTCTTTCCCGATATTTATGTTAAACGGATCTGGCAACGCTAGGAAGGCCCCTCCAACTCAACGACCACTCAATAGCTAAATTGCATAACGTTGTAGTATCCATAATAACCAATACGCTACGATCACCTTGATAAAATATACACAGAACAACTAAACTAGTACAATCAAACACCAGATATAATTAGTTAATCAAGCCACTAGTAAATCACTTCACAATCGATTCGAAACTTCCAAGTTACTAGTGCCTACTCAAGTCATTTATCTCGAGTGCAGTTTATTTGTCAAATGGACCGCGACATCCCCCCTTCCCCCTCTAGTTGGAGGAGAGGGGGGTTGGGATGGCGGGTCTCCTATTCAGTTGCACCGAGTAGATTAATACGGCTGAATGCACCCGCTGCACCGACCCAGATACAGTGCCGGCGCAAAAATTGTCGGTTATTAAACTGGAACTGGGCGATGTTTGTGAGACCTAGATTGCCTGAAATGGCTAGTTTGGAAAAATGGCCGCCTTCATTAGCACAGATAGTAGATAGAGGCGAGATAATATTGTGCCGATATTTATAGGTATATTCTTTTGTCAAGTAGAAGATATAAAATGATACACTGACCTTCGTCCATGCACGTAGGTTTTAATTTAGCTTGCACTGATTGGAGGTACGTTTATGGGAATTGAACAAGCCTTCGTAGGGAGTGCGTATTCCGTGCGTGTACTATAACTTATGATTGTCACTCAAAACGTTTTTGTATTGAACTTGCAGTCGCCGTGCTTCATTGCACGTAAGCGGATGTGTAGGCACGTGTGTCGGGATATTGACTTTATAATTATTAAATTAGGATGTTCTCTACCTGTTGCTTAAAATCACTGTTGTATTTACAGTCGATCAATTACAAGTGTGCGTGTAGCTGATTGACTTAACCCTCACACAAACACACACACTTACACAAACACTCGCTCACACTCAGACAGCTGAGTTGGGGACCTCTCTCTTGCACAACATCGTACACCATAAAATAAGTTTTTTTTCTTTAATTTTATTTCATTGAATTTATATGTGTAATGAATGTTATTTATAATAGTGTTAGTGAAGAATTAATTTTTCTTTTCTTTCTCTATATTTTTAATCAGGAACACGTTATAATGCTTTTAGGTGGTATATACGAAAATCGGGTGGCCCAAGACGGGCCCCATTCAAGTCCTATGACCGAAAAATGTATCCTCCAAACGTAACTTTGCTTGCTTGCATTTTTAAAGAGTCATGAAAAATTTAAAACATTAGTCTCATTGGCTGGGGGCCAGACTACGCCCCTTCCCAGCATCGTCTATTCACTTCAGACGGGCTGCCTAGGTCAGGCCAGGAATCTAGATCGTGAGGTTTACATGTTGAAAGTAGGTCATAACATAAAACATGAGGGAATTAGATCCAGCCAAATCTAGTCAGATTTCACCAGAGATTTTAAAACAATGTATTAATATTAATAATGTGAACTAAATAAATATAATCTAATCGGAATCAAGACGAGGATGATAAAATTCCGCAAATTATATCCGTGGAACTTCTGATGTTAGTTATAAATCCAAAGATGGGGACTTGATTGCATTCAAGTTGCAACTAAGATTGCAATTTCAACTTGGCCTTTGATAACTTACTTTGACATGATCAAAGTTATGTGACACTCTGCTAAGCAAAAGCAAAAGATAAATTAAGACTTCTGAAACTTATATTAGCTAGAAAGCTTAACTTAAAGTTAGTAACTTGAATGCCAGTTTGTATAAATTATAATTACAATTGACACGATAGGATAACCGATATTGAGAAAATAAATGTCTCATCTCAAGTTCTACGTTTATTTAAAATGTTCGCTTTGCATTATAATTTAGATTATTTTTAATTATTCACTAACTTAAGAAGTTCAAGAATAAAAGATAAGCGATTTCATTTTGATTATTGCCATAAATATATAGGTGCAGATACAAAAGGGTAAATTATGAATCTGTCTTTCACGCTCATAATTTTAATGTTGATCTTTTATGTCTGCTTTTAATTCTCTCTTAGCGTTACAAATAGGCGTATGTTAGTTTTTGAAAAATGCACTTATACACAAACGTTCCAAAACACATAAAAAGTTTTTACAAAAATACCTTTTTTTGTCGCGATTTACTACATTTTACAAACTGCAAAATACTCGTAAGAGAATAGCGTTTTTGCAATACCAGCGAAGAACTGTGAGGGACAATGTACAATAGATTGTTATCAATAGGTCATTTCTTCAGCTGAAACGGCGTTTATTTGTACACAAACTCACCCGTATTCAGGCTTCTGGCAGAACCAGGACCTCGTCAGCTTGGCAGCTTCAAGCAACACTCCTCCAAGGTCCCCGATCCTCATGCCAGAGCACGAGCAGCAGTCATTACCATCTCCTTCCCCCACTAGCACCAGGCGAGACTCTGACTTCGCCACTTTGTACGAATATTTGGTATCCGGATTTTGATTTTCTTTGTCTGTTCAGACTATGTTTGTTTGCTATGACTCTTTATAGTTAAACTTCATGGTTGACTGTTTGTTCCTCTAATTGTGTTTTAATTGTTACGTTCACACAACTGTCTCTTTCTTCAAGTCTTTAGTCACGTATTTTACCGTGAAAATCACTGCTGAACAATCAATTGTCTTTTAAATGACAAATTTGTTTTTATCACTTACACTTCAAGGCACTTTTAACGTTTTTACATGTAAAAAAAGTCAACTTTAGCGTAATATTCTTCCAGTAACTTCTAAAATAAAAAATAAAAAAAAACATTGAAGAAAACGACCGACTATAACACTCAAATCGTAATTAAAAGGCAATGCCGGTCGATATTGCAGGCATTAAGTTTAAAACTGGACCGACAATCGATACCAAAATGACCAAATATCTAACAGTCTATTAGTGCTCATTGCGTAACGTAACGAAATACCATCGACAAAAGACTTGCCTAACAATGTAACTAGAGAGAGATACATTATGGAACTTGAATTAGTATGCTCCGAGCGTACTGATATTGGGACC
Source organism: Esperia sulphurella (assembly GCA_947086405.1). Classification (NCBI taxonomy): domain Eukaryota; kingdom Metazoa; phylum Arthropoda; class Insecta; order Lepidoptera; family Oecophoridae; genus Esperia; species Esperia sulphurella. Next base: position 4,730,926 of record OX352281.1, on the reverse strand, counting down.
GCCATATTACATAAAGGTTTCGCAGTACCAAATACAGTAACAAAACGTGCTCTAATGAACGGAGACACGCACGAAAAACATTCGGTACTATACTAGCATATAAATAAAATATGAATAATGAGGAAGAAATTGTATCGACTTCGACAGATAGAGGTAGAAATATAAAAATTTGATGAGCTAATATTAAACTTGAAAGAAGGAATGAAAAGTCAAATACAGCTCGCTGGGTGTTAATAAAAAATATCCAGACTAAGTGCAACCGATATTTATTTCCAGATTGTCCTTCTGATTATCCTTTGCTAAAAGTAAATTCTGTGCTAAAAGTGATACAAATACTGTTGATGAAACAAGACCGACACTATTCCTACCGCCGATTCCGGTATTCCACTCTGGAACTGACCTCTCAGTTCTTTCATATCTCCTAATTTCCGACATGATCCTATACGATAATAGGTATATGTAAATAGGTACTTATACTAATAATTTGGTCAGTATTTCATGCCAGTCATGAGGCGTCGTTATGAATGCCATGACTGATCGGTTCGCTTCTGGATTTCGCTTCCATTCTATGTTTAATGTAAATATGACGACTTCTGCTACATCATTGTTATGTCTTTGAATTTCTCCAATTTATTGTTGAACATTAATAACATATTTCCTCTTATATTGTCATTTCTCTACATTATTACAAAATACTCGTCGCTAGATTTATCCATCTGTTCGTGCATGAGTAGGTACGCTTATAAATTCGATAGCCACTGTTACATTTAGCTATTTTATTTTATGTTTTAGCTATATAACTCAATTTATAGGTTTGCTACTTTTTGGGGTGGGGTGTTAGTTCCCCGGATCCGAAACGTGGCTTGACTTGAAGTTCAGAACTTCCCCTTACAACACCTGCATCAAACAATGACAAGTAAACTATGCACCGTGCACTGTGATGTATGTCATATCACTTAGAAGATACGACAAAAGCATTTGACGAAATCAAATAATTAACCGAAAAGAAATGACGCTAACACCTGAACCGGATTGACATGAAGCAATGTTTCCAAGTTCAAAGGTTCAATGCCCTTCCTGATTGAATTACTATACTAGTACTACTCTATCAACAAAACAAAGCACTAGTATGTATTAGAACACTTCTCTTCAATTTAGATAGGTACCCAATTTCAAATAGCGACATAATGGAGACCGATGACATATTCAAAGGCAACAGAAGCATGTAAATCTATTATGTAGGAGTAGGTGGAACCAGCTACTTGCAACAAAACTTTAACATTTAAATGTATTTGCGGAAGATAAATCCCAATAGCAGATACACTAGATATGTAACGCATATGTAAATTGACTGCTACGTTTTTAACATCGTACTCATGTGCAAGTTACGGCAATTAATTTTTATTTTAGTTTTCCTGGAATATCTCAGAAAATATATTTTTTCCCCAAATTCCTGTAGTTTTCCCAGCAGTGCCAGCCAATTTAACAAGTTGAATAATCAGCCGGACCGACAAGCTAACGACGGATCTATAAAAATGACCCAATGATGATTTCCATAGATCAAAGTATGGCGTAAGATCACAAATGTAAAATGGAGTATTTTTAATAATTTAAAATTGCATATATATGACAAATCGCTCTACCTACTCCGATCACAGATTATAATAGTTCACATTCACACCGCAACCTCAGGGAGACGATAAATAACATAGTTAAAGACGACAGCGTCGACGGAGGTTCCCGGGAGGCTTATCGCGTCTGCTAAAATGACACGGTTAATATAATAAAAGGCTAATCTAGTCCTTAGGGTCGGTGTAAAGGTCTGGAATAAGTTAAGTATTAGGTAAAGGTCACGGGACGTAATTATAAAAGATTAATAGTGATCATGTTATAGTTTTTAAAGGAGTATAAAACGACCAGGAGCTCGGCAGATAGTAAGTGCTAGCTTGGATTTGTGTGTGCAACAAACAACAAATCAAAAGTTGAACGCCTCGTTGGCCTAGTGGATTGGTCATTGAACGCGAGCGCCTGAGGTCGTGAGTACGATTCCTACTGCGGAAAGACCACAAGGATTTGTACAAGTTGGTCCCGGTATGAATGTTATATTTGTCAATTGTCCAATCCTTGTTTCATTATTTTCCATAGCACAGGAGAAAATCCTAGTTTCGGATTAGACAAGTGTATGCATATTGTACTAATGTAATATGCAAAAAAGTGACAAGTGCGTGGTCATCTTAAGGATTATGGAATACCATATGCCAGTTATAAGTGATTAACTGATTATACCGGCTTTCTTACGCTTTGCATAATATGCCGTAAATCTGAGATGACGCGGTTCTCGTCCATCTTTATTCAGGAACAGAGTCTGTTAAAAGGATAACCATTAACGCTAGACGTGATCGGACACGCTCTGATTCACAAATCGATTGCGCCTTACAAAAAAAAGTCAACTGTGACTAATCTGTATGATCCATTGTTTATGATTACTGACAATTACGTTCCTTATAAGATCGATGATAATTGATAATCTTGCTTCCGACTTCTAGCCATGATTCTTATTGACGTAAAAAGTCTGTAACTTTGAAAAAATCTTGTAGGGTCAAAAAAGTTAGGCGAATTGTGGAGACGTGCTATTGTGGAGATCGACTTTGACAATATATGGATAGCATGTCGAGATTTAAGAAAGGGAGGGAAGAGAAGGAATGGGTGAAAAGGGAAGCGGCAACAAGGACGTTTTACGAAAACACTGCGGATGCACCTAAACACAAGCTTAGGCATAAAACTCAAATGATAAATAGACTGTAAGACGAGACTGCACTTAAAAAATAACAATGCAATAAAGAATGCGTAAGAGAAAAAGACAATGAAGACAATAAATTTTCATCTACCCGAATTAAGTGGAGAACTCTTTGTTCAACAATGGAAATTACAGAAGTTATATTTTTTCACGCATGTTACTTATATAAAATAATACAAAGAATTTACATACGAATACGTTGCTTAGATAATAACCAATTAAAAAGCAAAACTATAGGTGTTAATATCTTGACATCAGAAGCTTAAGAGTATACATGCATGAGAAACAGCAGTTACAGATTCTAACAAATAAACTACTAAATCCCAAGTGACCTACTTCGACCAATATTTTGGTCACACAACAAAAAAACAATAATAAAAAGGGTCATCGCACGGCAATGGAATCCGGATAAACTATTTGTCCACTTCGCGATAGGTTCGTGCTACGATCTAATTTCGGGATCAGGGACGTTGTAGAGACAATCGAAAACGAAATGAAATTATTTCTAAGCTTGTTACTAATGTTGTAAAACGTTCTGGGCAAGAAAATAGGTTCATTTCAATGTTCTTGGAATGTCTCGTCCTCATGGTATAAGAAAAGTTATGTTGGCTGTATGTAGCATTTGTATTGATGAACGTAAGAAATAAAATCTGAGTAGTAAGACTTCAGTTTTAATAACACAAGTTTTTTTTATTGATATAAATGTATTCCAAACTACTAGCAAAATAAATCTAAAATTTAACTCAACAACTTAAAAAAACCCTGACACTTTTTCCTTCTAAATCACTAGACACCATAGGAAAAAAAATATGGATGTGCCAAAAACATCGGAGAAAGTCAGAAGCAGCGATGCGTGAAACAAAATTCAGTATAGTCGGTTTGTGACTTGTTTGCGTTTCGTGCACGATTCCACTTCAATAGGACACTGTATCTTTTTGTATTGTTTCAATGAAACACAATACGTTCACTGGGAATTTTTAAATCTGTGTATCCGGGAAACATTTCTATTATCATTTTCACGTTTTCTGCTGGGCAGATGCATCAAACTGCGAGACCTCGTACTCTGTGGCATTTATGGGATAGCCTGAATGACTGTCTAATCTATCAGCCCACAGCTCAAACCGCTTCTGGGATAAGAAACATGAAATAGGGTTTCTCAAATGGCAACCACTACGAAATAACGTTTTGGAATTTCATCTAAAGAAGGTTAAAATCGCTCAGAATCCTAGTACCAAACTTTGTTTTCCGCAATAAAAATCGGAGAACTGCAATAACCCGCAGCGTATGTACCAAAAGCATTAACCGCTGTTAAACCACTCGAGTGACTCGTAAAGTCGCTCGTAATATTTACGAACACTGCTAAAATATGGAGCGAATCGAGTGTACCAGACGTTAACATTAAAGTGTACTTTGTTTTACAGGTGGTAAAATTCAAATTGGCTTTGTGTGCACCTGAACCTTATCGACGAATTTTGGAAGGCAAGAACGTGGTATTTATCGAACTCTCTGTTATATATGACTAGCTTTCCTTCTAACTCGCACTGCATTCTACTTTTCCGAAAGTAAATTTTATTCTACTGTGGCAAGTATTATTTCTATGGGTTAGTCTAGGACACAAGTTATATCTGCAGTTCAGCTTAGCCGCAAAGTCACACAGGTACGTTAAGATTACGTTATGTTTGAACAAAGCAGACATACTAAAGATTCATTGGTCACCTGAACAAGATACAGCAAAATCGCGTGACGATTATGACGTCTATGACGTGAACAAATTAGTGTTTCGTGATTCGTCCAATTCAGGTCGATCATATTCCACTGAACACGCCAAAACGCTATTAATGCAGACGCCAAGGAGAGACAGCAGGCTAGCTTTGGAGTGTGCAGTTTCATCAAATGTTAGGAATTTGACTAATGCTATTTGAGACAGGAAGCCTGCACGTTTAACAGTTTACGCTATTTGCAGAGCAGACCTTTTGTTAATGATAAATTTTGAACTACGAAAACTAGACACAGCCTCATATAGATGAAATCAAAGTTACCGATATATATTGGAGACCTATGAGTGAGACGGCGACAGCAGCGTGCCTGTTTCGTCACTCAAACAAACACGGGGTAGTGTAAAACAAAGAGTGAAATATTGATAAAAAAATAATTATGTAGGTACTGACGAGTGAAAAGATCTATCTTGTTTTTGTATTGAGAAATTAAAATATTAATTGTACGAGAGCATTTTGATACGTATTTTCCACTAAAACAGAAACATTGAGCAAATTTAAACGATATGCAACCAAGTCGTCGTTTCGTGCTGGACTGAGAAAACTAGACCTTGTTTGGTAGGAACATGCGTAGTAAGTAGTCACATATATTTCCCTTGTACTTTAATCTATATTTGATTGAACTGAACAATATCTTTGGTATAGATGAGAACTGAGAATCAGGTTAAGAAGCGTGCCTTCTGAAGACCGACATAAGCTAGTGATGATGATACCTACATTGTTAATCACCACATGGGACTTCATCTGAGGAATGTCGGAAGTGGCTGGATGGGGAGGGCTGAGAACTGGGAGTGGTGGCTTTATTGGGGATGGCCTACGGCTAGTAGCGGACGTCTCATGGGTGATATGATGATGAAGATGACGGCCTTCATCTGGTATCGCAACTAGCTGCGGTACTGGCATCTAGACTCTTGACCAGAAGTGAAACGGGGAAGCACTGTCGCAAGGTCGTACTTAACTGTTATTATGTCAGTCCGCGTCAGCTGATTGCAGTCATTCACTTTTATTGGTGTTTTACTGGTTATTGCGTAACCGGTTATGTCTCAGCCACAGGGCTGGTGCGACTTCTGGTTTATATTTTGTGTAATATTTTTATTACACAAAAGTGTACAAAGGTGGTTGTACAAACTTATCTCTATACGAGATCTGTTATAGCCAACGTTAACTGTGGGAGAAACTAAGAACAGCGGGAGATCGAAAAATGTGGAAGGACAACAGGATTTATCGGGATTTGATTTGGTTTGGGATATATCGTAAAGGTTATCGGAAAAAGTATGTACGTAAAGTTCGGACTCCCTGAATTTTAGACAGTTAATTTTTTTAGTTTAAAGTAAGTTTTGACAGCCTTAGTTTCAGGCTTATTAACATTTTTGATTAATATAATTTATTTGTTGATCTTTTAAACTGGGAAGTGCCGCGACTTGACAATGTTCAAATAACAATATAAAAATCATAAGCAATAGAAAACACTCGTCTATACAAGAAGCTGAGAATCAATCTTAAATATTATGGAAGTGATTCAAGAACATGCGTTACGTACTGTTAGTATTTTGTTTAGCAATAATGGTTGATTGATATTTGACATTAAGTATTTCACTGATGCGATGTATATGAATTGAAATCGATCGCAGATAAAAAAAATAGGGTGTTATTCAAAGCGTAACAAGTATTAAAGAAGTTAAACAATGAATAACATTACGTTTGAATAAGAATCTAAAATGAAAACCATCAAATGTGGGATATAAAGATATAAGATATGATAATTTCCAAATATGTACAGCCTCACATAAAACGTAAAAATCCATAAACACTTTTAAAAATAATCGAAATTTAAACGAGACTGTAAGTCACCTTACATTCGAGAAAACGATTATGCAACCAACAGCAACTAAGAATTCACTTAGTACACACATCAACACACAAATTCATTTGAGAAGAAAGTAAAACCTCATATAAACGCAACCAGCTTTTTCGAAATTGACCTATTGACACGACGTAAGCACTCACTTTCAACCAACTCACTAGCCTAGTGTGTTGTTAAGGAGCAAATTGTCCATTTCTCGGTAATTTTCACCAAACACTGTTAAGCGAGAACGAAAGGTTAAGGTACACTAAAGGTCCGCGGGCGGCCTTCGCGACCAATCAAGGCTTTAACAATGCAGTATCCGCAAAGTAAAAGCGCCTAGCGGATTAAAGCAAAAGGTTATAACAACTTGGACTGTGTAGTGTACTGAAGGTTCTCAGATATTAAATTAGATAAGAGAGATACTTCATCGTTTGACATTTTAACTCAGAAGTTCTGCAACGTTTAAATAATGATTAGAATGTTATGTAGAGAGTAAAGCAAAAGAAGTTGCAATGCAAGACAAGTAACAAGGTAAAAGAGGACACCAATAGAACGTTCTAGCTGTTTTTTTAAAGAATGGTTAGGAAGTATATAGACTATGACTTACAAATTTAAGAAAGAAGAAAAATCAGAAAGTAATTAGTCTAGAAGGATACTACAAGTACCATGCTTCATTTTTCCCTAATCATCAGTAGCATCAATACATTTCATACAGAGCAAAGGGTTTTAGTCGTGAATGAATAATTTAAATAAAATCGCCAAATCACGTCGCTTGACGCTCGTGACTTAGTCACAGCGAACGTAATCAGGCGAGCCGATACTGGCCGAAGCCGAGATGTCGCAGACTTACACTACCCGGCTACAACCCAAAACAAACTCAATCACAACCAGATTAAACTCAAACTTGAACCAGCAACTCTTACACTACGGCTATAAAGGGATTAGAACCCAAATGAAAGGAGTAATAAAGTAAATTTTAAAGCGAAGCCGGATTTAATTGTTGGGAATAAAGTTTGTGTTTTAACGCCTAGGTATTAAGTTTCATGTTTCATTGCGTTTGTTGAGGGAATTAGGTTTTGAGAGCTGAAGCCAGATGTTAGGTTATAGGTTCTGAAATGTACGACGACATAACCGAAGACCTACTTCTCCTCCCTTCAGCCTGAATTTTAGAGGAGATACGCGGGGGAAGATATCCAATAACAAAATTCCATCATATTGTGGTGGTCAAATATCAAATACAAGTTTCCTTTCGAGCGTTTAATTGGAATTCTTTTCTTCGAATTGAATTGTTTCGTAAGCGATTTTAATTGAAATGTTATTTTTTAACCGACTTCGTTTATACACGAGGGTAGTGAGGCTGTAATTTTTTTATCACTGACTAGATCTCCAAAATGCGTAATAAACCTGCAAGTGGCAAACAAAATCTACATGCGCCAGAGTGGAAATTCTAAGTTTGTGGGGTCCTTAATCCGCTTGATGGACTGTATAGCCTAGCCCACACCATTGTTGTGAGGGTATAAGGGGCTCCGGCTAAAGGTGGGACTCGGCGCTGTTGATAAACTAAAATAATTAGTACTAAAATAACTTTCTAAATCATACGGTAGATTTAGAAAGTCTTGTTTGCAATGTCGTATATAAAATGTTAATGTTGACCCCCGCTTTCATTAGGTTACGAGTTTACTCGCTAATTATAATAGTGATGAGGAATGTACGTACGGTTTTACTATAAATAAAAGGTTGCGGGATGCGGAAGGGGGAGGACCGGATGTGGTGGTGAACTTATGTAACACACAAAATCGTAACGCAAGCCGCACTATTACCCGCTCAGTGTGAAATCCTCTATACAGTCACGTAACATCAATTGTCCGCTATCGTCAGTGTAAGGGTGGGTTTAGAGAAGACTATACCCAGCAGCGGACGCCGACAGATTACAAAAGAAAGTAAGGAAGAAAGCCATAGCTCTTTTGTTCCAAGTCTCAGAACTATATAGAGTTCCAAGGAACTATGCCTAAAAAACGACTTTCAGAAATTGCTTCAACTTGCCTAATTTCACAATCCTCTCATACTCCGGGCTTATTAAAATTACTAGATATATCTTGAACCATATCTAGTTAGTTTAAGAGTTCGCTTTTAATTTGGATTGTATATTTATAAAATAAATACAAAAAAATCTAGAACAGTTGTTACAGTAGTCTTTTTCTTATAGGCGCAATTTTTGTCAATGCATGTAACATAGTATCAAACTATTATTATAGATAGAAGAGGCAAAAGTAATTAGACTAACTTGGCGAGGAAAATGTACTTGTAAAACTATTACTGACAAGTTCTTTGCGATGAAGAAATATAGAGTTCATTACAGAACAAGTATGACGTCATAAGTATCCAATTACAGCGATCAAGTATCTTGATCACGCGTTAGTGACGTCATTCGCCTATACCCTTTGAGGATTTAATGTCTTTTAATGATAATAATATTTGATAATCAGATGTAACACTATGATGTTAGAGCTAATTCTAAAGATGCAACACCATCATCCATCATCATCAATAATAAGAAGTAAGAAGAAGACAATAATAGAAAGTAATAGATAGATAGATAAATAATAGACAAAGCTCACCCAGACTACTTTATAGCATCAAACAAATTCTGGGGCCAAAGTTATCAATATAATATTAGAAGAGCTTTCGTCATCCAAAAAAGAGCCATAATTCCTCCATGAAAGATGTATAGACTACTTTAAGTTTCACATCCTCGTGCTCCTGACAGACTTAATAAAAACTCGTCATCTGTTCGAATCTGATGGAACATCGACTTAACACGAGACGAATGGATTTGCAGAAAGAAGGTTATTGTGCCGAAGTTACTTGTAGTTAAACATAGTCCACGAAATCAGGCAGTGATATTGTATAACAAGATGCCTAAGGAATTGAAAGAGGAAAAAAGACCGAGTACGTTTAAAAGGAAATTGAGGGCACTTTTATTGGAGAAGTGTTGCTATACTATCGATGACTTCAAATATTGATGTAAATCGACATTTAAACTGACATTTAATTTGACATTTGTTATTACGTACAATACATGACATTTATTTGATTTATTACTTGGTTTATTTGATTTTTTTTTATTGTACATACTGTATGTTGCTTTTTGTTTTAGTTTCGTTTTATCTTAATTTATTTTTATTTCAGTATAATTTATTTTCTAACACAATTTCTATTGTTTATGAATAAATAAAATGAAAATGAAATGAATACCAGGTGGACCAGGACTCTCCCAGAGTAATGGAAGGTTTATCAGGGCTGGTGATCACAAGATATAAAGGTTAATGCAATATCACTTGAATTTATCCTTTGTAACGACCCACCGAGCCGGCCCATTGCTGCATCGAGCGCCAGCCTCACAACTCGAGCCGGCCCTGGCAAGTTATCCCCACTGCGCGCCGCGTGCAGCGAGTCGCCGCCAGAGGATAAAAGGCAGCCCCGGACCGAGATCGTCAGCACTCATCGGGGAGCTCACTAGCCGGACAGCAGAGTGTGGCGGTGCGGGGTAGACCGCGACGTCCTCTGACTGATAGCGAAACGAGCTCCAAGGCGAGTTGCTCAACAGGTCACGTATGTGTGGCGGTGCGGGGTCCCCGCGAAGTCCGTACGGTACCTTCGGCTGAGGAGACGTATAGCGCGGTGCGGGGGGAGGGCCGCGTCGTGCTTACGTCCCTGACCTCGTATGTGTGGCGGTGCGGGGGGGTCCGCGCAGTCCGTACGAGGTTACCCTCAGACCCATAGGGACCCGGCCGATCTTGGAGGACCGACCGGGAAGGAGGGAGTAGAACGGATATCGAACGGGCCTCATAAAGGCCCGTCATAGTCGAGTAGAATAAATCACCTTATGTATAGTGTAGCAACTAAGTTAAATTAAATAAAGGCACGACGGTGTCATCTCAAACTATTACAATGATGTTTCCTTTGTCTAAGTCCCAGTAGGTTATAAATCCCAAACAGCCCTCAGTACTCAGACGTACAAGGGAATATAAATTTAGTGCAACGAGAAGCACCCCCGCTAGCCCGGTCTAGGGGTGCTCCGTTACATTTGGCGCCCAACGATAAAAACCCACCATTTTTAAAGGAAACATCCCGCGATTAATGTTTTTGTAATTACCCTCCCCAAAGAAAGTAAAATCAAAAACAAAAACAGACAAGACACCGGTAGGTAACCACACATGTTCACCTCCTGGATATACGAAAAGAAAAAACAAGAATTAATAGAAGAATTTCAAAGAAGAAATTTACCATACGAAGATCTAACAGTAGACGAACTCAGAAGGAATCTAGTCCATGCAGTTAGGAAAAAAAATAATGTAGTAGAAAGACAAGGAAGTCGTAAAGAAAAAAAAAGGAAAATGAAGAAATAAGGGTCCAGAGAGGACTTACCATAAGAGAAATAAGAAAATGGAGAAAAATTAGCGAACGGAATATTTAACAGTAGACAAATTCAAGAGGGATTTAGTCCATACAGTTAGAAAAACCAAAGCAGAAAGAGACAAGAAGTCGTAGAAAAGAGAGATAAAGAAATAAGAGTCCAGAGAAGGGCTAACCATAAGAGAAATAAAAAAATTGAGAAAAATTAGCAAAACGGGAAGATCTAACAGTAGACCAATTCAAGAGGAATCTAGTCCACATAGTTAGAAAACCCTAAGTAGAAAGAAAGACAAAAAGTCGTAAGAAAAGGAGATAAATATACAAGGGTCCAGAGAAGGACTAATCATAAAAAGAACAAGAGAATGAGAAAAATTGTTGTCGCCGGAGGGCGAAAAATGCAACAAAAGCTGAAAAAACACGGGTTACGAGGGTAAAATACAAAAATAAACGCGGAACTAATCAAACAAAAGTGCTACTCAGGATCAGAAAGTGACAAGAAAAAATTAACGAACACGCGGAGAAAAGGCTAAATAAGATATAGAAATATAAGACAGCCCATATAGCTCAACGATACGTAAGAAAAGTCAAGAAGACAAGGACTGGTATAACAGAAAGTTGAAAGAAGTCAAATAGACACCGGAAAATTATAATAGATACAAAATGAAGGTAGAAATACGAGAATAATAAAAGTAAGAAGCAAGCAGAACAGAAACTAGAACCAGAAATGAAAAAATATATATGAGGGTATACAATTTTTTTGGAATCTATGTTAAACAAAAAAATACAAAGCGCCGTGTGTAGGACGCTTGAGAGTGTGAAAGACATAAATGAGAAGAGCAACGAGATATTACAGGCCAGGAAAAGCCAAGGACATCCCAGGATACGTGTAATATGTGAGTACTCTTGAAATTTGTAAACGAGAAGAAGAAAGAGAATACGAGGTATAAGATGTATAAGAAGAAAAACAGAGGTGTATAATGTTAAGAGCATAAACCATCACGAGAGAAATCTGCAAAGTTTGGGTGTGTTAAAAATGATGGGGAAACGTGACAAATCGTCATTACCGATTGAATCGGGACGTTATCACGGTCTCCGACAGGATAGAACGGGAAAATTCTATCGTTTTAACAACAAACTAAGAAAGTGGGCCAAAAGGAGGCCACATAAAACAGCGACATTAAATATGATAAGAGAACATAATAAAAGAATGAATTTAAAAGCGTCATGAGAGAAATATTCGAAGTGTATGTCAAAAACGCAGGAGGAACGTGACAATCGTCATTTACCGATTGAATCGGGACTTTACCACGGTCTCCTGAAGGATAGAATGGGAAAATTCTATCGGTTTAACAACATACTAAAAAAGTGGGCCAAAAGGAGGACACTTAAAAATGGCAACATCAAATATGATGAGAGAAAATATAAGAGAAAGAATTTGAAGGCGGTATGGCCGCCCAGCAACATATGAAACTAGAAGAAAAGTCCCCAGTCAGATTTCTTTTACAAGATACGACGGGCAAAAAGAGAATAGCTACAGCACATATAAAAGATATAAAGAATTTCAACATATAATCTTTTTTTAATAATATTCTAACAAATTTAACCCTGTGTATTAATGTAGATTGTGTCTAATGCCACTGTGATTTTTACAGACGTAAAAATCTCCAAAAGAAGAGGGGGAGTGTAACGACCCACCGAGCCGGCCCATTGCTGCATCGAGCGCCAGCCTCACAACTCGAGCCGGCCCTGGCAAGTTATCCCCACTGCGCGCCGCGTGCAGCGAGTCGCCGCCAGAGGATAAAAGGCAGCCCCGGACCGAGATCGTCAGCACTCATCGGGGAGCTCACTAGCCGGACAGCAGAGTGTGGCGGTGCGGGGTAGACCGCGACGTCCTCTGACTGATAGCGAAACGAGCTCCAAGGCGAGTTGCTCAACAGGTCACGTATGTGTGGCGGTGCGGGGTCCCCGCGAAGTCCGTACGGTACCTTCGGCTGAGGAGACGTATAGCGCGGTGCGGGGGGAGGGCCGCGTCGTGCTTACGTCCCTGACCTCGTATGTGTGGCGGTGCGGGGGGGTCCGCGCAGTCCGTACGAGGTTACCCTCAGACCCATAGGGACCCGGCCGATCTTGGAGGACCGACCGGGAAGGAGGGAGTAGAACGGATATCGAACGGGCCTCATAAAGGCCCGTCATAGTCGAGTAGAATAAATCACCTTATGTATAGTGTAGCAACTAAGTTAAATTAAATAAAGGCACGACGGTGTCATCTCAAACTATTACAATGATGTTTCCTTTGTCTAAGTCCCAGTAGGTTATAAATCCCAAACAGCCCTCAGTACTCAGACGTACAAGGGAATATAAATTTAGTGCAACGAGAAGCACCCCCGCTAGCCCGGTCTAGGGGTGCTCCGTTACACCTTTAGCCGCATCTCACGACATTTTCAAGAAGGTGAGTGGTACTATTGTGTTTCAGATACTCGTACCACATAAGTTCAATACCCTAATGTGCTCATACCACATGAAAGCCAAGCATAATGTCTTAAATACCAAATTTGATGCAAACAACGAATACGATACCCAAAACCAAACATTCAAAGGTATGGTTTCATCCATCGTTCTTGACAATGAGACGACAATGTTTGCACAGATTGGCGGAACCTGATTGTTCCGACATGGAAACGATTACATCATTGCAATCGCCAAGTTGTGTTTATAATATAAACGTTGTAGACTCAGAAATAAAGACTGTTGGTTTTGCATTGTCGTTTCGTCAGCTGTAATAAAAGGTTGGGCACGTATTTTCAAGGCAAAGGTTGATGTTTACTTTATACGGCGATGAAACTGCTTGTGTTATCTTGACGCGACTCAGTCCATTTTAATAAGCGAAACGAGTACTAGGAGTTAATGTGATATTTTTAACTACAGCAAGTTGCCTTGTTGGACAGCAGCTACGGTGCCGAAACCTGGACACTGACAATGGAACTAGTTCGAAAACTCAAAGTCGCTTAGCGGGCTATGAAGAGCTATGCTCGGAGTTTCTCTAAGGGACAGGATCCGACATGAGATGATCCGCCAGAGAACTTATGTAGCACATAGCTGAAAAAGTTAGTACGTGGAAGTGGCAGTGGGCTGGTCACATCTGTCAGAGAACCGATAACCGTTGGGGTAAAAGAGTTCTGGAGTGGAGACCGCGACTGAGCAGGCGTAGTGTGGGAAGCCCCCTGGCTAGACAGAGCGATGATATGCGTAGGGCGGCCGACAGTGAGTGGATGAGAAAGGATCGAGTTTAGTGGCGAGCCTTGGGAGAGGACTATGTCGCAGTGGACGCGCCAAGCTGATGATGATGATGAAAAGATAGACGTAGCACATATTACTTTCAGATTACAGAAAGACGGAAGAAGGAAGCTGTTGGTGCTTAAAGGCAAGTTGAATCTGTCGACCCTCTTTCGCTGACTGCACGGTCACAGTGCCAGCAACGAATTAAGGAAAACCAAACTTTTCATATAACTGCTACAAAGGGAGTTAACGTTTGTATTGATGCACTGGAGAGCAGAGTCTGTTAGCCTACTGCCGTTGCTAGGTTAAACAGTGATGCATCGATAGTTGTGTGCCGGTTTAAGACAATCAGTACAATTACAGGCATACAAGACAATAACACCTAGTTCTTAATACAGCAACGTCATTGTAACCTACGATCACAAAGGTTACAAGGTCGGTACTTTGTAACGTAACGTTACCTTTACGATTGTGTTGCAGGTGTTCATGTTTGGCAGTAGGTACGTACCTACTTACCACCAGGTGGACTTTCTGTTTGTTTTTCACTTTTTATCGTAAGAAAAATACACTCACTAAAGCATTAACAGAATGGTATTTTTCCTTCATACATTTGGGGTAATTTTGAGAAAAATCGGAGGCCTGGGATCGATTTGGGGGAGAACTGATCTTCGGGTCTTCGGAGTTTAGATGGAGGTGGTTCAGAGAGTCAAACATACCTCTTTCAGCAGGTAAGCTATAGACAATTCAGAATCCATAATGTTTGTTTGGATTTGCATACATTTTTGACGTTTTTAGATTAATGGATTACTGTGACGTTAATGTCAATTTGATCACAGATATTTGGCACTTTGGACCTTCTCTGGCCATACTCTAGCCAGTCAGCATCAGATCTCACCCAAATCGATCCACGGGCTCAAAATTACTCAAAATTAAAAAAAAAAAAACGATTCCGCTAATTTTGCTCGTGAGTATATAAAACATATAGCATACCCGTCGTATGTTTTAGATAATAGTCTTAGTGTGATAAATAAACAACTAATACCAGGATAATGCCTCTAATTATCGTTATTTGTAAATTATGTTATCGACCAACATGTAATAAATATTTTCCTACATTGATAATGATAATAACGCTAAATTCGCCTCGACTGGCGGCCGAAAGGATTTGGTTAATATAGGTTGATATAGCGGCGTCGTCAGGTTGATATGTCAGAAATATGGCATCTTGAAAAGGTGAAAGTGTCGCGAGGCGGTCTCAGGTTAGAGACGTTGTAACGGCCGAAATAACTTGGTCTCCTGGGACAGTGGGCGCCTTGTTTAAACTGTATAAACTAAACGCAACATCGTGTGTCAATTGTCAGTCTCAGTGACATACAATTATGTCACAGTTGACGTTAGTATTTTCCCATAAAGCCCCGGGGTTTAAGTGTGGGGTCCTCCACATAATCGCATATATCACAACTGGCCTCCATCGCTATTGCGCCACTTTGGGGGTGGCTTTACTCGTAAATTCCTCTAGCTCGTCTCTTAATATTGGTCCTTCTTATTTAAATCTACATTTTAGAATCTAATCGCTTTTTCTTCTTACTCAAAACCCATCACAACGGTACCATAGTACAGGAAAAGACATACGTATCACAGGATTGTTAAGGCCAAAAATACAAGCTAGAATCTTTTCCTGTACTATGGGAATTAGTTAATTTACTTTGTATAAGCAAAGATATTAAAAATCGCGAGTAGATCTAACACCTAGACCAGGCATGATCAACTTGTACAAATTAATTAATTTTACAAGTATTTGCAATAAAATTATGTCTAAGTGATAAACACCGACCTACTTAGAATTGTAGTCATCAATAACAATATGGCAGGTGATAAAACCACGTTGAAGTAATAAAATTACTTGTAGTGGGTAGCCGAGCAATACCTAATATATTTTTATTATGTTCTTGCTGAACATTAACTGTTTATATGGTCACGCTTTGTTGTTACTTTTTATCATAAATATGTCATAAATCTCGTTGTTTAATAGGCTTTACGCAAAATGAAATATTAGTGCTCATAATAAAACATGTTAGTTTATTAGTTTAATTTGCGAACTCTGTCTGTTCTGCACCTGTTGCCTCTGTAGGTGGAGCAACTAGCTTTGGGAAATATATGAATGACCTTTAAAAATAATAGATTCCACTCGAAAAAGCTTAGCTTTAAGATTAGTAGTTGCACTTTAATATTAATTTTGAAATTTGTCTTCCTAAAAACTTCAAAATATGGACTATTTAAAATTCATATTTATTCATTTTCACAAAATCCACAACACTTAAAACAATATCAATCTAATTAATAGTTAGTATAATAACGTATTTTGCGATACAACTATAATATTTGACCCTTGGAGTGATCTAAGCGAGCGACATGACCCAGATCCTAGTCTACCTACTAAATATTACCTCAATTAAAAAAAATCCTATCTTGAAATTCATGCGTAGACAAAAGACATTATTAATGACTGTGCATAAATATGATTACTTTTATATTTACAAATGCATAATGCACATTTTCTAAAAAAGATTTTGTTCAGAATTCATTGTCTAGTTTATAGAGTAAGTCAATGCGTGCAATATGATATTATCTTCATCAGATGGAAGACTTTCCAATGAAATAGAGAATGATTAAAAGAGCAGCCATTTGGCCCATATTCTCAAGCGTTGACGTCTGAATAAAGAGAATCTTATGTAGATAACCTAGGCATTGTCGTTCAGAAACGTGATTCAATGCGAGATGAATCACAGTCTATATTTGGATTTATTTTCCGTGATTATAGATCATTTTAGTCTTTGCTAGCGGTTTTGCTGCTGAATTCTGCCATTTTAACGACCTGAAGAAGGTGGCCGGTAGCGGCTTGATGCGGAGGACAGAGGACTTATGGCGTTCATTGGGGAAGGCCTATGTCCAACAGTGGACGTCTAAGGCTGATATGATAATGATGCATTCTTTTATTTGCAAAAAAAACTATTTACAGCCTATGAGAATGATATACCTAGCTAACCAAGCTCAAAAAAAATCATCTGACTTTCTGAAATGTCCATTATTTATTTGGACCGCCTTAGCCCTATGTGGCTTGGTCAACAGATTCGAGCGCTAGAGGTCGTGGGTTCGAGTCCCACCAGAGACAGACAACTTTGTACAAGTGTACAAGTTGGTCCTGATCTGGGTGTTTTTATTTGTTTATTGTTCTATCCTGGTCTTTTTAATTATCAAAGATGCTTCGTATTAATGTTGCTTCAGCTTCGCACAATCTTTTTAATATAGTAAAAACACTCGAGTTTAAAAGATGTGTTACTGGAAGTTAGTTACGCCGTTTCTTCTTCACTACGCTAACACCAACAAGTCTATAAAAAAACGTAAATAAATGTATCAAGTGTACTCATGTGCAGTGCAATAAAGGATTTTGACTATAACTACAATTTCCACTGTACAGGATAAAAGTACTAGCTTAGGAATAAATAGGAGATTGATTTTCGCAAGTGTCCTAAGCTACTTTTACCATAAGTTCCGACGGGAGCGCAATTATGAAACCACGCGAGTCATGCCGCGCGGAACGGCTTGTGTATTTGAAAAGAAGATTTTAACGTCATGTTAAGTCAGCATTAGAATCTTATCAGAGCATTAGAATCGCCAACTAAGGCCGCGAACACATGAAAGTCGTAAGTAGAGCACGTCGCGCCTTCATCGTGGACAACGCGCACGCGACAGCGTATCTCCGATTGTACCTGCGCCCGCGCACAAGCGCAGAGAAAACGTGCGCGGTAATGGCCGGGTATATGGCGGACATTATTGTAATTGCTTCTCGCGCCATTATCGGAGCAATTATGGCAAAACATAAAAATAGAATATTTTTTTCTGATATACTGTGATGTCGGTGAAGAGAGCAAACGATGCTCTGACATTGTTAAAATAACAAAACCGACCGGTGACGGGCAATACGTCACCAATACATGTCCTAGTACTGCGTTGGTCAACACACATATGTTGTCCTGGCAATAAACGCCTAAATTCCATTCCATATCAATCGACATATGAAAGCAGACGCAAATACGTTTGTTTTCCATATGACATTTGATTTGGAACAGAACGTAAAAAATAGTATTCTTATGTTAACAAGCACTAGTTAACATAAGAATACTATTTTAGGACCGTTGCAGGATAGGAGTCTTGCATCATGCCTATACGTTTGTCCCTTCATTTCTTAAAATATAAAAGTTTTGCTGTTTCTGAATGAGACACCCAGTTAAATTCATAGATTTGTAGTAGAGAAAATTTGCAATTAAAAACCTTAAAACAAAGATGTAGTCCCGTTGAACTCCCACCTTTGGGTCGGAGGTAAAAAAGACAAAGTAAACCCAAACAAAACGAAATTCTGAACGAAAAAATTCCATCTCCATTTCAAAGGAACACGGCAGGTAATTTATTCAATCAAACTAAAGCCCAGCTGTCATCATACCAAGTCAGGTGACCTTTCCGAAGACTTGACTCAACACAGCCCGCAATGCATATTAATTAGTGTTGCGTGATTGTCTATCGATATTATCGTGAATTTGTGACATTGAAAAATAGTGACTATATCGATAGCATTGAGTAATACTATTGATAGACAGTAGAGTATCGATACGATTACATGCCGATGCCAGTGGTAGTATCGATAATATACAACGATAGCGACTAACATTACTATAAAACCGATACTAGGCTTCGAGACGCTGAAGGAGGTCACGACTTCGAAAGATGGCGACGGACGGACACCCAATTAGACAAATTCAAATTCTTCCGTTACTCTATATTGCACAATAAAAAATACACAGATACAATAATAAATCAATTCTTCCTCCTCTCTCGGGTAGTTACAACTCATAAGAAAACCACAACAAAAAATTATTTTCTCGTTTTTAGTCTATCGATATCAATTATTGTATAGTAAAAATTAAAACTGCGTTGAGCAGCGATATGTACGTCATTTTGCCATGAGAACTCCGATCTATAGTCATAATTTTTAGCGGTCACTAGTTACACAGTCGAACTATTACAAAGGTTGTCTGGAAGAAATCGCTTAAAGCGATAAGACCGCCTAAATTGTACTATTTGTAACTTTTATAACGTGTAACTGTATTTGTTTCTGCAATAAAGTGTATTGTATTGTATTGTATTACTGATCCAGCTTAGAACAATATTTTGATTCCATTGGCTATTTTTTCAGTCTTTCAAATGAAACCGCATTCCCTTAGAAAAATATTAAAGTTCTCGGTTTGTTTCGTTCAATTTACTAACACAATAAAGAAAACTTCAGAACTACGAAACTGATATCAAAATTTCTTTATTTTATTTTTTATTTTATTTATTCACACAATACTTAACAGCACAATACACTTAAATACAAAACAAACATCACAATAAAATAAGGCCAATAACTAAGTAGAACAGATCACAAGATAGACAAAATAAAAAGAGGAAAACGAATAAACTAAGAAAGTTAATAATGATTCAAAAATTAAAGAAATAACAAAAATAATAATAATTTGCGCAAATGAAATGTGTATGAGTGTTTGTGTGTATGTAGGGTGTATATGTATGTGTGTAGGGGGTGGGGGTGGGGGTATAATGCGTGTCTAAGAATTTATATCTTTTATTATTCTAGATAGAAATGCTCCTCGTCCCATGAAGAAGATGTCCTCATCTCGAAACGTTGTGTCGTAGGTGTGCACGGCGCGGTGCAGCACAGAGTTTTCTGCGTAGTTAGTGTGCACGAAGTTGGTGCACAGCGAGCGGGCGTGCCGCGTCCGCACCGGGTGGGCACGCACTCCCACGCGACTCACCAGTTCAGGACAGTCGATATGTCCGTTAATGACGTCGAACAGTAGCTTCATGTCAGCCACGGTTCTCCTACTCTCCAGTGACAGCATGCCGTGTCTCTTTAGGCCGGTAGTGTAGTCGTTCCACTGAATCTTAGATCGTCGACTCAGTCGTCTGATGAATGACTTTTGAATCGACTCAATCTGGCTCTTGTGAGTGACGTAGCAAGGTGACCATACAGGAGAGGCGTATTCGAGGATACTTCTGATGTACGCCGAGAACAAAGTCATATGTGTACGAACGTTAGAAAACGGCTTAGCAACTGTATGGATGAAACCCAACATTTTACTTGCTTTCTGCGTGATGCAGTCTTTCACGCTTGAAATACTGACTTATGGATAAAGGCTATTTTCTACCCGGAAAAATATTTGTTTCCCACGGGAAAGTTTACGAACTGTGAGCAAAAGGAAGTGTAATGAAAATGTTTTCCTAACTTCCTCAAGATAATTCATTTTCATCAAGTGCCGGGAAGATGGCGGTACGACTCTCCCGGGAATCACCACTCCACAGATTGAGATGCGATGTCTGTGCTCAGGTATACACAAAGCGAATCTTTAATGTAACCTGATGGCCCTTGCTAATGCTTTTGACAATAAATAATTAAACACTGCCCACTTTATGGCTGGTAAATTCCACCGGATTTATCGCAGGCTAAGGAGTTAGTGAGTTTTATATTAGCATCTTTGTTATTGTCCAACACTGACAGCATATGTAATGGGTTTGATAAAGCGGTGATAAAACATTTTAGATTTTCTTGCCAAATCCTAAAGTGTTCATCATCACTGACTGCCTTGTGGCATTATTTAGTTGTTTCTTCGTTAGACTCCAGCCCCAGAGGTCTTGGGTTCAATAATAATCGATTCCCAACAGAGACAGACAACTTTGTACATTTGTCCTCCGGTCTAGATGTTATCTTATCTTCTCTTCTTAGGGGGCCAGGAAGACCTGGCGACACTTCGACCCTTCAGGATCTTTTGTGCCAAACCCCTGTCCACCCACGGTGCCCCAAGCCGATTTAGTGGATTTCCCATACGCCTTAGAAATTCTTCTTTAGCATATACAGGTTTCCTCACGATGTTTACCTTCGCCGAAAAGCCTGTGGTATTATAAATAAACCGTACTTAAGTTTTTTTTTTGAAAAACCAATTGGTACGGGCGGGGTTTGAACCCGGTCTAGATGTTATATGAATGGTTCTATTTCTGTGTAATTCCCATGGTCGAAGTGAAAATGTTAGTTTGGAAATGGAAAAGGTGCATGTACGTAAGGTGTGCATATTTGAAATATTTATATTTATTCCTTCGTTTAGTTCCTTTTCTCAGCGGTGCAATGGTAGATGAGAGGTTTGACGGTACCATCGTAAGATGTCACAGTAGGTGTTGAAACATATCTACAAAGAAACTAATATGTTTACTAACATTGTCTTGTGGCTTTTACTAATACTATGGATGTATGTCTGAATTAAACAAATAAGAATAAAGGGACTCTCTGGTACCGAGATGAGGAAATTAAGATGGCCTGACTCCAAACAGATTTTTTTTAAGAAATAGAATGCTGGGATAGACATTGAAAATTTGGCAGCGAAGTAATAAGTAGCCAAAGAAGATACACGCATTCTAATAGTCCGCATCATAGAGCATGTAGCAACGAACATGACCCTTTCACACGCGACGACTTAGAGCATTGTTTTTATACTTGTCATGTTACGGCATAACGCTGCTAAATCGCGTAACAGCCGTGCGAAGCTAGAGTTTAAGACAAATTGCGTAACTAATGTAAAACACGGTGTTATTAAATTTGGCAATATTGTAACAAAACGGTTCATTGTTGTATGGGGTCAGTTTTGTAATAGAATTTGCGAGACGGGAAGTCATAGATCTGGTTTATCTTGTCGACAATCATATCTATCATTCTATTCCAATTCTTGTTTAGAAGACACCTTTTAACAATCTTGCTATGGTGAAAGACACAAGAAAACGTAACAACAAAACAGTTATACAAGCAATGGACTCATGAAACGATATGTAGAAGTAAGGGAAGGCCTACTGAAAAATAAAGGTCGCAGACAAGTTCTGGAGTGGAGACGGTGGATCGGCACGCGCAGGATAGGACGTCTCGCCGATAGATGTACCGACGACATCAGGAAGTGGGCCGGAAGCGGCGCTGGATGCGGAGAGGGGAGGACCAGCTATGGTGTCGCTCATTGGGAAAGGCCCATGTCCAGCAGTGGCATAGGCCTTTCCCAATGAACGTCTAAAGGCTGATATGACGATGATGAAATGATGGCAATGTATTTAGTTTTCGTACTTACTTACCAACTATACCAAAATAATATGGACAAAAGTGACCAAGAGGATTGAGCAAGGCATCACTGTCGATGCAAAAATGTTTATTTTATTTTATTTATTCCTTCTGAAACCTACAGGAAGTTTACAATAATATTATCAAATTAAATCTGTTATCTTCATAAAAATAAACGCTTCACATGAAAAGCGCTATCACTAATCATTACCTATCTGATAGTTACCGGAAAATCTATTGTCTCGAATTGCCCAATATACAGTTATCCGATCAACAATCAAAATCTATTGAAACTTTATAAAGAAACCTTGTTATAGTTTTGAATTTTTAATTTAAAGCGCAGTTATCACTATTTATTCCTTAATTTGTTTCTATGCCCCGAAATCGCGGATAAATCTCCTTTACGTGAATCCTGCAAGTCGATATGCAGTTTGTACTGTCAAATGGCTGAAGTCCGCCACACGGTTGACATAATGTGCGTGACTTTTTCGATCGAATCGAAATCTCGGTCGAATACGGATGGTTTACTTCCATGCACTTGCACTGCTCGGTTTACATACGCCACCAGTGCTGCCACCTGACCGATTGCGGTTACCGCCGTCAACAAGTCCAAGTTTGTTATCCATGACTATGAACTCGTTCCGTGTCGACCGACTACATTTTTTTGCTGATCTGATGCTGAATACATCTGATAATCTGCAGTTGCTAGTTCCTTCTTTATTTTTATTACGGCTGTCCATTAACGCCGCATCCGTTTCCGTACTTCCATGGTCGCTCAGCAATCCGCATATACAGTAACAACACAGTCAAACCCAGTAAAAATAAATAAAAATCGTTAATAGAAATATCTTTCAAGCAACATGAGCTCCTGATTGTATTACAGCATATATTCTAAAAAGTGAAAATAAACACGTCTGCACTCAACGAAAGCTAGAACAGAAATAGTCGCCTATTAACCCGAATCTCGCGCCGCGCCGCCAAACTGCAATCACCTGCGCATGCGCAGCGAAAGGTGCGATGTTTATGCTTTTTGGTTTGAATATTTATCTATGGAAGGTTGTTGTGGGTTCAAAATAGTGGAATTCTGTATATAAAAGGACGAGTTTATTCAGACATTGTAACAATTGATTGTAGAAAGATTAAGTGCAAAATAAGAAAGAGTTCGAAAGTTATAATCATTGCAGAATTTATGAACTTGAAGAATATCATGAAAAAAATATCTTAAAATAACATGAATGGATGATCTATATAAATGGACTAATTTCTAGTCATTAGGAAATGACACGAAGATAACCTAATATTTAGTATAAGAAACAGGTAGTTTAAAATAAATTGGATATGCTTATGTAACTGCCCAAATAACAGTACAAGAATAAACTTTAATTTAATAAAATTGCAGAATCAACTAAATAAAATGCAAGTAAGATACAGTCGATAGCGCAAGAATCTTCTTAGATATCTTTATAAGATGTCGATGTAGATATCAGTGTTAGTACTTGATATGCGCAGCTTTGCGGAACGCATTAGCATGGAGTCCGATGAGTAGACGGGAATTCTCGGTCAACATTCCAGGTCAACTAAACCACATGTTGGAAGCAATCTTGGCCAACGGTTGACATTACACGAAGTACTTGCTTGCATGCATGAAGAAAATAAAAGATCTACTGTCTGGATATGAATTAAGAGCTGATGAAACGACTAACATAAGAAACGATTCTAATTGTTAATATTAACTAATATTCATAATTGATACAGATTCGACTTGTTGAGCTGAAGAAAAATGATGATAATACTTTGATTAAAGACAAACGGTGAATTAAGTAATGAAGAATTGGCAACATAAATTAAAGAAGATTAAAGAGAAATTTAATAGTATCCAGGAGAAATTTATGATAAAACAGACATTCAAAATAATTACATAACAAATGAACACTATGTCTCAAACATTCTAGATTGAAGACGTTTTGACTTTTCGAATCTGATTGAAGAAAAACAAACAAATTAACTTATTTTTAATCTATAATCGCTTAGTAAAGCTTTAGTATCGAAAAAAAACAATATAAGGAAAATCCAGCAACATGTCTAAATAAAATATCTTTCAGAGTAGCAGAGGTTAATAAACGAACGCCAAACAAAAACATATTACTGCAACACAAACAATAACAATATCGAAGTAAGCAATAACCTTTAACCATCGATTACGACACAAAACTTCATAAAGGAGGCCGCATTAGCCAATTCGTATTAAAAATAAACCAGCAGTAGGGCAAACCATAAACCAGAACACATAATTGGAGCACTTCAAAAGAACCCGTCAAAAACCACTTATAGTTTGTTGGACTAACAGTTGTGGATTGATACCAAAAATAATATCAGATTTATACGGAATTATTAAAAAGGAGTATATGACATAGTTTTGACAGATTTGGAGCAATCTTGAACAGGTTCAATTAATTTCTAAATGGGTATTCCTGATATCAGGGGGCAGCTTCATTCAATAATGTGTTCAGCTAGTGGTGCACGGAACGCTGCAAGGTAAAAAGAGGATCTTGTGGAAGAAAAACGTCATGGTTGAAGAATTTGAGAGAAACTTTCAGGAAAAGCACACGCTCTCTCTTCTGTGCAGCAGCATTCACAGTGCAAATTGCTCAGATGATCGCCAGACTTCGCAGAGACGTCTTAACCTGATTCTACAGAAAGATTTGCAATGCTATTCGGTGAGTACAATTTAAGACTTCCAAGCCGTTTCAACAACCAACCGGATGTTTTCGCAATGGGAGACTTGTAGCCAATTTTATGAGCACTAAACTTTCAACAATCAAACTAGTTAGTTTAAAGTACAAAAACAACGCAACCGGTAGCGTGCATACACCGACCGACTTGGGAACCAGTTTGTGCACAAACCAATCACGGCGCCGGGGTCGTCTTCGAGGTCGCTTCGACAGTGACCTTCGTAGGTCGCCGTGATATGAATGTGAAGACTGTGTACAGTGAAAGAGGTAAAGAAACAATTCACGATGGCACGCTCCACTACTTTATGTGAAGACGAGACGCGGCGAGTTCATCCTAACCTATTTGAACATCAGGATGTTAGTGTACGTATGCATTGATGATTAGTGCGTAACGATAGAACTAACACAGTAACAATATAACGCACATAATGACATGTAAGTGATTTAGGGGCGTGCCATCGCGAACTGTATATCTATATATGCAAGGTAAAGTTGCAGCACCATTGATACAAGGTTTGAATGGAGTCATGTAGTTCTTTATATTTCCATAAATCATGGATTGCATGCGCAGGCGACGACGACCCTCAAAAACAGACGCAAAATCCTACCCTATTTATATCCAAAATGTATTTATCCAAACAACAAGCCAATACAACAAGCCAATAATATAACCAAAAATATAAAATTACAAACACAACTTTAGTTAAAATAAGTACAGCTAATTTGTTACCTTGACATTTATCACTTAACGAATATGTGTTTGTGATTCATTAATTCAAAAACGTGTGGGGCAACCAGTACTGTAGAGTGTTAAATTATGAAGAAGGTTAACGCAACCTTATCCTTAGCATCCAAGATAGATCACGAACACTGATTTTAATCATCATTTCCTGCGGTAAATTTTATTTCTCATGGTACCGGATTCCGACTGAAATATTCTCCGAACCTACCCAGTTTTGAAAAGAGGCTGTGCATAACGTGTCAAGCAGTCATTTTGTAGTTATGGAGAGATTTTCCAGAACTAGATTAAATTTTATGCATTATATTTGATTTTTACTTATATAATTTATTTTCAGATTACATTTTTTTTAATTTAATTGTGTTTTTATTTTATTATGCAATTAAATTTATCTGACCTGTAACAAAAGTTATTAATAAAAATATGTCTATGTTTACACTTTGGTCCATAGTTAACTTTTATATAACAACGAATATAAAGCATCGTTCAAAAATTCAGCAAGAAACTACTTGTCTTGTTTTTGAATTGAATGGCTTCTTCTAACTTATACGATATACCTCACCAAAACCATAACGCGTTGCATTATACATGTAGCGCCATCTAGACAGTGGTGTGTGTACTTTTTTAAGGGTGAAGGGACGGCCTTGTCCCATGAGATATTTAAAAAATATATTTTTAATTAAAATAGTATTTATGTTTAACCATGTCCAACGCCTTGATAAAAACTTTTCCTTCTTTGGTATCTCTTAAACATAGCGCTAAGGTGGGAAGCCCACTGCCACTTCAGTTTACTTAAAGCTTATCGGCTAATCAGAGCTCTTAGCTCCTGATTGGAGTACTCATTTAGCACAGAATAAGTAATACAGTACAGAAGCGTAATCAATCAGGAACAACATTTCGGTTTCACTGTAATTTGGGTATTTATATTTCATTGCAATTTGTTATTTTCACTCAGCGAGTTATTCATAGCCTAATAACATGTTTTGTACGTTCTTTATTGTTACAGTTTAACATTAAAGCTAGATATGGGATATTTTTGTATGATGTCATTTAAAATTACATCGCTATTTAAAATATCTACTGTGGAATTATTAGCGCTATATTTAGCGCTAAATTATCTTAGCGCTATATTTTTGCGACATAAATTCTTTTATTTTATTAGGGGCAAATGTTCGTATGATGAATATGAATGTTTGTACCTAAGTCCTGGATGTTTATATATTTATTTAAGTATGTCTATCCGTTATCTAGTAACCATACCACAGGCTCTGCCTAGTTTGGGACTGGATAATTGGTGTGAATGTCTGAGATATTCATTATTATTATTTCAATGCGTTAGCACAATATGCCTCTAAATACTACTAATGATAAAACAGACGCTTCCAAAAATGAGAATAATTGTTCGAGCGCCGGTATATCTCCTGTCTCGATTAGGTTCGGTGAAAGTGAGAGCGCTATTCGACAGAGCTAGACGTAGCCAATCAGCCATTGTCCATTCATCTGTAAGTTTGTTTCGACACCTGTGACTGGTCAGTGCCAAGCCAGACTATTTAGATCTGACCCTTTTAGAGACATTCGTTCCACATTTGAACAGAAAATCGGGTTGCAGTTGCGACACGTGATTGGTCAGTGCCAGACATTTCTTTCAAATTTGAATAGCGAAACGGACATTGTTCATTCGTCAAGTAACTATTAAGTAATCCGTGATTCGTCTCTTTCTTACGTTTCGACACTGCGATTGGTAAGTGCTAGACTATCTAGATCGGTTTCTTTAAACATTCGTTCTGAATTTAAAAAGATCCGTTGCAAATTTGTATTCTTGCACTATAGTACCCGCGACCGCTTTTTGTTTTCCGCCTGGTAAGGACTTCGCCCCGTCTGCATTACGTGTACTACTCTATGAATATTAAGTAGGTATAAGAAAGTTAAAATTTTGCATATTTCCAAAACGGACGAGTCGTAGCGAAACTTTTAATAAATAAATTTTAATGAAAATCTGATCAACTTGTGTCACATTAGTACAGTCAGTCTCAAAAGTCGTAATACACAATAACGTTACGAAAGTTACTAGACAGCTGTCCAAAACTTGATAAACAATGTCATGACTCGGTTCAGTAAGATATGGAAAATAGTGTGCAGGTGTTTTGTGAATTTAGATCTCGACGCAAAAAAAGCGTAAACACATACCGGTGTAATTTTTTTATTAACGCAAATTCGGAATCTGACACAAAATCTACGTTGATTGGTATTTTCTATAATTATTAGTCTCGGGGAGCAGCTCAAAATTTGCAATAACAAAAAAAACTACATTAGCGTTCTTCGTTGCTGACTGTACAACTTTTACACTATTAAAGAAAAATAGGTTATTTTAAAATAAGTTTGTTATATATATTTTTTTAATATACGATTGTGGAAACGATTCAATGTCAACGCATTCTTAGGGCAACTTCTAAACCGCCCACTCGCGGTGCGCACGGCCGCATAAACAGACTGTAAAAGACCTGTGGTGATGACAGGTAGTGTTGCCGAAATATCGATAGTCGATTCATCGAGGTTTTTTTTTAATATCTAGTAATCTTAATGGCCTATCGATACTATACTGAGATGTTACGATAATTTAAATTCACAATACTATCACTAGTATTCCTCGATACCGCTTAAAACAACTATTCGTTGTTTTAATAAGTGTTTTATTTAATTTTTTGAAAAATAAAAAAAAAATATGCTAATGAAATAAATATGCGGTTCGGGCTGTTGATATAATCACTATCGTACGTAACCGATATTATGAGCTGGGCAAGAAACGGCGGAGGAAAATAGTTTTTAATATTATTAGGAACATTTTTTGTTTGTTTTTACTATCTAACATAGTTTTAAGTACGTACCGATTTATTTTTGGACCTTTTTGTAGTATGTAGTATATTTTGATGCGGAGAGCGGAGGACCGGGTGTGGTGGCGTTCATTGGGGAAGGCCTATGTCCAGCAGTGGACGTCTAAGGGCTGATATGATGATGATGTAGTATAATAAATAAATGATATTTAAAATTATGTATTTTTGCAAAACACTAACGATGTTTCCGTCCGACTACACTAGAAACATCGTGTTTCCATTTGAAAGACCAGAAAAGGTCACGTAAAAACAATCCCGCTTCCGCGGAATAACCCTTTGTTTACCGTCGTTATAAGATAAGCTGTTTGTTTTTAATCCAACATGATAAAAGGGTTTGTATGTTTGTACGTTTGTGTTTTAATTAGGATTCTGTCAAAATGGAAATCATTTTAACGAAACTTCACTAAAGGTCCCTACTAAAAACATCGTGTTATTTGGACAGTTTTTCGAGGAAGTTTAAGTACATGAATCATCAAGCTACCAAAAACGGGCACCGAGCAGTAAACCAGCTTTAAGAAAACACACGTTTTCCACGAATATGCGTCCGAAGGAGCAGACCATAACTAGTTTGAAGAAATATTCTAGGAATGTCGACAAATCTATACAAACACCACTATTACTGAAAAATAAACTTCTCCAATACTGGATTAGTAGGTCTGATACTAGTTACAATAAATATAATTTAGGTCTGTGTAGTATCCGGAAAGTACCACTTACGTCTTGCTGTGGATGTCGAAGGAAGTAGTATGGGTGTGGTCTGTGCATAAAACTTTGCATACTGCAATTATTAACCTGCCCGAAGCTGGCTGACCTCGGCGTGGTGAGTAGGGCAGAAATCTGACATTTTCTTGAGAGAGACCTTAATGGATTTCTTAGCTGTTGATAATATTGGTTACATTATTACGTGGACACTGACAGTGGGACTAGTTCAAAAACTCAAGGTCGCTCAGCGGACTATGGAAACAGCTATGCTCGGAGTTTCTCTAAGGGACAGGATCCGAAATGAGGTGATTCGTCAGAAAACTAAAGTCTTCGACATAGCTAGAAGAGTTAGTACGCTAAAGTGGCAGTGGGCTGGTCATATCTGTCTGAGAACCGATTACCGCTTGGGTAAACGAGTTCTCGACTGGTATTCAAGCGTAGTGTGGGACGCCCCCTGGCTAGATGAAGCGACGATCTGCGTAAGGAGGCTGGCAGTGACTGGATGAGAAGAATCGAAGATCGGGTTCAGTCACCTTGGAAGAGGCCTATGTCCGACAGTGGACTCTTTCAGGCTGATGACGATGATGATATTATTACATGGTGATGTTAGGTTTAGTATGTAAAACCGCTGTGAAATTAAATTTCAAACCATAAAGGTTCAATACGATACTAAAAGTAACAACTAAGGAGCTAACGACAACGATCTATGGAGGACGTCAGTCATAGTCCACTAGTCACCATGTGGAATTGTGGACATTTATCAAAGGCCGCAAGTTTAACAATAGTTCGTTAGGATCAGGAATTCCTTAATCCTTGACTGGTGACATGACAGGATGTCATATTGTCTGTTACGTTTAGGGTAAGGAATAAGGAGAATGCGATAATGTTAGTAGTTATTTATGTCAAGTCAATGTCCAAATGACAATGCCCTCCAGACATTCGATGCTAACGAAGCTGAATTAGATTTCCGTGGTGGCGGCCATTACGTAACAAGTGTTAGATTATTTGGCTTTCGGTCTCAGGTGAATTAGCTGTTTCTAACTATACACACTCTAGCAAACCCCTGCGACCTTATGCGTATTAAAAAGTACCCTATATGTTATGTGACCACTTTACAAAGCTTCATCAAAATTCGTTTAGCCGTTATGGCGTGACTGAGCAACAAAATAATTAACCGATATCCCACACTTTTGGATATAACATTACGCCGGCTACACGTATAAACCTACAAACCTAGCTGACGATTAGTTGAATTAGGTAGACAAAGCCATAAGAATAGTTTATTACTTGTTATACCTTATACTTTACTGGTAAATTTCTCAATCTTCCTGTGGGTATCGGCAATGGGACTAAGGGATCTCCTATCCGCCTTCCAAGCATGGTGATTTCGCCAAATCCTCCAATGGACAGCCCGTCAAAATTGGCTTTATATTGGGGGGGCTTATGTTTAGTAGTGGACGTATTTCAGCTGATGATGCAAACATTCTCACCAGCAGCCGAAAATCTAAACCATTTTGGTACTTATTTGAACTTATCACATTGACGTTACACTTGTCAATTCTCAAGCGTAGTTTTTTCCGAAATCCTTTGCCTTTTTCCAGAGGATGGGGTATACGCAATGCGTTGTGCTCGCGTGTGACAGTATTTGGAACGCACGCCCTTATTGTCGAACACGACGTCAGACCTTCCCTACAGAGCGCCACCACACCTGGTCATCCGCCTTCCTCCTCTGTCCAGTAGAGTAAGCAGCGGGATATGGTCAGCAGTAGGACGCATGGAATGTACATCTGATTTGAATCATTTCAAAAATAGCACGTAAGTAGGTGTAACCACAATTAGCCACAAATTACTTAACAGTTACGTTGATTCTTATTGAAGTTAGTTTTGACTCCGAACAATCTAACGTCAATTTTCATTTGAGCAATTATTTCTTAGAACTACATACGAGGAACTAAATGAAGAACGAGATCCAGATCTTTCTAAGAAACCGTTTATTTGTTATAACATCATCAATTAGTCGACAACATTAGATGTGAAGCCCGCACTTTGAGACTCTTTTCTTTGCGACTATTTATTACGAACTAAGGCACCGCATCTGATGATGCTCATTAATACATGCATTGATGTTAGCAGCAATGTCAGCAGCAATGGTTACGGACCCAATACCTGAATCCTTTTACCAGTAAAATATCAACAGCCGAAATACGTCCACTGATTAACATGAGCCTCCCCAATAGAATGCCACCTTTGACGGGCCGTCCATTGAGGGGTTTGCCATAATCACCACAGTTTGGAAAGCGGATTGGTGATCACAGTAATGATCTTAATATACACAGGAGAACGCTGCTGCACGTTCCTGGTGCAATCCCTTAGTGGCCTTGGCCTTACGATATATCAATTTCAGATGAGTATTTATCATACAGTATATAATATTTAATTTTACCAGACG
Organism: Esperia sulphurella; assembly: GCA_947086405.1. Taxonomy (NCBI): domain Eukaryota; kingdom Metazoa; phylum Arthropoda; class Insecta; order Lepidoptera; family Oecophoridae; genus Esperia; species Esperia sulphurella. The sequence goes on along the minus strand of OX352281.1, from coordinate 4,699,100 downwards.
GCTTTATCGTCAGCTATGTGGAGTTTTTTAATCTTTTTATAATCCGCCCGCGTCACGGTTGACGCACTTTGAGGATGGAAAAAAAATTACGCGTCTAAAATAAGTGTTCAGTGAAGTGTCCAAAGGGGACAGTAATGGGATGGTGGGAGGAACGGTGGGAAAGAGTGGGACGGTAGAGAGAGTCCATGTGCACTTCTGTAATAGTCTCCTAGGAATAGAACTCTATTATTAGTGTTAAAGATCGTCGATGGCGGAGACGGGAAGGACGGCCTGTTATATCGAGTGGTCCAAGTTCGATCCCTAGTCATGCCATGTAAAAAAAATCTTTATTGAGCAGAAATATAATCACTAAATTAGATGTAGCCCTGGCTCCCAAAATAGGATGTCTCGTTGTCAGTCTGGAGCCAAAAGATATGCCACAAGATTTTGTCGAAACGTTCACTCATCTATCACCCCCAATCTTCCCGGAGGTGTCATCTAGGCGTCTAAAGGATTGCACCAGGGACGAGCAGCGTTCTCCTACGTGTATTAAAATCATTACTGCGATCACTAAACCGCTTGTCTAGTGTGGCGATTATGCCAAATCCCCCAAAGTACAGCCCATCAATTGTGGTAGTGGCATTCCTTTGAGGAGGCTCATGTTCAGCAGTGAACGTATTTAGGCTGATGATAAAGTCATGCAGGTCTCTGCGGTGACCACTTACCATCAGGGATTATACTGGATTAATCCTTGCATGACATCCACTGGAAGACTGTAAGTGGTACGTAATATTCTGTCCTCACCTCATGACAAAACCGGAACACAGCATGCACACTGTTTGGTGACCGAAATAGGGTAACGATTAGCATCGAATTCCACATAACAAAAACAAAACAACAGATTCTCCAAACAATAAACTAGGATCTCCTTCAAATCGCCTACTATCAAAAATATCTCCCACAGACCGAGACCAATCTTGTTTTATTTATGTTTATTACAAAGCGACTTTGAATAAATGAAAACAAAAAGCGATTTCCGTCTCAGAGGACACTGGTTTTTTTCGGTACGATACTTCCGTCAGACAGTACTATTAACAATAGTTGAGTTTATAGTTCAAAAACCATTGGACAGTTTTTTATGCAGTTATAATATAGATATATATATCATCATCAGCCTAAATACGTCCACTGCTGGACATAGGCCTCCCCAATAGAATACCACTTTTGGTAAGTTGTCCATTGGGGGATTTGCCATAATCACCACGCTTGGCAGGCGGATTGGTGATCGCAGTAATGATCTTAACATACACACACAGGAGAACGTTGCTGCCCGTCTCTGGTGCAATCCCTTAGTCGCCTTGACGACACCCACGGGGAAAGATAGGGGTGGCCCTATTCTAAGCCGGGAACCACACGGCAAATATATATATATATATATATTTAAATATAATATTGTGGGGACATCACACACAAGCCCATCTGATCCCAAACTAGGCAGAGCCTGTAATGTGGGTTTGTTTTGTGATTAAAAAAGTTTATACCAACACCGCATTCGTTTCTCCTACTAGTGTTATAAACTGTTTAAATGATTCATCATCAGGTTATTTTTGTCTCCACTGCAGGAGCACAACCCTCTCTCATCTGCCGGAGACAGACGGAGGGTTTGGCCTACACTCCCCGCGCTGGCCAGACGGGGTGGGGAGGCCTGATTGACGTTTTATAATGTATTCCCTTAGTCGCCTTGTACGACATCCACGGGAAGAGTTGGAGTGGTCCTATTCTACTCTACCGGAAACCACACGGCACGTTTAAATGATTTCGTAGTATGTATGTTAATCATCATAATGCATGTCTTAATTGTGTTGAAAAAGATCAATAGCCAACTGTGTAAATACACCAAAACTAAATGCTCCACGACAGAGTTTGTCGCCGCAGTTAATCTTGCACAATTAAGCTTACAAAAAAGTTGGAAATCCCAGATTTCGCGCTAAAAGAACACAACACGATCTGTTTAGCAAATAATGGACTGACGTAAACGCTAGTTACTAAACCGTGACGGCATAACTTAAACAGATCATGTCATCAGTGGTACTGTAACGTAACCATCTCGGTAACGAAGCACGTAGTTACCGAAGGATCAGTTTCGGTTCAAAACTTTAAGGTATCTCTCGGTCAATACCGAAAGATACTTGAATACAGAACCTACAAATTACGCAATTGCAAATAACTATTTATTTTATTTATTTAACAATTTATTGCACACACAAAATAAAAAACAATAAAAGTAAGAAAATAAAATAAAATGTACAAATGGCAATGTTTAACAGATTTCTGCCAGCCTACTAGCGATAGAGAAAACTTCGACTAATATTTCATTATCAGCTGAAATACGTTCACTGCTGAACATAAGCCTCCCCAACAGAATGACACTTTTGGTGGGCTGTTCATTGGGGGGTTTGGCTTAATCACCACGCTTGACAGACGAGTTGGTGATCGTAGTAATAATTTTAATATACATTGGAGAACGCTGCTACTAAATCTTTGGTGCAATCCGTTACGTCTAGGGTTGCCAGGTATTAATACGGCGAAGCCTGACTGGGCAGGCAGTTTACCGGACTTTTCGATATCAAGGCCGGACACTCTAAAAGCCAACGATTTTAGAACTCCATCCGACTCGATTGACTCGTGCATGAGCCGTGAGATGGCGACTCGATTAACTCGTGCTCGTGCACGAGCCGCGAGATGGCCCAAGATGTAAAAACCTAACAAAAACCGGACGGACCGGACACTGGCGAATTTGGCCGGACAAACATGCAAAAAGCCTGACCCTGTCCGGCTTTATCCGGACGTCTGGCAACCCTAGTTACGTCGCCTTAATGACACCCACAGGAAGATTGGGACTGGGCTTATTCTAAGCCGGTAACTACTCGGCATTTATATTTGTGACGCCAAAACAGAACCAAAAAACATTTACACTTTTGCATCTTTAATATTAGTTAGATACGACGCGTGAAGGATTAATTACAAGCAATCTACTTATCAATCAAACTGATTGCCACCGTTGCAGAAGTTAATAAAAACTTATTATTGCTAAACGCGTTACGATGTGTTTTGTGGTTACGAAGTTATATTTATCAAATACGAGTTGGCATGTTGGAGTGTCATCTCTAGTGATGGTAAATTCTCGAGAATATTCTCCTTTCATGAGAACTTAAAAGTGAAGCCACTTTTCCCTACGATTACCAATTATAGGTGTTTATGTACGAGTATATAATAGTAATATCATCAGTCTGCATATTACGGTTATATACATAACACATATAAGTTGCATTGGTAATCGTAGGGAAAAGTGGCTTCACTTAAGTTCTCATAAATTCTCGACTAGAAGAATGTGAGTATGCCCAGGAATTACACGATTTGATTCCCCCATCCCCCTTCCATCACCTGACTACCAGGCGTGATGAGGAACTTCATCCTTATGTAGTAGACATACCACGCCCTCGCACGAAGCGTTTTACTACCTCGTTCATAATGCGAACTGCTTAGGAGTGGAACTTCCTGCCACCTTGGGTATTTCCGGACAAGTACAATTTGGATCTTTTTAAAGGAAGAGTAAATAGGCATCTTCTGGGTAAGCGCGCTCCACCTTAGGCATCATCATCACTTACCATCAGGTGAGATTGAGGTCAAGCGCAAACACATCAACAATAAAAAAAAATGTTCTCGGGAATTTACCATCACTGGTCATCTCCAAGAGAAAGGAGAATCCTAGAACAAGTATATCCTGGTTCAATACGTAAATGGTACTTCTGTTATATTATTCAAGCCGCAGTCTCCAGGCACACCCTCGGCACTGCATACAAGTGAAAAGATTTGATCACCTATTAATACTACTACTACTATAGTAGTACTGCGCAAACTTTGTAGAGCTGGCTGTAAGCTGCGCGAACATAGTCGATCGAGGGAGGGACGATGTTATACGCCAATAACATAAGTGCTTCTCTTTCTAACTTATAGCGTTAATCTATTGGCACCGGTCGATAGCGCGTAGTAACTTTGTACCAGCGGGCGTCGCGACGAGAGCCCAGCCCGGCGGTAGCCTAGTAGTGAGTATGCCAGCCACGCTCTATTTTGCGGGGGATGTTATACTGGCGGGACACGAGTGTCGCTTCTTTATGTAGTAACATTTAGAATTGTCTGCCTTATATAGGAAACGAATCTATCCGATGATATACATTTGAAATGGCATTGTAGGTATAATCCTTACATGAGTAATATATTATTCATTACGACCACGTTCGGCAGACGTGTTGATCATGTTCGATCGATTATCACTAGGGACTAGTTTGGGATAAGACAAGATGTTTGTTTTCGTTTGCTACTTCTACGAAATATAGTGTAAGGTAAATGTTGGCGTTTCGAGCACGGGATTTTGTTGTGCCACCATATTTTAACAGACAACCAATATAGTTTATTTAATTTAAAAACGATTTCTGTCCCAAAGTTGGCAGACCTTTTAAACTCACTGTTTCATTGATAGCGGCTATAAATCAAGTAATGTGCCAAAATCGTGCAGAATTTGCTTCAAGTTTCAAATAGCATTCTTGAAACTACGAAGTTTGTTGACAAACAATCCCCGAACAAACGATGGAACGATGTTTACATAGAGTTTTATCATTCGTTTGATACAGACATGATGGTAAAAGTTCGACACCGCTGTTTTACTGCCAGACTACTTCCAAAATTGTTGTCAGAAACTTAGTAGATTAATAGAAAACACCCAGATCTTTCCGTGGGTGTCGTCAAGGCACACCAGGGACGGGTAGCAGAGTTCTCGTGTGTATATTAAGATCATTGCTGCGACACCAATCCGCATGCCAAGCGTGCTGATTATGTCAAATTCCCCAATAAACAGACCACCAAAAATGACATTGTATTGGGAAGCTTGTTTTCGGCTGGTGATGACCCAGATAGACTGTGAAAGTCAAGAAGAAGAAAGTTTTAGTTCACAATAAACTATTAGGGTCTATCATTTCAACTTGTGGTTACTTCAATTTTCCCGAGAGAATTTATAATTAAATAGTTACAATTCCGGGTACAAATCACATGTGGTTTAAACCCGGAATAGATTATAATAACCAAGCAAAAAACCGAAATTTGTAAAAGGGTACGATTTAAACCTATCTTAAATTCTTAAGCGTTAAAAATGTTATAGGTTTTGAGTCGATAACATATATCTACAATATTCGAATACTGTTGTAATTCCAACCACAAGGTGCAACAATAACTCATTGTTATGTCAACAAAGTAAAGCTAGTACTAGAATTTAAGCAAATCCGTTGAACTGTCGTTGTGTTATAGGCAAACAAAGATATAAACAGATATCACATAAAGTTAAGATTAATATAGTTCTCAGCAAACAGGTTTATTAGTTGATCGATTGTTGGATATTAAGAAATATTAGTTCTAAGTAGAAGTGGAAGTTTTTATTGTTATGTATTGTAAATGTGGTCGCATTCTTATAGCTATACTAGACTTGCTGTTGCCAGACTTCATGGGCGTAAAATTTAAGTCCCATAGGGGTTGCAAAAAATGTTTCTTAATATTTGCCAACGTCATCTGAGGAAACTGGTTGCAAACGTCATGCACAACGTGTTTCGGTAGCGATTTTTGCTGTGTGTTAGTTATGATTCGTGCATGTATTGTATGTATGTATTTATTTACGTACGTAGCAGGCCGCTGTATAACTAAGAAACATCTGCACCGATTGAACTGAAGTTTGCAAAATACGAGCCATGACATTGGCTATGTGTTGGCAAAATTTCATGAAGATCGGTTCAATAGTCGGGCCGTGAAAGCGTAATAAATATACCAGTGAAAGCGTAATAAATATTTAGTTAGAATATGCTTATACATACAGGGGCGTTCAAAATATTCTCGGTATTCGAATGAAGACAAACAAGTACGAAAAGTTTGATATTTTTATTTTTCAATATACTCCCTATGTTAATACACTTAAAAGATCGATCAATTATTTTTTTTAATCCCTCATAATAATATTTTTTATCCTTGGTGTAAAAATGCTCGTCCACTGCCCCCTTCAACGCTTCATCGTCAGAAAATCGATTTCCACGCAGATCCTCTTTGAGATTGGGGAACAAAAAGAAGTCGCTGGGGGCTAAGTCCGGACTATACGGTGGATGAGTTATAGTTCCAAACCCACATTCAGCAATAGCTGCCTTGGCAATATGAGCAGTATGGACAGGGGCGTTGTCATGCAGAAGCAGAACACCTTTGGTTAACTTTCCTCGCCTCTTTTCTTTGATTGCATCCCTTAATTGACGTAGAATGTTTGCGTAGTACTGTCCTGTGATATTTACACCTTTTTCTTTATAATCGATTAACAATACTCCTTCACAATCCCAAAATATTGTTGCCATAACCTTGCCAGCGGAAGGGACGACCTTGAACTTCTTGGGATGAGCTGAACCCTTAATGTGCCACTGCATGGACTCCTGTTTACTCTCTGGGTCATAATGATGAACCCAGGTTTGATCTCCAGTAACTATTTTTTGCAGCACCTCATCAGGATTTTCGCCACACAGGTCAATAAAATCGGAACAACAAGCTGCACGCATATCTTTTTGAAGCCGAGTCAGCATTCGCGGAACCCATCTTGCACTCACTTTTGACATATTAAGATGGTCATGGATAATATCATGTACGGTACCAATAGAAAGATTGATTACTTGAGCTATTGATTTTATCTTCACTCGACCATCTTCCAATATAAGGTTTTCCACCTGATCAATATTTTCTTGTGAAGTAGCTACTACAGGCCGGCCAGGTCTAGGGTCATCTTTAATACTCTCCCTGCCACGTTTGAATTCGCTTGACCACTTTTGAATGGTAGATAAAGAAGGAGCAGACTCACGGTAAACACAATCCATTTCCTCTTTTATGGTTTTTTGATTTTTACCCTGTTTTGTCAAGAATTTTATGACGGAACGATGTTCTAATTTCGTTAACATTGTTAATTCACTCATAGTGTTCATGTTTGTTCAGAAATTGCAGAAAAACAAAAGAACATCTCGGTTTGAATTATACTTTTTTTTTAGTCAACGAATGAACCTTAGCAGCCAGTAACAAAACAAATTCAAAAAGAGGTTGTAAGATATCAATACCGAGAATATTTTGAACGCCCCTCGTATATATGTAAAATGCCTAGCAATGAGGGCAATTAGAGGCAAGCAAAAGGTATTCCAGGAATTCTAACTTTAAAGTATAGTTTCTTCAGTTTGGTGCTGGTGCACATTGTGTACAACGATGTAAACATTGAGTACTTTTATATAGATAGATGTTCTTGAAAGAACAAACATGTCACACACACTACACAGTTTCAATGGAAATGACCATAACAAACACGGATGTCATACATCATCATCAACTGCAATAAAATAATATACTGTAGCAAGATTTCTAAGGTGCAGAAATTTAAACGCAGAGAAAGTAAATGGAGCTGAGATGTCGTAGAGAATCGTGAACATGATTTAAGACTTAGAGAGGCGACAGACGAGGACAGTAATGTCTTTTAATGTGTTGTCCATTAACAGGCGAAGACAATAGAACATTAAATAGATGCCTAATTAAATATTCATTTAGTTTGACCTGTTCAATTTACTACCTAATAGGGTTCGAAATGCAAAGATAGAAACTGATGAACGAAGTTAAAATTTTCTGTAAGGAGTTCTGAATCGTTACCAAGTCAGCTGAACTGCAGTTATACAATTCGTAGTAACTAGTAATGTTCGATTTTGGGCATATCGAAGAATCCTACTACTGTAATGATTTATTTTAAAATGTATTTTGTTCAATATTATCAATCTACAAACTGTAAAGCATGCAATGGAGTCAGTATCGAATATACTTTTTATATTTTAACATTAAAATTCAACGAATCCCTTGTGGACTATAAAGTTGTCCGAACAGTCGATTTTACTGATCGGGACATCTCTAATCGAAACTATTAACTTATCTATTTCAGTCGCCGTCGCCGTCGATTTGACAGTAATCATTTTAATTTTAATAGTCATGAAAAAAGTAAAACCTTAAGAATATACTTGACAATGGGGCTTTGTTAATCACAGGACAGACATATGGATAAGAAAGGTGGAGAATCATAGAAGACCAAGAATAATGGACACTAACGAAAATGATTATGACGATCGAAAGAATAAATGAAAAGAATGAATTACAAGACCCCAAAAATGTTAGAGTAGAAAAAAATAACTTTTTTTAGAACAGATTTATTAAGAGATACAGAGATTACCTATATAAAATATACAATTTGATCTACTACGATTTCTTATTGACGAAAAAAGGTTTATTTACTTCATTATTTTTGATCAGAGACGACAAACGATTTTCTAAATAATTGCAAATTTAACGACACGAAGTGACATCATATGCTACATTTATAGAGATTACTTTATTAGCTATCAAAATGAATAATTACAAACCGTAAATTAATCTGATAGCAAAAGGATAACCATCTCGAGACTAAATTGAACACGAAAGAGAGTTTCATGGATGTCTATAAAATTCCAGTTTAATCATTATTCAAGACTTTTGATATTATAATGATTTCCGCCACACTAAATGCAAATATAGAATCTTTATCGAACACTGAATTGAAAGTCTGTATTTTATCTTTCGCATATATACCTACGCAATAATTAATAACAAAATATCAATAAAGACGTATTTTTAGGAGGACAGTTCTAGAAGTACAACAAATACTTGACCTACATTGAAGAATTAAAATTATTTTGGTTCGCCGGCTTATCTGTTCAGTGATTTAACCTGTCATGGTGACGCGTGAGATGAATTCCTACACATTGATAAACAACTGTGAGAAAATGATAAAATATGTGAGGAATGTACTAATCTAATAGAAGAAGAAAATGAGAGTAAACAGAAGTCGATAAATCTATACACAGAAAAGTTTTAAGAGGATCACGACATTAAATAAAAATTCAAGAGCGACGAAATAAAACGAATAACATAGATAATATAAAGAATAGCGTTGGTGGTACAGTGTGGAAGACAGCCTTCTTTATAATCAATTCATTAATAGGAGAAATCGTGCAAAGTTTCTTATCATATTAATTTACAAGGCTAATACAGAGTTATATACTACATCACAGTAAGAAATAAGTATCTGCTGGCATAATAGAATAAAACATAAAACTCTTTAACCCGACATAATACTGACCAACTCTCTGAATCGAATAAACAAGAAACACATAAGTTGATAAAACACGACTAAAAGTCAATGTAAGGCACATGAACAAGGCAAAGACAATGAAAATACATGGCTGAATGTGTGTAATTATGAAACTGAAGCGTGTCCGTTTCAACATCGGCCAATCAAAACATCGCCATGTCCAATTGGCATTATGTACGCGCGGTGGCAATAAAACAAATGACATTACAGTGTTAGTAGACTTTGCGAAAGTCTATTGTTCCTAAAAAATAAAAGTAATAACAATAGACTACCTCAGTATAAGTAAAAGTATAGAAGAGGCATCAGGAGCGGATATTAAGTTGAAAGGGAAGTAGGATTATATAATACGGTGTTGTACGTTCTCAAGTCGTTACCAAAATTAAGTTAAGAGCAGCAGTGGTAAAATCGGAGTGGACACATGTTTAAATATTGTTCAAGTGCGAATTTATTAACTTCAATATTTTTAATTTTGCTAAAAATATGGATTTTATGTAGAAAATTAAAACTAAGGTATAGATAACAGTTTCCGCATAATCCTTCAAAGTTGCAGCTGGCACAATATTCAAGGTGGTTTCCTGCATATTAGGCTTTACAGCTTCCTACTGATAGATTCAATGCACATGATTCATTACAAACTGAGACTACCATAAAAAGACCTAGTCAATTAAACCACGGAGAACAAAACAGATGATCCAGATAGGAAGAATTGTAGCAGAGCATATTAAAAAGATTCAACATCTAGAAACTCGGAGCAATCACGAATAATAATTACAAACACAATTACTGCAATTCAAACCGATATAAAAAAGAGTCAACGCGCGTGACGAACTCCGATGGAAAAAACACTTGTTATCCTCTACAGCAACACTGTATTCACCTTGGTTAGTCCCAAGTGTTTTAACACAAAAATATTTGTTTAAGCACTGACTTCACTACACCACCGAATTCGACTGTCGAGTAATGTTCGATATTATCGCGGATTTGTGATCGAGAAACGCGTGCGGCCCATTCGGACGGCCATGAGCGACTGGCTGCACGCATGCGCTGAAGCGTCGCGACGCTTGATCAAGCCTTGGGAGAAAGCAAGACTCCTGCGCATACAACGGCACAGTTTTCCAACGCATCAATATCCAGCGCTGTTTTTGCTCTTTTCTCCAATGCTTTCTACAATGAAAATATGGTCAGTTTCTTTGCTTGATGGATATCAAACGTTGATAGGGGAAAAGCTGATCCGACAGGTAATGCGCTAATTAATCACTTAATACAGCTTCAATAGGATATGTACTGTCATACGTGTCTGCCATCTGCTCTTCCGTTTCCAGGTTATAAGCTCTGAAGCCGCACAACTATTGCCATATGTGAATACAAACAAACGTCCGCCCGTGCGTCATGTTTAACAAAATACTCTGGAACACCTGTTTCTTGCCAACAATAGGAGTGCTTCAAGGTGTTTTTTGACCGAAGGTCAATGGCACAGGTAACAATGATGATAATACACCCATTGCTTTACACATTAATGATATTGCTTGTCATGATAGTGTAATTATGTTACTTACCACTATCAGAGAAACCTAAAAAAAACTAGCATTAGAGATGCTGACGTACCTGCAACAAGAAAACATATTTTTAGTTAAAGACATAATGTACATGACGAATAAATATTGTATAAAATATTGACCGCCTCGTTGGCTTAATGGCTTGGTCATTGGACTCTAGCGCCAGAGGTCGTGGACTCGATTTCTACTGGGGACAGACAACTTTGTAGAATTTGTAAAATCTGACTTTAAAGAAAAAAAAAGTAATATTAAACGACAAGATCGATTTAAGGGGTCAGAATGATAAAGGTCCAATTGATTATTTATTATTATTATTTATTTAATACTTTATTGTACACATAAACATACAAAGAAAATAAAATTATACAAAAATTATGTTATGTATTTGGGCCCTTCTTATTCTGACCCCTTTACATGTGTAAAAATGCGTGTACATTCTATTTTCTACCCACTCATAAAATAGTATAATGTTAAATAACAAATGCTCAATGACAAACGTATCCGGCTAACAGACCAATAAATTAAAATAAACATTAATTTTCGAAAAGATCGAATTGACATTCATTCATTAGAGAGGTAAATTAGCCAAACATCCTTCGAATACAAATGATAATAGATCAATTCCAAACTAGACAATTCATTTATTCTATACAAGCGTTTTGTCCCTACTTTGCTTGTGGGTATAGTATTGTATATAAAATTAAAATAAATCTTTTTTCCAAAAACGGAATAGATAAACCCATTAAGTAATTTGAGGTATAAGATCATAGTTTCGAGCTATCGATATTTTTAACCCTATCTATGGCTTTTCAATTGTTCTGCTATGAGAATCCGCGTTCTGTCCTTAACAAAATAAACAGAAGCTCCCGAGAAACTTTATTTTTTATACTATGTATTAATTACTATTACTATAATAATACCCAGATTGATTGACTAATATATCAACGCACAGCTCTTTAGCAAAGAGGTTCCTCTAACTAAACAGAATTAATGACACAGACAACTCTGGATTAAAAAAAAACACCCCTGGGATTGAAATTCTACGCGAGCGGACTCTCAGGCTACAGATAGTATAATATAATAATGGTTAAATCAGCAAATGCAACGGAGATCTATAGATCAGTGAAGGTGCGCGGGCGCAACCCGCAAGGCCGTTTAAGAACCGGTTCAGCTGACCAAATGGGCTGGAGAAATATCGCTTTACTGACCAACATATTATGCTACCCAATCAATCGCCTATTAAAACAAGTTAGAGTATTCAAAATTAGATAGCATTTAGCAGACCTTCGACGTAAAATGTCAGTGTGTAGGCACGCAATGGATTTAGACTCAGATAATTTTTTTTGCGTAATTCGTGGTAGCCTTGTTAATTGTGTTCGCCTTAGGTTGTATAGTCCAGAGTTCAAACATAGGACGTAGCCAACAGTTTTACAGAACATTCATACATATGGTATAAAATAAATTCTAAGGTGTATTATACTAAATTGGTGTCGTGTGGTTCACGGCTTAGAATCCACCCCCAATCTTCCCGTGTGTGTTGTCAAGGCGACTAAGTGATTGCACCAGGGACGGGTAGCAGCGTTCTCCTGTGTATATTAAGATTATTACTGCATCACCAATCCGTCTGCCAAGCTTACAGCAAATCTCTGAATGGACAGCCCACCAAAAGTGACATTTTCTGGGGGAAACTTATGTTTAGCAGTGGACGTATTTCGGCTGATGATTATTCTAAATTGACTAATACGCACTGGGCCTGCGTGGTGGACTATGGCACATACATCCATGTACTGAGGGTAGGCTGTTACCCAACAGTGGGACAAATCAGCCAATTCTCTGGCTACGTATCTCTGTCACCAGTAACGTTTTTATGGGACTATTACAAAAAAATCATTGTACAAAAACCATACGCTCAATAATTCCAGTAAAACCAGGTTATGTACATCAGCGCGCTGAATTGGTGCGTATGCAAGGTCAACAACGACACAGAAGAACAATTAGCAGTATATCTACTTCTAACAACCGTCACAGATTAAGACACAATCGCTCTTACATTAACATCATTGCCCGTTACGACTTTCAACAATAAAGGCAACAACGAATAAAGGCGTTAAAGTAACTTTTGAAGATCGAACCGCAATCGTCCACTGCTGGATCAGGCTTCTCTGAATATAATAAAAGGTTTACGTTCTAATAACCACGCTGAGTTGGTGATCGCAGTAAAATCACCTGGATTTGTCCTTTAGCAGCCTTGCACCTTTAGGAAGACTGAGAGTGTTGCCTTTCGGTTCCAGTTACCCCACTCAGTTGATATACTGTGTAACGGATGTACTGTGCCGCCGGCGCCGGCGCAGCGGTCTGCGGTCGACCCACTGCTACGGTCACCCCGTTATTATGGTCAGTAGCCGTAACCAGATGGTACGGCTAGTTGGAACAGGTGCTACTCTATCCGTGATACTAATAGATTTAATTAGTATTAAAGTGCAAAGCGGATGGACAGAGAAAATAAAAATATGTAAGTTACGAACAGACGACTGAAACACGTCATGATTAAACTTATATTAGGGCAGTTACAAAAATGATTGGTCAGGTTCAACACAAATTGTCTTCTCGCGGATCTCCTAATGTGTATCTATAAAGCGTAGAGATGTAAATAAAGCTAAATCATATAATTTTAAAGTAATGAGGCTCATAGGATAAGTCCCGGATCCCTGGAACTGTTTGAAACCAGCAGGCTTGATTTGTAAGCATTTCGGATAATATCTGTCGATCTTGTACTGTCTAACGGGTCTTGTGACATAATCTGATAAGTGTTTCGTGTCTAACTTTTGTAGTAAGATTTCGGACCCAATCCGTTCTCAAAAACCAAGTGTTTTCAACATCACTTAAATTCTAAACGCTTTTTCAAATTGATACTGTCCTGCGAACTGAATACAAACGACTTTCGGTTTTCGCAACCGATCAAACACCAGCAACAGTTGGCGCGGCCCTCTCACGTCTACAGTTACGTGTCGGACAAACTGACATCAGTAACGAGTTAAGGTCTGCCCACATTTACTGACAGAAATAGCTCAGGCTACATATAATGTAAACTTGGCGTACCTATACACAAGACATATTTGCGAAAATAATTGAGGGTGAAGTGATAGAATGCATTAAATTATTGAAATTTTTGTTCGTTTGTAAAAAATGTTGATTTATAAAAAATACTGTTAGTACTGTCAGTCGACTCGAAGACATTTAACACTATTTTACACACGTTGACATAAAGAAATATTAATATTCCTGACCGGCTCAATATCGACGCAAAAAAGCATAAACGCTGTAACCCATATTGATGTAATTTTTTTTAAAATAAATAAATAGATATGTCAGACATTCACACCAATTATCCAGTTCCAAACTAGGCAGAGCCTGTGCTATGGTTACTAGATAACGGATACACATACTTAAATAAATATATAAACATCCAAGACTTGGGTACAAACATTCATATTCATCAAACGATCATTTGCCCCTAGCGGGATTCAAATTTTTTTTTTCGAAATTGCAAATTCGGAATTAGAAAACAAATCTAAATCGAATGGTCTGGGTCTAGTGTATTTTATATCAGCTACAGAAACACGGAACCTAGACCATTCGACGTAATTTTCTTTCTGATACCGTACCATTTGCAATCAAAAAAAATTATATCGAAGTGAGATATACAGAGTTAATTTTTTTTGCGTCGGCATGAGTTCGCGTCGATAAGTGCGGGGAGACCCTTCCAGGTACCAAGTAACAGTGTTAACTGGGTAACGCGTTACGTGTTCTGTATTCCATATTGAAGACCCCGTTGTAAAATGATAAAACTGGACCTCCGATGGCATGGTTTATTGAGGGACAGATAGCCCGTACCAAAGCGCATGTGAAGTCTACCAACCCGCACTGTGGACTGACCACACGCGTCGTTGAGAGGGTCTACCTGTGTTCCAACAGTGGGGATATATTAATAACAGGCTGTTGATTAAGTAAATACATGAAAGATGGAAAAGAGATTTACTCAGATTAATTCAATTCAATTTATTTATTCCTTAACAAAATACATTGTGTCGGAAACATATTAACATAAGATTTAAAATTTACATGCAATAATAATACAAATAAATTAGATATATATTATTAAACAATGTCAACTGAGAAAAAATAATTACTTAATGTCCTAAAAATTCTTAAATACTATAAAAACATTTGTCAAGTAGGAACTCTTTCAAGCGGCGTTTAAAAACATTTACATTATTAATAATTTTAAATTCATTTGGCAGTTTATTAAATAATTTTACTGTTTGACAACGAGCACTGTGCTGCACAACTCTTAACCTTGTATTAATAGAGTTCAGTAAATCTTTCCTCCTTGTGTGCTGTCTTACACTAGCCTCATCACATCACTTCACCTGTTATTAGACACAGGCCTTTCCAAATCAAAATCCATAAAGGCCACGATGGACAGACGAGTTGGCTCTTGCATTACTGCTCCTCGCATGATGGCGCTACTACCCGTCTTAGATTTTCGGCTTTAGTTAGTTTATATCATATCATCAGGTTATTTTTGTCTCCACTGCAGGAGCACAACCCTCTCTCATCTGCCGGGGACAGACTGAGGATTTGGCCTACACTCCCCGCGCTGGCCAGACGAGTTGGGGAGGCCTGATTGATGTTTTATAATGTATTCCCTTAGTCGCCTTGTACGACATCCACGGGAAGACTTGGAGTGGTCCTATTCTACTCTACCGGAAACCACACGGCATAGATAGTTTAAACGGTCACTATCAAAAAAAATTGTTATGCAAACTCGTCTACTATAGAATGAAACAAGTATCTAGGATAATTCACGATTATATAACACCTAGACCTATACAAATTGTACAAAGTTGTCTGTCCTCGTGAGAATCGAACACACGTTCATTGGCGCTCAAATCCAATGACTAAGCTATTAAGCCAACGAGGCGGTCAAAATTAACTTTGGTGTAGTCGTTTGTTATCAGTCTGTGAGCTGGTCGGTACACCTTAGGTCGTTTATACTGTTGTATAAGCGACGTGTTGCCATTGTGTGGTTGCTAGATATTTATATGTGTGATTGATGATAATAATGAGTAGACTTTTTCCCTACATGCACATAAAGTCGTAGATTTTCTTCTTGGATTGGATCGAAAAGATGTGGAAAACTTCCTGGTACCTCTCACTTAAAACACACACACACACAATCACACTCACACAAATCCACACACTCACACACATCCACACACTCACATACACCCGCACACTCATCACACCCTTATTATTTTGTTTATGTGTTTGTATTAAGTTAAAAATTTATATTTTTAATTGTTAATATTTTCAAAATTGTAGCTATTTGCTCTACTATAGGTTAGTATTACTTCAACTTAGTCGTTATGGGGAAGACACTGACTCCTGAAATACAGTTTACCTAGTTTGGGAGTCAGGGCTTCATAAATAATGTATCATTTTGAAATTAATAAAGTTATGTTTATGTTTTATGCCTTGCAACACAAATCTTATAGGTACATTGTCATTATTGCGATACAGCGAGGTGAGTGCGCTACCGTCTGCGATCCAGTTACGCCGTCCGTCAGCGCAATACATGGCAGGTTTTAATATGCCGCGTTACATAATATTAATCTCATGCTAGAGGTGTACACAGCATACACGTGCGACGTGACACATTTATGTGAAGTCATATTGCTTAAATTGTACTGTCGAGTCAACGTTTACTTCAAACAAGTGTTAAGCATCTAATATTTATATCTCTTATTATAATGCAAGTGTTGATGTTTGCTCAATAACGTCACTACCAGCAAAATTAGAGTGATAGGTCGTATCCTAGAATAAAACATAACAAATCAAGTGTACATGGGAATAACGATGAAAGTTCTAAAACAGTACGGTCTTTATTAAAATAACGAGGTTCTTGCGACTGAATTGATTTTGGATTTTGTGACGATATAAATTAAACTCTATGGATTTGTGACATACATACATAAGGTTATTCCTCTGTACATTTCATTATTTTACTATTGAAAAACATATCAATGCGGTAAATTTGATAAAACACGAGTTGTGAAGTAAATCTAGTTGTACCTCGAATAAAAATCTTCCATTTTTAACAGACTTCAAAAAAGGAGAATATTCTCAATTCAACTGTATGTTTTCTATAAGTTTGTTACGCGATTACTCCGCCAATTATGAATTGATTTTGATGACTTTTTGATGATTATTGTTTAGTAGGTCATACTCCAGAGGTGGCCCCATATACATTTTACCTATATAAAAACAAAAAACTAAATATATATACACAGATGACGTTTTGGTTTGTGATTCTCTTCAGCATAAGATTTTAAAAAACATGTAGGTATAGACTTGAAGTAGTTTTTTTTCATTTCCAAAAATTTACTGTATTAGGGCGTATTGTCTACTATTCATTTCTTTCTTGTTTCTAATCGCGGGGAATCGCCGTGAAGCGACGTTATAGTTTTATTTTTGTAGTGCAGGTATTTTTTCTTTACTTACTGTACTCAACAAGAGATAATGTACTGAGTGTACACAGTCCACCCACTACGGAAATGTTACACAAGTCTCACTCAATAAATGAATTTGCATGTTTATTTGCCGTTTATAAGAACGATAGTTAAACGACGCGTGGTTTATGCAACAGTTTAATAGAGGAAATGTCCGCAGCTATTGGGGCTTCTATAAACCACGCAACCCAACTTTAGGCAATATCAAAACTCTGCGTTACCCCATGTGGCTTTGCCCTCCCTCTAGGGAATGGAACGTAGTAGTTCCTATTGTTTTATCCATAGCACTTAAAAACAATATTAAACTAATTTATAGTTCTTACTGTCAATAACGGATTTCAAAAAATACTCTATATCTATTTTAAAGTCTGTGATTTTGTGTGTGGGGAGGTGTCTGTGTGTACCTGCATCTCAAGGATCCCATAAAATTTCATTAATATTGTTTCCCAGAATAAATCGCTAAAAGCGGTCACCTGTACATTTCCTGTTTATTTCAGCGATGTATCATGAAACTGGTGTGCAATAAAGCATATTCATTTCTAATTCAATCCTCCGCCCTTATTTAGCCCAATATAGACTTTTAACATATCCCTCCCCTTAAATGAGCTACGTGCTTCATGGAAGGCCCCTGTTTTATTTTATTATAATAAGACAGTTATTTCTTAGAAAGTCAGTCGTTTAAATAAATGGCATTTAACACTTTGTGTTTAGAGATTTAGAGAATTGTAAATTATACTGGAATGTTAATCTGCCATCTGGAACTAATCAAAACATTATGTAGAGCGAAATCTAAGAATCACTAAATAAAAAATGAAATGTATATTTCCAGCCAAATCCAAGAATACGAACGAATATATAAAACTATTCTATGTCCTATTCCAGGACCTAACCTATATGTGTGCCAAGTTTCATCCCGATCCGTCCAGTGGTTGAAGCGTGATTGGGTAACAAACATCAAACATTCGCATTTATAATATTAGTGCGATGGGATGGTTTTGGGACGCCCCGCCGCCAGATGGACCGACGACTTAAGAAGGTGGCCGGAAGCGGCTGGATGCGGAGGGCGGAAGACCGGGTGTGATGGCGTTCATTAGGGAAGGTCTACGTCCAGCAGTGGACGTCTAAGGGCTGACATGATGATGATGATGACTTAAGGAAGTATTATTGTCTTACCTTTTGTATGTGTTATTCCCGGTTCTCAATTATGGAATGCGAGGGTCTAGGTTATGAAATGAAATGCGTACGTACTTGGCACTCGCTATAATAGTACTGAATTCCCTGCCGAGCGGGCGCAGCCGCTTCGTGTCATATACAACTACCCTCAATCTACTAACATCCCTCCAACAATATTTTAATAATTTATCCCATCCTCGTCGCCAAATGTTATTCCCGGTTCTCAATTATGGAATGCGAGGGTCTAGGTTATGAAATGAAATGCGTACGTACTTGGCACTCGCTATAATAGTACTGAATTCCCTGCCGAGCGGGCGCAGCCGCTTCGTGTCATATACAACTACCCTCAATCTACTAACAGTATGTACATTCACATTTTTCTACAGCACAAACGTAATTCACTCTGTATCTACTGACAACTCTTTTTGTTTGAACACGCATTGTTGTCGTTTTACCTTCCTTAGTCTTAATACAACACTTTTAATCCTTAATTTCGATATATTAAAACTTGATCCAAATTTTCGTCATTTAATTTTTTAACTTGCAATGGACAGCTCGTCACAAACACTCGTATCGTAACATAAGATACAATCTATTTCAAAGTAATGACGAGATGTGATTTCAACCTCAGGAAGGGGTCGTTATGATTCTTTTTGGTACAAAGAGACGTTCTAAAACTCCACCCTAACGACTCAAATTAAACATTAAAGCCGCATTGCAAAAACCAATTTACTAATACACTATAAGCAATTAGAAGATGAACTTTTGCTTTTAATACCATTAAAACAATGTCCACCCACAGATCTATCTAATACTATAGACTGAACGACATTGATGGACAAAGCACTAAAAGTGGGCGTATTGCAGACGCAGATATTCCGTGGGCGTTTCCCAACTCTAAATATGGTAATTGATAATACAAACTGACTATTCTGTATTTATACTATTATAAAAAGTACATGGGCAGAGAATACTAAATGTTACTACGTAAAGAAGTAACACTCACCTCCCCCCGCCAGTTTATCGTCGCCCGTAAAACAGAGCACGGCTGGCAGTACGCACTACTGACACTTTCAGTAAAAAAGAGAAGCACTTATGTTGTGGATGTACAGCGTTGTCCCCGTCTTCTCGATTGTGCTGCGTGCAACAGCCAGCCTTACTATTATTTATGCACATACAAAAACCTGTACGAAAGCAGTCCGTAATAGTAGTAAATGATTAAATCTGTTCGCTAATATAATTCAAATAATAGTCATATGAAAACAAAAGCATTTGCGTCTCGAAAACAAATTACATAATACATAGTATTCCGTAGCAGACCGCAAAGTTTACATGGTAATACAAACCAGTCTTTGCTGCTCGTGACCCTTTCATGTACATTTTACCGATACGCAGATAGCGTTAGTGTTTGTATGGGTTGGAATGAAATTTATGGAGTGTCATGTGTGATGTTTGAAGTAATCTCACACATAACTATTTAAACCTGTCTTACACTTAAATCTACTCTCCGGTTGAACAAATGCTATTTTTTACCACGGGAAATATGTAAGAGAACCATCCGTCTTATCGTAGGATTACCGGCCACTTAGATGTGAGGCACCTAATGCGTATGATGGGACTGTCACAGACCGTCACCTAGAGCCTGTGGAGTTGAGAGGACATTCTATACATTTTTAACTACTTATGCATTGTTAACTATAATAAGACGTAGCGTATATACTTTGAAT
This sequence comes from Esperia sulphurella, assembly GCA_947086405.1. Classification (NCBI taxonomy): domain Eukaryota; kingdom Metazoa; phylum Arthropoda; class Insecta; order Lepidoptera; family Oecophoridae; genus Esperia; species Esperia sulphurella. Next base: position 4,678,807 of record OX352281.1, on the reverse strand, counting down.
TAACTGTTACAAAATTGTGAAAGGAAAACGTTTACCTAATGAATATTTAGCTACGGGCAGTCTTTCGTTTAATTTTTTTTTACTGTAACTTTGTAGATAAATAGAGCTGATAATTTAAATAAAACTTAATAATATCTTATAAATTTAAATTTATATTGCATAATTAAGACGATAAGGAAACAATTAAATAAGTTACACCTATACACTTAGCTAATCCTAACTTAGGATTTCTCATACATACATACATACATAATGGTCACTCCTTGGTCCCAGAGGGGTATGCAGAGACGATGTATCGCCACTTCGCGCAATCTAATGTCGCAAAGTGGATTTCCTTTGCCCACTTTTCCCCCGTGATACCCCTTGATGTGATGTGTTGCGAACAACATCGCCGCCTTGTTGAGGTACCACGATTAGCTAGGGAAATAATTGTCCACCTCATCAGAGCCCCGCATGATTCGGTAAGACTAATAGTGGGATTTCACATGTACTATGTAAATTAGAAAGAGACAAGATACTACACCAGCATTAAACCCAGGCCAGGACGAACCTGTCCGCAGTAGGAATAAAACGCACGACCTCTAGCGCTGGAGTCCAATAACCAAGTCACTGAGCTAACAAGGCGGTCAAAACCAACTAAGTATTCAGATTAGGAAAAGCTAGTGTACATACAAAAATCAAATGTAGATGAGGCTTTAAGCTCCATTTACCATTAAAACTACAACATTTAACTGTGGTGGGATTCTAGTGCAGGGTCTGTTTGGGAGGACCTTTGCTTTCAAACCGCAATCCATGTTTCGGCTTAAAGGGTAAATAGAGCACAAGGAAGTCATTAGTGTGGAATAGACCGTGTTCTTTGGTGAGGAATAGACGGTGTCTTAGTGTCCGCTCACATCGGCCTGGTCTGGTCCTGTCGTTTAAAAAAATTAAACCTCAATACATTCTCCAAAGTGGTAGGATCAAGTCAATTTAAAAAAAATCATTCGTGTTCAGCAGGACTTGCACCCGCGGCCAAGCTATTACAGGGCCTGTTCTTACCAACCAAGCGATCGCGACAAGAACTGCTGCGAAGTATCTAAGCCTTCGGAATTTAATGAACTGCACGTACCAGCAGTCTGATCCTGCGAACTCTCTCAGGGACTACAAATATGTGAATGTTTTCGCCAGAATCCCGCTTAGATTCCTACTCCCTGGAGGAAATTGAACCGCTACTTATTTCCTCCGCCTCGAGTTGTTACTAAAGTTACAAAAGTCACCCGAATAAGTTTTCGCATTAAGGTAGAATTTTAGAATAGAAAACATTCTCGTTTATGGCACGAGTTGTAAAGTAGGTTTTAAACTGGCCGATGGAAAACTTTAAGTACTGGCAAGAAAAGGGAGACTTTTATCAAATCACCAAACCTGAAACAAAAAATGTAGGAGATGAGGATTGAACTTTAGGTAAATCATTCGTTATCAGAATCAGTCTATACTTATGAAGTTATAAATAATAACTCCCAGTGTTGGTATTATACCTACCCTCTCAAAATCAAATCAAGTCCTGGTTGGTAGACTACACATACACAATAGAATGACATCAGAAAATTTTCAAATCGGATACTTCGAGTATTGGAGAAATTGAGAAACTTCAGTGAATTTCGTGGTAGGGCTTCTCCTGAAAGTTTAACACATGTGGAGAGTAACATCAACACCAGTGAGTGAATGAGTGAATGAGGTGTCCCAATTATTCCGAGAGCGTGAGGCGCTTGTTATTTTTATATATTCAAAGTCTATTTGTTTTCCCAAGCACGCCATATTGGGGACGCACGCGTTGAGCATAATGATGAGGTTTAGCTTGCTTAAGATATTTAATGCCAAGTTGGTAATATTATAATGCTAGCTCGGATATGAAAGGAATGGAGAAGTGGCATGAGATAACAAGAACACGAGAGTACCGAAAAGTATGAAAAAAGGGGTTCAGCAAGTTAAGACAAACAAAAAGGGGAAAACGAAATTCAGAAAAAACTACCTAGCAATGCAGTGTATTTTTGTGAAAAGATATTAGGCTTGGAGCTTATCATTGAGTTTCAGTACCATCACTTGATGATAAATATATCATATCCGAGAATAATTTGTTTATTAACAAATTATTGATTTGTTAGTCTGAGCTTATCATTGTGTTTCGGTACCATAAAAAAAAGAAAACCGAAGCCTCCTGACACAAGATGATTACAAAGTCTAAACAATAAATAAAAACAATTGACTTCTCCTTAACTGCAGAAACAGAAGCGGCAGCACGTGAAAAGAAAACAACGCTTGCTTATGCAAATGCTTTTATACCTTTCAGTATACTGCTTATTAGAAACAAACATTACACTTGAGTTGCACTGCACACTGTCTCAGACACCTGTTCAAAGAAGGTAACAAAATGTAGTGTTCCGTATTCCTTTCCTGGTTGTGAAATAGCACACGGGTGTACGTTGATGAAAACCATGTAAAAGCTTCAAAGATTTGCCAAAGCGTGGATTAATTAACACACGCGGATGGATAGATCTTTTCATGGCATTAGAGTTACTATGAGTTACAGCCATAGCTGAACTTTTTAACTAAACAATTTGTAGTCCACGCGAGCGGATCCGTGGCTGAAGGCTATAATAATAATTCATTGTGTAATTAATAATGAGAATGGAGCTGAAAGAGACTGGATGGGGAGAGCGGAGGAACGGGTGTAGGGAAATACCTATGTCCAGCAATAGACAGCGATAGGCAGTTTATTTTAGATCCATAAAATAATGATGATTTTTTTACGTGCAATAAAGAGGAATTGAATTGAATGATGAACAATGCTTGAGCAAATAACCTTTATGTGCAATCTTACGACAAATATTTTTGAAAATCAGTCACGAACACATCATACATTTAAAGGGTCACCTGACCTGACACATCCTCCACTCTCAGTAAAAGAATAACTTTACAATAAAGTCCTTATTAAAAATATAATGTCCATTTCGAATTTTCATCACAACCATTCCCCGGGGTTGTTTCCCCGACCTAGAACCTCGAACCAGCAGAATAAGTCGGAACCCACGCAATTTTGCAGCGAACTAAGTGTAATATGCTGCTCAAAAACATTTCTAACCAAAGTAACTTTTTTTATTCCGTAAAAATGCGGGGTGAAATATATGAAAGAGCGTTTTCACATTATAATATGTAAATTAGTTTAATAAGAAAAATATTAATGGGGAAGAACTGCAATAAATGGACAACGCAAAAACGTCAACGTACGTCTTGACTACACTGGTAATATTAAAATTGGCGATCAATTGTACACAAAATGACAATACTGATTAAATGATGACATAACCCATATACTACAAAATCATTTTGATATGGCTATATGTATATATTTCATACAATGTCTATAGAATAAGATTATAGAGTAGAACAATGATTATAGTTTCAATTCAAAATACCATGTCAAGTTTAGCTCTGGACGTCAACAGGTGATATTTTTTGGCACTCGTTGTGTAAAGCAAACAACGAAACATTTAGTAATGAAATCACAACATAAGTAAATAATAGTTTAAACATCTCGATCTGTGTGATATTTAATATCGTCTAATAAAAAATTCGAAGAGCAGCCTCATCAAGTCTGTGACGTCATCGTCGTAGTCAGAAGCAACATTTTAGCCATCCAACCGCCTGGAGTATTTGTGGCGACCGTGGGCGAATTTTCAATGTCTCCCACTTAATTTCAACAAGAGACCACGAAATGGCTACTATAGGCTTTCTGTGTTTGGTTTGCCTAGTTAACAGTCTTGCTATGTGAAATTTATGTTAACAGAAACAAGGTTATATCAACACCAGTAAACCATTTGTAAGGTTTAATAAGTCCTAGCTCAGGTTTCGGTCCATTTGGGTTGGGCAATAGAACAATGGTTTATTGTCACAGAATCTGGTGGTAACTGACAAATATGACGATACATGTTGTTCCAGCCGTAACAGGAGATTTAATTGATTAGAAAAAGAAACGGATAAATGGACCCAGTTACCCCATAATGCCGGCAAGATACAACTTGTAACTATATCGTAGGTGTCAATCGGTACCCAAAGTACGTTTACTTGAACTCAGCTAATCAGCATATTCGTTTACTACCTCATTGGATAGTTGTTTTTCGTGTGGCAAAGTTAAAAGTGGCTTGGGCTGGTTAGACAGAGATCAAAGATAACTTGTTTTGTGCAAAAGAGTATGCAGATCACCAGCCGGATTTGCGGTCGATGTTAATAGATAGCCTTGGTAGCTAGACCCAATTGGCATGGGATCTGACTAAATGGAAACAATATGGGGAGGATTGTAATACAAGATGATTAAGAAGATAAGTTGTTATTAAACGTTACAGACTTTCATGATGAGATAAACTCGTCAGAGATGAAATATCGTATTTTGTAATGCCCTACTTAATAAGTAATGGTTTAGGCGTGAACATACGGTAAGTGACGAATAGGCAAAGATCATCATCAGAAATACGTCCACTGCTGAACATAAGCCTCCCCAACAGAACGCCCTTTTTGATGGGCTGTCCATTGGGGGATTTGCCATAATCGCCAGCTTCGCAGGCAGATTGGTGATGGCAGTAATGATCTTACTATACACGTCCCTGATTCAATCCTTTAGTTGCCTTGACTACACCCACGGGAAGATTAGGGGTGGATCTATTTTAAGTCGGGAACCACACGGCATAGGCAAAGATGATACATGTTAAACCAGTAAATTAAGTCTATTTGCATAATTTTATATCTTAACACCGAATCGAGCAAGAAGACGGCAAAAGAACAAACAAAAATACCTATCGATTAATATATTAGACATTGCGGGTGACCTGATAGGAAACACAAACCTCGCAAAATTATAATTAAGATATATTATGACAACCCAACCTGATAAAGCATAATTTTTCATCATTAAACAAATAAAACCACTAATACAAATGTCAACAAGAGCCAAAGGTCGCCATGTGGCAACACAGGTGAAGGCCTAAGACCTTACGCGATGGTGTTGCCACACACTTGTGGCGATCTCCCCATTCAATGCTGACCATATTAATAGATGCACATTAGACTGCGTGCTAAATTGTGAGGCAATTTGTGATTTAGAGGACACTTTTGCTTTAATGAAGTTGACCTTGCTTCTGAAGTTAGTGTATATGCTTAGATCTTACTGGAGTAGAATTGGAAAAAAAAAACAATATTTATTCTCCACAGAATGTAAAAAATAGACCAGCTGGATTAATGAGTTATTGTTATTGTATATTGTTATACATATAACAATTATATTGTTACAACAAAATCAGGAAATAATTTAAAAGGAATGTTTTTTTACTCGGCAACTATCTAAGCCCTGGCCACTTGTAAAAGAGAAGGCCGCTTCGTGTAAAAAGATATCTTTGAGCAATGGCAAAGAAGGTGCTAAATTGGTTTTTCAGAATTCTATGACTGATGAATTCTAATTCTTCAATAGTAGTCCTTGGGGAAGGATATAGACTAGTATTTTAATTTGACAATAATTTTCGACATTTCCCGCAATATCAACCGTGTCGGCCCACTGTAATTTCTCTCCACCAGTAGGTCTAGAAACCACGTGACTTAATAGTTTAACTGTCGCTATTAAAGACTTCATGGGGTTGTTGGAGTGATTTTCAATTCAAAAATATCGATAGCTCGAAAACTTTACAATAAAGATTGATTTCACTTGTTTTGCTATGAGATTCCGCGCCCTTCATTCATTCATGAGCTTCTGTTTCTCAGTCACTGGATATCCGTCAGACCAGTAAGTGAAACAGAAAGTGCTCCGCGATCTCTCTGGTTGCAAGGTCGACAGACCGGTGACGTCAGAGCACCTGCCCACGTCACGTCCGCCTCCAGATGATTTACGACTCCAGCCGGTACGGAGGCGTCTTGTTTCCCGTTTACGTCTTAGTTTGATGGAATTTAAGTATAATTTGATTATTTAATTAAAAGTTTCTTGAAGTTATATTATTAAGTTGAATTAAAGTGCGGTTATACTAAGGAAAAAGAAAAATATTACTAAGGAAGCGAAACTCACCTCCTCCGGCCCCTCTCCCCCTTCCCCCGTCAGTTTAATGCAAAATGTAGAACGGCGCGTAGTACGAAACAGAAGCACTTATGTGTTGACTAACTTATAGCGTCGATCTCTCGGCGATGCGCCGGTGGATAGCGCGCTGGCGTGGTAACAGCGTCAGCCCAGTAGTGCGTACTACTAGACGTGTTCTAATTTTCGGGTGACGTTAAACTGGCAAGGGAGATGACAGTCGCTTCTTTACGTAGTAATATTAAGTATTCTCTACTATGGTAGACACAACAACATTGCTGTTACGTAACAGCAATCGGTAAGTGAGTGCTGACCATTATGATGGATCCTTATACCGGTGAAATCCATAGTTAGTAACAGATGCATCAGTCCCTAGTAAAATGAAAATACCTACGGTTTTAATTACCCTACTGTCAATACCCGCAAAAATATGTCTAATGCGCTCGACTTAGAGTTGTTATTACTCCGTAGACAGCTCGCGATGTGCGGGCGACGGGCGGTGTCTGATGTGACGCGCAGTGCGCAAAAATGCGTCTAAGGGTCTTGACTTAGGGTTGTTATTTCTCCGTACAGGGGTGAGGACCACGTCGGGGCGGTCCGTAAGTATAAGTACTTATCGCGGTAGGTTCAATTGAGTGACGCAGGCCTGCTAAAGACGGCTTATGTAAACAGGTTACTTAATAAACAATCGTTCCAACTAAACTTTCCAGGCTCCGTTCGTACTACCGTTTTAGTTTCGCATGCCAACTTCGCGGTGTCTACGATTTGCATACCGAAGTAAAAGTGCAATTTGCATTACCGGGGCTTTGAAAGAGAAATTGTGCACCTAATAGTTATGCTTAAGTTACAACACAGATTTTATGTGGTATACATAAAAGATGGTAAACGTTACGTAACAAACCGCGTGGCTACCGGATCCGATATTACCACTCCCAATATTCCCGTGGAAGAGCAGGTGATGGGCTACAGTATCAGCATCATATACGTCCACTTCTGAACATAAGCCTCCCCAATAGAATGTCACTTCTGGTGTGCTGTAGCATTGGGGGATTTGTCATAATCACCCAGCATGCTTAGCAAGCGGATTGAAAGATGACATAAATCTATATTTAAAAAATATAATTAAATTATTGATTCTTTTTGCTTTTGACATTCTGTATTTTATTTTGGGTAAACTAGATTAGAGATACTTTCTGTAATAACATCTGCATACAGCAGAACCTAATAGTAAACAATAAATGATTTCTGATTCTGATTGGTGATCGCTATAATGATCTTAATATACACAGAACGATGTGACGGGCTCTGGCGCCGTCCCTGGACGATACCACACGGGAAGATTAGGGGTGGCATTCTAAGCCGGAGGTCAAATGGCTACACAAACATCGTATGTGCCTTAAAGTCTATATAAGGTCATTCAAAATGAACTACATAAATTTAGAGGGATTTAAACACCGGTTGTATCTATTTATTACGTTAAACACAAAAATATTTTTCAGAAAAAAAAACATTTCTAAACAGTAAGTACTATCATTGCAAAACACTTTTTTCTGTGAGATTGTCGTTTTTTCGTTTATGGTTTGGTTCTCTTGCGTTTACGTTGTAATAACCTAGTATTTTTTTATTTTTAGTTTTTTGTATAGTAGTAACTTATTCTAAAACATGGTAATTTTTTATATTATTAATCATGATGGTTAGACCCTGGAGACGTATATGCCAAAGTTTGTGAAGTTAATTTTAAATGACGATCTATTTCAATATTTCGGGAGAGGTATTTCTCCAACAGTGGACTATTACATACATATAGAGTGTTGTTGTAATTCAAAGCTCTTATATGTACATATTATCTCATGTAAAGGTTAATGTGTATTAACTTGAGACGTTATTCATATAATATAGTTGTCTTCATTAGACTTTCTGAGCACAAAGGGGGCGCTGTATCATCAATTATCGCCCCCACAGTCGTAGCCGTACCATTACGGCAAATAATGGACACCCACGGAAAATTCTAGTAGCATTTGACTATATGACAAGAAAATGTAGGAAACATACGCCCACGTATAGTGGATGGATCCCAGTAGCACCACTCCTAATATTCCTGTGTATGTCGTGCGTGACGTAATAGGTGACTTGAAGATGAAATAAATATTATATTCATATTATTTATTGTTTCATGTAGTTAATAGGGTCTTACATATAATCATAGGCGCTAACATGAACCCTGTAAGGGCACTACAATAGTTTATTTTAATAATAAGAAATTTACAATGACAATTTTACAGGGTTATTAATTAAATTAAATGTAATGCCAAAAAACTTATATATACAGAGTGGAATTGGTGTTATCAATATCAGGCTCTGGAATATGATATAAGAAGATAATTAGCATTGAAAAATGATATTGCTACTGGTATTAGGTTGCCCAGCGCGAAATATAGGTAATATTTTTTGGTGTACGACGGAAGATTCGGTTTAAGTGTCGGCCAAGAATAAGCCGAATCTTCGACTGCGCTGAAACTAAGTGTTCGTTTTAAAACTTGTAACTGTATTTGTTTGTGCAATAAAGTGTATTGAATAAAAAACTATTTTATATTACATACTTTGTTATATTTTTCATTAAACACGAATTAACTAAACCATTATGTAAAACACACTGGATTTCAGCATACAATAGAAATTTTAACAGGTCTAAATAAGTTTCGGTTTAAGCCGAAGATTCGGTTTCGCCTGCAAATCCTGTTTCGGTCGGACACTAATATTTTTATGTTAAACATTGTAAGGTTAAAGGTATAAAGGTTGTCTGGAAGAAATCGCTTAAAGCGATAAGACCGCCTAAATTGTACTGTTTGTAACTTTTATAACTTGTAACTGTATTTGATTGTGCAATAAAGTGTATTGTATTGTATTGATCATGAAAATAAAATAAAAAAGTACCTACATAGCATCAAAACCTTACTTTTACTCTAACTAAAATGTAGATAGGCGAAAGGTGATTGAGAAATTTTTACTACAACTTTTGGAATAAATTTCCGATTACTGCGGGGACAGTTTTTCCTACAGGAAAAATTAACCTAGATTTCAACGGTCGATGAATTAATTTTAAGAGAATATGATTGCATTTCGCGACCGGTACCACCACCATCCCAGCGTGGGGGTGGCTTTACTTGGCAATGGCATCTTACGCTGTGCTTTCTGTACTTTCCACTCCCATTTGCCCAGGCTAGCGTACTTAAGATTAATATTAACTGCGAAAATGGTCGCAGTAACAGTTATGAATAGCCGCCACTTGCAAACTTCGAAACCCTAACTGACTTTGACGGCTCCAAAATGGTTTCTCAACTTTAGGTTGCAATATTTTCTCTCTCGTTTATATTTATTTATAGAGGCTGACCTCTATCGTAGATACTTGATGACGTCACTATGTTGTATGGCTTTGTCTAACCTCATGACAAAGATTGAAATGGTTCCACCGAACATACGTGAGATACGGCTTGACAAAGTTCTAAGAGTTTGTATCGATATATCTAAAGTTTTTAACTCTTTTGGGTTCGTTGCAGTTCGGTAAAAAAAGCCTGTGTGTATACTGTCGCTTCTTGTCATGATGATGATCATCAATCATCATCATATATTTATTATCATCATCAGCGATGATAACGTGACGTGATCGCGGATTTAAAACAGTGATAAAGTCTGACTCACTCACCGACTAAGGTTTGCCGTGAAGTAATTTCAATAGATTCAAAAGTTATATTTTCTATCCTACTTTGAATGGCTCAAGATCTTTGCTTATTTTAAGTTTAAGCTTTAATTTACGGGGACGGTCAATTTCGTTAACTATCATCAACACCGTTGCCTCACATACAGCCTTAATAACACTTGCATAAAGTGGTACTCTCTATAATTGATTTAAGTTACATGAGCGGAAATTGGAAACTAAGGCGGCGCTTATCAAATTTAACGGGGTTTTACTTGTATGCGGGTGAAAAGTGAAAGTTGGGGTTAAATAAAATGGTTAATCGTTAACTGCGGTAGCGCATTAAAATGCGCGGGCGCAACTAGTGTAGTAATAAAGTAAATATATCTGCACACACTGATTATCTCAGATGTGTGTGAGTTACTGTGCCTCCAGTGAAAAACGTAACTTAGAAAATGCTAGTTTTTAGAAGAACAAAGAAATTTGTTGAAAGCGATTCAATGGGTTTTTATGGGCTTGATATGAATATCAAGGCACTATGAACAATTTTCAAGAAAAAAATCAGTACATTATTGTAACACATTTATTTGGTGTCCCGAAAACTAGCATTTTCTAAGTTAGATCTTTTTTCATAGGGTTCGTCACGATGTTTCAATTTTAACAAGCAGATAGCATTTGCTCTCTATTCTTGGTCTTGGTATGATGTACTTTTGTACACTAAAAGAATTTTACTTGAAGAATATACATTACTGATATTTAATTTATATTTTAATATATATATTAATACATTTTAGATGCACTGACTTGCTATTAAACAATTATCTACTGTAAGTATTGTGCATGACGATAACATCTCTAGGTAGATATACGAAAAAGATCTCGATTGATTTATTTTTTCAACTCAAAAATAGTCCTAGTCGATTTTAAAAAAAATTGCGTCTAATAAAAAAGGAGTGGAAAAAAGCGAACGTAAAATAAAATATATTGAATTAAAAAGTTTGGGGAAACATACTCGTACTCACAAATCCAATATAGGATGTAGCAGGTATCGTAGGTTAGAAAAGAAAAAATATTTATTAACTAATATAACATATTTAACATTATATACACATTTATTTATCATTATTATACAAATTATTAATAAGATTACAAAAAATTATTACATTATCTTAAAATTAAGGGGTGGACGATGTTGTGCAAGTGAGAGGTCCCCAACTCAGCGAAGTGCTGCACCCGGAAGGTTAGGTTAGGATTGACGATTAGTGCGTTGTCGAAAAAACCTATTGGTACAGGTCATGCACGACCGGGGATCGAACACGGATCCACTCGACATGGTGTTTCCCTACTGCGCCACTGGTGGTCTGCTAGCACTGCTGCTGTCTAGTCTATAGTCTACTATAGTCTTTTCAAACAAAATGGCGGGACGGTGGCCTCGGTTAGTTTCAAGATTTTCCTCCTAGAGATTTATTTTTTAGTTTGAAAACCAATGCACTAACAACAGATTCCATACATGTATGTATCTTACTCGCGAGTTATACGTTAAAAGGGCCTATTCACAGAGTGGGAAGGACCTTCTGACGTCACGCGCGTCGGAAGTCTCGCGGGAACAATGGCGGCAATATGGATGGCGGTGAGTGATGTCATGCATAGGCGACTGGCGTGTAAGATTTAATAATAAAGCGATGACGTCCACTGCTGGGCATAGGACTTGCACCGTTAGAAATTCTGCCCGTCACCGGGCTGTAATGGTTTGAAAACCAGGGCACAAACAACGAAATAAATAGCAAATGTGTCGCGTTTGTCCAGCGTGGGCTTTTATCCTGCAGCGTAATGGAAAGTCTTTGTCCAACGGTGAACATTGACAGAAAAATTATGTCTATTGGCTATTTTTTTTACAGTATATGTGATTTTTTAATTATTCATTCATCGTCAGCCGAAATACTTCCGTGCTAACATAAGCTTCTCAAATAAAATGCCAATTTTCGTGGACTGGCCATTGGATTTGCCATAATTACCACGCTTGGCAGACGAAATGGTGATCGCAGTAATGATCTAAATATACACAGGAGGATGCTGCTGTCCGTCCATGTTGCAATTACATATACACTTGTCTAATCCCAATTAAGGAATTTCTTCTATGCTATTGTTATTAAACAAGTATTGGACAATTCACAAATATAACATACAGACCGGGACCAGCTTGTACAAATTGTACAAAGTTGTCTGTCCCCAGAAGAAATAAAACCCACGACCTCTGGCACACGAGTCCAATGACCAAGCCACTAGGACAACGAGGCGGTCCGATAATTTGATATTCTATACAGGGTTACAGGAAAAGTCGTGCTAGATCCCTTAAGGGTGTGGAGCACCCATCATTTCTGACTTATTTCACTATGAAACACCCTACCCTAAACTTAACCCTTTTCGAGATATTCGACTTTTAATTTTTTTATTGAAAATTGCTGATTTTTAGGTTACTACATTTATTTTTGTTTATTTTGTGTATCTTATTATTATTATTATTGCATTTTTACATGTGTAGTAAGATGCTTTAGGACGTCAATCATTAAAATAGTGCACAAGTTATTTGAATAGACCGTAGTAGACAAGTGAAAGAAAAGAAATAAAAAACATATTAGAAAGTTTATTTTTCTCTAAGGGATATCTAAAAAAAATATTATGGTAATTGTTCGGCAGATGTTTTTTAAAATATCTACGGTTCATCAGCTATCTAACGAGGTGTAACAATCTAGGGTTTGTATTACATTTCGTGGAAAAAAAGTAGTTGGGACGCTCCAGGTAGCAGTTCTAACGGTCCCACGCCTATTGTCCTTCAAGTTAAGACGCACCGTGCGAGCGAGACAAGTGACGATTTATGTAGGTACGAATGAAAGAAAAAATGTGTAGACACCGGCTAGGACTGGGAATACAACCGGAAACATTGTTTTGGCTGTCAGTCTGCTTTTGAGCGGATCCGACTACTTCCACTAATATTGTTGCCCGTGATCTGGGGCTTTCGCAATGGAGAGTGTGGTTTACAGTGCATACTGCTGGCCTATACCCGTACCATTACACGCCAGTACACGTTATTGAAGAAGGGGACCCCGCGAGAAGATTGGACTTTTGCAGATTTATGCTAAATGCTGATGTAGAAGACCCAGATTTTTTAAGAAATATCTTGTGGACGGATGAGTCCAAATTTGATAAAGATGGCATAACTAACTATCACAACGCCCATTACTGGGCCCTAAAAGAACTAAGGAATCCCAATAAGAAAAGAGTGAAGGGGTCCCAACGAAGATTCAGCGTGAATGTGTGGATGGGCATTATCTCCAATCATTTGATTGGACCTTACTTTCTCCCGGATAATCTAAACGGGGAAAGCTACGAAAATTTCCTGAGAGCAGACTTGAGTGATTTGCTGGATGATCTGCCACTCAACCTGATCAGGGACATGTGGTTCCAACACGATGGCTGCCCTGCCCATTTCAGGAGAAGTGTCAGAGACTGGCTGGACACAAATTATCCAAACAAATGGATTGGACGAGGTGGGCCATTGCCATGGCCAGCAAGAAGTCCGGACCTAACCCCCATGGATTTTCATGTGTGGGGCTGTATGAAAAGTCTCGTGTACAGCGAGCCGAATCCAGTTTCGTCTGTGGAAGACTTAAGAGAAAGGATTGTGGATGCAGCAAATAAAATGAGGACCACATTGACCACTGAAGACCGGTCTCCGTAGAAGGATGCGACAATGTATTAGAAATAGAGGCGGCCATGTTGAACATGAACTGTAGAAAAAGAAAAAGTTGTGAGAAAACCTTTAATAAATGGCATTTCATGCTTACCTATTGTTTTATTTTACTTTTTAGGGCTAAGTATACATTTTCTTCTCCACTGTCGCCTATGAAACTAAATTTTTTTGAATGCATTTGAATAAAACCCTACATTATTATACCTCGTTAGATAGCTGATGAACCGTAGATATTTTAAAAAACATCTGCCGAACAATTACCATAATATTTTTTTTAGATATCCCTTAGAGAAAAATAAACTTTCTAATATGTTTTTTATTTCTTTTCTTTCACTTGTCTACTACGGTCTATTCAAATAACTTGTGCACTATTTTAATGATTGACGTCCTAAAGCATCTTACTACACATGTAAAAATGCAATAATAATAATAATAAGATACACAAAATAAACAAAAATAAATGTAGTAGCCTAAAAATCAGCAATTTTCAATAAAAAAATTAAAAGTCGAATATCTCGAAAAGGGTTAAGTTTAGGGTAGGGTGTTTCATAGTGAAATAAGTCAGAAATGATGGGTGCTCCACACCCTTAAGGGATCTAGCACGACTTTTCCTGTAACCCTGTATAACATAATAGTTTTAAGATACATAATTTTCTTTATATAAAAAAGGATGAACCGGCCTTCAGCCCCTAACTTGCGGCAACTTCCAATTCGTGGAATGAGAGGTCCCCCGCCCGACGAACTGTCGAGCTTTTCAAAGGATCCCACAAGACATAGGCACACCCTTTGTTTGTTCGGAAACAGTTGTTATTTATATACGGGACTTGTGGGATGCGTTGTACGTGTGCCGAACTACCTCGTACTGTACAGGTGTTTCTAAACGGGCAATACTTTTTATTGCAATGTGTGACTATCAGTGCTACATTTACTGCAGCTTATGTCTGGAAAATTTATATATCTCGGCAATATATTTGCAATATGGCCCATGGCCTACACACATAAATCCTTTATAGCTAGAACGGTGAAGTAGCGCGACACGCGTGCCAGCAATGAGCAATATATTGCAAATACTATCAAACGCTTACTCCTGTCGCGCTGAGTCAAGGTCGGGTAAATATAGACAAAAAATCTTCAAAAATGCCATATTGCGCGGTTTTGAACTGCATAACTGTATCTCCTTACTAGAAACGTAGCCGAGAGACATAAAAAGTGCATAGGAAAATAAGCAGGCGCGGAACTGTAGCAAACAAACTTTCTATCTTGATAGAAATTCTGTGGAGTACACAGTTGGGCAACAATGGTTAACGAAATCATCGCGTCACTTACGGTAAATTTAAAGTCGCATCAGAAAGGGAATATCCAATAGAAGCTATATAATGTGTAGAAAAAAAAGATAAAATTGTTTCTTTTTTCTCACCTGTCATCCTGCAAGTGCTTCAATTCACTAAGCTCCAAATCCCGTCTTAAGTTGGACACCTCGCAGATAAGCATGTCCCGCTCCGCCGACACCTTCTCAAGTTCGGCCCGCAACCGAATGACTTCGTTAGTAAGATCCATCGTCGCCATATCGACGACTATCGATAACCACTGTCGACACGGCACATCACTAGTCACGAATACGCGCCGTGCACACACCAATCACGTTCGCGCATTTTAAATTCCGACCGTTTAATGCACTTCCTGGTAGTGATGGGAAATTTTTCAGAGTTCGTGGAAGTTTTTTTTCGCTTTTCACTGTTTTCGTTCGGCTACATCATCTGAAACAATAAATCATTATATTAGGTCGGGGTAAAAAGAAAACTGCTCTGTCGGTATGAGAATTCAGAATATTTCGCTCATAAACTACGTTGTTCCCTCACGATGGCGTATGAAGTAACAACTATGGGAGTTATGTTAATATGAAGGCATAAATAACTGGAATAGTTGTTTATTACTTGCTTTATCTTACGTGTGTTTATATGTACAATGTCAGGGCGTATTTGCACAATGATATATATATTATAGGAAGGTCCTGACCTAAATCTTAATGGTGATATGTCATTTTAAATTTATCTATATTTTTATGATCTTCTAAAATAACACAGACTGGAGACAAGAGCACTAAAGAGATTTTTCTCACAAGAAAGTTCTATATAAGCTATATTTTAAGTATTAAATAATTTAACACAGTATTTTTATTCCTGGTGGGTTAACGCTTGACCTCAATCTCAGCTAATGGTAAATGACGATGAGGCCTACCTAAGGTGGAGCGCGCTTACCCATAAAATGCCGCCTGTTCATTATTGCTTCAAAAATATCCAAATTGTACTTGTCCGGAAATACCGAAGCCTGTTGCATTCGTTAGCAGTTCGCATTATGAAAGAGCAAGCAAAACGTTTCGTGCGATAGCGTGGTATGTCTACTACATACGGATGAATTCCTTCTCCACGCCTGGTAGTCCGGTGATGGAACGGATGTGGGGGAATCAAATCGTGCAATTCCTGGGCACACTCCCCAAAATGTAACCTGTAGAAAACCGAAAGACAGGCCACACTGCGACGATGTTTGAGGGTCTGTAACTTCGTAACACCATCGTCGCCAATGAGCGTTCGGGCACATTGCTCATTTACAAAACTCACCCAGTTTTACAACTGTCACTATAACCAACAATAATTTATTACTAGATACTGTAACGAAAAGTTCTCCGCATTATTTTAAAGAAATTATTACCACATATTTGAAACAACCGGCATTAGATCACACGATGGATCTAGTGAGATTTCTTAACGCATAATTCTATGTGGGAAAAACTTTTAATGTCTATATGTTTGCCTGCTAATAAATTTACTTCATTTTAACAAAGAACTTTATAATATAACTTACGTCTGTAAACACATACATCTTTGATATAAGAAACTATATAAATTAAGTACCCATTCTACTAGCAATTAATTTCACAAGATGCACAACTTAAAAATGTTTATATTGAAATATTTAGGTAAGCAACTATTTTAACAAGGAAATTAACACGTTAGGTTAAATACAATTGGTCATTATTTAAATTAAACGAAATTAATTTGACTGTTACTTAACTGTGACGTTTTTAATACTACCGCATATAATTTAGTGTTTTAGCACCTTTGTAAAGTGTGCATATTTGCCTGTTTGGATGTTAGGTTAGGTTTAAAAAACGCCTGAACCGACTTTGTTGAGACTTATTACAGTTATAGTTTATATCCTGGATTAACGCACTGGATTCCTTTTACTTCAGAAAAATAAATTTACAAGAAATTCCAGGATGCATCACACAGTATAAGCTAGTCACAAAACTAAATCTTCTGTCAAGGCATTGTCTCTGCATTTAAAACAATTAAGTTTCTGCTCACAAAGTTACATCATTAATAATACTGTTCGAGCTATAAAATGCATAGTAAACCGCATATTACGACTTTACAAAGCTAACCGGAAGAGTTTAAGGTACGCTTGTAATTGTGGTTCAAGTGATGAACTGTTACAATTGTAAACGACGCGGACACACCCGTGGAAGATGTGAAATCGATTTAAAAGTATTAGAAAATTAAAGCAGTTATGTATGATCTAAATTACCTATGGAAGAGACAAGTAGGAAAGTGGGGGGAATTTGAATAACTACAATACTCCTCGGGACGGTGACAATAGTTCCTGGCTGAGAAGGAGGAAGACGACGACATGAAGTAGCTCCAAGCAGACCATCCTGCCATGCGTGTTCCAGCTCGTTTAACAAACCGAGCTGGGACGAACACTCGCTGCAAACGCTACCCCCACGCATCCGGACTGTTGCTACTCGTCGTATCCGGAATTCGGCATCGTCTAAGCGCAGAGAATACTAAATATTACTACGTAAAGAAGCGACACTCACATCCCCCCGCCAGTTTAACGTCGCCCGCAAAATAGAGCACGACTAGCAGAACGCACTACGGACTGCCGCCGTTCGGCTCGCGCGTTGTCCCTCTCTCGATCGACTATGCTCCTGTGCTGGGTGCAACAGCCCTACAACAATTTACGCACAAACACAAACGTGTACGAACAGGCTGGTGCGTCTCCAGTAGTAGTAGGTAATACAATCTGTTCGCTTGTATTAAGTGCCGGGAGTGTGGTCCGCGTCGACGTCATACAGATCTGGTTTTGAACATTCTTTCTCTGTGGTCTCATCATTTAAACCCCACTAATAGTGCCTTCGATTCCGGGTGTTGCTCGCCTTGGGCGGACACCTCAGACAGATGATCAGACAATTAGAAGTGAGAAATTGCCCAATTCACCGATTACCACGGTTACTGTGGCCGTGGTAATAATAGCCGTGCAGGTTTAACGGAATCAATTGTTACGCTGCGTTTAGTACTGCGCGTGTTAGAGGAAAATCGTTGGAAGAAATTATGATATTTTAGAGCATCTCCTGGAGGCTGATACACTTAAGATTGCTTTAATTGGCCTAATTATATACTATCTATTAATAATATTAATAATAACTTTCTTTATTCAGGCAAAAGACCCACAGTAAAAATGTATAAATATCAATACATGAAATTTTTTTTTTTGTAAAATTGACTTAACAGAAAATTGAGTAGTCTGTAAAGTTGCTATTGGCCTAATTATATACTATCGATTAATAATATTAATAATAACTTTCTTTCCCTATATATAGAAAGGGATTTGTTAATATTGTTATAAAGGTAGCGCCCCAAGAAATAGAAAAATTTATTAGTGAATTTGGTGTTTTGTGTCTGGGAGAAGCAGACGGCATGTTTTAATCTCCTTGTTTCAAGAAAGGTGGGGTCATAGTTGAGTTGCGAGTGCTGCTGTAGGACAATGTAGAGTATAAATAGCTGTCGAACCGTTAACACTTCGCATCGCTTGTAGAGATCGACTGTAGGGAAAAGAAAAGGAAGAAAGGAGCCCACGCTGAGCGCGTTCGAGTTGAATCAGCGTAGTTTTGGGAGCACCACCCCAGGAGGTAATGCAATAAGTTAGTATAGATTGACAGAGCGCATAATATACTGTTTTGATAATTTTGGAATCAGCCACGTGGCGCAGGTTTTTAAATATAAAAATCAATTTCCGGACTCTTGAGGTAAGTAACCCGATATGTGCTTTAAAACTCATTGTATTATCGATCAGTATTCCTAGGTATTTCATAGTATTTGTGGACTGGAGCTTGGGACAGGAGCAGGTAGAAATATTAGGAAAGGAACAGGTATGAGCTGTAATAGCGAACTTTAAGTGGTCTGGGTGACTAAAATTTTTAATGGAAAAAGGTACATATTTGGTTTTTTCGACATTTAGAGTAAGTTTATTTTCTTTTAACCACTTCAACACGGAATTAATGCCGTCCTGGGCTGATTTAAATACCTCCTGCCATGTTTCCGCACTAAAAAGAAGAGCAGTATCGTCAGCAAAGGAAATAATTTTGCCGTTTGGCAGTTTTTTGTTACATAGGTCATTTATATATGCTAAAAATAACGTGGGACCTAAGACACTGCCCTGCGGTACGCCGTGTGTGATAAGAAGATCTGAGCTGACCCAATCTGCCATTTTAACCCTTTGGTAGCGATCCCTGAGGTAGTCTGACAACAGTTGGTGTTGAAGTCCTCTAATTCCCAATCTTTCCAGTTTCTTTAACAAAGAAACAAAGAAAAGAAAGACAGAGACTGTGTCAAAGGCTTTTGCTAAATCTAAGAAAATAACCAAAGTTTTTCGTTTATTATCAAGATTTGTGACTATGTAGTTGGTCAGTTCATTTACTGCGTGTTATAGTTTTAGTTATAGTATATTTAGTTATAAAACTAAAACATTACAAAACACAGTAAGCTACTTCCGGTTCGCGCTCAATTAAAAAAAACACAAAGTATGGTTTTAATTTGGGTTGAATTTACAGAGTAAATAAATAAATGGGTAAAAGTTTTTCATTAGAAAACTTGTTCAACAAAACTAACGGATTTTAACGACCCATTATTAAACAACTAATGCCATAAATCTAATTAATTTGAGAATTCCAAATGACATAAGTATTAAACATATTCTAAGTAATTACAACAACAACAACAAAACAAGTTATTTTGGTTCTAAACGCTGTTAAATTTTTTTCTAGTTGTTTCTATATTCTTCTTACATTTATAAGATTAAGGTTCAAATTATATCCCGTAATCTTTTTCAGTCAATATGTGATAAAATTGTTAGATGAAGCCAGACGAAGCAATCTTATAGCAGCCTTCCAGAAGATTATCTCCTAAATAAATTAGAATTTCACACCAGGCGTAGTATTGCAATCTGTTCATTCGGATGTGAAGTACGTATTTGAACACGATATGTATGTATATACATCAAGTTGGTTAAAAATTTTATGTTTATTTTCGCTGTTACTTATTGGATCGTTTATCAATTACCATACTAAAGACAAAGGGTGTTAAATAATATACGAGGACAGACAGCAGCTATCATCACCTGGACCAGAAAATATTAAATTTTACTACGTAAACAAGTGACACTCATCCCCCCCCCCCCCTCCTGCCCGTCCCAGTTCAATGTCCCCCGCAAAATAGAGCATGGCTGACGCTATAAGTTAGAAAGAGCAGCTTATGTCGTTGTCCCTCTCTCGACTGACTATGTTCGCGCGCTGGGTGCAGTAGCCTTATTATAATTTACGTACTCACACAAACGTGTGCGGACAGGCTGGTGCACAACTCTTACAACTATGTGTCTTATTTTTTTTTCTGCCATAGATTTACTAATATTTTGGCGCATGCACTATGCTAAGGGATAAATTACAACGGTGTGCAGGCGGAACTAAAATTTCAATCGTGAAGACGGAGTTAAATTTTCTGACACCTGGAACTCGGTTGTTAAAATCGGTCGACTTCGAGTAGACATTATTCGAGTAAATGTTATGTGTTGTAAAAGTGAGAACATAGGTAGTGTAGACAGAAGGCTGCGTGGAAATATCGGTAACCCAAAAATCCGTAACATATCGTGGTAAGAATTCCGGTACGTTTTTCCAAACAGCCAGGTAAGTTTTGAAACAACTCAGAAATGTTTAATTTACAAGTACATAGATATCATCATCATCATCAGGTTATTTTTGTCTCCACTGCAGGAGCACAACCGTTTCTCATCTGCCGGAGACAGACGGAGGATTTGGCCTACACTCCCCGCGCTGGCCAGACGGGTTGGGGAGGGCTGATTTATGATTTAAGTAGATAGATATACCATTTATAAACTGTATATGGGACAGAAAAACACAGAACAACTTTTTTAATTTACTCTATCCTCCCCGGTGAACTATTAAACTTCACTGCGCCCAGGTGGGCACAGGTGAAACTGAGCCTGTTTAATTATAATTGGCATGGTGCGGCGCGGCCGCAGCGACAACCGAGTTAGCCGTGCCTGCTAACCACCTGTGTCTACTTGTTGCCCATAAATACTGTACAATAACCTCTGGTATAGATCCTATATACTACATAATGTAGCATATTTTGTACGTATTTATAAAAGGTGTACCTGTCAGTTACAGTAGGACTGTCTCGAATATGCTTAAGAAGACCATTTTTTTTGTTTCGCAGTTTTTTATCCTCTGACATATTGGTCAGAGACATTTATTATGCGGTGTTTGCTCTTTAAACTAGATTCTTCGAGCTCGTATAGCATGAGAATACACAGGAATTGGGGAAAGGGTTGTTATAGTTTTATTTTTTTAATGTATTTTTTTTAAATGTATTTTTTTTCTTGAGATACCTATTTTTATTATTTTTTTTCTTTTTCCTTTGTGTATTACATTGTATTCTTATTCTTTTTTTTCATTAGAGCAAACATTACTTAAATATTATACTATAGAACATTAATTAAAGTAGTCAGAAGTTATATTCCATTACTGTCAGCTACCACAAGTGAAGTACATAAGTACCATCAACCTCCACATGTGTGGAAGTAATGCCTATAGTGATAATGTTCGGTAGACCATGACTGGTACTGGTTTAAAATTCCGTTCTCCGCTAATACCGGTACCGAAATACATTTGGGATGAACCGGTTTCAGGACAATAGTAAGCGCTGTCTAAAAAACCGGTACAGTGAATTAATTTCAGTTTGTTTCCTGAAATATCTCTGAAAAGAATTTTTATCCTACAATTTTCCTACCACAGGCAAAAATTTTCAAAATTTCAGCTCATACGGTCCAGAAGTATTCGAGTTATCCGCCAGAGAGACAGAAACTTGGCTAAAATGGTATTATTCGTTTTCTCTGATCCCTAAAAAATTTACCACAAACACGTCTCCTGGTAAAATTACTGCGACCAGCGCCTGTCTGTTCGCAAATTAACAAAATTGGACTTTATCACTTTAAAACTTCGTCTAATTTCAAGACGAGTTTTCTTGTTGCTAATAAATTAATTCAATCATAAGTTGCTGCAGATATTATTAGGTTACAAGGGGTAGCAGCAACTAAATTAATGGCGAAAGGAGAATTTGAGACTATATTTCGATGGAGACTTCCTTACAGTTTTTGTAAGAATCAAATCATATTTTCACTTGAATAGGTATGTACTGGGGGACTACTCCATAATCATTTCGGAAACTATCCGTCGAAGTACAAAGGCATATTGTACTCTCTAACGTGTAATATTATTTATTACTAGCTTTTGTCCGCGACTTCGTCCGCGTAGATTTCGATATTTACACATCTTGAAAAGTGACGCCACTTTTTCCCGTAGGAATGAGGATATTTTTCGGGATAAAAACTATTCTATGTCCTATTCCGGGACCTAACCTATATGTGTGCCAAGTTTCATACAGATACGTCCAGTGGTTAAAGCGTGATTGAGTTAAACTTTCGCATTTATAATATTAGTGGGATGTTAAGCGTATGGTGTTTACCCTACGGCAGTTAGACACCAAACGCTTATCCGAATATATCACATGACCCGTCAGTGAGTACAAAATGGCACTTTAATTCGACGGATATTATCCGAAATGATTAGGGAGTATGCTTATATGTATAGTTCCCCTGATCGTGCAGAAGCCGTGTGGGTACTATCGTGTTACTTATACTGGTCGCCAAACAGCCATGCGTCCGTTGCTGTTAAAGAATCGAAAACAATAAACAGGCATACGAAGTATATTGAACACGAGTTCTCAGAAACGAAAATCTTTCAGCATATTATTTATTTCAGCCTGAGATTATTAGTAAATGCAATCAACAGTTTGGAAGTCTAAGCTAATATTTGGTGAACTTCTATACATTCCACTAAATATTGAAGATATCGAGACAACAAGTAATACGAATTCTAGTAGCGCCATCTATGAATGACTGACAAAAGCGCGTGCGCATAGGCATGTTTACACAGAACATACGTGTAGATCTCAGCTGATCGGAGCAGTATACTAAACGTTACGGTAGATGTCGCTACATGTCTACTTCCATTATATAGATATGTACACAGCCAGATACACCATCGCTGCTCATATGTGTTTAGACACCATACATTTTTTCACATAATAATTTAATTGTGGATTAATTAAAATGTCCACCTCTAGTTCCGATAGCCTTACAAAGTCTGGGTATTATTTTGACGAGTTGTTGAAGTTACCACAAATGAGACGATGATGTGGAAACACATAATCAAATTGTAACATGTATAAAAATACTGAATTTCAATAACTGACATTTTACAATGTTTTCAGTAAATCTGTTATTCTTGTTTTTTTTACGTAACTTATTCCATTTGTGGCCTCAATACGCATAGAGTGAGACCCCGCCGCCAGATGGACCGACGACCTGAACACGGTGTATGAAGATCGGTGGCCGGAAGCGGCTGGATGCGGAGGGCGGAGGATCGGATGTGGTGCCGTTCGTTGGGGAAGGCCTATATCTAGCAGTGAACGTCTAAAGGGGAGAATGAAAGGCTGAATGGAATGATGATGAAGTTAAATTAAGTCAAAACAAAGTATTCCTGTTTGATCTAAAATGAAATTTTCAACAAAAAGTACATACCTAAATACATATGAACGGCAGTGTAGGTACACATAACAAAAAAATTAAATCTCTACATCTGATTAAACAGTATTTTTGTTTGATTGTGTGATTGTAAAAATATTTATAAGTAAAGATAAAGTAATGACTACCGACAAGGCTAATTTGACTTTTTTTAATATTGTATAGCTGGAGGGTGAATAAGCATTTGTCCAGTAGTGGGAACCAACATACCAACGAGCGTTTGAGTGAAAGAAGTAAATAATTTTACAGTGGAATGTGGAAGGAACTACAGATTGCGGTCGTCCTAGGAGGACGTTCAAGGATCAAATTAGTAACGTCTTCAAAAAGGCTGGGATCCGCAGTGAGAAGAATAAAAGGAGGTGCCTGAAAAAGTTGATGAATGTGAGTGAGGTGTGTCAGGATCGCGCAAAGTGGCGATCCATCGTCTCTGCCTACGTCTCTAGGACCACTGCGTGAGCATTATGTATGTATGGGAACCAACGTAACGAATTTAATAACCTGTTCTCGCAAATAAATTTATTTCATTTCAATGGGCTCTGAATAAAAAAAGCATTCCAAATTTTGATGAGACCGAGTATCCTAAAGTTAAATCTTCATTCGTTAGAATGATCACTGATCATCTATATTTCAATAGGTAAACAAAAAAAACAAGGTGCGGGTTCTGTAATGTTTTTAGTTTCCTGAAATATTTCGTAAAAGATTTGTTTACTGGAATTTCCAAAATTTTATCAACATACCGTTTAAGATGTATGTTCTTCAGTAGTATTAGGAGTTATCCGCCGTACAGACGGACAAAACAGTTTCCTCTTCGAACCCGTTTTGATAGATACCTAAAAATAGTAAAGCCACGAACAGGCATCAGCCTTCTCATAAAAAAACCAATTACAAACGTTCATTTGCAGTTCAGCAGTCAACGTTCGGTCGGCCGGAAAGGTAAAAAAGTGAAACGTCCCCCCTTGCCCACAGCCTAAAAAAGTAAAATTCAGAGAAAGCTCCCCCTCCCTTCTCCCCAGTCTAAAGTAAACAAAACTATCTGGAATTCTGGAGCATTGCCGCTGTAGCAGGTTTTTATAGTTAACATTGAAACCGACGCTGAAATTTTATTGGAGTTGGGAAAATTTTATACTTATGATGGGAGTTCAGCCCAGTATTATGATAAAACTTCTGTTGGTTGTTAATAAAATTTCTTAAATAATTGTGTTATATACATATATTATGTTTGTTTTACTAGTACACTGGATTTCTCTAACAGTCTCGAACCGAATTTCACACGGCGGATCCTTCCATTAGGCAGGGTCCCATATGGCATTTTTTTTTCATTCCTGATGGGTTTACGCTTGACCTCAATCACACCTGATGGTAAGTGATGATGAGGCCTAAGGTGGAGCGCGGTTACCCAGGAGATGCCTATTCACGTAAATAAATGACTACCGCAGTACAAGGTAATGCTACCCGTCACCGGTCTGTATTTTTTATAGCCCGGCCGCGCTAAAGAACCGATGGAGGAATATGACAGTTACATATAGCAACACTGCAATTGGAAGTTTGCCTTTAGGTACTCTATGGTTTAACGTTCCCTCCTACTTCACCTCACCTCATTTCCCGAAGCCTTTTAACTAGGTCCCCCATTGTAGTTAGTTTGACTGGTTATACCGCCATTGTTCAGTGATACGTCCGACCCAATTAAATACTCGCGCTGTTTGTCGCCGTGATTGGTTGTAAAACTTTAATGAAGTACGACCCGTATTCTTTCTTCTAACATATACGATTTGTCACAAAGGTCTGCTGAAAATAGAGGACTTTCGGCTAAAAGCTCTTTGTTTAATTTGTCTAGAATGTGGACACTGATAGTACGCCTGATCTATAAGTTCAAATTGCTATGCCAATCGTATAACAGGCGTCGTGGTCGTCTAATAGCTGACGATGATTATGAGCGGCCCCATCTATGCAGACATTTCTTTAAAGGTTACGCATTCACACTACAAGACCATGGGTAGGCTACATCTATTGCTAACGTAAGTATCTTTCAACAAAGTTCAAGAGTATGGTACCAAGAATAATGTTACGTGTTCTCTAGATTATTCTGAAGATAAAACAATAAAGAAAAATAATAAATGTAATAACAATAGAAATTACAATAATAAAACTATGAAATGATAATAAATGATATAACGTAAGGAATGACAATATAAATTAATAATAATTTATTAACCATATCGTCGCTGGAAAGGCAAAATTGCTTAAGCGCCAAAGCGATAATGTATGAGCACCTAGTACCTACATATAAAATTCGGAATAAAGGCTATTATTTATTTATTTGTTATGTTTAAGCCCGTTCGTTTAAGCCCATATGTGCAAAAGGCTTAATAAGAAACTAAGTCAATGAGTGTGTGTAGCGATGTTAATAGTGTAATCTCCTGAAACTAGGATAATCCTGTAACTACGGGGTACAGGAGTTCCGTAATCTAACTAATCCGTCGAATGAGATGTTTTGTTTCATGTACACAGTTAACATAAAAGGAAGTAGATAATTTCGCAATGAGAAAGTGAAAACGAAACATAAAACTGCCAGTGTCGTAATAGTAATCCTGTTGGAATAGTTAGAGTTAGAGTTACCATGATTAAATACTTTTAGCGGGACAAACCCACAGTCATTTCTGGCCATTTTCACATACCAAAAGAGCATCCTTGACTTATTATTATTTAACACTCTGTTCGGCTACCTTATTCCTTATTTTTGGTATACTCGTATATCATCAGGTGAAAGAGTCCATTAAATTCAAATTCAAATTAAAAAAAAAAATTTCAGACATTAGTCCATATTTTTGTTAGTACAGTCTTATTAAACTACGTTAGTTGATTTTAAAATTACATTAAAAATAATCGTATAGTAAAAATTAAAAAAATACAAACATTAAAATATCACAAAAATTAAAATTGTACATTACGATCATATAAAAAAAATCAAAGAATTACGACATACATTCATTCATTTATTTATGTGTAATCGAAACAAGGTGCGCCACTGAACCCGATCCTCGGTTCTTCTCATCTAATCACCAGCCGCCTTACGAAGATCGTCGCTCCATCTGGCCAAGGAGCATCCCACAATACGCTTGCCCAGTCGCGGTCTCCACTCGATAACTCATTTACCCCAGCGGCAATCGGTTCTCCGACAGATGTTACCAGCCCACTGTCACTTCAACGTACTAACTTGGTATATATGTAAAATACTAATGCAATTGCAAATTTATAGGAAATTAGTATGCTATCGGTTATATTGACAGGTATAGAAAGGTATTTCTGGCTTTGTTTGACTAACACAAATGCTGGCTATGGATTTGTACATTCTCATAAAAGTGTGGCGTTTTTTCAAACGCGTGTTCGACCCACGACTGCACGAAATTAATCAATTTAATTTGCAGCAGATATAATAACTTATGCAACTTTAATTACGAATAGGCAGCTCAGAAATTTGATTGCAATATCAATTGTACACGCAATGACTTAAAAAAATAGGTTTGTAAAAAAAAAACGTAACGCACTACTGTAATACGAAAAGAATTTAATTAAAGAATGAAAGAAGGTTACTTAGAGTGCGGGAAGCTAGTAACAAAAGACAGTTTGAAGAGGAATGACCGTTTGAATTATATCAATCAATACTTCTTCCTCCAAGACTTAAAAACGGTTATGTCGGTGTAGTTTCCGTACGAAACTGATTTCGGAGCATTGTGTTAACCAGATCTATCGATCTTCTCGTGCTAGCATTCTTTTGGATCTGCCTGTCCCTGGTCTGCGGAGGTTGAATCAGGTCTCCTAGAACCGCTGAACAAAATAAAAGTAAGAACAATTCCTGACTTTATTTTCATATAACTCAATATTTTGGTTTATTGCATTTTTGATGTCATTGCTTCATAGTAACCAGATATTCTTAACTTTATTATATATTTGTTATTAAATATTCTTCAAATTACTTTTATTTCAAAAAGCTAGCATTTTTAGTTTTCGAGACGTAAAGGATTTTGTTAGTGACCCGAACTCATTGTCCTCGAGTGTATAAGAATGTAGTGCACTTATAAAACTTTTACATTCTGGTATTTGCTACTGCACGTATAAAAGCATAAAATGAAGCGGTTTTAACTACAAGTACTGTCGCAAGTAATAACCGTTGAGCTACTAGCCACCTATCGTAATTCAGTCGAGTGAAATGAATTGATGAAATCGGTTAAAGCCGTATAATTTCGAATGTGAAGCTGATAAAGCAGTTGCAAACACGCCCGAATTACGAATAGTACTCGTATAGTGGCTCAACAATGATTACTTACATTTGCTCTTTTATTTAATTTCAAGCGCTTATTTGTAAAGAATGTGGAATTTGCCGTGTGGTTTCCGGTAGAGTAGAATAGGACCACTCCAACTCTTCCCGTGGATGTCGTACAAGGCGACTAAGTGAATACATTATAAAACATCAATCAGGCCTCCCCAACCCGTCTGGCCAGCGCGGGGAGTGTAGGCCAAATCCTCCGTCTGTCTCCGGCAGATGAGAGAGGGTTGTGCTCCAGCAGTGGAGACAAAAATAACCTGATGATG
This sequence comes from Esperia sulphurella, assembly GCA_947086405.1. Classification (NCBI taxonomy): domain Eukaryota; kingdom Metazoa; phylum Arthropoda; class Insecta; order Lepidoptera; family Oecophoridae; genus Esperia; species Esperia sulphurella. The sequence goes on along the minus strand of OX352281.1, from coordinate 4,650,685 downwards.
ATTTGTAAAGAGTGATAAAATTGAGCTCTTGGAATAGTGAAAATATCACTTTTTGCTCGGTGGGGACGTCCACAGTTAAACATAGCTTTGACCTTTCCATCGCCTTCCTAATGCAGCCGCTTGCAGTCATCTTTTTCAGGTCTTTGGTCCATCTGGCAGGGGGGCTTCCAACTACAGTCCCACGATTGTCAGTATTCATGGCAACCCCGCCGATGCGTCGGGATACACTTTTACTCGCATTCCTAATGTGTGTGCGGGCGCAGTTTCACTCGGCGCGTCTGCGGCATACCAACCGGTGATTTATACGTAGCGCCGGCGACATAGGAGGCCGTTTCGAAACAACGGAAGGAATTACTGAGTTTACAGTGCTGATTGATTGACTGGCTGCTCGGTTGATACTTTGGGTCCTTAACAGTTTTAAGGACCCAAAGTATCAACCGAGCAGCATCCTAAGGTATGTGCTTTTTTATGAATTTTAAACTAGATTTCTGCCGTGGCTTCCTCTGATGTATACGGAACATGCACAGAAAACAAAAAGATATGTAAACCTAACGTTATGCCTTTTGTATAATTTTCTTTTCTTTGTGTTGTTCTTTGCATGTTTGTGTGTACAATAAAGTATTAAATAAATAAACGTTCGATCAAAAAGACAAACATACATAAAGACAAAAGATTCTTGTATTGTATATTCTTCCTAGGTATAAGAGGTACCCAATTAGAATTATACAAGAGCTATCTCTCTGATAGAACTCAATGCGTCCGCATTGGTGAGCATACGAGTTCTGAAGAGGACGTCGTTCATGGGGTACCTCAAGGTAGTATACTAGGCCCGACTCTCTTTCTGGTATATATCAACGAATTGTGTCAATTACAAATAGACAACGGTGATATTTTTACCTTTGCTGATGATACCGCGCTGGTATTCCGCGCTGGTATACTTACCATTACACACTCATAAACTAATGATTAGTAGTATATACACTCCTTCTTACATTCACACATGCACAAAAACACTCCCACACCCACACACATACCTACTCTCACTACTCACATCCTAACTCACACTAAACACTTAATAATTACTTACTATTGTATTTCACGGTCCGGAGGTGGAGCCTGGCGACCTGTATTTACAGGCTACTGTGTAACCTAGTTCACGCACCAGACTTCACAAAAAGTTGTGAAGTAAATAAATGAATTTGTATTTGTATTCCATGTACTACATGTAGCTGGAAAACAAATAAGTATGACATACAGACCAGGATCAACTTATACAAATTGGAAAGAGATCAAATAATGATTATGCTTTAAAGGATATACAATATTTACCACATTTCTATTATCATTACTATCTCCACAAACACCCATCATTTCCGTTCACTAAATCATTATTTATAACTAAAACAACATCCTAATTCATCATCTAGCTAAACCTCAACTGACTAATTGACACAAAACACGTATCCCATACAACAAACTGCAATTAATCATTTCCCTTTGGCTTCTGGGAGGGGGAAGCCATTATTTACGTCGGCCATTTTCCCCGAATTTCCCCGGCTTATCGACAGGTGGACTCTATGGGCTATCACGTATTCAGCTTCAGGCCGAAACATGTTAGAAGCTGAAGTGTTAACTATAATTACGACAACACTAGTAAAGCGAAGAAAAAGCACCTGAATGTATTTTAAGTCAAACTGAACGAGAAAACGAGAAAAAATATATTCGAGGTAGGAAATTTTATAAACCGGCAGAACGGGACATAAGCTAGTATCTTCATAGGTATACGAATAAAATATAGAAAGGCTTTATCATTCCAGTCACCACACGTCTGTCAGGTGATGATAAATCTAATATTACCTATATGGCTACGCAAGGAGACATTTTGGGGCCGCTACTATATTATATGCATGGCCTTATTGTGTTCTGTCACCGAGTACGTTGAATAGGTGATGTATGGGTGGTCATAATAATGATAAATAGTATATCGCTGTTGGCATAAGGTTTCTAGTAAAATTCGAGGGAATGATTTCTAACATCTTGGTATTATCGCTGTTTTCTTTTAATTAGTACGCTAAAATATTATTCGCTTATAATATAGGCCATTCAAAAGTTGAGTATAATATTATAGCTTATTGCGGTTTTAATCTAAAAAAAAACATTGAGTAAGATTTAAGAGAGGCAAGAAGGCCGGTTGTTATGGCGTTTATTAGGGACAGTCTATGTCCAGATATAACGTTTGATTTTGAATGTTTTTTTTTAATTATTTGGTAAAACGGGGAAATAAAATCACATCAGTTTTTTGTACTATCTGCCATTCTTAAAGCATCTCTGCACAGTGTGGGACAACAGTAGGTTAGAATTGGGGATTCTGGATCAAATCGAAATTTCGCTGGCGCTCAAGTTCGATTGATTCAGTTTCCCCAATTCATTCATGACTTGTTAAACTTCGGTCTTCATTAAGTTGTATGAGAAACAAAATATTTGCAAATAAAATATCTTAAATTTTCGTTAAATGAAAAAAGAAACTAATTTTTTTTGATTTTTTTATTTCAACTAAAAATTATATTGTCGAGCTTGAGTCGCATGAGAATTTTGATAGTATGTTGTCCGCCGGAGCTGGCTCACATTGAGTTGTCATCACTAAATAAAAATAAAAAAACACTTATGAAATTATTTAAATATAGCGAAAGAATAAATGATTATTTTTTCTAAGATAAAGTTTTCTTAATCTAAGGAAAACAATAAGCAAAAACCCCTCAAACCCTGTGCTGTCGACGTATTGTTTGTTATTTTTATATTATTGTCGACAGCACAGGGCCGGGTAAAATTTTGTAAAAGACTCATCCAGTCCCGACATTTTCGTCTTATGGGCTTCATCTGGGGTCTGGGTTCGGCTATCATTCGTTTTCAGGATCGCCCCGACTCCTTACTAATGAACGATAAGCACGATTGACTGGTACCTGCGATTACTAATGGTCGTTCCGATTCCGGGGCGTAAATCGTAATAAACCATTTTCATCATACAGAGACCAATCAAATTTTAGACTCATCCAGTCCCGACATTTTCGTCTTTTGGGCTTCATCTGGGGTCTGAGGGTTTCGGTTATCAATTGTTTTCAGGATCGCCCGCTTCCGTACTAATAATGACCACCGAATTGACAAGGTACATCTGCGATTATTTTAGTCGTTCCGATTCGGGCGCATCGTAATAAACTAACGTCATCTCAGAGACCTGTCGATTTATATGAAGTGTCATTTGTATATATACGAAGTGGCGTGAAAATTTCAATAGCGGGTTTTAGGACATAGGTGAATATAGCTTGAAAACATATTTATTTAACCAATCAGTCATTTTTCTTATTTTTTATACTTGATTAGGATCTACATTCTTTCAATATATTTAAAAAAAGAATAGTACAACATAATAGAAATACTAAATAATGGCTTCTTCACGTTGTCGAGACTCCATCTAGATTATTTTGATAGCAACAACAAGCTTAAACGGCGCAAGCGATGCATCCAATGCCTTGTATAGATTTAGTTTCACCGGTGTATCCTAGGCGTCGCTATGTAGCACGGGACACGGGCAACTGTATATTATTTCCCGGCGTTAATAGAAACATTAAAATTAAAAAGATTTTTTTAATTTTGAAGAATCATTCACATGATAAAAATATGATTTGCAAACATTACGTATATACGTAGCAATACATATATATATATATATATAATCGATGTTTGTGCATACTAATTTGAAACGAAAATAGATAGATCCTATCAGTAAATTGTATTCGCTGCATGTTTCTGCTACTCAAGTTTAGAATGTTTATAGTAATTAATCGTGAGTAATTTTCTTTTCTGAACCACTTCTCTTGCAAATACTTTCTCGAATTCGAATATACGCAATTTGAATCGAAGAGCATCTGATGTCCAGGTCCCTGTTCTAACTTCATCTCGGGCAGGTACGATAAAATATGTAACCTCTTCGGTAAAAGTAACAGACTTATGTTGATTCATTATTGAGGTTATACCTACCATGCTATCACATGCTCTTTTTTAATGGACTGGATTATTTGTATAGTTTGTATATGTGAAAATGAAGAATGGGATGATTGTAAAAATGAAAGAACTTATATAATCTATAAAAGTTTATTCTTTAAACACCATTTCTTTAAACAAGTTACATTTCTAAGAGCACATATTGTAGGATGATAAATACAATTATATATATCAGTTGATAATCGATATTCTTCATACAAACTTAGTAAACTAGGACAAGACTTAGTTTCTAAATTATAAACATCATTGTAATCTAATATTTGTTTAATCCATATCATTTTTTCAAGACCTTTACAGTAAATCGTTTTATCGATTAAGAATTCTTCTATATACGCCAAGTAATTTGAATATGGTATAAACCCATCATTCCAATATATTTTTCGATTTCTTTGTATCCAATTAACTTGCTTCCTTTCTTCCGCTGATAAGTTGTGAATTGGAAAAGGGGGCTTAATTAAAAGTACTTGTATTTGGTCCTTGTATGCGATCGCTATTTCTTTTAATATAAATTTATTATCAGCTATCTTGAATCCTTGCAAATCGACTATTGCTGCTGCTTTCATGTTAGTTTGCGTACTATATGGCTTAAAGGTTTATATTCTATAAGGCGATCGTTAATAATAAGACAGTAAGCAGACGTATGATCGGGAATATCTTGCGAACATTCGATTTCCAAACGCACATCTACAGGTCCTGTTTTTAAATTTTCGTTTTGTCTTGAGCAATCGATTACAAATAATGGAGCCTTTTCTTTGAAAGTGTTCAGATCAAGCAAGGGATCCGCGGGAAGGTTGTAGTAAGACTGGCGGAATTTAGCATACATTTCGTATAATATACCATGTTTGTTTTCATCAAATTTTAAATTCATAGAGTCGTAAGGATAATATTGAGAATTTAAATACAATTTCACATTTGTCACGTTACAATGATCAAACATGGAGCAATCTTTTGTTTTGCTATTTTTTCTGTTAGTCTGAAAACCTAGGATAACATAACGAGGTTTTTCTAATTGAGAAGATGTTTTAACTGACCAAGAATGTTTAGTCGTTTTTGGTAGTAACGGATATTCGTATAAATCCCAATTTCTGAATGGTACTTGTATGGTCTTATCTTTTTCTAAATGTTTTAGTAGCAACAACCTTTCCCGATCTGACACTTTGACATGTGGCATGCGCCATTGTATTCTCTCTATCTTTACATTAACATTGGTTGTTTCAGCCGGTATTAAAGCACTATTTAAATTATGGTTGTTTCGATTCAAAATAAGTTCATGTTTACTATTTACGATGATTTTATTATAGTCTTCAGCAAATCCTAATATTTTATTTAATGGGATGACAATGCTAAAATAACTTCTGTTTTTAAATCCGTTTTGGCCCCAACCCCATAAGGCTGCTATTTTACTTTCACCCTCATTCATGGATACGTATGATTTCATTGTTGTTGTAATTCCCGAATTTTTTATACGATCTATTTCTACTCCATTCATTTCATACCTAATATCTTGAAAGAGAAACATAAAGGGATTATTAGTAAAATCCACATTTAAGTAAGTTTCCTTTCCAGCGGCATCTCTTTTAACCACTTGGGCATGTCCTTCGATGAATATAGAGCTAGCTGAGGGTAATATATACACATCTTGTTGATGTATAGGTATTCGAATTTCATCGTTTTCTTTAAAACTATTATTATATGGGTTGTAAGTATGAATTTCATAGCTTTCGATAGCATTATCAAATTGAGGTAACTCGGTAATCTGCAGCATACTCATTATAGTACTTTAAATCCCAGAGCTCTTAGAAAATCTTTATTACTCTTTGTTATCTTTTTTATAGTATTCACACGTCTGCGTTCTCGAACACTGCGTGAAGAATTAAGGCGTTTGACTTGATGATTGGAGGTTTTATTAAATATTATCATTTTATTTTTCTTAAATGTATACGCAATTGAATTTCTTCTTTTCTGAAATTAATGTAGTTACCGTTTTCGTCAGCAACTTTAATTGTAATAGATGAAATGTTTTTTTTATTTATCGGAAAGTAAATAACGTTTCTAGGTACTTCAATATATCTATATCCTGGTGGCACGCTAGGAACAAACTCGTGTATTGTATGGGTCGGTAAACCGTTAGTGAATGATCCTTGTATGAGATCGCATTCAACTCTTATAATAGACACTGGTTGAATATTGACCGGATTAACTGAGTCATGCCATTTACTTGCATCTAATTTCGACTTTGAGAATCCTAACATACCTCCAATACTATTCTCTACATCAAAATTGACAATTTTATTACAAAATAAAGAACACTTTAAAGTATTATTGTTTGGTCTTATTTTTATTTCACAATCTGTTAAATTACTCTCAAGGTAATCGCATATATCATAAAAATCATATGAGCCAAGGGGGAGTTTTAATTGTTTGCCCTCATTTCCGTAAGAAAAAGTATTGTTTTCGCAATCAACATTTGGTATAGAATTGTATGCAGAGAAATAAAGCAACCCGCACTCATATTTGCCCTCTAGACTTAAAGGGGGGTGAAAATATGTTTCTAACACTGATTTAACGCCTGAAAGCGTTACCGTGACAGACATTGTTCTGTTATCGACTGAGTTTAAACTGTATTTTGCAAACTATTTATTCTATCATACCAGAATTTTTTTAAATAATTTAAACATAAGTGTCCGCAGTTATAAGGATGATCGCGTTGAATATTTTCATAATTATAGTTTATCATCTTTGATCCTATATATTTAATAAACTCTTTAGGCGGCTTTAAATCTCCATAGCTATCAAAATATTCCACATAATTGTTAAATTTGACATATGCTACCCAATGAGAACCAGAATTATTTGAAGTGTCTAAGTTAATTACACCGCATTCTTTACGATAAGGACATTTTGGCAATTCATCTCTCATGAAAATACCGCGAAAATAAGGTATATCACCCGCATAATTCATAATGTCTATATTAGTCAGAGCTCTCTTGGGTAGCTTATAATTTAGTTTTTTGGCTTGGTTACAAAAATACCCAATCCATCCTTGTGCGTCTTTAGATGTAATCCTCTTCCAATACCAATTGTTTCCATTTTTCCGTTACGTGATTTTAATTCTGCTAATCGTTTTCTAGCTCCTTCAAACTCTTTCATAACCTGGGCGATTCCATCTGCCCCGCCAGGTAAACTGCCAACAGCAGATAATCCCGCAAAAACCGGTATCATTGGTAAAACACCACCGGTTTTAGGAACAGGTATAATGCGAGGCGGTTTGACATCCTGGTCCGATGATAATTCTTTAGCGGCTGCTATTGCTAGCTGTATTGCCATTTTCTTACAGTTTGGTTTTAGTTTTTTTAAACATTTTTTTGTGCGTGATAATATATTTTTAAATAAGCCTTTACCACATTTTATTTTGGGTACAGCTCTTTTTGTTTTCTTGCTTAAGCCGGCACCAATACTTATTTTTGCCAGCATAGCTTTATTCACCAAATTTGCAGCTAATTTCTCTGCAACACTAGCATCTGGAGCAGAAGCCCGTTTTTTAGCCATTTTCATTAAGATTATGTCAGCTTTATGTCGATCACTCAAGATGGATGACTTATTGTATGCGATATCGTGTTGTTTGCAATATTCGTCTAATTGGTTTATCCCCTTAACGCCTTGAGCAAGTCTACGTTGAAGCTTAGTTCCAGGTCCGCAATAATTATAGCCAGGCAGATGTAATTCGAAGGGCAGACAGTTAATAAAGGAATTTAGAAGACTTCCTTCTGCCATGTCCAGTAAAAGACTAATAAAATATAGCGAGTGCTCTCGTTTAAATTATGTTTTAGTAATTATAATAATACACTTGTTTTATCAATCCAGCTATTTTCTTCTATCGGCAATCCTAACCATTTTACAAATAATTTAGTTCCTTTTCTTTTTAAAACCTTTTCTACTAAATAAACATGAGGATATTTTGTTTTCTGCAATTCTTCTCTATAAAATGCTCCTAGAATAGGTCTCTGTTTCACATCATTAACTAAATAAGTGATAGGATTAGTATTTTGTATTCTACTTATCTTGAAAATTTCCGTAGACCAATTAGGGGTATATCCTTTCTCAAATGTTCCTTTGTACTTACTAATTCTAACACAATCTCCTAATTTAAGTTTGTAACGTTTGGGTTTTACCTGAAATAAAGCGATGTTTTGATATCTATCCAAAATATCGTTTTTTACTTTTTCATTTACTTCAGATGGACATCGACCAATAGTTCTATGACATGAATTATTATAATCATAAACTACTTTATGTAAGGTACCATCCAACCATTTGTAATTTCCTTTCAAACTAAATTCTTTGTACAACTTGGACTTTAGAGTTCTAATTAACCTTTCTACAATTGAAGCTTTCTTTGTAGAGTATGTAGAATAGTGGTTTATATTGTAAGTGTTCATTAATTTGCTAAACTGATCATTATAGAATTCTTTCCCAAAATCGGTTTGCAAGTTTTGAGGAACACGACCTTTTTTCAATATTATTTCAAACGCACTACACACCAAATTTTTTGTTTTTTGATAAAGGGGTAACGCCCAAGCATACTTAGAAAATGTGTCGATTACCACTAAAATATACTTGTTTTGTCTATTATCTTTTGATACTGCTTGCATATCAATCAAATCCGCTTGCCATAAATCATCAATGTCTTTCATAACTACTCGTCTTCGAAAAAAGTTTTTTCTAGCATTTTTGTGTATTTCATTTACTACGTCTGCCTTGCTCATTTTTTGCTTGTCTATATGATTCAGAAAATTTCTCTAGTTTCATTACACGATCGGTTAATTCCATCAACAACTCTTTTAATGTTTTAATTATTTTAAGACTGTTGTCTAAAGCGTTGTCCACATATTGTTTTGTAGCACTATCATTATCATCTGCGGGAATACCAATATTTTTCAACGTTTTATTTTGAGCACTTAAATTTCCATTATCAGTTCTTTTGAACACACATTCCGTTTGGAAATTATCATTAAGTTTTCGCCGTTTATTTATATGATGACCGAACTTGTCAACGTTCATGATTGAGAGCTATTGAGATACTGTGTATTAATTGAGCAAATTCATTCTTTTATGATACCAGCTTCCTTTAGCTCTTCAATGATAGATATTATTTCATTGTCGTGGCTGTTATTTCCAGCATCTCTTGATGCAACTAAAAGTTTGAGTCTCTCAATCAACTCATTAGGGTTATCCCAATAAATGAAATCAGTATTTTTTCTATATTTTTTTAAAGTAGGTAGTGTACCACCAGTTTTTTGATATGCATTTACGCCTTCGTTATCTGCGTTAGTAAAAAGAGGCTTTATGAGTTGATTATATTTCATTCCTCTATCCCCTCTTATTTGACCATTTGGATTATAATCTCTTTTATGAGCGTTTGTAGTAATGAGGATATCTTTGTAAACGAGTTTATCTTTCTCAGTTACAAGATGAAGGTTTGGCTTATTTTTAAGCAAAACTTCTTTTAGACCAGCAGTTATTTCATACTTTTTGCCATCAATAACAGCCATGGAGATTTCATCATCTAGAGGACCAATTTTACAAAATTGCACCTCGGAATTGCCCACCATAAGTTTATCATTCTCATTGCGTAAACCAAATGGTACATGTAGAGCATTTTGATTTTCAGATAAATTTTCTGTATCAATCCATGATTTAACCGGGGTACTCAGTTCAGCCATTTTATTCTCAGTCTTAATAGGAGTAAAGAATTTAGAATCTTCTTTCGATGTAGAATTTTCACTGGAATCAGTCTCGTAAATATCATCAGCATTATCAGCACTATCTTGAATATCTTTGTATGAAGATGGTGTTTCTATTTTAGGACTCTGGCTGTTTTTTTGTTCAACATTATTTACTTTACTACTATTCAGTTTGTTAAATGTTGTATCTATAGCTTTTAAAGGCTCTATTATTGGTTTAAATATTTTATTATATTTTATTTCATTTTCCACTTCATCATTTTGCATTCGTTTTATTTTACTTTTAATAGCTTTTACAGATTTTATTAGCTGTTCTTTTACTGTTGTTTCCATAGTAAGTTTCGTATTTATTGTACAAACACCACGCTTGTTTCTTATAGAGTGAAAATTAAAATGATGAATTTGAGTTCGGAGTAACTTATTTATAGTAAGACTCAATCAAAGTTTATAAATGTGTCAAAACTGTATCTATACCGTCCCTTATTAAATTCACAATCTTTATTGATAAGTAAAAACCCGAATGGATCCTGCCAAATATCTGAACAGAGTTTTTTGAATTTATCCCATTTCATATCAGAATTTACATGCTCATTATAAATATGTTTTAAATTAATGCTGTCTTGTTTAAAAATTAATAAAAAGTTGACATTGTCACGTATCATTTGTTTGGGAATTTTTGAATATGTTTGTGATAAATAGAAGCAATCAATTTGCTTATGTCTACCCATAGCAAAATAATTGCGAATGTTAACTTGATTTTCACACGCAACATCATCAAAAATAAAAACAGAATTCGAAAAAGCCTCATTAGGCGAAACCACATCTTGACTATAATTGAATATGAAAAAATTTATTTCGGGTAATTTGCTTAAGACCGTATTTAGAAAACAATATTTAGGCTGAAAAGTAGTTTTTGAGTATAGGTATATATTTTTAAATTTTAAACCATTTTTATGGAGTAATAAACTAATCATTACATTAGTTTTACCGCAGTTTGAAGGACCGCATATAATACAGCGAATCGTATTTGGTAATAGAGGGCTATGTCTTATTATGGTTGAGGGACAGTCTACACTTAATTTACAAACTTCCAATGTTATATGTTGTTTAACCAACTTCATTTTGCATTCTGGCTTTCGATTACACTATCATTGGTTATATAGACATGTCTAAACAGGCTCGTGCTAATCGTTGCATGCATATCAACACATCTCGCTCATATTCCTATAGAGCAAAAGATACATGACCTTTTTATATTAGAGCAAGCCTAATTGTTACAAATTCTTTTATTTAGTCATTGCGAGTGAATCAAGCAAGTCGCGTGCAATTTTCTTCTTTAAAAACGCTTACGGTATGTATCTAGTATTGATTTGGTTTGTAAAAAAGCTGTCGTCTATTAATTAACTAGCATTTATGTATATATATTTCTTCTTGCAGAGATGAGCCAGTCTCTCCTTATTGATGATGATTACAACCCCATAACAAATCCTTTTTACTACGCTCAAGACATCATGGCCGACTCATGCTTCAATCAGAAAGAGGTTTTGGTTGCTGAAAACGAGGTCAAGCTCAAGAGTAATAAGACGATGAAAAAAAAGCCTAAAGCTAAGAAAAGGATAGATTCTAAACGAAAAGTTCAATCAGGCGCTCTTCAAACTTCAAGTTATATCATTAGAAAAGAACCCAGAAAAGGAATTCAGTTAATTAAAATAAACATTATAGACTTGGGTGGAAGTGAGCTTAATAGTTCAAGTGATAATGACAGTGCAGATGTCAGTGTGCAATATATAGTAACAGACAGATATGATGATGTAGCATACGCTGCTAAAAGTCTTATAAGTAAAATAGTAAAAAAAATAAATGAAGACGTTTAATCTGTTCCATTTATTAATTCATAATTATAAATGCTATAGTTTCAGCTTATGTCATTGGCGCTGTATTAAATGATTTGTAATAAAATAAAACAGTATTATGATTAGAAAAATATTCTTTTATTTATAATAAAAAATAAGAGTACATGGTTAAATATATCTTACAACTATGATTATTGGTGGTATTAAGCACAACATTATGTAAAATTGTTAATATATAGACATGCTCTAAAACATAGTATTATAGTGACCCCCATGGTAGAGTGCTTACATGCCTTCTTTTTACTTGCCTCTTATCATCTTCGTTATTCAAAACTAGTTTATTAATCACCGTATATAACTACAGGAATTCTTTGCTTTCTTTCATAATTATCAAAATGTAACTTTTCGCCTACTTCAGGCAAAACAGTTTTTTTTCTCGCACAGCAGTGTTTATCTAGCTTGTCTTCCGAGTCAAAATAGACAAAACATTCATCACACAACAATATTTTAGATTTATGGCGTGTTATTTGTTTGCGTACTAATTTCTCAAGAGTGTCAGACGTGTTCATCATTTGTTTTAAAAAGTTGACGGAGTGCATTTCTAGTGAAATCAAAAATTTGTATTTACAAACTCATAATGTCTGTATTTACAAAAGTCGTAACATAACTGGTATTGAATGACTTCAGAGATTTTTCATCATTTTTTTGGCAATAGATATGTAGCATAAAGTTCAAAATTAGCCTTTAATGCTTTATGAATTTCAAGATCACGATTGATCAACTGTTTTACTAATGCCGATATGTTATTTAGAAAAAATTCAGGCTCCAATTTATTATCTTTACAATTAATTCGATAGCTAATGATTCTATTCTTAAATGCACAAGATATTACATGGACATCGTCAAATTCAGTGCTAAGTAAGCAATTAGCCTTTGTGAATGTTACTACGTATGTGCGAGGAATATTTTATTATTCTGACGTTACAGACTTTACACATAGACATTTTAAGCAATCAGCTACTTATTTATACAAAGTAACAAGGGTTCAAAATAATAGGTGTAAATATAATAATCAGTAATAATATACATTAATAGCAGTAATATAAAATACAAATACAGTTTATTGAATAAATGAATATAAAAGATAAAATACAAATTAAAGGAAGCCCGCAAATATTTTATATCATTAATTTTCTTGAGGGTAAAGGACTGGTTGTATATCTTGAAACTGTTTCTTAGCAGCCTTTACAACGTTAGTGACTGCTTTAAAAACCCCTGATTTTTCATCTACACAAGACTTATATGTTAACAGAGTATTTTTATATGCATCTTTAGCGAGCGCGTCTTTAGTACGAGAGATCTTTAACTCTATATAAAAGTCTCCCTTCTTAGAGAAGTCCCGCTGGCTGGTGTAACCCGTTGCTACTTGACGCCAAAGTAGTCCATGCAGTTTCTGGGCGACAATTGGCGTCGATTTTTCGTCCTGAAATTAAGAAAATATTTTATGTTAATGAATACCATCATCGCTCCTACCTTTTTAACATCTGAACCAACACATACATACGTACATCCTACACCCCCCAACGTGCATACCTAGATAGGTATACGCGCCCATCCGTTGAAATTAATGGGGAAATGAAATGTAAACTTCTTTTATTGATAGTAGGTATAGCCGTTAAAGCTAACTATGAAACAACTGACCTCCGATTCCTCCAAAAACAATTTTCGCTGCTTTCGCACCACTTCCTCTCCTTCCGAATCAGATTCAGTCGATGAGAGCAAGGGCCGCGGGTCAGCAGGTTTCCTCCCTCGCTTAGCAGGCTGCCGTTTTACAATATTCTTCGTTTTTTTAGGTGCTGAGGTTTCTCCCGCGTTCCGCATAGCCTCCTCAGTCGAATCGAAGGGGTTGTTAATCGACGACCTAAAACAAAGTAAATATTAAATCAGACTGCCGTGATAACAATTTAACATGTGTGGGGGTTTTATTAAAAAAGTATTTTATTTACTTTAAAGAATTTAAATTGAGTTGCATGCTAGTCTGCTGTGTAGAGTAGCATAGTAATAATAATAAAATCATTTATTCTCCAAAATATATATCCAGTAACTCAGCCAAATTTTATAATACTGTTAGTTGGCAGAAATTGCTCTCTTACTTTATACATATATATGGCAGAGAATACTAAATATCACTACGCAATGGTGAATAGCAAGCAAATTACAAAGATTTTAATATTTATATTAGCACAAAAAGATTGAGGTCATGTTAATACAAATGTATGTTGCGTCCTCTATCTAAAATAAAGTAAAGAGAAATTAATAAATTGAAATAAATTAGGTAGGTACGTACATACTAGTAGTTTTGTTGATGATTGCTCCCAAATCACTTTATAGAGATACACACTTCGTCTTTCTTCTTCTTCACTGATTTCACTAGAAATGCACTCCGTCAACTTTTTAAAACAAATGATGAACACGTCTGACACTCTGTATTACTATAATTAAAATGAATTAATCAAATATAGAACTTTAGGATATGTTCACAGTACTAAAGCAGTATCGAAACCAATGCATACTTAATAGTTACAAACTAATTTCAACCTTAATTCATCACGTAATAAGTCTTGCAAATATATTTTTGCTATAGTCAGCAGTTGGTTACTGTAAACACTGCTTATGATTTATCAAATAAGGAAATCTATGAGATCTCATTCGAAACCTGAAACGCAAATCTAATAAGGAATCAAGATGTACCTCAGACTCTCATAGCTAAGTACTGGATGTAAGACATGAGTTGTATAGAAGGGTATGGGTTCAATTCTCGGGGGAAGGACAAACAACTTGCGCGATTTGTGTGAAGCCGAGGTGCATTATTTATGATTTCGTCTTATTCTTATCTAATTCACATAGTTTAAAAAAAATATCGTGTATATAAAATATATATATATATATATATATATATATATATGTATTGCTACGTATATACGTAATGTTTGCAAATCATATTTTTATCATGTGAATGATTCTTCAAAATTAAAAAAATCTTTTTAATTTTAATGTTTCTATTAACGCCGGGAAATAATATACAGTTGCCTATGTCCCGTGCTACATAGCGACGCCTAGGATACACCAGTGAAACTAAATCTATACAAGGCATTGGATGCATCGCTTGCGCCGTTTAAGCTTGTTGTTGCTATCAAAATAATCTAGATGGAGTCTCGACAACGTGAAGAAGCCATTATTTAGTATTTCTATTATGTAGTACTATTCTTTTTTTAAATATATTGAAAGAATGTAGATCCTAATCAAGTATAAAAAATAAGAAAAATGACTGATTGGTTAAATAAATATGTTTTCAAGCTATATTCACCTATGTCCTAAAACCCGCTATTGAAATTTTCACGCCACTTCGTATATATACAAATGACACTTCATATAAATCGACAGGTCTCTGAGATGACGTTAGTTTATTACGATGCGCCCGGATCGGAACGACTAAAATAATCGCAGATGTACCTTGTCAATTCGGTGGTCATTATTAGTACGGAAGCGGGCGATCCTGAAAACAATTGATAACCGAAACCCTCAGACCCCAGATGAAGCCCAAAAGACGAAAATGTCGGGACTGGATGAGTCTAAAATTTGATTGGTCTCTGTATGATGAAAATGGTTTATTACGATTTACGCCCCGGAATCGGAACGACCATTAGTAATCGCAGGTACCAGTCAATCGTGCTTATCGTTCATTAGTAAGGAGTCGGGGCGATCCTGAAAACGAATGATAGCCGAACCCAGACCCCAGATGAAGCCCATAAGACGAAAATGTCGGGACTGGATGAGTCTTTTACAAAATTTTACCCGGCCCTGTGCTGTCGACAATAATATAAAAATAACAAACAATACGTCGACAGCACAGGGTTTGAGGGGTTTTTGCTTATTGTTTTCCTTAGATTAAGAAAACTTTATCTTAGAAAAAATAATCATTTATTCTTTCGCTATATTTAAATAATTTCATAAGTGTTTTTTTATTTTTATTTAGTGATGACAACTCAATGTGAGCCAGCTCCGGCGGACAACATACTATCAAAATTCTCATGCGACTCAAGCTCGACAATATAATTTTTAGTTGAAATAAAAAAATCAAAAAAAATTAGTTTCTTTTTTCATTTAACGAAAATTTAAGATATTTTATTTGCAAATATTTTGTTTCTCATACAACTTAATGAAGACCGAAGTTTAACAAGTCATGAATGAATTGGGGAAACTGAATCAATCGAACTTGAGCGCCAGCGAAATTTCGATTTGATCCAGAATCCCCAATTCTAACCTACTGACAACGCTTTTGTCTGTAGTGTCTTTTCAAGTTTAATATACATACTTAGTTCAATTTAATCTGATAACTAATTTATCTTGAACATCCGCTGAAACATTTCCTTGCAAAAGTATATTAGTAACGTGAATTCGAGAACAATACATAGTCACAGTACATTACCCAAGCCGCCAAACCGCCCTTAGGGAAATCTAACGCTGTCCTTTCAACCGCGCGCGGTAAGGAAATTTATTCGCGGTAAAATATCGCGTGCGCGCGAAATAAGAACGCTAAATTGGTGTAATAGATCACAATGAATGTGGTTTTGATCGTGTCTGAGTCTCTTTTGGGAATTGGGAAGATACTTTAGTTCATGAAGTGTCCTGTCACTTATTTTCATACTTTCACTTCACTATATTCACAAAACGCGATATCTGTCTGCACTTGTAAATCTGTTTTCACGACGATACGATAAGTTTAATAAATATAACAAACTAAAAGAAATATTGCTAATAAGTGTTATTATATTTTATCCGAATGTTACGCCGACGAACTCTAAATTCATGGCGGATAGGCCTCTCCCAAGGCGCGCCACTGAACCCGACCTTCGGTTCTGCTCATCCAGTCTCTTCCAGCCGCCCTACGCCTATTTAATTTAATACTGTTATGTAAATCTAATCTAAGAAATTTTAATTTAATTTCATAATTCATCATGTCAGCCCCTAGAAGTCCACTGCCGGACATAGGCCTTCCCCAATGAACGCCACCACACCCGGTCCTTCGCCCTCCGCATCCAGCCGCTACCGGCCACCCTCTTTAGGTCGTCGGTCCACCTGGCGGCGGGGCGTCCCACCCTGCGAGTGCCGATCCGCGGTCTCCACTCCAGAACTCTTCTGCCCCAACGGCCGTCGGTTCTGCGGCATATTTACCACACTAAAATGAGTTTCATGTAGTACTGGCTCATAACTTGAAACATATTTTTAAAACTTCATGGAATGCAAATAAATACTCTGACTTTGACAATGATATGGGTAAACATGTTGGATTACTTTGCTGCATGCAATCAAAAGAATTGCCGAATCAACGCCGTGTGGTTCCCGGCTTAGAATAGAGCCACCCAATAACTTTCCCGTGGGTGTCGTCAAGTCGACTAAGGAATTGCACCAGGGACGGGCAGCAGCGTTCACCTGTATGTGTATGTTAAGATCATTACTGCGATCACCAATCCGCCTGCCAAGCGTGGTGATTATGGTAAATCCCCCAATGGACAACTTACCATTAGTGGTATTCTATTGGGGAGGCCTATGTCCAGCAGTGGACTTATTTAGGCTGATAATGATGATGATGAATCAAAAGAATTCCCATACCCTGAAGATGCAGGTGAAATACCTCCTGTTACTGTTTGTACTTACACTGGCTCCCATTCTAAAGAACGCAGCAACAATACATGCTTTTCTATTTGGCGGCCAACATTTTTAAAGGTAGGCCAAACCCTGCTCTAAGCCCTGTTTCCTAACACTAGTTGTTTCTTACTAGCTCTACATCATTCCAGGATCACGTCTCAAGACACCTTGAATAAAATATGTGTTCCCTAGCCAAAAATACCACAAAAGTATTCTCCCTAAGAGACGCCTAAAAGTAAATTCTTGTTTCTTGTTATTCTTAATACTTGGATCGATCTCGGCGAGAGGGAAAATTGTTAAGGTTGCCCGCAAACGTCGGAATGTTTTCTCAGCCATTATATTTTCATCGTTTCCCTAACAAGAGGCGTTCCTTGTCGAGGAAAATCGAAGATTTGTAAATGAGTATATTCACATAACTCAAACTGAAAAATCTTAATTCCAAGCAGGAGAAAAGTACAAATCACTGTATGAACGTTACATGTATAAATTTACTAGCTGTTGCTGGCGACTTGGTCCGCGAGAATTTCAACCACTTAAAGGGATGAATGGAAAGGACGTGCTAACTTTATTATTTGAGTTCTAATTAGGTACTTTGGCTTTAAAAAAAAAAATTACCGATGTTTTTTTTCATCGAAAAGCCTGTGGTATGATATGTACGAGTATGTATGTAAACGCTTTATTGTACCGAAAATAACAACAATAATAAAATAGGAATTAAACTGTGTACAAAGGCGGACTTACCCCACTTAGGTATCTCTTCCAGTCAACCGTAGATAATAAGCCGTACCTGCTTAAGTTCCAAAAAAACTATTGGTACGAGCCTGGATTTGAACCCTCGATCTCTTGTCTTGTTCAGATAAGATCAGAATTACCTTGTACAAATTATAAAAAAAAACGACACGACATCAGCTGGCTTTCGATACTCGCATTGCTCATTCTCCGCTTGCCGTGTCGTACCCGATCAACCGACAGATTTTTTATCTGTTTTCCAATTTCGTAGTCCATTTTCATTCACTTCAGAGCTTTCAGGATTTACACTGCGTCACGTAAAGTTAAAGACAAATTCACCACCGAGACGGGACCAACCAACCCGTCCTTACCCAAAAGACATTCGAGTGAAAAAAATCCAACCACGCCATTGGGCGGTAAAAGCGCGTGAATTAGCAGCCTCCCGCCTTTTTTCGAGTGCCTCGAAATTAAGTATTAAATGAGGGAAAAGAGGGTCGGGATGATCCTTTCCGAGGGTCACATAAAAGCATTTTTGGGTAGGCATTAGCTTTAGTACTGAAGAAATACATAATACAATTGACTAAGTACAGGTCTGGACCAAACGACATTACGTAGCCACAAAGAAAACTAAGTGATATCGCGGCAACTATCAAAACCAAACTAACGCGTTGTATATCGCGGTAAACAGAAAAGGTTTATTTATACTGCCCTCTTTGCCCTTGCTTTGTTTACATCTGTGCAGAATTGCTGGCAGTTGGCGCGGATGAATCCTGAAGTGAAGACAGAGCACCAGCAAGCGCAGGGAGCGTTTCTGATAGTTCTACCCACGACTGAATAACCAGCAACCTTAGCCGGGCTGAATAAACAGCTGAGTAAGGAAAGCGGATGACCAGGTGAGTTTTGCGCGCTTTAGGAAAGCCCTATGTCAAGCCGCGGCGTTAGACATGCTAATGATGTTGTTATAGAGGTAATATATCTTTTTTACGATAAAACCTGCAGTACAAAGATCATAAGTGCGCTGCCACCAAGAGTACGAAGTCTTCTACCCAACAATTCGGAACACAACATAGCTATCATTGCTGTTTGACGGTAGAATAGGTAAGAGGGTGGTGACCATCAAGATGCTGAACTGAATCCTCCTATCAGCAAAGAGAGTACGTTGGAGATTTTTTACGCACTCATCTGAGGATCGTTCCAATTACACAGTACTTTCATACACATAATGTAGAAACGTAAGTCGGCCGCTAGCCTTCCTGTAACAAATCAGATTTTTAAGTACGAAAACGAACCTAAAGTGCCTTTGGTTTGGTTGCAATGTTTAATAGTGAGCTTACCTGCAGGATTACTTCCAGTTATGCCCAAATATGTCATTTCATTTCTCTTCCCTATTACTTCAGGGCATTTCCTTGCCTGCCGTACCCGTAGCATTTCTTTATCGGATAACCTCATTGCGAATCATATTCTTTAAAGAAACTAAGCCCTATCCATAGCTCGTCAAACGGCTATGAGTCCTTCCTCTTGTAGTCCCTCTTCATTACAGGATGTTGGTCGTCGGTTCTGAGAATGTTTCCCTGTCTCTCGCCAATCGGAACAGTCACAACTACAATAGATGGGAATTATTAAAATATTCATATATTCACCACAATATCAATTTGTAAGTTTAGGATACTTGAACGGGGCAACTTTCGAGAGGTCAATCCAATAGGGTTAAACCTTCCAACTTTCTCTCATTATGCCTTGGCTACTTGTATTAGTTTTGGGTTCTTGTGGTTGTCGGGGTGTCCTGACATTGATCCCTTGGCTGGTATAAATTACATAGCAAATTTAGTAACAATATTTTTTTTTATAAACCAGACCGCAGTCTATAAATTAACACCCTAAAAATTTCAGCAGTATCTAATCTAGGTGACAGATACGATCCCTTATAAACCATTTAAATTTTCTTAATAAAATGTATCCATGCCTGTCATTCATTCCGGATATAAGCTATCTAAGTTTCACCAAAATATGTTTAGACGTAATTCAGCAACAAATATGCACACTTCACTTTCGTGAAGAAGATCTTCGTTTGATTGTAAAAGCGCAAAAGTGTAAAAAGTGGTTCTAAAAGAGATTACGTCAAGAAATAAAATACTCAATATCCGTACTCACACAATCAATATAAAACCATCTGCAAAAAATTGGCTATTAACGGTGTATCCGACGAGCATCGGATATTTTCCGCTCGGAAAATTGAATTTGATGACAAACAAATATGTAGAAGTAGGGAAAATTGGCATATTCTCGCCTTTCAAAGCGTTTCGTTCGATGGACTATAAAATAGGAAAACGAAATGCGATTTTCAAACAACGATCGAGTAAACAAGAATAAAATGCATAATCTTGTTTTGAAGCAATAAGTAATCTGGGTCTTGCGGTTTTAAAATATTTTAAACAAACTGCGGAGAATGAACCAACAATTTAATAGGGTAGTAGCAACTTTCATTTGAAATACAAGTGAAAAATGTATTCCTAGAGAAGACAGCACACTGAAAACCCTTGGGGGCTTTCTGAAATAAAATGAACTTAACAATAATCATTAAATTCTTCTAAGCAATCATCTTTCGATATATTTCTTGTTCTTTGTCCTTCTTTCCAGATCGCTGGCATCCCTAACATTAAATAATTCAGATTGTCTCCGCACGTAGATTTTCTTCGTTATCTTCTCCTTTTTCCTTCAAATATTGGTCTCACTAATCATACAATAGTTATTGTTAACTATCATGTGGAGGTTTACATATGATCTGTTGTTGTTGAGCTAATCAAAAGTATATGCTATTGCCATTCTAAAAAAATCAAGGAGTGCATTTGCAAACAATCACCATAGAACATAATAATTGTTGTCGCTTTCCGTTTCGCTCTCGCCTGCTCAGTATAAGCCCAGGCGTGGGCGACAAGTGCTTACCTGAGGTCAGTCAACCATAGGCAGTTCAACATTGAAGCGCCTGCGAACTTTAACTGTTTACTACAATAGAACACGGGCAATATTGTGTTCTTGAATAATTAAATTATCGTGAACGAGATAGGCTCTCCACAGCAGTTTATTTTTACTCGAACTACGTAAACAAAGGAGGTTACAGTTATTATTATAACAGAGTTTGCAAAACAAACAAAAATTGAGTCTTTACATCGTCTCTGTTTCAGGTATGCAAGGACCTCAATTGAAATCATTACCACAAAAATCTATGTAGAGGTACAAAAATAATTTGCGCATTGCGCCATTTGAGGGCAAAAGGTTAAAAGCATCGTTATGGCCTCATCATTATCACCGTATCGACGTCCAATGTTGGACGTAGGCTTTCATA
Source organism: Esperia sulphurella (assembly GCA_947086405.1). Lineage (NCBI taxonomy): Eukaryota > Metazoa > Arthropoda > Insecta > Lepidoptera > Oecophoridae > Esperia > Esperia sulphurella. The sequence continues at coordinate 4,629,248 of OX352281.1, read as the reverse complement.
CATGCAACCACACTCGGACCTCCGCCTTTCTCAAGCAGCCGCTTTCAGCACGCAGCAGCAGGCAAGGGTGTCCACGCTACGACCAACGATATCATAAACAAACAGTTTCCGTTTCGATGGCTATGCTGAACGTTTAGGCTATCTAATATAGACCAATGCCAACTACAGACTATCTACAGTTAATCTATACTAACATAGGTCTGCAGTCTAGACTCGGACTAATGACTACCCCGTTTGTTTCTATTTCAGACATTAATTTAGTTATAACTAGTTGTTGCCCGCGATGTCGGTCGCGTGGAAAAAGGTATTAGTCGACAACAATTGACATAACTTTTACAAATTGTTGTCGTTTTATATATTTTGAAAAGAAATGTCGAATGCAGGGCCCCCAATAACCTATAAACTATTAGGACCATTTGCTAATAGGTAATTCTGATACGAAGGGTTGACTTTTACTTCAAAAAGGATATGTTGAAGGAAATAATAGACATGTATGTTCTAAATAGGTTCAAAGGTTCTTAAATCTTTATCATTCTTCACAATTTCTATAGGGATGTCAGCCATAATTATTATTATATCTCGAAGACGAGTGGATCGGCAAAAATGTCGGACAAAGTTCATAAGGAGTTCTTTACATGTCAATACTATTACCTTTTCAGGTGTTGTGATCACACACAGCAGAGTTTATTGACCCGTTAGCCCTTTTGTTATTTCATCGACTCACTAGACTGGAAAATGGTTGGAAGGCGATACCTATCGATTTTTAATTCAAGCTCCCAACTCTCAGTGCCGTAAGCAAAATGTTTTTGTATTGTTTACTGTTGCTCTTGTTTACATTGCAGACTGTTTACTAAGAGCCTCTGTAAAGTTAAATGGCGTTTTAGAGGTGAAAATGTTGGTGTAAACAAAATTATGTTGGAGTGGGAAAGTTAGCGCTTGAATGATTAAAAACATTTAGCAGTTCACTTCTGTCTGTTAAGTTAGTTTTTAATTTGGAGTGTAAGGAAATTTGTAAATAAAGAAGAATTAATACTTTTAATTGATAAAATAAGACGATTATTCATTAATGTTTAATGAAGTTTTAGGTTGTAGGCAGGTGAAGTAAAAATTGGGTAACTGGCATAAAGACATAATCCATTATCCAAGTAAGATTTAGGTAGTCGATGTATGTTATAATTGCTGACAAATTTGGCATTGATCATAATAGTGTTGAACAAATAAACATTGTTCGTCTTGCTACTGTTTTCATTACTAACTCATCCTAGACCAACAAGTGGGGTCAAGTGATATATACAAATAAGTAAATTTAAATCGAAATCCCTAGACTTACCCCGACACCTCTAAAAAGGGGACAAATCCCGGACATCCTTAAAATTAAGAGTGTTTATAAAACAAATAAAAGATAATATATCTGTCACTTATCTAGGTACTTACCTCACTAATTAGCAGCACATGGCAGTCACTAGTGATAACAAAATAACAACGGAAGTTCATTACTGTTTTAGTTTTATGTGTAAATGATAAAGCTAAATAATGAACAGTGGTTTTCGATAAGGAAAAGTGTTAAAAAAGGTTAAAACTTTTCAGATCGTTTTAATTATAGAACCGCTCGCGGTTCAGAGATAATCTCTCCCGCTTTTTAATAAACGCTAAATAATTAATATTCATTCTGGTCTAAACAGTGTTTTAATCATCTATGTAAAGAGTTTGTGCCATTTATATATCGACGCAAAAAGCGGAAACGCTGTAACCTACACCGATGTCAATCCCCTTTTGTTGCAAATTCAGAGCAGAATCGAAAAGTCTAAGTTGAATAGTCCAGGTCCCGTATCTCTAAGCTAATAGAAAAGACACGGGGCCCAGACCATTCGACGTAGATTCCTTCTCTGATTCCGAATTTGCAGTAAAAGAAGACTGACATCAGCGTGCTACAGCGTTTCCGGTTTTTTGGGTTGATATATTCTTTATTGCACATGGTAAAAACTAAATACAATTATGATATTTTATGCACAAAGGCGAGGCGAGCTAGAAGAAACCACGATTAGAGGTATCTAATAGAGGTTTCTTCTAGCTAATCTTACCGGGTGTGAGACAAGGAGGGGGCAAAATTAGTGCATAACAAATAAACAATAACTAAAATACCGAAACTACCAATTAATACATAATAATAACTATAATAAATATACATACATACCATATTATACTTAGTGAAACATATTGTTCTCTTAATGACTGTTCTCGAAGAACACGAGTATTCTGGCAAATAAAGTGTTTAAAAAGGAACCACCCCCACCAACCGCTTTCCAAATGAGGATTTTATAAAACCCTTATAAAATATAGGACATGTCTTCTAATTTAACTATTAATATTAATTAATTGGAAGAGAATCCTATAATAAAGGATGGATAGAATAGAGTCTGATAGAAAAGGCGGCTGTTTATAAATACGTCCACTGCATAGTCCTTCGCGCGACATAAGCAGTGAGGACACAATAAGACGAGTGCACACGTGCGCCGTGCACATCTTGTAAACAAGTGAGCAGATGCGCATGCGCACCTGGCATGGAGACGCGCGCACGCGGCTCCAGAAATACCACTCCGGTGAGTTGAGAGCTTAACAATAGAAGACACATCTATGATTTGATGTATTATAGTACTTTATAATGGAAGCGAGCGATTTCATAAGCGAGCAATTTCATACAACGAGGGCGTACAGGCCATAGACACACCACCGACACTCACACAAGCAAACAGATTTAATCACCTACTATTATTACAGGCGCACCCGCCTGTCTGTACACGTTTGTGTGTGCGTGTAAACTATCGAGAGAGGGACAACGTTATACGACAACACATAAGTGCTTCTCTTTCGACGATAAATTGGCTTGGAGAGGTGTTTTGCTTCTTTAAGTAGTAATAATTATTCTCTGCCCACGCTGGTTCATTCCTTGACGTGCGTTTTTATAGACTTGTACAGTATCTTTCGAACTGACTAGCCCAAGCACCTTGTTCATTAATGAGAAAGTTAAAATTAGAATGAACTTGGTCATTTATTATAGCGCACTGCCTGTATGTAGTTTCAGCTGTAGATAGTTTTTAATTGCTACACATTCAAAAACAAAATATTGGTTAGTGATTTAGTGGTATTTTATACTTTACTTGAGTATGGTAATTTGCTGATCGAGTGCTTTATATGGATAATTGTAGGACATCACATTAACATTACAAAATGTATTTCAGAAACGTTGAAAAATAAGGAATTCATTAAAAGAAGGCTAAGCTTACTGAATTTGTTAAATGCAAAACGATTTTAGGATAATAATGTACAGACAGTAAGTAAACTTATACTAGTGTTTATTACTAACGCCCGCAATTGGGTACAGCTGAATTTACTTGAAAGCATCGATAGAAATAGAACTAAAGTATTGTAATATACTTTTAAGTAGCGGAAAAACAGATGCGATAGATAGTGATATTTGGCATGTCAGTGTTGCAGCTTTTTCCAAATAAATGCCTGAAACTTGCGGAAGTAGTGCGCAGTGTGGGACTTGATGGACCGACGACCGAATGCGGAGGACAGAGGAATGAGTGTGGTGGCGTTCATTGGGGAAGGCATATTTCCAGCAGTGGACTGTCCACTGGCAATTGCATCTCGTCGCACCAGTGAAGCTGCTGCCCGATTAGCTAGTTTCTTTTGTTAAATACCTTCAATGTTTGGTCGCCATAGCCTTGCCTAACAAGGTGCATGCTCTGCATGCAGGTGATATTGACCTTTTATAATCTTCATAATTGCGAGTATTATTGTAAAATAACAACGTTCAAACAGATGAGCACATTTTGTCAGACAGCTACGAGATTTTTGTTAGAGCTAGGATTCTTTTGTCAGGCAGCTGATCGACTAAGTCAGATAACTAAGCGACTTTTGTTGTTTACTGTATAATAATTATACGAGCAAATGATGGACAAGCAACAAAGCGTCCGGAAACACAAAACGAGAACAAGAGAACAATCAGCGAAACATTTAACATTTGGATAACAAAAGGACTTAACTTCAGTCGCACAGACAATGCTTGTCGAATGAGCTGATTTAGTACTAATTAATATACAATGACCGCACGAAATGAGGCCATTTTTTAAAACTAACACAGATGCAACAGACTGGCTTCCACAGTGAAAAAGTTTTTTTTTTAATTTGAACACGATCTTGTTACCTTGCACTAACTCAACTTGTTAACTCGATCATGGTTTGGTATCAAATAATCATAAAATTGCATTTTAGCTAACATACAAACAAAACAAAATGCCATTTAGTTGATCAGCATTTTTTTTTCATTGTGTTTTTTAATCGAACTGATGTATTCGTTCTAATTTAATATGAACTTCAACAAATACAAATTACTGGTCTTTACTTATACCGATTTCATTTAGCTGTTATAAAAGTTGATAAAAAAATCGCTACTTTGTCTGTGTCCAAATTTGATTTATATTGTAGGAAAAAATAGTGTTCTAAACTTAGAGCTTAAAAAAATGATACCTCACACTCCTATTAAAAAAAACTACGCCCCCCTTTTACAAATTAATTTAATAATTTAGATTTAGGATCAATAATACGTAAACTGTAAAAAATTCAACATTCTGTCTCTTCACGTTTCTTAGCCAGAGGTTTCTAACAGACGGACAAACATAGATGGCTCAGTGAAAGACCCGTTGGACCCTTCGGGTACGAAACCTTTTTTTTGGGTCTGAAGTGGAGAACACGTAAACAGAATAAGAACGCAAGCACGTTACTCTGCGACCTTAAGAAACTTAAATAAGAATAAGTATTACTCCATTCTTGACGAAGGTGACATTACATAATAGTAATGGAAGTTTTGTGCAATTAAAAACACATATGCGTTTTTCACATGTGACAAAAAACGCTTTTAAGCACACGCAACGATCGCCCAACGCGTATTTAAATAAAAGAGTGACTCATGGGGAAAATTACCAACTGATACGTCATTCTGGCACCTACTGCTATCATGGCTTATTACTTATGCAGTTCGTGCATCGTCAGTTTTTTAAAACACTCTGTATTTCTGTCCGTTTACCAAGACTTATAAGTAGCTCAAAAAATAGGCATTTGGGAAATCTGGCCCAAGAAAAAATAGGGCACTGAATTTTAAAAGCGAAGGATATGCTTTGCATGCATTAATATCAACGCCTTTGCATGACCAAACTAGGATTTTAAAAGTTACCTTTGTGTACAAAGGTCTGAGCTAATGAGGTCAAACTCGCTGGGCATGCTGCTGACCATATATCAGTCCTTTCACAGCTCTAGAGGCATCATTCATTAACGCCTACAAATTAGTGAAACAAATTTACAGTCTCACACATACAAGGTATTTCCAATTTAACTAGTTGTGACTTAAAGTAACAGCAGAAATTGTGCAATGTAACTTACTTACTTAGTATTCTTAAAATTTAAACTTAGTTGCAAATGATATAGTATCACTTAGTTAATGTCATTTCTTAGAACAATTGGAAACATTTTAATTCTGTCCTTTATTTACCTCAGTCTTCTTCTTCAGATTTTCTGCTTTGGACTGAGAGATTGGACTGCATTATATGTATTATAACTTTAAGGGCCACTGCTCGAAACAATGAGATGTTTCTACTAAATCAGTCACATTACTCTTCAGTCAAGATACCGTATGCCCCAATCTTCCCCCGGAAAATTAGCCTTATTACGTGTCGGTTTCTGGACAAGTATTACTTTTAACGATTTGTAATCTATTGCGATTGGTGTTTCGAATGTTACCAGACAGAACTGTATGTCTGTCTCCCACGCGCTCTATAAACTTTAAAGGGTTCTCCAGTGAAGTCCCATTCATTCAATCATATAAAAACAGCTTCTGTATTATGTGTTCTGTACATCTGTCAATTTGTATGTCTCAGTTCACAATATTGTTAGGAAAAATAAAAATGTAATCAACAGTAGATATCACTTTCAATCCATTTTAAACGGTACTTAATAATAATCCTTAACGCCTTTAGTATACCGAATGCGGTACAGAATCTGTCTTGTATGCGATGCATATTGTTTATACTTGTCTCGCTCTGCTTCCCGCGACTTTCCTATAATTGCGTCTCTATTCCTCACACATCGCATGTTTAGCGGAGATCACATCGGTGCTGTCCTAAAGAACTTAGTTCAGGGTCCGCCTGTATGGGTTTGTACCATTGCCTTACTTATTTCTTCCTCAAAACATTTGACGTGTTCTGATTAAAGGACACTACTAGATAGGTTACTTTTCCATGGTGGTAACAAATATCTATATATCCATTTGATGATGCTCGGCCGACTTGCTATTAACACTCAGTCCATTATTAAGTAAGTAAATTTGCTCTAGAATATAAGCATTCCCTTGTGCAAAAGGTGATTATTTACATAACACACGGATCTCTTGAATACTTGACACGGTAATTAACAGGGCGAAAGCTCTGACGTCACGCCAGGGGCGGTCAGGGCTGAATTCAGGGCTTCCTTTGATGTCGGGGCCTGAGGGACAGGCCACAGTTTTAGCCACAACCTTTTTGCAAGCTTGCCGTGTTATTATTTGTGTGGCGTGTTCTAATTTTGCATATAAAAAGGATTATTAGGAAGCAAAGTTTAAAGCTACATATAGGTAGTGGAAATATGAACAAGTTATTATTAATAACGCTTAAACAAAAATCCCAATCTAGAATTCTATAAGAATTACGCCGTACAAAAGTATGACAATTAACAAATATAACACCTACCCCAGGACCAACTTGCAAGAACTGAAATGAGTTGTAGTCTTTTCCCAGCAGTCTTTTTCAAACCTGGTGAACTAAGTGGCATTTTAGTCTTGTTTCCTGTATATTAACTAATCATTTTTACGACTATTTGAAACCAAACCATGATCAACTTAACAAGTTAAGTTAGTGCAAGCGGACAAGAGTTCAAAGGAACAAGATCTTGGTGCGCTCGTATGGAGTTAAAATCACTGTTAGAGGTTAACAAGATCTTGTTCAAAATAAAAATTAAAACTTTTAGTGTGGGAATTTAACTGTCTCCATTTGGCGTTCGAGGCAAACGTTCGAAACACGCATCGATCTAAACTTGTAAGGTCACTAGCTTTTGCACGCGACTTCGTCCGCGTAGGTTTAGATATTCACACAATTTGGTTTCCCGTAGAAATGTATTTCGGGATAAAAACTATCCTATTTAAATAAATGGCATTTAACACTTTGTGTTTAGAAATTTAGAGAATTGTAAATTATACTGAAATGTTAATCTGCCATCTGGAACTAATCAATACATTATGTAGAGCGAAATCTAAGAATCACTAAATAAAAAATGAAGTATACTTCCAGCCAAATCCAAGAATACGAACGAATATATAAAACTTTCCTATGTCCTATTTCAGGACCTAACCTATATGTGTGCCAAGTTTCATCCCGATTCATCCAGTGTTTCCAGCGTTTAGTAACAAACCTCTAAACTTTCGCATTTATAATATTAGTGGGATTTAGTAATCCAGTAGTTTATATCCAGTAGTTATGTTGGCAGGCACTAGCCAACATAACTACTGGATATATGTTTCCCCTAATGCGGTAGCCGGTAATGCCTGAAATCCTAGTTCGCGATTAGACAAGCTTATATGTATAGTGGTCGCACTATTCGGACGTGTTGGTCGTTACCACTCCGCAAACTTGTAAAGCAATTTCCATAAATTGGTTTACTTGTACACAAAGCCTATACAAATAACCTTTGCAACCGCAGACCTAATAACCTGATGTCGTTCCGTTCCGTTCCATCATACTACCATGTGAATAGATTAACTGCCAATTGCATTTCGTAGTTAATATAGCCGACGAAACAGCAATCTTGCCTACAAAGGGCTGGCCCGATTTTCATTTATGTGATGGTACTGTGCACTGGACATTTTGGTCAGGCAGGTTGGATGATAGATTGTGCCAGACTTTGTGGTCGAACTCTATTAATTTTTAGGGTTCCGTAGCCAAATGGCAAAAAACGGAACCCTTATGGATTCGTCATGTATGTCTGTCTGTCTGTCTGTCTGTCCGTATGTCACAGCCACTTTATTCCGAAACTATAAGAACTATACTGTTGAAACTTGGTAAGTAGATGTATTCTGTGAACCGCATTAAGATTTTCACACAAAAATAGAAAAAAAAACAATAAATTTTGGGGGTTCCCCATACTAAGAACTGAAATTCAATTTTTTTTTGTCATCAAACCCATACGTGTGGGGTATCTATGGATAGGTCTTCAAAAATGATATTGAGGTTTCTAATATCATTTTTTTCTAAACTGAATAGTTTGCGCGAGAAACACTTCCAAAGTGGTAAAATGTGTGTCCCCCCCTGTAACTTCTAAAATAAGATAAAATAAAACTAAAAAAAATATATGATGTACATTGCCATGCAAACTTCCACCGAAAATTGGTTTGAACGAGATCTAGTAAGTCGTTTTTTTTTAATACGTCATAAATCGTAAACCACAATACTATTATTAAAACATCGATCAAAGTTAGAAAGAACTACTATAACTTTTATATTATGTTACTTGCTGCTACAGAACCCTTCATGGGCGAGTCCGACTCGCACTTGGCCGCTTTTTTATTTTCCAAAACAATGCATAATGGTAAATCAGCTGAAGTCAGCAGTTTGTTCAATTTTTACTATTTTTTACCTGCAACTTTGTGCACGTATGGACAGAAACCATTGAAGTTTCCTAGATGTTAATCTAGGATATAAACATTACTGTACCAAGTTTATTAAGCTGTTGTTGTAACATAGGTAACAAAGCTCAATATAAGTGTGAACTCCTTGAAATGAGGCAAAGCGTCAAAAACATGTGCTCTTGTCTAATCCTATAGAAAAGGACAGCATGATAACAAACATATGACATTCAAGACATCCTCTGAATCACTAAGTCAAAAAAAGGTGAAGGTGAACTGGAATTCAGTTCTTGGTTAAAATAATAAACAGCTTTTTTATTGCATCGGCATCTATTGGAATATTTCCTAATTTATTTTGTTTCCTTTTAAAAATAATAAGCAAAACTGTGCATTATCATTAAAACAGAAAATCTTTTTAAAGCACGTGTCCCCATTTCCCGTGAAATTCCATTATTTTCCCCTAAAAAACGTAAAGTAAATGTAAATCACAGACCGAGCCAGCGCTTAAGAAACGCCTTATTGATATAATTAGAGGCCACGGAGGCAGAGAAACTTTTTAAATTAAGCGAGAAATTCCGGGCGCTGAGCACCTGGTCACCGATTGCTAGAAACTTTGCTCAAATTGCCCCTTTTCAGTTTTGAGTAGGCATAATGCGAAGAGGTTCAGAGCGTGACATTTCAGAGTATCTTCACGCCCTAGGAGAAATCGATTCAATGTGGAACTGGCACAACTGATGTAGTAAAAGAAATCGATGAAGCTGAGAAAAAGGTAATCAATGAAGCTACTCGAATGGTCACGTTATCAATGATGAACGTTATGGATGAAAACTAATGATCGTCTATCACTTTAAAAGTAAAACACTAGGAGCCCATCTTCAGTGTAGGTTTGTAGTTATTATAAAAATAATAATTAATAGACGAGAAAATCTGTTGGAGAACCTATTACCGTTGGGGTAAACGAGTTCTCGAGTGGACACCGCGAGACTGGGTGTAGTGAGGGACGCTTTCTGGCTAGATGGAGCGACGATCTGCGTAAGGCGGCTGGCAGTGACTGGATGAGAATAACCGAAAATCGGGTTCAGTGACGCGCTTTGGGAGAGGCCTATGTACAGCAGAGAACTCCTGCAGGCTGATGAAGAGATGAGATCAATGGATAGTCCCTGCCCTGCCCATGTGCTAATCTGCTAAAAGATAATGAAACTGACTTGGTTGGCATAGTTTATTACACAACCAATAGAATGAAAGTGATATTTATTAAACATGAACTGTAAATAGCTAGGTTACAAAAACATCTGAGATAACTTATCTTCGGTAACAGATTGCTTTAATCGTATCTGAACTTTGTTGTCGTCATCATTAGTAATATTGTAATCGAGATTATCAGAATAAATATTACATCCAATTTTCACGTGGGACACGTGTGGTCGAATTCTGAATTTAAATTGGACATTGTTGATAGGAACTGTTATAATTTAATTTCTTTTTTAAAGAATACCTTATTTCATATATTGTAAATACGTCATTGTTGTTGGGGACATTCCTACCCTCATAACGAAGATGTATAGTCCGCTAACCTGGTCTAATGCAGATTAGTGGACCTAACATTGGGTTAGAATTTCTCTCCTCACAGTAAGCAGGTTATTAGGGATATTTTCCTTCTCCGCAAAGCCTGCGGTATGGTAATAATCCGTACTTAAATTACGGATATTTCATTGATGCGAGTACGCATTAGAGGGATTCAAATTCCACAAATGTGAAGTGAGAATTACTAACTGAGCTACTATGAATTCTTGATATATATAATTCTTCAAGGGATATCTTAAGTTGTTGCAACTCAAAGTGTATTTTGTTCGTTAGTTTCACGTTATACTATCATCACCTTCTCCTCCCCTTTTATGCCAATACCTTAGATAAATATGTAAACAAATAATTATCAGCATTAATAGTTTTGGTTAACCGCAAAAAAAAACTTTGGCTTAATTAAACATAATAAAAGTTATTCAAATAGATCGAACGTCATATTTTTCCTCGTTCCTGGTTCTAATTAGATTTTGGAATTAACACGGTTTCAAGCCATTATTGGTGAAATAATAACTAACGTTGAACCACAATTAGAAAATAACATTTTAAGAAATACAAATTTTGAAGACGTGCTGCAGGAAATGGGAAGACGTTCGTATTGTACGATTGAGCGTTGAGCCAGGACTGGTACCAATAAGGGAATTGAGGAATCGTCGGCGACTATGGCCCGTCCTCGTTGTGAGATAAATCTTGCGCCCAACCCAACAGTGGGTCCTACAATTATAAACTTTGACTGAACATTAAAATATCGAGTGACAGGAAAGCAGAAACAAAGATCGTAATAGATTAAAATACTCTACAGTCTACAGATAAGAAAGTAAAATTACTTTGATGACTTTCTACGCAGTGGACAATGTTTACATTGCACAGAAAGACAAGAGCACGCCAATGATATTACATTTTGCATAAAGAAACCACCAAACGATTTCATATTTCATCGTAACGACTAAAGTTAATGGGATTCCAAGAGTATTACATCGGATCTCCATCAATTTTAATTAATATCACAGCTACTGAATACAGGATCAGTATGAGCATCATTATTATTGGATACACGAACAGGGGCTTATACCGTGATTCAATTCAGATAAACGATTAGCTTCAATTATAAGTAGTTTCAGTTTGGACTAGGTTGTAATTGATTACATACTGATTTATTCACGACTAAATACTGAAAATAATCATTTTGAATAGCGTAAAAAAGTGCTTGCGCAGTGGAAAAGGCGCAGTCTTTTAGAAGAGATCGCTTTAGCGATAAGGCCGCCTTTGTACACTTTCCAAAAATCTGTACCTATTTTATTGTTATCCTTAATTTGTCTGCAATAAAGAGTTTATCTATCTATCTATCTATATTCTTGGATGTCCTTCTGCTTCTAGATCGGAGTTCGGTCGTGATCCACTGTTGGACATAAGTGGATACCGCGCTGGCTCGATGTGTTAGTCTTCACAGTATGGCTTAATCCCTCACTGGTGGCGCTGCTACTTACCGCCGCGCTGGCATACCTGATCAATCACAACAAAAGTTTGACAGGCGAAACAAATGTCGAACAATTGGTAGGTAAATTGCCATCATTCCGAGTTCCCACCCATAGCGGATTTCATCCGCAAAATGCCGTGTAACAAGGACACAGCGTCTCGGGACCTATCTTCTCCCTCCCCTCCAGCGTTACCGTCTCGTAAGTTTCCGGTAGCGTCGACATGTTTTATTGTTCTTAAATCTGTTGGGTGAAATGGAATCATGATAATAATGAACATTTTGTTATATGAAAATAATAATGAATTATTTATTGTAGATTGAAGGGTTATACTTATGAAAGGTATATTATATTTGCAGGTTGCAGGATACATTTTAACTGAATTCACCGGTTCTCCAAAATTGATTTTTTTTGATGTCAAGTGTCCTGCTTTAAGCAATCCACACTGGGCGGTGACGGCCAGTTGTTGTATATGGGACTGTGTGGAGGACCACACACTGACGCAGGTAAGTTGCGGCCTGCGGCACAAATTTGTATGGAGCCTACGCCGCGTCTTGCCCGCCACGCCATTCATTAAGCGGTGGTACCAAGATGGGGTTTTACAATCTCGAGTGATGCTTATGAGTTCGATCACGGTCCTGCTATGCTATCTACGTTCCACACCGATATTTTACGTAATACGATATACTGTGTCGAACTTGTTAACATTTTCTGAGAAATACAAATTATCAGAATTACAAAGCTATATTTTTTATGACTGAGTGGATGGCACTCGACTGGAGAATATTCTATAGCTAATAACCAACCGCGTGGAAGGGTCGTCTGGTAACTTTAGAAACTACCAGTCGCAAATATATTGCAATACTAAAAAACTAATAGACGTTAATAAGTTATAACAAGTTGATTTAAGTAAACAGTCAAACATCGTGGCTGATCATAAAGTAGGCCAATGTGGGTGTTAAGTCCAATATTAACCTAGTGCCCCTAGCGGCGCAAAATTTGGCACAAACGTGGGCGATGTCATTGACTTTAAGCAAAAAATACCTTGTTACATAAGTGGACATTTTTATGAGATTACTTTCTACAATTCAAGGCCAATTGCAAACGTAGCGAGTTTTATAGAACAAAAACTAGGTAGTTTAATTGAGTGGAAGTTACGACATGCAATTTATATTGTCTATAATGACCGTTATATGACTGTAATTGAATTGTATGACACAATGACTACTAACGATCTATCTCATGAAATTTTATAGTGTAAGTGAATGAATTTCATCAAATCACAAACGTCATACGGTACCCTTATTTGCCTACTGATTGATTCTACAGAAACAGATACGTACTATGTACGGCATCGCTGACACAAGAAACATAATGATCTTCACACAGTACCGCTATTACGGTCGTGACGTCATATCCGACGGTGCGCGTGCGCGCGACTCGAGGCGTATCGAAACGTCAAACACGACAGGCGACGACAAGTGTTGACAGTGGTTAATATTTACAAACAATGGTTCTTTGAGCGACATTTCATTGAGGACTGGTCTGGTGATTGACGTAGAGATATAACAGTGAAAGTAGACATTAAAAGATGGGTGACCCATTCATATTATATTTACAAACATGGCTGTCGTTTCAAAATAAACATGATAACGGCGTTTTACAGAACAGAAATACAAGAACGGATGGGGCAGAATCCTTAAAGTTACTTCCGTCAGAAACAGATTTGCCTCAAGTTTCTTAACATTAGAAGACACGAAAAATGTTCTAAGAAAAATACGGTCACGTCTTGAATACGACTGTAACAGGAAGGAGATGTCAACATTCAGCTACCCCAACATCCTGCAAAATATATGAATGTCAGATGATAAAATAAGGTGGAACAGAATCCTTTGCGAATATAGACCAGAGGTAAATAAAAGAGAAAGGACTGTACTGCAAAAGAGGTGTCAGGATAGCGACACCAAGAACACGCAACAGGTTCGAAAGGCAATATGCAAAAGCAACATGAAATTGAATTTTTACAACAGCTTGTTTACATGATCTTAGTTTGCTACATTAATTGCTTACAGCTTTTGACAACAGTTTCCATCTGGCAGCCTTCCCAAAGGCTCAGACATATTCCTCTATGAAATATTCCTCTATTTGTAAACTATTTGTTTGTCATTTACTATTACCCTCAGGCTATTTCCTTGCAAAACAAATGCCTCCACAAGTTGTGACGTAACTACGGGGTATCCATTCAACAAGTTATGCCCTGCGTGGGCGAGGACGGTCGGCTCTCGACCTTATTCAATAATGCTATTCTGTTTTGACAGCCTTTGATAAAAAAAAAAACCACACCTACTACTGTTACACGGTCGTTGAGATCATAAGTTTACTGTTTATTGATGTTGCAGTTACAAGGTTGCAATGGTTATCTTGCGAAGTAACATTGACTGTTGATTTAAATTACAATTAAGGTTGATTTGAGACAAATCTGTTTTTCTGATTTCTGAAATCAAGATATGTGTGTGATTGTTTTTTTTTATTCCTGATAAGTTTACGCTAGACCTCAATCTCACCTGATGGTAAGTGACGACAAGGTGGAGGGCGCTTACCAAGAAGATGCCTATTCACTCTTCTTTTAAAAATATCCCATTTGTACTTGTCCGAAAAATACGAAGCTGGCAGGGAGTTCCATTCCTTGTTTTTGATATTTCACGTAAAGTATATGCATCTAGAAGTATTTGTTCTAACAGCTTCCATTGTGTTAAGCTACCACCAAAAAAAACTAGATAGTTGAATGAATCGGCATCAACGTTTTATTAATGAGTAAACTTACTCAAATCTATAAAATCATGGTAAAAAACATATCGAAATGTCATATTTGAGCGTTTTGAGCTTTGAACCGGGTAGGCGGTGCAGCTGTATTACTATCAATACGGCAACTAAAACAGCTCCTTTTTAAGTACAAAAGATGATAAGACAACGCGACTAAATCACAGACGGTAGACTAAAGTAGTAACAAGCGTAAATCATCACATCAAATTGACCTGTTGAACTCTGGAGTGCGTACAAAACGGTGCGCGGGCGCAACTCGTTGCCCGTCACAATTGGATGATTGCACGCGGGGTCATACTAATTGACGTTTGGTCACATGGTAATTTGAGTATTTGAGTGTCAGTTGTTTTATTAGGTGAGAATTCACATTTTGCATATTATGGTGCCCGTGACCAGGATAGTTTTCATCTGTAATATTGACCATATTATATTTCTATTACAATATCTTCAAGAACAGGTTACGACATTAAATTTCTGCCAAGACGTGGGCGAATAATCGCTGTTTCTTGGTATTTCTGTTTTTAGTTTTAATGGTCTTTGAGCATATGTTGATAAAATATAATTAAGTGTACTGTTGAAAAACTTAACTAAGTTTTACTTAAAAAGGACTTTACTAAAACTACAGTTACCTATATTATTATTCCTACTATAAATGAAATAAATACTCTCTTCGATCAATTACAACAATTACATTTAATTTGTATCAAATACAATGTTATTTTTTTTTATTCCACAAAATTTTACAATATAATAAGTTACAATAATGTCTACAGAAATGGAAGACCATTTGTATGTGAACAGAGCGCTCAAGTGATGAGTACATTAGTCAACACCCATCGACAAGAAATGCTTGTGCAGTTCTTGCTTTAGTAATCCACCTGATACAATGTATTTTAAATCGGAAATAATTTAGTCATAACGAAAAAAAAAACACTAGCAAAGATGTCCCTTAGAGATACTAGATGCACTAATTATGTCTTCGCGCTCTGTCTGTCCTCAAAGGAAAGCTTTTAAATAAGAACATACGTGACTGTAAGCATTTATGCCTAACCACAGACATAAAGTAGGTAAGTACTGTCTTTGATGTCCTAGTCTAAGGACTTTCTGATCAAAGGCTGTAAAGGCAACAAGTAGAAAAGAGTACCTGTAATGACAAGAATTCTCATTGCCATAATTGTTGCGCACTTCCTTCGTTTCCTCGAATAATTCAGAAGGAATAATTTGGAGTTCTTTACGTTAGCTCGAACGACGAAAATAATTATGAGATTCGTGTACATTCATAACATTCCTGAAACGTACGCTGATTATTAATTTCTTATTGTTTTAGAATGTAATATAATCAGATACTTCAACATCATCATTGGTCAGCAAATTGTAGCTCAATTAATTGTATTTATAGTTAGATTACATATCAGCCCTTAGACGTCCACTGCTGGACTTATCCTTCGCTAATGAACGCCACCACACCTGGTCCTCCACCCTCCGCATCCAGCCGCTTCCAGCCACCTTCTTCAGGTCGTCGGTCCATCTAGCGGCGAGTGCCTATCCGTATCTCCACTTCAGAACTCGTCTGCCCCAAATGTCGACGGTTCTGCGACAGATCTAGCCCGCCCACTGCTACTCCAGTTTGCCAATCCTTGATTATATTAATGATCATTTTGATAACATTCTTATAATAACAAGTTAATTAAAACTGCGAGAAAAACGTTTAAATTGAGCATTGAACAAATTTTTTTTAATTTACATCAACTAATTCCGCGAAAACTTCATAGCAATGTGTAAAAGTGAGAACATTTGCACCTAAAATTCAATGTAACTCGTAAACCTTTCCATTATCCGTTACAAAGTTATGAAACAATTCATCAAATTGACCTTAGGCATGTCATAACAAGCTATAAAAGCGTTCATTTAAAAAAATACGCGTGGCCAAGGAAAATCAATATGAAGTCGACTGTCTCTTATATGGGTCATCGGGCAGCCGTCGGCAGAAAAGGTATAGTACGAAAATAGCGTTGCGTGGTTTATGTGTGGTGTTTTATCACCGCACCGGTAGCTTATGGGTTTTTGTTACACCGAACTTTCTAATGTGATTTGTGCTTGTGATTTAGATACTTGTTTGATTTTGAGGAATAAGTTTGTTGAAGTATATTAAGTATATTATTCAGTTCAAGTTTGGATTTCTACAGGTCATCGTGATTGCACATTTTAGCTATTATAGTAAAGAATATATTTGTCTTTCTGGAAACTTTAATTTTAATTTTAGTTATGTGGGTGTACCCAGAGACAAACCAGCGCTGCATCTTCCGGGTGCAACATTTCGCTGAGTTGGGGACTTCTCATGTAATTGTATTGTAATTGTTGTGTAAGTGAATAAATTCTTTCTTTCTTCTTTCAGAGACTGCCACGAACAGATACGAGTAGAGTAATTTTATTTAAAGGTTAGGTTATCTGATACGCAAACGATAATCGTTAACTCTCAGGCATACGATAAATAACTAGTCTGGAGTCATCTGCTTTGTTGCCTAAATTTACTTTCCATTAAATGATCCCTACCCGACTCATAACATTCGTTACTGCAAAATCTATTAAATAAAGTACTGGAATAGCAAAATTTGCAGACCGTACAAATTTCTAGTTACTTTCAACTGTGTTTTACTGAAAACTACGTTTTCAATAACGGCCGCATCGTTTATTTACTGGCTTGGTCATTAAAATCGAGCGCCAGAGGTCGTGGGTTCGATACCCACTGGGGACATACAACTTTGTACAATTTGGTCCTAATCTGGATGTTATATTTGTGAGTTGTCCTATTTTTGTTCAATTTCCATAGCACAGTAGATCCTAGTATGGGATTAGACAAGTGTCCGAGTATGTATTGCCGGAGGTTGCGGGTTCGAATCCCGCTAGGGGCAAATGTTCGTACGATGAATATCAATGTTTGTACCCAAGTCTTGGATGTTTATATATTTATTTAAGTATGTGTATCCGTTATCTAGTAACCATACCACAGGCTCTGCCTAGTTTGGGACTGGATAATTGGTGTGAATGTCTGACATATTTTCATTTCATTTTATTAATACTATTAATATGTACAATCGAAGGACTTTTTTGAAAATCAGACTTAAGAGAGTTACGTTTTAGTATTCATGTAATTACTTGGAGTGAGTTTTCGTCTCTATTCCACACCGGAATGTAGTGTTGGACAAGTAATTGCGAAAGGCCCACAGGAACCACCCCAGTAACCCCATAAGTAGTCCCCAGGTGGCACTAAATGTTCAATAAACATGGCAACCGTAATATCCTTCTAAGCACGGCTGGACTGAAAATCCCAAACGATAAATAAACAGACAGTTTATTTGGCAAACCTTTTACAACTTATATCTTTTGTGTATGTTAATATAAATACCTTTTCTATTGCTCGCATTTATCCAATTGACACATGAAAATATACTTTCCCGAGGGAAAATTATCCAACGTTACTATCAGGTGGAGAACTGTAGAAGCGCGAAAACGAACAAACATGTAAGTAGTTATTATATTCAATACTCAGTTGATGAGCCTAACATTCGTGAGTGTGGATGTTCAAACCAAAAACAAACCAAACATTAGTGCTATTCTCTAAAATACAAACTCATGTGTGAGTCTCACTCAAGTGACTTCACTCACTTCGAAACCATTCTGTAAACATTCTAGAGCACTATCGAGTGAAGTGAAAAAAGAACTCGCTTCACTTCGACAGTGGTCTGGAATGTTTACAGAATGCCAAACCAAGGTCAAGCGGATTAGGATTCGAAGTGAGTGAAGTCACTTAAGTGAGAATAGCACTATAGTACAGGTACGGTATCGGTAATACCGGTATTTCATATACTCTAGTCATTTACCGGTTTCTAAGCTAGAAACGGTATTTTTGTTCACTTATACAGGTGAATAAATACAAGCACAAGTAACAAAGGTATGAGATTGCATGGCAGCCAAAACTGAGTTGCCGAATTCACTGCAAAAAATCATCCAGTATGGCGAATTATTGAACAAATACGAGTAAATTATCCTTGGTCAGACTGCTCGTCGGTAAACCAACACGATTCGAAGAGATATCATCAGCGGAGAGAAGCAGTAAGAAACCCAATGTGAATATCGCCTTAGACGCTCATTATGCAAATAGATGATTGGTTCGTCTCATCCATCCAACTAATTGGCAGCGAATGGTTATTTAATTACACCTTTTAGAAATTCTATATTTTTATAATTAAACGTCACTTTAGTTTAGTTAAGAAAATTTTCTACATTGTGTATTAAACCTAGTTGGGTTAGATGAGCTCCTGGGTGGAGTCCAGGACTGGGTAAGCATAGTAGGATATTCTAGACGGAGTGAGACTAGAGTAACCTTCCTCTAACACCTCTCGTTATGAGATGCCTTTCGTCAGACCGTACTAGTTTACTGCTAGACGTAGGGATCTCTTTGGTTTGGCTTCCAGCTAAATCCAGTATACTGTTAGGGCATAATTTACCAAATTATTATTCACTTATTATACAAGATTTTTTTTAAGAAGTTGTTCAGTATACCGTGCGCTCCCGTAACCAGTCATAAAAGGTTTTTTTTTACACTCTGTATATTAGTTTACATATTTATATATTCAAATTGCTGAACATAACAGCTATTTATGCGGCATTACTGTATCACTGAAAACAGGACGACCCAATTAGGAACAACATTGATGCTTGTTAGCGGTTTAAATACCTTTAGTGCGTTACGTAACAAATATGAGGGTAGTATGTCGTTACGTTACGTACGACAATCTAAGAAAATAATATATGGAAATAGATTTATTGTACCAAAAATTAATAATATGTATGGTATGAAAAATGTCAGATATATATTGCCTAAACTTGTAAATGGTCTGCCAAATGATATATAAAATAGTTATTTAACACAACATATATACAAAAAGCAGTTAAAAAAATATCTGTTGGCTAGCCAGAATAATGACTACATCTTATAAATATGAAATGTACCTTAGTATTAATGTAAATGCTATAATCTTTAACAGTAGATAACTTATTGTTGCGAACTCGTCTTCTACAGATAAACCTCAATTTTGGTTTTGTTAGAAGACTTAGAAATTTAAGATTATCTTATTGTTTTTTCTTAATCAATAAAAAAAAAACGTGACTCGTACACATTCCGAATTAAATGACCAGCCCTAGCACCTCAACCTTTTGTATAGTTTTCAGTCCTTTGTTTCTTTGTATGTTAGTGTGTACAATAAATAAAAATTTATCCAATGATGATAAAGTTAAAATTAGAATGAACTTGGCCATTACTCACAGCGCACTGCCTAGCTTGTACGTTACTCTCGCTCTCTAACGGTGTGCCGTCGTGATACAGAAAAACACAATCAGTATTGTGACTGAAAAAATCTTTTATTTTTAATATTTTTGCATGTTTTCATGTAGACAAACCACTATAACTATCAGATTTCTATTTTCGTGCATGAAAATGATACATCCATTAGTACTAGTTCCAAATACGTTTGCAACATATCAGAACCAAGATTATTATCCGTTGTAAATCTTTATTACAGCTACTATCACTGCAGTGAGTAGCTCGAGTTGTACCCTATTTGTCTGGAAAGCTGTGCCGTATAATCGTCGTTTCAAAAAAATAGAAATACGACTTTCTATTTTAAGTAACATATGGATTAAAGGTCTAGTGACCAATTCAAACCCTACCGGTCCTCGCTTCGTCCTCGTCCGGTTTGTGTTACTCACAGGATTTTCCAAGACCCTCAGTTTAACATTTAAAAAACTAGATAACGGCTGACAATATCAAGATCATTTTTTAAATTTATCAATAATGACATCAATGGACTCGTAATCTAATCTTGGTGGGGGATTTTTTATCTTTAATGTCAGCATTTATTGTAATGATTTTGTTTTCATATGACACAGCACAAGTCAACAGCTTTCAGCATTACTTTCCGCATTCTGCTAATACAATGTAGTTTCTGTTATAATTTATAACAGAAGCTACATTTATAACAATTATCACTTATAGTTATAATCATAGGTAGAACTTAACATGGCAAAATATGACGTTCATAGTGATTGAAGCCCCTCCGGAGCGATCGGTCTACTTTCCCAATCGGTCTGCAAATATATTTTTTATCGATATCGAAAAACAGCATGTTTTGTCACTCGGGTACTGTTTATAA
This sequence comes from Esperia sulphurella, assembly GCA_947086405.1. Classification (NCBI taxonomy): domain Eukaryota; kingdom Metazoa; phylum Arthropoda; class Insecta; order Lepidoptera; family Oecophoridae; genus Esperia; species Esperia sulphurella. Next base: position 4,608,447 of record OX352281.1, on the reverse strand, counting down.
AATTGTCCTCCTCGGAACACCTAAATCGCTTACATTTAATTCAAAATGACACCATTTTTTATTTATTTATACTTTATTGTACACAATCACACAGCTCTTTTAAACCTATGATCCACAAAGACGCACTTAACTCTGTAAGAGTTTTCTTATAGTAAACCTTTTGGTGAAAGAGACAACACAAAGCAGATAGGCAGACAGCAGTGCACATATTTATAAATAATGTGATAGTGAAAATAAATAGTGAAAAAGAAATTATATATAGCAAATAGAATAATGTAACTTCCTTATAACTATCTTATTCTTATATAAATACTCCTCTTACTACACAGCTTCTGTATAACTTAAGAAGGTCAAGTAGGGGGCGCAGAACAAAATGGTTTACATAAAGTTGTTGGCAAAGATACACTATATTTACTAGTACAATGCCCTCAAAAAAGTGGTTTCCGAATGACGCCCCCCTTGTTACCAACGGCATGTCCATAATATGAGAGCACGTTGGAAGTATAAAAAATAGCTCTACTTAATCCGATCACAGGTGATAACGTAAGAACCATCAAGTATTAACAATTATTAGTAAAACAGTCCAAAATTTTCTTAAAAGGCATACTTATACAACGAATTGCTATTTTCTTAACAATTTCTTAAAGCGCATTGAAAGGGCTCTTTAAAAGGTACATTAACGAAGAAATATCGTTTTACTCTGTGGGTTCTACTAAACAATGTTACGACGAAGCTGAAAAGGCGAGGGAGCGGAAATTTGTTTACTCACTCATTCCATCCCGTGTAGAGGGAGACAGGTTGCTATAATAAGCGCTTTGATCGTCAAAGTCAAAGTTAAATCGAGTGTTAAGGTGGTATGTAAATAAATATACCATGTAAATGAGGTCACTGGAATCTCTGGTCAAACATATTGATCACTAACAGCCTATAATAAGCCCACTGTAGGACCTGGGGGTCCACTTCGTAAGCATTTCGGATAATATCCGTCCAACTATAAAGCCATTTTGTAGCCTCTAACGCGTCTCACCACATATTCTGATGAGCGTTTGGCGTCTAACTACCATAGTTAGACGCCAAACTCCTATCCAAATTTGTTGCATGAACCATTAGAAAATGGCTACGTATTGAATGGATATTATTGGAAATGCTTATGGACTAGGCCCACAGGCCTCTCTCCAGATAAAGGGAGCCGATTACGGGCACACGAGGAATTCCATCCAACAAACTATCAATTGCAGATATTCATGGGCGCCGGTGAAAGCTTCTAATATGTAAGTCAGACAGAGAGAGAGAATAAAGTCAGGGGACTTGATTCTGGTCGTTGCCTGTCTGAAGTCCCCTGACTGGTGCTGTCCAGACGAGTGACGGGTATGCGATCCCGGCTTCTCGAGTTGTCGCTAGTACAATCACACTATCCTTCCATAATTGCGGTATCCTCCTCCTAAACTATACATACTCCTTACCCATACCCCCATTTATTGTCTTTCTCGCCCCGATCCCTGTCCTGTCCGCCAATCCAAGGGCTGACGTGTCCAGGGGCAAGCCGTCGTAAGCGTGCCGACATCCCGGAGCTGGGCGAACTCCGGGCACTATTAGCCTTACCGAGTTATGACGAGGTGGACAATTATTTAAACAGATAATCGTGGTACCTCAACGCGGCGATGTTCGCTACACGTCAAGGGGTATCACGGAGCGAAAAGCGGGTGAAGTAAAGTAAATTGTATTGCACAAAGTGGCGATACATCGTCTGTGCCTACTCCTCTGGGACCAAGGCGTGATATGTCATGTCATTATGTATAGTGTATTTCTGCTAATTCAGTTCAGTAGTGTTAGAGTTTTCTGCCAGACATACACACAGACAGACGACAGATGCATAATAAAGCTTTGTTATAAAAGTGTCTGAAGACTTAGCCTTAAAAAGACCAACTAGATAGGTACTGAAAGTTTCATTGTAACTATCCGCAAGAAAGATTTTATAGTAACTTATTTATTACAAACCGAGAAAGGTTCGCGAAGCCTCGCATATCTGCCATAAAACGGTAACAACTTTTTTTATTATGCATAGAGTTTCGTCGCGTTTTCTGCGGTCTTCAGATAACTTTAATTTTTTAGTAATGTATGAAATATTAAATGACACAAGCCTAGTACTTTCTCGTCAAACATTTCAAAAATCTGTCCAATGTGGAATAAAAAATAGCTTTTCGTTTTCTGACGAAAGTGGAATCTGACCAATGTCGCCCAAACATAAATAACTTAGTGGGCTTAAAGTAATTGTAGAGTACAGTAAATATATTAATGCCATACGATAGACGTCAAATGCTTGTCAAAATATATCACACGGTGAAAGAATGTTTTATCTCCGTTCACTGTAGTCACATGACCTGCTAGAGAGTACGAAAAGCCTTCATAAATCGTCGGATATTATCCGAAATGCTTACGCAGTAGGCATTGTCCAAATTAGTACAGAAAGGTATTATGCGTAGATTGTAAGTTTTAGTTATTTGTAATAATTAGTTAATAAGTCACACAACTCATTTAAACCTATGATGTACGAAGGCACACTTAACTATATAAGAGTTTTCTTCCAGTAAACCTTTGCATGAAAGAGGCAACTCAAAGCAGATAGCCAGACAGCAGTGCACATTATTTAAAGTGAAAATAAATTGTGAAAAAGAATAATATATAGTTGTTATTTTTGGTACAATAAAGCGTTTACATACATACATACATACAATATATAGCAAATACAATAATTTAAACTTATAACGGTTACTCTTTATTATCAGGAAACTTACAGACAGTCTATAATAAGTTATTTGCAAATACCATTTAATATTAATATTTTCTTAATCATTGATTTTATTTATTTTTATTTAACTCAAAAAATTCTCTACTATCTAACCAAATTCAATAAAAACCACCTGGTCTCGAAATCCCCTGAAGGAAACCCGAAGAGGGAGATGGACGAACTAATATCACTCAAGTATCCCACACCCTCTTGAATCCTAAACGTCTTTAATATTGACGGTATTTCGCGGTTTACCTTTAAAGTATTTCATACCAAAAATACGCTGTATTATAAAAATTGGGATATACTTGTCCTATTTATATCGATAATATTGATAGGAGTATGGGACAGATCGAACAATATATTTTTGTTAATAATTGTAAATTTGTGTTGGTTTACACTTTAATTATTTTACCACGTGGTGGCAGCGATCTAGGGGACATTTTTCATTAGGTTTTCTAACTTTTAAATGTCTACTGCATGTATATATTTGTTTAGTTCATTTATTTAATCTATAATATGATGTTAATTATTTTTCTATTTCGTATCAAAGAATTTTTTCATAAGACAGCATTTGATAAATTTTGAAGTAACTATAATAGGGTAAATTTTTTTTTTTTACTAAATTGTCTTTCCAGAATTTTGGCTAATACCCGTTGAACTAAATGCCATTTTGTACTATTTAACGGGTCATTATATTTGTTCTGATAACCGTTTGGCGTTTAACGCTTAGACGTCAAACCTTCATCAGAATATGATACGCAATCTGAAATACTTATGGAGTAGGCCCCAGTTGGTGGCGATGGCATGCGTTGGGGCAGGCTCTTATATACTCGTAGCTCGGGGGGCACAGTAGCCTTGAATTCCTCGGAGAACGCACTGTGCCCCTCACTACGGCAGGGCGGGAAATACGCCGGAGTGGTTTTAGTGGGTATGCCCTCCACACAGTACGACAGCGTACTGTGCCTGGAGGGAGAGTCCCACATACCCCCTGGTAACCCTAACCGGGGGGATGAGCCAACTCATTTCCACTCGGTAAAAAAAAAGGCTCGTATATAGCTGTGGAGTTCGAAAGGCTGTGGTATCATGATGATGGTGACACCTAACAAACTAAGCTGTTTCCCTTTTCCGTCCGTGTGTTTTATTTTCACACATTACAAGAAGGAAGTCAAGTTATAAAATAAGTTATCTGTTTCTAACATGTACTTTGTCATAAAGTGGCTATAACAATAACTCGTAACCTTGATAGAGACAAGATAGCCATTATTATGTTACTGTTGCATGTCATTTTAAGTTGATTCTAAGCATAACTGACGCAATCGAAGCTAAACTAAATATGTCAGCAATTCCCGATACATTAATACACATATCTGCCTAATGAGATTGCGTTTAGTTAGCCTGTAACATTTATGCGTAGACGTTCCCTGGCATTATTTAAAGACACTTGACCAGGTTAAGCTATGACCATTTCACTCAGCCTTAAAAATGTTCCCCACTGCGCGGATAAATAATAAACATATAACAACAAAGTTGTCTCAAAGGAAGTGCCAACAAACATTCAACGTTCGTAAATTTGTCCCTCGGCACCTCATAACTGGCCCCCACCCTGGGACACCTATTACACTATAGAAACGTCTAGATCTTCCCTTCCTCCCCGACCCAAAGGTAACAAAGGGCCCAAAGGACGAGGTCTGACTACCGTATAGCTCACCAAATCCGTGACTGGTTTTAACGTTAGTCCCAGAGGCAATTCTCGTAACGGGACTAACACCTTTAGCGCTATTACGTTAAAGATCAACCTCCTTTGTTCACTTACAATGTCTGTTATTACTTTGGAACTACATTGTAAAATCAACTTAGAATATCAGAAACACTGTTGAATTTGCAATGCACAGACAGTTAAGTCTATTAGAGGGTAAGTCTAAGTACTGAGGAGGGAAAGAGAGATTCTATAGTATAATGTTAATATGGGGGAAGGGAAGGCAATTTCAATGTTTCTGTAGGACTAAAACCGTTGTTTAGTTAGAACAAACATCGTGGACGGTATTTACTGAGCTTGATAAGAAAGAATAAGAGAAAAGGAAAAGTTTTCCGGTACACTTAAAGTGATAAATAAGACTGTCACGCCTAACTTGAACGAACAACTTGATGCTTGTGAAATAAATAGTCTCCCAAAATTAATAAATCATCAAGGTAGGTAAAGACGCACCGTCTAGATCTTGGTGACGCCTACAACATGATAGAATCGACCAAAAAACCAACATATACACCCGAAATCCACTACCAGAATGTACTTTGACGACCCTCCGAATCGCGCTCGCCATTTAATCCCCCACGTCTGGCCTCCAGGCGATTTGTCAAACACCCCGACCTACCCCTACATCCCCTCCGCACATAAAAAGCATTTGAATAATCGAAGCGATGACGCGCAGACGGATCCGCTGATACAGGTGCAGTAGTAATTGGGAAAATGGATATTGGCAGTTTGCGGCAACATGTTAGGTAGGTGTGTGGTGCGTACTGAACATGTTTCAATGTCTCAAGGGCAAAGTCGAAAATATACATGCAGCACAATCTCAAGTATATGAATGTTTAAAAATGCAATGTAGTTCGAGAGGCGCATTGTTATGATGGGAAAGTTCAAATATATAATTCTCTACTACTAACTGACAAATATGATCCCGTGAGAGCTCTACGTGTTTCACATTTACCAGGGGGCCTACTCCGTAATCATTTCGGATAATATCCGTCGAACTAAAAAAACATTTTGTACTCTCTAACAGTCATGTGACACATTCTAATAAGCTTTTGGATTCTATTTAAAGTAGTTAGACGCCAAAACCTTTAGAATATGTCATATGACCCGTTATAGAGTGCAAATTAGCTTTGTAGTTCAACGGAGCTTAAGAAGGAGGCCCCAGATCTACGGTTGACATCTGAGGTTTGTGAATTGATGATGATGATACAACGAAATGCTTCAACATCGAAATAAAAACACTCGCCTACACCATCAATTCGCGACAAATATAACAGACTGTCAAGATGCCCAACAACGACACACCCATGCGTCAGTTGAAAATAGAAACCCCGCCAAGGTGTGGAAGTACTTGAGATCGATCGAAATTAGTAAGGTTCGTCAAGATACCCCTAGTGGTATTGATATAGATTCTCTAAATCCTTATGGTCTACTATAATATATTAAGGTCTACCAAAAGTTGATTTTGACAATCTCCAATATCTTTATTGTACTGACAAAATAAAAACAATTTCTTTCTTCTTTTGCGCAGTAGCTCCAGGTATCTCATAAAATCTCCGCTTTATACCTCTTAAGTCTTGATACCTCCTAAAGTTTATGGTCCTTTAACGCTTCCGACGTCCGTGTTATTACCTTGGCGTCATTTCCTTACACCTTTTCTTATGATTAATGCTGTGTGTTGAGAGGCAGTGTTACATTTCTCTGGGGTATACTGTCTCACTTGGGCGTGATGATGATAAAAATATATTGTGATGTCCCAAGGAGAAATATTACAAAGACTATGGCCCGATGTTCTTTTGTTTAGTTGTAAAGGTTAGTCATGATCTTGACGTGTTATTTGGGAAATCGTAATGTCTTTTCCATTTTTTATAGTACAGTGAATTCCTGTTTGGTATTAGTGAGATATTATAGGCACGTGTTGTATTTATGTTATTTTATTATGGTCCTGAATTATCTCAGTAAAAAGAACTTTGATCTTGGTAAAGGTGCACGTATAATTCTAAAACGGCAGGTGCTGGAAACTGCGTGTACATAAAAAAGTACTGGGTATTATTTCAAAGTGCTAAAGCCTCCATTGCAATCCTTGTTTTACAACGCCGCGAGACGGTCTCGTTAAAAACAATAGGTTTTTAGTTACGCCATGCAGTCTGAAGGAAACGGGAACACAATTCATATTACCAACACCTTAAGCGTATATTGAAACAACTGCAGTTTTTTACAGGAAACGACAAAGCTAACAATAATCAATATTATTCACCTATTTTTAGCTTAGCTTTTAGCTCTGCGGCGTGCTTATTTATGAGAGGAAGCTTATGTTAGGTTCTAGGTTTGAAATAGGTTCATAATGCTCAAATATTCTTTGATTGGTAAATTAGTAATCGTTGCTGGCCTTGATGTCTCTATCTCTAGTAATTCCATGATCTAGAGTTTGAAATGTTGCTTGCTTGCATATCTTAATTATTAAGAATTTTGAGAGCCTACTGTATAAGTAATTAGGCTTTAGCACCTCGAATGAGATTGAGTGGGCCGATAGTCTAACACACTTGTCAAGTGGTTTGGTGAACTTCAAATATGTTTTTTTTTCTCAATCATATGCAGGCCAGTCACAACACAAAACTCACAATATATTTTCAATCAGGTATGCGAACGTAGAATCTCAGAGGTCATATTCTAAATAACTCCCAAATATAATCAAAACAAAACAAACGGTACCTAATATTTGTATTGCGGGCCCGGCACCGTAAAACAAGACGTCACTTTAATTAACTTGTTTTAAGAAGTTCCCATGATTGTGTTTTTTATGATTTATGATGAAGTTTGAGTATTATCTAGTTTACAAGTTTCTAAACATTTCAAAAAAGTAAGATACGAGTAGTCTTAGTGAGCAGTATACGTCGCTCTCGTCTGTGTTGAGAACGTACCTTTCTTAGCTACAAATATTTGTAGGCTGTATCTTCAGAATTATACGAGCTACAAAAAGGTTTTAGTCATTTACTTGATCATCATTAAGCCTCTTGTAATAGAGCATTCAAGACTCTAGTCTCGTCTGTTCAGGTAAGGACGGTATTTGTGATATGATAACTACTAAGGATATTAAAAAGCCTTCTACATACATGTACATTCCAATACCATACAAATTGTTCAAATTACGTTAATAGGCTATATATAATAAATACAAAATGATCATTGCGTGCTAAATTAACTTTATCTGAATCGCTTTTAATAAACAATATATATATCTGTGTATGAACCTTGCTACGCTTTTCATCCGATGAATACGCTTTTGGGCGGAAAATTTAATCTCCAAGCGAAAATTGGGCTATCGTTATGAATTATTCCGTAACATTATGAATCATTCGTTGCTAAGTAAATGTACAATTGTAAGTTGATACTTTCGTTTACTGTTATTTCTCTTTTATTAACACTTTACTCAACTTCTTTATTTATGTTTAATTCATCTCGAAAGAGAATTATACCAGCTGACTCAATACAAATACAAATAAATTGGTAAGTCTTGTTGTGAATATGGTATGGATAAAAAAAATACAATATGTAGGAACATACAATTTGGTAAAAACATAGGACACTGACCTACACTTTCATACAGTTTTATAAGCAGAAAACATTGTGTCAAAAACTAAACAAACAGAAAATGTATTAGAAATGTAGTAATAATATAGAAATCAAGCGATTAACCTACATAATTCGAGTACATTTATTATATTACTCACGATTATTCCGCAATCTTAAAGATAACTGAAAACCTTATCAAAGAATGTAACATTTATAGCTAAGTACTTTTTTAAGAGTATTCATATAGAAAGGTATTCTTAAACTATTCAAACCAACACCTACTTAAAATTTGCTATCTAAGGGCATAAACTCTTAAAGCGTAGGTTTCTGCGCTATCATTATCTAGTTCATTGGACCTTAACAAAGCTTTCCACTCGGTAAGTCTTATTTGTGTGGAACACAGGCGATTGGATAGTTAATATGGGGAAGTTGCTTGGAAAGAAACCAGTGATTTTGTCTCGGATAAGTGAATGAAGATTAATTGTAGTTTAAGTGGCTAATTAAGTATAGTGTGGCCTGATTTGTTGTTAGAGTTGCAATGGGACTGGAAGAAGTGGGGCGCCGAGCTTGTTCATTCTGAGTTTAGTTTGAATGGATGAAAGATTGCGTGCTCTTTTGAATATGAATGAAAATTTGCTCATACATCTTTGGAACTTGTTTTCAGCCACGTCGTACTTTCAGTTAAAAAAGCAGTTAGTACCCTTAGCCTAAGCAATTTTATTAACAGATGCTCGAGACAAATAAAACAATAAAATTGAACTGTAAATGCATATAAGCACAGAAAGGGCAAAGACTTTTCTCACAAACCTCACAGAAAACATATCATTTAGCGGTATTTGGTACCCAAAATTGTTAACACTATCCCACTAGGTATCAGAAGCAATGTAATCAATAAAAACACTTTCAGAATTAAATATAAGAAATATCTAGTAAACTCATTAACGTAACCTCAATCTTTTTATGCTAATATCAAAATTAAAAACTTTGTAACTTTGCTTTGCTATTCACCATTGCGTAGTGATATTTAGTATTCTCTGCCATAGATGTGTATAAAGTAAGAGAGCTATTTCTGCCAACAAACTGTATTATACAGTTTGGCGGAGTTATTGTATGTATATTTTTTAAGAGGTGAATAAATGATTTTATTATTATTATTTAGTATAGGTAGATAAGTCATCTAAGATGACATTCTGATTGCTTAGAATATAAATAAACACAACATGAAAGCTACTGGAATATCGTCGGACGTCACTATTGTCACTGTATAATAAACGGTGCAAATTCTGAGCAGAGGACGTTTATGGTAATAAGTCACAAGTTTGAGACTAGGGTTGGTAATTTAGCAAGTTATGTGACCTCATTAAGCATGATATGTTTGACGTTACACCAAGGAGGGGTAGCAGGAGGGTTATTACTTATTACATTTATGGGTAACAAGGAAACATAGAATCAAACTACGATATTATATTCGGCAGTAACAATGTAAATAAGATATCTTATTCACAAGCCACAGCAAGTAACAAAATATGTCACGACTATTTTACATCACAATTTTCAATATTTTAATTACCTTAATTAAAACGCCAAGTTAATTAATTAAAGTACTTGATATAGATCGTACAGTTCAGGGTGGCACGCCCCACTCTTTCTCCAAACCGCTTACTTTTATTGTATGCGTTATATTGTTACTGTGTTAGTTAACACTAATCATCAATGTGTGCATATGTACACTAAGATACTGATGTTACCCGTTGCGAAAAGTAGCGGGGCGTGCCGTCGCCAAGTGTATGATCTATAAAATACAGAAAGGGAACCGAAACACCATGTGACGACAGGTGATACTGTAAACTTCTGGGAACATAAGAAGCATTGAGAGCCAAGAAGAATCTATAGCAACATAGCTATCGCATTTAGTCATTTATCACATCTAGTGCTGTCATTCAAAGAAAGACAGTGACAAATTAGAACAGCTGCTGTCCGAAAGAAAATGACACTAGGAATTCGGGTTGAATAAAGTATAATCTAGACTACAGCAAAGCTACTTGTTATCAAGTTAACTATATATATATATATGCTTAATAATACTTCATGTAGTTAACTTGATTCACGTCCATACGTTCCGTGTTACACAGTTCAAATTAGCTAACAATCATTCAAGTTTCCAGCTACAGCAGAAGATTTAGCTCGACTTGCATCTAAGTTGGGTTAAGCAGCTCTCAGTTCAATGAGATAAAATAGTTAACACAGCTGTTTAGGTTAGCTCAACTTAAGTTAGCGTCAATTTCCCTTTTGTGCAAATGGGGCTTTGTCCGTTAAGTCAAAGAGATTTTCTTGATCTATTTTCAAGTGGAGACTTCAAGTCTTCTTTGCTCGACACTTTCTTAGCTAAGTGAGTTCTCGTAACTGTCTAAATTTCCAAAGACCCCCTTAAAACCTTTCCCGTTGAGGATTATAAGGAAGTCTTTTATAATTAATATCTAAATGCTTCATTTTGTAACTCGAAAAAACCAATTTAGAATATTTTACACTGTTAAGAAAATATCAATAGAACTTTGTGAAGCTAGGTTTTTAGAAATATTCATTTTAAATATTTAAATGTTAGTTTAAATCATTTCATTAAAAGAAAACTTGAACTTCAAATAAATTTAAAAAAATCCAATATCATATTACCAGGCAATTCAGAGAATGGCAAAGTGACAAGTCTAAGGATAAAGAAAAAGTCAAATCTTACCTAGTGCAGCCCAACAACATCATCCCTGAAATCAAAACAATCATATTTAATAAAAGATGGCTTCCGAAAACACAATTTCAAACACGAGTAGGGAGCAAAGTCAACACAAGTTGATGAAATTAAATCAAACAATGGCGTAGCATCTATCTTCTGATCTCAATATACATACAAAGTACATATACAAACACAAAAGGACTGTTTACACAAATGTTATGAGAATAAGTGTAGATATTATTAAACGTACATAAATAATATATATAATTTATAACAATTACTACCAATCGAATATATTTTTTTATCTATCTATACCTGAGTACCACAAATCCAGGATTGATTGATGTGATCATTAGTGATCTAAACACTTAAGATCAGATCGATACTGGGTTTGTGATCCTCATGCATGAATTGACTTACTGAAGTAAAGTTATCGGTAAATATCAGTAAAACAGAAATAGAGGACACTACTGAAGGTGAAACAAACAAAAAATAACATAGAAAATGTAAATAATCAATACAGTACGAAAGTAAACTAAATTAATGAGCGACAGGCACTCGAAATACATCCATGACGTGTTCCTTTTATTCTAACATCCACACAAAAAAAACAGATCACGCAATAATGCATGTAACACGTGGGCCAAACCCCTTGCTTAACTTCCCCCATAGAGTTACTGCTGATACAAAATCATCCGTATTGCAGCTACATAGAAACGATGGAAAGCATGGATAACAACGCCCCTCTCGCTATAAATTACTGCAAGAAGTGCAATTCGGGGTGCAGTGCAACAGGGATCGATAGTGGCGATAATATTTGGCCCTTTTTGTAAATTGGAAACGTCTGCAAGGTGTGGCTTTAGCTGGCAAGTTTGTTTTCAGATTTAAGTAACTGAATCATGAGATTATTGTCACGATACCGTTTTCTTTGAATGTTCTAATTGCTATCTATTCTGTCGGCGAAGTGGTTAATCGGTTTAGACCTGCTGTCATGGTTATTAAAAGTCAATATAAAGTGAGCACGTGGTAATAATATTCTTTGTCTTGAATGCTGTGTGCTGTGACCTTCCAATAATACAAAACCATGAGTGGGTAGTTGGAAAAAATACTACCAACGTTCAATACTGGAGCTCGCCTCTTCAGTCAGCTCGTGACCACGACCAGTGTAACCTTGTCGAAACAGAGGTAATTTTTTTTTTACATTGACTGTGTTAACTTTGAAGTCCGATATGAGAATAAAGAAGAAACTAGTACTTAAGAAATAAACTGTAAAACGTATTCAAAGGAAACAAATTAACCGGGCGTTAACAACTATTCGACGTTCTAAGTGAGTAACTTAGCAATTCAGTTAAAGACCGTAAATCAGTTTACGAGCGCTTGGGAGGAGAGAAAGTAAAATGGAATATAAGCTATAACCATAGAATACTTAATAATAATAACGCTGACACTACAGAGTAATTGACTATATTCTACAGATCTTAATCTATATATCTAGTAATTTGAAAACTTTTCATGGAAAATAACCAAACTGTGAAAAAAACATATATTTGACAGAAATTGCTAGACACCACAAACTTGTAAGAAATCAGAAAATGGATCACATTCTAAATCTGTACGACCGAATGATAAAAAAAGAGGTAATAGAAAAATTAAAAAACCAATACAGAATAGTTTCAAAACAAACCATAAACTAATGGATTACGGGTTCCCTTTGTAATTCTAAACTGAAATTCAGTAGGTACGCAAATTTTTTCCAGAGTGAATTTGATATTGATTTATGAAGAGGGCAACGGCCAATGCGACTCCGTATTTTGACGGGATAAACCCGTTCTCCTATACTCTGTGGCCTGAACATATGTCAGTCACTGGAGCTATAAAACATGTGTCAATAAATATGCTGTCGCGAGCAGTCTTTACGACAATCGTAAATGCCTCTCAGTGATGCCAGGACCATTAGACTAACTTTGTATGTAAAATTAAATAGAATTTGTCGTCATCATTCGTAAAATTGTTTGCCATTGTCTGAACCGAAAGATCTTGTTACGACTGTACTAGATTATGTAATGTTGTTTCAAATTGTCTAAATAAAAGCAAAAGTTGAAAACGAAAGTGAAATAAAAGTGGTTTACGGCTAATTTAAAGAAAATTGCTCTGGAAGGACTTTGTTTTGGTTATTTTTCAATTCCGTAGCGAGTTATGCCGTAACATTTATATCCGTCTGTACGTAAAAAAACCGCAACTGGATGTAAGAATAATAATAATTAAATAACTTAAAATCTACTTTTTTTTAAATAATACCAATCCTACTTTATCAATATTTAAACTAGATATATTGTTGTGTACAGGCAAAATACAATGAGGGTGTGTCATGCTGAAGGCCGAATGCAGATTGATGGGTTTTACATACGTCTCAGTTATTCCTGTCTAATTATTATCATCATCAGCGTGTACCATTGCTGGATATAGACCTCTCCGCCATCTTTGCTTCCGAATCCAGTGCAGTCGCTTTACGTTATTTTTCTATATAGTATGCAAGATTCCTCCCTATGATTTCTTTCATCAAAAAGTTTGTGGTATAGTCATAATTCGTACTTATGTTCCAAAAATTTCAAGCCTCGCGTTTACAAACAAATTGCTAGGACAAGGCGAGGACATCCCAACTGTACTGTCACAAAATTTCAATAATGAAGACATCATAACTCATTCAGACAGTTAACGTAGGCACATCCCACGAATTCTAACATGAGACAGATGTGAAACCAAAGGCTCATAATTCAATTTATATTAAGGAACTGACTTACTATTTCACATTGGCTGTTAATTTTAACCTTTTCACAGAAACCCTAAGTCTAACTATGAATAACAGTGCTAAAGAGTCATTCAGTAAACACAGTTACCTGAACTATGGTAAAAGTGGAATTCAGAAATACATGCAAATTCACGTTGCTGAGCGCTCCACAAAGTCTAAATTCCTGTTTCAATCTCAGTTATTACACTTTTGGTCCGTTGAGAGTTTTCAGCTCTAAATGGAACACACATTTCCAGCATTTTGAAGACATTTAAACTAGTGTTGCGCTGAACTTTCAGAATAGTAAGAGCACTTGCATTTCATGTTGAGGATTATTTTAATGCTCAAGTTTCGAGGTGGCTGAATGCAATGCTTATTTTGTTTATATTACGTTCTTCAAATTTTGGTTTATTTCGGTGCATTAAAATACGTATTTTGCCGTGTGGTTTCCGGTAGAGTAGAATAGGACCACTCCAACTCTTCCCGTGGATGTCGTTCAAGGCGACTAAGGGAATACATTATAAAACGTCAATCTGGCCTCCCCAACCCATCTGGCCAGCGCGGGGAGTGTAGGCCAAATCCTCCGTCTGTCTCCGGCAGATGAGAGAGGGTTGTGCTCCTGCAGTGGAGACAAAAATAACCTGATGATGAAAATACTTATTACTAGTATTTATTATGACTTGATGTTGTTAGTTATGTTTAACTTAATTTCTTCGACCAAATGTCTGCTCGCGAGTTCTTAGCTTCCCTCGCAAAGAAATATTATTCATGTTACCTGCCTGTCGTCAGTACTTAAATGGTGTCCCGGTAAATAGGGTGGGAAGGTTCAGGTACTTGGGCCACATCCTGACGGAGAGTCTGAATGATGACGAGGACATCGAGCGGGAGCGTAGGGCTCTGGCTATGCGGTGTAACATGCTCGCGCGAAGATTCGCACGGTGTAATGATGACGTTAAGGAAACGCTATTCAAAGCATTCTGTCAATGCTTTTAAATACATGTCAGTTGTGGGTTAAGTTCACCAGACGATCATACAGTGCTATTAGGGTGCAGTATAATGACGCATACTGCATCCTAATGAAACTGCCCAGGTACTGTAGCGCGTCGGGCATGTTCGCCGCTGCCAGAGTCCCAGATTTCCATGCCGTAATTAGGTCTCGCATTGCGCCCTTTTGGAGCCGGCTCCGTTCGTCTAGTAACCAGATTCTCCAGACGATGTGCGAGTGCCTGGACAGTCCCATCCTAAGGTATTGGCTGTCCGTGCATCGCGGCGAGAATCGTAAATAGAAATTCTTATAGCTTTTAGCATTATGCTGCCAAGGCTGTGTTATCTTTATTATACATTGTCCTGTCTTACTTTATTATTGTATTTTATTATTGTTTTTACACTTTTGACTATTTGTTTTGTATTGTATTTTTATATGGGCTTTTTACCTGAAATAAAACAAATTATTATTATTATATTAATATTAAATCCTGGCAATCAAGTTATAGCTAACATCCTTTCTCATTTCAGTAACGGTTCACTTTTAAGAAATCACTTGATGATGTATTAATGGCTTTCTCGCAAAATCGTCAAATGTCAAATCATTGTCAATACTCGACAATCTGCGTGTGGATTTGTCCTGCTACTAAGCTAACAAGGCCAAAACAATTGAACAGTACTTCTTTTTCCAGCAGGTACCTAAAATCCTACATCCGAAAATTTAATTTAAATCAAACTAATGCACTGAATAATTCCCAATTTTGTTCGAACAAAAGACGAATCCCCGAATAAGGAGACACAGGATCAGCATCGGTCAGCCCCCCGTACTAACTCAACGATTTATTACCAAGTTTATTCGCACCAGATAAAGAGAACCATGGAGGTACATTTTTAGGGATCACTCCGTCGATGCCGAGTCGAGTTATACCAGACAGACCGGATCTGTTGATCCTTGTTGAATAATAGGATTGGACACGTGTTACACGACTATAATAGGAAACCAGATATAAGTTGTTGCTATTGAAAGTGACCTAACATGCTCCTTAATCACAAATGGCATACATTATAATAAGTATCCATTCAATTTGTGTTAATATTATCTAAGTATTACGTGGCCTTCGAGGATAGTTTTCGGTATTTGGCAACCAGTTGTTGGAATAACCTCCCTTCACCACTCCGTTGTACAAAAACTTTTAAATACATTTTGAAGAAGAGCTTTAAATGATTTTTGTGGGAACAGCAAAACCGGTTTGCCATAATACTTGCCTTTGTACTGCACACACTACCGGGTCACTTGCCTCAGGTTTGTTTCTTTTTAGACTAAGTTCTAATCTATATGGGTCAATATTTGGTATTAGGGTCTTGCTCTATACAAGCAATGGCAACACGATAAAACACGGCTTCTCTATGAACTTTTGCACTTCTTACGTTCATTAAGCGAGGTATGATTGAATGCCAAACGGGCCAGATATTATTTTGTATATTTATGAAGTTTTTGAACGTGACGGGAATTACTTCCTCCAGGGGAATTACTTTTATATTGAAAAATTGCAATATTCTAGTCATACATGGAAATTAAAAATATGAAATGTAAAAAAAAGTAATGTATTTTAAGATTCAATAAGTAAGCATAGAATTCGCATACATTTGAGCTAATAAACTAATAAAGCATTGAAATTATGTATGCAAATGCTTTATTGCACCCAAATTAATAACTGTAATATATTGGTATTGAATAGTCAATAATTATAGAATTAGGAACTAAAAAGACTTAAAAATCATATTAGATCATATTTGATTATGCAGTAATTTTCCTAGTATCAAACTGGACAGGGGAATTACTTATTTTTGAGTAAATATTTGTTCAAAATATATTGTAATACTAGTAAAATTATACAGATATCAGTATAACCGATAATTTACAACAACATTATTATAAAATACCTAAAAAATACATACTTTTAGCACCAAATAACTTATGACAATGGAATTACACACTGACTGGCGCGATCGCTAACCTTGACAGTTACTGTAGCCGTTTGAAGACTAATTTAAAAAAACAAACGATGTATTGCCTCACGCACAGCTATCTTCCCGTCGCAATAGTGCCAACCTCATAATAATTTTATGAATACGTTCATGTTTTCGTACAATAATGGAAGTCAAAATATTGACAAGTGGAATTACCGAAAAATGAGACGACAATCTTTTAGATCAAATTTGGTTAATTAATTAAAACATTTTCTTATTTAATCTTTATGCAAGTATTCAGACAAGGTATTTTAAACTAAATAATTTATGATATTAAGTTATAATAACTATTGTTTTAGTATTATGCGTAATTGATAGAGAATGTCCTAAGTGTGACATATCAGGGGAATTACATTTTTACTTCCTTGACAATTTGTGGAAAATATATAAAGATCTGTATAGACATATTGATTGACATAATACTATGATGGATTATACAAATTCTAGATTACTTCAAGTTATAACTGTGGCATACTACAAATTATAAACATATGGTGACAGGCCTGGACCCCGTTATCAAATATTCACCCATATAACACTCATCACTTGACATACTTTTATTTAAGTAGGTAGTATATTTTTTCTATATAATATTTTAAATCTGTTTTCAGAAAACTTCCATAAGCGAGTGAATCGCACTGTGTAGTGCTGATTTCTTTGGCGCAAATCAGGCTATTTGCTGTATAATAATGCGTACTTACATTTCGAAAAAGTCATTGGTACGAGCTCAGATTTGAACCCTCGACCTTGTGAACGTGAGGCGTCGCACTACCAACTAAGCTACTACGACGCGCCAAAGAATATAAGCACTTCAGCGTGAGAGGAACAAAATATGAAGAAAAACAGGCCATTAGGAAATGTGTTGTCCACGAAACCTGAAAACTCCCTTTTTCAGAAAATGATATTTAAAGTAAAATCCACCCCGAATCAGCACGCTCAAATCTTTAAAACTAAGCTGTTCTTCTAAGCCGTATCTTCAAAAACGACCTAGTTGTAATTTCGAGAGTAACAGTTACCAATGTGCCTCTAAGTTTTTCGGAAGACTGCGACAAAGTTTTCTGCCTTCAACGTTGTAGTCTACAATTTAATAGTTCATTCTCTTTTTAGTGCCATTATGCATTTACTTCTTGTGCTCTCTTTGAACATCAAAGGAAATATTTTAATTCTAGTGTACCTCGTGGGATCCTAAAATAAATATCGTACCACCATTTCCCAAAAAATAGGACAATTTCTAGGTTACAGGCGTCATTTTTGTGATGCAATTATGAAAAATTAACGTACGTAAGTAAATACAGCGTAAATACTTTGTATCTATACAAAGTTTATAGAGAGATTATTATTAAGTTCCACTCACATATCCGTGTCTCCTCTGATATTTTCTTATATAACTTTAGCTTGCCTAATTTACTCTAAGATGACCACCAAATGTGGAAGTGTAAAATAAAAATTGATAGTATACAGATCGAGGCATTACCCTTTCTTCTTGGGTAATGTCTGTTATTATAATTTTCTGTTATATTCTATCTTGACAGTCTGACTGTAAGTCTGTCGGTAGACAAGCTGATAGAGAATTAGTGTCGTTGCTCTTACATACATAATGCTCACGCCCTGGTCCCAGAGGGTAGGTAGAGACGACACACCGCCACTTTGTGCGATCCAACGTCGCAAAGCTACTATTCTTCGTCCACTTTTCGCCCCGTGATACCACTCGCAGCCTCCGTGTTGAGACGCATTGTGGTGTACCACGATTAGCTAGGGAAATACTTGTCCATCTCATCAGAGCCCCGCATGATTCGGTAAGGCTAATAGTGCCCGGATTACTCATACTACTTGAAATATCATCTGTCACATCTTGCTGCACTTCTATGAAAGTCAATACTAGCAATAAACATCATATTCTTCATAAATAAACATGAAGAAAGAAAAACTCAGAGTACCAAAACAGCTAAATAAGACAAGGGCCTAACTGTCCAGTTCAGACCCAGACACTTCCGGGATAAACCGTCAGTGATTTATTATCGGCTTTGACTGTTTATCAAGCGTGACTGATCCCAATCAATTCTATTTGGAACCGGGAACAGATTGGAAGTGTGAAATTGGATTCTTGTACAATTTATAGCGGCAGTTAGACTGGGGTCGCCAGCTTGCAAGACGTTTAGAAACAAATGTACGGACAGACTGAATTCTCAAAAGACATACGACGCATTCCATTTAAGTAATACATAGATGGATTGTAATGTAACACATTTTAGCCTTCACATTATACACACAGCAATCCAGCAGTTGTCCATTGGGCGACAGTTAATACAACATTTATTCACTCAGAACATTTATTTACTAAATATTGACATGTCAATAGTTACTGCTCAGAACATTTAATTATTTACTAAATATTGACATGTCAATATTTAGTAAATAATTAAACGTTCTGAGTAGTAACTGCACAAGTTTCAAATTGAATATGAAAGAGTTGTGGCTACTTGCCTGGAACAGATCGATTGTTTGGAACGCTCCATCTAGTAGTACCACAGAATACTAAATAGTAGGACAGAAGTCTCTCTTTCGAATAAAGCGGCGTTTAGGTACCAAAAATATACCTAAACTACGCTTCCCTTTCTATTGTATAACTCTATCTCGTTCAGACGCGGCACGTGTAACGTTAGGGTTGTCATCTTATAAACCCATAATTTAATCTAAGTATTTATGGGTAGTAAAAAAGTACCTATTACTCTTTTTAAACAATGACTTTTGAAATATAGTTTTAGACCCGAAAACTATTTGTTTTACAAATTCCCGCATACTTACATAAGTAAGTGAGCAACTTTGGTGTATCTATTTTATTTTTAGTATTGTAGCTGAGAGTTCTGAGGGAATTGAATTCTGAGTTTGTACTGAATGACTGAATGATCGCAAGACGAGGCTTGCGGCTTATAGTCTCCGGACGGTGGAAGACGGTGGGGGTAGAACCGATCAGAGTGGAGGACTCATCGAACTTTCATCAAAATCCATCACCTTCTAGAACCTTCCATCACCTTCCACGACCTTCTAGAACATTCTCGACCCTTCTCCCTGTCTGTCTGAGACACTTTCAGACTTTTCTCGAACTTTCCATACCTTTCCATAGCACACCAACATGATATATTTCTAGAACTTTCTACAATGTTCTAACTTTCATCAAAGTCCATCACCTTCTAGAGTTTTCCATCACATTCTAGAACATTCACGACCTTTTCATATGATGTACCTAAAGAGTTGTAGAACATACGGACACTTTCAGACTTTTCTCGAACTTTCCATACCTTTCCATAGCACACCAAAATGATATATTTCTAGAACTTTCTACAATGTTCTAACTTTCCTCAAAGTCCATCACCTTCTAGAACTTTCCATGACCTTCCAGAACATTCTCGACCCTTCCAATATGATGTACCTAAAATGTTCTAGAACATTCGAGACACTTTCAGACTTTTCTCGAACCTTCCATACTTTTCCATAGCACACCAAACTGATATTTCTAGAACTTTCTACAATGTTCTACCGTTACTAATATTTTCGAGAATATTCTGTAGGTACTTACATCCATAGTTCGGGAACTTTCCATCACTATTAATAAATACATAGCTTTTCTAGATTAAAACAGAAAATGCCCTTTTACATGGAATTAATCAGACTTTTTATTAGTGTTTTAATAACAGAAAATTAATACAATATCGCCTGTAATAATTTCTGTAATGTATCACCACTCGCGCGTGCATCACATCGAGCGGGCGGCAACCGACTGATTTTGTCCGGTCGACCCTGCACCGCGATTTTTGTAAACAAAGTCCGGAGTGAGA
Organism: Esperia sulphurella; assembly: GCA_947086405.1. Classification (NCBI taxonomy): domain Eukaryota; kingdom Metazoa; phylum Arthropoda; class Insecta; order Lepidoptera; family Oecophoridae; genus Esperia; species Esperia sulphurella. Next base: position 4,587,966 of record OX352281.1, on the reverse strand, counting down.
CAGGCCTGGTAGTACATAGAGATCGTTGATTTTCAATAAACATGATTTAGGTTATAGCGGTTCATTGAGGCCATCTGTTAGACATAAAAATTGCCACTAAACATAATGTGAACTGCTCGCCTGATAAAATAAGTACTAAAGCATAGCAGCAATGCAGTGCTGTAACTCCAGTGAAAAATGATCTTAGAAAATGCAAATTTTCAGAAGAATTAAAAATATGCCGTGTGGTTTCCGGTAGAGTAGAATAGGACCACTCCAACTCTTCCCGTGGAAGTCGTACAAGGCGACTAAGGGAATACATTATAAAACATCAATCAGGCCTCCCCAACCCGTCTGGCCAGCGCGGGGAGTGTAGGCCAAATACTCCGTCTGTCTCCGGCAAATGAGAGAGGGTTGTGCTCCTGCAGTGGAGACAAAAAAAAACCTGATGATGAATTTGGAATAATTGATTTTTAATAATGTTAAGTTTTTTTTCTTGTAAACGCTGCAATGTTCCTTCTTCATGTCAAATTTAAATCTACTAATGCTTAAATAAAATATGTATTAATGTAAAATGTTATAGATGCTATGAAATAAAGGCTATTTTAACATAATTCTTTTTCTGTCTGTCGAGTGGTCCACCATATTACTCGTATATGTCCTTTAAATTGACATATTGTATGATTATAATTCCGCCATCAGCAAATATACAACGAATGTTAGGCGTGCGCGTTGATTTGAGAATTGTCTGTGGCTTGCATTACACCCGGGTGCAGTGGCCGTGCGCGACCGTGACTCAGTCAAGTGCATACGGGTGCGCGCGCGCATCGCCCACCGAATTAGACCACGATAACGTGCGCGTTTATATTTATACACGCGAGAGATCTCGGCCCTTCCTTGTTAGATTTTATTATACCAAATAATATTGAAGCTACCGTTATCGTAATTTAATCGGATTTAAACGGTGTGGGAGTGCAATCCCCTCACGTTCATGAGGTTAAGGGTTAACGCAGACTAAATACGAAAAAATATTACTGAACTTAGTATGGAATTACGAATTACCAGCCAACAGGCTTTTCGATGAAGAAACCTATTTTGGAAATCTTCGTACGCTGTTAGGAATGGTATAGGGCGGACAGTTGAACAAAATGTAATCTTATATGTATATTCATGGATTTGTGGTCCTAGCTTAGAATAGGGCCACCCCCGTCGTCCTGTGGTCCCTTGGCTGTCGTCAAGGCGACTGGCGTATATTCAGCAGTGGACGTATTTTCTCCGATGATGGTATTAAACAACAAACAACAATTAATAACCACACTTAGGTACATATTTATTACATTGGTGGAGATTGTTATGACAGAAGCGCCGCTCGAGCGGCGGGAGTAGGAAGGCTAAATATGGATACCAACGCGGAGATCGGATTTGTTCATTTCGCGAGATGAGGAATATGGACAGATGGATGATTAATGGTCACGTCATCGCCTGCAGGAGGAACTATTCCTGACCTAATGGACAAAGAGAGACGATTGAGGCATTTCGGATAACATCGAACTAAAAGCTATTTTGTACTCTCCAGCGGGTTATCTATACTAGATAAAATAATATAAAGTTTGTGAGGTTGTAGCGGGTAATCTATGGATCTACTGTACCGATTTTGAAAAAAAAATTACCAAAGAAAGACACGTCATTTATAATTTATAAAGTTACGTGGTCCATGCGGATTTTTAGTTCGAGGGATATTATCCGAAATGCTTACGAAGTAGGCCCTCTGATCTATTAGGCTATCTAATTCTACAGGTCATGAAGGAAAATAAGTCTCGCACCTCATAAGTCACCTCAAAGTTTTTACTTTTATGATTGACACTAATTGGTTATTAAATAAGTTAACTCGTCTGTTTTGAGGTGAGTTATGAGGTGCTTACATTATTTTCGTTTATGGTATGATCTTTAGTTTACGATTATTATGGTCGGAAAGGACACACTACTATTCAGATATTCTGTCCCGAGTAATTTGAAAAAGTCAGCAAGGTTTACGTCATGGACAATTAACGTACACAGTAATCTACGGTTCCGTCAATTACCATAGCTCTCCCATCAATGATGGGCCATCATCGTTGGGCTGTGTCATTCATCGGTCCATTAGTTTTTGAGTTATTCGAAGGTCAGGTGGACAAAAAAGCTTTTCTATGCGGTCAATTTCGACGAACCCTAAAAATAGCTATGTAAACTAAAAATATAGGGAGAGACGTTTTTTCATAGCCGGATACAGACGACAAAACTATATAACGTTTCAGTTTTAATAACAATAAAAAAATTCAATGACATTGACGTTTATTGTTAAAAGTAGGAAGTGTCATTGTTGTCAATTAAATAATTTAATTATTAATCTGAGTCAAGGCTAATGTAACAATAAAACGGATAATACAGAATCGTTTTGTGCAATGCTCACATAGCCAATGACCTTATTTTTAAAAACCTAGATTTATGAATGATAAAAGTGTCTGGAACTATAACATTCATTGGGGAAGGCTTAGGTAGTGCCGGGGAGTTTGATGATTCAGTACATCAGTATTTTTTTAAATACCCAGGGGGAAAACGCATACAGTTCTACAAGTATAGTAATAATATTTTTTTATCAAATGTGTCTTTCATTTCTAAACGTTCTACCTAAGCGTATCTAAGAATATATCTCTCAGAATTTATGACGCAGATATGTCGCTTAACGCTGTGGAACTTCCGTCATTTGTGGTTCAGTGTTCTTTTCATTCTATAACTAAGAAAATTGTGAGTGGTCAATAACTTAGCTCTCCTGGCTTCTTAATATGCACAAGACATATAAGTTTAACTTTTGTAAGAATGTAATAACATCGTCTGTTTTTAATAAGCTTCAAATAGAAAACCTGATTAAAATCCATTAAGATTTGGTTAAAAATCTTCATAACAGAATTTAATCCGTCTCTCAAGACATATGATATGACGCAACGGTGGACTATATGAAGCGCAGCATTATTAACACCTGGAAGTCTTAAAATGAATCACACGTTTATAGGTCACGATTAGAACGTTTTTTCACTGTCCGATCAGATCTTGGAGGCAGACTCACGACAGCCGGTCCGATATCGATAATATCGTGCTATGATTTCTTTCGCACACTTCCGAGATCCCAGCAAATTCTTAGTTTGCGTGCTGTCTCACACGCTTCAGTTTCAGACGTGAGCGGAAGTGAGGTCCTAAAGAATCACCGATCGGGTCCAATATTTCATATTTATTTATTTCACGTAGTTTACGTGCCATGCTGAAATCGCGTCTGATATCGGGTCGGACAATGTGGAAACGCTTTAACACTGATCTGTTATTAGGATATTAAATTATGTATAAGCAGTCAGTTTTATGCCTACTCTAACTTGGTTAATGCTCGTGGATTCGATCACGTTATAGTTTCATTTCACAATTCTCATAGCAGTGGATAAAACCTGGTTTGTTGTGGTGCTGCGTATTAGAGGCATATATGCCTAAAAGTGGATATGATAGCCTGCGTTGCTTCCCATTTTTACCTAACACTATCTTTAGCCCGTGGTTCCGCATTTAAATAACACTATCTATCATATTTAACAAGTCTGCTGACGTACACTGCTGAACATAGGCCATCCGAATGCACGCTACTATAGACGTGACCAAAAACTCTTCATTATAATTTAGTTATGTACAAGTTTAACAGCCGACATATTACCAGAGACTACTTCGACATCAACTATAAGATTGATAACGTCATTTTTCCCAACTTTCACGGCAACAATGAATGTATACGAATCCATTAAGACATTCAAACGTTCCATTCATACCAAATATCTGCGGCGAGTCGTGAAAGATGGAACAGAAAGTCGCGCAAAAAGTGTTGCACGACCATTAGTTACTTAAACCAAGTCTAGTCGCTAAGTGAAAGACACTGTCCGTGTTTCAAGAACGAGAAAACTTATCCCTGGATAGGGACTTGGAACTAAATAACTTAAGAGCCCAAGTTACCTTTTTAAGTGAAAGCAACATTGTTTCCGTTTCCAATCAGTGCAACTTTATATTGACTTAGCGGTAAAGAAAAATGTGTATCACAGAGGCTCTATAGACTTAAGAGATTAACTATGCTGGTATTTATTACCAACACTTAGTCATTGTTAGGAGAGGAGGGACTTTAGGGATATGATATGCATTTATGAGTTCCGGCGAAGAACGAATGCCATCGACATAGCTGAACACATCTGTCGCAGGAACGATGGTTGGTGAGCCAGATGACTTCTGGAGTGAATACCGTACACAAACGTGATGATCCTTTTGCTAGATGGATAGACGATATGGAAATAATAGCAGGAGGTAGCTGGAGGAGGAAGCGGTATCGGTAGTATTCGGAGTTAATGCAATAGGTTGAGAATGTCAAAAAAATCCATTTTTAGGAACAAAAAAAACGGTTTATTTCCAAAACCTAATTCTCCCGAGCAAATAATCCTTTAGAAAAGTGACAGACTGTTTTGCATCAGAAGAAAAGCATCTCCTCTGCGGGTCGAGCAGCCGTTGTTTTAAGCCTGGTAAAGAATTAAAGTCATCCTTATTGCAAGTGATCGCATGAAACAAGATGTAGCCGCATGCCAACAAGTTTTTTACGAAGAGCGATGGAATATGTCTTCTAACGCAGTTAAATCATAAGTTCCATACGACAACCACAAAGGTTAACTGCTTTCACCAATCCTACCGCACTACTAAATCCACACAATCACTCAAGTTATACAAAATTTTGTGTTAAATCTACTAAATTGGAGTTTAATGTTGTAAGCCTCTTATAACGGGTTGTATTTGACCATTAAACAGAGAGGAAGGTCAACCATTGACAAATGTTGAAACTTGTTAAATCCAGTTAATAAATCGATTTTAACAAGGTTTTTTAATGAATTTAGGAAGTAATTGCACTTGCAATGTTATTTGGATTGGAATGACATATAACTATACATATTAAAAGTTGCTTGAATATAGGTTACGCAAGCGAGATACTAGTGTGTGATATTCACACTGTAAAATATGTAATCGAGCGAAAACACCCTTACGCATTTATACTTTCGAACGACAGGAGTTTTTTCCCCCTATTTTTTCACAATCTGTCACCGTTTTCTTCTAGGACTTTCAGTAAAATGTGTGGTACTGAGTATGAGTTTTGGTCGGTATACGTCCATTGACGACCTATTCCACATATCCCTACTGGTCTGTCCCTACTAGTAGGGAAGAACGGATTTTTCCACTCTTTTCTACTAGGGGGGATACATGGAAATTTTACTTCCACGTATTTCTACTAAGATAAAGTACAGGTAGAAAGAAAAATCCTACGCGTCCAAATTAGCTAGCTATAGAGTTCCATGTTGAATCTCTAGTAGGCATGTATTGGGGATCTTTTATTAACCGGCGAGAGTAGGAGTCTATATTTCATTCCAGATTAATAGTCCTATGAAAACAAACGCATTTGCGTCTCGAAAACAAAATACACAATAGATGGTGTTCCTAAGTGGACTGCAAAGTTTACATGGTAATACAAACCTGTTTTTGCTGCTGGTGACCCTTTCATGTATATGTTACCGAGACGTAAATAGCGTTGGTTTTCATAGGACTATGAATCTGGAATGAAATATAGAAAGATTTGTAATGGTGTGATTTGAGTTTTTGATGGAAACGATTGTAACACATAAAAATTTAAAAAAAAGTGTGTCCGTTACGGGGTATAGCGCCTAAACCAGTAAAGCGATTGAATAAAATTTTGTATATTTGCGAATATTATCTCGAGGGGATTTTTGAATTATTTTTCCAAAATTAAGGGAACAGCCCATACGAAAAATAGTTCCTCACAAACTGAAAACTTTTTGGAACTAGCACGAAAGACGAAGAAACACAAATACAAGCAGCATTTCGCATTGGACACCATAATTCTTATTAATGCGGAGGTTTTGCAGAAGTCCCGCAAACCGCACTTAATGCCCGAACTGCAGCTGCAATTGCCCAACAGAGTGTGAAGCGAGACATGTCCCGAGACCGCAGCTCGTTTGCGGGACCACTGAGGCATACGCATTGCGTAAACCGCGCCACGAGGTTTTATCGAGGCTGTGTCGGTTTCCTTGGGTAAACTTAAGATAACGCAAGTGACCTGGATCTGTTTCGCAATAATGAAGTATTAATGGCCCAGTGGGGAAGACGCGTCCTATCATTTCAAAAAGTTTAAACGGGGCCAAGTAATGTTCCAATGGGTAATTTCATTAAGTATATTTACTAAATGCTCTCAAACGGTAAGGAAAAAGAGAATCAGTGTGTAATCCAGGGGTTGACATTGCGTCACGCAGTTAGCACCCAACTTATCCCGCTGCTAGCAAAATATAGACGCAAAATGTGACGTCCCAGAGTCAACGAGTTCTGGAGTGCAGGGTGGGACGCCCCGCCACCTGATGGACCGACGACTTGAGGAAGGTGGCCGGAAGCGGCTGGATGCGAAGGGCGGAGGACCGGGTGTGGTTGCGTTAATTGGGCCTATGTCCAGCAGTGGACGTCTAAGGGCTATGATGATGACGAGTCAATTGGTTAACTTATATTTTGTACAGATCATCATCATATCAGCCTTTAGCCACTTCAGCTTGCTAATCTTTACGGCTATGTCTGTGAACTTCGTTCTTCGTATCCTATCTTCAAAAAAAAACAGATGTGTCATAAGTAGAATATATTTAAACAATTTAATTTATACAATTACCTACTTAACGTTACCTACTTAGACATAATACGTATTTAATTAACAAAATTGCTTAATTTTAGCACAAATAAGTAAATTATGATGTTTCTTAGGCAGTTTTGATTGCAATTAATGTAGAACAAATTGTATTATGGCGGTATGAAAAGGTTCTTCAGTTTCTAAATTCATTGCTTCAACATGTCGCGAGCACATGTTACCTTTTCAAACTATGACACAAAACAGACTGTTGCATGAACGTCCTTCCAAGGAACTGTCAAAGAGATTACTAATGTTTAATTGTTTGCTAAAAAATATTATAATTTACGTAGCATTTGCGTAATTGACAGGATGGAGTCGAGTAAAACAGTTAACATAACGTAATATTCAAATGTTGGTAATACCGTTTCTTGCACTGGTACAAGCAAAAATAGACTTTAAGATGACGAATCTTTTCATACCTCCACTGCAGCAAATGCATAAAGAACCTAATGTTGCATCAAGAATAATAATTATTTGTAAATCTAAGTAATTCCAGGCTCACCACGTATAAAAAATGTGTTACGGAAGTCCTCAATTCTACTGAAATCCACACATGAATCATGTTTAATGTTGTATTTAATCTATTATGATGTGTTTATTATTACTTCACCTAAACATACCTTTGATTTAAATCTTTATTTATACTTATTAGACTTAAGCTATTTGTAACAATCTTCTGCAATACTGATCATGCTGAGATTTGGGTTACCGTCCAATATTAGGACTGTAATCTATTTTGTATGCCTAATAGATAAAATTAAATTAATATCATATGCGAAAGCGTTGTTGGTTCTTTGTTACTCATTAATGGCACAACGTACTTATAACCGATTTTGATAAAAAAAAATACTATGAGAGCGTATAATACCTGAATTAAAACCCATCGATAACCTTAAACAAAGCCAAAAAAAAAACTTAGAAATTTTATTATACAGCATACTTTCAAAACTCTTTTTATTTTGCCTATTAATACGAAATTATTGTAGGTACTCGTATATCTTAAAGCCGTGTTCCTTTTATAAAAGAAAGGGCGACAAAAAGAAATGTCCCCCTTGATCGCAAGGGGTCACCTTTGCCTAAAAGAAAAATTGCTATGCCACAAATTTTAGCGACCTTTGAAAAGCTGACTTGGTTATCGCTCGCGTACTGCTGAAAAACATTCTTAAAACCTTTTACATATATAAAATACGCCTGTATTTCCAATGGTTTGAGTGTCCCAAACATCAAGCTGCAGGAAACAGAAGCCGAGCAGTAACAATTTTAGTAGTAAGTCGGAGAGGTGAGATGTCAGATAGGTTTCGTTTAAATAGGAAGACGGAGATGCAAGTAAATACATAACGGAACGTAGAACTACCCACCCACACTACGAGACCCATATTTTGGGAACTTTTGACCCCCTCCTTCACTCCTGTGTTCACCTGTAGAATGTGTCTCCTGTTTTCACGTAGTATTTTTCATAGTGTAATAAGCGCTGGGCGCTAACTTAGCTCGAAAAAGCGCTAGATTCCTCCAACATTTTTAAAAATCTCTACAGTAGGTATTACACTCTAGTATATATTATCTTTGGTATTACATAGTTTTTAAAATTGACTTTTAATAAAACTGTTATAAAAAGTGACGCGTTCTTCTACACTAATATCATAAAGAGGAAAGATTTGTTTGTTTTTTGTTTGTAACGAATAAACTCAAAAACTACTGGATCGATTTCAAAGATTGTTTCACCATTAGAATGCTACATTATCCCTGAGGAACATAGGCTACATTTATTACTATAAAAAATTAGGGATCCCTACTAAAACTTTAATAATGTAACCCAAGGTGCAAAAAAATTAGCCGTAAAATGTCTTTCATCGCATGCGAGAGTGGGGAGCGATTCTGTAGTCCACGCGAGCGGAGCCGCGGGCACAGCTAGTATATAAATACGCTTTTAATGAGAGCACAGGAAAACATAATATTAAGGAGATCTATATTAAACGTTTAATTTAAAAGCAGATTAGGGGTAAGGCCGGATTTGCTCGTCTCGTAAGAGTTCCCAATTCCTTGAATTACGAAAATTTTGCGTCAATATTTTCGTTGGCAATCTCTTTGGAAATTATAAAACAGAGTTCAAAGTGCCTCAGCTTCTTGGTTAACTTAATAACTCGTAAACTATTTGAATTGGATTTTCATAATTAATTCGAGATGAAATCTCGGAAACATATTTCAAGAAACTTATTATACTAGATTTTAAAATTAGTTTTAAATATGTATGTATATATTCTTAGGTAGGTACACTTATATATTACCTTTATATAAGTGTACCTACCTAAGAATATATATACATTTTTAAAACTCCTTTGCTGAACATAAGCCTCCCCAATAGAATGCCAATTTTGGTACACTGTCCATTGGCTGATTTACCATAATCACCACGATCACCAATCCGCCTGCCAAAGGCGGATTGGTGATCGCAGTACTGATCTTAATATACACAGGATAACGCTGCTGCCCGTCTAGTGCAATCCCTTAGTCGCCTTGACGACAAACACGGGAATATTGGGGGTGGCTCTATTCTAAGCCGGGATTCACACGGATAACCAAGCGGAAGCAGATATATTATGCATGAATTGACGACCATATTTTGATAATGTGACAATTTGGAACGTATTTTGTACAATAACACAAAACTAACATCACATTCAGACAATGAATGACCTGATGATGTAACAGTCATTACCACGGTTGCAGTTATTGTTTCAAACAACCAACTCAATCTGAACTCCAACTCAATACAACGAAGATAACGTTATTACACAACCCAGGTATCTTGTGATATTGGACATAGTTTACACCTGGCCCAGTGGTGGTAGAACTCTCGTACCGCAGCGAGTGGGTAAAATCAAAAGGTAATTTAGCATCTTCGACAGGTCTGTTGGACTTGGATGTTGGGATCCGTTGGTTGACGCACTTGGCCCCCTTCGCAGAAGTTTAGGGCCCCGGCACACGGTCAGATAGTGCAACCGACAACTTTTTAGTCGGTGATGCGCACACGGCGGGCAATTATGTGTAGGACAATCGTCTCTCCGGTCAACTGAATCAGAGAACCCCATCCCACTAATATTATAAATGCGAAAGTTTGGATGTTTGTTACTCAATCACGCTTCAACCACTGGACGGATCGGGATGAAACTTGGCACACATATGGGTTAGGTCCTGGAATAGGACACAGGAGAGTTTTAATCCGGAAAAAACGTCTTATTCCTACGGGAAATACATAATAATTTATGATGTTAGGTTGTCCACGCGGACGAATTCCCGGGCAACAGCTAGTACTAAATATTACTACGTAAAGAAGTGTCACTCACCTCATGTGGCTGGCAGTGCCGAGCGATTTCAGTTAAAAAGAGAAGCACTAATGTTGTTGACGTACAACGATGTCCCTCTCTTGATTGCGCTGGGTGGCTACAACCAGCTGAGACAGCCCTACTATTATTTACGCGCACATACAAACGTGTACGTACAGGCTGGTGTGCCTGTAATAGTAGTAGGTAATTAAATCTGTTCGTCTGTGTGGGGGTGTAATCTACTACTTTACTTTGTTGTGATCGTTAAAGCAGCGACACATTTATCACAACGCGACGCGACGCCACGCAACGTGTGTAGAGTAAAATCCAGACCTATAAAATCCTATGGTCAGAAACACATTATAATAATAATAATAAATATGTCAGACATTCACACCAGTTATCCAGTCCCAAACTAGGCAGAGCCTGTGTTATGGTTACTAGATAACGGACACACATACTTAAATAAATATATAAACATCCAAGACTTGGGTACAGACATTCATATTCATCATACGAACATTTGCCCTTAGCGGGATTCGAACCCGCAACCTCCGGCGTGGCAGTCCGAGAGCTACCCGTTCCGCCACGGAGGTCGTCAACACGCGACGCGTGTGAGTTAAATCAAAACGTAGTAAATTCTATAACAGAAGCACATTATCAACACGATGATACATGTGTCACGTGATAAAAGAGTTTCGGGCTTAATCATCTCCGTTGTGATAATAAAGTGGATGCCTTTTCAGGCAACCACAAAACTGTCCCACAAGTCGGTCGTGTGTCGGAGCCCTAAGCAGGGGTCACGCTATCAAGATCGTGCTGATTCTACTCCATTGTGTGTTATCATTGACTCACCCACGGTGTTTCTGCCTAGATTGATATTAAAACGTCTGCAAACACATTTACGTTACGTTTACTTTTAACTGCAAATATTTTTCTAGGTATAAGTTGGACTGCTTGAGTCCTAGGGTTACACTAAACTTTCAAAACAGATGTCATTTTGGTTTCCCGTAGGAATGAGATGTTCTTCGGGATAATAAATAAATATGTCAGACATCATAAAAACTATCCTATGTCCTATTCCAGGACCTAACCTATATGTGTCCAAGTTTCATCCCGATCCGTCCAGTGGTTGAAGCGTGATTGAGTAACAAACATCCAAACATCCAAACTTTCGCATTTATAATATAAGTGGGATTAAATGAGATATTAGGAATGTCAATATTTATTTTACTGTATTACTGTAAGAGTTTATACATAAATGAATGACAAACAAATGATGAACAAGCTCAATAAATCTCAGAAAAAAACCCCGTACTTAAATGACACTGCCTAATTTCGATTCCTGAATATTACTGTTAAATCGACAATGATAGTTCCACGGGCGTAGTTGGATCGTTCCTGTTCTCCCCCTCAAGTTGGGAACTAAGTAGGGCTCCTACAGTACATGTCTATCCACGTGACCCCGGGGACGACGATGGTGAAACGTGGTCTCGCGCAGCCGTGTCGAAAGGCATCATAACTCCCTCAGGGACAAAGCTTCTTACTGCATAGGAGTATCCAGTGTGTTCCGTAGGGGAACCCAGAGCCTCTCAATATGCACCGAGGAGGTTTTATTGGGTAAAAATTCCACATTACCCGGTGTTTAGGCATTGCAATCTTTTAATATGTGGGTATATCTACAACATCCGCGGCTGAGCGCCCTCCCCACCGGTGTATGACAGAACGCTCTCGGCTCGGTAGCGATCGCATCGGCGGACACGCTATATATATAATAATAATTTTGGATTTTTCTCATGAACTCTAATCTTCATCATCATCAGCCTGTGTAGTGCAGTGAAACAGTGCCGGCCGGCAAATAAACTTTCCGTGAGGATTTCAGTGACCACACGGTGGCGGAGTAACCCCGAGCTCCAAGTCAAGGTGAGTGGATTACCTCATATTTGGGAAAGCAATGCCTGATATTTTGAACCCGTCGAATAACTAGGATTAGGCTCTCCACTGACTATCGAAGACTCCACCACATATTTTGGGCCTCCGATCCGGATTAGTTGTTCGTTTATCATTGGGTAATTTATTAGGTAAATACGTGGGGTACTTTATAACTTTTGTTGCAAGTTAAAACAATATCTACTTATAGTTTTCGGCTTTAGCGGTATATTTAACGTTTTCTTTTCGATTAACATTCGGTTCCATTCGGCTTTTCGTTCAATCGGTTGCGAATAGTTGCGTTTTATTTTATATTTTTACCGTTGAGATAACAATTAACTTTCGTCTTTCTTTCGAGGTTTCGGTACAGTCAAAATGACGACGAAAGCATTATTAAATAAATTTAGAATCCATTATGATTGGTTCAAAAATACTATTGAAATGGTGAATAGTAAAAATTACACTAATAGTGTAATGGCAGCGCGTCTACGGAAATTAGAAGATAGGTACACGTCGCTGTTTGAATCATATGAAGCGGCTTTGAACGGTATTTCTGATGATGATGACGACCTAATTAAAAAATTAGATTACGAGTACAAGGAAGCTGAGGAAGTGTACGACCAGCTGGGTGCGGTATCGGCGGCTTATCCGAATTTAAACAGTACACATATTCCTACTGCGAGTGCGCCTGTGGCTCGGTTACCATCGATTAATTTACCAGTTTATGACGGTGACGTTTTTTCATGGACTAGTTTCATCAGTCTGTTTACGTCCTTAGTTTTGACTAGGCATGATATTTCTAAAACGGAAATTGGCTAAAGAAAACATTACGTGGCTTTTTAACGCTCCGGCAAGTCCTAATCACGGTGGACTTTTTGAAGCGGCAGTCAAGTCGGCGAAGACTCATGCTCGTCGCGTTCTCGGTGAGACTCGGCTCACTTTCGAGGAGCTCACGACGTTCTTCACTAAAGTTGAGGCAGTGATGAACTCTCGGCCACTATGCCCGCTCAGTACGGACCCCGCGGACTTAGAGGTGTTGACCCCAGGTCATTTTTTAATCGGACAGCCGCTGGTAGCGCTTCCAGAATATCCCTACTCAGATGTCAAAATGTATCGGTTATCTCGTTATCAGCAAATTCAAAAGATGTCTCAACATTTTTGGTCGAGATGGAGAAACGAATATCTTCATACTCTACAGCAACGGTTTAAATGGACTACGGTAACGGAACCTCCTAAGCTAGATGATCTAGTTTTAATAAAAGAAGACAATTTGTCTCCTCTTCATTGGAAACGCGGTCGGTTAATCAAATTATTACCCGGTCGCGACGGGATCGTTCGAGTCGCAGAAGTTAAAACTCAGAATGGTGTCTTAATGAGACCCATTTCTAAATTATGTCGGTTACCTTTGAATAGTCAGTAACCAAGTCGGGACTTGGTTAGGCGGCGGGATGTTTAGGCATTGCAATCTTTTAATATGTGGGTATATCTACAACATCCGCGGCTGAGCGCCCTCCCCACCGGTGTATGACAGAACGCTCTCGGCTCGGTAGCGATCGCATCGGCGGACACGCTATATATATAATAATAATTTTGGATTTTTCTCATGAACTCTAATCTTCATCATCATCAGCCTGTGTAGTGCAGTGAAACAGTGCCGGCCGGCAAATAAACTTTCCGTGAGGATTTCAGTGACCACACGGTGGCGGAGTAACCCCGAGCTCCAAGTCAAGGTGAGTGGATTACCTCATATTTGGGAAAGCAATGCCTGATATTTTGAACCCGTCGAATAACTAGGATTAGGCTCTCCACTGACTATCGAAGACTCCACCACACCCGGCTTCTCCCATGGGAGGTTCGGGTATCCTAAGATTTTACCCTTGTAAAAAAAGATAGTAAGTTCTAATTTGATAGACGTTTCGGTTTCTCTTCTATTTTATGCGGTTTATAACATCGTTTTGTTTTGCATCCTTGTATAATATACCCATTAAAGAAGAGCGTGCATCACATTAGGGATCCCTTCTGCTGATAATCTTGCCCTGGCTTGGTTAAAATCAAGAATCCTTCACTTTAATGGTTTGGTAATTATTCTGAATGGTCGCTTCAAGACTAAGCGTTTCACTAAATTTATAACTTGGATCTCTTCAAATGAAAAGTGATCAGGAATCTTCAAGGTAAGCGCATCGTGAGTAAGCTGGGGTTCGATACAAAAGTCAGAACCATTTTAAGTTATTCATAATGATGTCGGTTGTATTATGTTTGTCCGGTAAACATTAACATTGCAAGGTATGTCACAACATAATTCCCATCACAATCTTGTGCCACTCAGGTGCCCCTGATAAAAGATAAAGCCCGCTCAGATATTCAAATTATTTGAAACTAATATAATATTATAAATTGTAAGTGTAGATGTTTGTTGTTATTGGTACTTGGGTCATGCTAGCTTCTTTCCCTGATTAGGAATATCTAGTGTGCCTTTAATTCCATTGGCTCTCTTACTCTTCCATCGGCTAATAAGCTCAGCAAGACGAATACTTCTGGCTACACAATACTCCGCGCACCAATCGCGTACAACGTCATTCTAGTTCCGACGAATCATGACAAGGTGCGGCCTAGACCGGGCCAATCAGCGTGCAGTACCTTCTGCCCGCACACCTTGCCACTTTAACAGATTTGTCTGTTTGTAGAATTGATTAGGAGTCTACTGGGCTATTAATCCTAGATTAACAAGAAACACTTTCTATCCCAGAAACCTGAGTAGTTTGTAACGGATAGCACCTCTGCTACGCTGCAGACTGTTGACTGTTCAAAATGGTCAACACCGACGAAGTCGCGGGTAAAAGCTAGCAATAAATAACAACCCACCAATGAGACAAGATTAAAAAAGATTTTAATTTTATCAACATTTCCCAAAAACACAAAATACGAGTTAATCTGAGCGCCTTTGTTTCTAGTTCAATGACCCGTTCAATGTTGAGTTTCCACTTCAATGGTTTTATTTGTCATGTGGGCTATGAATATGGTTAAAACCGTACACGTCGTAGGCGCAAATATGGCGTAAAAGGTCTGCAAATTAAGTATGACATGAGAGTAATTATCCGAGAGACAAAGGAATTCGGATCAAGTCACGACATTTACTCTTTGGAAGTGATGATTAAACAGCCTGTGAGCATCCGTTGGATATAGAATAACCTTAATTCACGCTTTACCACACCCATCCGCCCTTTCCGGTAAGTCCAGGCTGTACAGGTATAATTGGCGGCCTCTGATTTGAACCGGTGCTTATACAAATCAGAGTATACTGTCTCCAGAGTCCCAAATCGATATAAATAGGCGGGGGCAGTAGCCACGTGCGAGACCTAGTACAGTAATGTATTTACTGTATATCTATGCTACGTTGAGATCGTAAACACCCTCGTACCCATTTCTGCCGCCCCCCAATCAGCATTGCTAGTATTGTTGTTTCGGTGAAGCTGGCGTAATTGCAGGCACAAGAGGCATTCTAACATAGCACTCAGGATGGCAACGCACTTCTGGTCTTTGGACTGCCTTGTCTAAATGCTGCAGGTTGTCGCCCGACAGTGACTGCTTACCATTAAATGGGCGGTTTGTCCCTTTTTCACCTCATACCGTTCAAAGATAGAAGCTATTAAATCGTGCTACAAATTACCGAAAGCATTCTCGTTTTCGTGTCAAATACAAGACGACAGTAAAAGTTTCTTTGGACCGTTTAAAATGACAATGACCGAGTTCTCGGTCCTTTTCTCCTTGAGATCATCGCCCCGAATGACTGGTATATGACACACTTGCGTGTGCGTGCGGCGAAACAAATACGCTTTTTGGAGATTGGAGGTATCGTGCAATATGCGACAATAACATCACAATAAGAAAATAACCTAGGCAAACTTAAGACTTCTGGTTGGCATCACAGCAGTACACTGCAATAACACATGTACAACTTGGGCATTACAGGCAATGAAGCAGTGCGAAATAGTGGAGCACATTCTGCTACACTGTCTTGCCACCAGTTAATTCAGATCCTAAACGGCGCTGACAATAGGCATTGAGCAACCTGCAGAGGTTTAGCCGTCAGCCAGAAGACCTGCTCCTTTACTTCAAGGTGCTAGGATGGGCAGGACCGACAGCCCGGGGGAATCGCACAAAACTACCGCTTTCGTGGAGTCTGTAAATGGACTGCCACCTCCGTCCAAGAATAACAACACGTACGTTTGCCTAATGCCAAACTAGGAGCCACTGTACTATGGGTTTTAGACAACAATGTAATAAACTCATAAGTTTAAAGAGCTAGCTGTTTAACATACCTCTTAGAAATAATTGCCAGCTGAAACTGTTTTATTGGTATTAAAGCAAAATAGTTCATCTATCGAGCAGTTAACATCTGTCGTAGAACCGATTGGACATTAGAGTAGATGTCATGCAGCGTGACAGAGATAGAAGAAGGCACGAAAAACCTTTATCGCGCTAGATAGATGCGTGCATGCCTCTATTGGTAAAATAGAACTATTGGCGAACCGTAAGGCGTCGCGTGGGTCACCAGATGGAAGATCTGCAAAAGTAATTTTAAAGTAGATGAACCAAGAAGGTACAGAACCGGGTGTGGAAAAGGTCTATGTCCATTAGTGGGCGACAGCTGACAATGAAAGTAGCTAGTATAGAAAGAATTCGCAACTTTTTTGGTTGGTAGACCATAATTATCAATTTCAAAATTTACTTACTAGTAGGCCATGTGCAAATTATAAATTTATAAGTCCGTAGATATCTTCACGAGTGGGTGCGCGTGCGCAGATCTGACTGCGCGCATGCGGAAACAATTGAAATGGAAAGGACTGCGATTCGTACTCGAAATCAAGTTTGATCTAGATAGTTGTTGCAACAAAACTGAAGTAATCTACGTCTTTACTAAATATAATACAGGTTAGTTTGTGGGTATGCTCGAGGTAATCTTTGGAACTACCGAAAAGATTTGAAAAATCCGTTCTCTCTTGAACTGCACGTTTGCTCTAGTAGACAAATATAGATTGATATTAAGTTTCCACTGGAAAATAGGATATCGCGGGGCGATATCCTAGGTAACATGAAGTAAAAAATTAATATCAGACAGAGCGATAGTCTTGATCAGATCGTAGGTACTTGCATTTAAAATAACTGCAAGAAAGAGCTGAAATCGATTGCGGTAAAATCTAACGAGTCAGCAGCTTTTAAGTATTTTTACTTCAACTTTCTTTCTTTCTTTCAACTTCAACTTCAATCTTGAATATAGATATTATCTTATATTCAACATACTATGATTTACTTCTATTTACGTACAGCTCAAATAAATTACCCAAACCAAACCCATGTACCTAGATGATAAGGAAAATATGTATACTGTTGGACCCAAAAACAAAATTGATCTAGAATCTTGTTTGCAGGCAACAGCCATCTACCATAAAATATGACTATTTAGGTCTCAAATAATTTAGTTCGTTTCCATCAAAACCATACAAATTCCCAGAAATCCCTCGCTGCACCATACACAGTCCGTGACATCACACTGACTCAGACGCCCAGATGTGGAGATACCATTGTTCAGCAGCGTTTACGACGCGGCTTACAGCATGTGTGGCTTAACCGCCTATGTCTTAAATAAAAAATAATACGAACGGGGTAGGGCGTTGGCCTTAATAAAAGGGATAGTAGGATAGTGACCTTTTGATATAGGTATAGAGTTAAACATATTTTTATAGATTTTTTTGTATCGTACCTTAACCACACCCCCTGCACTAAAAAGCGAATAGATTTAATCACCCACTACTCCAGGACCACCAGCCTCTCTGTACACGTTTGTGTGTGTGCGTAAATTATGGTAGGGCTACTGCATCCAGCGCACGAACATAGTCGATCGAGTGAGGGACAACGTTATACGTCAACAACATAAGTGCTTCTTTTTGTAACTAATAGCGTCGATCTCTCGGCGCCGGTCGATAGCGCGCTTTTTTTTTTTACTTTGTACTGGCGCACGGGCGGGCAGCTAGCCGTGCTCTATTTTGCGGGCGAGGTTAAACAGGCGGGGGGAGCTGAGTGCATCTTCTTTTTTTTAGTAATATTTAGTAACCTCTGCTTTAACCATGTGATGGTATTTTGTCAATTTGGCCTGAATAATAGGCTAAATGGCTGAGTCGACACATGGTTGATTCGGCCCATAAAACAATAAAATAAAAAGATAATTTATTCATCAAATTCCCGTACTTAATTAATACTTAATTACCTGAATGAATTTGAACTATTCTTTAGTGAGATGAATTGGTCGATGCCTTCATTGATGATGAATTCTTAGTACTATCAGGTTTCCTGTAATATAAAAGGAAAAAATCTTGGAAGTCTCCTACAGGCCGAATTGACAAAAAAGTTTAAGGTTCTTTCTGAGGCAGTTTTATTGGAGCTTGGTTTCCGATTTTAGTATCAATAATTATATTCATATTATTATTATGAGTTATATATACTACATAGGTATGACATTGAATACTTTTTAGGCCCTAATGTCTATATCTATTAGACTCTAGGGTACCTAAGTATATCTATTAATTCTAATATACCTACATTTAAATATATTTTGAATATAAAAAAAAATTACATGACATTTTGAATGGACACTTCCAGGCTGTGCAGTTCAACATAAGAAGACCTGGATCTAGTTCAGCATGACCATCCAGGCCTATGTCATGGTCATAAAAATAGATTAAAACAGTGATGTCATGTGGGCCTTCCAGGTAAAACTACAAGGTCACACAGGCCATTTTCATTATCACATGTGATCTAACTCATTCGTTTGCTGTTTTGTTTGTTTAATCAAACAACAGTATTACATAAATTAAATTAAGTTCGGAAGTTTTAAATAGTTGACTATTTTCTATATTTAATATACATTGAAATATGGTAATAAAGTTATATTTACTCCATTTGGATAGCACCCACCTATTTAAAATAAACTTCAATATTTTCAATAAATTTTAATAACAAAGTAAACTTTTTGAATGTTATATTAAACATGTTCAAATCATATCTTTAGGCCACTTAGAAACATTCTAGGTATGAAATTTTTTTCATTTTTAGCAATATAATCATTAATCAGTTACCAATTTCTTTAAAGTTAAGCTGTCTTAACACTTAAGTTCTCTTTAGATGTCACTTAAATTACTATTTATTGTTTAACGAATGAATGAACTTATTCAGTCACTGCATATTATTGTCATATATATTATCATCATATCAGCCCTTAGACATCCACTGCTGGACATAGGCATTCCCCAATCAATGCCTCCACACCTGGTCCTCTGCATCTAACTGCTTCCGGCAACCTCCATCAGATCATCTGTGCCGATCTGCGTCTACTCCAGAACTCGTATGCCCCAATGACCATCAATTCTGCTACAGATGTCTATTGCCACTTATAATTATGAATTAATTATTAGGAAGCTGATTAAATCAAAAGTGCAGAAACTTAACTAGAAATTAAACTGTAAATAAATCAACCTACATAACAAACAATAAATCTAATATTACATTAGCATGGTCTCACCCTTAATCTAAAATTAACTATCAGAATGTCATCATGGATAAGGGGGGAGTTGAAACAAATATAACATATGCATCTAGTGACAGGCAAAACAAAGTACCTACCTACAGGGTTTCGGGATTGTTTATTATCTATTTCTGAAGTGTGATGTTGACATTTGAGTAAATATTTCGTAATCTGAATAGGGAGTTGGTTATAAAAGTGAGAAGTGTATGGGTAGTAGGCTGCTGATTTGGTTTTTAAGGGATATGTTCTGTCTGTATGTCAGCTCAATAACTTGAAAATTACTTAGTGGATTGATTGACTTGAATATTCAGTGGGGCATACATAATTACGCCAATTTGTTAATTATTTTCCAAGATATTCAAGGAAAGCTTAAAAAGGTTAACCACACAAAAAATAGGAACCATACATTGTGTATGAGTAGACTTTATTTATTGGTAAATCAGTTTCAATGAGAATGACTATTGCTGATTTATTATGTTTCAGATTTTTTGTTTACGTTGGATTTCAGACTACACAATTCTGTGAAATTTTCTGTCTAATAAAGTTTTATCATTGATATCTGTAAACAATTTAATTGATAATATATTTCAGCTGATGGCAATTGTCTGTTACTTATTAATTGTATCCAATTACAAACTTTCGTAATTTTTGTCGCATGACCTACACATTTAATTAAAAGAAAAAAAAACCAATTAGGGAAGTTCAACAATTAGTTATCAAGTTTTTTTGGATAACGTTCAAAACCATGTGGATTGTTGTTATTTATCATATGAATGTTTGTTGGAAGTGAGTTGAGTGCATAATGGCCCTTGAAAAAATATAAACAAGTAACTAATTATTTAAATAAAACTGATTTTAACGTAAATTAGAAATCAACAGCCTGGCTAGAAATTGAATACCTACATAATAATGTCTGGAATAAATAACAATCCAAAGGGAAAACAAAAGCAACAACTCCTACCACAATTCAAGACAGTCTTATTATCGGTCTCGGCAACCATGCATTCTTCGGAACCGTTCAATTTCGGAGAAAAACGTTGCAGGCAGTACGTTTAGAGACCCGATTAAGGTAACGCATGCACTGGCATTGTAATAACAACCAAAAAAGGAACCAAATGAAGACTAAAAGCGGGTAAATATCGATCATACACTCACCACAACAAGATAAACCGGCAACTTGATGTAATCGCACGAATACAAGGCTTCAGGTCACGATTTAGCACAAAAATGTACACTTAAACACAAAAACAAACACTTCACTGCAATTGCCGACCTATAAACTTACAATTTCATATAAATTTCAGTCACAACTACGTAAAAAAACACTTTCACAGGATTTTCATGACGAATCCCCTTGAAAACCAACTGACATATCAACCGCCTCAAACGACAGCGGCAACAGACTGGCAGAATTCATTTTTTCATTTCAGCCCATAGACAAGATTTGTTATTGACTTCACTACTGCTTTTTCTATTATCCGACAAAATTGTATACTCTTCTTAGTGTATGACCACTCAAAATGTACCCAACCTTCTTAAAACGGTCGTATATTAACTGACGCCATCTATTGGCGATTTCTAGTATTATATTGCTTAGAAAATACACACGCACTGTCATCTACCGGTTATATGAAAAACAAATTACTCAAGTAGAGTTTGTAGTAATACAAACATGTAAGACACAGATGGCACTGTTCTTGATAATAACGCTATCTATTAGATATATGAGGAACTAATGAACTTGGTCGTCTAAAAAGTAGTACTAACATAACATTATAGATGGCGCATCACATAATTTTTTTTACATTGAGTTTTCGGAATTTTTCAGCTGTCATACAACAAAAATAAAAAATTACCATTTTATAGAATCTCCTAGCGTATTATCGTTCTACTGTTCCAGTAATACATAGATGTTTAAAAAAAAAACTTCGGTTTCCTCAAAAATCGATTGAAGCAAAGATAATATTAATATTAATATAATATGTTGTAGTGAATCTCCACAACCCGTCTGGCCAGCGCGGGGCCAAATCCTCAGTCTTTCTCCGGCAGATGAGAGAGGGTTGTGCTCCTGCATTGGAGACTTGATGTTGTAGTGAATTTTTTTTTCTACAATTTGAATTCTGAATCGGTCACCTATCTCTTCTCATTTATCTCTGACAGCATACATTTTGCATATTTTTTTGTTAAAAGAATATTTACGTACTATTAAGTATTGATAAAAACTACGAGGGGCCAAGTTGGAATTAATTATAATGCAGTCCACCTTAGATGTGTTTCTTTCACTGTTTGACAGCCGTCAGTAAATGCACTTATATTTTGAAAAACCGATTGGTTTTCATGACCGGGGGTCGAACACGGACCTCTCTACGTTACATGAAAGTATGTGGAGCTCTGCCATTTATTTCATTATCAGACGTCCACTACTGAACATGGACTTCATACCCACAACAGCAAATCCTATTAGTATTTCTGAATAACCTCGCAACATATGCATGTTTTATTAAATTGTACTATTTGTAACTTCTATAACGTGTAACTGTATTTGTTTGTGCAATAAAGTGTATTGTGTAGTGTTAAATCAATAGACTTATGTTCATAGATCCAACTTAGTTACGACAGGGTTTAAAAAAAAGTGAGAACGAGGTACTTTGGAAGTACCTAATCCTTGAAACTATAAAAAAAATTAGCTGAACTAAAAAGCGCGGTGTAGAAATTTTTAGGTGCTCATCATAATAAAGAGGTTTGGTGAAGGGAATTTTACATCTAGAAAAAAGATAATTATTAAGTGTATTCTAATTTATATTGAAAAATATAACATTTATTAAGGAAACTGTAACATACTCATTCTCGCCTTAAATTGAACGCCGTAGTAGGTATAAGGAAGCAGTTCCCATAAAAAGGGATCTATTACAGTTTTTTTTACCTTTTCTAGGTCGTAAACTTTCTGAGAAGAGGTGAGATGGAAAAAAGTGTCTGTCGGCGGGATAGGCTCTCGAGGCAAATGAACGGTTTGGTGGACTTCCGCCCGAGATGACCGCTGGCGACGAGGGCATTAGGGTGCGCCTGCGCACATGGAAAGATACCGAAACGACCACTCTTAAAAAGGTAAGGCCGCTAACCAGGTGTGGCATTTTTGTGTGATATTACCTTCCCAAGTGGCATTCGGGGTTCTATATAAGATGTATAGTGGTTCACATGTACTCCACAAGCTGTGTAAGTCAGCTGTATAAGATAGAACCAGTTTGGGCACAAATTAGACAGCCTTAAGTTCACTATGGCTGTACATTAGCGTTATATTAGCAGTTTAAGTAGTAACATCGGGCTTAAAGGCTGACTTACGGCGCTATATGGGACACATGTGAACCATACAACGTCCATGAGCGTAATAAAGAGTAACAAGTGGCTAAATACACAGCCTTCACAGTTATAAAATCCCACAAAAGTACTCCAGTGCTACCTAAAGTTCACGTGTGTCCTAAATTATTTCTTTTATTTATTAATTTTCCTCATTTAGTTTGGTTTTGTGTGTACGCCCGGCCATCAGAAACATTAACTCCGGCGGATATCAATTGGATAAAAATTTATGATAACACGCGGTAAGTATACCTGTTTTAAATACTTAATAATGTTAAATGCCATGGGAATGCAACTTTATCGTGAAATGTATACATATTTACAGCTAAAATATTCACGCGCCTCTGTAAAAACGCGATATTCATTTTAAAATATTTAAAACTGGCTGAGAGGAAATCTACAATTTTCAGTTTTTGATATTATATTGGCATTATAATTATACTACGGTAATTAATTAAAACATGAAACCAAAACTCAATCGCTCTATCTGCGTATTTTGTGATAAATCTGCATGATAATTTTGGAGATTTATATGGTAAATATTTTAGGTTACGTGAACAAAATGGTGGAAATGAAATACGGCTAGAGCGTATATAGGTTCACATGTGTTCTGTTAGAATGCTGTTGGCTATATGAAGTCCCACATTTGTACCACTACAGAACCAATGTCTATAAATGTATTCCAATGTGAACTTATGTACAGCTTTAAGATGTAATTCAGGTCAATTGTGATCATCGTTTTATTCTTTCATATACTGAAATTTTAGAGATCCGCAATAATAATTATTGTCCGTTAAATCGCCTAGCCCAGGTACTAAGTCAAGTATGAATACCTAAAGTACAAATTTTGTAACAAACTAACAAAAAACACTTTTTGTTTTCGTGTGAGCCACACAGTTTGGTGTCAGAGTATTTACACTTACAAAGACACTACGTTGTTCAAGGAGGTATTTAAAAGAATGTAAACAAACTAGATAAAGAGGGACGAATTTGCGAATATTCTTTTGCAATTTTTCTTCTTATTCCACCGGTTCTCGCTCTTATTTTCCAAGATTTTTTATTCATTTTCACAAATTTTTGCACGCGACGTAATAAACACAATACACGTCAGCTTGTGGGATAAGTGTAATAGAATACCACATTCACATTCATGTTCAGCTTACAGCAAATAAGAGTAGTACTTGTGGACAAATAAACTGCTATTGAAGTTAATGGACAACACATGTAGTCCTTTTAACAGCCTACAGTGCACATGTGAACCATTTAAACACTTCTATACAGATAGTAAAAAAGGTTATTTTACTGACCACAAACAACTCCTACTACAGCTACTAGCTGTATAACAGTCTAAAACAAGTAAACATAACAGCCTTTGGCTGTATAAATGACCACGTGTGTTCTATTAATATGCTAGCTGTATAACATCGTACAAGTAGACCGTTAAACAGCGATTGCCGTATCTCTACCCTCCTATAATGCTCTTAGTCAGACGGCTGACTAAAGGACAGTTGTTAGAGTATTATAACACCAACAACCGTATAAAAGTATAACTCTACACTCCTATAAGTCCCTTAGACAGGTATAGGTGGTGTTAATCGCAATAATGCAGCTTATACATCACGAGTGAACTGTAATAATGCTTTAAGTTCACATGGGAACTAAATGTGTACTCTTAAATGGAGTAAAATGCTACTTGGGGTAAGTCAGCCTTTAAGCCCGATGTTACTACTTAAACTGCTAATATAACGCTAATGTACAGCCATAGTGAACTTAAGGCTGTCTAATTTGTGCCCAAACTGGTTCTATAAGAGCTGTATAGCTTGCTATACAGCTCTTATAGAACCAGTTTGGGCAGCTCTTATACAGCTGACTTACACAGCTTGTGGAGTACATGTGAACCACTATACATCTTATATAGAACCCCGAATGCCACTTGGGTTACGATCGATGTAATCTTGCAGCCATTGCCCCCCCCCCCCCTTCCTTCCCCCTCCCTCCCCTTCCCCCCTACGTGTTGCAATCAATGTAACTAACAAAAGTTCTTAGTGCTCTTCTAACAATCTTTTGCAGATACCTGAGTTGCGTGGACCCTGCATTTCCGCCCACGCTCAAACAATAAATGAGATGCCCTGATACGAGAGAGGACCCGCTAAGTGTTAATAGGGAGTTTTAAGAAAATAAAAAATATAGGTTTTTATTAAGATTACTACAGTTTCTACACAAATTGAAGAATTTGGATTCATAAATGCTCCAAGGCAGAACACAGAGCCCATTATACAAATATACTACCACCTCTAACACCTGTGTATCGCAATAAAATCTTTTGAATTTGAATTTAAATTCTATAATTCTAGAATTGTGTCTCGAAAATTAAATAAATAATAAATGGTGTATTTATTTTTTGTTATTATCTATAAATCGTCTCTGCCTACCCCAGTAACCCCTTCATGTTATCGATACGCAAATTACTTTGATTTCCGTATGACTATTAATTTGGAATGAAATAAAACATCTAACATAATATATGCATTTACAGATGTCAGTAAATAAACGTCCACAGACTGTGAAATTCATCAAAACATGAGCAACTGGCCATGTGGTTCTCGGCGTAGAATAGCCCCAACCTTCCCATGGGTGTCGTCAAGGCGACTATAGAACTGTACCAGTGACGGACAGCAGCGTTCTCCTTCGTATATTAGGATCATTACTGCGATCATCAGTTCGCCTGCCAAGCATCGTAATTGTCTCAAATCCCCCAATGGACTGACCGCCAAAAGTGGGCATTCCATTGGGGATCCTTATCTTCAGTAGTGGACGTATGTAGGCTTATAATGTATATGATGAGCAACTAAAACGTAGTACTTAACGGAAAATCGCTCATATATTTATTCTCCAAAATGTATATCTTCTCCACGGCCCCCTTTGTCCTCGGCGTGAAGAATGTTATTAAGTGGGTGAGCTGAAAAAACAAAAATATCTCTATCGGACGCTCCGGGCCGTCTCGGACGTGATAATTAGTAGATATGGGGAGCTATTCCGATACATCGTCACGGACAAACACGTTTTTCTAATGGTATCATAATAAACCTCTTTAGGGTCCACGTGAGACCGACTTCGGATAACTTTCGAAACACTTACCTAATAATCATGAACGGATCAAGAGAGCGGGTCGGATCCAAGAGTCTGAGTGAGTCGAACACCTGTGGCGTGGTATGATAGTAATCATCATTATCATCATATCAGCTCCGAGACGTCCACTGTTGGGCATAGGTCTTTCTCAATGAACGCCGGCCACCATATCCGGTCCTCCGCTCTACGTATCTAGCGGCCTCCAGCCACCTTCCTTAGGTTGTTGGTCCATATGGCGGCGGGACGTCACATCCTACGCTGATATTTAGTAATGAAAAAGTATAATATTGTAAGGAAATCTGCATACCTACATATGAGAAACAAATAGTAATCTCCTGTGAAGCACTGAGCTCACATTACGAGTATGTATAATTTTACCTACTTTTCGGCCTGCATATTTGGTTAATTGTTCAGAATTCTATTTAAGATTAATAGAGTTTCTTCATCATTTGAAGAATTGAAATTCATCAATCATACGATGCTAGAATGCCAGTTTGGCACCGGTTTGTTTCAAAAAAATTGATTTTTACACTTAGAGGCTTTAATATCGGGTAGAATATAAAAATACTTCGATCTAGGTTAAAATATTATTATTAAATATAGATGGGGTACAACTTAAAAACTATACAGAAATAAGGTTTTAAGCTTCTATTTTTGACAAAGGTTTCTGCGGGACCGACCCGTGGTACAACTGCAATGTCCAATCTGAGTTGACTTCAAATTATACATGTGTAACCCATCCATATTAAAACCCACGGGTGGGTTGAACCCTGTTATCATCCATTTCATTCTACGCTTTGTGCGGGTGAAAACCAATTCTATTAGATTATCTTACAAACATTTTAGTAGGTGGAACGAAATGGGTGATATCTGGGTCTTAACCCACCCGTGGGTTATAAGCTGGGTATTACATATATAATTTAAAAAAAAACTTTAAGTTTCCATAATTGAGCTATACCGGTTTTAATAAAAATTTGAGCGCTTTCTTGTTATTTTCTATTCATAATTAAAGTTAAATTCATTACCTAAACAAACCAACCCGACATAGGTACCTACTCAACTTTTATTACAACCTAAAGATGAAGAGATTAAGCATCCGTTATCAAACATCTGTCCTTATGCCTCGCTCGTCTAAGAGGAAATTACAAATAACTCCTTAACTCGATAATGCTATGACTAATCGCTTGGGACCTGAGTGGAATTAATAAAATACGCTGTATTGATATGGCCACGGTGTCAGATGCCTCCGTAGGGTACCCTATAAAGCCTATTTGGATTTATTAGCTTGTTCTTAAAGTACAGGCGTACGTAGAAGTTTTAGCTGAAGACGAAAAATCGCATATATTCTTATAATGTTTATATGAGTAACAAACTTTAAAAAATGGATGCAGTTTGTGCGAAAAATAAAGTGGGACTTCAATTTCAGTCAGATTTGAGATAATGATATATTATATTCTTTATTGCACATATTTTAAAACTAAATACAGTTACAAATTTTGTGTACAAAGGCGAGCTTATCTCTAAAAGAGGTCTCTTCCAGCCAATCTTACAGGGTGTACGACAAGGCACTAAGAGCGAAGGGGCATAAAGTGCATAATATACAGGGTTACAGGAAAAGTCGTGCTAGATCCCTTAAGGGTGTGGAGCACCCATCATTTCTGACTTATTTCACTATGAAACACCCTACCCTAAACTTAACCCTTTTCGAGATATTCGACTTTTAATTTTTTTATTGAAAATTGCTGATTTTTAGGCTACTACATTTATTTTTGTTTATTTTGTGTATCTTATTATTATTATTATTGCATTTTTACATGTGTAGTAAGATGCTTTAGGACGTCAATCATTAAAATAGTGCACAAGTTAATTGAATAGACTGTAGTAGACAAGTGAAAGAAAAGAAATAAAAAACATATTAGAAAGTTTATTTTTCTCTAAGGGATATCTAAAAAAAATGTTATGGTAATTGTTCGGCAGATGTTTTTTAAAATATTTACGTTTCATCAGCTATCTAACGAGGTGTAACAATCTAGGGTTTGTATTACATTTCGTGGAAAAAAAGTAGTTGGGACGCTCCAGGTAGCAGTTCTAACGGTCCCACGCCTATTGTCCTTCAAGTTAAGACGCACCGTGCGAGCGAGACAAGTGACGATTTATGTAGGTACGAATGAAAGAAAAAATGTGTAGACACCGGCTAGGACTGGGAATACAACCGGAAACATTGTTTTGGTTGTCAGTCTGCTTTTGTGCTTCGTACATAGTAGATGCGATATCGTTTTGCTCTTTTTCTCGACTTGGCTGTGATTCTGGACTATTTCTTCTGATTTGTGACTACTGTGCTTGTTAACCGGACTCTGATTTGTGCCTGTGATACGGAAGTGTTGAGTATGACGTCCTACACACCTGAGGAATATGCTGATATGCTTATTTGTTACGGATACTGCGATTGTGTGTCTGCGCAAGCTCGCAACGAATACATAACTCGCTACCCCGGTCGTCGAGTGCCGGATGTGGCCGTTTTTGACAGAGTTTATCGAAGACTTCGAGAAACTGGCTCTGTTTTGAGACGAAGTACAGACATGGGAAGACCACGAATTGACGACGAAGAACAGGACAATGAGATAGTGCAACGCTTTCGAGCGGATCCGACTACTTCCACTAATATTGTTGCCCGTGATCTGGGGCTTTCGCAATGGAGAGTGTGGTTTACAGTGCATACTGCTGGCCTATACCCGTACCATTACACGCCAGTACACGTTATTGAAGAAGGGGACCCCGCGAGAAGATTGGACTCTTGCAGATTTATGCTAAATGCTGATGTAGAAGACCCAGATTTTTTAAGAAATATCTTGTGGACGGATGAGTCCAAATTTGATAAAGATGGCATAACTAACTATCACAACGCCCATTACTGGGCCCTAAAAGAACTAAGGAATCCCAATAAGAAAAGAGTGAAGGGGTCCCAACGAAGATTCAGCGTGAATGTGTGGATGGGCATTATCTCCAATCATTTGATTGGACCTTACTTTCTCCCGGATAATCTAAACGGGGAAAGCTACGAAAATTTCCTGAGAGCAGACTTGAGTGATTTGCTGGATGATCTGCCACTCAACCTGATCAGGGACATGTGGTTCCAACACGATGGCTGCCCTGCCCATTTCAGGAGAAGTGTCAGAGACTGGCTGGACACAAATTATCCAAACAAATGGATTGGACGAGGTGGGCCATTGCCATGGCCAGCAAGAAGTCCGGACCTAACCCCCATGGATTTTCATGTGTGGGGCTGCATGAAAAGTCTCGTGTACAGCGAGCCGAATCCAGTTTCGTCTGTGGAAGACTTAAGAGAAAGGATTGTGGATGCAGCAAATAAAATGAGGACCACATTGACCACTGGCGTAGTGAAGACCGGTCTCCGTAGAAGGATGCGACAATGTATTAGAAATAGAGGCGGCCATGTTGAACATGAACTGTAGAAAAAGAAAAAGTTGTGAGAAAACCTTTAATAAATGGTATTTCATGCTTACCTATTGTTTTATTTTACTTTTTAGGGCTAAGTATACATTTTCTTCTCCACTGTCGCCTATGAAACTAAATTTTTTTGAATGCATTTGAATAAAACCCTACATTATTATACCTCGTTAGATAGCTGATGAACCGTAGATATTTTAAAAAACATCTGCCGAACAATTACCATAATATTTTTTTTAGATATCCCGTAGAGAAAAATAAACTTTCTAATATGTTTTTTATTTCTTTTCTTTCACTTGTCTACTACGGTCTATTCAAATAACTTGTGCACTATTTTAATGATTGACGTCCTAAAGCATCTTACTACACATGTAAAAATGCAATAATAATAATAATAAGATACACAAAATAAACAAAAATAAATGTAGTAGCCTAAAAATCAGCAATTTTCAATAAAAAAATTAAAAGTCGAATATCTCGAAAAGGGTTAAGTTTAGGGTAGGGTGTTTCATAGTGAAATAAGTCAGAAATGATGGGTGCTCCACACCCTTAAGGGATCTAGCACGACTTTTCCTGTAACCCTGTATACTACATAACATTAACTAAATACCAAATAATAAAAAAATAAAATTTTGATATTTCTTGTACTTTGTAATATTACCAATAATCACACATTGTAATGGTGGTGAATAGTAATATGAGATCTTTATTGCACATAATAACCATCAAAGAAGTAAAACCTACCTACCTTGCATTATTTCAGACATTCAATGAAAATATTACTAGGTACCGTTTATGGTTTAATAATGTACATTTTTTGTACATGCAACTAAAGATTAAATGTAAGTAATAATTTTATTACCATATTTTTTTAAATAATTATAAGATACTTCACATAGTTCCACCTTTAACCCATACCAATGACTTTCACAAAACTGAAAAAATAAATCCCCCAAAACAATTTCTGCGCGCGACTGTCTTCACTCGTAAACGACATAGAGATCTTCGTTTTTGGAGAAAAAAGTCTCGAGTAAGGAGAATCCAGCTGTGCGATATTTATGACTTCATATCCCGCCGACTCTCTCACACCCATTGCAATGTATACAGCTGTCTCTTTTATTCTGTATGTCCATTGGATCTACGATTGCTCTTTGCTTCGTGTTCTAAAGGCGGTTACTTAAATATTTTTTGAACTTCAAAACGAATTCTGTAACGGAAATTGGGATCTTGTTTTTGTATAGAACTTATTCAAATAGACGTTTCGAAAATATATTATTATGTCCCACTGTTAGACAAAAGCACATCCGCTTCTTACACCCTCCCCCCCCCCCCCCTCCCTGCTCCTAAAAACTTGCTAGAGCCTTGCGAAAACGATAATTCTATAAGAAAACTAGTTAGTTAGAGATGGTACTATATGTCGTAGGTTTATCGATATTTTTAAAGAAAAGTTTACTAAATGACCAGATTTGTTACTTATTTTGGTTTAAATATCTCTCAGTCAGTTTTTTCCGTCACGTAACTCCGTATTCTTGTATCTGAATATCACTACAGGATACTAAAACATTCGCATACATATTTTTTCATGTTTCTAATAGTGGTGGGTAGTGGTAGGTAGGCAGAGACGATGCATCGCCACTTCGCGCGATTCATCGTCGCAAAGCGACTTTCCTTCGTTCACTTTTCGCCCCGTGATACCACTTGGCGTAATGTATTACGAACAACATCGATGCCTCTTCGGGCTTTTAACAATAAAAAGTAATTAATATGACATTATATTCATATGGCGTTGTTCAGCGATAAGCATAACGCAACAATAATAAGAGGAAAATCAAGATACGATAAAAAAAGGCGAAGATAACACGATGATTTGCTAGCTTTCCTACGGTGCAACTCTGTTTTTAAACTTTTAGACGTAAGCCTGGACTAAGTTTAATGTAGCCTTAGTACTTCATAATGAAGAAAGTCGCGCGTCCAAGCTAGTTCTATAATAACATTCCAGCGCCGGGTCTAATAGGAAGCTAATAAAGTCTAGATGAGACCGTGTACTTATTTGCCGGCTCGTGTACCTCGTTATGCTTCCAATATTGAGGGGGGGCGGGATCTGTAAAGAGATGCATAGAGTTGCAAATGTCGGAGAACTGGGAGAACCCCTACTCCGTAAGTATTTCGGATAATAATCCTTCGACCTAATAATAAATTTTGTACTATTTAAGTGGGTCTTCCTACTAATATTACAAATGCGAAAGTTTGGATATTTAGATATTTGGATGTTTGTTACTCAATAACGCTTCTACCACTAGACGGATCGGGATGAAACTTGGCACACCTATAGGTTAAGACCTGGAATAGGACATAGGATAGTTTTTATCCCGAACAAACATCCCGTTCCTAAGGGAAATACATAATAATTTGTGATGTTAAGTCGCGGACGACGTTGCGGGCAACAGCTAGTTTGAAATATACGGATGAGGGTCTTCTCCAGGCTGGCCTTCAGGCTGTAGGTGTCAAAGCACGCAGAAAATGGAAACGTGGAAGTTGTTTCATGGAAGACGCTAGAGGGAGCATAATTTAGTTCCGTCCCATCCGTTGATGTACCATATTGACGCTGTAGTATCGTAATTACATTCGTAAACCTCAAAACTCGATTATCTTCAGCTCAGTTCCTAGCCTTAAGCGAACTGCGATATTGACACAACAAAGGCTTATACGTCACTTGTCTGTTACAGAGTACAAAATGGAATATCAGCAGAAATTGCTTGGAGTAGGCCCCCTGGTACGGCTATAAAAATATTTTTGACTTAACTAGCAATGTACCCGAATCTTGAAATATTGCGCCTATCAGAGCTATCCACGTTCCAAGGTAAAATAATACAGTCCTACAATAGAAAAATGATCTGTCAACGTTTATAGTAGATCGCTTCACATTTAATATTATTTAAGATGTAAAATTGTAAATACATCGTTATGTCTAGGACATTGAAATAAAGTTAGCAGCTTCTTTTTGACAAAAAAAAAGAGTATTGTCATGGACCTTCTAGTTTGTGAGATAAGTCGCACTTTAGCGTTTTTTCCTTTCCTATATCGAACTATTAGTTCTACGATCGGACTACATGTGCATCAGGGAAGGACAGCAGCGTTGTCCTGTGTATATTAAGATCATCACTGCGATCACCATTCCGCCTGCTCAACATGGTGATTATGGCAAATCCCCTAATGGACAGTTCACCAACGGCATGCTATTGGGTAGGCTTATGTTCAGCAGTGGACGTATTTAGGCTGTTGATGATATCCGCCTTGCTGGTTATTTGGACATAAACTTCAGGAGAGGCTTGGACCACCAGTTGAATTAGAGTGCAAATTAAAGCAGGTTATATTTAGTGGTGCTGACAGAATACCAGCGCTGAAGTTCGCGTAGCGTGCTGCAGCATTATGCTGAGTCAGCGGCATTTTATTGCTGCGACACAATTAATAAAATGATTAATTCTGTTCTGTTTATTACTCATGTATGTGTGTCGTAGGTATGAATAAATGACCTATTCTATTCTGTATTTATGTACTGCGCCTTCTAACTCTTACAAAGTCTTTTCAATTACTGAGTATTTAGTAAATGGATCCGCAACAGGTGGCTCGCATGATTACATTATACTAAAGACTATTTTATTCGTGCATCGGCGACCCGTGATAAAGGAAATATTGGTACTTATTGATAATAAAACTATCGTTAGCTATCTTAGCGCTGAACTGGATCCACAATATTAAATAAACGTTGGGGCAGTTAGCGAAAGACTCCTTTGCGAAGATACTAAACGGAACGGTAAGGGCATGTACTCATAGGTACTATGCGCCCCATTTCTCGCAATTTTTGACCCCCTTCTTTCCCCCCTGTGACCATCTGTTGTATATGTCAAGACCTGTTTTCACGTAGTATTAATAAATAATAATACATACATATAAGCAAATATAAGTAGTATCCGATCGAAACAGGATTTGCAGCCGAAACCGAAACTTATTTATACATGTTAAAATTTCTATTGTATGCTGAAGTCTAGAGTGTGTAGAGTTTTACATGTTATATAGTTAATTCATGTTAAAGGAAATAATAATTAAAAAAAAAAACAATTTAAGTATGTAAGATAAAATAGATTTGTTTGTTACAAATAGGTACAACACACTTTATTGCACAAACAAATACAGTTATAAGTATTAAAAGTTAAAATAGTACAATCTAGGAGTTATCGCTTTAAGCGATTTCGTTCAGACAATCTTTGGGTATAAAATATTATGTCAGTGAAAAAGGTAGGTTGAGCTGATTAGGACATTTAAATGATAGGTAAATGGGTACTTACTCGTATATAACATTAATAATTTATGTAATATTAACTTCAACATGAATAAATATAATAAACAATGTTACTCTTTTAAGTAAACTCTACACGAACTCACCCTAACAGAGCGCGAAAACCCATGAACACTGAGTTTCGGCTCGGCCGAAGTTTCGGCTGGTTTTTGGCCGAAACCGAAACTATTGCCGAACCTCGATTTTTTTGGCCGAAACTGAAACCGATTCCGAATCGGACACTACATATAATACACTTATCCCAAACTAGGATTTTCTCATGTGCTATGGGTATTAAACAAGGATTGCACAATTCACATTCTTAACCGGGTCCCATTTGTTCAAACTGTAGTGCTATTCTGTAAAATATAAACTCACGTGCGAGTTTCACTCGAGTGACTTCACTCACTTTGAAACCATTGGTAATTCTGTAAACATTCTAGAGCATTGTCGACGTGAAGTGAACAAAGAAGTCACTTCAAGTCGCCAGTGCTCTAGAATGTATACAGAATGCCAATGGTTTAGGTTTTGTAGTGAGTAAAATCACTTGAGTGAGACTTGTACGTTAGTTTGTATTTTACAGAATAGCACTACTGTACAAATTTGTCTGTCCCCGGTGGGAATAGACCCCGCGACCTCTGGTGCTCGAGTCCAATGACCAAGCCACTAGGCCAACGAGACGGTCAAGTATTTTATTCATAAGTACGGTGCGATGCGTGTCAGTATTGCCAGCCGTGTGTGAGCGCTGAGTGCTAACTTTATTTAGCTCGACAAGCGCTAGATTCCACTGGGACCAGACCAGATTGACCACTCATTTAAAAAATCGCTTGGTATTCACCAAGCGAGAGAATCTTAGTTTGGGATAGACAAGTGTGTGTATATTATTCCCGATTTATATAAATGAATCTAATTACGAATTTGATGATTTAAACATATATGCAAACTTAAACTTAAAATAAAAATTATACAGGTATTTACAACAACAACAACAAACAACAAAAGCGGATTTAGAAATGCCGTGTTCACACTCGCAAATTACCAGTTCCTAAAATCTATAGTGTATGTATGTATGAAATTTTCTATTTGTTTTATTATTTTTATTTTTTAATTCAGGGTATCCAAACGAGAGGAGCTAAGTGGATGGAGGGCATAAGAGTCAATTGTTAGCTTCAATTACTTGAAAACTGAAGGAAAGGGTTGTTAAATTATACTACCTAGTTAGAGAGTGTCTGTCATCTTGAGGTGACAGTGACTTGTTGACGACTAATTGGGATGAGTGAACAAAGCAAAACAAGCAGTTTATTCATTACTTTTATTTAATACTAGCTGTGCCCGCGGCTCCGCTCGCGTGAACTACAGAATCAGCGTCCATTCCCATTCCCGTCCCCGCTCCCGCTCCCGATCCCGCCAAAACCCCCTGTTTAGTTAAGCCTCATGTTTCTGTGAAAAGTCCATCAAAATCCGTTCAGTATTTTTAAGTGTAGCGTGCACAAATTCAGACACAAACAGACAAACAGACAAAATTCAAAAATGATCGAAATGTGTTCTGTTGCTTATCCTTAGACGCCCCAAATTTTTTTTTTGCAAATATCTACAATGTACAAACTGGTAGTTTACGATTTTATTTATTAGATTATTTTCTGATTTTTTACGAATACCTATACTATCTGATTTTACTATGCCTTGTTACATACCTAATTATTTATATCCTTTTCTAACGACAGTTTCTCACTAAAACCGGCTCCAAAAATAAGTGATCAGTTTTATTAAGGATAACGTTTTGGTTTTGGAAAAAAATAAACATTTTGATAAGAGTTAACGTGTCGTAGGCGCAGCCCATGGAATTTATGTTAATCGGCCCATCGGGCACGGAGAAAAAATTAAGGTTTCCACTGGGCTCCACTTGGGTCCTTATAAATCGCTCCTGAGTGGAACCATCATAGGTTCGAGTAGTCCTCATTGAGTAGGCTACGTGATTACTGTAGGCATAGAATAATATAAATCAGTAGTACATATTACTAGGTTAAGCATGGTGTGATCAGAATTTAAGTACATAAGCTAGTTCAAAATGTCCGAGCTGGGGTGACGATGACGTCAATCCAGCTCAGACTTGTCTATAATACAATTGTATCTTTTGATCTATTTAAGTACAATCTCTGAAATTCAAGTACTTATTAGTACGTATTGGGTACTAAATCCTGCCAGGGACAGTTTACTAAAATTCTCCTTTGTCCGAGGAGTGACACATTATGCGTGTAGAGGTAGAAGAATGTCAGCTAATTACAATACAATTAACTTGCATACATACATAATGCTCATGCATTGGTCCCAGAGGGGTAGGCAGAGACAGTGTATCGTCACTTTGCGTGATCTTGACAAACGTCGCAAAGCGACTTTCCTTCGCCCGTTTTTCGCCCCGGGATTCCACTCCGGCTTGAGACACGTTGTGGTACCACGATTAGCTAGGGAAGTAATTGCCCACCTTAACAATAATTGTACAACTTAGTTTAATAACAAAAAAACACATAGTTAAAGTAAGTTATATCGGCGGTGAACAAAATGTTTCTAAGGGTGAAATCCACAGACCAGAGTAGCAAAAAGCGGGGTCCACAATACGAAATGGTACAAGTTACGACCGCTATGTGTTAGCCGGTAAAACGATAGGAGCTATCTATTCACTGCTTTATTGGCTATGGGGACAGACACCATAGTCTATTATAGAGAGTAGATAATTGCTAAATATATGGTGTGGCTTGCAGCTAGAGACAATCGTTGGGAAGTTACGAGCAGAGAATATACAGTATTACTACATAAACAAGCGGGCGAAGGAAAGTCGCTTTGCGACATTGGATTGCGCAAAGTGGCGATACATCGTCTCTGCCTACCCCTCTGGAACCATGGCGTGAGCATTACACATACAATACATACAAGCGACACTCACCTTGATAACGTCGACAATATTGTCCTCCTCTCTCCTACTTGCTGTGCCCAAATGGGTCCATGAGAACTCTGTCTTTTTATTATCTGTTAACACCATCGAATGCAATAAAGTTTACTGATTACTGATTACCTCTCCCCGGCAGTTTAACGTCGCCCGCAAAATAGAGCATGGCTGGTAGTATGCATGGGCTGCCGCCAGTTCAAAGTTACTTCGCTGGTGCGCTACCGACCGGCACCGAGAGATCGACGCTCTAAGCTAAAAAGAGATGCACTTATGTTGTTGACGTATAACGTTGTCCCTCTCTCGATCGACTATGTTCACGCGCTGGGTACAGCCAGCCCTACAATAACTTACGCGCACACACATACGTGTCGGACAGACTGGTGCGCTTGTGATATATCATCATCATCAGGTTATTTTTGTCTCCACTGCAGGAGCACAACCCTCTCTCATCTGCCGGAGACAGACGGAGGATTTGGCCGCGCTGGCCAGACGGGTTGGGGAGGCCTGATTGATGTTTTATAATGTATTCCCTTAGTCGCCTTGTACGACAGCCACGGGAAGAGTTGGAGTGGTTCTATTCTACTCTACCGGAAACCACATACGATAGATATATTTTATTCCTAAAGTTCAATATTTTTTTCCATCACTGCTTTGTTCAAAATTGTATTTCAATCAGCCCAGTTGTTTGTAAATTAACTGGTGAACAGTTTTATTTTCAGTACTTTTCCACGGTGCAAATTTTAGAGAAATAA
The DNA here is from genome assembly GCA_947086405.1 of Esperia sulphurella. NCBI lineage: Eukaryota > Metazoa > Arthropoda > Insecta > Lepidoptera > Oecophoridae > Esperia > Esperia sulphurella. Next base: position 4,550,386 of record OX352281.1, on the reverse strand, counting down.
ATAGTTTTATAATAAGTTTTCGAATTAAAACCTACCGTTTGACGGAACACAAAAACGAGATCCATGAATTCCATTATCAATTGCATGTAATTTGTAATATTGTTTAGCAATGACTGACATGTCGTGTTATGTATTATTTTCATTCACGTCGCACATAAAACTATAAACATTCTCACGCTCAGTATAGTATTTACGATTATCAGCAAATTTGCAGGTGCAGCTGTGATAATTATATACATTTATAAATAACTAGCTGTTGCTCGCGACTTCGTCCGCGTGGACAACTTAACATTGCAAATTATTATGTATTTTCCGTAGGAATTTGATGTATTTTCGGGATAAAAACTATCCTATGTCCTATTCCAGGACATAACCTATATGTGTGCCAAGTTTCATTGGTTGAAGCGTGATTGAGTAATAAACATCCAAATATCCAAACTTTCACATTTATAATATTAGTAGGATAGGATTGTAAGTTAAACATAAGACGTTATAAGTATTATATTTTTTGACTCCAAGTTAAGTACTCACTTAAAACATAAATGCGAAAGGGACGCAAGTTCGATACAAAAAACGTGAAAGGTTTCGTCACTATAAGAGTGAACACAGACAAAGAGCTGCATTTGGATGCAGTTTCTTGCGGTTCGCATAACTGCATCAAAACTGCAAACCGACTGCCAGTTAGCTGCACGGTTGTAAAGCAGTCCTAATGCAGTTATCAACTGCAATTTAATTCTGTGGCGGCCAGTGTGCAGTCGTTAGAACTGCACGCGATCTGCCAGTGGACTGCCAGCGGATTGCGGCAGTCGGTTTGCAGTTATGCCAACCGCACGAAAACTGCACCCAAACTGCCATTTTGCAGCTGGCTGGCAGTTCAAATGCAGTCCTTCTGTATCCACCCTAAGTGAGGTCTAAATTCTATTATTAATATTATTATAATTATCGATTCCTTAATGTAATAGTTTAACTAAATACAATACAATAATCTTAATTATTTCATTTTAAACAGTAGAATTATATTATTATTATTATTATGTCAATTTACAACTTATTAAATGCAAGCAATGTAAATTTCATTATCCAATTAAAATTAATATTTCCTTTAGAAAAGAACAATAATAAATACAATGTTTTTTTAGAAGTACACTCCAGGAATAATTAAGTCTTGTTTTTTTTTTAAAAAGTGCTCTGTGCTCCTCTTTTATGTAACTTTGATCTATGATTGTACCAACTTATTTGTGCAATAAAGTTTTAAATAAATAAATTAGTTGGAAGACATCGGTAGTCGTAGATTGTATTACTAAAGGACATAATTTTAATTTAACGTTTGGGTACTTTTGCTATTTCATAATTATATTTTTATAAATATGAAACCAACATTTTAAAAACTTATAAAAAATACGCGTATGACCATTTCATACCTGTAAGCAAACGATTGTGTTTCTGTGGAGTTTCTGTTATGAAATAAAGCAGATTTACTTAAGCAATAAAACTCCTGAGGAATTTGCATTAGTAATGTATAGATGTCCACACAAGAACGTGACGAAGGACTTAACGTGGGGCCCCTCGTTTAGACCAATTTCTGTGTTCTCTGCACGTAGTCTTCTTAGATATAAGGTCCTTGGCGATAAATAGCGCTAATTCGACTTTGTGTTACAGATGGGGTCAATATACTTTAAGGCAGATATAGATGGCACGTGCTTAATAATAATAATAAATATTACATATATTTGCCGTGTGGTTTCCGGTAGAGTAGAATATGACCACTCCAACTCTTCTCCTGGATAAAACATCAATCAGGCCTCCCCAACCCGTCTGGCCAGCGCGGGGAGTGTAGGTCAAATCCTCCGTCCGTCTCCGGCAGATGAGAGAGGGTTGTGCTCCTGCAGTGGAGACAAAAATAACCTGATGTTGATGATTACATATATACATATACATACATACACTTGTCTAATCCCAAACTAGGATTTTCTCCTGTGCTATGGAAATTCAACAAGGATAGGACAATTCACAAATATAACATTCAGACTGGAACCAAATTGTACAACGTTGTCTGTCCCCCAGTGGGAATCGAACCCACTCGCTCAACTCCAATGACCAAGCCACCAGGCAAACGAGGCGGTCACTATGAGCTTCCCACAGATATGTATGACTCTGCTCCGCTGGTACATACTATTCAATATACAGGTTAGATAATATTTTATATGTCAGAAAAAATTTATCTCTCTTTTTGAGGCACTGTGATAATAATAGTCATAATACAAGACATAAAAATAAACTTGTTTTACCAGGGTTAAGACTAAGTAAGGTCAGTAAATCGTTCACGGGGCAATGTGTACGCTTTTACAACAAACTACCAGAGGAAATCTTAAATATGACGGACAGAAAGTTTAAGATTCACATTAAAAACAACTTTGTGAGAAAGCCTATTATAAAATAAACGATTATTAGAATGACGAAGATGCCTGGTACTAATGCTAATTCAGCTTCTCAAAATATTTATTAATTGTATGCAAACTTGATTTTTAAAAGATGTGTTGCGTGAAGTTTGTTGCGCCGTTTCTTCTTCACAGCGCTAACACCTAGGAAGCGGTAGTCGATAAAAAAAATGACGTGATAAATGTACCAAGTGTACTCATATGCAATAAATGATTTTGACTTTGACAGGAAACAGGGGTGTGTGAAACTTGTGCAGGTGAGAATGGCATTTGGAGTAATTTTGTTTTGCAAAACACACCCCCATAAGAGGATAAATACTTATTTACGCATAAAAAGAGATAAAATATGTCCAGAAATGGAATTCCATTTTAAGTCTGCTACCAAATGCGGGACAAGTGGTTGTAAATGCGGGTTATCGCAAAGATAATATATTAATGTTCAATACACTTATGCAATATTTATTACAAGCTGTTCCCGCGATTTCGGACGCTCAGACTACTGAAAACGTACTGATGCCGTTTGTGGTAGCCTTTGACATTCTGAAGATAAAGTCAGTAAAAAAATGCTCGGAATTTTTTTGAAGCGTGTGGTGGCGTTCATTGGGGAAGGCCTATGTCCAGCAGTGGACGTCTAAAGGCTGACATGATGATGATGAAATGTACTTATATAGGTGTTACATAACATACAGTAAGACCATGCAGTATAAATCTCGAATAAGTTTGAATTTGCTGACTTTGTCAAAAGATTCTTTTTGAATTCATACAAAATTAACCGTAAATTAAGTAAAAATAATTTTTCCGTTTAAGGTTTGATTCCTTCACTCTTTAATTGTAACCCCCTTTTAAGACGTCCTCATTCCTCTTTAAAAAAATATTGAAGATTATTTTGTTACTAAAATACATTTTCGCACTCGTGCATGCTTGACATGACACCAAGTGCAATCCATTGCAATTTTTTTATTAATATGTGTATTATTCGTTCCACTAAGAGTAAATGCATCCTTTTGTATCATTTTCCGTAAAACGACAAATATTTACAGAGGTTTTAAAAAGGCGTAAATTATTTCAACTTGAGGTGAAACATTGGTCACGCTACGGTTTTAGTAGGTGCCACTAACGTTGACTCATATTGTTATTTCATTATAAATGCACAAAATGTCTTAATTAAATTCAACCCGGCTTAATAACTCAGAAAAAATACACAGCCTCCATCTCAGGTCCATGGTTATTTGCCTTCCCTTTTCAACCCGAACCAATTCTATCGCTATCTCTTCTTGCGCCAGACGAACTTGTAAATTGTTCTTTTTATGTCATGCACGGACCGAAACGTAACATGTTGCGTACCTCTTACACATTGTAAGTTTTAATATGTTGTTAATAGAGTTTTTATTGTTATTTGACTACGTTTTTGTTACTTTTAGTATATGGGGATGATGATCAAGTTATCTCGCTCAGACAAAACAAAATACAGCACAAGTCCTTTGAGCTTTCGAGTTGGTTTACCGCGTTTCCTTTTTGTAGCCGTCCCTTTTCTTAGTGCATTCGTTGGTAAACTGGTTCAATTCTACAATTCCTTTCAAATACAACTGACTAAAAGTCGACTCTATATTTTCTATTATTAAGAGGAAAATTTAGTTGGAAATTGGATAGGAAGTTAGACTGTTTAACGTGTTTTCGTGAAGATGATACTGCCACATTCATTCTATCGATGCAAGTAGGTTTTATATTTGTTGAAGTAACATTGAGACATGAAGGCATGGCATTGCACTTTAGTTCCCGAGGACGCGATTCAAGTAACTGATGCATGATTCATACAGAACCCTTTGCAAGTGATGTGATTTCACGCATTCTGTTGACAGCGACATTCTTTTGTTAATGATAACATTTGTACATTAAATGTACAATTTGTTATAATATGTCTTATTTATTTATGTCTGTCACTCACTACTGAAATAAATTATTTACTTTTTCAGATTTGAAGTTCGTTACGGCCAATAGATATCGTTTATTATTTCTTGATTTGTTGACTTTTTGGTTTTCTGATATTTTATTTGTTTTGTTAGTGCTATTCAGATCTATCAATTTAATTTGGGCTGCAGTTTAAACTACGAACTTTTTAAAAATTCAACTTTTAGTTCAAGTTCATGTTTGTTCCCAAACTTTATGAGAACTAGTCCAGCTTCTGTATGACTAAGGAATTTTTGTCAACCTTCCCAGAAAATTTGTCTTGCTTGAGCCGTCAGCGCCTTGTCATCGTAAAACAAACATTTACTCAGTAGTCAGCACCGCAAACACACAGTCGTGATGAGTATTTGCTCGCCACTTCACAAATAGATAATTATTTAGTCCGTTCCTAGATTTACATATTGCATGTACGAGTATATTGGATTCCTTGAAAGAAAGTAAAATATATTCTTGGACTTCGTAGTCAGATCTAACTTTAAGATGCTTGTCTATATTACTTTTTGTCTCTTCCCAACTCTCAGGGCAATGTTAATATTATTTTTAAAATGCTTCTATGTATGTCGTAGTTTGTACTTCTTTAACTAAAGGCTTTAGGCTACACCTTCTTGTCCTAGCACTTTAAAAAGAACATTTGTAATAGGGGAGTTGATTCTCAAATCATTTTATTTAGGTAATATTTCCTATCTTTTGTTTTATTTTCCATACCAGGTAATATTATATTATTACCAACCTGCACTTTCTTATCTTCTCTGTTTCACTTTGCAGGAAGTTTTATCAATGCATGTTTAGTGTTTGTTTTATGGTTGCTGTTTATGTTAGTAGGATATGTGATAGTACTTTTGCCTTAAAGACTAACACTTGGGTGATACTTTATAGATAAGTATTGAACAAAATGTACATGTCAGTTTAAATTGTTTGTTTCTTTTTACTTGCATTGTTTTCATTCTCATCTTTCGTTATTTCTTTAGTTTGATTCTTTATTGTTTGATATCTATTGTCTTTGGATTTGTTCTCTTTGAATAAGGTCGTGCTTTATGTTTCTTTTTGTGATTATTTAACAGATTTTTAAAATTTTATTTACAAAATGATATGTTTTAATTCCCGTTTTCTGATTTAATTTAAGTACTTAAAAATTTACATTGAGTTGAAAGTATATTGTAGTATATTTTACAACAAACTACTGTAGTTTTCTGTTATTCCTGTTTCAATATCCTTAAATTACTGACAAAAGATTACTCTGTAAAAAACCATTTATCGACTATGCAAATACATGAATTATCATTGTTTATGTTAGTGCATCAGTCAGCATAGCGCTAAGAAAATGCGATTAAGACATTATCTGGTTAGCACTATCCACGTTAGAACGGGACGGAGAACAAATACTCCCGCGTATAATTTGTACGGAAATAACTTTCCGTGGGAGCGGGACGGCGAGATTGAAATGTCAGGCTCGACGCGCGCATAATGAGAAAAGCGCCGTCTCTTTCGCTCCAGACGTTTTACAATCGTTTATTGTCATGTTACTGTCTCGTTTCGACGGGCGAGATTGAGATGAAATCGCCATCGGCGCGTTCCATCCATGTCCTCCCGCTATTGCCTTGCCTGCTATATCGGTTGGAGCCGCGCGGGCGACTGACGTTGCTACGTTTTTTTTCTTTTGTTATTTTTTTAATAAACAACGTTATTATTATTTTTATAACAATAACCTGTGACATTCTGGATTTTAGTGCAAGTTTCAGTGACTGGATGTTCGATATGATTTTTTTTATGTGACAAAAATTTCTCCAATACATTTCGATTGACAAGTGAACATGTGTTCTGTGCCGTATTTATTATTATGCGAATGGATTGCTACCGCCCTGATTTAATTTGACATCAGATGACCTGACATCAAGATATGGACCTAGTAAGTTTGTTTAATTAATTGTTACTACCATTTAGCAACCTGCTTAGTCAACAATCAAAAATTCAAAATTATATACCTACAACTGTTTCTGTAAATAAGTTTTTAAAATTGTAAATTGCATTTTCAAAATTACTTCCGCCGGGCTTTTGATTCGTCTTTTCTGACAACAGTGTCACGTTTACGGTTTAGCAAAAGCTTTCAACATGTGGTCCAGAGAGGCCTGATATTTCGTACCTGCTACATTCGGCCAGACCTCGAAGGGGCTGACTTTTTGTACGTTAAAAACAAAGTCCCTTCGACGACGACGGCATCGGCAGGGAGCCTGCCGGCCGCTGTTGCAGTTCAGTCACGTTTTTAGTCTTTCCTGGAAATTACTGGCATGTTTAACACTTTGCCGCCTATTGTTACTGTGTTGCATGTTTATTTATAAAGTAGAATTTATTTATTTCTAAGAGTTTGTATATTTACGTGTTTTTCATCTTGTATTATATTATGATTGTCTATAGATTGTTGATAGATGATCTTCTTGTTGATCTTCTATTTGTTCGTCATTTTTTATTTCTCTAACTCAGTTTGAGTTGCAATTACGAGTAGTTTATTAAGTTGTATCATTACAATTCTAGTACATTTTAAGCTTAAAGCTATGTTAATATTCACATTTTTTGTTGGGTCTTTTAATTTGATCAAATTAATCGGGTAATTCTTCTATCACTTATCATTCTCCGGGTCACTAGTATTCTGAACTATTTATTTATTTAATATATTAGAGAAGCTGATATTTTTTTCGCAACACTGATAGCAATATTATCTGTGTTCTCTAACATCTAACATTTATCTCGGTATAATTAGATACACACGGAAAACATATTGCTAATCATAAAGTTCTTATTATTTATAGTCAAACACGATTATTGATTAAAATTCATAGAGCAAAACACTTGCCCTAACCACAAATCATTTACAATTATTATAATGGCGTTCCTGGCATACATGAAGACATTAAAACCGGCGCGGGAGAACACCAATTTTCATAACGTCATAATAACTTTGCAGTTCACGATGTTGGTCGGAGCTTCACGAGCAAAGGCTCTATTTGACCCGATCGTCTCGATCACGAAAAGATAGAGTAATGATTTGTTTGTATCGCACAATCTGTTCTACAGATCTGAGTATTGTGGAGAACAGACAAAAAAAAACGACTTAAATAACTAACACATACACATGTCTTATTGCCTATACTAGAGGAATGGCATAATAAGGATTATCATCATATCAGCCCCTAGAAACTCCCCGAAAATGAAAATGAACAGTATAAATAAGGATATCTCCTAGTAAATCTGTAACAAGGAAGTACCTACATCTTACGTTCGATGCAAACACCACTCACGCCATTAACACTATGGAAATGAGGGATGAGTCTCAAAAGCATGTAACTTTCATCATAATACTTGAAATCCTGGTACAGAAAGCTGTAATACCTTGACCTGGTCTGTATTAAGTTTATGTAGCTTTATGTAGCAGAGTTAAAAGTATTAAGTTATTACAAGTAGTAATAAGTTATTACAATGTAATAGGTCCCCTACAATTAAATCTTTCTGCACTTTGCTGTAGCATAACTTATCCTGATCCTATGAACGAGATGTAGTGAAGTTGTTACATAAAAACATCAGTTAAGCTATGTATAAAATAACTACTGGAAGCTCAATTTTATAGAGACATCAGACCCAGTAAATTTAGTTTACACGTTCCAACCCTCAAAGTTTTGTTTATTGTCGACTGTAAAATATCTTTAGTTTCACACAAATAACACAGCACATCCCAAGTTTATTAGTTTGTACATTCAGAACTCGATTACCAATTAGTTCAGTATCCAGATTCTGCTACTTTACTACACACAATAATGCTGCCTTTCCACTCGGTATCGTTTTCATCTTTATAATAAATTTAAGAACTCTTTCCAAGAACTTCGTCTTCGTCTCAAATATATAAAATCTTAACCTTTATAATGATTCGCGCACGATCCGTTACAATTATGGAATTTATCAAGATCAAATAAAATTAAATTATATTCACAAATTCCTTCTTCCACATCTAACACGTTTATTACTCTGTTACGAGTACCTTCGTTCGAATCCGGCGCAGGTCGGTCGTCGACTTTTAAGCGCCGATTCGATCTCTCTATTGATCCTCAATCGGTTGATTAAGCAATTACCAAAACTATACGTTTCATCGCCACTAGCATTGCGTCCCGCGGCGTTGCTCGGTGTTCCGGTTTAACGGTACATAGAGATTTAGGTTTATTAATTAATTCTTTACTGTATATCTCAAAAGTAATCTTACATTTTTTGTAAGATGTTTCTTTTGCTTTTAAAAATTATATGGTAACAGAATTTAACTTCAATGAAAATATCATCGGGTAACAAATAAATACACCAGTTTTACAAACGAATACAATGTTACGATGCAAGAAACATTATAATATGCTAATTTTATAAATGAGACTCAAGTTAGCAATTGAAATCGTATAAAATACATTTATAAAGAGCAAATGTTAATATCGCTATATTTTTCCTTCTCTTTGACACTTAAATATTGCATCAACATCGTTATTACAAAGTTATTAGTTCTTCAATTATATTTTAACTTAAAAATATAAAATTGGTAAAAAAGGATCTCAAACACATCAAAGGTTTACCAATTTACGTTTATGAAATATTCTGCCAAATTTTCCGTTTTTTAATCATCAGTTGTCACAAGTTTAAGCAAACATTTTCTAATAATATTCGCTTTCTAATAAATAATATTGTGTAAATTAGACAGTGACAAAGTGATTTAAATTAGTAACTTTGTTTGTTCAAGCATTTTTGATAATATAATTAATCTCATAGTTTAAATATAAAGACTCGACCCGCATCTGCATAGTTCGCAAATATTGTATAAGTTTGACAGTGTCATTTATAAGTTGGTCGCTTATGGATTGAGTGAGAATCATTAGACGTCTCTAGTAGTCTATAACATAGTATTAAATTTTTCCTGAATGTATTTGTACATAATTTTCGCCGCCCTTCTAGACTATGACTCCAAGTTTGTGACAAGAATTAACGTTTGTTCAATCATCGAGAATATACTTCGGTATCCTTAATATTGATTAAAGATATACTTTCGAGGATTGACCAAACGTTAATTCTTGTCACAAACTTGGAGTCTTCATTATAGCCACCTAAATTAATTTGCTTTGCATTTATTTCAGTGCATATTTCGATTTGAAAATTATAAAGGCTAGATATAAGTTATTTACTTAAAACTGACGTTTAAAAATCAAAATTTCGAAAACTAATAGTTTGAGAACTGAAATAATTAATTGTATTACAACACATACTCGTAAATACCAAATTATTTAAGTTAGTATCGTTTCTTAATTATAGTTATGGTGGTGACTTAAGATTTAAGTTCAATTAATGAATTTATGTACACCAACTTTTGATATATTTTGTTAGTATTCAGGCAGTTGGTGCACATAAATTCATTACGCGGCATCTAGTGTTACTTAACCCTTAGCGGCCACCTTAAGTTAATTTAAATATAAACTATATAGGTATGGACAAATATTTTCTATATAATTAATTTTATAGTAGTAGTTAAGATATATAAACGAGCAGTGTTTATAACTATAAAACTGGAAACCCATCTCTGCGGGGTTCAACCTGATGGTTATATAAAATATAATTCAGCTCGGCGCAATTTCGCCGATATCGTTAAGTCGTTTAGTTATTTGGTTGGGTCCTATCTCGGGAACTGGTCGGGTATGGACAGGTCAAGTGCGGTCACGGCCTTAGATGAAGACATTCGTACGGAACAGAGTTGGTAAGGAGAGGAATTAACTTGCAAGAAATTAAAATATAATAAATGTACACCTGTTATGCGATCAAAATGACATACACGATACACGCCAAATTTATTCATTAATATATGTTATTAAGTCCATTTAAATAATATTAATCTGCAAATGGCTTATGCTAAGTTTCATAAAGATTCCTTTAACCATTTAGCCATAATAGGTAAAAGATTCCCATTCTTTAGTTTTTTATCATGTGTGTTTCAACTTGAGATAATATACATATGAGGGGTACAAGGGAATAACGATGAATGATAAAAATTCATAGAGTTTAATTTTCATAGTCACAAAATCCAAAATCATTAAAGTTTAAATACACTCGCAAATCTCCGCTATTTTAATATGGACCTTACTGTTTTAGGACTTTCATCCATATTCCCATGTACCCTTTATATGTATCTATTATATGATACTCCATTAGCATTTTGTATATATACATATATGTCCAAGGAAATAAAAAAGAACACCGTCCAGTCCACTCCATTCATATCCAAACGTTTTTTTATTGCTAACTCATAACTATCGACCATAGTGATATATTACCCCCTCCCCCCTTCAAGTAACGATGTTCCTCCCACAAGTTTCATCAATTATAACCTCAACAAACGCTGTGGTTTCATCAATAACCCGGTGTGATTGCCCAACGTTTCATTTCTTAGCATTCAAAAAGGATTTCCAATAACTTTCTTTATTAAATTAACGGGTTAGTGATAATTATTGAGCCTTTGTTGTTTCAACAATATGTATATAACTACACATTGTCAGTAAGTACAAATTGGTGTTTGAAAATAAAGTGGTAATTTGATTATAAAGGATGCATCGGCAGCGCTCGACTATGGCCAATGGTTCCAGAACTAAAATCCGAACGTTTAGGTAAAAGACGAATTGTAGCAATCGACTGCAACCTTTTTATTTTATTATTGTTACGTTTTTTAAATAAATAGGTCATTCTAAATGAGTTAATAAATACTAAGTAGTCTAATCAAAAAAAAAAACCGGAGCTTTGCAAGAATATTAATGATATAAAAAGCTAGTCGAACATATCTTGGAGTTTACATGAACAAAGATACAACCACAGCTACTTCTAAACATTTAAATCTAAATCCTCAATCGAAATTGCTTCTGGCACCGTGACACGACCAGAAAATACTTCCAGAAAATATTTGTACAGTCAGCAGAGTAATAAACACACAGAAGCGCGACGAATCGGGACCTTCTCTAAATAAAAATCTGACCGTCAACAAAAAAAAAATTGAGCAAGCGTCGACAGAGCCATCTTTCTGGGGTAGAACTAATTGGTGTTCGTTGGTTATAGTTAAAAAAGTTATTTGTTAAACTGGCAACACTATTTTGATTGATCCACAGAGGTTGGAACGTGATGTTTGAGGGGCAAAAAACTTTAAAATCGTTTGCCTCCGGATATTGTTATTCTTTTAGATGACGGTCTGATTTTGAAATTTTTTGGAATACTTTAACGGTATGAAGTGTATGAAGTTAAGTTCTTATCGGCGTTGTGAGTGACAACAGCTATCATGGTAATAACCTCTATTTACAATCCAACAAATTGCCACGTTCGCTGCTGCGTTGGCGGATTCGGTCAGTCATAGCACGCGGTGCTAAGAAAAGGTTACTCGAGGAAAGCATATTATTAATATCGCGCGTGAAATTGCGGCGCGTGGAGTCAATGTGAATGCAGCTTATTGCATTCATAAATACCTATGTTATGAAAATGTGCAACCCGTCAATACGCATTATTCGAACGCGTATAAAATCAGTATGCTACTCACAATATTGATTAAATATTTCATATACAATTACATACACTTATCTAATCCCAAACTAGATCAAAGCCAACGTGTAGTAGAACTTAATTTCGTGTTTTATAATAATGTTTAAATGCTTATATACAATTCATGTGAATTCATACTGCATCTGATGAACAAGAGAAAATATAAAAAAATACTATTTATTATCTTGATAATTATCAATGTAAATAATTATCTTTCTAATTTGCGACCCTACTACTTACTCGTATAGCGAAATTAATTGTTTATATTAATATAGGTAAATACTTAACTTGGAAGAAAGTCTCACAACTTTTAAAGTCCCGCAAAAAGTTGTGTATACAGTTTTTACTAGGTATTTATTTATGATGTCAAAAATATAGATATATTTAGTTGTTCGTAAACATTACTAAAATAAACCATGGGAAAGACTGAGTGCCTACCGAAAAGCCGACTAACCACCGCGGAGCGAGAAACGGGTTGTACAGTCAGAATCATGCATTTCGTTCATGAAATAATGTCACTAGAATAAAGTTATTTATTTTTATTCTTATTTCTAGAATGGGGGAAATCCTACTATACAAAAGTGGGAATTTTATGCTAGAGCGTTTCTCTCCTATACAACAGTGCCCTCTGGTAAACTAGAAGTTACTGTAGTTTGCATACCTAAAATTATGAGAATCATAATGGGTTGAAAGATGAGGCAGGTTACACCCGGCTTGACCAGGTCATACGTTGATGTGGCTGGGTGTGGCACGTTTTATCTGATTTCCCCCAAGACTTACCCCGGCTACCCTAGTTTTTATTTGAGAGAGATCGGTGTCCGACGCTCTTCCTTTACTATCAGTTACATTTTTAAAATTCAAGAACATATCACGACGATCTCCGAACAAGATTCGGGTTTTAGACAAAACACCTGTACCTACCTACCCACTTATAAATATGTAACTCCATTGTCCTCTCAAAGGCTCTATTCTGAGGACTTGCTAACAAGGGATTCGGAAAAAAAACTTCGAATGCGCACCAGATTTCTTAAATAACAATGAGGCAAGCAGACGAAACGGTCAGGTAGAATAAATTTCCTATTGTTGGCTACCATTAGGTCGTAATTCTATAGATTTTCGAAGTTTTAGTGAATAGCGGGGTTTTGGACGTAGTGCAACAGCTTTTAGCTTTAAATTAGTACATGTAGTCTTGATATACTTGTAAGTATGTCAGTGACAATAAGTATTTAGCGGAACTTTTAGTTTGTATTCATGAGGTCGAGGGTTTAAATGCGATCCCGTGTCAATGAATTATTTTTTTGATATTAAGTAACACATTATCTATCAAATAATTCTAAGGGACTGAAGAATATTTAAGAATATGTCATTTTATTGTAATTGCGAAATTTTGGGCACCTAAATAAATTTGGTTTGCATGTATTTTAATGCACATTTTGATTTACAAACTGTAGGGGATAGACAAAAGTCATTTTGTTACTTAAATTTTTTTTTTTTTATTTAACAATTTAAGGCACATAAAAAAAGAAAAAAAAAACAATAAGTACAAATGGTAATTCTTATCTCTTTAAGAGATTTCTGCCAGCCTACCAGCGACAGAGAAAACTTCTTGAAAGGGCAGACATGTGAGTACACTGTACATACATAATAAACGATACTAAATAAATATATAAACTACACATACTTCTACAATACATAAACTTAGATAGAATACATATTCGTACATATACAAAAATAAATACAGAAATATGTATCAATAGATACTTATACCTTGTAAATACCATAAATATACATATGAAATATTATTAAAAAAATTACATTTAAAAATAAAAAAATCTGAAGCAAATATAGTTTTAGAACTGAAATATTTAATTTTTCACAACACATAGAGACCATGTTTATTTAGGTTAGTATTGTTCTTAATTATAATTAAGGTGATTAAACGACATATTAACAAATTTATTGGCACCAACTTTCAGAGTGTAATTTTTAACATTCAGAACATTGGTGCAGATAAATCCATTAACTTGTCACAAATCATACCCTAGAAGACAATCGTATCTTCTATACTAAATATTTGGCAGATACGACAGTCTTCTACAAAGGGTATGAAAGGATGGTGACAAAATATTTATTCAACTATTGGCGCTATGTAGTGTTTGTTACTCAACCCGTGAGCAAGTGATTTTAGCAGATTATGTTTTCTGACATAAAAAACATGGCGGCTAAGAAATGCACCTTAACCACATTCCCATAAAAACGACAATATCTATATTTTCACATCTTGATCAGATTCTTTAAAATCAGATATGGAAATTATAATTTTTTTTTTGTAATCACAAGTTGTGGCCCGAACCAACCGTTAAAATTAATGACATTTCTTTCACTATAGGCGGAGAACTGTGCCGCGGGTTCCGTGAGTCCCTTCTACCTGAGCTGATGTGTCTATTTAGACATCAAAATACACTTTTTTGTCCGTCCATATCTGTGAAACTAGTTTCGGGAACACAAAACAAGCTCCTTTGTCCACCATTTTAATGATTTTCGACACATTTTGCCGATTTCTACGGGGTTAATTCGCAGAATGGCTCACGTGGTGTTTGGAAAAGGTACGCAAGGTGCGTTTTCGATCTGTCAAATGGGGTGTAATTTACGAGTTTGACGCAAAACGTGATAAATCCGCTGGTAAATGATACTTTGGGATCGTGTTTGTATGGTTTTAAATTCTTTTTTAAAACACCTTCGACTGAATATAAAATGTTTACTTCTTAGAACTTGTGTACTGAAGAATGTATTTAGCGGTATAATTATTTTTTGTACTTGTAATTATGGAATTAAAATAAAAATTAACTAAGCTTATGGTTAACTCGACAAATAAAATGAAAAACTATTAATTTCTATTTTGATCTATACGTAGTTTCATTATTATGCCTTTTTGTTACTATAACGAACTTTTTACCACGGATGACATACATTTTCCTTGGGGAAAATTAAAATCGAAGCCTCAGCAGGTTAAAAAATGTTGTAGCTTAGAATAAAATCATTATAAAAATTATGTTTATGTACTTATATGTATTGGAAATATACGAGTAAATTACCTAACTTACTACAGCTCCATAAAACTTTGTAGTCCCAACAATACGCTTAACAAGTTTCAAGCTCCGGAAACCATATAGCTCCGGCATTAAACAATCAAGTTGCGTTTATAAGTTTAAGAGTTATCTTATCACAGACAGACAGACAGACAGGATGCCCGTGTTAGCCCCTGAGTGACAGACGGATCCCGAGGCACACAGATTGTTAGGGATATGATTACCTACTTAATGCTATTACGAAATATGATAAGGGTCGGAATATGGGAGCTTATTCTAATTTCTGCTTCACTTTAAAAGAAAATTTTGATATTTTGTGTTTCGGACACAACAGGGCCAAGTATACTCGTAGAAGTGCATAACTTTATTAATCGTGAAAGTTTTTTAGGGATCCGTCATAACCCTATAACGAAGTTTTTTGTCCTCTCGACCGTTGAAGCTGAATTTTGAAACAAAAATTTAAAAGTGACAGAAAATTTGCCCAGAAAAAAATATACCTATTAAAAATACGGAATTATTAATTTACGGAACGCGCACTTTGTCAGGCCTTACTCCGGCACTTTAGGTTTAAAAATATACCTACGTTGCGCGGCCCCGATTGCCGGGGCACCTAGGCTAGCTTAGCAGTTCAGCGCAACATAGACTTCTTCCATGCGCGTAGGATTCAATTTGGCCAGCGGAATATCCGAAATAATGCATAAGTACATTTTATTACACCTGTATATCCAAAGCTAATCAACCAATTTTGATGAGTTGCTGATGGTTGCGAATGGACAGCTTATCGCACAAATAATTTAAGGTTCAATGTTATTTAATACTAGCTATGCTCGCCGCTCGCCGGACTACAGAATTAAATAAAATATAAAAAAAATATAGTCTATACTCAGGGATAATGTAGCATTCTAATGGTGAAAGAATTTTTGAAATCGGTCCTGCCGTTTTTGAATTTATTCGTTACAAATCTTTCCTCTAATATTAGTGTAGAAGTACTCCCACTACCGTGGGTTACACAACAGCCTATCAAAAATAGCTTCTATTGGGGAGGCTTATGTTCAGCAGTGGACGTATTTCGGCTGTTAATGATGATCAATAAAAAACTATCGCTAGGGCTGTGAGTATATATCCATTCCTTTTAACAACCAACCAGTTATTTAGCTTGAATTCAACAACCAGCACTGGCTATTACATAAAAGGCTACTATGTACCAGCCTAAACACATTATTGTATGGTCGTATCTGCAGGTGATAATGACAGTTTGCCCTGTCAGTTAACGTAACAGTGCGAGCTACCTGCGCGCGCAGCTTGGTCTAATATTGTTTGGGAGAGTTACTATTGTTAGGCAACTCACTCGGTTTTCGACAACACGCTTTGATCGCTTTTTTCTTGATTACACATATAAAAGGCAGAGTTGGTTGGTTTATAACATCTTTGAGGCAAGAAGGGAGACGTCCTCCTGTTAGTAAGCGATTACTGTCATTTATGTATCGTAGTTTAATCGTGTTGTACGTACAAATCGGCCAAAATCGTGTAAAGGCGTTTAATTTCGTGTGTTTAGTTGCAAACACGGAAGAATTACGAATGGTGGTTAGAAGCTACAATCATCATTACCTTCCGTCCGACCGTACATACTCATCTAAGCTTTAGATTACCGCGTGAAATAATCCAACAAAGGTGTATTGAGGACTCGTTTAAAATTCCTAGGGTGCCTTTATTCACTAACTCTCTTACCCGTAAAACGAAACAATGCAACGTATTTATTGCTATCACATTACTGAGTCTTTCCATCAGTCAAAAGATTCTAGTAGACGTTTTTTATTCTATAACTTATACTTGAACATAAACCAGTAGTTCCAGTCATTAACAACCAATACACTTCTGAAGTTATAATAAGTGAGTTCGAATCGAGTTGTCAGTGTAATCGAGAAACTGTAGTATTACCCCGAGTATGTTTGGACATTATTATCTTGACGTTGATTTAGGCTGCGTGCGCGCAGGATTATGCCGCGTTGGTTTTGGACGGAAGGTATTGTTTTGTTAGCTTTTAGTTGTAGAGATAACTAACAAACTAAGTTAGATAGAAACTATTTGAAACTAATTTAATTTAACAGAGGCCCAAATTAGATTGAAAAAGCTAATTGAAAAATCATTGGCGTACTTTTTAGGAATCAGTAAGTGGTAAAAGTCAATAATCGTAATATTTGAAGACTTATACCTCCAGTGAAAAATAAGTTACGAGTAAATTAAAAAATGGAACTTATCAAGAGACCAAATACATTATTTTTAATAATGTTATGCATTTCATGTTTTGAAAGGAACCATTTAATGTCAAATTCCATAAAAATTTTAAAACCGTTTTTATGAAGAAAAAACAATACATCATAATTAAACATAATTTATTTGGTCTCCTAAAAGTAGCATTTCTTAATTTGATCCTTTTTCACTGGAGTCACAGAAATTGTCCCTCATAGTTTAGCCTGAAATATCTACCTAGGTCTAGCTTGAACCATGTTACATAACTAGTTCGTAACATACGAGATTGACACACTTCAAATTCTCTAAAAATTTCATTTAGACTTTATATAAACTAATTCGTATAAGAAGTTATAAGTAATTAATACCTAATTCAAAAAAGCTTAACTAAATCTAGACTGAACTATACTAGTTTCTTTCAAAGCACTAATAAGTAGTTAATGGTGTAAGTACAAAACCAGTTATTGTAGGAATGCGAGTGGGCGAGTTGGGTTCGATTCCCGACTGTTTGGATAAGAAACCAAATGCATGGTAAGGCCACTCTGCTATGTGATGAAAATTGTATTTTGTGATAGTGATAGTAAGCTGAGTATACTTACTATCAAACTAATAAAATAAATGCGAAAGTGTCGGTGTGTGTTGTTCGATCACTCCATACCTGCTAGATATAGATTATTATATCCTGGAGTAACATATTTAATACTCTAGGCGATACATATATATTACATTGCAAATAAATATACATTTGCGTCTCAAAAACAAAATAAATAATAGATGATGTTTCTAAGCGGACCGCAAAGTTTACATGGTAATACAAACCTGTTTTGCTGCTGGTGACCCTTTCATGTACATGGTACCGAGACGCAAATAGCGTTGGTTGTAGTATGACTATTCGTTTGGAATGAAATATAGACACTGTTTGAATTGCCGTATGTCCAGCATTGGACCTGCATACGTTGGAGAAGGAACCGTGTGGTTCCCGGCTTAGAATAGATCCACCCCCAAACTTCTCGTGGGTGTCGTTGAGGCAACTAAGGGATTGACCAGGAACTAGCAGCAGCGTTCTCCTGTGTATATTAACAGCAGAGCAGACGAGTTATGGAGTGGGGACCGCGTACCGATGGGCATAGTTGGGGTGGATCACCCACCGCTAGATGGACCGTAAAGCAGCTGAATGCAGAGGGCAGAGAATCGGGTGTGATGGCGGTCATTGAGGATGGTCTACGTCCAGTAGTGGACGGCGATAGGTTGTTGGTGATGATGATTGTATCATTTATATGTATAGGAACTTTAATGTAAATACGTTGCTATTATCAACATTTGGTAGGTACTAAAACGCATTGTACTAATAATTTCAGTTACTCTAAGGTTGACTAGACGAGATCCCTAAGTGAACAAGTCCCGCCTTTGTACACAATTTTATTCCTATCTGTTATTGTTGTTAATATATAAAAATATATATTTTTGTTTAATATTGGTACAATAAAGCGTTTACATACCGCCAGTAGCAGATCGCAGTCAGGCCCCTCGTACCGGTGACGTTGCTGCCCGTCACGGGCCTGCGGCATTTGAGCCTGACTTTTCGATAAAATGTCCTACCGGTAAATTTTTTGTAAAGGTTATTATTACTTTATTTTATTTAATAGTTTAATTTTTAATTATTTAACTTTTGTAATGTGGTTTGCCGTGTGGTTTCCGGTAGAGTAGAATAGGATCACTCCAACTCTTCCCGTGGATGTCGTACAAGGCGACTAAGGGAATACATTATAAAACATCAATCCGGCCTCCCCAACCCGTCTGACCAGCGCGGGGAGTTATGGCCAAATCCTCTGTCTGTCTCCGGCAGATGAGAGAGGGTTGTGCTCCTGCAGTGGAGACAAAAATAACCTGATGATGATGATGATAACTTTTGTATTGTTTTTTGTATTGTGTGTTTTATGGGTTTTTTATGCCTTTAATAAAAACATTATTATTATTATATATATATTACAGACTACTATTTTATTATTTATTTCGTACTATTACTAGACAATAAGGATCTCGTACAATCTTCCTCCGGCTAGTAAATATTAAAGTAAAGAAAGCTTCACCTCGCTTTATTATACAGGCTGTAGCGTAGCCTGATTACAGAGCGTATAACACAATAATAATACTTCACGTTACGATTGAGGCCCGCGGCTGAACATTAATTGCCGCCCTGTATTTATGAGTGGACTTGTAAAATTTATATTGTTATAGTATGCACTGGCGCTGTATAAAGTTATATTTTGATCTGATTATAGGTACGTTAACTAATTTCGAGCTTAGTTCATGGTAGATTTTTTGGTTGTCGGTCCATAAGGATACAAGAGAGGCATTTCGGTGAAAAATACTGAAAAACTTTTTGAAATTCGATAAAAAAAAAGTTACGTTTCACACAAAATGATGTACGGATGGACCATTTACAACCGAATACCCAAGTACATAATGACGCTTTCTACTCTGACATTTAAACGGGGGCTGAAGAAGTGACTTTCGATGAATTCATTGATTTTTTTTGTGAATATTGATTAATAATACATTGGGCCCGATTCTGAAGGCACAACGTTAAAATTTGACAGCACTAAAACTATCCTTGTCACACAGTATTATGCAGATAAAGACAAAACCAATTTTAGTGCTGTCAAATTTTAAATGTGTGCCTTCAGAATCGGGCCCATTATAATGATAAATTAATTTTATAATCATAATTATTATGATATGTCTTTATATTATAGATTTATAAATTGAATGACCTGTAATTTATAATTACCAATAATCAGTCTATGTCTGTTGAGACTGCGGATCGGCACGCGAAGGGCGAGACGCCCTGCCGTCGCCATATGGACCGACGACCTGAAGAAGGTGGCCGGAAGCTGCTGGATGAGGAGGGCGGAGGACCGGGTGTGGTCGTTCATTGGGGAAGGCCTATGTCCAACAGTGGACGTCTAAGGTCTGATATGAGTTTATGTCTACTTCTATAATATAAGTATCTTATAGGTACTAAGTGTAACCGGTGACTACAAACAGACTTATATCATAAACTTCGATTATTGACAAAAGATTCAAGAAAAAGGATTTAACAAAAAAAACTATATTAAATACTTTTAATCCCAAATAGGTTATTGTTTGAACAAGTGGCTGTCCACGGGACAAGTTTGTGAATATCGTCCCATTGTCCCACTAGAGTCCCCCCTATTGTCCTGCAAAGCGTTGTATGACAGGTTAAATATCTCCTTGACAATGGCAAGTGGGGATTTGTGAAAATTATGGCTTAAAGACCTATTGAATAAGGTTGTACTTGGAAGTAAAATGCGGTGGACCCTTTGCATGATTTTTTTTTTAATTTTTTGGGGTTCCGACAAGCGTAAGAAATTTTGGACGGTATGGTATAGTTTGAGCACCATGTTATGCCTGTTCGCAAGTTTTATAGTCTTGTCAAAATGGATCTTCTTCAGATACAGATTCAGATATCAAGGTTCAGTTCTTGAAGCCGAACCGTCAATCTTCCCGTGGGTTGCGTCAAGGCTACTAACGGATTGCACCAGGCACCGGCAACACCAGGCAGCCTGATCATAGCCAATGGACAGCTCACCAGAAGTGACATTCTATTGGGGAGGCTTATGTTCAGCAGTGCACGTATTTCAGCTGATGATGATGATGTACACTTTGCTATCCGAATCAACTAAATGGGACAGATCGAATGAAATATACCTTTGATGTAAAATCTTTCAATTTCAACAAAAACATTCCTAATTCCATTATTATTTGATTTTTTATTTTATCTCTCATATATTTAGTGTGAAAAATACGACTGTCTTTTACCAAGGGTACGGAATAATCATAATGTCGTGAAAAACAATTTTTAATAACTTCACCACCATATTGATAAATTAAGTCCAAGTAAAGTAAAGGTATTAAAACTTAAGCTTAGTTTTGACAATATACAAAATTTGTTAATAACATAACAATATAAATCCTTTGTTAATTGATACAATTACAGTACAATTGCTTCCAAACCTAGAAATAACTTATATGTGTATTAGTTCGTTGATAACGTTTTGCATTTTACTTATACTAAGTTATTTAACTGTACATATAGGTTGGTGTAATTGTTTGTTGTCCCAAATAATTTAATTTAAAAACAAGCAAAATTTTTTTTGATATAAAGCCTGTTCGTCCTTTACTTTCTAATATTGTGTTAGACTTTTTTGCGTGGCAAAACTATCCAAGTAATTAAGCTCTAACGGCTAATCTGTTTTTAATAAAACTTAGTACAGTGATAGGTTATATCCTTCATTAACACATAGCATACTTATACTTTGAGAAAATAAAATATACTGCCGGAAAATTGATAACCCGTACACTGTTCAAGATAGAAGTCATACAATGTTAAAGTTCTTCTAAATCTGGTTAAGAGTTAAGTTTACCCACAATATCTCACAGTAACACTAAAGAGTTATTCCCGGAATACGTTTTAAGTACGTTCAATATTGACTGAGCGAGACCGGGAGGCGTACAGTAGCTTATTGGTATTTTGGATTCTGGTTCACGTGGACAAATATTGGTTTTTTACGAGCAAACTGTGGCTAGGTTTGGAATGGCCGGAGACTTTTTGTTCTTGTCGATGATGTAATATACAAAAGCTTGCATCGTCATGCGGAGATAGATTGATGAACTCTTTATTGTACAAAGATTAAAAATAACAAGTTAGGACCAGATTTATGGAAAGTGTTGAAAGCGGAGGTTGTTAATTCATTATGTCAGCCCCTAGAAGTCCACTGCTGGACATAGGCCTTCCCCAATGAACGCCACCGCACCCGGTCCTCCGCTCTCCGCATCCAGCCGCTACCGGCCACCTTCTTCAGGTCGTCGGTCCACCTGTCGGCGGGGCGTCCCACCCTGCGAGTGCCGATCCGCGGTCTCCACTCCAGAACTCGTCTGCTCCAACGGCCGTCGGTTCTGCTGCATATGTGGCCCGTCCACTGCCACTTCAGCTTACTGATCCTTTCGGCTATGTCGGTGAGTTTCGTTCTTCGTCGGATCTCCTCATTACGAATTAGTTTACAGATATTTCCACATAAGCTGCTTGGTATACTTGCTACCAAATTTTTAACACTATACCATTATGCATGAGAAACGATTTTATGAACAAAAACACTATCAAAATTAAAAATAAGAAGTCTAATAAATAAAATCGTAAACTTCGCGTGTCTGTACATTGAAAATATTTGCAAAAAAAATAATTAGGCGTCTAAGGAAAAGCAACAGAACACATTTCGATCATTTTTGAAATTTTTGTCTGTTTATCTGTTTGAGTTTGTGCACGCATCACTTAAAAACTGCCCAACGGATTTTAATAGACTTTTCACAGAAACATGGGGCTTAACCTAACTTAACATTTAGTCTTTATTTCATCGCAATGGGTTTACTCAATCAAAAGTTATGGTCATTTTTAGTTTTCAAATACATTAGTAGGTACGGTTAGTATGCAATATATTTCACATAATAGTATTTCCGTACTATTCAGGTTGCGATGAGTTTGGACTACATTTGAAGCTGGGAGTGGGAGTGGGCGTGGGCGTGGGCGTGGGAAAAGGGGAGTGGGAGCGGTAGCGGGATTGAGAGTGAGATTGAGAGTCTTATTCCACTGTACTCTTCAAATGTATATGGATCTATTTCCCAACTGGAAGGGGGTTGGTTATAGCAGTTTATTCAGATAAATGAATCTCACTTGCTACATCCTATTGCCTAGATTTACCGCTATATGAATACAGAGCCTCATACAGCAGAGAAATTCTTCATGTTGTTAAACAGTCAATTAAGACGATAATTAAAGCTATTCAATTTAAAACGGACAATATAAAAATTATAGAGTAAACAAACCATCAGACAGACAGACAGACGTTTCATGGAGACACGATAAGAGAATATAGGAAAAGCAAATATTATTTTAATGTTTAATCTTTCAGAATCACCTTACCACCTACACAAATAGAGCGTGCAAGCTTATACGAAATTAGAACAAATAGACGCTGTGACATAACATAATTAGTGTTGCTTTGTCATCGATAGTTAGAAGCTCGACGGTATCGATATTTCATGTTGATTACGTCGTTTTTGTTGAGTTTACAAAGGTTATACCTAAATGCGACAACAAAAGGTAACAGACCTAAGCTACTAGCTAATCCGATTCAAAAGCCTAGCCTGTTCCAATAAATTGAATGATATTTAGGTATATACCAATTTTATAAGCTTACATTTAAACACAATGTGGTTTGGTTTGGTCAACTCATCAGTCATCACTGTCCAAATCCAACACCTACCTATGTGGCGCAACGGAACCATTTTTCTAGGAACAAGCTTTTTCTCGTTCTTATAACTTTATTTAATTTTCTGATAGATTATTGCAACAAGAAGATCTGAGCAAATAACTCGCAGTGGAGAAAAACAACACTGAACTGTATTTTGCTTGAGTATATTAGAAAAACTTTCAAATTTCAGTTTACAAAAGGGTTCGTTCGTGTTTCTTTTCTACCATATGTCACAGAAGAAATTGTCATAAAATTACACTACTGTTGTTCCACTATATCCAATTACAAGAATCTATCGATATTTTTTGAGAACTACATGACATGATACCCTACTACTTTTAATTTGTCTACTATTTTTTAATAGTTTGTCGATGTTTGCGCAACACTGTGAATAAACACATAAGTATTTCTGGAATCTTTGAGATAGCCAGAACATGATACACCGATCGGTAAACATAAGTGAATTAATGACAGTTTTATATAAAAGTGGCGATGTAATATAAACTTACTAGATTTCCTTATTGTTTTAAAGTTTGCTCTAGAAATGCTCTCGCTCGGTTCACTCTAGGGTTGTCACTTGATTGATATTCTAATATGCACATTTCATTTAACGACTAAGCAGGACTTGTTAAAATGTTATTCTTGTTATATATGACGTTGGTAATAATTAATCGGTTTTGTAATGACATTTCGTAAGTTAATTTAATTAAATAGTAACAATATTATGGATGTTTTATGCGCTGAGGTATTTGCCATAAACGCAAATGCTTTTTCGCAGATGGATTGGTGATGGCAGTAATCATAATATACACGCGTTGAACACGCGTTACTGCGTCCCTGGTGCAATCCCTTAGTCGCCTTGATTACACCCGCGGTAAGATTGTTGGTGGCCCTATTCTAAGCCGGGAACCACACGTCACAAATTGAATTTAAACGTCTTTGATCATAACTTTAGTTTGAAGGGCGTGATAGTCGTATGATGATGTAGTTCTACGTCACAAACATTTGTGGAAGCCCTGGGCGCGCGCGCAGCCAAGTCAATATTGACCGGCGCAGTAAGCCGCGGCGACGCGTCCCGGTCCAGCCCTGCCACAGCGCGCAACGTCAACATTTGCGTGTTTGCGCACAAACATCAACGTAATAATGCACTCCTATCATACTGTTGCTGAGCAGGTTGACTGTATCCGTAAATATCCTTAGGTAGGTATAGCCTTCGATAGCTCCTTTACACTCACTCAAATATAACTCCAAAATTCGAAGTGCGACCATGTTCTTTATTCAAAGGCCGTAGACAGTTTTCACCGTACTACAAATTACAATTAATATGGAATTACATAGAAATAATGTTCTCGTATGAGATCGTAATAAGTACTTATATAAGATAATAGATAATCTATAACTATAGCCTATCTCTGAGTACCTAAACTTAACCTACAGAAGGCAAGCTGTTCGTAACACATACGTTTTACATCTTTTCAAGTTTTGTTGTCTAATCCAGGCTTCAAGATTCTAAACAATTTTAGAAACATTTTTATGTCAAACCCATTGAACGAACTCGTACCATCACCCGACTACCTGGCGTGGAGAGGGACTTCATCCTTATGTAGCAGACATACCACGCTCTCGCACGAAGTGTTTTGCTTCGTCTTTCATAATGCAATCAGCTATAAGGAGTGGAACTCACTGCCAGCTTCGGTATTTCCGGACAAGTACAACTTGGATCTTTTTAAAGGAAGAGTGAGTGCATCTTCTGGGTAAGCGCGCTATCGTAACTTACCATCACGTAAGATTGAAGTCAAGTGTAAACCCATCAGGAATAAAAAAAACGACCAGGGACCTACGACCTACTCTGTAAGCATTTCGGATAATATCCGTCGAACTAATTAAAGGCTACCCAACGATCTCTATGTACTACTAGATGGAGCGTTCCAAACAATCGCTCTGCTCCACGCAAGTAGCCTCAACTATTTCACATTCACAATGATACTTGTGCAGTTAATACGCAGAACATTTAATTATTACTAAATGTTGACGCTACGGTTAAATAATGTCAATATTGAGTAAATAATTAAATGTTCTGAGTAGTAACTGCACAAGTTTCAAAGTGAATGTGAAAGAGTTGTGGCTACTTGCGTGAAACAGAGCGATTGTTTGGAACGCTCCATCTAGTAGTACATAGAGATCGTTGAGGCTACCATAGAATATTGAATCTATGCGGATGAAGTCGCAGGCACCAGCTAATAAGAAATATGTTCAAAATATAGGTACTTCTAGGAACATAAAAAGCTACATACAAGCCGTAAAAGAGGTCTGAGTTCAAAAACCTGATTGGTAGAGTTTTTTTAGAGAAAAACCTAACACCAAAAATCCAAATATCGACAAGAATTCAAACGTTTAAATTATTGTTGTGTTAATAGTTAAAACCTACATGTTTCTATCCTATGGCGAGATATAGAGTCCTTGCGAGCTCGATTCGACCCGTCTTTGCATCAGTAGTGTTGCATTGCGTAATATATCGATAAATTAATATAATTTGTAACGTTACAAACTGGAGTAAGGTGAAGAATTTGATTGAAAACTTATACATGTCTAATCCGTAACTGGCTTTCATTTTCCTGTCGGAGTTAGACAAGGAAATTACAATTAACAAAAGCATAATACTCAGACTGAAACAAGCTTAATTTTTTTTACAAAGTTGTCCGTGCAAATGAAAACTACGACCTCGGCGATTGAGGTAAACCCCTAACCTGGCAGGCCACGCTGCGCTAACTGAACTGGATGAAATCGGGTTAAATAAACTGATAAACCACATTATTTTGTAATAAACCAAAAAGATAATATCAATTTGAAAAATCATAAAAACGATATCATCGACATTCAAATGCCCAACTCTAGGCTTTCTTCTCCCACAATAATGGTCTGGGCGTGGTGATCGAGCCAGTACCACAAAACGAACACAAGCACAAAACAGGTATACCTATATTGTTATTACTACGTGACGAATATGTGTAATGAACGCACGCACGATTCGTGTGCGCAAATTAATAGGTGCGCGTTAACGTAAGTCTACCGCGTAAGTGACTCTCGTATTGATTGCTGTAAGTGATGCGTGGGCTTGAAGCTACGCCTATATCTCGCGTGGCTAGCAATGCAAGTGGGACGTTAATTTTGATGTATGAATATGGATATTGCTGGTTGAAATCCAATGAATCGATCTTTCTTAAACATCTTAAGGTTTTATTATGCAAATACGCTCTAAATTGTGTTCGATATAATGGAAGTCAAGTAGCTTATAATAATTTATTCTTAAATTATATCTACATAAGCTTATTAACATAACGTTCTTGGAAAATAACAAACTAATTTAAATTGATTCATTACGTATCTGAACACGCAATGAAGGAACTTCATTTCCTTGAAATGTCTAAATGATTATAGTATTTTTCTTAATTTTTGCGCAAAATTGAAAAGAAATCTTTCACCACCTGCCGTGCTGCCACCGATTCAAATAAGACAGATTGTAACTAATTACAAAAATAATGATGTTTCGAGCTTAAAAACTCGCACTGGTTTAGCTCGAACGCGCTCTAATGATAGTGATGTGCCCCACTCTTCTCTATATAATTTAGTACGGATTGAGTTATTAGTAGTGCTGCTTTGAGATACCGAGTATAAACTGGTACTGGTTTAATGTGGTCGGTTTTTGGATGTCTTAATGTAATTTTGATATGGGAGTTGAGTGTTGGGAAACTGAGTATCAAGTATTAGTTTAGATTAGCTCTTCAGTATCGTATTCAATTAAGATGTTTCAAATGTTCCATTGACATTAGGTAACCATTTGGATTTAAATGTTGCTATGAATAATACAGTGCGATCTTTATCGTAGTTTACGATCGAAGAATGTTTTTTACTACCAGGTCATTGTCTTGTAGTTATTCGCAGAAAAACTTTGGCGTGATAAACCAAGAAGCTTTGCTTTTAGAATTAAGATAGTATTGAGTCGTTAACTCTGTGTTTGAATCGCATTATAATATTGTAAAAGCTTTAATGATCGTAGAAAATTTACACATAATCATATCTGAGGATACGATGTACGGATCGTTTGAATAACTTTATGTTAATCATCATAGGTATAATGTTACTAAGCAACTTTGACTGTCACTTTGTAGCCTTTTGTACGTCTATTTCTAGTCTCAGTACATCAAAAGCCTTAAATGTAAAACCGGAGACAATCGACTCAATTAAGAGTCAAACATATTTTTTTCTCTTACAAATTACCTTATTATTCCGTGGTCCTTCGAGCCGGATGGTGGGCGTAAGTTTGTCGCTTTCTTGCGGGCTCTTGAATTGATTAAGTGTTTTTTGTCTCGCTCGCATTGTAGGGTAATCACCGCATGTCTTTATCGTGCTTAATGATCTCAGATTAACATGTTATGATGACTGCGTGATGGGGTTGTGATGACGTGGCCGAATTTGGGATGGTGTTTTTTGGATACTATTATAGTAGTGTTGCTAGCATTACCTAAATGAGGCTACTTATTTGTCGTGAATCGATTATTATAAATCTTAATTAACAAAACCCCAGATTGCCAGAAACATAACATATTTTTTCAGATATCATAGCAATTAATTAATTAAACACAGTTTAACTGTTAATATTCTGATGTTTCATGTTGTTAACAAACAAAAAAAGATTTGTTATACAACACGGGGTGTAAAGGGTGTTGGAAACCAGCTGACCACCTCTGGAAACCTCACCTGCATGTGGTTCACCCTGCTGATAAACGGACGAGGCACTGACGACCGACAGATGGCGGTATAACAATCTACAAAAGTCTGGTCAGAACTAAATACCGCAGGCCGGTGACGGGCAGCAGCGCAACAGGTACGAGCTTCTTGACACTGCCAACCCACCTGCCCAGCGTGGCGATTAGGGCATTTTCCTCCCATGGATAGAGCGCCATCAGAATACAGGACCTAGTTCAGTGGCGCCGCGAGCCTTGGTAGAGGAGAATGTTCAGAAGTAGACTTTTGCAGGGGAATGGTGATACAACATAACGCGCGCCGAGTCCAGTCCAGTCTACCGGCGTTTAACTGTAGGAAGCTGTTGGCGCAGCTCCGGATCCTGCGCACCAGGAAAGCGTATCGCTTGCGCATGGTTGCGTAGAAGATCTAGTAATATATTATCTTTGGTAGAAGCAGTCGCTCCGGAAAACATGTCCGATAGGCTACAGTCGCGTGGTAGCCCCTGCCAATTAAATTGAGCCTATTTTTATTCATACTTCATTCTTTATTCAATATTTTTCACCCATTTGGGACTGCTATAAGGTATGTGATACTTATTATATAATGTATTACTCTTCAATTTCGTGGGAAAAAGTAATGTTTAGGTAAACACACTGCCGAATTTGATATCTTTTCCCATATTACAGAAAATACTTTCCTGGGGTCAGACTATGTAATTCTTGTATGTGGCCTTTTTCTTTATTTCACTGTGTAAATTGATATGTGTAGTACACAGCGTGGAGTCACAATAATGAAGTCATTTATCATTTCTTATCAACTATATCTAAATGAAACGATTTGCAATGAATATTTATTTGAATATATGTTTTATGGCTAATATATTTAAATAAATTTTATTTCGTTGATCAATGTATCGGCTTTCAAGTTTATACAAACACATCCTAAATATTCCAAGCCTGCATTCCTTTTTATAACGGTGTATAATGATTAGAAAAGAAAAAAGTTTATTATGTGTATAAGTATAGAATTGCTTTGTCATCTCCTATTTGATTTGGAAGGTCTGAAGGGTTCTGTACTAATGATGTAGTGAGTTGCTGTTTCTTTATAGAGAAGCAATTAATTGAATATTTTGAGAGATTTCCAATACACAGCGTATGTTTCAATTATAATATCATCAAAATTCCTCATTTTGATATCTCACTCGAAGATTTAAACTTAACAGAACCTGACAAGAGTCAGTTAGCCTCTCAATTTTGCTTACAAAAAATACAAAACCATTTGAATTCGAAAGCGAGACCGCGAAACGAGTCTTAACGAACTTAAATGCCCTTTTTAATTCTTTTTCTACTCTGGCAAGACAGCATGTCGGCGCTCGAGAGTCCCTTCGGGCGATTTGGGTAT
Source organism: Esperia sulphurella (assembly GCA_947086405.1). Lineage (NCBI taxonomy): Eukaryota > Metazoa > Arthropoda > Insecta > Lepidoptera > Oecophoridae > Esperia > Esperia sulphurella. The sequence continues at coordinate 4,520,575 of OX352281.1, read as the reverse complement.
TTTTTTTAGTTGCACGCCGAGTGGTTGCCCTCTACGAGGCTTGTTCTTGCGGGTAATGGCTTCATTATACAACTCGGGAATCTCGGAGAAGCTTGGGGGCCGCCCGCAAAAACTGGCCACACTTACAAGCTGCAACATGGAGAGTTTGAGCCTGTGTTACCATACCAGAGTACTTTATTTAGATGTCGAAAAAAATTAGACATCTAACCCAAAGGACTAGAACAAACAAGCATTGGTAGTTTGTCTTTTTCAGTCATTTTAGTTTTGCTCTTCTCTAGATGACGAAGATGATTAATTTAACTATACAACCGACTATCCGTTGTAACATATTTATTGTCCGTTTGGTTTCGTATGTGAATTTACAATAATTTTACGACAAATAAAATATGGCAACCACAGCGACGTGTTTTCCACAGAAAACTATTTGAATTTTTGAGCATTTAATTTATCCTAACTGGTAACACTGGTTCAAGAACACATTCAACGTGTTTCAGGAATAATAATACTCAATCGAAAATGTTACGGTAATCGTTTTTGAGTTATTACGCAATTATCTGCTCACTTCAGGGTTCTGAGACAGCAACGTACGGTTTCCGTCGCAATTTTGCGGTCCGCTAATGGTTCCGTGATCGTAATTCGATTTTCGACCGAATTCCGGTGGCTCTTTACTTGTTGGGCTACATTTTAAAGGGTTCTGTAACCACAGATCCTTTTCCCCTCGTCCTTTTAGAGCCTGCCATTGTCTTATAACGAACCCTTTTTTTGTCCGTATGTCCGTTTCATCATCATCATCAGCCGAAACACGTCCACTCCTGAATGTAAGTCTCCTCAATAGAGTGCCACTTTTGGTAGGATGTCAATTGGGGGACTTGCAGGCGGATTGGTAATCGTAGTAATGGTCTTAATATACATAGGAGAACGCAGAACCTGTCTATAGTGCAATCCCTTATAGTCGCCTTGACGACAACCACGGGAAAATTAGGAGTGGTCCTATTCTAAGTCGGGAACCACACGGCACCACATTAATAAATAATAGTCTATTTTAATAAGTTGATGTAATAGTATGTTGAATAATATAATAACTGTATGAATATGTTACAATAGAATATTAAGCATATAAATTGCGTTTCCCACTTCGTTAAACATTTCTAAACGATGAAATAATTTCTAGGTCGTACCTTGTTCTCATATTGCAAATATGCGTTGATATTTTGATAGCAAGTCAAACCAAAATGTAGAGAGAACTTGCACAAGCTTTGTAAAGCTGCAGAAATTTCCATTTCATTGACTCAAAGCTCCATTTGAGCTCGTAAAAGCCTGTTTTAACCGATTATAAAGCATACAAATGAGGTAACATTTGATTATTATAGGTCCACAAGGAAATTACACATTTATTAATAACAGCAAATTCCAATGTAAATAAATAAAAAACTATTTTGGGGTGTGATTCGTATTTAAATTTTTAGGTATGATTAGGTATATGACGGTCGATGCTGTTGATGATTATTTATTAAATCGATAGGCTTATACACGAACATTTTTCCATAATATATAGAAATATATTATGGACAAACATACTACTCATACTTATTTATTTCAACATTGAGAACTCTAGGCTAAGTCGACACTAATCTGTTTACATTTTCATAACTGGCGTTAAAACGTCTTTTGGAAATACATGGCAAAGAGCGGCCAGTTTCTACAATAGAAAATGACATAAACGTACGTCACTTTTTAAGACGTCCCCTAATAAGAGAATCACTAAATATTTGTGGAGAACTATTTTGCAGTTACATTCAATGACATTATTAGTTCGATATGAGACCTATTTTCTAAAGTGACATGTTAGCTTATGACTATGGCAGCTGGCTGTCAATTTGTATTGTCATGCAATGGTTTGTTCTGGGATAAAGAAATAATATATTTTGTACAACATTTATGATTTTCTCTCCATCTACAAAGCCTTCCCGACATTGGTGACCCCGATTTAAGAAGAACAGTGCTTATCGTATCTGAAAATGGCAGATACACCAGAGGAGTTGGCGAAAACAATAACTGCCGCAATCGGTTCAACACAAACAGCAAAAGTGAGCGTAAAAGTACCACCGTTTCGCCCAGAGAGACCTGCCCTGTGGTTTGCGCAGGTAGAAGCACAATTTATCTTATCGAATATAACTACCGATGCTACAAAATATTACACGATCGTGGGCAGTCTTGAACCACAGTACGCTGATGAAGTGGATGACGTAATTGAAAATCCTCCTGTTGATAATAAGTACGAAAAATTAAAGTCGGAGCTTATTAAACGTCTTTCGGTTACAAAGGAAAAGAAAGCACGTCAATTACTGGTGCATGAGGAACTGGGAGATAGAACACCATCTCAGTTTCTTCGTCATCTCAAGAGGTTGGCAGGTGAAGAAGTAACAGCTGATTTTTTGAGGACAGTGTGGATAAGTCGGCTACCTACGAGTCTGCAGGCACTTGTAGTATCACATAATGAGAAGAATCTGGAAGAGGTAGCTAAAATGGCTGATGAAATCTCGGATTTGGTACCAAGTAATCCATCCATTCATCCTCTAGTAGCAAGCACAGCTGCGGGATGTTCAAATTCAATGGAGATCATGAAAGATATATCTGAACTCAACAGAAAGTTTGATGCGTTATCAACACGTATGGCTAATAGACCTCGTTACAAGAATTTTAGACATAAATTAAGACGAAACGGTCGTACTCAACAATTCCAGAGTAGCGGTGATCGCAGCCTTTGTTGGTATCACTATAACTTTGGCGAAAGAGCTGATCGCTGTGTACCTCCCTGTAGTTTTGCGGGAAACGTCAGAGGCAGTCACTAACGACGGCAAGCGACTGTTGTACTATCTCCAGCCGTCTATTTGTTATGGATCAGAGTTCAAGAGTTCAGTTTCTCATTGATACGGGTTCAGATGTCTGTGTTTATCCCAGGAAGTTCCTTCAAGAGCGTCGGCAACGAGTTAATTATGAATTAACAGCAGCAAATGGTACTATTATATCTACATATGGATATATACACCTACTGCTTAATTTGGGTCTTAAAAAGGATTTCAACTGGAAATTCATTGTTGCAGATATTTCTACCCTACATATTACTGCCCTAGCTAAGGCCCCTGCAATAAAACAGCGCTACTCATAGACATGGACATAATTTATAAGTAATATTCATTACATGTCATTAACTTAAAAATAATATTTCTTACCAATTGCAAGCATAAAAAAAATTTCAAATAAAATACAAATCAGAGAAATGTCAAAAAATAATAATAATATTTAAATACTTAATTTATCCATAATGTCAATCTTACATTTTACTCCTCTTGGGTAGGTACAGCACTACGCTGAGTTGGGGACCTTTTCACTTTCACAGCGTCTAACAAATCTCCTATACTACTAAGTTTAAATTAGTTGCAGGATTTTAATTTTAACATGCATGTAATTTTCATTTAAAATGCTGTGTTTGTTTGTCAACACAATACTTTCTTGTAATTACTAACAAATCTGTAAGGTTAATTATTGTTGTAACCGCGATACCCATTTGCAGCAATAATTAATCGATAAAAAATGTCCCTCGCAGGTTAAGCGAAGTGCCAATTTACCGTCATGGCGGTCCTCTACGGGCCGCAAGTAATGACAGGGCCTCGTAAATTCGTTAAAGAATTACCTACCTCCGAATTTCTTATTTTTGTACCTGGTTTGATGCGTGACTCCTTTTATTTTACGCCTTATAATTAGGTATTCAGCGCCGAGCTTATTTCGGGGAATCGGCAATTTGTTATCGCGGAAGCTTGCACGACGCGAAATGAGATGTAACTTTTGGTATTGGGATTGTGTGTCAACAAGAAATATGTCAGACTGTCTCACCTGTTCAAAGAAGTACCTAGATAGTTATTAGTACTGTATTATAGTGTATAATATTGGATGGATATCTGAAACGTCAAAGTCAAAATACACCTGTACACCTAGTATGTATATTTAACACGTCAATGTTTATTGACTACTGCTTCCTTGGAGTTAGAATTGTGCAGAAGAAATAGCGCAACAAATTTCCACCCATACTTCCTTTAAAATCAAGTTTGTATATTCATAATTGTGCGATTGTGCGAAGCTGAAGCAACATCGTATGTAGATATATACTGATTTTTAGAAAATTTGGTTGTGTGATAGCTTATATCGTGTATTAACAAACATGAAGTCAACGGTAGATTAAATAGTCATGTGCGATAATAAACTAGACTATAATAGACAACTAAAGCACACACAAAGAACACAGACTTTAGTTACTAAGAACAACATCGATTCAACTTTCCGATTTGCATACCATATTTTCACAGACTATAACAGTACAACAATGTTGTCCACAATCTACCATCTCAATACAAAAACAACATTAATCTGAACGCAAACATGTGTTTATCTCTATTCAGCCATTGAAAAGGTGCAATAAATATGGTGAGCACACGTCTTGCAATTGAAACGTACACTACTTAATAAATGCCGGCGTGCAACTGGGTTCTTACAACCTTTTTTATGCAGTCGATAATGCGGAACCCCCGTAGTTTTAAAGTTTAAAATGACCGCATTAATAAGTTGGTAAGATATACTCTCGCACACGCCCACGATCCGTGTGGCCCGCGAGAGCGCAATGAGCAAATGCCCGCCGATTTATCGATAACGTGTGACTTTTTTTTTAGTGCGCGCATCACTATTTCACTGAATAAGTTGTGGTGTTTGATGTCAAAAGGTTAATTGGGTTCCATTGAACGTTTCTGAATTGAATAAAAAAAGCAAATTCAAAAAGGCTTTTGTGTAATTGATAACAAATAAAATATAGGTATACGAAATAGAAACGACTATGATTCAAACTGAATGAATGTACACAATATTATATATCAATACAGCAAAAAATAAAAAAATACATAAAGCTTTGGTGAAGTCTACTTTATTGATGTAATTATATCGACTAATTAAATAGGTACTTTAAACACATTTAAAATCTATTATGAATCTTCTAGGTAAAGTAAATTGTATGATGCGTATTGAAAAGTTATCTGTTAAACAAATATAATAACTTAAGAGGATCCTGGGAAGCTGATATAAAATCGCTTCAATTGCTCTGAAGTCACAATCCCTTCAAACTATTTTGAGTGTTAATTATTAAGTTAATTATAGTGAGTTCAATACAAGTCTAGTAATTAGACACACTTGAACCTAAATCTAGTAAAGTAAGCGTTTTATTTTAATTTGTTCAAAAATGGGCTTCAATTTCTTTTGACTTTACTTTTAAAGATTTTATATTAATATGTCATAAATAATTTAAAAAGTAATCTTGTGGCAGCCTCCTAGTGTATCCCATTAATGCAGTGTTCTAATTATCGATTATCGATTCGTTGGAATATCGGACTTGTATGGTCGATCGAATATGTCGATATCACGCGCGAATACTCCATTACCGAGGACGCTATTGCCGTTGCTCGATCGAATCGAATTAGGGTTGGCAACGTCACTGTGCTGGTCGACCGACCGAACACGCACGCTTCGACATTATCCATCCATAAGATTATCAGTCATCAAGAATGCTGCTACTAGTTTACAATTACATATCTGTTATCGAAATAATGCTTCATTTATAAACGCGGGTTTAAGGATTCAGACATACGGACACTTACCAAGTTAACAGTGATTTAGCTTGGATTCATCATCAGCCTAAACACATCCACTGCTGAACATAAGCTTCCCCAACAGAATACTACTTTTGGTCGGCTGTCCATTGGGGGATATGCCATAATGACCACGCTTAGCTGGCGGATTGGATCGCAGTAATGATCTAAATGCCATAATAACCGACGGCCGTTGGGGCAGACGAGTTCTGGAGTGGAGACCACGGATTGGCACGCGCAGGGTGGGACGCCCCGCCGCCAGATGGACCGACGACCTAAAGAAGGTGGCCGGAAGCGGCTGGATGCGGAGGGCGGAGGACCGGGTGTGGTGGCGTTCATTGGGGAAGGCCTATGTCCAGCAGTGGACGTCTAAAGGCTGACATGATGATGATGATGAATGATCTAAATATGTTTACACAGGACAATGATGCTGCCCGTCCCTGGTGCAATCCCTTAGGTTAATAAGTCCAAGCTTAGTCGCCTTGACGACACCCACGTTAAGATTGGGGGTGGCCCTATTCTGAGCCAGGAATGACAAAGGATTATTTGGTAATAGCTATATATTTAATTGAAATTCTGAAAATGCACAGATATTTTAATAAAGTATCATATTGTTAGAGCGGCGTAGTCTATCCTAACAGGATGCCACTTGCAGAGCAACATATTAATCTAAAATATGTATCCTTGTAAGACGACGTTGAGACAATCCGTTCCATCTCGCTTATTCCAACTAATAAACCCATCGATTCACCTCTCTTTATCTCTGTCAATCGACATCATTCCTTACATTTTTCAAACCAGTCTGCACTCGCGAAGGCGATATGTAACCACTAGATATTCGCGGATAACGAAACTAGTATCGAGTAACTAGTATCAAGTTCCTACTAAGATCTTAATCGGTATGTGTGCTAGCGCGTTTGTCAGCTGGTGGTATAAGGGAGGTGCGAAGAGGCAGTCGGTGATTGGGGAGAAGCAGGCGTCAATGACTGTTATTTTCTTAGTAGTATTTATGGTTACTTAGTCTATGAAAGACTAGTTTCTGACAAATTCTTGTTTAACTAACTAATGAGGTGTTTTTGATGTTTTTTTTGTCTTTTTACCTTCACTGAATTTTTATTTTATTTACGATCATAACATACAAATTACGTTACATTAATTCTCACTATTACACATACATTAATTAAATTACATTAGCTTAAAATTATGGGGTGAACTATGCTAATTATTACCTATTAGCTACCTTATTCCATAATATATTGTATTCTTTATTGCATTTAACGCTACATCAATTATGTCAGCTTTATATTTAATTCCAAAGCTATTTGCGTCTCGGAAACAAAATATACTCGTACATTATGTATATAACTGCAAGGGATATTCGTAGTAAAACAAGTTTGTAATTATGGAATGAAATATACGTACAGTGGAGAACCGAGGTTAAAGAGCTTCTGGGAATGAGGTGAAGTGATGTAGGAGTTAACGTCAAACCATAGAATACCTAATGTCAAACTTCCTCCACATTCCTCCGAATGTGGAGGAATGTTAACTCAGTCCGAAACTCAGTCCTCCTCTATATATGTACTCGTATATGTTACTTTTCTTGCGTATTCTTCGACCCTTCACTCCGCTTTACCTTCCACCTTGGTCCATACACCTATCGTCCCATACAAGTCGCCTTAAACACTTATAAAGCATTGTGCTGGCAGTTAATTAACCCGAACAAGATATATTGCACTCCCCTTGTGTCACTGACCAGGGATGGATCAAGGGAGGCCTAATGTCTCCCTCAGAAATACTGCATGACACTTACTTACTCTCAAAGTGATGTCTCAAAACGTATCTTATCTGTCTATACGATAGCAAAGTATTTGTAAGTAGCTTTGTTCAATGACATTATAATAATTAATCAACAGTTCCCACCGAGTTGAAGGACCGTGGGAGGAATGTGACAGTTACATATAGCAGCACCAGTTGAAAGTTTGACATTAGGTAATCTGTGGTTTGACGTACCCTCCTCACCGCACCTCATTCCTCGAAGTACTCTAACCCGATCCCGCACTGTAGTATGCTTTATCGCTATAAGCGCTTTATTTCAGACAACATGAACCCTACTTTTCGAAATCGATTATGATATCTTCTATTTGTATTCGCCATAATAATGATACATTCTACTAACAACGTAGAGTTCTGCGCCTATTGGGTAGACAGAAACTATTAAGTGAAATACTGGCTTAATAGATGTGCCATGTTACCAGTGGACCATGGACCTATTCTGTAACTTATGGCTGCATATTTCGCCAGTTTGCTAGTTGCGTTCTGAACGCAGGGGGCAGGGGCATTGGTGAGCCCTCTAGGCTCCAAAGATCCTGTCTACGTCCCTGTCACTGGCAGATATAGTGGGTCCTCAATAAACCGGACTCAAAATCGATTTCGTATCGAGGTTAATTGAAAAATATTGTGATTAAAAAAGTATTTAATTGCGATATGATTGAGCCTGTTGAGTTATCGAGTTATGTGTCTATTGGTTGAAATATTAATGACTGCCCAGAGGCATTTTGAAGTACATACTTGGTGTTGCTAAAGGGTTATTCAGTCTCATGTAAATATTGATCTTGTCCTAGTCTTTTCAAAATACAATGAAAAGGAAAAAGTCGGTCAAGGGCGACGAGGGCCTCGCAGTGAGTGCCCCGCACTAATGTTTGTCACTAACGCTTTTCATTATTTTCTTTGAAACGCTTAATTTTATAATGTTGCCCAAGTGTCCATATCCTTTCTTCAATGTTGACGTTATGAATTCATTATATTCTTGCTCGAACATTTTCAGACTTTTTCGATCAGTACTTTAGGAATAAAAGTAGTTTTTAATATCATTTCTTTGGCAAAGGTCTAAGTTCTTAAGATACCCAACTCGATAGGGCAAATGAATGTGATATTATTAAAAATTGGGACGTGCAGAATGTATCCAAAAGTGCCTTCGATGAACAAGGCAAAAGAAAGTACCAATTTTTACAGTATGGAATGAAAACGTCACATCAGGAAATCAGGTTGTCTACCAAAGATTTTGTATTCTTCTTTAATAACCAGTTGTTATATACATATAATAGCAGTGACTGTAGGAGAAGAACCGAAGATCGGATACAGTGGCGCACGGGAGAGGCCTATGTCCAACAGTGGACTCTTTCAGGATGATGATGATGTAATAACAAGTCTGGTTTTGTTTATCATAAACATTATTTGTTATCTACTGTACAGTAATTGTGTAGTAGTAGTTGTGTAGTACAAGTTTGAAGAACTCTTTTTTATTCTCCCCCTCCCCTTTCCCCATCTCCTATCCCATACACTTGTCCCCTCCACTTTTTCCTTTTTACCCACGTTCCAAATGTAGTCATCGCAATCTGAACTCTGAGTTTTAGGAAATTAAAAATTCATATAACTTTTGATTGCGTAAGCCGATTGAGATGAAATAAATACTCAATTTTACTCCAAATTAAGCCCTATATTTTTGTGAAAGCTCCATCAGTATTGGTTTAGTATTTTTGACGTAAGACGTGCACAAACAAACATAAACAGACGGACAACAATTCCAAAAATTATCTCTATTACTTAATCCTTCATCCCCAAAATATATTTCTTTGGAAACATTCAATGAACATTCAGTGCCGTGTGGTTTCCGGTAGAGTAGAATTGGACCACTCCAACTCTTCCCGTGGCTGTCGTACAAGGCGACTAAGGGAATCTATTCTATATACATATAATAAAAGAGTAGAAAAAACAAAAGAAAAGCGAATCTGTACATTGAAGTTAAAAAAAAAATTTCACTGCCCGGACGTTACTGAAGACCAGTAGAGTCCAAAAATATAATTTAAAAAATTCTTATCTGTCTGTATGTATGTATGTATGTACGGGCTAATCTTGGAAACTGCTGAACAGAATTTGACGGCGTTTTCACTGTTTAATAGCTTTGAGTTCGTGCCTCATACTGGTATAAGTCATATCTCATTAAAATGTCAGGATGCTGATATACAAGTTGACCTCTCATTTCATATCATTTGTATGAAAGTGTAGTTCAACATTACTGGTCGATGAAGCAAGAACTTGACAGAAAGTGACAGAGATGTTTTAAAGCTCATTTATAGACTTATTTTAGCTGATGTATTTCAGGTATTTCCACAAGTCTCGATACAAAAAGTTCGCTATTCGATAATTAGTGGCCCTGTATTAGACCGGTGATCGTCGACAATGTCAATATCGAAGCTGTTCAGGAGTACGTCTGCCTAGGACAGACAATATAGTTGGGTAGGATCAATTTCAAAAGCTGACAGAAGAATCCAATTAGGGTGGGCAGTATTCGGAAAACTGCGTCAAGTCTTTACGTCACCTATTCCACAATGTTTAAAGACAAAAATCTTTAATCAGTGCGTCCTGCCTGTCATGATTACAGCGCGGAGACGTGGACACTGATGGTGGGCCTGATCCACAAGATTCAAGTGGCTCTGCGAGCTATAGAGAGGGCAATGCTCGGGGTCTCTATGAGGGATATGATTCGTAATGAGGAGATCCTATGAATAACGAAGGTGACCGACGGGTGGGACGCCCTGCCGCCAGGTATATGGACGACCTGAAGATGGTGGCCGGAAGCGGCTGGATCTGTAGGGCGTTGTGGCATTCATTGGGGAAGGCATGTCCAGCAGTTTGACAGACATTTTGTTGTACAGTTAATTGGATATGCAACATAGGAAGGGAATAGGAGTGGTAGGAAGTCGGATGGAAAAGAATAGAGGGATTAGCGTAAGAGAGGAAATATGAGGGGGCAGTGGTAAATAAAGGGTGTAGGAAGGGGTGGGTTAAGGGAAGGGGGAGAGGTAGGAGTAGGGAGAGGGAAGGGGTGGGAGAAAGGGTTTTCAACGTTGTGGGAAGGGGATGGAGAAGGAAAGAAAGAAAGGGTATGGAAAGGACAAATTGGAGGGGGGAGGGGAAGGAAATATCACCTAATTTGCACAATATTAAAATATATTTTTTTTTATTGATTATATGATAATCTTTTAATTCATGATAAATGTAAATGTCAACTTTATTTAAAAAAAAACGGCCAAGTGCGAGTCGGACTCGCCCATGAAGGGTTCCGTAGCAGCAAGTAACATAATATAAAAGTTATTGTAGTTCGTTGTAACTTTGATCGATGTTTTAATAATAGTTTTGTGGTTTATGATTTATGACGTATTAAAAAAAACTTTTTACTAGATCTTGTTCAAACCAATTTTCGGTGGAAGTTTGTATGGCAATGTACATCATATTTTTTTTTTAGTTTTATCATTCTCTTATTTTAGAAGTTACAGGGGGGGGGACACACACACATTTTACCACTTTGGAAGTGTCTCTCGCGCAAAGTATTCAGTTTAGAAAAAAATGATATTAGAAACCTCAATATCATTTTTGAAGACCTATCCACACGTATGGGTTTGATGAAAAAAAATTTTGAGTTTCAGTTCTAAGCATGGGGAACCCCCAAAATTTAATGTTTTTTTTTCTATTTTTGTGTGAAAATCTTAATGCGGTTCACAGAATACATCCACTTACCAAATTTTAATAGTAAGTTCTTATAGTTTCGGAATAAAGTAGCTGTGACATACGGACGGACAGACAGACAAGACATGACGAATCCATAAGGGTTCCGTTTTTTGCCATTTAGCTACGGAAACCTAAAAAACTGTAGTCCAATGGGCGAAACCGCCGCCGGAACGCTAATTTTTACCCGACTTCAAAAAAGGAGGTTTTTTATGTATATTAATATTTTTAATGCATAACCAGATTAATAGATTTCTTTTAGGATTTAGTAACACGTAATACATAAGAATGTGTAATGTTAAGTTGTCCACGCGGACGAAGTCGCGGGCAACAGCTACTACATTATAAAACATCATCAGGCCTCCCCAACCCGTCTGGCCAGCACGGGGAGTGTAGGCCAAATCCTCCGTCTGTCTCCGGCAGATGAGAGAGGGTTGTGCTCCTACAGTGGAGAGAAAAATAACCTGATGATGATGATGATTCAATGAACAGACACGCCAAGTATTCATTTTTATTTATTAGACTAGCTGTGCCCGCAGCTTCGCTCGCGTGGACTACAGGATCCGCTCCAATTCCCACTTCCGCTCCCTATCCCACTACCACTCAGACTTTAAATCCAGGTCCAGGTCCAGGTCCAGGTCCAGGTCCAGGTCCAGCCCATGTCCAGGTCCAGGCTCAGGTCCAGTTTCGGGCCCAGTACCAGGCCCAGGTCCAGACGCTCAACTCTCCCCTCAACCCTCCCCTCAACCCTCCCCTCAACCCTCCCCTCAACCCTACCCTAAACCCTCCCCTCAACCCTCCCCTCAACCATCCCCTCTACATTCCTCTCAACCCTCCCCTCAGCTATCCCCTCAACTCTCCCCTCAAACCTCTTTCCCTCGTCTCTCCAAATGTAGTCCTCGTAACTAATCCATCGCAATCCAAATTCCGACCAACATTATTATACTTTGTTACATTACGTATACCACAAATTTATCGTAATCGAGTAACTCAGTCAAAAGTTATGCGAATTTTTAAACACTCAAATTACACTGGTACAATACCCGCTCCCGCTACCGCTCACGAATTCAGTCGAACATTTACACCCTACATTCTTCGCAGTGTATCGTCCAGGTCCAGGTGACCTCCGCTCGCGTGAACTACAGAATCGCTCCCACTCCCGCTCCCGCTTCCGCTCCAGCTTCCGCTCCCACTACCGCTCCCGCTTCCGCTCCAGCTTCCGCTACAGCTTCCGCTCCCGCTCCGGTTCCGCTCCCGCTCACCTCTCGCTCCCGCTTCCGCTTCCGCTTCCGCTCACGCTCCCACACCCACTCCCCTTTTCCCACGCCCACGCCCGAGCCCACGCCCACTCCAATTCCCACTCGCAGCTCCAAATGTAATCCAAACTCATCGCAATCTGAATAGTACGGAAATACTATTATTTGCAATATATTGCACACTAACCTTACGTAACTAATGTATTTGAAAACTAAAAATGTCTATAACTTTTGATTGAGGTAGCCGATTGCGATGAAATAAAGACTAAATGTTAAGTTAAGTTAATCCCCATGTTTTTGTGAAAAGTCCATCAAAGCCCGATCAGTAGTTTTTAAGTGATGCGTGCACAAACTCACAGACAAACAGACAAACAGACAAACAGATAAACAGACAAACAGACAAACAGACAAAAATTTCAAAAATGATCGAAATGTGTTCTGTTGCTTATCCTTAGACCCCCCAATTTTTTTTTTGCAAATATCTTCAATGTACAGACACGCGATGTTTACGATTTTATTTATTAGATTGTTGCGCAATAAATTATACCACAATGTGTCAACACGGAGGCGGCGATGTTGTTCTCCATAGATCACGCCAGGTGGTTATCACTGGGCGAAAAGCGGACGAAGGAGAGTCGCTGTGACGTTTGTCAGGATCATGCAAAGTGGCGAAACATCGTCACTGCCTACCCCTCTAGGACCAAGGCGTTAGTCTTATATACAATGAATGATATTTGAACTTGTCTCAGTTGTCTACGTGGAGTAAGGGATCCTACAGTTCATATATACACACGTACCTATTCCCAAACTGAGATGTGGACATCGAAATAAATGTTTCTGGACAGATCTAATAGTAGCGCTATTTTATTAACTTGAGCTACTCCTCTTCTCCAACTTCTTTAATTAAAGTCGGCAGTAGACGCAGCGCAGGCTTCGGTTTAAATTGGCTTTATTTGTTAATAGTCATATCAAAACTTTTATAACTTGACGGAGTTGCCGTAAAACTAAATTATGATCGTAACTTCTGTAATTGACTGGTAGCTGGCTTGATTAAAACGATTATATTTGCTTGCGGGCTTAGTTATAATAAAGATATAGTTTGATTCAGATTTAAAGCAACACAGGAATAGCCATTCTCAGGCGTTTTCCTCTATCAAAGGTGCAAGACCACCTGGTCATGCGCCGTATCGATATGTACGCTACAGTTTATAAGTTATTCGATTTGTTACATGTGTGTTTCATAATGACATCGTACAAGTTTGGCAGTGTGTGAAGAAGACGTAACTGTATTGCATTTATAAAAAAACGTTATAGCGTCCCCTCTCTGGGTCGAACCGGCGGCCGTGTTGCTTTTAGAACTCAGATACAACTTTCCCTATATTATTATGTATCTATATATAACCTATATATTGAAGATTAATTGAAGAAGACTAAGTGATTTTGGAAATGCACAGAAGTTGCAAATTTTTCAACGTTGTACAGAGTTTCAATAATGTTGCACAGAGTTTAATATCGAAATTTCAAAACTTATATATTTGAGTATGTATGTATGTATGTATGTATGTATGTATGTATGTATGTATGTATGTATGTATGTATGTATGTATGTATGTATGTATGTATGTATGTATGTATGTATGTATGTATGTATGTATGTATGTATGTATGTATGTATGTATGTATGTATGTATGTATGTATGTATGTATGTATGTATGTATGTATGTATGTATGTATGTATGTATGTATGTATGTATGTATGTATGTATATTTCATTCCAGATTCATAGTCCTATGAAAACCAACGCTATTTACGTCTCGGTAACATATACATGAAAGGGTCACCAGCAGCAAAAACAGGTTTGTATTACCATGTAAACTTTGCAGTCCACTTAGGAACACCATCTATTGTGTATTTTGTTTTCGAGACGCAAATGCGTTTGTTTTCATAGGACTATTAATCTGGAATGAAATATATGTATGTATGTATGTATGTATGTATGTATGTATGTATGTATGTATGTATGTATGTATGTATGTATGTATGTATGTATGTATGTATGTATGTATGTATGTTTGTATGTATGTATGTATGTATGTATGTATGTTTGTATGTATGTATGTATGTATGTATGTATGTATGTATGTACCTAAGCACTCAGTGGCATAAAATATACTACTTTCATTTAACTGCACAACCTACCTTCTATCTTATGCTTTTAGCAATAAATCCGCCTATATTATATACCTAGTAATGTAAGCTTAGCTGTGTATTTTTTATCGTGCAATAAAGACTAATTGAGTAATCAATTTATCCCGTGTATTATTTAGCATTTATTTATTTATGCCATAAATAAATAAATGCTAAATGAAGGTTTAAGATATATCTAGTAATATTTTTGAGTAAATACTGTGGAAGAATACTGAGATCAGGCCAGTTGTAGCCTTTTTATAGGAGCCTTCTTGTAGAAAACCACCCTTAAGTTCAGAAACACTCAGGTTACCACAAAACACTTTGAATTGTTCACTCGTTTGATATAAAAAGAAAAAAATACCAACTAGCTAACAATAATAAAGCAATTTTTCTCAACCTTTAACAAGGTACAAAAATTAATGCCATAAAAGAACAAAACTTATTCGCCTTACGCAATAATTACCGAACCTGTCAAAAGTCACCCCCTCATAAGGTGAAACGGCTTCATAAAGGCGTCGCCACACTGCGGCGTTAAGGCGGCGCACACACCGGCGGATAATTAAAGAGGCAAGGATGATAAATAACGAACTGTCCGCGTTTTTGCCGCAGATGTCATTATCTCGACCGACTCTATCAGACGTCACTCGATTACGTGGGTGGGATGTGTATAGAGTTAGTAAACCCCCCTTCATCCTTCATTCTTCAGTTGATTCTCTGTTAATTGTATAGGTGCTTCGAAATAAGCTCCGCGAACGTCATTGTATTAAATACAAGACTGAGCTAAGAACTATCAGAAACATATATTTTTAGTACCTTTACTTGTGACTTTGTCTGCTTGGACAAAACAACGCATCGGTTGCCAGAAAGTTCTGAAACTTACTGTAAATTTTCTGTATAGATTGTGAAGTATCTGCTATTAGATGTGTCACGTTGTATAGAATAATGCTATTTAAATCTTATGCGTGTCGTCTCCGCTTGTAATTTGATCTATTAGTAGTTAAAATACATTTAAAGCCGATCGCCTAAGCCCGTTGGTTTAATTCGTACTATTTCTATGTAAAACACGCAGTGCTACGTCGTAGCACGCATTGAAATATAAATAGTTGTAGCAAATACTACACGACACCACGAAAAACCAGTAGGGATTTCATTTAACCAGCATTAGCGCAATAACAGCTCTATATAATTCTTACTCTTTTGTGACAGCGCAGCGCATGAATAATCGAAAGGTCCGAGTTGATGAGTGCGCGTGAGAGCTTTTTTGTCGTGACGGCGGCGGCCGATACAAGCCGAAACCCAGGCTCAGGGCCAGGGCTCAGCTTGGGGGCTACATTGACCCCTCCTACAATAATATTTATACCATTGCGCTTATCATTGTAGGGAAAGATAGCTTAAGGAGTTTTTAAGGTCGAAAAAATTAAAAAGAATTTTTCTTTTATCATACGCGATTCCTACTGGACTATCTCGACGTATGTAGCTGTAAGACCCCCTCATAAGAAAACCCTGGCTTCGTGCCTGTACAAACTTGTTGCTCCACGGTACCCTAAAAAAACGAGAAACAAATAATTATAATTGAGCGGAAAAAATGTCACTCGATTGTCTGAGTGTTTTGTTAGAATCGGTTGTGGAACAGCTTTAAATAATTTTTAATTGGCGTAGAGAAAACACTTGCCGCTATGGTGTTGGTATTTTTACTGAAATGCCCATAATCCTAAAATCACTTTGCGTTCACTGGTGGGCACTGGTGGCTAAATTATTTAACAAATATTTGTATATTCGCTTTTATTTGTGCACTAATTTATCTTAATCCATTCCCGCGGCCATTGTTTGCTAGTCCTGGTTTTGCAGTGAAATCTTATTATATCCTTCCTTTTTATGGGAAGTAACATGTACATATATATGTCTAACCACATATACACAAGTAGGTAGGTATTTAAAAGCACAAAACTGTATAACAAGTACGGTTGGAAGTTTCGAAAGTTGAAATAAATAAAATAAACTCGTAAATCTGTTTTTTGTTCAAAACTTTTTGAGTGTTGAACAAATGAAAACAATAATTATAAAGACATTATGTTTGTTTTCAGATGTCAATGGAGCAATGAGTTGGCCAGAAAGGAGATTCAATGTGGTGAGTTGGATTTTTTAAATACATATTTTATCCATTAAGATATAATCAACTCATATGCTATTAATGTAGATATATCCAAATATATCTTTGGCAAATTAACTGTCTGGTAAGGTTTCCTTTGCCATATTCTGTATTTCCGGGTACAGATACATATATGTATTATTATCAGTGATTGGGGTAGGTAGAGAGATTTCCAGTCAATGACCTCAAATGTACATGTCAATATGGACATGCCTCCGGGATACAAGGATTTTAAAATTATCGAGAACTTTACTCATTGAATAATCTTTGCACCGGTGACATATATCTAGGTATATGGCACCGGGCAGGTCTTTTATGTCTCTTTAGAAGGTCAAGTAGGGGCGCAGATAAAAATGATTTAGGTACAAGTTTTACGCCATGGGGCCCTCTATCCATAAAAAAATGGGGTGTCAAAAGGACGCCCCCGTCTCTACACAAGGACCAACGGCATGTCCCACACTATGACAGCATGTTGCAAGTACCAAAATTAGCTCTACCTAATCGGATCACTAGTGGTTATACTAGTCTATAGTATTAGAACAATTGTATTATTATTATTTAGTTATCATGTACGTAAATCTACAACCTATCCTCCGGAGGAGGGCGCTGGTGTCTGTAACACAGGCTCGCCTAGCATGGATACCAGCGCACTATGTTCTAGCACCACTTGTTATAGATATGGTTTAATGTAAGCAATTTACTTACTTTCAGTAATGTAAATGCTGCACTTATTTAGTTTCTAGCTGTATTGTATATATAAGAAATAAACTATTTCAATTTCAATACAACTTCAGACATCGTCTGCGTAAGCGCACTCCACTTTTCCTATGGATAAACCCATAAACTATCAACTATCTCTATGTACTACTAGATGGAGCGTTCCAAACAATCGCTCTGTTCCACGCAAGTAGCCACAACTCTTTCACATTCACAATGAAACGTGTTCAGTTACTCAGAACATTTAATTATTACTAAATATTGCCGCTACGGTTAAATAATGTCAATATTTAGTAAATAATTAAATGTTCTGAGTAGTAACTGCACAAGTTTCAAAGTGAATGTGAAAGAGTTGTGGCTACTTGCGTGGAACAGAGCGATTGTTTGGAACGCTCCATCTAGTAGTACATAGAGATCGTTGTTATTAAAAAAGTTTCTCCATTTCCATAGTTTCTTCGTCATTGTCCAGTTTACCTAAACGTTTAGTCCAGTAGTTTGAGGTACATGGGTGGAGATACAGATAGACATACATACAAATAGACTGATAAAATAGCTTCTCTATGAGGGTATCTGTCTTGACTGATCCCTAAAAGCCAATCAAAATAAACATGGAAGAAACATCATTCCGATCATCAATTAAACTCATTAGCAAATTACATTTATTGCTTGCAATTAGCAATCAGCTGATGCCACCTGCTGATGTGGGAGTTTTAATCATGCAATATGTCAATTAATTTAAAGAACATATAGTATGGTGGACAACTTGACAGACATAGCATTAGTAGGTTTAAGTGCACTACAATAAGCAAAGGTGTCCTTTCTTGTTGTTAAACAATTTATACAATTTGTCCTGATAGGAGGAGGGGGGGGGGGGGTTGACCTTCCTGTGACAACGACCTGAGATCGTAAGCTTTTCGGATAACAGCCGTTTTGGCCAAGCCCTAAGTCCCGCGCCGCTCCACAATCCGAAAGCGTAGGTACCAGCCCTTGGCAAATCGCGTACGACTGCCAATGTGCGCGAATTCACACGCGCGTTGTCGAGATACTAAGCGTCCCAAGCATCGCGCCAGACTCAACTCGCGTGTGTTTCGCCCTTTCTGGACAAGATAAAGTCACACCCAAAGCGATACTCTACCGATTGGCCCCGAAATCGGGGCCGCGCCGTGTAGGTATGTTTTTTTACCTTAACTGGGAGTGATACAGGGCTGGTCACGTGTCGTTTCGTTTCACTCCGATATTTGTGCAATAAAAACACATTATTTATATTACTTTTTAAATATTACAAAACAAATAATTTTATTATTCATTGTTTGCTGAATTTCAACAAAGTTGCTCGGGTAACTGAATTTCTGGTGAGTTCGTGTATTTTTAAACTTGTTATGGCCGATGGGTTACATTGTAACTGGAAGTTTAACCGCGAATAAGTCACGCACCGTCTACATTATGGCCGAGTTTACTAAATTAAAGCCGGCTTTATATTTATTCTAAAGTACGATTTATTTAACAGATTTTTTAAATGTCAACATATAGCTTATACATCTTATGTTTTATGCAAAACATTGTTTTATTCAGTTTTATTTATCTGTATTTAATAATGCGAACTGCTAAGGAATGGCACTCCCTGCCAGCTTGGGTATTTCCGGACAAGTACAATTTGGATCTTTTTAAAGGAATAGTGAATAAGCTTCTTCTGGGTAAGCGCGCTCCACCCTAGGCATCATCACTTGCCATAAGGTGATATTGAGGACAAGGGTAAACCCATCAACAATAAATATGTATATGTATAATAAAGGATAACCTAAAGCATAAAATAGATATTATCAATAACAGACCACATCAAGGTGGTTTTATTTAAATTAGTATTTCATCATCATCATGTCAGCCTTTAGACGTCCACTGCTGGACATAGTCCTTCCCCAATGAACGCCACCACACCCGGTCCTCCGCCCTCTGTATCCAGCCGCTTCCGGCCACCTTCTTTAGGTCGTCGGTCCATCTGGTGGCGGGTCGTCCCACCCTGCGCGTGCCAATCCGTGGTCTCCACTCCAGAACTCGTCTGCCCCAACAGCCGTCGGTTCTGCGAATTAGTGTTTGTTAAACTGAATCTTTGAGCACATATTATTCAAAAACTGATGCACTACAAAAAAAAACTTTTTTATATAATTTAATTCTTTCTGTCCTTTAAGCAGCTGATACACCTCTAAGTAAATTACATATATAGTGAAAAAAACCGATTAAAAGTTTCCACTTCTAGAGATAAATTGTATAATAATTGACATTAATAATAAACTAGTAATTCTAATATATTAAAAATAATACATACACAACAATACAAGCAACAAAACCTTACTAAAAGCAACATTATTAAAAAATAACATAAAAAGAATGTAACGAACACAAAAAAAGTACCAAAAAATACATCTCTGAGGGGTTGAAATGGGAATATAGTAAAAGAAATGACAAGCGGATGAAGCTTCAGGGCAAAATATAAGTCATTAAAAAAACAGATAAATTAATAGCAAATCTAGAAACGTCGTCGTCATAAGTTGAGATGTTTATTCTGTCCGCCATTTTGCTTATTTATTTACACGCACGCCAGTGGACTAATCAGTCACTCACATTTGCATTGGTCATTTAACTTGCGACTGAGTGTACCGGATGCAGCGTGCATTTGTTTACCTTTAGGTGCTTTTTGTGCACGCCACTGTAATGGTATTTCGATTCGGAATTCAATTAACTGAATTTAGTAATGGATGTTGGATTTGTAATAAAATCCACGGTTGAACGTAAGTACGTTTTGAAAGTAATTTCCCGGAGGAAAATAACCTTTATCCACCTATAACAAATCACCACGAGTGGCCCTCATTGAAAATGATCACAAGGTCGTGTAGAGGACCGCACTTACGAGTACCCTATACATATAATAAAACTGTAACTGGTCTGTGTCTGTACATGGGAGATATTTTAGAAAAATCTATATGAGGGGTCTTTATAGGGCCAATAGAAGCCAAAATAAATGTTTTTAGAATTTTTGTCTGTCTGTCTGTATGTATGTTTATTACCGCATCACGCAAAAACCACTGAATGAAATTTAATGCTGTTTTCACAGTTGTCTTGCTGGAGGTCTAACTTAAAATCTGGTGCATGTTTCATCTTGATACGCCTCTTAGAACCTGAGATATTAATAAAGTAAATTTTTCTAAATTTAGTAAATTGTTCATTGCCCAGCAGTGGACGTCTAAGGGCTGACATGATGATGATGAATTTTTTCTAGAAGCCATTACAACAAAGAAGTACATATTTATTATGTTTGATACAATTCATATTGCGATTGATTTGTACTACAGTTGGAGCGGGAGTGGGAGTGGGATTGGGGTTGGGGTTGGGGTGGGGGTTGGGAGTCTGAGTGGAAGTGGGATAGGCAGCGAGAGTGGGAACGGGAGCGGATTCTGTAGTCCACGCGAGCGGAGCCGCGGGCACAGCTAGTTCTTAATATTGTAATAGATTTTAATCTTTTTTGCTAATATCGAAACCTGTCTTTAATTTGCTGCTGTATTCACCATATGTATAAGTTACGAAAGAAATTTCTGCCAACAAACGACCTTATACAGTTTGCCGGATCGCCTTGTAGGCCCAGTGGCTTGGTCATTAGACTCAAGCGCCAGAGCTTGTGGGTTCGATTCCCAACGATACAACAAACAACGTTGTACAAGTAGTTCGCTGTCAGGATGTTATGTTTGTGGATTGTCGTATCCTTGTTTAATACCTATAGCACATGAGAAATACTAGTTTGGGATTAGACAAGTGTATGTAAGTATGTAATGTTCTTATATTTTTCAGATTTGAAATCAGCACTCTTTTTAAGCATGTGTAGCTGCGGGCAACAGCTTTAACATAATTAAGTCGAAAGAGTGTGTTTAGGTATTTGTCTGTTTCTTTCACGGCTCGGCTGTTTAACTGATCACCATACATTTTTGATTAGTGCATATAAAATCATGTATATGAACATATGTTTGCCTCTGGAAAAATGGTTCTCTCGGGAAATAAAAACTTGCTCCACGCGGACGAAGCCGCGGGCGTTTGCTAGTAATTAATATAAGTATTCTTTTGGTGACGTGATTGAATGATTTTTTTATTCCAAAATATTCACTCAAAAGAATCAGAAAACTATTGACATATTTTCTTTAAAAAAGAAATAAAATATTTCTAAAACCTACGTATATTATTTAAGGCCCTGCATCTCCGTCGGCTCTTCACCGATAATCCTATGAAATATAACCCTATAACAATTCTATATTGAACAAATTGCCTACCATTTACACAGCTCTATGAAAAAAAAGTAGAAAATTATTCAAAAAGCACAATAAATTGAGTGTCGTCGGCAGTTTTTATCTCGATACTCAGAAGCGTCTGGCCGGGGAGAGCTTGGGCTGCATACCGGAGTAGTAGCTACCTGATTAAGGTGACGCATTCAGTTTTGGTTACAAACATTTCATGCAAGCTTATAACTTGACTGGCTGTTGAAGGCAACTTATTTTTTTTTATTCCTGGGTAGCTGTGACCGCGGCTCCGCTCGCGTGGACTACAGAATTAATGTTTTTTTTTCAATGCCCAATCTCTCTACCACTACAACTGCCACCACCATCGCCACCTCTTACCCTCGCTCCAAACGTAGTTCTAACCCATCGCAACTTGAATTCCACCGAGCTTATTCTTTGTTGTATACATATCGCATAACTTTTGATTCAGTGAGCCACTTTCAATGAAATCAAGACTAAATCTTATCAATCATCTTATCTTTCTACATCCGAATAAAACCCTATGTTTTTCTTAAAAGTCCATCACAATTGGTTTAGTAGTTTTTACGTGATGCATGCACAAACCAACAGCAGTCAAAAATTCCAAAAAAGATCTTAATGTGTTCTATTACTTATGCTTCATCCCCCACATTTTTTTGGTGAATACTTTCAATGAACACGCGAAGTCTACGTTTTTATTTATAAGATAAGAATCCAAAATTAGGATGCTGTTTTAGTTTTGAATGTCGAACTACATTACAACAAATAGTCTTATTTTGTGGTTATCTACATTGTTGTATAAACTAAAAACAGTTTAAAACTTAAAACTCTATTAGAAATAATTGAACTCTATCGTCGGAACCGCGACCTGTGGTTACAGTTTTCACGCTTAGTTTGAACGCGGAATAAGAAAAAAAAGTAAGTATTCCAAACCGCAGGCCTAAAGCTGCACACGCGTCGAACGAAGTGTGAATTGTGATGCGCGGTTTCTATTCAAACTTACATACTAAAGACACGATCATGATATATATTTCGTCGATATATACGGAATCGAATGGTTTCCTATTTATTAAAATGCAAAAACCACAACTTTGTTACCAAAAGAATTGATATTCATCCCGCGCCAATCTTGATAGACCGAGTATGAGAAAATAGCGCGTACCATCGGTTTTTTTTAAATATATTTCATTCAGTCTTGTCACTAGTCTAGGATTTTCCCCTGTATTATGGGAATTACACAAGGACAGGACGATTCACAATTATAGCGCCTAGGCCATGACTAACTTGTACAATTTGTTAGTTCCAGTGGGAAACGAACCTAAGACTTCTGGCGTAGGAGTCAATGTTAAGAAATTTAGTTTTAGGGAAATCTCATTATATATCCAGTTCAGAAATTTAGTTTCTAAATGGGAAAGGACTACGCCGACGACGCGGCTTAAGTACGAAGTAAGGTTTAAAAATGTCCGTCGATTTAGACGCAAAATATTTAACTGTCGCACCGTTTTGTAGTTGGAACTATTGACCAATGGAACAAATCGACTGCTGACAGGTGCCAACACGAAATATTTGGTGACAATGGTAGAAATGTGCCAGCTCGTGTGGAAACTACCAAATTGTATGGTAAACGGCCTCTTGTTTTGGAAATGCGTAATTATTTGGTTAAGGTGTTCGGTCATGCCATGTCTAACCATGCTTGTCTAAGACTAAATATTACAGATGACAACACTTGTAAAAGTATATAAGTAGTACAGCCCATATTTAAAGCTTTTAAAGTTACTTTATTACACAAGAAATAAACGTGTTTTACCACGATTAAGACTTCGTAAAGTTAGTAAATCTTTCACGGAGCAATGTAGAGAAGACATCAAATGACTAGAGGAAATCTTAAATAAGACGGACAGAAACTTAAATATTCACATTAAAAACGATTGTGTAAGAAATACTATTATAAAATAAACGATATTTGAATAATAAAGATGCCTGGTGTTTCTCTTGCTTCAGTTTCGCACAATCTTTTTACTATTGTATACAAACTTGATTTTAAAAGATTTGTTGCCGTCTCATAAAATAAAATTATGCTCGAGATGAGATTTCTTAACTGGTATCTACTATTCATCAACATCATTCTCGTCATATCTATTCTATCCTACAGTTGTAATGTAACCTGGAATCTCAGGCTGCCCGGTACAGACTGCATGCTCTAGTATGGGAGCTCCAATATGTATTGTTCTATTAATTTTAATGTTTTAATCATACTTAATTCATGTAATTATATAATTTAAGGATGATTGTGATAATCTAATAATCTGGTAATTTATAATAAATTATTGTAATTTGATGTATTTTCTCCACATTGGTGATTACGAGCTGCATTATAATCCTACCATCAGCTTTATCTCCAGTCAGAGATACCGAAGAAAATACCAGCCAAGAGGTCCTATCCCATATACACACTTTCTCGATTCTTAAAGCCTAAGATTATACATTGAACATGCATCTCCGGCCTCGGTCCGGAATGTGAATCGATTGTAGATTCGACACATCGCATTCGGCTCTCGATACATAAATCGAGTAATTCACGCTGCGTGAATAACCTGTACGTTAATGACTTAATTGGTAGTATACGAGGTACGCGGTCTTATTTACAAGTTTTTCGATGATCCTGAGATTTTAAACACTCTGAGATCATAAAACTATCAGATATCCTTCTGAGATCCTAAACTCTCAAATCTTTTGACCGCTTCTTTGGCTTAGTGGCTTTATCCTTGGACTCGAGCGTCAGAGATCGTGGGTGAAATTCTCGCCGGGGCCAGATGACTTTGTACAATTTGTACAAGTCGGTCCCTGTCTGGATGTTATATATTTGTGAATTGTATATTTTTAACAGGAGAAAATGTATGTTTGTACATACGTATACAAGAAATATTTATTATTAATATATCTATGGAACTTAAACTGATATTTGAACGATGTAACTGAGTACAAAGATTAGATTACTTGAGCTTTTAGCAACCCAGATTTTTTCGCAACTTGAATTACTTATTTCTAATCTAAAACTAATGTATTGATCACGTGAGCGCTCTGTTCACAAACAAATGGGCTTCAATTTCTTGTGAACATTACTGTAAATTATATGTTGTAATTTTTGTCGAACAAAGAAAAAAATCTACGATCTTAAATTGTCTAAGTTGACTCCTCAAATTATTTCGAGAAATCTTAAATTTTATAAATGCTGACATTTTATATTTATAGCTAGGGATCTAGCGCAGCATGTCGATCATTTAGCAAGAACTTCATTTAAAAAAAATCTATTAAGAAATATTTTCGATTCTGAATCGATCACGTTTATCTTGAGATAACTTGTTTACAGTTATATATACTGATTGACTTATCTGCATCCTTCAGGGTGAAGACAAAATTATTCGATTCCCAGTTTATTTACGGAACAAATAAATATAAAGTGAATAAATATGTCGTCGCCCTGTATGTACGGAGGTGAATCGGCATAAAAATCTTGAGATATTTGGCTGCGATCCATCTAAAAGTATGAAAAAGTGTTAGATTTATATTTAGATTATTGATTTGAATTCATTCTGTCATAGAATTTATTAATGCATCTGCTGTGTTAGCCGTTGGCCCAATACGCAATTCTTCCAAATCGTAGTTTGTTCTCCATTACGCAGTTCGTCCAAAGTATCATTCGTTCGCAGTTTGTTCTGAAAAGAAATACAAATAAGTAATGAAATTTTTGGTTGATAGGTGTGCCTTAGAATGTAGACCACATTCTTCACACTTATCAACCACTTTACCTAGACGTCACTTCGTGCTGTGCACTTCATGGCTAATGTTACCATAACTAATTTGGGTCTTAAAAACAATGATCAAATAAATTATATTGTGCAAAATAAATATATCTATATATTAACGAATAATCGTTTAAAAAAAGCTTTGTCTTTTGCCTACTTTCCTATATTTTGACATTATAAACTGATCTTAAATTAATTGTTTCAGTAAGATATAAAATACTTGCCTAATAAAATGTAGAAACATGTTTTGCTTTATTTAAAAACAGGAACCAAACAACTGAAATATAAACATAGACCAGTAATAAAGTAAAAGCTCGTTTGACCGCCAATAAATCCAGAAAATGACTACCAATCTAGTATAAAAATACATTAAAACATAAATAAATAAAGCCCCACCTCCAGCTTTTTATTGTCTGACTCCATTCGAGGCCAGTTTTATATTTTACTTCCTTTAACCGTGTTCGGAATACACTAACCAAGCTAAGACCGTGTATTTCACCGTTCCCAAACACATTTTCTCGGTGAATTACGAACATATTAGGCTGTAGATCTATTTTTTCGACGGCAAATCCATGTTGGTAGTTAGGCAGGCGTCAAGTCATTAAGTAGTCGACGCCGAAAAGCAATAAAAAGTAGAAAACATAAATAAATTTTACTGTGAATGAACATAGTAGCAACGCGCCTGCAATATCTATTAGTGCAGGCTGTGTTTCGACATATGAATTGGTCGACCGCCTCGTTGGCTTAGTGGACTGGGCATGAGACTCAGTGCCAGAGGTTGCGGGCTCGACTCCCACTGGGGACAGAAAACTTTGTACAAGTTGGCGCCGGTCGTGAATAATGCTATTCTTGTTTTATTCCCATAGTGCTAGAGAAAATCCTATTTGTGATGTATGTATATAAAATATTTATTAATTCTAAAGCCAAAGAAAAGCCTGTGGTATTATTTATAATACCATAGGCTTTTCGGTGAAGGAAAACATCGTAAGGAAACCTGCATATGCCGAAGAAGAAATTCTGAGGCGTATGTGAAGTCCACCAAATCGGCTTGGGGCACCGTTGGTGGACAGGGGTTTGGCACAAAAGATCCTGAAGGGTAGAAGTGTCGCCAGGTCTTCCTGGCCTCCTAAGAAGATAAGATAAGATATTAATTCCCATAATACCTTTAGGGTGTTCTTGTTCAGGATAGATAAGAGTCTTTATGAATATTTGACATTAGACCGAAGGTGAAATAAAGGTTAAAAGTTTTTTGAAGGTTATATAAAAAGTATAAAAAGGCTTTTTATTTCGACGGATAATGTCCAAAATGCTTACGGAGTAGGCCTCGGTCCTGACAGAATACCAGCGCCGCAGTTAGCGTAGCGTGCTGCAGCATTATGCTTAGTCAATGCATGTTTATAAGCGACACATACTGATATATATATGGGTCGTAGCTATTAATAAGTGATCTATCTATCTAATTCGCGCCAGTAAAGGCACGGAGGAACTTGATTATAATATTAGGATAATTAAATCAAGAACGTAGATATCATAACCCTCCATGTGCGAGCTTAGCCGGACGCTCGCCGCGCACGTAACAACCTCTTTTGGTCGAGGACCGTACCAAGCGAAGGGCCTTAGTTAGGGCCATCGCATACTGTTGCTTACACAGCGTATTGCATAGCTTTAAAAATGTTCCTTTGGCGAGCGATTACTGCAGGGGCAGATGAGTTCAGGAGTGGAGACCGCGTATTAGTAGTGTGGGTCGAAAAACCTGAAAAACAGCAGCCGTAAGCAGTTGGCTGAGATGAGATTACTCAAAAGTCCCACCTTTACTAATTGAATCTGGCAGTCAATATATCATCCATCCTTTAAACATGTTGCAGCGTTACGCTGCAAGATCTCATGCGATCTATAGCTCATACCAAAGATAATAATATATTACTCGCTCATACATAACAAAAGCTATAGTAACTGTGACGTAATAGTCCGAAGAGTAATAGTTAACTTAAGAGACACTGGACTTAGATATCCCTCTTCTTTCTGTCTATGATTCTATAAATAAAAACAAACTAAATCTCGAAATAACGATCGCAGGTGATGGGAGATTATAGTACAATATTCCATATAAATACAAAATGAAATGACTAAATAGATTAACCGACAATGATGATACATGTCATAAAATAAAAAGTTTTAAAATATAATAATTATATTCTATTTACGTGAGACAGTGTGCGGTAACCCTAAAGTTCCGTGGCGTACTCGTACCAACTCATTGTAATTTATGGATGTACCCGCGCGCCGTCCCGCGAATGCTAAGTCCGATGAAAGGGTTAGCCGCGTCAGTTGCCGCGTAATGGACGGCGATATAGCGGTCTGGGGGTTAATGTTGGAGAACTTCTGAGGATACGTTTATAGTTACTGTAAGGCAAGTTACTTGTTGTTGGTATTGGATGAGCTCATCAGGTGATATCATACATAATTATAAATATTATTACGCCCTTTCGAATAATTATATATTCTTTATTGCACAAATTTTAAAAGTAAATACAGTTACAAATTTTGTGTACAAAGGCGAGCTTATCTCTAAAAGAGATCTCTACCAGCCAACCTTACAGGATGTGAGACAAGGCACTAAGAGCGAGGGGGCAAAAAGTGCATAATATACTACATATTAACTAGATACCGAAACTACTTTACACACACACACACACACACATATATATATATATATATATATATATATATATATATATATATATATATATATATATATATATATATATATATATATATATATATATAGTAAATAAATACTTATAATAATTAATAATGAATATAATAAACATGCATAAATACATACATATCATGTTATACTGAGTGAGACAGATAGTGCTCTTTTAGTTTAGTTTTAAAGGATGTCACCGACGTACTATCTCGAATGACCGTCGGCAGTTTATTCCACATCTGCGCCGCTCGGACAGTAAATTGAAATAATAATAAATGTATATTATCATAATAAAGTGTCAAATTATTATAATGACAATCGCTAATTTAATTAGATGCTTGTTATTCGTAAGTTATGGATCCGCGCAATCTTATAATGCGAAAGTGTTGAAGTATGATCATTCTGTACTTTTAATTGCTTTGCCAAATGGCTAGCCTGTAATGGTTTTGGTACAGAGATTGCGAAATCCACCACAAGCTAAAATACAAATACCATCTGTGGCAATCACAATCTAAAATGGGGTTGTTTCCGCTTTGCATATTTCACAGTCCCGCCATGCCACGATGGAAAAGGACTTAAACATACATAAGAAAATCTTTCAGAAATCCGAGCGTGACGTAACGGAATCGTGGCACACTGGGAATGAACCCTGAATAATTTAAATTGACATATAATACTGTGCTAATTTGATAGATGGTATAGGTTAACTCGAGGTAAACCTACTGTAAAGTTGTGTCAATGATAATAAAAAATCACTTTCGCGATTCGCGTTGACAAGCCAGTACATACATAATAAATTTCAGAACAAATAATTAGTTATACACAATGTGACAAGTCCATACAGAATTCATTGCTAATTCTGCGTCGTAAAGCGACCAGTCGCAAATCTGTTACTGTCTTGCGCTCTCTAATTAGACGATTCGCGTTCACCGCATGCGCGTGCGCGTAGAGACCATATCTAATGTCATTGGTAAGGTGCCTTCGGTCGATTTCGGCCTAATATTCGCCTTCGGATAGATTATTATTATTCTAGAATTCTACTTGAATCTGGTATTTATAGAATTAAAGTGCGTCTGATCATACGCTATTTTCGGATAAAACGAAACTAGTATGATTCGTTGTAGGCTGCAAAATGTAGTGATGAGCTGCTTTCAAATGTCAAAGTGGTACTAACATAAACCAAATAAGGCATCTTCATGTGTAACTACTAA
Organism: Esperia sulphurella; assembly: GCA_947086405.1. Taxonomy (NCBI): domain Eukaryota; kingdom Metazoa; phylum Arthropoda; class Insecta; order Lepidoptera; family Oecophoridae; genus Esperia; species Esperia sulphurella. The sequence goes on along the minus strand of OX352281.1, from coordinate 4,490,982 downwards.
GCAAATTCAATAGAGATTTTATCTATTTATTTATTCACATTTCCACTATTTGCGTAATTAAACCAAGAAATAAGGAAAAGTAGAGATACCTTTTCGTATAAACCTTTTCGCCAGTATAACTGTTTAAAAGTATATTCGTTTTATTTTAAGTAACTCTTTTCCATTTACAATATTCAAGTCCTTTTCCTAACTCTTATAACGCTACATCTTAGACGTCATCGTCACATTCCACCAGGTGGATTGAGAATCTCAATTTGAGATCAAATATTTACTAAATTCAATATAATATAGTCAGGATTCTGTCAAAGAATTTTTTTAGTTTTCCTAAATTATCTCAACGAAAGATCATTTTTTCTGATATTTCCATAATTTTACCATCGTTTTACATATTAACATATTCTAAATTTCAGTTTAATCGGTCCATTAGTTTCCGAATTATCCTGCGGATACACGGACAAAAAATCTTCGGTTTTTCGGCAAAGGAATGACCTTCATTCGCCTCTGTACTGTACTGCTTAGTGCTACTATTGTCTGCGACTTGTGTCGACGGACTGACTTATTCGTAATGTGCAGGAATGACTCCGTGATGAGCTGCTCTAATGGCGGACTTATCACAGAGTTTGGATGTGGCCGTGCGTCGTTGTCGTTGAATATTAATTTTGCATTGATTGGTTTCCACATACATATACAGTCAAGGATTCGTTTTATATTATGTATGATTGAGTGATTAATAACAATTGTGGGTTTAAGTAACGATTAATTATAAAACTTTTATAATTGAACTACCTATTGTTTTGTTGAAAATTTTTACATTTATGGGGATAGAGCCTCTTAACTCCATGACATGATTGCCTGTTTCTTAACCCATTGAATGCCAGCTACGCCATATTACGTAGCTGGTAACCATACCAGAGGCCGACAACGCAATACTACGTATCTCTTTCCTATGGATTATAATGGTATTTTGTATATTTGGCCTCCTGGATTGGGCATTTTTATGTCCTTTGGCATCTCAAATAAAGCACATCATAAAAAGTAGTAACTTTATTATATCGAAGTTTATCAAATCAATTTTTTTCTTAGGATTTTGGCAAATAATTGCAGTAGTCTAGTGAGATATACAGTATTTCTCACTAATTATTTTCAACAAAAACAACACAAATTCTTATTAAATCAACACAAAACAAAACAAAACAGAGTTCTGCTAAACTATAAAAGTTATGCAAAACGGGAATCGGTGTGGTAGATTTTAAAACAGTTTATAACACATAATGCGGGCTTTTCAGGACAGATAGCACAGACAAAAGATGATTCCTTTCGCTTTTAATTTTTGGTGCAGACACGGCATTGTATAGCTGGAACGGCTTTCTTTGCAGTAGGTGGAAGTTTTTGTAAATAATGAAAATTATTCAATGGTACACAGTATTTTCATTAGTTACAGAGGGACTGGCAACACTAGCCGGTGATGGAGGCGGTACGAGAGGCTCTTGCAACAAAGGCGATGGTAAAGGCAAAAGTTGATTTTGTTGGTCCTTTTGCGGCTTGTAATTAATCGTCTCTTCCCACTCAATCACACTGCGCACGTGGCGCGACACTGATTGTTACGTAATTACTGCACTATTAGTGAAAGAGATAGCTCGAGAATTGGGATATAGGAAGTGAATACGACAGCAAGCAAGTCGTCCTAGTAATAAGCACACTAACTAGAATATATTTTAGAGGTGCCATCAACGCAATATTACGTATACGAAATATTACGGACTCCGGCATCATTTATAAATCTGGTGGTTGTCGTGCCGACTACGGAATATTACGTAGAAGACCATTTGTATGGTGGCCACCGGTTTTGATCTGACGCTTACCCTCGGCATTCAATGGGTTAACAAAAAAAAAATCTCACGAGATATTTTAATTAAGTAAAAATGTTTAAAAGAAGTAAAGCTGTTCTAGTTCCATTGCACTCTCTTAATTTACCACAAGCATTCGTTACGTTACTAACAATGCATGGAATGTTGTCATGATTATATTTAATTGTAAGCTAAATGATTTAATTATGACATGATTCTCTCTGTTTTAATAAATGCCGCACAAGAAGAAACTGCTGTGTTACAGTTAAATAAATAAATATATCAGACATTCACACCAATTATCCAGTCCCAAATTAGGCAGAGCCTGTGGTATGGTTACTAGATAACGGATAGACATACTTAAATAAATATATAAACATCCAAGACTTGGGTACAAACATTCATATTCATCATACGAACATTTGCCCTTAGCGGGATTCGAACCCGCAACCTCCGGCGTGGCAGTCCGAGAGCTACCAGTTCCACCACGGAGGAGTTATGTGAAATGTATTTAATTCAAGAACAACAAAAGAAAATTAAAACTACGATATTTATACGGCGGCTCGTACGCGTAATTTCTGATTTCTTATGTCATCTAAACACTAATTTCTATCTGTGATATTTAAATAATTACGAATGAGAAATAAAGAACATTTTAGAATTTCGAGAAGAATACATAAAACGTATATATCTATATACATCTACGTAAACATCTCTAGATATAGAGTAGAGTAACATCATTCTACGGTATGTGTTAACTGTCAGTGTATTAGATATTATACCAATAATTACCTATGCTTTCTTGTCGTGGTCAGCGTTGCTTCGATTGCGCACAGCCACATCATTATTTACTCCACAAGATTTTCACTCAAATCAGCTGTTAATCAGGTCTTTTACTCCGTCGCGTACTCATTTCCAATTCAAGCAAGGAAATTTAATGATTCTAATGCACTCACAGATAAAGATTACCTTAATTGGCATCAAATCTTATTCTTAATTAAAGATCGATGGAGAAATCTAGAACGGCACAATAACACTAAAACCACCAGGAGTAAGGGATTCGATTCTGGGAAGACGTCGAAACAATTCAGCGGCTAAAAAACAATTAAATCGTAATTAAGGGCAGTATTAAGAGGCCGGCATGCGTACGCGCATTGCGGCGCTCATTTTAACTGTAGGGATGGGAGTTCGTAGTAATCGATAAAAAAATAACGAAAGAAAAGGTTAACTAGTTGTTCCTCACTATTTGCAATGAATTGAATAGCGTGACGACATTGTAATACATATTGGCTGGAAAACATTGTATTGTTATAGCATTTTTGTTTGTAAATAGTGTGAACGGCGAATATTAGTACCACCACAAACAGTTACTGTTTAGTGGCAAGTACTTAAGATGATGCACTCGTAATATTATTTGTAATGAATAAACAAAATAAAAAGAAACTGGTGTTAAAATTTGCAAAGATAGATGAGAAAGAATGGGGGTTAGAAAGCCCAATATCCTACAAAAATGTTGACAGGCCTATGACGAATTTATCAGCATTTCCTTCAACTTTTCCACATCCATACCACTGCTGGTATTGATTACTTCCGCACTGTTGTAAACATCGAAATCCTGTATATTTTCTGTGCATTACAGTGAATTGAATTACAGTTTTTGATGCGTTAATTTAATTAAATATTATACACTATGCTCAAGTCTTACAGGCGAAATATCCAAAATCAATAGTGGGTAGTTGTAGAAACTACTCGCATCGTTCAGCACTGACAGCTCGCCTCCAGTCAGCTCGTGGCCTCGTCGAAACGCCGCACAAAGAGGAATAAACAAATATTCGCGTGTCTCTACAAAGCGTCAAAGTAAAAAAAATTACTGCTGTCAACTTCATTCAGATTTATAAGGGCAAGGACAGCGTTTGGTGCAGTGATTTAAACCTTAAAACACTTTTGACGCCTACAAAACCTATAAGACCGTACAAAACAAAACACCCCATTAATCGAATGCATTCAAAAATCACCTTGAATGGCCGATAAAAACCCGACACTGGTACCGCCCGCCAATTTCGCATACATAAACATCGTAAATCTCATTCAGTGAAAATGAGTATCGATATATCGATATCGAGTTTTACTGTCGTTTCATTACGCGACTTTAAGTCGTGGCCTCAACAGGGCCGTGAAGCGTGGGACTAGGGGTGTAGTTGTACGGGGCCCCGGTTGCCAAGGGCCCCCGTGCTATTAGATTTTCTGATGTATATAGATAGATTTATCCATCTAATCATATTTAAGTAGAAATATATATGTATTAGTTAATTATAATATAAATAAGTTCTTGGATTCCTGACAGGCCTGTCTCACTATGCAATTTAAGCATAAAAATATACTTACGCGGTGCAAATTATCATCAGGTAACAATAAATCCACTGCGGGACCAAGCCTCTATTCTTTTCGAACATTATTGTGCGACATTATTCTTCAGTAATAAAATATTTGATAAGATACCAATATCCTATCAAAGATCACATTAAAAAAACCGTAAAAGCGGGTCCCAATATTCCTGCTGTCGGGCCTGTGCCTCATTGTGGGGACAATGCTCGGTCACGTCCGAAACAATCACATCTTCATTAATTACGGGAGGAATTTTTTCGATGGTCCGCAAGATTCTGTGGCGTAAATAAAAAGCGTAAAGCGAGAGATTTAGAGGCGCGATCTCGACGACCTCTTCGTTTCGTTATCTCTAACTCTACGTATTTGAAAACAAAACTGAAAGCTATTTATAACCTCATTTTTAATTAGGTAGGTAATTAATTAGGTACACTGAAAACAACTAAATGGCATTTTGTCTTGTTTGCTATATATTTTAGCTACAGTAATCACTTTTATGATCGTCTGAAACAAGATCGTGATCAAGTTAACAAGTGGAGTTAGTGCAAGAGGACAAAAGTGAATTCAAGGGAACCAGTTCTCGGTGTGCTCGTATAGAGTTAAGATGACTGTGAGGTCTTCAAAACAGTCTTCCTAGCAATTTTGAAAAAAAATTTACTGTTTAGAGGAATCTAGAGCTTCTTCCAGCTAAGTTAGCTCGTAAACAGGAGGGGTCTTCTGATATAATACAGGTGGTTACATGGGGGAGGTAGTGGGTCAAAAGTTGCTCAAAACGGGTCGCGTAGTGTGAGCACAGTCCCTTGGCGGGTCGCTAATACAAATCAGTGCCCGAGTGGCACGTAAAAATGTGTATACCTATGTGCGTGAATTCCTTGGACCTATTAACCTCCGGACACGACACGAACTCGTCGAAGTATAATAAAATTATACTTACAAGTGAAAAGACAGATTGCCTGTTTTGCTACTATAAGATGTGCACCACGTTACTTACTGCACATTGACCTATTTTCTACATATATTGTCTCGCCGAGCGTCTGCGTCAGAGTGACAAAAAGAAATAATCACCAGGGCAAAAGTTCTTGGTTCGTGACAGAGGGGATACAGGCGAGAAGGGTAATATTACTCGTCCAAGGTTAATATGTCCAAGGTGTATTTAATGTGTCTCCCCACCGGGTAGAGACGTTTTGCTTTAAAGTTAAAATTCAATTAAGGTTTTATTTTACCTACTTAACTTTTACCTTTTAACCGCCATTGTCTAAGACACAATACAACAAGCTCATTACGCCGCAGTCTTTTAATTAAGACAAATGTCTTACAAGTTTATTGCAAGGTGTTCTATGCTTTTACAAAGATAAGGGGACGGACGGTAAATCTCAGTAAACAACAATGCATTATTGCATGAATTTCTCGGCGATTAAAAGATTAAGTTCTGTGTGTTTTTCCAACACTACTACAAAAACTTTTCTAACGACTGTCTCAAAAGACACTCCTTACACACCTTCAGTTTCCTTCTTCCTCTCACTCACACCAAACAACAGTTCCCTGTATGTGATAATGATAACTGCCAAGTTGTTTAAACCCGTCTCGCCTCAATTTGTAGTACGACTTTTTGCCACAACGACCGCGACTTGTCGAGATTCAGGTATAATTGCAACCGTATCATTTCCCATCGCTATATTGTATTGTATGGTAATTAAATTGTGAATAAACATGTTGATTTTTAATTTAAAACAAGATGTCTAAAACTTTTCGTCATCAGCCGAAATACATCCACTGCTAAACATAAGCCTCCTCAATAGAATGCCACTGTGGGTGGACTCTCCATTAGGGGATTTGCCATAATCACCACGGTTGGAAGGCAGATTGGTGATCGCAGTAATGATCTTAAAATACACAGGAGAACGCTGCTGCCCGTCCCTGGTGCAATACCTTAGTCGCCTTGACGACACCCACAGGAAAATTGAGGGGATTGACTCTGTAGGGATATCTCATGAGCTTGTTCCACCGGCACTCTAACCCTTTAACCTGGATCACGTAGTCATACTGTTTAAAAAATATATCATTAAGGGTTGAACCACACTATTGTGCGCAAATATCTCCATCAAGTAGCACCAGCAGCGTCCGTTTCGTATGCGATCGCCTATCGTATCAGTAATTATGTTTTTCTGGAACTGGGCGGCGGCGTGTCTAGTCAACCCTCATAATGCAAATGCTTGTTTGTGTATATAGCTTAACCCCTAAAAATACACACTTAGCTATTTCAAAGGCCTTTAGACTCTCCGCTCTTTAATTATTGCTAATGTGGTTCAAGTAGCTGCGTAATCCGACTTAGTGTCAAAAGATATTTTAATCCGTCAACTATTCGTCACTTTACGACAGCCTTATTCAAATTTAAGTTTTAATAACGGTAATGGTGTTTTAATTTGAATATAAATAAAATAAAACAAATAAAAATATAGTTTGGTTTAGCAAAACGATGTCGAGATTAGCATAATTGCCGTGAAGGATGTCGCGGAGGATAATGTACTATATGGTTAATGCGGTTCTTGGTGATACGCTAGCTGAAACAGGAATGGCGTGGGTAGATCAAATGGGACTTGTTAATTTAGTATCTAGTGTTAGACGAGTATCAGGAGATATCGTGAACTAATAAGCTTTTTACGTACGCTAAGTGAGGATTCAATACGAGGACGAAGGATGCACGGGGCAAAAGCTCAAAACCGACGGAATGTGACTGAATAATAAACTAGATAGAAATAAATAACAATTGATCTCACAAATGTGTGCAATATGTTATAATGTTATAATGGTGCAATGGCATAGGTACGCAGTACTATATTGTGATAAACGATAAATGAAGACTTAATTTCATCTAAAGTTTAGTCACTCGAGAAAGATCTTCCTCACAAATTTGAAATAAACATTTATAAACTTGAAGATTTACAAACTGCGGAAATATGCATTTATTTTAATTATATTCATTATGTAGATGAAGATTCACTTCATTCATAAAATGAAGATAATAGTGGTAATCGACGTATAGGATAAAAACGGACTGACATGCTAACTTTAACACGCGCACATTCGTATTTTCGTTTAGCTTCGAAGTATTATAAGTAAGCTACTTACAATACAATAACTCAATTTAATTAATTAATGCTAATGTGGCTACTGAATACAAGTATATTTCGAATTATAGCTTATTCAAAATGATCATTTGTTTAACTAATTAGATTATATTTTAAAACTTGATTTTTTGTGCAAATAGACAAATGCATAAAATGAAAATTTACAATACCCCTGATAAAGTTTTCCGAAAATCAAAATTAATATTTTTAGATCATGTAAAATTTAACACATCTTTTTTTGTTTCAGGTACAAAAATGAGACGAGACAATTCTGTTAGAGCAAGTTTTACCGAGAACGATGCACAAAGTTTTGAATCGTAAAGAAAAAATGACGATGAGGAAGAAAATGTATAAAATTAGACTAGAGTTGACTTGACACAAATCATTTTTGGTGTTAGAACTTGGTTGTGAATTATAAGTTTAAAGTGATGAATTCTGACAATTTGATAGTGGTGTAGAGGGACTAGATGATGTCATTATAGAGTCTGAATAATGCCTGATCGGGAGTCGGTGGGGGGTCCTGGGACTGCAGGTAGTGGGTTCTTGCCTCTACAGTTCCCGTCGGCGTTCGCTGCGTTCCATGCTACGACTCCTTCTGGTGCTCAAGCATCAGCTATGCACCACGCCACGCATTACCATCACCACGCCCAGTAAGTAGTTTTTTTTAAATTTCGTTTTTAAATCCTATGCCGTTGGTTGTGTAAATTAAATATTAGCATTGTACTATTCAGAAACCTCACCTAACCGTTGATAATGATGATGTTTACTCGCTTGTGTACCAAATTTTACTACAGGTTATCCCAATTGGAAGTTTTATAAATATACAATTCAATGCTAGTTTGTTTGACGTCTGTTTTATATTTCTGGCAACAAAATGATGTCATTTATAATTACTTGTTTGCTTTTAATTTATTCAAATATTTATCTTTTGTAAAGCTTATATGTATTTTTAATAGAGTTTCAAATCACCAAATATCATCATTTTCTTATTTGCTTATGTCTGTGTAATTATAATTTTTAACAGCCATCGTAAAAACTCTACAATATCGCTTTTCGTTATAGTGCCTTCGTTATCATAACTTTATGAAAAAGATAATCGTCTTAATGTCATATGAATCCATCTACATATGTAATTTTATGATTTTCTTGCAGCACAAGTGTATTTTAGTGTCGTTTCGAGTTCCGTTCGTTCCGAAACATCAGCCTGGTTATTGGACTAGTCTATAAAACGGAGTGGGTCATTAACTTACACGAACACGCCACAGGAGCTTTTTATTGCATAATTGCACATGCTGCTAACCTTTTTTTTGTGAGCCAACAATTTTTCAATACATTTCTACTTTGTTCAACATGCTTTCGATTAAAACTGTTTTTGCTCCCAGCATTAAAACTCACATTTACGTCTTCCACACCTTTATGAATATGTCATTCCATTAGTGCTTTGTAATTTTATGATTTTACTTTACTTCCACGGCTGCGTTCCTTGTTCATAATTATTATAGGGAAATTTATATCGAGAGCAGGTAGACATTTTTAGATTAGATTAGAGTCGGCGTATTAACCGTGGTTTACGGCCGACGGCCCATAAAACCCTGTCCAGGTGAGACAAGGTGTTACTTAATGATAATTTATTGCACAACAATGGACACGTAAGCCGGCCGATTTGATGACAACATTAATCTTGTGTAACTACCCTCTATAAAATCTCGCGGAGAGGCAAAGGAATCGATCGGCACCTGAATAAATGGCCTGGCAAATGATGAGCAGGAAGTCATCAAAGAAATTGAGACGTTTACAATGTTAGGACGTTAATACAAGCAGGACGGTGCGTTTCAACAAATGAGTTGCTTGCGTTCAAAGGGTATGTGAAATACGGACGAACGAGACCTGCGCGGTCGAGTGGAATGATTAATGTTCAGAGTCCGGTGCCTTGAGGCACGGCGCAAGCGCACCGACTCTTCAACTCTCTCGCACGGGTATTCTTCGAAATTAAAACTCCAATTCGATATATAATTTGAATAAACTCACTGATGTATGTGACATTGTGATTGTCCTCTGTCACACTTGTAATGTTTAAAACTTTATTGTAGAGAGTTCGCATATCAGTTACTCTTTGTTCCAAAACTGAATATCGTTGGGATCGTTGGGATATTTAAATTGTTTAAATCAAGCTGGGAGATGGATGTTCCATAAGGTTGCTCAATTTATTTAACGGCCGTTACCTGTGCAATAAACTTGTTATTCCTACGTCTTATTTATAGTGATTGCGTAACTCGTTACGTTGAATATAAAATCAAGAATTAAATTGGTGGTATAAAGACGTTAGCGTTGTGAGATGTCCGGTAATCCTTTATCCACGGTGACTGGTGAGGGTTTTCGTCGCCGGATGCCGTGAGCCTGGTGTGCCCATTAACGACAGTTTCTCGGTGCCTCATTTAACCCGCTGCTGCGATAATTGCCACCACGTGTTTATTTCCATGCTGTCTAATTATAGCACGCACAATGGGTTGGACACGATCGGTTATTTTGGCTTCGTTCGCTCCGTCAAAGTCAATTTTGTCCAGCCACAAAGGAGGTGTTGCCAGTCGGCTGTCGTTTGATTCATTAACTGGAACCCTTTGAGCTGATTGATCGGCATCGCGTGCCACTTCGCCTATTAATTTTATTCTGCCTCAACCTTTTTAGTTTCAAAGACTTTCGCTTTGTACATTCGAGTATCCTGCGGATCATTTGCATTGCCGTCTGTGCTATTATATTTTGTTTCTTTTACACATTTAACATTTATCTTTCAGTCTTCATTCATTGAATTCTTCCTTTTGATTTCAATAGTAACTATTTCTGCGAGAATCTTCTGTATATTGAGCATGTTCCTAATGTGTAGCTGGAACTATATAAAGATGAATTCACAAGAAACCACTCAGGCTAACACATGTGGCCGTCCCCACAAAAGCTAAGTCATAATAACGCGCTATAATGCCATTCTCCGACCCGCATCCCACTTCTCATTGTGCCGCGTCCTGTCTTCACAAATCATCGAGACAAGAAAAAAGCCATTATCGATGTAAAGACAAAAGCATTATCGGGTCATGATTGGTCGATGTGTGTGGCTATCCATTGTTTGTTACACCATGAAACACGAAGTGTCCAAGGCAATTAGGTGCTATGTCTTTATCGTTAAATCTATGTTATTACAGAGGTGTACATTTCTTTTATCATGATATCTAATACTGTATTGAATCGTTTCTTCGGATCGTAATTTTGTGGTTTTATGTTAGTGGGTGGAGGTTTGTTTTGTTTATAACTATTGTAGCAGTATCACTTAGAATTGTATTTTTCATGTACTTACTGTTTTAATTATCTTAATCTGGCTTTAAGTAAGTTCATACATTTGTGTAATCGATAATTTAGTATAGGTATATTGGGGTTCGGCATAACCATAGTCCATAATATAATATATCACTTAAAATTTTATAAACACAACCATTACCTTTTTTGGCTCAAATAATAATAATAAATATTACATATATACAAATACATACATTTGTGTATTAGAAAACTTGTGCAAATTGTACGAAGTTGTCTTTCCCCGGTGGAAATCGAACCCACGACCTCTGGACGCTCGAGTCCAATGACCGAGTCACTAGGCCAAAGAGGTGGTACAACCAAAGTGAATGTTGTGCTACGTAAAAATGCAATGTGAAGACCATTGTTTAATCACTACTTCCCGAGTGATACTCGTATACACCTTCTTACAGCTACATTTTTAATTTCTGTCTGAACGCCCAGTGACGTTTACAGCAATGCGCATTGCTCGCCTGTCAAATTATTATTCTTGGAAACGCAAAAACTGTCCGAACAGAAGTTTAGCACGTTTCTGTGCGAGTGATTTATTAGTTTGACTTCACGTGAAGTGTTTCGCAACAAAAATGGACAGAAATCAAATAAAATATATATAAACGTCGAAAACTAATTATTGGGTTTTGAAAAATGCCGGGGAATGACAAGGAGATTTACGGCGAATGAGTGTTAAACTAACAATCGCGTAATGGATTATGTATCGAAAATGGAGTTCAGAGTTAAATGAATAAGATATGTAGGAGGAAGAAAATGTTATGATTTAATAATAGCTTTCGTAGAACTTATGTTCGCTGGAGCAGATAAGTTTTAGAGTGAAGACTACGTACCTATCAGTAGACGCAGCGTGGGTCGTCCGTCCCCCTGTCAGGTAGATTGAAACTGTGGTGACGCGCATTGTGGAATGCCTTTTTTTTTGGACGGAGTGGAAATGCATTAGGCATCCCCTTGGTTAAAAGGGGACCAGGGGGTATGTGGGAGTTGGTGGGAGTATAGTTTTAGTGGGTATGCTTCCCTGCAACGCGCGGGGAACTAAGCATACCCACTAAAACTACTCCGGCGTTTCACCCGCTCTGCCGTTATGGGGGCACAGAAATTTCAACCCACTGTACCCCCCGGTTGTGGAACGCCTATGTTAACCAACAGAGTACCTCGACAACCTTGTAATAATGTTTTTGTTTTATATATTTGACCCCCGCAATTGCAAACCCCCCGACCACTCGACTAACAAAGGCGGTCGAATTTCAATATAGCTATGAAAAAAAAATTGCTTCATAAAAAGAAGTCCTTCCGAGTAAAATCACCACAATTTACAAACGACCGACTACCAGCCCCAATTCCACCCACATCATCTATCAGGCGCTTTGAAAAAAGGAATCCGATCGGTCAATCGTCCCATAAACGAGTTCCGGCCATAAATTGGTCATTCCCGGCATCCTGTTTGACACAGCCGCTATTGTCATTACCGGGTGTAGGGTAAAAATAGGTTGGAATACAATCAGGGGAATGAGAAATACATTCAAGGTAAATGGCCATTTGCAGAATATGAGAATTACTGTCGCCATTTTCGTACATTCGAGTCATTTTGATTTAGAAACGGGCAAGAAAAGATTTGTGTGACATCTGTGCTGTTCAGAGATATCAATGAAATAGGTCCAGACTTTACTGCCGCTGCTTCGCCTGAGTTACCGACAATGAAGACAGTGCAGAATAACATGTATGACTTTGAAAAAAGCAAGCGGGACCACCAGCTAGCATCCGGTATAACTACCGGAATGAGGTACTTACGTGCAACCTCTACTTGGCATATTTCAGGTAAAAACTGGCTACTTGAGCCCCAAAAGAGGTCATGTGATGAGCTGCCATGCCCAGACCGAAATAGGTCAGGACAACATCAATATCACGGAAGGAAACGATATTTTTCAGAATTGTTTTGCTAAAATCGTAATACTTGTACTACGAAATTTTCGGTAAACCTTGATGAAAAACTTATTTGTATTTGTTTAATTTAGAAACCACCAGGTAACGAATACCGAATTGTAGTATATTTAGTGCAAAAATGACTAGTTTAATTAAACTATATGGCTCCCTCGTTCCATCATGTTATTCAAAAAATGCAAGGAAGAGAGAGATTATTTAAACCAAGTTAAAAAAATCTTTAAAATAATCTAGTTTTATTTATTGGCGGTTTTTTTTATCGGATTGATGTAAAAAACCTTTCAATACCTTTTTAACACGCTTCTATTTACCTTTATCCCCTTCTAATTGTCTTGTGGCTGGATTAAAGGGAGCCTTGCTTGTTGTTTTACTTTCCACACTTTTCCGGTTTTCTATTACCTTAAACAGATGTAATAGGAAAGAAGTTATTTTTAGCTTTTAATGTTTTATTCTTAAAATAATTTTTGTGTGTGATTTTCGTACTTACGTGTACTTACCTAATCGTAATGGTCTTTAGCTGTTATACACCATTTAGATAGCGTTAAATACATATTATAGCGAACCATTCTGGGTTATTTGGTCTTTCGCCTGAGTCCTGTGTTTTCGTTATATTTTTACTTTTACTCCACAATTATTGGTCTGTAACGTGTTATTACATAATAAACTGAATAACTGTATTTAGGTTAATTACCTTGTAACTCATCACTCGCTAAACCTCCCACTTTGTTACGCTAAAAATAACACTCCGTAATAACTATTTACACTCATTGTACGCAAATTTTCTTAGTCATGTCTGTGATGTGACATGTGAGTTGAATATTCATTGCATTTTGAGCCTAGTGGTTTACACATTACTCTCATTGTGATAATACTACTTAATTTTGCAGCGGTTTAGCATAAATCCAGGTGACATGCAGCAGTATTGAGTCCCATATACCATGATTCACCAACCCGCCTGCTCAGCGCGTTTATAGGCATAAACCTCCCACTATTTTGGAAGAGGCTTGCTAATTCAGCTGCTGGAAGCGTAGGGTAGAGGACCGGGAGTGGTGAAGGTAACTGGATTAGGCCTATCTATGTTCAGCAGTTCTGTAGTGGCGTTCATTGAGGAAGGTCATTATGTCCAGCAGTGGACGTCTCATATTTCTGATATGATGATGACGAATATAAGTATAATACACTAGCGGAAAGAGAATGATTAACAGGTCGGCCGGTATCTTAAATTGATCGTATTATACATACAATACGACGAAAGACACGAATGGTGCACGATGAATGAAGTTCCATATTAAAATAATTTCTCATCCAGTCATTGCAAGCCGCTCTATATGTAGGGCCCTATCGTACTAATATTATAAATGCGTAAGTTTGGATGTTTGGATATTTTTATGTTTGGATGTTTGTTACTCAATCACGCTTCAACCTCTAGACGGATCGTGATGAAACTTGGCACACATATAGGTTAGGTCCTGGAATAGGACATAGGATAGTTTTTATCCCGAAAAAATACATCCCATTCCTACGGGAAATACATAATAATTTGTGATGTTAAGTTGTCCACGCAGACGAACTATGATCTATGGATCATCTCTCCGTCTAGCCAGGGGGCGTCCCACACTACGGCTGCCCAGTCGCCCAAAATTTCACGGTCACCTTAGAATTGTTAACAACGTACACGTCTTCAGGCTTGATTTTTCTTTATTGAAACCTCACACGTAAAAAGCCAAGTTAAAAAACATTTTTTCCGACGATAAACACAAACGAAGTCGCAGGCAATCGCTAATAAAATAGATTAAGTACTATACTTTTTCATAGACGGATAAAATTAATAAATTGTCTAGTTAATAGTCCTACACATAAGGTCACTGCTCATATGCCTGCGATAAGACCCATTTCCTCCATAACTCTACATTTTTAAGACCCTACTCCACCTGGGCTCTAGTTTTTTCCAACAGACCTCTATATATACAGCCTTTTTAGTTTTTTTTAAAGAACTGCAGGTCATGCAACATCGCGTGCGCGCGCGCACAGTAGCTACACAGTCGCCACGGAAGTGTGCGCGGTGCGGTATAGGGTTGCCAGAATCAAAGTCAAAGTCAAAATCATTTATTGCATATGAGTAAACTTGGTACATTTATACACGTAATTTTATTTTCGACTACCGCTTCCTAGGTGTTAGCGCTGTGAAGAAGAAATGGCGCAACAAACTTCACGCAACACATCTTTTAAAAATCAAGTTTGCATACAATTAATAAAGATTTTGCGAAGCTGAATTAATATTAGTACCAGGCATCTTTGTCATTCAAATAATCGTTTATTTGATTTAATCTATTTAATTTTTTAAATCGAGCTTTGGAAATCTGTTTCGAGTCATAGCATAGAAATTCAGATCAAGAGTAAACTAAGGATAGCCAGTCTCAAATTCCAGATTGTAACATTCACCATTTTAAATAAACTGGCCCATGATTTTACTATATAATTAAACAGTAATTTATTTCAATATAATTGGATTAAATCGACCTACCTATTTACAATATATTTCTGAACTTATGTTTGTAGTTTAAACCTTAAATGGTAACTATATTAATACGAATGGTCAAGGATTTCTTCTAACAGTATAATTTTAAATTAAGTTAATATTTTTTTTTAATGATGGCAACATCCTTTCTTGCCAAGTTTCAAAGCTGGTGAAGTAAACTAAAAATGGTTACTACACCAGCAAGATTATTTATTCTGTGATATTAGGTACAATATTTGTTATGTATAATACTATTTATAATTAAGTTATTTTAGCAATGGCTATGAAAATTAATCATACATTTGTGTTTGTTTGTATAATTTTTCTACACTGCTCTGCACTCATCTTTGTCATTAACTACAAACTCGTATCACTATAACTTGAACCTATTTTAATAAAACTTTGTACTTATAGATAGACCGTAGACTGGATCAACACGTAGGGTACAATTTGTCAGGAAAATAACTGTTACCGCGGAAATTTAGTAAAACAACGTCTAAGATACTGTAGTATGTAGTTAATACGAAATATCATTTATTTATAAACGATTGGTGTGTTTTAATAATAATTTGTTATTTTTTCGTATAGCATTTTATAATAAAAAGAAATAATGTCGTTAATAATCAAGGATCGTAATTAGTTAGTCATTTATGTACATGCGACGGAAATATGTCACGGTGGAATAATATGAACATTCCTTTTCATGGGATTTTATTAATTGACTAGCTGACCCGAGCCTATTTCGTTGGGCGGTAAACATTTTCCAACTACCACGAAAAAGTCACTTGCCTATGACACTCACAAATAACGTGGCTTTCTATTGGTAAAAGAATTTTCAAAATCGGTTCCGTAGATCCAGAGATTACCCGCTAAAAATCATCATCATATCAGCCCTGAGACGTCCACTGCTGGACTTAGGCCTTCCCCAATGAACGCCACCACAAAAAAAAACTGTTGCCGCTCATGGATGAGTTTTTCCTATAATAGCCATGCTGTTATAGACGTGTTGACCAACTCAGTTTTTTTAATAAATCTCCGAAAATACCCCGAATATCCATAATTCTTTGTAAGTATATAAACTACGCTACCTAATTCCGATTCCAGCTAATAATATCATTTTGCATACTGTCGCAACAAGTCCTTAAGCCGATGAATTGTTTTTTTTTAATTATTAATTTACCAACCTGAGCTTAAAACGGCTCCTTAACACGTAAACCATTAAACATTCATTTTGCATTCATACGTTTTTAGGGTACCGTACATCAAAACGATTTAGGTCTTACTCCACACTTTTTGCCTACTGAAGTAGCCTACACAGTAACAGGTATAGCGTGAAAATAGGTGTATATTTAGGTATGTGTGTTATTTTTAGTATTGATATTTAAATATTTCCCTTTACTATTTTCCATAATTTATAATGCCTTGTGGTGTTGATAATCCCGGCTTAGAATAGCCACATCTAGTCTTCTCGTAAGTGTCTCAAGGAGACTAAGGGATATCAGAGATGGGCAGCAGCGTTCTCCTGTATATATTAAGATCATTGCTGCGATCACCAGTCCGATTGCCAAGCGTGGTGATTGTGGCAAATCCCCCAATGAACAACCCACTAAAGGTGGCATTCTGTTTGGGAGGCTGGTGTTCAGCAGTGGACGTATTCCGGCTGATGATGAATGGCAATATTATATATATTTTACTATTAGAGACGAGTAAATAGTCCAATTTTAAATGTTTATAAATATTTCATAAATATTAATAACTTCATATATATTATATCAAATTAATAAATATTTTTACTAATTTGTCAGAATTAGATAATAAAAAATAGCCAATGATTTGTAGAAAACCACACAATGTCATTTCAATATACTGCAGAGCCTTCAGTGCTGACCGCAGGGACTTGCTCGACTTTTATTTGTTTTTGTTATTTTCATTAGGGTCCGGTTTTAATACGCCACGGTGGATGGCTCGAGACAATCGCGCGTAAATCCGACTTGCGATTTATAGTCGCGCGCCGGTTAAAGTCGTAATGGAATGGCCGTTTAAGTGTGTACCTACTGATGTACAGTCGGTACCTACGCTACGATAAATGACCAAGTTCAATGTAATGTTAACTCTATCGTCATTGCATAGGGCGGATCACATAATTCGGAATGCGACTGTACTCGCAGTGAAATGTTTGAATAGCTATGAGAACTACCACTGAAGATTCTTTGCTTATAATCCTGGGTTTTAAGGTCGAGGGTCCATCACACTTTGTTTTTCAGGTCGCCGGTCCATCACACCTGCTGTGCCTGGTTATAAGTCCATCACACTTAGTCTTTCGGATGATATGGTCAGGTCGTAGGTCCATCACTTCTGTTCTTTCAGGTCGCAGGTCTAACGGACTTTTCATTAAGTAGAATTAAAAATAAATCTTAGTTGTCATTCTACTAGTGTTTGTGTGGTCCCTTTTACAAAATATTACCAATCCTAGTCTTCCACTAAATCTTGTATTAGGCAAATAATGGATAAATCATACGACGGGGTGCAGCATTGTCTATGCATTAACTTAAAACGCATTTGTATAAAACTTGAAATATTAAATATTAAATTAATAAAGTGACGTCCGAAATCTCACAATTTAACTTCGTATTTACTGATTATTTTTAATTAAATTGTTTTTAAATGAGGCAGAATATATTTCTTCACATTGCTTCTTGTTACAAGCTCTTGGAAGGTGCTGATTCTGCGCAGTCAACGAACCTATACTTTATTTATTTCTTTTAATGTTAAATACTTAATTTATGAAGTCTGCTTAAAATCTTAATAAGAAATAATTTGAAATTAGCATAAAATCTCAGATACCAGACGACAGATGGACCGGCGACCTGAAGATGGCTGGAAGCGCTTATTTAGTTATTAGACTGTAATGACCGTACGCTTACACCTGGCTTGGTTGTAGGACTCAAGCACCAGAGGTCGTGGCTTCGATTCCCGCTAGGGACAGTTGACATGCGTTTATCTTACTATTTTTTTTTAATTTGGTGTAACCTTCTGTTTAGTTTTTTTCTTTTTAAATATAGGAAAGTATTTTCGATGTAAGTAAAAGCATGGAAGTTAACCCTGTAACCCGACACACTATCAAAGGCGTTCGTTCGGAAACACCGCACCTGTACGCTTGTTTGTACAGACAACAGCGTTTATAAGTGTGATGCTGTCCGTGTCATGAGCTGTAGCGATAGCGGGAGTACGGGCCTTGTTGACAAGCAATTGGAAAAGCTGTCACTATCATCAGCCGAAATACGTACTGCTAACATACGCAATAGATTGCCACATTTGGTGGGTTTTTGGGGGTGTTCTATAATTTGATTGCAGTAGTGATCTTAATACATACAGGAGAACGCTGCTACCCGTGCAATCCCTTAGTCACCTTGACGACAACCACGGGAAGATTGAGGGTGGCCTTATTCTAAGCCGGGAACCACACGGCTCTTAAAAGAAAAGCTGTCAATAATATTTAACTACTTATTTATTGCATGCACAATATATAAAAGAAAGTATTACAGAAATAACTAGCAGAAAGAATGATAGTTATCTGTGTCTGTGTATCTGAGAAATGTATGGGATTTTTTTATTACTTTCTCATAAATTTTAAACATTCTCAATCTGATTTCCTTTTTCCAGATCTTTGTTTCAATAAGTTAATTCGGATGCATTTCTTTTTATCAATGTAATATGCTAAACATAAATCCTAATTTAATGTTTAGTTTTCCGCCTACATAGCAACAGGTTGAAATTAAAATTGTATGTATGTGCAGTTCATAAGTAACGCTCGTGAACCTGACTAAATGCTTTGATCCTAACTCTTACTCAATTAAAATCGCTTAATGTTGTCAACTGTGCCATACATTTTTAAAGTTGTTAAATATAGTCGCGCGAAGGGTTAAATTTGTACACTATAATGTGGACGAAACGGTAGTGATGGAGGGTTAATGGGTTAGAAACAAATCCTTTTATTGAGGTGATTTCCTTTTTAAAACAAAAATAACGAATCTATTTCCATTCTCAGAGTACTATACAGTAAGGACTAAATAAGTTACTTATGGAGGTGGTATTCGTATTTATCTGTTTCGGAACGTTAACCTCTTGTTTTATTCTAAAGTCATACATTTCATCACACGAGTAAACCAACGTCGACAATCTTATAAAAATTTAACAAAATAATATTATATCTATATTAACAAAAACAACTTTTGCAACTGTGTTGTAAAATACATAAAATGTTATGAAAAATGTCGTAAACGCAACAAAAGTAAAAATGCAATCACATTGGTAGCACTTATTCGAAACATTCACCGTCTTACCACAAAAAACATAAACAACTCTTAAACAAGTGTTTAAGAGTTGTTTTGAAAAAGTGATACCACAAATGCCTGTTTAGCCGTTGTTTAAGATTAGACATGGTTTAAACCTTGTTTAAATTTAGACACTGCCAACCCCCTGTCTAACGCGCGTTTAGCCACCGCCATATTGAATTAATTGTCAAACTTTTCTTTCTTTGCTTGTGTAAAGTGCCATGGATTTCGTCGATTATGCTGATTTTAATGATTTGGAGGACATGGAATTTATGGATAACTATCGTGATCGAGTGTACCGAGTGCGAGTGAATCCATTAGAGCATTACAATGAATATAATTTCAGAAAACGGTACAGATTCAGCAAAGCTTTTGCCAAAAAAATTGTTGACCTTGTAAAGGAGGATATTCCACATGATTCTCGTGGTGGGTGCTTAGATCCCCAGATTCAAGTTGCCTGCGCCTTGCGAAATTGGGCCCGTCATCAGGTAAGCGCCCTTTTACAATTATTTTAACCTTCTGCCCCGTTACTATATAGGTGTTATTTGTACGGCTTATTTACTACTTTAATTTTTCAGATACAAGACGATACCGCCGATTTACATGGAATTTCACAGCAAGTTGTAAGCAAGACTTGTAAAAATGTTGCTATAGCTTTGGCGAAGAAAGCTCACATGTTCATAAATATGCCATCAACAGTTGACCAGCAATTAGATTCAATTAGAGAATTTAGAGCCATTTCAGACTTCCCTACTATAATTGGAGCTATAGACTGTACCCATATCAGGGTTAAGAAAGTAGGAGGTGAATTGAGTGAAGCCTATGTGAACAGAAAAGGCTACTATTCTTTGAATGTACAAGTAGTATGTGATCCACACTTGAAAATACGAGATGTTGTGGTTCGTTGGAGAGGAAGCGTACATGATTCCCGTATTTTTAATGAGAGTGCAATTAAAGAGCGCTTTGAAAGTGGAGAGTTCCATGGAAGGCTCTTAGGTGACAGTGGATATGGATGCACCCCATATCTTTTTACGCCACTGCTTAGACCCCAGGGCCCCAAGGAAGAAGCATATAATAGGGCACATATTCGTACTAGAAATACGATTGAAAGGTGCTTTGGTCTGTGGAAGCAGAGATTTAGATGCCTTTTAAGAGGCATGCATACACAGCTTGCCACAGCTAAAGCCACAGTTGTGGCATTAGCAGTGCTGCATAACATTGCAATTGACATGAACGAGTGCATGGAAATTGTTACCTTTGTACGCAGACGGATACCAAGAAGTCTGAACCCCCCAGATACGCTGAGAGGAAATGTCGTAAGACAGATGTTTATTGAAAACCATTTTTGATAAAATAAGATAACTTTTAATTATTTTTATTTAAATTTAAATATAACAGACAATTATAACAACTGTTTTTTTAAAATGTGTATTTCTAATGATTTCTTTTCCTTCTCTTGGAGCAAAATGTCTATTTCTAATTTATGGCGCAACTCCTGGTGTGCCAATTCTTGTTTCTGGTATTTTATTTTAAGGGCATACTCCTCCTCCATCAGCTTCAATGTTTTTTCCTTAAGTTGAATGTTACTTTCGAGAATTAGATTTTTATGACTTGCTCTGAAAAATGGAAAAACACATTATACATCTAACATAGATATAAGACCAATTATATAATTACATATATACTTACTCAGCTTTGTGCCTTTTTGTACTTTCGGTTTCCTTTAAGTTTTTGGTCTTCACATTTTCCTTCTTGGAAATGCAACTAAGTGCAGTTCGTTTTGTTACAATCTATAAAACAAAATATTTTCATTTAAATAAATAAAAATAAGTACATACATAATGCTCACACCTTGGTCCCAGAGGGGTAGGCAGTGATGAAGTATCACCAGAAAAATCTTTTAAATAAGTAAACAATTAAATAATAAAAAGTGTAATTATAAATTATACCTCACTATTTGGATCATTGGTGTTATCAATAATAGTGTCTTCAATTATTATTGAGTTATTGCCATCTGTTTCATCCTGCACATAAAGAAAAACTAATAAATCTTAAGACTAAAACTGCAATCCTCGACTTACGAGTATGTTATATTGCCAATGGTGAAACAATAAAATAAAGAATTATAATTACCTCTTCACTGTCTATTATGGCATTTATGACATCTTCTGCTGCTGATAAATTATGGAACTCTACTTTCAAGTCTTGTGTTGCATCTTGTGTACAACAAATACATATTTATACAATTACTTAAAGGGTGTTAATAAACTGAGCAACTAAACACATCAACTGGCCAATTACAATGAAACTGTCTTAAACTAACAGCAGCATTAAAATACTAAAATTCATTCATCGTCATCTAGTTTCGCCCATTTCAGCCTCACTTAATGCTCCCTACAAAACTTGGTCCTACTGCGGCTCATGTTACTGGTAATCATGAGGTAGGCGGTCTGCCTCTTGATAAAAAAAAGCAAACTCATAAAACTTACATTTTTTTCAAACATGCCATCACTATCGAATTCATTTTTTTCTTCTATGAAATCGGTCGGACACATTAGCATTATTGTCTGCACTTGTTCTGTAGGAGATGGTGGCCTCTGACCACCGCCAGTGGCACGAAGTGCCCTTTTGTGGTTAGAGATACTTTTCTTTGCTGCCATTTTAGCTCTCCTCCAAAACCCTTTTAATTGTGAGATATCTCTCTGTCTGCCAGTCAGTTCTCGATATCTGTAAAGTAATATTATTATAAAACACTTATGCAAGTAATTGACATAATTTGTAGTATATTTGCTTAAAGTAACTTACTTCTTTTGAACTTTCAGCCATTCTGCTTGCTTTCGTTTGTTTGAATTCGTGTCTGTTTTTTTATCTTCAATTATTAGAGCCGACTCTTTCATGATTTCCATGACAATATCCTAAAATCATAGATACATTAAATGAAGTAAAAGCGTGGTAGTTTTGCTTTGCAGTACCATGAGCATGGTATTATAAATTAAACAAACCTTTTCTTCCGTAGTCCAATTATCCCCGCGTTCTCTATTTCTTTTGTCCATTTCGCTTGATTACTTCTAAATTAAAACTTTTAACTGATAATATTCCCTTCTTCGAAAACTAAACTACACTTCCGTTGCGTCTTCACCGCTGTTTAAAACTGTCACTGTCATTGAAAATTACGTTCCGTTTAGGGTAAGCTGTTTGTGTTCAAAAAAATTACAACATGTCTACCGGCCTTAAAAACGGACTCATAATAAATAAATGATACTATTTTCAATTTTCTACATAGTATCTAAGCATTTACAAATAAAAGAACTACATTAATATAGAAATAAATAAACACCCATTTCATAAAAATCTGTCTGAAACGAAACGTTTCTCAGAGTTGCCATGTTGAAACTAAACTACGTTGTCTTAAGCAGTGTTTAAGTAAACGAATGCTAAACATGGTTTTGTGGTAAGAAAAATTAAACTCTTGTTTAAGCAGTGTTTATCCCTTAAACACTGTTTAACTAAACAAGTGTTCAAACATTGTTTTAAAATTTATTTGTGGTAAGACGGTCAATGTCTATATTCTTGTTTTGAAAGGTACAAGTTACTTTTACAGTAATATTTGCAAAATAAAATAATATTTTTGAGTATATTGATTGAGCTTACATTTCATAAGCGTTAGCGGGTAGACGACTGTCGGTTTGTGGAATAAATTCAGCTAGGTACTACATGTAATGTAAAATAATTCTATATAATTCTATAACTATTTTAACTTCAGCAATTCACTTGTAAAATAAGCAATATTTAGAATTGAATATTATAGGGCTTTCTACTAAGAAATGGGTTGACAAAATATAATTTTTTAAATTAAATTTTTTTAAATAAATAACAAAAGGATTTTTGAAACTGAAATCGCTTGCTGCTCATCGCGTATACTGCATCCAAGATAACGTAACCGGACACACTGTCTGTCATTTACAAATTGCCATTGATTTTGGTGAAACTATAATCGTAAATTTAAATTTTACAATTTCATTTCAATATTCAAGTATTTACTTCTCACTATATTATAAAAAGTCTGCAAGCTGTATTTTGTACTAAATAGAAGGGTTCCGTCGACATGATCCGATTAAGTTAATAAGACATAAAAACTCTTCATCGACAACAAGTTTTCAAACTCAGTCTACATGGAATAAAGGGTCCACTGCTTCGCCGACACTTCCGGTCATCCGCCCTCTCCATCAACTCGCTTATAACTACAATTTAAGGTCGCCGTTCCATTTGACAGCGGAGGCGTCACACGCTGCACGGTCTCCACTTCAAAAGTCATCTGTCCCACAGGCCGTCGGGTCTACGATAGATGTGGCCTGCCTACTGCCACACCAGCTTGCTTATCCTATGGGACTCTATAGTGCAGGGTCTGTCTAAAGAGTACAACCGTACCACCCTCTTACCTATTTCTAAGACAGCCGATGTAATTACTGGTACACGAGGAATTCTATTCCAGCATCTTATTTCTATTGGGTCTTTGGCTTCGGTTTCAGATCTGTAGGTTCATAATTATAACATAGGCTTGTTTTACCGTTTTCTATATAAATTCACACGAATTATCTCGATACGACGATTATCTCAATATGTTAGTCGGTTAAATATGGTCTGTTTTCTTATATACTTCTGAAAATTTCAATTCCTAAGCTGTATTATCGTAATCTTAATCAGTTAAGTGGTTCGTCATCATCGTTATCATATTAGCCCTTAGATTCATGTAGCTTTTTCCCAATAAACGCCACCACACTCGGTACTTCGCATCCAGCCGTTTCCTGTCACCTCCAGGTTGTCGGTCCATCAGGCGGCGGGGTGTTTCACCCTACGGGTTCCGATCCGCCATCTCGACTCCATTTATAATTTACTAATCAAATCAAATCAAAAATCAAAATATTTATATTCAAAATTGGAATACATTATTCTCTTTTTGACGTCAAATTCTGCCTAAAACTGCTCCACTTCCACCTATATAACCGAGGGGAAGAAGTGGCAACAAACCCAACGGCACAGGGCCCTACCTTTGATTTATCCTATTCATTACAATCATTAAGTGTACCTATGCTGAGCCATCAAGCACTCCATGGACTTTTATCATTTAAGTAGTCATCTAACTTATAGTAGGCTTTCTTGGCTTTCTTTCTTTTATAATTAATTATTATTACCATCTTCTTCTTTTTTTGGCTCGTTCTCTGGCATGTTATATACACGTGGAAAAATAAGATTTGCATTTTGAGGGAACCCTAAAACACTTTTGTATAAAACCGCGTGGGTTTTAAAACGCGATCGTTAGCAAGTGTCCACGTCTCGTACGTACTTGTATGGAATTTTATCGATTTGCCCCGATTTTAAACATCCTTATTAAAGGTAGCAGTCAAATATATTATTAAAATTGTATTGAATATGAAACTATTACGGTTATAACAAGACATTCAGAAAGTAGCTTAATTTTGTATACGTTTGGACTCTATTTGCTAAGAAAGTTATGTACACTACCTACACCTCATACCATGAAGCAAAATAATTTTTCGTAGCTCATAGTTTCACCTCAAATTTTTTACCTTCATGATCATGACTGACACTAATTGGTTATTAAATTAGATAACAGATGCACGTTTTAAAATCATTTGTTATCTAATTTAATAACCAATTAGTGTAAATCCTGAAGGAAAAATCTTTGAGGTGAAACTATGAGCTACGAAAAATTATTTTGCTTCATGGTATGGGGTGTAGTACCTAGTATGTCATCATCATCGGAAATACGTCCACTGCTGAACATAAGCCACCGCAACAGAATGTCACTTTTGGTGCTCCCAGCAATTAAGAGTCCTATTGTCGGTTATTTTATTTTATTATTCCTGTTGGTCCTAGTCTCACCAGTGGGTAATTAAAAAGGGGGGCAAAAGCAACTGATGGATGATTACTGAAATAATGAAATTTAAGATTCTTCCACTAAACAAAGAACTGATTTGGTTATTAGACGTGTTTTGTCTTGTAAATGTGTGTTAAGATTTTACCCTAAGTAAAAACATCCTAATCTCATATAGTATATGACTGTGTGTAACAAAAAATAACTCTAATGTCTCACGCTCCAAGCTATGAGACAAAGATTATAGCCAACCCTTCATTTGTTATGACTAAAGGTCAAATCCCTCAAGGGCTGTCCGCCGGCCATTAACCCAGCATCTCTATAAAAATGCGTCTGCGCACCAACCGGCCCATTTTTACGACTTATTTCCAGTTTTATAACACCCTCTGTATATAAAAGTATTTTTTACTGACACTATACATATGTTTGTAAATAATGACTGAAGTAATTCACGATGGCGACTGGGAAAATTAGTACGCTCTGTCTGCTTCTCAGCTCTATAGTACATTTTATAAATTTCTGAGTGTTACTGGAGCTTTAATTGTGGCGGTGTAATTAAACTGTGTGGCTTAAAATAGGGCCAACCCTCAATCTTCCCGTAGGTGTCGTCAAGGCGACTAAGGGATTGCACCAGGGACGGTCAGCAGTGTTCTCCTGTGTATATTAATGTCATTACTGCGATCACCAAGCAGCAACGCCTACGACTTCAGGCCTAGTCTACCCTGCTCTAAAAGAAGGCCGCTGAGAGTTTTGGCAACTTTTGGTTATTGCCAAAAACAGGGGTCAAACACAGTCAGTTTGACGATCCTGACACACCTCACTAGCCTCACTCAATTCATCAACCTTTTCATACAACTCCTTTTATTCATCTCACTGCGGACCCAGGCTGGCCTTTTTGAAGACGTTACCAGCTTGATCCTTAAACGTCTTCTTAGGACGATCTCTAGCTGTAGTATATTCGCGCTGTACATTTCATTCACTCATACGCTCTAAATGCCCAAACAAGCAACATATCCTTTTCTACCTTCGTTACTACATTTTCTTTCAAACCACACTTCTCGCGTGTCACTGTATTCCTCACTCTGGTCACATAACTTTACTGCGATATTTTTATTTTAAAAGTATTTCTACATTAAATTTGATCTGCCACTCTGTAAGTGTCGTCGACACATCATACTCCAATTACTAACACTTGAGCACAATCAAGTTGAAACTGAAGTGGAAATATCGCGAAAGCAAAGTTCAGAGCGGTCTTCAATAACTTATAATCATCACTTTTAGGGCTGTCAGGGTATTGTTTATATTTGTCTACGTTGAACCTTAGAAACTCAGTTTTTCTAAATTGTCTTGTAAAAGAATTTTTATTCTGTTCATCGCCGGATATTCTACTTATTAAATTTTTAGCTTAATCGGCCCTGTAGTTTTCGAGTTATCCGGCGGACAGACAGAAGACGGGCATAAAATTTTTCAAGAAAGGTTTCTGTTATGACGGAACCCAAAAAAGTGGACTATCAATACCTGCTTATATGATATATGAAAATTGTAATATATTCCTCTATGCAAAATTACAATTTACTATAAGGGCTAACACGCACTGCGAATTTATTCGCCGCGATTTTTTCCGCAGAATTCTGTAACATATGGAAGTTGTATGAAGCTGCACGCATTGCGGAAAAATTCCGCAGCCAAATCTGTATTTTGCTGCCATCGAAGTAGTACATAGAGATCGATAAAAAAATGACGTGTATAAATGTACCAAGTGTACTCTGTACTCTATGCAATAAATGATTTTGACTTTGACTTTGACTTTGATCATTGTGTGCTGCAGATTTCACCACGCTGCGCCGCGGATGCGAAAAAAAAAAATGGGCGCGGAAAAAATTGCGACGAATAAATTCCCCTAAACCTAGGGTTATTACATAGCTGAACTCTAAGACGTGTAATCCTTTCTATACCTATGATCCACAATAAAGGTATATTTCATTTCATCTTATTAATGGTACAAACGATACATATTAGTGTCATTTGCACTATTAACGCTGTTGGTCAATGGTGGAGATGGTACCGTTGGGTTTTGAGCTGTGCATTGATAGATTAGCCAGTGGGTCATGCACGATATTATTTAATATACATACTGCATGTAACATGAGCTCTGATAAAGTAACATCCCGCTAACCATAACACACGTAAAGCAATGGGTACAAATTCTCAGCCATAAAATGCTGATCTCCGCAAATGCAGTCTAACACTTCAGAGTCCGCTAGGTCCTGCACAAATCGCACCATCAACAACCCTGCTGCACTATGACGTCACTCGTAGAAAGTGCGAGCTACTTTAAATCTAAATTTACTGTTCGCACAGTAGTGCGTTGTGTTGTGAAGACCAGAGGTCAATACACGAGCGTTGACAGGACAAGGGCAATGAGCGACTAGCTCTGGGCAGTTGATCGATCGATCCGGAGATTTACAACTACTTATGTTGATCCATCCATATTTTATACTTGGTACTGTTGGAGCTGCTGAGGTACTGAATTCTTTGTATTTTCGGAAACATTGAGTAGAATCCCTTTAAAGATAAGAAAGATTCGCAACGCCAGCATTTTCGTTTTGTTAATATAATAATACGTAGAGTTTGAGCTACGATTAACTGAATATCGTGTACCTACACATTATCTAGGATCTCTTTGTAAGTGCTTTTAATCCAATCTTCTTTAAGATTTAGTAATATATACTTGAGCTATCAAGGCGTGGAATTCCTTGCCTGCTTGTGAGCTTCAGACCCATTTAACTTTGATCTCTATTTGCAAATAATCTTCTAATGGCTATGTGGATTATCCGTCTTTATTAGTACTTCAATTGCTAAGGTATGAAATTCCTTGGCTGCATAAGTGGACGTATTTAAAATTGATCTTTTTAAAGGAAGCGTGACTTTATAAACATTTATGTTCTGTGTTTTTTCAATTTTATGGTTTTTTCGCTAATAACTTGAATCGTGACATGTCCTTATTTTTTTCCTAAGTAGGTATGTCAATTTATCAGGCATTATTATTATTGAACAATGTACTTATATTGCTAAGTCAATGTTATCTGAGTTGCTCGTAGGTCAGACCGAGATAGCCTTCAGCAGTAATATTGATTACTAAATGTTCAATTAAATACAGTGTCTTCTGTGCAAGTACTTTTTATGGCACTTTTATTATATAGGTTTCTTCTAAATACAGTTCCATTCAATTACAAATTACAATTTTATGCTAAATGGCGTAAGGCATATTGTTGGAGTACTCTTTGAGAAGAGAGCGTTGTTCTTGTTACAAAAATGCAATGTTCAAGTAACTGCTTGCCTCTTTTGATTAGAAATACACTACTGCTTTCTTCAGTCGCCCACGACAGCTCATTCTCATTTACGACAACCTTTTGGGACATTTAGAACTCTAGGCTATGTCGACATTGGGCTCGATTCTGAAGGCACAATGTTAAAATTTGACAGCACTAAAACTGTTGCTAACCTTGTCACACAGTATTATGAAGACAAAGACGAAACCAACTGTTAAATGTGTACCTTCAGAATGGGGCCCATTGTTTTGTTTATATTTATTTTTTACATGGCTGGCGTTAACGTTTTGGAAAAATATGGCAAAGAGCGCAACATAAAAAATTTGGCAAACCACTCAAAACATAATTATGAACAACAATATGCAAATATCAATGGATAAGGATTATCAGCTGCTGTAAAGTGGCAACTGTCAACATAAAATTAGAATAATAATTATAAGTGTGTCAGTTTATAAGCTGCTGTAAAGGACTGCTGTAAATGTCAGTTTCCTATGTCAAATAATCAATTCAATTACTCTTTATTGCATGTAAAAAAATTAATAAAATACATACAATAATAAAGTAACTTACATATGTACATTTAGGCGGTCTTATCGCTAAAAGCGATTTCTTCCAGACAACCTTTGGGTAGAGGATAAAAATAACAGAAAAATAATCAATAATGGTCAAATAATCATTAGATAAACATTATCAGTTTGTTAACTATTATGTTTCATTAGAATCAAATAGTTAAGGGGATTTCTGGAATTTTTTGGAATTTTTGTCCAGATATCCCCAGTGTTTCCTTTGAGCATCGGCAGGGGATTTCAGGACAAATTTTCCAAAAAAATTCCAGAAATTCAAAAAATGTCAGGATTTTTCGCAGGGGATTATTGGAATAAGCCAGTTTAATTATCCAAATTTTTTTATTGTCGATTTTGATATATATCTGTGATAGTAATCCCTGCCACAGGTGCGAAGAGCCTGTATATTATGCGGGAACTTAAAAGCATTAACTACTTCTCGCCCAGTTCGTTTCAAATTGTACCTTGTAAAATCTTCTTAAAGTTACTTTCACTTTAAAGAGCATGTGAAGTTTTAATCGCTGACTAGCAATAGTTGTGCCCTATTTTTGTGGAAGCCGTTCTGTAACAGCCTAAAAGGACTTTGTATCTAGGATCGTTAAGTCCATTATTAAACAAAAGGTTTAGAGATTAGATGAGAAAGAAGATGCGACAGTCAACAGATGGTTATGAAATGTCAACATCTTGCTTTAAGTCTATAAAATCTCAACAAAGTCTAGTTCTAGGTAGCCAATAGGTTTATGGGAAACACTTCCGGGCCTAACCTGTCACGTCCGCACCACAAATAACATCACAATTCACGTGGCCGTAGTCCGATGACCTGTACACCTTAAGGATATTGTGGCACTGCGCCGCCATGGTATCGCAACCGTGAGATACCAGAAAAATGTGCAGTCTTTGCGCATAGAAAGTTGAAAGTGGGATTTTATAAAACAATTGATTACGTTATTTTAAGTTATAAGTATGACAGAAGCTTGTAGTTTATTAGCGCTTTGCTGAGAATCCAAAATTCATATCCACTATTAATCATGATCTAGCTGTTGGACATTGAAACAAACCTGAGCACGACCAAATAAGTAGTAGTAATTGTTGAACAGAGTATGGAAAATGTCATTATTTCTAATAGATAACTTCTACTTTACTAAAAACCCCACCTTGCTATCTACCCCCACGGCCTTTGACATAAAATTTAGTCCTCGTTCTGTATATCTTTGGTACCAAGATTTTATTTATGGTATCCCAAATGGTCACGCAACCATGGTAGCTACGTGAGCGACGGCGAGACGGAAGTGACCGCGCTATGCAGTACACCGGCAGGCGAGACTGGCGTAATAAAATAATGCCAGATGATTTATTTGTAAACAGTGCCGCTCGTTGCCCGTCAGCGCGCAGGCGCAATATTGTGCGTGCGCCTGCAGTACACATGCACGGCGTTTTGTATTGTCAACATCTAGCTGATTTAAACCTTCCCTTAAATAATGCCAATAAAAGTAACGCTAAGCAGGGGTTGCGTGTAGCAAAAAAATATTTCTCACCAATGGCGCTGCTGCCACGCGTGTTTCATTCGCGCTCTTGGTAGAAGAAAGTCGAATCTTTCATCTCACTAATACTTATTATAAACTAGCTGTCGCCCGCAACTTCGTCCGCGTGGACAACTTAATATCACAAATGATTATGTATTTCCCGTAGGAGTGAGATGTTTTTTCAGGATAAAAACTATCCTCTGTCCTATTCCAGGACCTAAGCTATATGTGAGCCAAGTTTCATACCGATCCATCCAGTGGTTGAAGCGTAATTTTATAACAAACATCCAAATATCCAAACATCCAATCATCTGAACTTTCGCATTGATAATATTAGTGGGATGCGAAAGTTTGAATGTTTGTTGCAATCGCCTAGTTTGGGACTAGATATTTAGTGTGAATGTCTGAAAATATTTATTTATTTTATTTATATACCATTCAGACCAGGTCCAACTTACATAAATTGTACAAACTTGTCTGTCCCTTTTGGGAATAGAACTCATGAACTCGGCGTTCGATTCTAACGAATAAGCAACTAGGCCAACGGGGAGTTGTTTGATATTTATCCATTATTCGGTATCCTTAACGTAGATAGTAGGTTTTTTTTATTTGGTTATATTTAAAGGAAGAGTGAAAAGGCATCTTCTCGGTAAGCTCGCTCCATCTTAGGCCTCATCATCACTTACCATCAGGTGAGATTGAGGTCAAGCGCAAACCCATTAATAATAATAATAAAAATACTAGTGAAGTCATTGAACAATTTTAGTGATAAAAAGTTTACTACACTTTATATAGAGGTGTTTTTTTTAAATATCGGAAGCGTTACCGGAAGTCAAATCTTTTGAAATTCCTCAGCGTCAAATTACCCAGCGTCTGTACCCGACAATTGTTTACAATTCCCGACCTTGTTTATTTTCGCTGCATATGGATTAAAAAGCTTCCAAACTCCATTCTGGGCGTTTACGGCGTTGATTTATTTACACATTGCACCGTTGCATTACTTTATGGGTAAACAATTAATATTTATTACTTTGAAAAAAAAAAGGATCCGTTAGAGCAATCTTTTATAAAAAAAAATATTGTTGATGGGTTTGCGCTTGACCTCAATCTCACCTGATGGTAAATGATGATGAGGCCTAAGGTGAAGTGCGCTTACCCAGAAGATGCCTATTCACTCTTCCTTTAAAAAGATCCAAATTGTACTTGTCCGGAAATACCCAAGCTAATAACTTATCCTAATTATTTATTTATCTTATGATATTTATTAACGCT
Organism: Esperia sulphurella; assembly: GCA_947086405.1. Lineage (NCBI taxonomy): Eukaryota > Metazoa > Arthropoda > Insecta > Lepidoptera > Oecophoridae > Esperia > Esperia sulphurella. Next base: position 4,458,895 of record OX352281.1, on the reverse strand, counting down.
TTACGACGGTTGTCAGGAGTGCGCAAAGTGGCGATATGTCGTATCGCCTACCTCTCTGGGAGCAAAGCGTGAGCGACGATCTGCGTAAGGCGGTGGACAGTGACTGGATGAGAACTGAGAAGAGCCGAGGATCGGGTCCAGTGGCGCGCCTTAGACGCCTACGTCCAGCATTGGACTCTTACAGGCTGATGACGAGGATATTATTTCCTACTGTTGCCAAGTAAATAACACCCAGGCTTGTAAATAACCAATATCTACGCTGTGAAATAGATATATAATAAATCAAGTGTAAACAATCCGACATTAAGATAATTTAGACCGTGTCGTTAGAGAGCTATAAAACTATATTTTTATTAGCTTTCAACTAACCAGCCTGTTTTATAGGTGGCCTTTGTAGACTTCCACAAAAATATTTAACAAGCAAGATATTAAATGGGATTGTGAAACTAGGGTTCCTCACACTATATATATTGTATGTAAGCGTGTCAGGATATTAGCGCTTTGATCTCTCTGTCTACCTCGAAACTGATGTAGCATGAACATGAATCATCTACCTACCTATTATTATTGATTTGTCCATCTTTAGCGTTTGTTTTCATATGACAAGTGATTTGGACTGGAATGGCTTTGGCCCATAATGACTACTTTCCAGAATGACCATTCTCAAAATGACCATTTTCCCACATTGACCATTTCCCAAAATAGACACTTTTCTAAATGTCAGTGCATCATGCCTGTCATGTTCTACGATGCAAATCGTCTACCACCGCGTTCGTTTGAACCACCACTAATGGGACCTTCTGTATATTACCTACTAGCTATTGCCCGCGACTTCGTCTGCATGGATAAATTAACATCACATATAATTATAACTAAATTATAATACCACATGATAATGTTTTGTATCTTTCTTTTTAACCCCCGACGTAAAAAGAGGGGTGTTATAAGTTTGACCGCTATGTGTGTGTGTCTGTCCGTGTATTTATCTGTGGCCGTAGCTCTTAAACGGGTGAACCGATATGGATGCGGTTTAAAAAAATTTGAAAGCAGGTCTTCTAGCGGTGGTTCTTAGACATGTTTTTTTTTTAAAATAAGTATTTAAAATACTTCAATTTAATTACTGTTCATTGCACGATAATAGTACACAGATAATTATAAAGTAGCTTACAACTGTACATCTAAGTGATTTCTTTCAGACATTGTTTTAGGTAGAGGAAAAGGTAGATTGTGCAGTTAAATAAAGGTAAAATAATTTAAGGGGTCCTCTTGCGAAATGGTCAAAGTAGGAGTGGTCATTCTGAGAAGTGATCCTTTTTGGAAGTTGTCATTTTGAAATTCTTATGGCTTGAGAGAACGACACCTATGCATATGGGTGAGCTATGGTAGATTTGCGATGCACACCAGTGGAAGGGGCATGAGCACTTTCGAATCGATGTGATATGGGCTTTAATTTACGACGTGTCAGCACCTGCAGCTAAAAACGGTTTTCACGCAGGTGGTCACAGTTAAACTTCAATTTAGGCCTTTTCGAAATTTTACTATCGTGTGGGCGTTATTACGAATAAGAAATTACGATGCTAAATAGAGATGTGACTTTGACGGGTTGCTTAATATGGAGTTTGTGTTTTATGATTTGGGTGGTTTATGTTAGCCTCGTGTTGGGTTATGGAGGCGTCTTAATTAATAGGTCAGAGGTTTATGTATGTTTTTATGGTGCTCTGGTTAATATGTACAAGGTGCCGATTTCACATCGTATATAGACCTTATAGAGACTGGTAATAATCGTCATCATTATAATGAACAAACACCAATGGTATAATTACTTGGACTTTTTTTCCAATCTATCCGATCGTAGAACTAATGATATGACTAGATGGACTAGTAAGTAATATCAGTAGCTAAAATATTGAAGATATCAAATTTTATTCAATGGAGACTTTATTTTATTTTTTTAGTATCAAATGCAATTAAAAAATAATAACTAGCTTCAGATTATTTCAAACTTATCTGAGATCTCTACGCGTTGACTAAATTTAATGTCAATTACGATAATATCAACATAAGAGAGCCAAAAAACAAAGTTTTTTTTTTGGTTATGCCGCAGCATTTGCCGAACTGCAAACGTTTAGGTCGTTGATTTGATTAAAAGTATGTAACAGAAATCATATCAGCCTTGAGACGTCCACCGCTGGACATAGGCCTTCTTAAATGAAAGCCACCACACCCGGTCCCAGCCGCGGGCCACTCCATCTGGCGGCGGCGCGGGGTTGTTATATCTGTAAAAGTGCAATTAAAAGTGTTGTGGAATATTTCAGTAAATACATACATTGAAAATAATTAAACGAGTGATAAAGCCCCCCGACATTTAACCTGCTAATATCTAAATGACTTGTAAACAGAACCAAACAAATAGGTCGGACGATAACAAGCATTGGGCAAAAATTACAAAACATCTTGTTTCATGTCGATTGAATATAATATCATTATGTCATAACATTATTATAATGAGGAGATCCGACGAAGAACGACATAGTCGAAAGGATTAGCAAGCTGAAGTGGCAGTGGGCGGGCCATGGCTGTTGGGGCAGACGAGTTCTGGAGTGGAGACCGCGTATCGGCACGCGCAGGGTGGGGCGCCCCGCCGACAGATAGACCGATTACCTGAAGAAGTGTGTTGGTTTGTTGAGGAAGGCCTATGTCCAACAGTGGACGTCTAAAGGTCGATATGATGATGATGACAATATTATTATGACATTTTACAAAAGTATGCAACTTCGAGTTCTTTAACTTCGATCAGCGCAGACCTAGCGGAGAGCAGCGCAGCGCGGCGGATTTATTGCTGACAATTAATAATCGTCTTTAAGTAGGATATAATAAAGTTTGAAATTGCATGTAGGAGTAAAATGTATCCAGAGGACAACGGCGTATCCTCGCGCTCTCGCTTTTAAACTTTATTCTAACACACTAAAGATGATTGTTAATTGTCAGTGTACCGGGGCAATTACATCTACAGGGTTTATATTTTTCAGTGGATTGCGAAAACTATTGTTTACGTCACTTATCTTCTACACCTGACGACATTTCGACCCTTCTGGCATTTTTGTGCCAAACCCCTGTCCACCAACGGTGGCCCAAGCAGGTTTGGTGGAATTCACATACACCTTAGAATTTCTTCTTTAGCCTAGTGGTATTCCTTCACCGAAAAGCCTGTGGTATTATAAATAAACCGTACTTAAGTTTCGAAAAACTCATTGGTACGGGCGGGGTTTGTACCAGGATCTCATGAACGTGAGGCGAGTGCATAACCAACTAGGCTACCGCGGCTCTTTTACTCGTTTAATATTAGTTAAAAGAAAAGAGAGAAAGAAAAACATCTATTTACTGCAGTAATTGGCACACACAAATAAAATAAACAAAACGAGAAAAAAACCAGTAAAATAAAAATACAGTTTTAAAAATACATAGTATGCGTGTGCCGCGGCAGTAAAAGGTCTACGGCTAATAAGGTGAATAATAATGTATATATGTATATATATTTATGTCTCTTTTATGTCTTTCCAAAAAAGGTTACACAAATTAAGAGTATGGTTGTCTAAATTAATCATAAAAGTGTGTACTTAGTAAACTGAAGTGGCAGTGACCAAATTACTAAATACTAAATAAATATGACATATATACATACATACATACATACATACATACATACATACATACATACATACATACATACATACATAACACATGTCTTATCCCAAACTAGGCTCTTCTCCTGTGCTATGGAAATTAACCAACGATAGGACAAATCACAAATGTAACCTCCAGAACGGGACCAACTTGTAACGGGACAAAGTTGTCTGTCCCCAGTGGGAATCGAATCCACGACCTCTGGCGCTCTCGAGTCCAATTACCAAGCAAAGTCCAAGCAGTCACAGACCACATGAAAAAGATGTCCGGAAAGTTTGTCTAACAGAAATTTAATTGTTATTCACTGATAGGTAGATAGAAGTTATAATAAGAAACTTGCATTTTTAAGTTTTCGGTCTAAAAGCAAAATCTTTTTATCCGTTTGTCTGTCTGTTGGATAACTCGAACTTAGAATACGTCTATATACGTAAAACTGCCGAGAAATATTGGGAAAATTATGGAAATTTCATGTTTCTATTTTAAGAGATATTTAAAAATATATATTCCAATTAACGGTTTCAAAAAACGCATAATATCGTCTATTACGTACTCTGCAGATGTTTACAGACAGACGCTAGTTTAGAATTTTATAATACTCACGCCTTGGTTTCAGAGGGGTAAACAGAGATGATGGATCGCCACTTTGCGCGTTCCTGACACTCCTCACTATCTTCACTCACATCCATCAACCTTTTCATGCACCTCCTTTTATTCATCTCCTGCGGACCCCAGCATTTATTTAATTTTATTATTTTTAGTAGCCACCAAGTTTAGTAGACCAAGATGATATGATAACACGAATAATCGGAAGCTAAAAAGTTTAACGATGTCATAAAATAATTAATTATAAATCATATAACGATAACATCTAAAACCATAAAAGCTATAAATGCAGAAATAATATTAAAACTAATTAAAAATTCTACGAGTATCACTTGTTAGATTCTGTAAAATCATCAAGTGAGCAATAAAATACATTGAATATAAAGCTATATTGACCGCATCGTTGGCCTAGTGGTTTAGCCATTGGACTCGAGCGCCCGAGGTTGATGGTTCGATTTTTACTGAGGATAGACAACTTTGTACAATTAAGTCCCGGTCTGGATGTTATATTTGTGAATGGTCCTATCTTTGTTTCATTTCCACAGCACAGTCTACACCACTAGGAGAAAGAGGCGGTCAACCTAGCAAACTAAATAAAATTGAGGAAAATTAAAGATACTATACTAAAGACAATCTTTTATATATAAGTCTAGATAAATTAAAGACAACTCTTGTTTTTAAATGAAACGTTTTGCATCCTAATTCATAAACTGCTAAGGAATGGAACTCCCTGCCAGCTTCGGTATTTTCAAACAAGTATAGCTTGGGTTTTTTAAAGGAAGAGTGAATAGGCATCCTTTGGGTAAGAGCGCTCCACCTCAGACTTCATCGTCAATTGCCATCAGGTGAGGTAAAAGTCAGGCGTAACCTAACATGAAATTTTTTTTTAGTTATCTAATCGATACGTATTTTGTTTTTATCTCATTCCCTTTCTGTACACACCACAGGAATTCAACAGTTAAACAGTATTAAAGACTAATTATTAAAAAATTGGTTAGGAATTGAACCTTAATAAAAGCAAATAACACTTATATAAATATATTCTAAACATAAAAGCACTATCTCATAAAGCTCCGACTCTGTTAAGTCTGGACAGGCTATAACGTCCGCATAACAGCCCATAACAGCCTGTTACAGCCCAGCACAAGGGGTCGTTCAGACGGTAAACAGGTCTTTGCATTATTCACGAGTTGACGATTGACATGTCACAATGGATAGGACTGTATAAAGCTATTTCTGCGGAGTTTTTCTGCTATTCTTTCCGGTTTATAGCTTTGGCTTTACAATTCAGTGCAAATTAATCGTCTCTTTTGCATAGTGGTTTTGGTCGGACGCCAGTGATAATGGGGCTACTGTGCTGTACTTTTATTGTATTTTAATTACCGTAATAGTTGTTAGTTTAGTTTGGAATTATATAAATGCACGAGTATGTCATATTATCCGCCGCCAGAAGGATCGACGGCAGGTGGCCGAATGCGGAAGACAGGGTGTGGTGGCGTTCATTGAGGAACGCATAGGTCCAGCAGTGAACGTTGATAGGCTGATATAATGATGATAATGTCGTCTCGTCGGCCATAACACGTTGAACAACAGGGTCGTGAGCATATGGAACAAGTTACCACAGGACTTTATCGATGCCGTCTCAGTGAACACTATAAATACATAAATACAGTGAAGACTTGGCAAGTTCTTCAAAATTCAGTGTTACAAGTGACAATTGAAAGATTTAAATAAACCAGTCCATAATCAAGATATAGAAATGATTATTATATAAATAACACATGGGCATTCGCCTATTATTCCCATAATAATAATAGTTAATGTCAAATTGTAGGGTTATTGGAATATTATACTGTTCGTTATTTATAAGTACTTATATAAACTTAGTTGTTTCTCAAAGAGCCGTGGTAGCCGGTTGGTTGTGCACTCGCCTCACGTTCATGAGGGCGTGGGTTCAAACCCAATGAGTTTTACGAAACTTAAGTACGGTTTATTTATAATTCCACAGGCTTTTCGGTGAAGGAAAACATCGTAAGGAAATCTGCATATGCCAAAGAAGAAATTCTGTGGCGTATGTGAAGTCCACCAAATCGGCTTGGGCACCGTTGGTGGTCAGGGATTTGGCACAAAAGATCCTGAAGGGTCGAAGTGTCGCCAGGTCTTCCTGGCCCCCTAAGAAGATAAGATAGTTGTTTCTCACGTGGAAAAAGCTTTTGTTTCCCACGGAAAAATGTTCCCGTAGTCAAACTTACTGTATTTTCATCTACACGTCATGACATAGGCTATGTGTATGAAAAATTTCGTAGAGATCTGTTTAATATTTGAGCCGTAAACGCGTAACAAACATACAAATACACTTTGGGATTTATGATATTGGTTATAATTGATGTAACATGTATTAGTATATTTCATTTTTTAGTGTCTATTATTGCCTGTCTACTACTTTACATATTCCGGAGGCTTTGAGACTTTTTTTTTGTCACAAGAAAAACATAGCTTAAACTACCAGTCTGTGCGACCATAAAATATGGACGCCACACAATAGCCCTTCCTGCCAAGCGCCAAGCTCCCGCGGTGACCACTTGGGACGTTCCCAGAACGAGTGAAACCTCTACGTCATGTATAGGTTGATTCATCACTTAAAGGATTTTAAAACGTTTTAATTGGACTGTCAGTCTTCATGATTTTGGCGCGGATATAAACATGACATTGCTTGAACTTGAGATAATCGTGCCCTCAAACTTGATATTTTTTCGTAAAATGACTCACACTCATCTTTGACTCAAAAATATTGATTCATTTGAATAATTCATTAAATATTTTTAATTTTTCCATAAGTTTTTTTATTTATTTAATATTAATAAGAAAATACATCATATGTCTTACATAACTCACACATAATAAACCTCTTGGGTTTGTCCTATGTGCGGTGAGGCCGCTCGGTCACAGCGGGCCATTCTAACTCTTGTTGTACATTATAAAGAGAGTTAAGTACAAAACAGATGACAAAATAAATGTATTTATTCAACCTTGAATTGTACTTCTATAATAATCTATTCTTACTTGTTTTCCGCTACTAAAGGTAGTGTTTTTTATTACATTTTTGTATTTTTTACATACCTCCTTTATTGATTACCTACAAGTACATTTAAAGTTACTTGATGGAAGGTTATTTAAACTGTTATACATTCATGTCATTTACAAATTCATTTTGTGACTAATATACCTTAATTCACAAGCCACTTTTATTTATTGTATATTAACTGTGCTCTAGACTTCATGGAAATATGTACTGATAACGTTTCTTTTAGGCTTGGATATGGTCAAAACAAAATTAACTAGGCAGTAGTCAGAGCTACAACTGCTGATATGCAAGTGAAAACCTCCTCCCCTCTCCCACTTCCCTCCATCTCACTCCTCTAATATTTTCATTATTATATGTTTATTGAAAACATATAATAATGAAAGTACAGACAAGCATAGTTCATGGTTTTATTATATTGAATACATAGATTTAAACCCTCCTTTTTGTTCCCAAATCAAAATATTACAGATACGAGTAGTACCCATTTCAAAGTTTTCAAAACTCCCGTCTTTAACGAATAAAAATAAATCACCCTATAAGTGCGACCATTCAGAGTTTCGTCGTGTTAATTCTCACCAAATGTTCAAAAGAGGCTTAGGATGTTGTTTTTTCGTTCCTTTAACTTACTTTTGCCCAGATTTCTGTTCAGACCTTAATAAATCTGTCTTCTACACTTTTAGTGTCTGAGAATTAAGCTTTTGCATTATTTGTCCGGTAAAGCCAGATGAAGTGGATTCTTCGACGAAAGCTCGGATAAAGGCTTTTCATTTTTGATATTTTTATATAACTTTAGATTTTTTTTGCAAAAATTGAAAAAGATTTTGCCGTGAATAAGGTCGTTATTTTATTTTGTAAATGTATTTGTCGCAGTCAATAAGTATTTAACATTCTTTAGCAGTCGGTATAGACCACACCCCCGGCGCTCTATACAAGCGAACAGATTTAATTACCTACTACTACTGCAGGCGAACCAGCCTGTCCGTACACGTTTGTGTGTGTGCATAAATTTTAGTAGGGCTACTGCACCTTGCGCCCGAACATAGTCGATTTGCATTTGCCTTGTATTTATCTATGTATGTATGTATGTACGAGTATATCAGCTGTCAGATACCCACAGTACAAGGCTCTGCCTAGTTTGGGATCGGATGACCGTGTGTGAAATGTCTTCGCATATTATTATTAATAACTGTATTTGTTCCGAGGAACCACCCGAAAACGCATAGTACACTAAAAAAAACTTGCTGATTTGACCCAAGACCTTGACCTCCATACGAGCGCACCAAGATCCTGTTCCCTTAAACTCTTGTCCTCTTGCACTAACACAACTTGTTAACTTGATCATGGTTTGGTTTCATATAATCATAAAAGTTATACATACATAATGCTCACGCCTTGGTCCCAGGGGGTAGGTAGAGACGATGGATCGCCACTTTGCGCGATCCTGATACACCTAGCCTCACTCATTTTCATGTACCTCCTTTTATTCTCTTCACTGCGGACCCCAGCCTTTTCGAGGACGTTACTAATTTGATCCTTGAATGTCCTCCTAGGACGACCTCTAGCTGTAAAAAAAATGGTAATAACTATAAAAGTTATAACTATAACATACAATAAATAAGACGAAATGACATCTAAGACCAGCATTTATTTATTTAACTCTTTATTGCACACACACAGATAAAACAAAAATAATACATTAAAAAGAAACACAAGTACAAAGGGCGAACTTATCTCTGAGAGAGATTTCTTCCAGCAGACCCGCGAGAGAGATAATTGAAACAAGAGAGGCAGACATACTCGTAGTGTTAATATCATTTTTTTCAGTGTACAAAGACCTTTTAATTCTATTGAGTAACCTTTGCAATTGTGATAATTTTCACCCATGCTATATTATGTAACATTAATATAACAGTATTGCAAATCAACATAAATTAATCCATTAACCTTTTTTTTTATTTTCACCCCTGCATACTTGCACTGTACACTCTCACTCTGGGTATGAACTCCAACGAACCGTGAAGATATGTCCACAGATTAAATAAATAAGGCGGTGAGCACACGACATGCGTCCGCGCATATCGTCTCCATCGATGGTTATTGATGACATGTTTACATGTTTACATCAGATATATCACGCGAATGCACAATTCATCATAAATTCGCCTGTTCTCTTGTAGGAAAAGGGTTTTTTGACAATATCCCGCGGTAAACTTGTAATTTAATTACCTCTGCGCGGAGAATTTGTGTACAACACAGGAATTAAAATTGACGACATAAATATGAAAAAAAGAAGCGAACAAATTACATAACCGTTAAAATAAAACAGAAAAAAAATTACACAGTGTTGTAGTGTGGTACGACTCTGGGCGGGTTTAAAGGCTAATTAGGCATTTTTTTAATATATTTTGTTTTCTTTCATTGTTATTTATTTAGAGTATAAGATGAAATTGACATTAATTGTAATTTTAAGGATGACATAATATAATCCATCAGCATATGAAGTTTCTTCACTACGAAAAACTAGCAGTTGAAAATTGGTTACTTAGATACTCGTAATAGGGATAATAACAATGGGGGGCCGAGTTAAAAGGCTTCACGTGGTAAGGAAGGAGGGAACGTCAAACCAGAGAATAAATACATAATGTCAAACTTCTAATTGCGGTGCTGCTATATAACGACTCCAGAAGTATCAATTAGTATGTGGGGCAAATAATTACTTCCAGGAGAGCCAAAACATTGACAAAAGGCTTTAAATCAACGATCTCTATTATTTACTAAATATTGACATTATTTAACCGTAGCGTCAATATTAGTAATAACTAAATGTTCTGAGTAGTAACTGCACGAGTTTCAAAGAAAATTCGAAAGAGTTGTGGCTACTTGCGTGGAACAGAGCGATTGTTTGGAACGTTCCATCTAGTAGCACATAGAGATCGTTCTTAAAATAGGGTTATTTTAACGTCTCCACTACCCTTGCCAAACCTGCGAGCAAGTATGTTACATCTACTGACAGAGCCTGCCTCTCTCTCAATGTCCATATCATCCCATAGATCCTGAATTCCTGAATCAGTATATGACCAATCATCTGAACTACTGCACCATTAAAACTGTTAACATAAACCTGCCTTTATTTTAGAAGAGGCTTGACTGGCAGCGAATTTATTATAAGCTGATACCAGTGCCGTAACTAGGGTAGTGCCAGCGGTGCCTAGGCACAGGGCGCAGGCCTTGGAGGGGCGCAAAAATTGAGGGTGGATATTTTTCAAGGGCGCAGTTATAGAAGCTCGCACTGGGTGCATAAAAGGCCAGTTTCGACACTGGTTGATATCGACGTGAAGCAAGAACTCATTTCTCTGAACACAGTTTTACATATCTACTTAATTTTAAATGTATTACGAAAATAATCCGAAACATCATCGATAGTTCTGAACATAAACCCATAAATGTATTCAAAATGTATTTCTATATAAACTCTAACATTTCACGTTTAAAACCTTATAAAATAACAACGAGTATTCAAAACAAGAATCCTTGAAGAACCATGGTTGTATAGAAACAAGCCTTATGTCGCAGAACGTAACAACTAATTGGAGATTCAGCGAAAAAACCAAAAGTCTGTGAAACACGTCTCTCGCCGTACAAGCAGCCACTGTAATTGGCAACTGGTTTCCATGAAACATTCATGAAGTCAGGATTGAGTCGCTCACATTGACAACGCACTTAGAATTTTAAAAATGGCGTACTGTCAAGATGCTATTGCATTAATTAGCACTTGTAAATTGATAAAAAAAATGCAGTGACATGTTTTTCTCTGTCTACAAGTTGATTAAAGTTGACTAACTTTAATATCAGAACAGAAATAAATACTTATAAACTTTTGCGTGCTATCCCCAAAAAAGAAGTTTGTTCTAAGTTCTCTACGCGCATGCCTACGAAGTTGGTTGCATTATCCAGCGCGCCACTACGAGTACAAGGCTTAGCCTTTAGGCAAAGTAGAGCTCAACCTTTTGCAATCCCTGACAGGCTTAAATTTCTCTCGAAAAGGATGCAGGCCAAAATCCGAAAAGATCATAGTTATTTAAGTCGATGTCAATAAGATCAAGAAGTCAAGACAGATATTAATAATTTTCCCTATATTACATCATTTTAATTTAAAGTTGGATACCATGCTTTACTGTTAGTCAATTGTATATTTTCTCGTTTCATTACTGTTATTAGTTCGTTTTCATACTTTATTTTACACTAATAAAAAAGTTATAAATTTCTAACATCGGTTATTCGATTATCTTTTAATTATTTTTAATACCTGAGATATACGAATCGTCTTTCTTTAGGAGTTTAATTATTTGACAGGAATAATATTTTCGTAGGTAAATACTTATACAACTTTATCGTTTTAATGGAAGAATGAACCACACTTTTGGGTAAGCGAGTATCACCTCGATCCTCGTTATCATTTACCATTACCATCAGGTAAGACTCTGGTCAAGTATTGACTCTTCCAGTATAAAAGCAAAGATATTCCTGATGATTTCTACTTGTAGGGGTCTGAGGTGATTTACCATTAATACCAGGTAGCATTTAATCCTTACGATATTCCCTAAGAATGTTTTTGTCATCTACCCAAAATGCCATGAATCATCATCATCATCAGGTTATTTTTGGTCGCCACTGCAGGAGCACAACTTTCTCTCATCTGCCGGAGTCGAACTGAGGATTCCATGCATGCCATGAATAAAAACGTCAAAATCCAAAAAACTTGGTCTGCGCGAAATCTGTAGAACTTGTTTCCCATCCAGACAACAGTTTCATAACTTTCTTCCTAGTCGGAAAGCAGTGTTATTATCTTCGTCCTTGTCACACTTGTACAACTGAATCATCAATTGTAGAGCGTGAAAGGGACGGGGTACATGAAGACGTCACGCGGCGAAGGCGCGCGAGTGTTGTTGCACTTGTTTTGTTTATTTTCTCGAGCGCCATCTTTTTTTCTTTTTCTCAAAGCTACGTCTTTGTTCGGGTTCGGGGGGCTCGGCCGTGCTGGTAAGTTGGATAATTTCTTTATTCTACTCAGACCCACCCGACAATTTTCTGAGGCCGCATTATTATGAGCTTGATTTGTTTAATAATTTTATTACTGAGCGCAATGCGCATGCGCCGTGTTGCGTTTTATTTGTTAAGGTTTGCGCTTTTAGCGGTCACTTTCGTTTTGTTTGCAGCGTGGGATTGTTTATTGGTTTTATATTGTTTATTTTGTGTTTTATTTGTTGTTTTAATGATTTATCAGGTGTTGTTTCGTTTTTTAATCAAGTGGGACAATTAAATCACTGTCAAAATGTCACAGACAATTTATATGTCTTAGTGATACTGGATTTAGAATTCAAAATGGTGGCAGTATGTTCTGAGATTAAAGGCTGCAATACATAACGCAATATTCCTTATTATCTAGGTTAGGTCAGTTTTGTGACGTTCAGCAAATGTTACGATGTGTATTGCCAGCATCATAAAGGCACAGACGAGTCGTTTAACACCAAGTTGCGTTTTCATTCCTATTATCTGCAACATCTTATTTGTTTCTGCATCAGAAATCATCCTATTTGTTCATACCTTTTTCTAACTAGTCACTTAATGAAATATCAAATTTCGGATATCACAACGACATACCGCTCAGAATAATATTTCACTTATATCCATGGATTCCTTTGTTCAGCCAGATGTTGACAACCGTTTTTTCTGCTAATTCGTCCAGAAATGTCCAGTCGTATGACGTCACAGACGCTAGACAGTCTGCCCTCTTTTTGTACAGAACCCCACTGTTAGGCCTTGAGCTTCGATATCTCGAATGCTTTGAATAGAATCTAAAAAAAAATTACATTGTGTTTGGGAAAAGATGCTGAGAACAAAAGGCAACAGTTTGGAGTAAATTATTTGTTTCTTTTATTAGTAACATGAAACTGGGTTTGTCCTCTGAAAGTCAGTTCTACGACACCATGCTGTGGTAAGCATCACTCTGCGAAACTGCTCTCCATGTGAGCGTCACAGTTTTAAGTTAAAATATATATAATCTTTCGACGGCTAGCAACGTTCTTATCATTACTGCGCTCACCAATCCGCCTACCAAGCGTGCTAACTATGGCAATGGATCCCCCAATGGACAGTCCACTAAAAGTTGCATTTCATTGGGGAGGCTTAGTTCAGCAGTGGACGTATTTATGCTGATGATGATATTAATGTAATTTAAATGACTGAATAAATGTTTGCCGACATCTGACAAGTGATCTATCTAACATAAAATTTTCTTCCCTAGGCTCGCAGCAGCGGCGGCGGCGGCGGCGGGAGCCACTAGTGAGCTGAGCTACCTCGCCGCCCTCCACCCCGCATACCGCCCCGTGCCCTACGACCACCCCCTTTATGGTGCTAATACTTTACGAGGTAAGAACTATGAATTTCCGAGGAATCGGTACGCCCAAGATACGACCTCAAGAAGGTGGCCGGAAGCGACTAGATGCGTAAGGAGGAAAACCGGGTGTGGTGGCGTTTACTGGGGAAGGCCAGCAAGAGACGTCTAAAGAGATATAATGATGATGAAAATGACGTATAGCAATAGGATGACCATATAGGGGTATCTAATTTTAAAAATTCCAGATACTTAATGTTTAAATAATGTTGAGATACACATTTTACCTTTATTAAGGTATATTTCCTTTATGACTGAATAGTCTGATTTGACCAGCCCACTGCCACTTCAGCGTACTAACTTTTTGAGCTTTGTCGAAGATTTAAGTTCTCTGGCGGATCACCTTATTTCGTCCTCGTTATCCGTTAGTTAGAGTGTTAGAGATTTAATAGTTAATTTCATATTTTCAATCCCTTTCATTATAAATATAAAATGGTGGAATAGCAAAGCCCGTCAAAGCCTTTATACGTTTGCACAAAGGTACATACTCATTGCTTACTATGTACATATTCATATACTTTGCAATGCATTCTTTATTACAGTATACATATAATACAGTACGTCGTCGTAGTCACTGATCAAAATATGTGTTTGTTATATGGTTTCATGTGATAATTAATCGAAATTTGAGGGTTACTTCATGCTGCGAGTTTTATGAAATAGTTGTGTTAATTTGGTATTTCTAAACAACCCTCCGGGGTAATATTTTTATAAATCTAGTGGGCGCCTACGTTGCTAAATCTGTAATTAAAATTTCAAGTGGCAATTTAAACTGTGTGTGAGTCATTCAGTATTTTTCTATCTGATCAAATAATTACATAAATAGATTAATCATGTTTGTTTGGAAAAAAAAAAATCAGAGTACATTTCGTGGCACCTTCTTATCTAAAAATGCAATACAAACAAACTTTTTCTCTGGAATCTCTTTAAACTGTCACTGCAAAATTTATTTTGACTTTTACACTCTGGCTATTTTGGAAGTGCAGTTTCCTCACGGTATACTAACTGTACTGTGAGGTTCATGCTATCATTGCACCTCTCATGTTGCGGGCAATACGCAACTTTTATTACAATACTGTCTGGGTATGCAATACCTAATTAGTATATAGAGTTACGGGCTTATCGTGCCGTAACATTATGAGTTCACAGGATCTTTATGTTGTTTTAGAGCTATAACAAATCGTAAAGTTATACTTGCTATTGATTTTTGTACTGAATGTTAAAATTTTACCTTATTATTTATATCACATCCCAGAAAAAAAACTAGGATTAACCCTATGAGTCTAAAAGAAAAAACAAGTAAAAGTAAGTTTTTATGTAAGTAATTTTTTTTTTAAATAATTTTGAAAAAATAGGAAAAATAACTTAGAACCAACAATTACATGTACTGCCTTTCTGTAGACGTTCCATCAACCACGCTAAGTGACTTGTCAGTTTCTACCTATTACCTAAGTCCAAGCGAATTAAAATATATATATATATATATATATATATATATATATATATATCCTGGCTGATTTCGCATGTGTAAATAATGTCTCCGAAATAATGATAAAGTCAGAGTTCATACATTGAGACAATATTTTTATTCAGAAAATTCAAAATTACTTACTGTGTAACGGTCTCATTCGTTTTTGGCAAAATAATCACTTGAGACTCTATCTCTATTTTCAGTACAAGAATTTTTTTTGGTGGAGTTTCGTTTTAGGGATCCAGTCTAGGCATTTTGGTAAATGCCTTATTATTTCCAACGACGGCAACATTTTATAGAGACGTGTTTCTTAGAAATGTTTTGCAATCTAATCAAAATACGCCATACTATGTAGAGTTGCTTATTTCTAGAAAGTTGTCTCATCTTGGCTAATGAAATAAGTTTTTAAAGATGACATTAGACAGCAAGTATTTTCCAGTTACTAGCTGTTGTTTGCGATTTAGCTGAATTGAATTTATTTATTTATTGAAGAAGGTGGCCGGAAGCAGTGGAGGACCGGGTGTGGGTTCATTGTGGAAGGTCTATGTCCAGCAGTGGACGTCTAAGGGCTCATATGATGATGATGATACTTTATTGTCCACAAGTAACATTAATTATGTTACATAATACATCAGAGGAATATCGAAAACAAAAACATTTTCAATATTAAAAGTAAATCTAAAAATGTGGAACTGAAAATAGATCTCACTTGAATTTAATTCCACAAACAATAACGTCCACACAAAGTTACGTCGCATGCATTACTATAAAAACCCAGCGCATGCCACAACCTTGCACTATCGTCACAATTTATCTACACATAGAGGTGTTAATTAGGATTTGAACTCACGACTTCCACCATTCGTTTTCTAAACTCTCACAGACCAAATTATACTCTGCCTTTCTGCTTTAGACTGCAGAATCGTTTAAAAGGGTTAAATGATGACAGATAGGGTAAAAGTGGCTATTAAGGGACAGAGCGTGGTTAAGTCACGGGTTAAAATTGGCATTCAGTGCACGGATTGGATTCCGACCTTGCAGTTAAGACGTCTGTAGATTAACGTTTCCTGCTGTATTTATTTAAAATAAGTTGTTAGTAGCATAAGGTAAGCCATGTGATCTTCCCGTGGGTGTCATCAAGGCGACTAGGGGATTGCACCAAGGACATGGCAGCAGTGTTCTCCGGTGTATATTGAGATCATCGATCCGCCTGCCAAGCTCGGCAATTATGGGAAATCCCCCACCAAAAGTGGCATTCTATTGAGGAAGGAATGCCAAGTTCAGCAGTGGACGTATTTCGGCTGATGATGATAAAGTTTTATAGTCGGGACTAAGGTTATTTTATTATCATAGGTCGCATATTTCAAGGCAAAAAGAAGATGTTTCTATGAACATTGTTTATTCCTATGAACTTGCACTATTGCTTGAAGCAATTTTAATATTTCCATTGATATTCATTGTTTCGTTGTCTAATCATGATGTTTATTTAGATTATTTTATTAGTAAACACACAAACAAAACAGTCTCTAAGTAATGTTTAGTTATTTTTCCTTTTAAAGTACCCTCACTAATATAGTCTATCGCTAGGACCGTAACAGATGCATTAATGTACTAGTCAGATTGGGCCAAATCATAAGAAATAGCGATCTTTTTATCTGACTACTTTTCCTAATCAGAAAAGGTAAAGGTAACGAAATGATACATTCTAGTTTATTATCAAGCCTTTTACTTAGATGTTGAAGCTTTTGCCGCGGGCCTCCTTTTTTCAATTGCAATTTCTACTTATAACTAATCTAACATTTAATTTCTGACTGCTGTATTTGCTGTTTGTTAGTAAGTAGTAAGTTTGCTGTATTACCAGGAATGTATGCAGTTTCCTGGTTTAATTTGGAAGATAAGAGTAACAAGTGCATTTAAAGGCACAGACATTCCAATTGAGTATTAGTAGTTAGTCGGCTTTTGGATAATTTCACGCTTAAAGCAACACGGCCGCCCGGTCGACCCGGAATCGTTTTCTTCGCACTATATTTTGACATGACGCACAACATAAATATCGCGGATGACCATGTATTCTTGTACCTTCAGCAGAAGGGAATGCCTGAATATGGCGACTCCCTTCCTCCTCCTTTCCCGTGTTGCTTTAAAGTTGCACTCGCCAGTTCAAAGACTTCATGTATTCATGGCGCACGTGTTTTTTTCTCTTTCTTGTTTATATTTCAGTAAACAAAGATCCATAATTTGTAAGCATGCAATTTAAGAAAACTTTGTTACTATCAAACTAATAATAATAAATTGTTTATTGGTTTCCTTATAAATAAATACATGACAATAATACACAGAAATATTAAATTATTTACTAAATTAATAATATATAAGGAAGAACCACTGACTCCAAAACTAGGCGGAAACCTGTATTAAACTATATAAAACTATGTAAATTCTAAAATTATATTTTTATTTTCGACAAGCATCTCCTCCAAATGACGTGTTATGGGGCTGTTAAATCTTTCAGCTACCTATTCCTTTCAGCGCGCATTCGGGAGGCAGCGCATCATTAAAGGGGCCGCTTTGTTGCGTTGCGCATGATCGCATAAAAATCATTTTGATTGTATGTGCCAATTATGGCGGTAAATATTTTTCTTTCTTTCTACGCTTACAATCAGTTGGGCTGTCTGTGCGTTTGCAGCTTAATTCCGGAAAAACGTTTTTCTTTTGTTACTTGAACATGGTCCATAAAGTGTATAGACTATACGCGAATCGCAGAGTGCATATTAGCAATTCGCCGTGGACATGTCGGCGAGCTCGCTCGGATGTATGCCTATCTTAGAGTTTATTTGTATGTATGCTCGGCCAAATATGAGCTGTTTATCACGCGTGTGTAAATAAGCTTGAAAAATGAAGTGCACGATATTAGCAAAGTTTACGTAACGATGTACTAAGAAGTCAAGTGGCTAAGAAATTATAATAGCGAATCAGCATCATATCAGCTCTTAGACGTCCACTACTGGACATAGGCCTTTCCCAATGAATACAAGCACATCCAGCCGCCTTCCGCATCCAGCCGCTTCCGGCTACTTAGGCAGTTGCTGTCCCTACAAAAACAAGAAGTTTATTTTTAATGAAACATAACTAAAGGATATTTAATATCTTTTCTAGACCAAATAATATATGGGTAAATAAAATAAAAGAGACGTGAAGAAATACTGAGAAATCTAGTAGCTATTGACCACGTATAAGCTAAAATCAGAGTAGGTAAAGCTACAACTTGATAGATAGAAAACAAAAAGTAATAAGTTACCAAAACTAAAACACTTTCCAGTAAACAATAATATGCGAGAAACTTAACCCTTTCGATGTTATTTTTAACCCGAAACGAAACGGTTTGCGCGCCGAAAAGAGAAAAAAAAGTTCGCAGTGCGGTGGTGTCTGTTTACCATGGCAACCGGCTCAGGGTCGGCTTACACGTCGAAATGCATCTCTTGATAACGCTCAATTAGGTGCCATTTTTGTTGTTAAGTTTTTTCGGACGGCTCAATGCTATAGGAAGCCAATCTCAGTGAACTAAGTTATCTTGGCTTTTACATCGCCTGTCTTCCACTTTCAGGTAAACAAAGATATTCACTTTCAGGTATTCACTGTTGAGGAAAAATTGCTTAAGCGCCAGGATAGGATTTTACGGATGAGAATTTAAAATACATGTCTTTAAAGTTCTCTACCGTAAAATCATACCTTGGCGCATAAGCAACTTTTCCTAAACAGCAACGAATATTTACATTTCAATGCAAATATAATTATTCTAAAAAGTTCTATATATTTTATAAGTTTTTGAGTAGGTATATACATAGTTCGATCCAAATCTTGCAGTTAAGTTTAGATATAATACTTACATCACTGCGCAAAACTTCTTCATCATCATCATCAGGTTATTTTAGTCTCCACTGTAGAAGCACAACCCTCTCGCATCTGCCGGAAACATACGGAGGATTTGGCCTACACTCCCCGCGCTGGCCAGACGGATGATTGATGTTTTATAATGTAAAGTATTCCCTTAGTCGCCTTGTACGACATCCACGGGAAGAGTTGGAGTGGTCCTATTCTACTTTACCGGAAACCACACGGCACAATTAACTTATATGCCATCAGGTATTGTAGCTGATTGTCCACGCATTTAAGAGTGATCAGTCACTTTTGCGACTCTACCTTTATTAATGAGGAAAATGTTTATCCGTTACTTCAGATCCTGTAAAAAGTCACATGAAAAAGTCTCAACAGGTGGTCGCCAGTACACAACATGCAGACAAAATTGCAAAGAAAAATACCAATGATCCCACAAAACAGAGTTTGACTTATTTAAGTCAAGAATTCGACCTGAATCTTAATTTTATTCAAGATTCGAATAACTTTGTCTTAATGACTTTATTGTGAAGCTCTATCGTAGTTTTTGTCAATTGTCTCGGGTATTTAAACAGTTGTTGTACATATTTCTTTAAATGTCAGACAATTCGCCGTAAAATACATTGGAATTTGATAGATTGTACGAGATTTAAAAGACGTTACATGAGCATTAAAAAAGTTCAGGCTCGTCGCACACCCACAATTCGTATAAAAATAAATGTAAATTGTTAAGGATTCAACGTCGGAGGAAGTAAAAACACTTACATGTTGATGATAAGAATGAATATAATTTATATTCTAATGCGAAATTACATTGTATATATACGAAATAATAATGTCTACTCATGAGAGTTAAACTGACCGACATCACGTATACACGGAAAACGTCCTAGTTATTCTGGCTGACTGTTCTAGAGGTTGATGTAGAAATGTCGGTACATAAATCATTCGAGAAATTACATTAAACTTTATTTAAATATAAGAGTACTAGCTTCTATCGTGCTTCATATATTTTCCCGTAGTAAATTCTATTTTTACAAGATAAAAAATGACCTTCTATTTATTTAAAAGTTTTTATTAAGAGAAACAGAACTGATATAAAAAATATACAATTTAACATATACTAATATTACTAATACTAAAATAGGGAGATGGAAGGAGCCGCTCTACAGATAGAATATCTCCTCCAGCTCTGCAGAGTTTTTAACAGTACCGAAAATGCTCGCTTACCCCTTTGAATGTCCAGGCTGATGCGGCTGATAAAAGGATCTGGCTCGGCGGTCCATTCTATTTGATGTAAGCTATGACTGTAACAAGATTTGATCATATACTCGTAGGTACTTGTACTTACTTTCAATCAAACATTAGGCACATTCGCATCATTTATAATATTAGTTAGTTTGGTAGTTCATATGGTTATTGTCAACTTCCTGCATGAAACCGTCCTAACGGGTTAGCTGGAAATTATGTCACTATGTTTACTGTACTCTCAGGTTGCGTCTACTGCGCCGGATGGACCCGACCTATATGCAGACGTAGTTCATTATACTTGACCTTCAGGTAGTCTTTACACTTTAAACATGAGTAGTTGATATACTCTTTTGTTTTTAAGAACTGATGGTATATAAATTCAGTAGGTTCAACTGAGTTAAAGTATTCTGAAAATACAGTTGGACTATACAGGCTTGTAATTGCACAGTACTAAAAGCCCCACAGGTATTTCTTTAAACCACGCAAGGGCTATAAAAATATAGAATAGTTTAGTTTCTCAAAAAAGTATTGCTAGAGAACTAGTTTTGGTACCCTTATGATAAATATAACGATAAAGTTTAATGTTGATCAATATGAACATTGACTGGCTATACTACATCTAAACTTCAGAATGAAAGATTTATAACAACGACTAACCTAACACCACACTAAGAGAAGAAATCACTATTTAATAACATCAATACGCCAACCCATCAAACTGACATAAACTTAAAACACCTAGATCCACTCGACTGAATTTTTATACAAAACGTTAGCCTTACTGCACACCGCTGCAAAATTCCGCAACCGAAGTGACAAGCCGAAACTTAATAACTTACTCAAAAATGCACCGGCAAATTGGGAGCCACTCACCCAACCGGCTCCGTAACCCTATACTGCCTTACCGAACTGTCCGACACATATAAATTGTATTTTTATTTAAATCGAGCCTACGTGCCACGATAAAGCCTCCTTAAAACAAATAACTGCTCATTCAGAAGAAAACTTCAAAGGAAAAACTGTCATAACTCAAGAAAACAAAGTTCATTTTCTTTAAGAAACACTCACAGATCAAGACACGATCGATAAAAAACTTTACGGCTATAGAAATAGAGTTGTTGTTGCTGAAAACAGTAATGTTGTTACCATACTTTCAGCGGACAACGTTGTTTTACCAAATAAACTAAAGTATCTGCAATAAATAGTGTAAAAGATACCCACATTGTCACAATAAAAGAGTCAGAATCGAATGATAAAGATACATCAGATAGGACCATGAATGATGGTGTAAACGAAGATGGTATTCCTGAGACACATAAAGTGAACGATTTAAAGTTTCATTGGGACACTTTTTCACTCAATTTGTGCCCTTATCATTCTTGTTGTGTGCTTGTAGACCAACAGGATACTAAACAGGTATTTAAAACAGTCGATGCAGTTGTATTAATTTGATGTTGTGTAAGTTTTTTCGTATAAGGAGTTGAAGGATAACCTTCCAATATATGATCGAATACTTGCGTTTTCCTTTTAAACAAAGTTGTTCACACCGATACCCCTCATTATGAGTCGAAGAGTTATTTCCTCCGAAATGTTAATCACATACTTGCCTGTCCCAGGCCTTTTGCCCGAAGGAATTTCATGATTACTTACGAAACATTTTAATAAAGTTACTTACTGTACAGCTGCCAATCGAAAACTTGTATTGAATATAAAACTTGTGTTGCAGAGAATTTTAATGCAGAAATTGATGAGAATACTTAAAACAGAATTTATGTACATTAGCAATCAAAAGCGCATTTGATTGCAATAATTCCAAAGTCGTAAAACGCATTTAATTTCGCGAATGTGAGAATATAAAATTGCGGAACATTGCTATCATAAAAGTCAATGCACCGAAAAATTATTATAACCGTACGCGAACGAAATGTATAACCGATACATGTATATGTCTTCATTCGATAATCGTAAATTAAGGCCCAACTCTGGTTTAACCGAGCGTAAAAACTGTAAGCGGGCGATTGAGAGTTCATGTTACTCCCAAAATGAAAAACGAAAAGTTAACGCGCTTCGACTGTGAAACAGAGAAGGTCTCTAGCAGATGTCAAACGAGAGAAAAATTTAAGAAACCATCGTAAAGCATAGGATTTTACTTTTAGCATAAGGACGTCTCTCAGACGAAGTAAACTAATCAATTAGACTTAACAGCATATGAACTGGGAAAGTTTAATATAAAAAATACGTCAAGTTAAAATAGGTGAAGACAATATATTAACTTTAAATTGTGAACATAAACGATTAATTATCTTTTCGCTCTTGAAATAAATTAAAGCAAATTACAATTTAAAAAATGACATGTCGGGTATGACATTTTTAAATCGTGTTTTTTAATTACCTTTGTCAAATGCTGAGTTTCAAACCTTAATCTTTGTCAAAGTGGGAACGAGAGGTGATTTTAAACGGGTTTTAGAAAGAGATGTAGCGATTGCGCCCGAGCATGACAAGTGGCCGGATTAATGCATTTTAAACGAAGAAGGCTTAATTTTGATGCCGAGACCCTTAATTGAATGATTTTATGTTTTTGAAATGGAGTTTTGGAACTTTGGTTGTGCAAAAGATTTTTCAATATTTATGAATTGAAGCTGATGTGTTTGTATGAATGATGTTTAATTTGTTGGTTGATTATTACACGCCATTACATTCATCGAAGTTGAAATGGACTTTACAATGCAAGTATATATTTATATTATCCTTTTGATATCGATAATGACTTTTTTAAAGTCTTGTCAGTGTTTTATTATTATAGTATTTCATTGTGGACCTTTTTCAGTCATCATTTTCTATCCTGGGTGGATTCTATACATTGTGTGTGTGTGTGTGTGTTATTTTCATTAATACAGCTTTTTAGCTTAATAAACTTAAAGAAATAAAATATTTAAATAAGATATATTTTAATATAATGATATTAATATAAAACTCGAACACGACTTAAGTAATGCCCTAGAATCAATATATGACAAAGTAATTGATATCAGAACGGTTCTTTGTAAAAAATAAATTATAATTTGTAATCTATTTATCACTGACTTTGGCCTGTTGAGAGCCACTGACTGTTCAGAACTTGTTCTTGGCTGTTTGATTGATGCTGTTCATATTCGAATACTCGCGATAGAGCCCGCTGTGTCTGTTCGAAACGCTTTAATAAATATCTCCATAGCTCTTGTTAATGTCGATAATTTCTCTAAACCCTTTTGTGTTACGATAAATGGGGTAATTTGTATTTTTCATCGCATTTCTATACTTTTTGTTCCTATTTCGTTTAGGCGTTTATCAATGTGGTTTTTATTGAGTGTTGATCTTCTTCATTGATATAAATGGAGTCTTTTAAATCAATTACCTAGTTTCTTTTATAGATAAATAATATTCATTCATTAAATAAATTACTGCTATGGCTAGGAAAGCTATTCGTATATTGTGAATCGCGATTTCTTCCTTAAAATTTCTTTTATATTTATAACTCGATTTTTACACATCTTCACTGCTTTTAACGATTAATTTGGTTTCGTGTAGGAATGAAATGTTTTTCGGCATAAAAACTATCCTAAGTTTCATCCCGATCCGTCCAGTGGTTGAAGCGTAATTGAGTAACAAAA
Source organism: Esperia sulphurella (assembly GCA_947086405.1). NCBI lineage: Eukaryota > Metazoa > Arthropoda > Insecta > Lepidoptera > Oecophoridae > Esperia > Esperia sulphurella. The sequence continues at coordinate 4,434,803 of OX352281.1, read as the reverse complement.
ATCCAAACTTTCTTATTTATAATATTAGTGGGATGGGATTACAAATTTTAATTACAATGTCGGTGTCATCATCAGGTTAATTTTGTCTCCACTGCAGGAGCACAACCCTCTCTCATCTGCCGCAGACAGACGGAGGATTTGGCCTACACTCCCCGCGCTGGCCAGACGGGTTGGGGAGGCCTGATCGATGTTTTATAATGTATTCCCTTAGTCGCCTTGTACGACATCCACGGGAAGAGTTGGAGTGGTCCTGTTCTACTCTACCGGAAACCACACGGCAATCGGTCGGTGTAAAGTACTTTATTTTCGAGTGCATCGTCCTATTCACAGTTTTCTTTCGAGAACTAGTATTCTCGATCGTTTTTCAGGTCTTCATTTGGCGAGACTTAAACAATATTTTATATCGAGCCTACGATTAATTTCTCCCTCAGAACCTGTTCGATCATGATCGATGAAAAAACTGTTGGTTACGTCGGCGCCGATTGATCCAGTCGTATCGAGATTGAGACATCTCGGAACGAGTTCCATCTCATTGGTGTGGGCTTTACGGCACAGAATAAGGCATGAGCGACTGCGATTTTTATTTGTCATTGCAATAAGCCCCAAACTTGCTCCACACAACTTACCCCAAATAAGAATTCGAGTTTTGATACTGTTGAATTTGATTAATTGGTTATAATTATTGTATGATCGCATGAAATACTTTTTGGTATTACAGTTTTGAAGAAAAAAATTTACCAGCAGTAGGCTGACATGATGATTAAGATAATACTTTTATGACAGCTTTTATTTTGGTTCGGTTTTTCTGATCTGTTGTTAGGACTCACATTTCTCAACTTTAACATGATGTTTGACCTTTCCTTGATGTTTGAAACGGAAACAGATTATTGTTGTCATTATTGGTTTTAAAATTATTTAAAATAATGTGTGGTCGAAATAAAAGTCAACTTTACACCATCTCTCACTTCATTACTTGCTACCGCTTATGAATCAGCCCGACGTCGACGCCCACGTCTCACGTACATAATCATTGTTCCCAGAATACGCCCGATATTACTTATTTAATCCCAGCTTAGAAAGAACACATAATTACTTATCGCGCTGAGTTTAAGCCTGTCTAACGCTTTTGATAAGTCTGTTTCTAAAAATTAGCCATTGCCCAAGACTTTGTTTGCAAAGCGATTATTATTTAATTTACCAATCAAATTAAATATACTGTATAGCACACACGTGTCATCGCAAACATATTTTAAGTATGACAGCGATATCTTCCAGGCAACTAAATGGCAGAATCGTTGATTGAGATGCGAGTGCAAGAAATTAAATACAATACAGTATACTTTATTCCACGAACAAATACAGTTTTTGGAATTTAAAACAATACAATTTAGGCGGTCTAGTCGCATTAAGCGATTTCTTCCAGACAACTTTTAGATAGAAGATATTGTGAAAAAAGTAGGTTGTGCTGTTTTTGGAAACATAAATGATAAATAGGTACTTATATGACTGTACCAAATAAATATGAAGTTTCTTGTGAATTATTACGTTAATGGTGTCACTTCTATATAATTACGATCATATTTTCCGATATTATTATCTTATGAGACTTAGTATGTGTTCACCAATGGCGACAGCCAGCATACCATTTAGCTCCTCTCACCACGTGACTTCCGGTACAATACAGGCTGTACAAACAAATAAATAAACATTTTTATTATTATTATTATTATAATTAAACAGTTATTATTAAAAAAAATGGAAAGGATTTTTTACACATAATTTTCTTTTTAAAAACATATATACTTCTGTCATTTCACCAGCTGGTCTCTTTTATTGCACACCTATACATAACATATGATTGAACTCTTTGATTGTAGTGATAGCCTTTTGGAATGTTTAATTTCCGTTCAATAGATTTCTTGTACGACTTTCTGCGAATGGTTATGTCTTCTTTTTCGCATATTATAAACGTAATTAATGATCATAGATTAGTGTTGCGATAAGTATCGATTCGATAAACCTTATCTTCCGATCGAATCGAGAAATTAAGTTATTAACAGAACCTGTTCGATCATCCATTACGAAATCAATAATTCGTTTGAATTAATTAATAAAAAAATAAACGTATTAATTAATAGGATTGTTGTTCTTTTGCGTGGGAAAATATAATATTTTTTTTTTCGTTAATTACTCAATATTGATAACTTTTAACAATGGTGGCGTTTATTTCCAGTAATCCCTGGTACATAGCCAATCGCAGAATGACTTGATTTTATCCTCTGATAGGATGTACAGTCGACGTTCACATCGGTCGAAATTGCACAATATAAAATGGACCTTCACTTAACACTGTTAAGGTTAATCTTAGATTGTGCTTGACAGATAGTTTAAATAAACAATTTATATGTTCCAAAACAGCCTAACGATGAATAAAACATACATATTTAAGACTATCTAAAGTGTGACAACCATATTGACACATCACAAACCAATGTAGTTTAAATTACATTATCACAAAACGATACGCCCGCAAGATACTATTTTCAGTATTTCTATACGAGTATTTAATGAATCTATGGATTTGAAACATGATGACAAAAGTAAAAAATCTAAAGTTGAATCCAACATAATTAATTACACTTGTAGAAAGAATGTTGTATTCGACTCGTAAAGTCTTAATTAGATTATCTCCAACTCCATGTTGTTGACAAAAATGTGTGCCAGGGGAAACATAAATCATAATGCATCACCCGGCATCGAATCCTGTTCCGCTCACTTCCGAGAAAGCTAATTAACAACTTAACACGGGTTTTTGTGCACAAATTAGTGTTGCTGAAATATCAATAGTCGATAGTCATACTATCGAATCGACAAGCATATGACGTCTATCGATAGTATTAAACTAAAACCTCAGTACTATCGATAGTATCGATAGCATGGGGCATAGCAATATCGATAGTATTGTAATTTTCATGTGATTTTTAAACCAATCAGTCAAAACCCGATACTATCTTTTAGTAATCCTAGGATCGAAAAGCTTATATTTTTTATTTTATTTATTTAGGAGTGGCAACAATATACATATCTCTTGAAACTATCAATAGTATACAGTGACGTCACGATAGTATCGATACGTCGATAATATCGAACAATAGTTTCTTATGTCGGTATTATCGTAGCATTAATAAGTTCGACAGATAGTGTGATTGGTTTGCAAGTGTAGAAACTGCCGATATATTGGTACAACTCTAGCGTAAATGCGAATTTTGTACCATGTGTTGACGAAACACGCATGTTGTGTGTTTCCTTATTCAGATGAATGAAATATGAGGGGTTGAAATTTGAATGCACGAGGTCCGATTCTCGCCTTAAATGTTATAAATAGAATATCAAGCGCCCAAAATACCATATTAGCCTACACGATGTACGTATTACCCAATGCTTTACTGTAAAGATGTGCTGTCAGGTACAAGCGAGGCTATGATGACGGAACAATGACGCAACTATTCTAACTAGTTAGGTAATATATCGGGCAGCAACATCATCGGTGCATGACCTAGTACTTTCATGGCCAAAACAAAACGTATGCCCAGCGTGGCCATTATTAATATTACTAGACTCAGATTCTGAGCTGAAGCAAACTGACAGGTGCTAACGTCAGTTTGTAAAATAATGTTACCATGTTTATTGTAACAGATATGCGTACAGTTATGAATTAATTCGCTCATCCAGAGTAAAGTAAACATTAAAATGTATTGACAAGCTTTCCAGAAAGAATCGCCGCCAACAATGGCTTAGACTAAATCAAGAATATAGGAGTAAATGACGATCAATAATATATTTAATTTGAAGCAGTAAACGTAAATTATTTCCTGAATTAAAGTATAGCACGGTATTTCGGCAGTTTTAACTTAAACGCAGCGTTAGACAGTTCAGGTCTAATCAATCACAGCATAAGGGCCGCCTAACCCTACTTTTAACTCAACATATAGTCGAGATTTAACTTAACTTTCATTAGAGTTCAGAGAACACTTGGAAGCATAAAAGATTTCTAAAGCTTTCCACCCTCTTTTGAGAAGTGTTCAAGTATTCCTCTCTCATTAAGTCACCCACAAATAAATCGTCGGGGAGTCGGTGACACAAACTCGAAAATTTATGGGGTATGAGCTGAATAAAAAATATTTATGAGGGTAGGTATAGTAATGAGCTTGATTTAGTGAACTGGTGACTCCTTGTCGTTACTTGACATTAATTACTTAGCTCTTTAAATTAAAAATCTTGATCAAAATGTATACGGTTTTATTAAACAATGACGATGATGACGAAAAGAGGCTGTAGCCTCTCCTAGAAACAAGCAGGAGTGTCTGTGTAATTTAGTGGAAGATCAAAACTTCAAAGCACATTTTTTATTTTATGACACCCAAGTCTAATTAAAGTATGTGACCTAAGAAATTTGGTGTTTGTCATCACCATCATAGTCTTTTGACGTGTACAGTGCACGTCCACAGTTTGTCTAGACGACGACAATCATTGGTCCTTCGTCTTCCACATGCACCTGTTACAGGAGGTAGTCGGTCCATCTGACTGATTAAGATGAAAATATTCCTCTGTTTGCAGTACTAGGTTGGACTAATGTGTGTCAACATTTTAACATCCTAACATGTCAAGCAAGCCACAGTTTATTCTTAAGCGATAGCAATTATAAACCGCAGGCAGGCCCTTAACGAGTCATTAAGGGGATCGCTCCGGAAGTACATGTGTGTGCAGCTTGTTAGTTTTGGATTTCCACCGATAATTGCTTTGCTACCATTTGTTGTTGCTTTCTATTAATTAATATTGATTTTTATTTACATATACTAGTTTTCCTAGTGATTAGTATCCTAATGTTTAAATTAGTGCTTTTCAATCGAGACATCCTATTTGTCAAAATGATATTTGCTGGGTTGTCTGTTTTGTCCGGATATCATTAGTAATGAAATAGTGACTGAAAATAAACCGGTTCGACAAAAGTATTTCCTAACGATGCAAAGGACATCGTTTACAAAAAAGTTTTCGATTCATGTAATGTCTATGCTCCTGTCCTGAGGTTTGAAGGGCATGTTAGTCTAGGATTTCAGCTACTAACGCCATCTGTTTAGTAATTAAAGTAGGTAGGAACTATTAATGTGCCATTTGTGGGTTGCGTCGGCATTGCGTTTATGTCCGTGGTAGGGACATCATCATCAGGTTATTTCTGTCTCCACTGCAGGAGCACAACCCTCTCTAATCTGCCGGAGACAGACGGAGGATTTGACCTACACTCCCCGCGCTGGCCAGACGGGTTGGGGAGGCCTGACTGATGTTTTATAATGTATTCCCTTAGTCGCCTTGTACGACATCCACGGGAAGAGTTGAAGTGGTCCTATTCTACTCTACCGGAAACCACACGGCATAGGGACATAATATATATTATTCAGTAACGTTCCGTGGAAGAAAATAATACAGATAACACAGATTATTCTTTTTTATGTACCTAAGTATATTTACTCCCAGAAACCTTTCGCCTACAGTTGACAGTTTTACTAGGAATATTCATATTCATATCATTTATTGTTTCATGTAGTCCCAAACGGAATGATACTGGCAAAATTTCCATGGTACCATAGGCATGCAGTGCATTATGATCACATTCATCACGAAAATTACAAGTTCACTGATCTGAATTTATAATACATAATAATATGTAGGTAGGCTTTACTTCCTCGTTTATTAAGTCTATGTCCAACAGTGGGACAAGTTAAAAGCTGCTGATTTAATTAGACTCGCGCTTTAGTCTGACTGTACCCTCAAATTAAGCGGCCCGTTTAACCAGTAGTGCCTTCAATCGCAGTTCTAAACCACTTCCAAGAAAACTCACCCGCACAAAATAAGCAAAATAAAACGAGAAACATTTATGAATAAATCATCGACGAACGGCGAAATATGACCAAAAGGAATCCTTAGAAAGAGATAAACGTACGGCTATTAAACGTAAGTGAAAGAGATGAATATAAATAGGTTCGCCGAGGTGTAATTATGCTGTTAAGAGTATAATTTCAGGTTGTTAAAGCGATGGACGCGGCACATTATAAGATTATTCTAAATAAGAGTAGATTAACACATTTTGATAGTTTTGATGGGTTTATAAGATACCTTTGCTAAAAGTTTTACTTTGGAATATTAAATTATAATAATAGATGTTTTTTATATCTTCGCTTACACAGATCGTAGATTTGGATAACTTTATCGAACATAAAACAGGTATTCAATCTGAACCTACCAGAAATAACTCTTCATGGTTTAATCCAAAATCACATTCAACCATTTAATCAAATTATTGTATAAGTACCGGATTATCCAAACGTAGCTGGTAACGATCAACTGTTATTTTACGACCTTTAGAAATAATCAAAATAAAGGCTACACAGTATGAAAAGTAACGGTTTTGAAATTTTTAATGTACAGTGCTTTTTAACTTACTATTTCTCCTGCAGTTTTTTTCTCATTTACTGGTATTAAGCTTTTTGTTCCATCTATTCCTTTATCTGCTCCAAATCTTCACCTTTTCTTTTTTTATTCTTATTCTAACATTTTTTACGTTAATTCAATCCTATATATAATATTTTATTCTATCGGTTCTAGTCAACCCTTTTACCATTAAATTGATATCAAAAACCTTTCAATCAAGCCAATCTTCTAAATTGCCTGATGCATTTTTATCGTTTTTTTCCAATTCCCAGAAGCACCTGCTTTGAAGGACATTATACATAGCACTACCTGCCCTCACACCTTTGATCATAGCATAAAAACCTTGTTAGTAACTTGCGGAGGTTTTTTGCAGTATTAAGTTTGTTAGTACTAATCGGTTTATGACATTTGATGGTTTAATGAGAGTTGTTAGAATTCGAAGTTTAGTTGATTGTGTCTCGTTTTTGGTAGCAATCTTCCTTTAACTCCTTTTGTGACTTAATAGAATGTGTTTTTAGTACATTTTTTAATTAATACTTGAACCACATTGATTTTCGAGTGTTATTTTTGGGAATGCCGTTGCCCATCGATAATTTTAGGAAAGTTTTCACTATTACTGAAAATATTTAATACTTTTTTTAAATTTGAATTAGACATAGGTACGAATACTGTAGTATGCAGTATTAGTACACCTTTATTAAATTGAGAGGTGCTTGCCCAAAAGGCTACAAGAAACGCGAGTATTTTGAACGTTAACCGAATGAATCAGAATCCAAATATACAAGCGTTCTATAAAACGACCAACTGACGTAAGCGATAAAAATTTGTAGCCTATAATTAAGTAGATAGAAACGTCAAATTTTTTTATACGTCGTGAATATTTAAAAGGTGAAGCCGTAAATACCTACATTACGAATTCACGACGTAACGCCTTCATCTCGCCGCACATTCGAATAACAACCAAACTCATAACTAACATCGTCTCATTAGTATACACATGTACAATGTTACCAAAGACGCCGACCAACAAAGCCATTGACATTCATATTTTAACGCTAAACGTGACCACGAAACCACTAGATGTCGACGATCCAGATACTAATTTTACGCCCAATCTCCATCGATAAAAATTAATACATCAGAATAATACGGCGGACGTTTTTAACGGACAAAAAACGACTCAATCTAACCAACCAACCGTTCAATATTCAACTATTGGAAAAAAGAACGTAAAGACAGTTTTCGAATAAAGTTTTTGCGTGCGGTTACACCAATGTCGTTAGGGTGACCAGCACACTAATGGAATTCCAAACGGTCCAGACTTATTGGACTTAAATTCGATCGATGATAGCCTTTTTTTTTATTGTAAATCGAGATTTCCGTAGGTTCTCACAGAATGAAGACATAAAAATTTTGGAGGTGGCCGTGCGGCGCATATAGAGGAGACCACATACAATTTCCGTGGGTTTTCGGAATTCTCATCTTCTTGTTGGGTGAGGTATCCGCCAAATTGGTGGTCGCTCACGCCTTTTGGTATCAACCTATTATTTTTGGCGGGAACCATCGCCTCGGAACACCGGCAAAGGAGCGTGATCAACAAATCAAGTCGTTGTACCTTTTTTTGCTTAACTCAACCCGAAGCGTGTTTGTTTTCGAACGTATCAGATATGTGATTATTATGGAAATTAAAGGATAAATAAATTATCATCGTTATGGTTGAGGATTTTTGATTAACAATCTAAAATTTCACCTGTTTTTAGAACTTTGTTATAACCAGTTTGTTTTCTTGGATTTCTACGTCAATTATTATAAAATATAATTTCTTCATCTTTGATTCAATAAAAAATAATAAATAGATAATGTTAATCATTTTTTACGAGAATGGTCATTTATTCAGTCTATGTAGTTATAATTCTGGCATACTTCCTCCTCCGCATCTATAAATCGTGTCAAACCTTCATCCGCTAATTTTATTTTCGTTTTGTATAATTTAATTCGGAACACCACAGTGACTTCTTTTTAACCACTTGGATAATAAATTCGTTGACGGCCATAATTTACAAGTCACCTAATAAAATTAGAGGTATAAAATCTGTCCTTTCAACATCGCCACAGCAAAATACGATCGCAACATTGTCAAGAATGCGAAGATTTAATGAAATCTTAAAATTGGATGAACCCATTTAGTCGACTACTTTTTGGTACCTTTCTTACAAAACCATGTATGAAATTTCAAGCGAAATAGGTCGTAAACTACATCCGTTGACAGGGTCGTTTGAAGAATAAACTGCGCCCAAGCATTTGTTTTTGTTAATTATAGCACTTGTTATTTAAAAGCTTCCGTTTCATTCAACTTATTTTACCTTTGTCAGTATTATAATTTTGTCTGCTTCTCTCATGCTACCTCCTAGCATGCAACATAAAAGAAAAATACTTTTATCTTTTTAAGATCCTTTACTAGCGACAATGATGACTTCGTGAAACCATTAAAACTGTACGACAACAAACCAAGCTTATGTAAATGATCTAAGATGTTCAATAAACTAACCTAACAATTAAAATATTTATCTATAGTGTCTATGGTATGATTTGATCTTTTCAGGAATCGAGGATCTTAGCGACTCGTAGTCCTTTTACTAGTTACTTGAGACGTCCCTGTCCGTTTGCTATGATTAATAATCACCTAACAGCGTTAAGTGGGTAGTTTATATTCGAACCAGTTCGGACATGTTGACAGCTCAATCTGCTGTTATTACACCTAGGGTGACTAACTGAGCTTTATTTAGTGGTAGTTTAAAAGATACCACAAACACGTTTATGATTCTAAGAATATTGTTTAGAAGTGATTTAGATTTGTCTAAAATAGAGATACCTATTTTACAGTAATTCTTTGTTAAAATCTATCTATACCTGCTTAATGGGCGATTTATTAACCCTTTGTTCGTTTTGTTTTTTAATACTTCTAATATATATATTTTTTTCTATTTAAAAAAGTACCTTTGAACTTTTGCTTAAACTTTTCTTTGATTCTTATTTTACTCGTGCTCAACTATGAAAGTAAATACTACGTGTTTATAATGTTTTGAAAACATCGATCCATTTCCTGTTAAATTATGAAATTTTACGTCTCTTTAATAGATATTAAAAATAAATTGGATCCATGCATCGTTCCCACAGGATACACTGTTTGCTATGCTAATTCACTGTGGGAGCTAAGTACCCGATTAAATAGCCGATCGTGACGAGCATACTCTGATAGGATCGATCATGAATCGATTAGATCATTATATTAATTTTTTTTTAACCTTCTATACTCTGTAACAAGTTCCAAGTGTCTTAGGAATTATATTATTTTATTTTTGTTTTAGGGTTGGAGTACTTAAGTGCAGCCAGAAGTTTACATCCAGAGCTTCATGTTGGCAGTACCCTCGCCAGTCAGGACTTCCAACTTAGTTTAGAAGGTATGACTGCATATATATCTCTCAATTCTGTGAAACTTTTGAAAATTTAGACCTTCTGATTCACGTAGACTCTATCTACTCTAACTGTTCCTACCTCTGTTACTTAATTTTAAAAACTTTGAATATGATTCTCACATTTTCACTATCATTTGTATCTAAGGTACACTTGTCATTTTGTCTTTATCTTTAGTGGTACTATTATAAAATCATTTTCAATTTCAGGTTCAAGAATAGCTTCCCCTACTCGACTAAGGTTATCAGGCGGTGCGATTGGTGCCTCGGCCAATCGAAAACGAGCAGTATCCTGGAGTCCATATTCGGCTGAGTCTTTAGACTTAGCTGCCGTTATTAGAGCATCACCTGCTAGTTTAGCAGTTAGAGCTCCTTCAGCTGCGTCTACTGGGAGCTATGGACATCTTAGTGCAGGTAAACGTCGGTTGGCTTATTCTCTTTGAAAAACATTTCTTAAACTGTTTTAAAGCCTTACGAAACATTGGTCTTAGATTAAAAATATATATAAAATTTTTACGCTTGGAACATACATAACTCATGTGCTGTAAACCATTAGACTTTTAGAGGAAATTTAAGCAATATAAAGGAAATCGCCAAGTATTTCCTATGTGTGTTCTTCTCGAGGTCAATTAAGTGGTAAAAATGATCAAATGTATTATAAATTGGTGATAGTTTAAAAATATTACATGTAAAACGTGGGGTATCTCGGGGCGAAAAGCGGGCGAAGGCAAGCCGCTTTGCGACATTAAATTGCGCAAAGTGGCGATATATCGTCTCTGCCTACCACTCTGGGACCAAGGCGTGAGCATTATATATGTATAAACGTGGAGACCGCGGACTGGCACGCGCAAGGTGGACGCCCAGCCGCCAGATGGACCGACGACGTGAAGAAGGTGGCCGGAAGTGGCTGGATGCGGGCGAAAGACCGGGTGTGGTTGCGTTCATTGGGGAAGGTCTATGTCCAGCAATGAACGTCTAAGGGATGACATGATGATGATGATATGATGACGTGTATAAAATGTATGGGCAATACGAGTTTGACAATATTTTTAGGAGCGATTTCACCAGCACTATCCCTGTCACATGCGTCGCTCGCACAGCAGCTCCTCGCTCGAGGCGGGGTGGTGGGGGGGAGCGCGGTGCTCGCAGGGGGGGTGCTGCTGGACCCCGCGCACCAACAGGCGGCGGCGGCGGCCGCGCATCACGCTGCGCACGCGCATCTTGTCGCTGGCATCCATAGGTGAGTACCATTGGTGTCATTTCCATGTTTTAAAGTTCTTGGCCGTAAACGTGTCTTCAGATATAATCAGAACTCGTACAACAGCAAAGCTTTGGCATCAAAATTAAATTAAGAGGGTGGCAAGTGAAAAACATACTGTCAGTCGCCTAAAGACTTATAATACATAATTGGGTTCACTCTTAATCCGGAACACACTATGTTTTTGTGGACAGCGGTCACCTGAATAGTAATACATATTTAGTATACTCTATCTGAATGATCACTAATACGTACATGTGAAAATATGTTAGCCCATCAGTTGTTGATTGTCAGACAAGCGTAACCAGACCTTATCAGTCATTTTAACTAGAACTTACTATCGTGTTGTGGGATATTTGTTAACCTTTCAATTCATAATTACTAGATCTCACATATCATCACCGACGCAACTCCTGATGGGGCCGGTGGACGTCAGACCAGGGTTGGGACTGGACGGCACTCCACCTCAGCACTTGCAACAGCCACCACAACAGCCTGAAGTCACCAGTATCATGGAGGCAGACAGGTAAAAGTTTTCACATTCATATATTCTTCTTCATGTACATCTGAATTCTTATCTCTCATATTATTTGGAGGTGCTCGTTGTTTGTTAGCTGTTTTAGGGGTTAACCACTAATAATGTCAAGAGATCAGATTTTTCCTCTAGTTTCCTTCTCTTCGTCTATTTTAGCCCAGCCTAACAATATCTTGTAATTTATTTCACAGCGCATCAGCAATGATCCAAAGGAAATCTCCCCAAATCCTCATGTCACACAGGGACAGCATCCACAGTAATAAGCCTTTGTCAGCAGCAGCAGAGAGCACTGTTCATGATGGCCTGGACTCGAAGGATGAGCCTGGAGACTTCATTGAGACGAATTGTCATTGGGTAAGTTAAAAAAGCCTGTGTAGCTGACTAAATATATTGTGAGATGGAACAAATATGTCCTTTTCACAGACCTTGGATGAGAATCAGAAGTGTAGAAAGGTCTTCTGCCGAATGGACGAACGATATCAAGAAGACCTCAGGTATATCCTAGCTAGACCAACAATGACATAGGTGACGAACCAAGGGGACATTAAATATTGAGAAGCAACAACAATGGACGGATAAAAATGAGTTGATAGACATCGTTGAAAAACTGCTGTTTTGATACATTTAATTTAACTACCAATCTAAAAGTGACTGCACGTGAAGTCAAATTGGTACTCTTAATTACCTACTAAAATATCTTTGTGAAGACTTATTTTTTAGGCCATATACCGAGATAACCCGTTCCGAACGAAGGCCAGTGTTTAAAGTGAAATTGACCAATCATTGGTACGTAAAATCTAATAATTCCTGTTCTCAATTTCAGGTTGATTGCAAACTAGAGTTTCCAACTCAAGACGATTTAGTAAAGCATATCAACACGGACCATATCCACGCCAGCAAAAAGGCATTCGTCTGCCGCTGGGTCGGCTGCTCTAGGGACGAGAAACCCTTCAAGGCTCAGTATATGCTGGTGGTCCACATGAGGAGGCATACGGGGGAAAAACCACATAAATGTACCGTAAGTACCAATTAAGAATCTACATTGACAATCAATTAAGGTTTTTCATGCTATAAAATAAAATGAATAAGAAAAAAACAATCGATAAAAAAATGCATTTCTAAGACCTTATCTAGGTATAGTTTGAATAATTCACGATGACAGGCCCCGGAACTTTTCGCGAGAGGTGAGCGCGGAACGCGGGGAGTTAGTTACCTATATCCAAACATTAGTATTTTAGTGTACGTATGCACACAATGATGATTAATGCTTAACTAATGCATACAATGAAATGTAAGCGATTTAGAGAAAGAGTGGGGCGAGCCGTCGTGAACTGAACAATCTTTAACAAGGTTTCAATATTTTCGTCTGAACGTTTCTTCTGAAATTATATAGAGGTTAAAGAAAGGCAGGAAGACATTCAATGGTTCAGGGTATTGGTGATCATTCTATAATATTTAGGAGCGAAAGCCAGGCACTCTAATACAGAATGCCTACGAGATGAAACATATATTTTTTAGACACTTTTAACACACACCACCTTCTATTTTACAGTTCGAAGGGTGCTGCAAAGCGTACTCCCGACTTGAGAACCTGAAGACCCATCTGCGAAGCCATACTGGAGAAAAACCTTACACCTGCGAGTACCCTGGCTGCGCTAAAGCTTTCTCGAATGCTAGTGATCGAGCTAAGCATCAGAATAGGACGCATAGTAATGAGGTGGGTACAATTGTAATTGTGATTCAAATCAATTCAAATCAATTTATTCACCCTTGCAACTGAGTACGTTGCATTGGGCAGGTCACAGTACAATGTTATTTTTACGTCAATTTTAGTTACAAAATAATTTAATTAATTTTAATTACAACTTAAGCTCAGCTATCAGAAAATGAATATTCATCTAATGATATTTCCATGAAATCATTTAGTGAATAGAATGCATGGCCTTCAAAAAACAATTTAAGCTTCCGCTTGAACTCTAGCATCGGTAATTTGGTGATATATAGTGGCAACTTATTGTACATTATTATTTTTGTGTAAATTCCTTGTTTCATCACTTTCTGTAGCCTTGTTTTTGGATGCACTAACTTTTCTTTGTTTCTTATGTTGTAGTTGTGCCCGTTCATTCTCTTATTTAAATTTCCATTTTCTTGATCAGTGTGAATTTCTAACAAACTATTATATATATAGAGTCACAGTCATTATCCTATTTTTTGTAAAAAGCCGTTGTGCCGATTGGCGCTTAGGAACTCCATTTATAATTCTGAGAGATCTTTTTTGACACTTAAGAACTTTCTTTATATCGGATGCATTTCCCCAAACAGTAATAGCGTAACTTAAAATTGACTGCACATATGCATAGTACACAGCTGTGGTGATGCCATAAAGTCATAAAACTACAACATGACATTGTCACATTGGCAGCATAGTTCTAGTTTATTAAAGCCTAATATTTCAGGCATAACTCTTTCATTTACTAGCTATATGAGCATTACAATTTAATAAACTAGAAATAGAAAATGGATAAATATCTACGCCCACAAAGGTTCGACGCGGATCCATCCGCTAGCGCCGATCAATCCCCTCTGTGGATTCATTGGAAAAAAACATTTTACAACTTCCTATTAGCAATTGGTACTTTAGAGAAGCCGGTAAGTACAGAGCAGAAGTATCAACTACTCACCAATTATTTATCGCCTGTACTCTATACACATGTCAAAGATTGCACTGAGTATACAGAAGCAGTCTTAAAGATAGACAAGCTATTTTTGAAACCGCAAAATGAAATTTACTCTAGACGCTGCCTCATGCAGAGATATCAGCAATCTGACGAAACCGTTGACCAGTATTTGCAAGTCCTTAAACTCTTAGGTAAAGACTGTTGTTTTAAAGCAGTTACCGCGGATCAAAACGAAAGTGAATATATCCGCGATGCCTTCATAGGTGGCCTAGCATTACCAGTGATCCGTCAGAGACTATTGGAAAATAGAAGCCACACTTTGGAATCGGCCTATGAATACCGAGCTAAATACCGAGTCTTCAGCAAAATAGACTTAAAAAATGCTTACCATCAATTTCCTATTTTGAGTCATGAGAAACCGCTCACGGCGTTTGAAGCATCCGGTAATTTATACCAGTTTCGACGTATACCGTTTGGAGTAACGAATGGAGTAGCAGCGATCAACGTGATATCAATAATATTATCAATAAAGAACGTTTAGAAGGAATATACGCGTATTTAGATGACATCACGGTCTGTGGAATCAATCAGAATGATCATGACGAGAAATTACGGAAATTTAAGGAAATAGCTACTCAATATAATCTTACATTGAATCTAGGCAAAAGCGAATTTTCAAAGACTGAAATCAATATATTGGGTTATAATATTACAAATGGGATAATTAAGCCGGATCCTGAGCGTTTGCAACCTTTAATACAACTGCCAATTCCTACGAATTCAGCATCTTAACGTCGAACAATGGGTATGATGGCCATTATGCTAAATGGATACCCAACTTTTCAACGAAAATTCAGCCTCTCGCCAATCACGAAGTATTTCCACTGTCATCCGATACAATAAAGGCTTTTGAGAAATTGAAATTCGAGATAATGCAATCCGCTGTGACCTCTATTGATGACAAGGTACAGTTATTAGTAGAGACAGATGCTTCTGATTTCGCCATAGCGGCTACACTGTCTCAAGAAGGCAGACCTGTGGCTTTCTTTTCTAGAACATTATCAGGAAGTGAAAGAAGTCATTCCGCCATTGAAAAGGAAGCTGCCGCTATTGTCGAGAGCTTAAGGAAATGGAGACAATATCTTATAGGTCGTACGTTTCGCTTAATTACAGATCAGCGATCGGTATCATTCATGCTTAATCAAAAACATGCTTCGAGAATAAAGAATGACAAGATACAGCGCTGGCGTCTCGAACTATCTAGTTACGATTTCGAAATAATATACCGTCCAGGCAAAGAAAATGTTGTAGCTGATGCACTCTCACGGGTAAACCATATCATAGCCTCAACACACATAAGTATATTATCTGAATCACACAACAATTTATGTCACCCGGGTATAACGCGAATGATGCATTGGGTAAGGTCAAAAAATTTACCATTCTCTGTAGAAGACATAAGACGCATGACTGCTGCATGCCCTGTTTGTGCTGAGATAAAACCAAGGTTTCTCAGAACTGCAGGCACTTTAATCAAGGCAACATCGCCTTTTGAAAGAATTTCTGTTGACTTTAAAGGTCCTCTGGAACTGGAAATCGCTACATACTAACGGTCATTGATGAATTTTCAAGATTTCCTTTCGCCTTTCCATGTTCCGACTTAAGCTCCGCTACTGTTAAGAAGAAGATAATAGAGCTTTTTGCAATGTTCGGAATACCAACATATATTCATTCTGATCGCGGCACTGCATTTCTATCCTCCGAACTTAGAAGCTTCCTTCATGGAATGGGGGTCGCAACCAGCTATACGACTCCATACAATCCGATGGATAATGGCCAAACAGAGAGATATAACGGAATTATCTGGAAAACCATACAACTTTCATTGAGAACCCTTAATCTTCCAATTAATCGCTGGGAATCAACTCTCGCTCAAGCTCTGCATTCTATACGATCCTTGTTATGTACAGCGACTGGATGCACCCCGCATGAAAGGATGTTCACGCATCCACGAAGGTCTTCCAATGAACAATCTATGCCGACGTGGTTGGTTGAAGGAAAGAAAGTTCTGATGAGGAACAATGTGAGGTCCAGCAAATATGATCCGATTGTTGAAGAAGTAGATCTCCTAGAAACCAATCCTTATCACTCGCACATCAGACTACAAAATGGCCGAGAAGTTGTGGTCTCCAACAGACAGCTGGCACCGACTGCTGAGACCATTGAAATTAATCCTTCCATTCCAGGTTCTAATCATAACGCAGTAGGATCTGATGGCATATTACCTAATCCCGAGGTACCTGTGAACTTGGAACCTATGGAACCTAATCCTTCTACTTCATCTGGAAATAATGAGACGATGATCGAGACTGAAGGGCCACTTCGCCGTTCCGCAAGAGAACACCGTTCTCCGTCGTATTTAAAGGATTATTGCACGAGGTTTTAAGACTGCTGGGGAGAATGTGGTGATGCCATAAAGTCATAAAACTACAACATGACATTGTCACATTGGCAGCATAGTTCTAGTTTATTAAAGCCTAATATTTCAGGCATAACTCTTTCATTTACTAGCTATGAGCATTACAACAGCTAAGAGAGTTTTCTTATCTACCAGAGGTTTTAGTTTTAAGAGAGCGTAATTAGCACTTGATACTTTCTTGCATACCTTGTCTATGTGCATTGAATGACTAATTGTATAATCTATAATGTAACCCAAAAAAGTTGTTTCAGTTTTCCCTTCGTCAATTCTTTTTAGACCTTTCCTAGATTGATAATTTAATGTAACGGTTTTATCAGCATTCAAAATTATCCCATTTGCTTCGAACCAATCCCTTAAAATACAAATTACCTCCTCTGTTTTTTCTTTAAGGCGTATTAAACTTTTATCCTTAATTCCTACGTGCGTGTCATCTGCAAATAGACTAGGAAATGCCCAATTTGGTAGACAGCTAGCCAAGTCGTTGATGTATATTAAAAAAAGGACAGGCCCCAAGATAGACCCCTGTGGCACGCCTATATCTACAATTCCTTCAGATGAAGTTTTACCATTTACAGTTACAACCTGGGATCTATTATGTAAGTAGCTACGTAGAAGGTTAAGTTCAACACCATTAAAGCCGTAATATTTAAGTTTGTGGACTAATACATCATGCCTTAATATGCCTTAATAGATTTAGGTTTCGGAGAACTTTGACAAGTTACACGTTACACTAAAATATTATTTAATATAATTTTATGTAATTGTTTGTGGACGCAGGCTGATATTATGATGGTGATGATGTCATTGTTTTGAGTTGTGTTCGGGTCTCTCTCACCCACCTTTGATGGTTTTATGTTTGTGTTGACTCGAATTTAGAATTTTCATTGTATATTTCTCATCAACTTAGAGAGTCTCTAGTTAGATAGTTCGTCTAGTTAGTCTTCTATAGAGAACAGGTATCTCCAGGCAATCCTTCTATAACTTCTATAAAGCAGATCCTTTTATATTAAGCAGATATTTTGGACTCCATAACTCACTTTACCATTTTCTTTATTTTCACCTTTGTTTAGAAACCATACGTCTGCAAAGCTCCTGGCTGCACGAAGAGGTATACTGACCCATCATCTCTCCGGAAGCACGTGAAGACTGTCCATGGTGCTGAATTCTACGCCAGTAAAAAACATAAAGGCAAGTATCCCTCCTGGGAAATTCCACAAGTGGAAAAAATAATGTTGCTTGACAAGTTACTAGCGAATGTCATTTAGTGAAATAAAACAACAAATATAAGTCGATAGGGGTGAATAATTTAAAATTATTTGTAAATCATATTGATCTTTATTCAATTTCAATATCCTTTCACCAGGTTGCAGTCGAGGTGATGACTCTGCAGAATCAGGAGGTGGCGGGGCAGGTTCCTCACCACGCTCCGAGGAAGGTGGGGTTCCGATCGGGGTTAGAGGTCACACGTCATCAGCGTCAGTCAAGAGTGAAAGTCCAGCGTCGCCCATACCACATGGGTTACATACTCCTTCGCATCAGGTAAGATTGATGGTAAGAACAAATTCATTATGCAGTTATTATTCTATTATAATTATAAGTGCTGTAAAGACATTGTAAGAAACTTTGATACAAGATAGGTGTCCTGTGGTCAAGCCGTGTGGTTTCCGGTAGAGTAGAATAGGACCACTCCAACTCTACCCGTGGATGTCGTACAAGGCGACTAAGGGAATACATTATAAAACATCAATCAGGTCTCCCCAACCCGTCTGGCCAGCGCGGGGAGTGTAGGCCAAATCCTCTGTCTGTCTCCGGCAGATGAGAGAGGGTTGTGCTCCTGCAGTGGAGACAAAAATAACCTGATGATGATGATGAGGTGTCCTGATTCTTTACCAGTGGTAATGACGACGGCAATCTAAAGTCTCTTATAAACCGAGGTCGTTAATGCAGACGAGTTCTGATGTAGAGCCGGATGATATTGCTATATGACCTGAAAAAGGTATCTGGGGCGAATGGAGAAGAAAAACGGAAGATTGAGGTTTAAGTGTGCATGGGAAAAGCTCTATGTTCAACAGAGGCTGACAATACATACGATAAAATGTGTATTGCTTATTTCTTACCATATCTAGCTGGTATGCACTCTTCTGTACTTATTGACTGTTTTTTTTATCATAGTTGTCTGCACAATGTGTGGGAGAACTGGATTTCGGTGGAGCCGGTCTTGGAGGGTTCAGCGATGAGAATGGCGCTCCTTACTACAGACTCGACGGAGAGGTAATTTTTGGAATTGAGTTTTAACTAGTACCAAATGGGAATAAGGAATAAAGGCAAAATAAAGAGATAAAAATCAGTAAAGACTATATCAGTATTTAAATCAATGGAGACTAAACTCATTATCACACATTATTCTATTAATATAATATTTCAGAATAATTTTATAGGTGATTCGTTCACATCATATGGTTTTCTTCATATTCCCACTTGCACATTAAATGTTGACAGTACCTACCTATCCATCTTACCGCCCGGCAGATTATCTGCTCATTCGCCACTTCAGCAAGCTGTAAATACAATATATTTATATTTTCCCAATTCTACAGGTGGAACAGGAAGTGGTAGGTGAAGTTGGCCAACTGCCCCTGATGCTGCGCGCCATGGTCGCCATCGGGGAGCCACGGGCGCACCACCACGCGCCGCGCTTCGGGAACAAGATGGGAGTGGGCAGGCTGATGCCGCCGTCGCATGCGGCCGATGTTGGCGGAGGTAACCACAACCTTACTTACGGAACTGTAGGCTTAGTGACTTCTGACACAAGACACCGACATGGTCTTATTTTGGAAATACCAGTTGGCGGTAAGCAGCAAAGTTAGTTTTCGACTATGATTTATCGGTAATACCAGAACTCTGGACCGAAATTCGTCGACTCCTGAACAATCTGTAACAAACAATATAGTATCACACACATTGCTAAATCAAATGCAAAGAGTGTAGCCGCAGAACACATGGTACCCTAGTGTGAGGTCTAGATGTACCTGTGTTAGTTTCTGAGATACTTTATGTACTAATTGCATTACGAGTTGTAAAATTTGTTATGAAAAATTAAATTATTATTATTAGTATTATGGATTTGATCGTCTCCGATTAATGAATCTTAAATGGGTGCTTTCCCACGCCGTGCGGTTCCCCAACTTTACCGTAGGTATTGTCAAGACACTAAAGAATTTCAACAGGGACGGGCGATCACCAATCCGCTGCTGAACATAAGCCTTTCTTATGTTCAGTAGTGGACGTATTTCGGCGGATGATGATGATGAATTCGGTGCTTCCTTGTGGTGTCACAGCTAGACCCATTGGTACCAAGGCATAGCATAATATAAAGATGCGATAAGTAAATGTTCACATGGATATGAAGATTTTATGTCTTCCTTAACAGTATTTGAACGTGTGTTGTAAACTAAAAATAAGTTGAGTTTTCAGCATGTGTGTATTGTTTTCGCCCTTGTGTGTATTTTTCTATCTTTCTTTAAAGATTAAAAAAGATAATTAGGTTAATAAGACAAAGATCAAAGTTACCATAAAAAAATATTCTAGTGTTAATTTATTTACGTAATAATATTTCTTTAACAGGCGGAGTTCCAGGACGAACTGACATCGGCAATACAAATGTGGCTGTAGAACTGAAGACAGGAGCTCCCAACACCAGACGGGATTCAGGAATATCTTCTGGAAGCAGTCTTTATAGTGCCAGGTAATTAACCATTACAGAAAGTGCTCAGAATTAATCGAGGTCTGGAGCAGAAGAAAGCAAGGATTAAGTTGTTAAGTTCTATCGTTCTATATTCATGAAAGTTGCACACTAGTTGTATTTTCCATTTTTATGCAAGTGAATATATTCTAACATCTTCGTGGTCTCGTTTCATTAACCAGCTAATCAACAGCATAAAATACATGTTAATCCAAGGGATATTCATGACAAAAGCGAACAAGCCATAGTCCACCATACTGGCCCAGTGTTCAGATACGCAATAGAATTTATTTTCTTGCATAGAGCCTTTGGTATTTGAACTAAATCCCTACTTAAGTTCGGAAAAAATCATTGTATGTAACGCGAGTGCATACCAACTAAGTTATTTAAAAACTGAGTTGTTGAAAACACTTTTGGTGTTCACTTCCCAGGTCATCAGACATATCACGCAAGAGCAGTCAAGCATCAGTGGTGTCAGGTGCAGTTGCCACAACGACAGGCGTCGCCGGTGCGCAGAGGCTAGTCTCACAACACACCGCAGTATATGATCAGCTGTCACCTGATAGCAGTCGAAGGTTTGTGTCTTCGAAGTACCATTTTGTTTTACTCCTTCCGAATCTATGAATCATGTCCTTAACACAATAAATCTTACATCAAGATCTTCTTGAGTCTGATAAAAGACAAAGGCTGTTGCTACTTTTACATTTGCCCGTATACATGTGTTAATATTACCGTAGTATCAGTCAATGTAATCATTATATCTGATGTAGAAACAAAATAGGGCCTAGACTTATAATGTACAATTTAACTTGCCACAGATCTAGTCAAGTCTCATGCGTGGGATATGCACCAGCGCCATCCTCAGCCCTCGCTGCAGTTCAGGCTGTCAGGACATCCCAGGGGAATCAGGTACGAAACGTTTCAATTCTACTTCTATCGTTTGTTGTCAAATTAATATCAAAAGCTTAAACTAACTGTGGATCTACCTACATAATAGCTCATTGTCGTCTAGGTATGTCTTTGATTATTTGCCATTACATTCTAAAATCTCTACGATTTATTTATTTGTCTATCGTATGACAGTTGTTTACGAGCCGTGAAGTCCAGAAGGACAGTTACGGCTACCTTTGTTGCCCTGTTATCCCCACCTGGTGAACACGTGCCACGTGTGGGAAAGCTCGCATAACTCCTAAGGACGTGGTGCAACTTCGACTCCCGATTACACATTACCGATAACATTATTTCAGATGTGTAGGTTTCCTCAATATGTTTTCCTTTACAATTCCTTCTACGATAAAGGTTCTTATTTACTTTTTCAGGCTGTGCTTCTCCGAGGAGTAACCTGTTCGGAAGTCAGAGCCGAAGAACTGGCGTTGGAGTTGGACCCCAATGTCCAAGTCAAGGAGGAGGCCAGAAGACTATCGGAGCAGTCAAACTTAAGCGACCAGACCCAAAGCTACCAACCATATCCATGTGGTACTGATGATGTGGTAAGTAGAAATTCTTCTACCTTCTATTTTAAGAATACTGCTGAATATCCAAATTATTGGTCTTCATGTTTTCATCATGACTGCTCTTCTTAACCCCCTACGCAAAAATGGAGGGGCAATATAAGTTTGATGCTAATATTTGTGTGTGTGTCTGTTTTTCTCTGGCTCAGTTGCTTATCAACGAATGGTCCGATTTTGATACTTTTTGTTGTTGTTATCATTATAATTTTGACGTTATCATTTGTCATGTCAGGGAGACGCACCCTTCCCATTCAAGACGGAGGATGATCATGATTCTGTAACGTACAAGGAGTCTCGGTCCAACTCTACAAACACCGTGGTCATCACCACCGCGCAGGTCCATCACCCAAACCAGGAGGTCAACCTGGAACAGGTAGTTACTTATAGTTTTTATTTTATTTTGATTACTGTGCTATTTCATATTTTGAAGTTTGCTGCCTTTGTAAAAAGAAAAGGCGTTAAACATTCGCATTGTTCACAGGTCGCAGAAGGAGAAATGGTGGAGAACAAGTTGGTGATACCCGACGAGATGATGCAATATCTTAACCAATCAATATTGGGAACCGAATCGGTAGCACCAGCTAAAACCGACTCCACCAATCCTGAATCAGAGGCCTCCAAAGACACTAATAGTGCAACCAAAGACACAAGTGAAATTCAGAACACTAACAATTCCAGTGATAAGATCAGTGATGTAGCGACCAGTGACGATTCCCTACTTAAAAATTTAGGTGCCATAGGAAGTGATCTCAATATAAGTGATATTCCAGTCGATTTAAGGTCGTTAGATGTTAGTATGTCGGGCAACAGTGGCTCTCTCCTAGCTGCTAAATCTCCTGACGACAAAAATCCTCCATTACAAGAGCAAATTATTCCTGAAGTCAGTACCGAAGCAAGCGATAAAGATTTTTCGAAACCTGCGGTTAGCAATGCCCCTTCAAATCCACTGCAATCTTTACAGACAATGACGGCCAACCAAACAGAACAATCTAACAGAATGAGAGTCAATAACCCCCTACCTCAAAAACAAAATCCGGCGATGAGTCCAAAGACTATGGTGATGAGTCCTCAGAATGTGATGAGCCCACAAAGCTTAGCACATAGCATGATGAGCCCACAGAGTCTCCCTCACAGCGCAATGAGTCCTCAAAGTGTCATGAGTCCACACAATATGCCACATAGCGTCATGAGTCCTCCAAGTGTCTACAACGTCATGAGTCCACAAAGTGCCTTGAGCGTCATGTCTCCTCAACATAACGCTATGAGTCCTCAGAGTATGCAAAGTTTGATGAGTCCACAAATGCCTAATCAAATAATGATGAGTCCTCGACACAATAACATTGGAAGTCCAATGTCCCAAAATATGGCTAGTCCAATGGTCAATATGGCAAGTCCGATGGCTCAAAACATAGCCAGTCCGATGAGCCATGGCATGCAAAGTCCCATGCATCCGGGTATTCAAAGTCCTATGGCGCAGGGTATGACGAGTCCAATGATACAAAACATGTCCAACATGACAATGAATCCACCAGTGCCAAACCAAAATCAAAACATGATGATAAATATGAATCAGCCTCCTCAAATGGTTACAGTCGCCCAAAATTTCATGAACAACCGACAGAATTGCAATCCGAAAGTGCCTAATAAAAATTTTAACAACCCTCCCAATCAATATCAAAATCAAAATTACAACCCAGCACCACCATATCCCGTTCAAAATCAACCACACGTTAATATGAGGAATCAAAATATGCAGCAATACCAAATGATGCAGCAATTCAATCAAAATCAAATGTCTGCGATGCATCCAATGCCTCAAAACCAGAACATGGTTTACAACAACCAATTAGTGAACTATCCACAGCAGGTGAGCTATCCGAATCAAAATCAGATGCATCAGATGCAAATGTCGAGGTCTTCGATGATGAGTGTGGATAACAGCGCCAACATGAGCCGCGGAGCTATGAATAGTTACTGCGAACAGCAAAACCAGTGCCCACCGATGCAAAGCGCTCAGTACAACCAAAACATGCAGTACCCCCAACCACCTCCGTACAATTCCGTTGTTAACGCAGCAAATGTCATGGGCCCACCGCCGCCAAAAAATAACCACCAGTACAACCAGGCGATGATGAACAACAACCAGTATTACAATCACCAGAGACCGTACAACCAGTGGGACTATCCCGGCAACCAGTTCAACAAGCACAACATGCAGAAATCTGTGCAGAATTCTGTGAACATGTCAACTGGAAGCCAAAAACCGATAAATGGGACGAGGGTGTCGGTAAATTGTAATCAAATCGTAAAGAATGTTCCTGCTGGTGATCAGCAGACTGACTGTAGCATGAATAGTTTAAGGAGTCAGAATAATCCTAGTGAGGTTCAAGTATGGGATATATCCCAATCCCAAATAGAAGCGACCAATGGGAGAAAGAAAAACCAGAACAACACGATGCGCCAAGAGACTTATCAGAGAACTTTAGAGTACGTAGAGAATTGTGAAAATTGGAAGAGTTCAGAAATGGTCTCAAGCAGTACACACCCACTACAAGGTGGTGACAACATGGTTGTGAACGATCTCCAGACTTCTCTGTCTTCGTTTTATGAAGAAAATCAATACCTCCAAATGATTCAATAGTAATCTTTTATGTGTTCAATTTTCTACTTTTTGCAGTTCTATGCTTTACTGATACTTAAGTTATACTTACATTACTTAATAGAGAATTTGAATTACAAAACTAAGCTTGAAAATTAAAGCAAGCAAGTTATTAATGAAGAATTAAGGTTTTTTAAAAATAAGTTAAATGCTAATTTATGATGGTGCAATCATGAAAATTATGGTTGTTATGAAAACTTATCTCTAATGGAGACTGATTAATTTTAAACTTATTCTAAATTTTAAGTCGACTAACAATTTTAAAGTACATTAGCTCTAAAATCGTTTGATTCAAAAAGACAGCACAAAATAAATGTACATAAAGTTTTCAAAGTCTTCCACATTAACATTAAGTAAGTACAATGTTTTAGATGAATGCATTTACATAAAATTATATGTAAGTTTTTATGTTATGTGCCTAAATGTACATAAAATTGTACATAAACATCAATTAATTTTTACAAGGGAATTTTATATCAGTGCCTTAAGATTTACGAATTCTAAAATTAGTTAAACTTAAATTGTAATTTTTGAAACTTAAAATTAATAATTAAAATCTGTTTTAGTAGATCTTTTACTAATAATTTTTATATTTTTATAAGGTGACATTTGAGATTATTAGGTAGATCTTACTAAATATAATTGTAAAATATAGACTTTTCTAGAACTTTTTGCAGTGTTGTTGAGAATTTTAGACAATAGTATAACTTAGGTTACGAATATTTTTTATATTAAAATTAGGTTCTAGTTTGTATTATAAAGCAATATAACATTTTTTTAACGTTGGTAGACATTGAATCTCCTAGTTTAAAGTTTTTGAGATTATTAGTCTATAGGTATTTGTTAATTTGTTTATTTAAATACAACATTCATCGCACAAAATGGTGTAATAGAACAAAAATCTGTAACTTGTAATAAATTATTTGTTTTGTCTGTTTGTAATTTGATCGCATTGTGAACAATATTTTACGTGAAACTATTAAATAAAATTTCTTATCATGACATTGTAGCGTTTCATTCTTGGTGCGTTTAACGTTAATTAGTTGAGTATTTTATTTTCTTCGGGTGGCAGGAAGACCTGGCGACACTTTGACCCTTCGGGATCCTTTGTGCCAAACTTCTGTCTACCAACGGTAGGTATGATTGTGCGAGAGTATGACGGTGTACATTATTATCTAAGAAATAATAGCGGGGCCACCTGACACAAGTACTTTCCAAAATACTCAATAGGTGGCCTCCAACCACTGTATCATAGCTTAATTATAAATTGTGAACAAAAAATAAATTTTATATAATGATTGATTTTATATATCTATTTTATATAATGATATTTACTATCTTGGTATATATATCTATCCACATGTTATATATTATATTCGTATATACTTAGTTATTTATAGTATGAGTATCTGTTTACACATATATGTGTATGTTTATTAGACTGTATTTATATTTATATATATATGTATATATTTTAAGTATGTATACGAGTATACATGTAGTTTATCGAATTAATTATTATGTATATTTAGGTACACACACGTCTGCCCTAACACGCAGTTTTCTCTTTCTCTGGTAGGCTGGCAGAAATCTCTTAAAGAGATAAGCTTCACCATTTGTACTGTAATTTCCTTTTTTTTGTTTGTTGTAATGTTATGTGTGTGCAATAAAGAGTTAAATAAATAAATATTTGACTGGATTTGAATACGAGTAGAAGTCAGTGTCTTTTTGTGTCTGGTAGCTCTTTTGACTGCCTTAACAATGATGAAAATTTTAATCTAAATCCGTTCAGCTATTCTTGCGTGATTGATAAACCAATATTTAAACAAACATCACACATGCTTTTATAATAGGTAGGTATGATAACAAAAGCACAAGACACAATTTCGTACTCTTATGAAAATAGGTACTAAAATATTAAAGATCTTCTACCTGGGGTACGAAATGGAACCCTCTCTATTTAAGGAAGGAAATAAAACAACATAGAATCGGTAGCTGTTTGAGAATTAGTATAATAGTCATTAGGATAGGATTGGTTGAGGATAGGAGTTTTACTTGCAATAAAATCTGTTTTCTTTATTCTAACTTTATTTGACGATCACACTAAAACCTGTTACAACCACAGAACTGTCGCGACTGACAAACGTGGCCTATTCAAGATTAATGAATGATGAAGCAGACGAAGCGAGAAAAGCGGAATTAAAGAAAGATAAATGGCTTCAGTTTTTGTGATGAGAAGGGAGAGTTCGATGTTCGTTTGTAAATAAATATCCTGCTGGGTCCCTACTGAGTTCTATGCTGCCCTGCTATTTAGCTAAGAAGGCCGATAAGTGTCGTCATTCTGTAGATCTTTGTAGAGAACAACTAAAAAGAAAAACATCTTAGCGAAAAGTCCCGAGACACCTGACTAGTGCCAATTACGATTGCTTTGTTTCTCGCACTCGCAGCTATTAATTGGTCCGATATTTTGGGCTCGCTATATATATCTCAGAGGTTAACACTCACCTTCTTAATACCCACGTTCTCTTACGACTCTGGCTGCAAATTGTTTTTTTATGATTAATCATCGACAATAATGTAAGACTAGGTATTTGTACTGTTATACTGTTGTACGATGTTGCAGTTGCATTCACCTGGAATATACCTCCACATCGTGGCCCGTCTTTGTGCTTTACGCAGTCGTAAAGATCTAGAGTAAAAGAAAATTATTTTGCAAACTTACAGTTTCAATATTACTTAAAGTACTTACTCCGAATGGTAAGATAGACAAAACATAAATCTGAATGATGGGGACCAATTTAAAAAGCGAAACTATTTGCTCGGCTTAGTTGGCTCGGTCAGATGTCAGCCCAAATGAAAACGAAACTCCTAACACTCATACTTTTATATGCAAATTGTTCATTATTCCATTCACTTAGCGTGTTTAATCTGGGTTAGGAGATAATCTGGTATGATTATCCACCACCACGGATGCAATATTAATTATTCAAATTTAGTCGCAAAAACTAGATTCAACTAGTCGATCCGCCGTTTTTTAAGTTATAGGGGTTTGTTGGTGGACTGCAGAAATAAGGCTTATTCTAGCATGACCTGTTGATATGATAATATCTCCGGAACCACAGTACACAGCGAGCAACTGATTTAGTAGCTCGCTTATTATCGACTAATTCACGGGAATTAGTCGAATCTAGTTTAGTAAAATCACACTGAATGATACAAACTTGAGTGCCCGTTGAGGATAGTATAGTTTGCCGTAATTTCTGGGAATGGGCAATGGGCAGACGGTCCACCTAATATTAAGTGTTCACCGCCGTCCATAGAGACCTGAGGGACTAGACCAGTTGCAATAGTAGTTCTAGTAATTGCTAATCTAGATTTCTTTACTTGCCATTCTTCACGCCCGATCGCTTTGTTTAAAATAGTGAAATAGTTTATTGATGCCGTCTGGCAACATGTTCGAAATAATCCGTCTATTTCGATGAACAGTGACGTAACTACAAGAATGTGAACGACAAGCCGCGCTATTTAAGCACGCTCCATACAGATTTTAAGAATGGTTTGGTTTTCTTGAATATTCTTGTGGTAGCTGTCGTTTCATTTTGCTAAGGTTCACACGCATGCCAAACAAAGCTGTAATTTATATTTCTTTACTAATTCTAATAAAATATTGTTTTGTCTCACATAACATAACTCATAAAACCTAATTTTTTTGTTTTTTACGCTAATTCCCGTGAATTAGTCGATAATAAGCGAGCTACTAAATCAGTTGCTCGCTGTGTACTGTGGTTCCGGAGATATTATCATATCAACAGGTCATGCTAGAATAAGCCTTATTTCTGCAGTCCACCAACAAACCCCTATAACTTAAAAAACGGCGGATCGACTAGTTGAATCTAGTTTTTGCGACTAAATTTGAATAATTAATATTGCATCCGTGGTGGTGGATAATCATACCAGATTATCTCCTAACCCAGATTGAACACGCTAAGTGAATGGAATAATGAACAATTTGCATATAAAAGTATGAGTGTTAGGAGTTTCGTTTTCATTTGGGCTGACATCTGACCGAGCCAACTAAGCCGAGCAAATAGTTTCGCTTTTTAAATTGGTCCCCATCATTCAGATTTATGTTTTGTCTATCTTACCATTCGGAGTAAGTACTTTAAGTAATATTGAAACTGTAAGTTTGCAAAATAATTTTCTTTTACTCTAGATCTTTACGACTGCGTAAAGCACAAAGACGGGCCACGATGTGGAGGTATATTCCAGGTGAATGCAACTGCAACATCGTACAACAGTATAACAGTACAAATACCTAGTCTTACATTATTGTCGATGATTAATCATAAAAAAACAATTTGCAGCCAGAGTCGTAAGAGAACGTGGGTATTAAGAAGGTGAGTGTTAACATCTGAGATATATATAGCGAGCCCAAAATATCGGACCAATTAATAGCTGCGAGTGCGAGAAACAAAGCAATCGTAATTGGCACTAGTCAGGTGTCTCGGGACTTTTCGCTAAGATGTTTTTCTTTTTAGTTGTTCTCTACAAAGATCTACAGAATGACGACACTTATCGGCCTTCTTAGCTAAATAGCAGGGCAGCATAGAACTCAGTAGGGACCCAGCAGGATATTTATTTACAAACGAACATCGAACTCTCCCTTCTCATCACAAAAACTGAAGCCATTTATCTTTCTTTAAATCCGCTTTTCTCGCTTCGTCTGCTTCATCATTCATTAATAGGCCACGTTTGTCAGTCGCGACAGTTCTGTGGTTGTAACAGGTTTTAGTGTGATCGTCAAATAAAGTTAGAATAAAGACAACAGATTTTATTGCAAGTAGGTCTATCCTCAACCAATCCTATCCTAATGACTATTATACTAATTCTCAAACAGCTACCGATTCTATGTTGTTTTATTTCCTTCCTTAAATAGAGAGGGTTCCATTTCGTACCCCAGGTAGAAGATCTTTAATATTTTAGTACCTATTTTCATAAGAGTACGAAATTGTGTCGTGTGCTTTTGTTATCATACCTACCTATTATAAAAGCATGTGTGATGTTTGTTTAAATATTGGTTTATCAATCACGCAAGAACAGCTGAACGGATTTAGATTAAAATTTTCATCATTGTTAAGGCAGTCAAAAGAGCACCAGACACAAAAAGACACTGACTTCTACTCGTATTCAAATCAAATCAAATATTTATTTTTTGTTCACAATTTATAATTAAGCTATGATACAGTGGTTGGAGGCCACCTATTGAGTATTTTGGAAAGTACTTGTGCCAGGTGGCCCCGCTATTATTTCTTAGATAATAATGTACACCGTCATACTCTCGCACAATCATAATGCCAACAAATCGTGGACATATAAACTATCGTACCGTAGAGGAGAGTCTTGTCGTTCATATTTTTAGTATTAAAGATACGACTGTCTTCCACCAAGGGCACAAAAAATTTCACATTTCAGCATCACGATACAAACTGCGTTTATATTTGAATTCGCAAATAAATACTGGGCCAGTACGTGTTTCTAAATTTAGTGGCAGATATTGCTATTATTAGTGTGTATTATGAATTCACGCCCGAATTCTGCTCAGATCTACACAATCTATTAATTATGCACTTCCTTCCCCCCTTCCCCTCCCTCTACCGAGCTCTCTATTTCTTTGAAGCTATTATACAATACTTTTCTGTGAGCAACAGCTGTGGGTTCCGAAACTACACTTTAACATTATCAATATCAGCCGGTTCACGTTCACTCCTGGACATGAAGCTTCTTCAATGCGCGATATCACATCCCGTAATCCGCTATCCCTAAAAATCCCGTTTCCGGCTAAAATATACACATATGAAATTGTCCAACCTCAAACTAGAATTTTCGCCTATATTATGAAAATTAGAGAACAGTCAATTTACAAATATAACAACCAGACCAAGTTGTACAATTTTACTTAGTTCTCTGTCCCTGGCGCTCGAAACTAAATAACCATTCAAGCCAAAGAGGCAGACAATTTGCATGAGGCCAGGTTCGCATTTGAACCGCGTTCTTCACTCCAGAATCTTCACTTCATCTGCCTCGTTAATAACAATTCATCATCAGGTTATTTTGGTCTCCACTGCAGGAGCACAACCCTCTCTCATCTGCCGGAGACAGACGGAGGATTTGGCCTACACTCCCCGCGCTGGCCAAGCGGGGTGGGGAGGCCTGATTGATGTTTTATAATGTATTCCCTTAGTCGCCTTGTACGATATCCACAGGAAGAGTTGGAGTGGTCCTATTCTACTCTACCGGAAACTACAAGGCAACAATTGAAAGCATTTTATAAAAGGGTTTTATCTGAAGGTAGAGAAGGATATGTTGCGTTAGTTTGGACATTTAGAGCGTATGAGTGAAAGAAGAGTGACAAAAGTAATATACAGTGCGAATGTGGAAGGAACTACAGGTAGAGGTCGTCTTAGGAGGACATTCAAGGATCAAATAAGTAACGTCCTCAAAAAGGCTGGGGTCCGCAGTGAGAAGAATAAAAGGAGGTGCATGAAAAGGTTGATGAATGTGAGTGAGGCTAGTGAGGTGTGTCAGGATCGCGCAAAGTGGCGATCCATCGTCTCTGCCTACCCCTCTGGGTCTAAGGCGTGAGCATTATGTATATATGTACGTCTTATCTTAATGCCCAATGGTATCTTACTTGGGTATCACGCTAATCCGTGCTAAATGAACAAGTTGCCATCCGTTCATTAGCATAGAGTCTTGTATAGCATCTGCTCTCCTGACTCATGAGTTCCAAGATAGGATAATTTAGTATTGTCATTTTGCTAAGTGGTGATTTTTGGGAAGACCTGGGGTTCAGAATATCACTAAGAATAGGAAAATCAATTGTGCAGTTATCATCAAGACAATCTCATTATCATAGTATTTTCTTTACTTTAACATTATTTTTTTACAAAATTTGATGCGGATTCTCACAAACAGAATATGTATTTATATAACCACATTGCCAATGCAACTCTTCAGCCATACGCTTTTATAACCTGCAAAAAAACATTAAAATTAAAGGCACTTAGCGATTGATAAATTTTATTTCTACAAAGTTGCACTTGATTATAAAAGTCGTTTTTAACCCACCAAAACAGCGATAGGCACAAGTATTCCCACTACCACTGCAGCAAACGAAGCTATTTTATACTTGTGCTTTCTGGCGTTCACATTCATATACGCTTCGAATCTCTGGTAGCCTCTGACATCATAATTCAACCTCTCGTACTCCTTCAACTGGTTCACGAAGCCTGGGTTGGGGTTAATGAACCTTCGCCTCTGTCTGACGAAGTTGTAAGCCTGATCGTAGGTCAGCTGGTACTTCTCCATGATGTAGGCAATGACAAGAGTCGCAGACCTCGAAACCCCGAAATGACAGTGGACAAGTACATTTCCTTTCTGTAGTCCTTCGTTAATAAATGCGTTGGCCATTGGGAAGTAGGGCATGAGATTGGTTTGAGGAGTGTCGTAGGCCCTAATGAAGAGGGTGCTAATGTTGGTATCGATAAAAGCTGACTTCGGTAGCCTATGAGCTTCAATTGTGAGCACATGGGTGATGTTAAGCTGTCGAAGGACGGAGGCATCTGCTGCTGCTCTGGCATTGCTGAGGTAGAGTCCAGGAATGATCTGGCTGTAACAGGATTGTGTGCAGAGGTCGATCTTAGTGTAGAGCGCTTTTCTGGACCAGTTCTTGAAACCAGTGATCGCGACTACAGGGTTAGGGATGTTGAGGAAAGCGACTATGAATGAGGTACTCAACATCACCAGAAGCAAACCTCTGGCACCTAACATACTACTTAATACGATTTTCTTATTCGTGCCTCACATGGTTTGGGGATTTTCCTTTACTTTTTTCTTGACTAAACACAATTTTGATGGTACATATTTTGCTTATCTGGTAAGCATTGGAGAGATGACGTTTATTTTAATAACTTTCTGTCAGTCTCTCTGTCAGTGTCCACTGCGTTGTGCTGTCAGCTGGATAGACTATAAATTATTAGAAAACTTCTTGTCTTAACCAAACTATTTTCTTTTATGCAGGTAATAAACATCGCTTATATAAGGCGAACATTTATTTTTTAGAGCATGTAAATAAATATCGTCAACAGCATTAGCAGCAGCAGCTTGTAAGAGCCCACTGCTGAACATAGGCATCTCCCAAGGCAAGTCACTGAACCTAATATCTCGGTTCTTCGGGTAAATAAATATAAACATTAACATTGTATACTTGACATTACACGTCAGGCGTGTACGACTCTTCAGACTTTGTCTTCTATTACTTGTTTTGTAGAGTTATATGTACTCGAAAGTATTTTGTCCCATGTTAAGCAGTGGAAGTTGAAAGGCTGTTGTGTTAGAGGCTTATGATTAGTAGGAGGGAATGACCGAAGTGAGCGTAGCAAACCACATAAAAGATTTCAACATTTGTTCTAACATATTCTGATAAACGTTTGGCGACTAACTACAAAAAATAGACCACAAACGTTACGTCAAAAATTACGTCACACGACCCGTAAGAGAGTACAAAATGGCTTTGAAGTTCCATGGGTATTATCCGAAATGCTTAGGGAGTGGACCCCTGGTCACGGTGCAGATTCTAACGACTTCTTCACAGGGGATTCTTGGAAGATGACTATGATTTGATCTGTTTTTAGAGGAAACACGATATGTTTCAGGTTTTCCGACATAATTATTGGTGAAATGTTCACACTTCTTGTAATAATAAACATGTTCGGATCGCCGTTTGACCCAGATTACTTGCAAATATGTAGGCCGCTGAAATTCGGAACGACACTGAATAAAACGGACTCATGCGCCACGAGTGTTCTCAAGGGGCAGTAAAGTGCTGTGTAATTGACAGCAGTTTACATTTAATAATGAATTATAATATGCTAGCTCTTGCTTGTGACCTATTTCATACTATTCGAATACCTCGGAGTTTCGTTAAAGATGATCCAAAATGAGGAGATCCGACGAAAAAATAAGATCATCGACATAGGCGAAGGTATTTGTAAGCTAGTGGCAGAGGGCTGACCACACTTGTCGCAGGAACGACGGCTGTTGAAGCAGACGAGTTCTGGAGTGGAGACTGCAAAAATACAGCGTGGCTGCCCAGTCAGTGGAAGCGGCTGCAAAGGCGGACGAGCGCGTGTGGGTGGAGCTTATTGAGGAAAGTCTAGGCGCAGCAGTAGACGACCCTGGGCTGACACCAGCCATATAGTCTTCATCATCACCATATACAACCATACCACATACCGTATGGTCGATGGTATCATCGATATACAAGGGAAATATATGTAGGTAACATTACATATACATTTCCTAATCGAAAACTAAGCTACCTTTTGTATTTGTATTTATTCATTCAATCTTTAGGTACATAAAGTACACTTAGACATGTCATCACAAAAATTGATTACAGTTATAAAATTAATCAAGAAAATCATGTCAGTACAATGTCAAAATGAGTAAAATTAATTACAAAATAAAAATAAGTCATGTAGATTACAAATGTTAGAATAAATCAATTACAGATAATATACCAGTTGGTACAAATACTAAAATGTCAAAATACATCAAATACTTATCAAACTAAATGTCATGTTAAAGGTTTAGTAAATTCATTTAAAGAATAAAATTCGGTTTTATTTAATAATATTTTACACTAGCTGTGCCCGCGGCTCCGCTCGCGTGAATTACAGAATTCGCTCCCATTCCCACTCCCGCTCCCGCTTCCGCTGCCTCCGCCTCCGCCTCCGCCTCCGCCTCCGCCTCCGCCTCCGCCTCCGCCTCCGCCTCCGCCTCCGCCTCCGCCTCCGCCTCCGCCTCCGCCTCCGCCTCCGCCTCCGCCTCCGCCTCCGCCTCCGCCTCCGCCTCCCACATCCAATTCCACTTCCACTTCCACTCTCACTCAGACGCAATATCCCAATCCCGATCCCGATCCCGCTCCCGCTTCTGCTTCCACTTCCGCTCCGGCTCCCACTACCACTACCACACCCACTCCCCTTTTCCCACGCCCACTCCCACTCCCAGCTCCAAATGTAGTCCAAACTCATCGCAATCTGAATAATACGGAAATACTATTATGTGCAATATATGACATACTACCTTACCTACTAATGTATTTGAAAACTAAAAATGTCCATAACTTTTGATTGAGTAAATGTTCAGTTAAGTTAAGCCCCATGTTTCTATGAAAAGTCCATCAAAATCCGTTCAGAAGTTTTTAAGTGATGCGTGCACAAACTCATAGATAAACAGACAAAAACTCCAAAAATGACCGAAATGTGTTCTATTACTTATCCTTAGACACCCCCAACAATTGGTTTTTTGCAAATATCTTCAATGTACAGACAGGCGATGTTTACTATTTTATTTATTAGATTTCAGATTAAATGTTTTGCTGTTGCATTCTCCTATGACACCGGATAACAAATTATAATACTGAACACTGTTATGAATATAGCTTTTAGACTTTTTAGTCAATCTGCATTGTATCTGTGCAAGTTTGTCTTTATTCCTGGTGTTTAGTGAATGTGTGTGTCTGAGTGTCTGGGTGTATTTGACAAATTTCCACGAGCGTAAAATAGATTATGTAAAACATAAGCGGAATACAGGTTAACCCCATACCCAATGAACGCTACCACACACGGTCATCCGCCCTCCGCATCCAGCCTCTACCGGCCACCTTCTTCAGGTCGTCGGTCCACCTGGCGGCGGAGCGTCCCACCCTGGAGTGCCGATCCGCGGTCTCCACTCCAGAACTCGTCTGCCCCAACGGCCGTCGGTTCTGCGGCATATGTGGCCCATGATCAGTGTGTGGCATATGTGGCATGTTCGTGCATGATCAGTCATGCACGAACGAACGAAGGCTTGATTGCAGTCATTTACATTCGCTTTCTTTGAAGGATATGATTTGTAACGAGGAGATCCGACGAAGAACGAAAGTCACCGATATAGCCGAAAGGATTAGCAAGCTGAAGTGGCAGTGGGCGGGACATATATGCCGCAGAACCGACGGCCGTTGGGGCAGAGACGACGAGACGTTCTGGAGACGAGACGAGCTCAGGCAAACCAAGCACTATGTATGTACTAGCTTTGGTAGGACATAGTCGCAAATCCTTCTGTATCGAATACTACAACGTTGGTTTTCTTATTCTAAGGGCTAGCAGTCCCTGTACATACCATATGATATGCTACAGTGTACAGTGCCTGCACATACCCGACTAACATGCTAGTGAAATTAACCCAAGAAATCAACCTAGTAAACAGTGTTTTCCTCTCACATCTTATAACCTTACTATCCTCCACAGTGCTAAGGACAGCCACTAAAGAGGTCTTATCTAAACCACCTTCTATCGCTATTGTACAGTCACTTTAGAGCCAGGGGGTAGAGCATAAGTTCTCAGCGCTGATATTGAACTTAGAGTGTTCATTTTCATTCCTTGTAGAGCTTTTATAGAACTTATTCTTAGCACTTCGTGCTACTTGGGTAGTTTCTGGGTCTACTATATTGTAATTTGACTTTCTTCTTTGCAGTAAAAAATATTGTATGTACTCGTACCTATATTAGTGATACATGGTAAAGACTCAGCATATATAACTAGTATAAGATACATTGTCATTAGGTATTTCTGCCAAAATACACATCTTGTCTCGTTCATAACATACTAGAAATATTCGTAAATGATTTGCGTGTAGAGGAATTAAAAGATACAACCTTAACCACCCATATTTCATAGGGAGAATTCTTTTAAATTCATTGCCCTGTAATTTGAAGAGAAGCATACTATGTAAGAAAAATTTCAACATTTTGGTCCGAGATATTTGGAACGGAGTCAAGCTTTTATCAGTATAAACGTAATAAATAGTACTTTACTACAGAGGCCGGGAAGTTAACAATTGCAGACGAGGATGAGTTCGAAGACGGAGCGTACGGCGAGTCATGCAGTTGTTATTCCCGTCGAGATATAAAATGCTTTTCTCAAAAATAACTTAGGATAATGATATAAGGATCGTTTGTAAATAAGTTTATGCTTATTATGCCATTAGATTGTTGGCTGTATGACGTTTGTTTGGTCAGTTGGTGCAATATGCAGCTGTCATTTTAGATGTTTAGCGGATATATAATATTTTCATACTGATGTAACTGGCCTGCGCCGGAAAAGAGATGCTGTCGCAGTATTACATGTGTATGAGAGAGTAATTTTAACACAAAATCGTATTGTTTTAAGAATTTGCTCGTTGTAAAAGATACTCTAGGACAAATTTACTCAGGTTTATAAAGTTTAAAACCTGACCTGTGTCTGTGGCGGGTGGCGCACATTAGACAAGGCCTACGTCCTGCGCTGATGAAAGAGAACTGCATTACTAAGAGCAGATCACTGTAAATCACTCAATTCGTCTGATGCGCCTGCGCGCGGCAGTTTATTTGCTGGATCCAGGCCGACTAGATCATTTGGGTTAATAGCGCCTACTGCACCGACTAATCCTACTTTAGTTTTATATCAGTACCTATTTATAAAGTTCGCGATTAATATTCAAGCTTTAGGTATAAGTAGTGTACACAATAAGGAGTATTTTTGGAACGGCGGTCGGCGGGCAGGGTCCGCGCAGTGCGGCGGCATCGGTCGGCAGGCGCGAGACGCGAGCGCACGGTCCCGGTCCACTCGCAGCATCATACGCGAATCCTAAGTGAGAGCAGTGTCGTGCAGTGACCGCTAAGTGTAAGTTAGGAAGTGCTTAGCTTCGAGTGTTGCTCAGTGCTTCGGTGGTGCCGGCGATGGAATAAGTGAAGTTACTTAACTCAGCTAACAACGCCGCTGTGCTAACACACTAATGCATGACCGCAGTCGGCAGGGGTTGAGGTCAGAGTGGTTTTTGAGTGTGCGTGGGATGGGTGTGGGCAGGGAAATTTGATAAGGCGCGATGTGCCGGCAGACCACTTTTGTATGCAGCGGGCGAGCGCGCGGGTTGAGGCGCGGACTATTTTTGAACGCCCGTCGCCGAGCGATATTTCGGCTACTTTCCGTGCGCGCGCGCCCGCGGCGGCCGCCTTACATTAATCTGGATATTATGAAATTTGTGACAGGCCGTGGAGCGCGCATGCGCGTAGTGTGCGCTCACACTTATGTTTTATTCCAGGAGTGTGTCAGCGGGTTGAAAAAATATAGTCACATACATATAAATAGGTATTTAAAAGCTCAGCGCACCGAAGTGGATTTGATCTCCCATGAGTAGGATCACGGTAGAAACAATTTACCGTGTCTATTTGATAGTTCAAAAATAGGACCACGGGTAACAAAACGTTGCCTCCTTAATTTATAAGACTTGCTAGTCGTCGATTTGTAGCTCACAATAGGTTCTTTTTACCTGCCCTGCGTCTTTTCTAGGTCGACTAGTAGCACTTTAACGACTCATAAATTTTACCTTTATGAAGAAGGGCGCGGAATTTCATAGCAAAACAGTTGAAAAGCCATCATATATTCGGGTCATAGATTTTTCAAATATTTTTTAAGAGTTTTCAAAGTATTAATGTTTTTAAATTTAACACTTTATTGTTTAACTAGCAGATACTAGGTACTAATATTATAATTGTGAACTCTGTATGTATGTCTGTTACGTTGTCACAGATGAACCGATTTCGATGAAATTTGGTAACTATGGAGATAGCTTGAACTCTGGAGAAAGATATAGGCCACTATTTTTAATTTGCACTAATTTTGGGCATTTCCCGCGACATCAACCGTGTCGGCTCGCTGTAACCTCTTTCCACTGTGCTACTGTACTACAAACCACGTGGTTTGATAATCGTTTTAAAAGTCGCTATTAAAAACCGTATGGTAATTAGAGTGATTTTCAATTCACAAATATCGATAGCTCGAAAACTTGATACAAAAGACTGACCAATGGTTTTTCAATTGTCTTGCTATGAAATTCCACGCCCTGCATATAATTATAGATACCTACCTATATACATAACATAAAAAAGTCCTAAGACCATCTGTAGCCTAAGAATGTTTTCATAGACTTTCTGACTATGCTTATTTCCTGATCTGCTTTAAAGGATCAAACGCGTTACCCGTCAGCTGTTTCTCTTTTGTATACACCTACCTTTACTTACATTTCACAATATGTACCTAGTATAATACATACATACATAATGCTCACGCTGTGGTCCCAGAGGGGTAGACAGAGACGATGTATCGCCAATTGCGGCAATCCAATATCGCAAAACGACTTTCCTTCGCCCGCTTTTCGCTCCGTGATACCCCTTGACGTGATGTGTTGCGAACAACATCGCTGCATAATATTATTAGTATAATAATAATGCATAATCACATTAACTTGCCTGCCTCTTCAGTTTTCTCTATCGCAATGTTCCTAAGTGAAATGAATCTTTGTAAATAAAAATCTGATTACTTTTATTCAAATTAGGCTAATTACCTCTGATTCAAAATCATAAATTTTCTATTGCCATTATTTTAAACTTGAAAGCCTACTCCGTAAACCTTTCGGACAATATCTGTGGACCTACAAAGCCATTGTGTACTTTCTATCGTGTCTTGCGATATATTCTGCTAGCGTTTGGCTTCTAATTATGGTAGTTTATCATCACATGACCAGATAGAGTACAAAATGATGAATATTATCTTAAATTCTTGCGGAGAAAAACTGCCATGCACTGGACGATTGCAGGCTGACAAAATGCAGCGAAACAAGTTTAACTAGGAAACAATTGTAACTGCGGATTTACAATCTATAGTCACTAGCTGGATGAGGGAAAACATTGTTTAAGTCACATATGTATAGAGTAGATATTTTATTAATAAAGAAAATATTTTTTAAAGTCATATAACCTAGAGTTGATACTTATTTTATGATAAACTAGCTGTTTGCCCGCGATTTCGTCCGCGTGGACCACGTAACTTTATAAATTATATAGCTTATACCTCAAATAACGTGGCTTTCTGTTGGTAAAAGAATTTTCAAAATCGGTTCAGTAGATCCAGAGATTACCCCCTACAACCTCACAAACTTTACCTCTTTATAATATTATAGTATAGTATAGATTATGAGGAAAATAAACAACGAATTCTCCATCACTCGTAGATGTCACTTTCTGTAGTTACATTTGCCCCTAGATACGATTGCCTAGGTGCAAGTTAATGATACTTTAGTCCTTTGTCAGTTTTGAGTGTATGAAGATTAGTACAGTAGCGCTATGATAAATAACCAAGTTCATTCTAATTCAAACTTTATCATTATTAAATAAGGTGCAAGGCCTTCAAAGAGACTTCATCCATGAGAAAAGAAACGGACTGACGTTGGGTTCAAACTAAACCTAAGTTGTCATTAAGAGCTTATAGTTATTTAAATACTCAGTCAGCAACTTACTGCTTCTAAAGACGTACAAATCGGAACAGATGATTCAACGAATTAACATCCGTTAAGTAACTAAAAACTCTTAAATAGACGCCTTTTAAGAAGCAGGTAATAATTACAAATATAAGAAGGTACATAAATTACAAATACACTTTAGTGCACAAACAAAACAATTTTCATAATATTAAAATAGTAGGTACATTTTAGGCGGCCATATCGCTTTAAACAATTTTTTCTAAAAAATCTAGGTAACGTACGTAATTAATGTACATAATTCGTACAAAATGTACGTTATTCAGTCATATTTTTTTTGAATATGTATTCCGCCTTCATACCAGGTTTTGTAATGTTTTTTTTTGGTACATTACTAGTAATGTATCGAAACTTAGTTATGTATGAGGAGCAAGGTTTTTTAAAAGAGGTTTTACCTTGGTCATTAGACTTTTAAGCCATATCTTGTTTAAAATAAATAATCATATTTCTTAATTATTAAACACACGGCCATAGCACGGCATTCCTCAAAACAAGGGAACAACTAGAGCTATTTCCACTGATTTACATCCTTGATTTAATAAAGATTTAGACCGGATAATTTTGGAACGAACTAAATCAGTATTTACACGCATGTATTTAAATTTCCCGGACAATATGCACATCCGCAGACATTTATTCTATAAAATGCAATCACAGGTGTACATTAAAACCCGCATAATACAGTTAGGAAAATAAATAGAAGAGACAACCATGGCACTTATGTTCCCGACAAACGAACCTCATATTTTTAACAATAGAGGGGCTGTTTTTTTTTAATTTATATTATCCTATCCTACTAATATTATAAATCTGAAAGTTTGGATATTTGGATGTTTGTTACTCAATCACGCTTCAACCACTGGATGGATCGGGATGAAACTTGGCACATCCCGAAATTTATTTTATCCCGAAAAACATGTCATTACTTCGGGAAACCAAATTAATCGTTAAAAGCAGTGTGCAAATATCGAAACCTACGCGGACGAAGTCGCGAGCAAAAGCTAGTATTACATATGTATTTTTTCCTAAGCCACTGGGTTTAATTGTAGGATGGTTGGTTACTTACTTGTACAAAACTTGTATGTTGCTAAATTAAGTACTTAATGAAGACTTTCTAGATCGCATTGCTGCTCGCCCCTTCATAGCAACTTTTGCTTTTCGCGCATTGCCCCCCAACATGTCGTCAACCAAACTTTTTCCAACCGACTTCAAAAAAGAAGGAGGTTCTAAATTCGACGGTATGTTTTTTTTGTATGTTTGTTACGCGATTACACTGCCAATTCTGAATGGATTTTGATGGTTCGTTTTTTTTGTAATTCGTTGAGAATTCGCGGCAAGATGCTTTCTTTCATTTGTTCGGTTTCCGTCCACATTATTGTATCTCGGTTGTACATATAGTGGAATAAGCTACATGTGCCTACAAAGGCCCGCCACCTCCCATGGTCCTTTCAACCTTACGGTTATACGGACCGAATCACGGGGGGGTGCCCGGTACTTGCGTTAGAGCTCTTTCCCGGTGCACCCTGCTTGATCCCCTACAAATTTTCTTCAGTGTCCCTTCCATTTCTCTGGTGCACATTCCGGCAGCCAGCCCCTTTCTGGGGATTTTACTTCAAACCACATCTCTTGCCGTCGGGCTGCTCCTTCATTTCTACACTCTCAGCTGTCCTACTATTGCGCTCTCTCGGGCAGCTCCAACAGTCGTCTGCGCTTGTGCCACGCCTTGGCAAACCGCCTCAGACGAGCAAAGTTCGCCTCCGTCTTCACGAGGTCCTGGTGATAAACCGGGCCCGCCTCCGTGCCTACAATGCGCAAATACCTCACTCCGAACTATTCACAACTCACTCTCAACACTTAGAGTTATTTCTCCTAAACGACACACCTTGTCTTGGCCTGTCGCGACGGGGGTTTAGTTGTGAAATGTTTAGTTCCATGGACACGTTACAAGTCGCCATATCCTTCAGCGCTAAAATGGCGGAAGCCAATACAATAATAGTTTGAAAGCAGCCAATCCTACTATACTCGTACAGGTCAGAGGGTATTTTATACTTTATTCAAGTCAGTTTCAAACCTGATGATGATAATGGAAGTGACAGTGAAATGGGAGTTAGCTTAAACTTGTATTACATTTCATTTATATTAGACAAGAATGGACAAATCAATACCTCTACATGTGATCTCTATAGCGGCAAGTTGCCTTTATCTTACTCCTCGATGCTCCTTTCTGCTGTTCTTCTCCTAACACTAAAACCAATCAATTCTATACCTTCAATGGCGTTTAACTGAATTTCGGTTTACGGCGGTTTATGGCGTGAGAAGTTTGAATTTCATTTCACCACCCGGGCATGTGTATAACTCCAACGAATATGGTGCAATATCAGCCCCCCGATTACAAAGTATCTTAGATGCGTACGTTTCCTTACGATGTTTCCT
The DNA here is from genome assembly GCA_947086405.1 of Esperia sulphurella. Taxonomy (NCBI): domain Eukaryota; kingdom Metazoa; phylum Arthropoda; class Insecta; order Lepidoptera; family Oecophoridae; genus Esperia; species Esperia sulphurella. Next base: position 4,392,093 of record OX352281.1, on the reverse strand, counting down.
TTACCATTTGCGAGCAATCAGTCAACCCATTGGTATATGGCATGTCTAGGGATGGAACTCGGAGCTCTCACATGGTATCTCATCTCGCGATTTCCTACTGCGCCACACCTACTCTCGATGAAGTTGTAGGCGATGTCTACTTGTTCTAAATTCATATACAATCTCACAAACTGAAATTCACTGTAAGGACATCCGATTTATAAACATAGGGATGTTCGGCTTGTCGTTATTATCAAAGAAGTCTTTGTTGTATGTTCCTGCATAAAAATGAAATGCTTTGCTTTATTCAGAGACAACGAGCTTCCTTAATAGTGTTATTAGAAGCCTGCCTTACCTTCGGGATGCTGTTATGGCTACTCTGTAGTAAGGACGCATTATTCTGCGAATATTTCCGAGGTACTACAGAAGCGGGCAGGCTCAAAAACCTCCTGAAAGCATTGTTGTTGGATACCATGATTTTTGGTGTACTGCTTGTCCAGTAAGGCACCAAACATATATCTCTCAAAGCCATGGATGACCAGAGCCATCAAAGTTGGTTAGGTTTCTAAAAACACATTTGTCCGGGTTTCAACCCTCGAACCAACGATCTTAACACTAGCGGTTCCGACTAAGCCATCACTAGTTGATACATACAAATAGTAATGCATGCAACTAGGCCACGCATGACCCGCTAGTCATCGGCTCGTATTTTAGCCCGATCGACGTTGATCGATGTATTGTCGGAGCATCGAACCCGCTAATATGTGCCAGACTACACTGAACACTATATTTAGATATCCGGACTTAGTCTAACCAGGATACATGTTGTAAAGGAATCTACACTTTTTTGGAATTGGTAACACTGCCGTGTAATTTCAGATGCACTAGACATTCTACCATGATATCCAAAGTGGTGTACCACTTGTGGTCTTCGGGCTGCAGGTTTTTTCCCACAACCTGGTTCATCATATCGGCCTAGAGATGCTCACTGCTGGACATATAAGCCTTCCCCAATGAACGCCACCACAAAAAAATACTATTGCCGCTAATGGGGGAGTATTGCCCATAATGGCATACGTGTTGGCCAGTACTAGGCCTCGCTCTCGTGATGCTGCTGCCCGCCACTGGTCTGTGGTATTTATGGCCTAGTCAATGGTTGAATGGTTATACCGCCATTGTCGGTCGCCAGAGCCTCGTAGGTCAATCGGCTGGGTGAACCACGTGCAAGAGCGGTTGGCATTTGGAGCACCGGATATATTAGCGTTTCCTTATACCCCAGGCTGGTTAGGTTTACCTTACTTACCAGCAGATGGACTGTCTTTTCGTTTGCCATTTCAGAACTTATTTGACAAGCAGACAAACACACGATAAGTTTTGAATATGTATACTACACCATTCTTAGAACTTCATGATGTTTGGAAGAGTTCTGGAAATACATTGAAAATTATGATTTATCATCATACATTTTTGTGACCGAAGCTGCTGAATGAGGTGGGGAACGGGGTGTTGTATCTTGGGGGAGAATTATGTCAAACGGTTAAAGGCTGATGTGATGATCAATCCACATTCCTCTCCCCTACGTGTATGCATTATAGATCCGTGATCACTTCCCTCTGACAACATAACGCTATCAGTTTTAATTATTCTTCTTACCCATCGAAGTAAGTACACTGACGTCGTTGTTCTTACCTTGATTTTAACAATTTTGCTGATCGATACAACGGATAAGGCTTCTTTCTCTTGATGTCTTTCTAAGTTCCACTCTTCTGGCAATATGATGAAACTAATAGGAATGTCCTTCGAAGAAATATTATGTACTTAATGCCTATTAGGTCTTCCAATTCTTTGATTTGATGTCCACTAATTTTGTGTGCTTATTAATAAAAAAAAGGTTTTCCGAGTGTGCTGCTGAATTCATGGTCGATTTGGTCTACCTGTTTGTATGTTGACGGTTTGTATAGCGACGGAAAATATATTGACTTAAGCCTCAATGCGAGACTCTAAACCTAAACTCCCGAATGGTTTTATTTCTCTAGACACATGAAACAAAATACTTTATTAGCTCTTGAAATAACTACTCTACTCAATACATATTTAAATACCACTTATAAATTATACACTTACATCTTTTATTACTCATATTTCTAATGGCCATCTTAGCATCTGTTCTCCTATTTTACTAACTGAATCAAGGCTCTTATCAGCAAGCATTCGACTTGTGTACGCTATGGATCCGCCCCCGAATGATGAAGTATTTTTAAAATAATACCTACCTATAGACGACTTCTGCTGCAATGGAAACAGAGATCGTAGACTTTTAAATTTGTAGTATAGCTGTAACTTAAGTTTGTTCGGTAATCAATATATCAGTTTCTAAAGAGAGTTGAGTTGCAAGGTTAAATACGAAGTACAACTTCGACTAGACCTCATCATCAGGTTATTTTTGTCTCCACTGCAGGAGCACAACCTTCTCTCATCTGCCGGAGACAGATGGAGGATTTGGCCTACACTCCCCGCGCTGGCCAGACGGGTTGGGGAGGCCTGATTGATGTTTTATAATGTATTCCCTTAGTCGCCTTGTACGACATCCACAGGAAGAGTTGGAGTGGTCCTATTCTACTCTACCGGAAACAACACGGCAAGCTACGACTAGACCTCGTGAATCATTAATTTCAATTAATTAAGCCGTTTCTATGTAATGAATGGAAAATCACATACTCCATTAAAATGCGTTTTACATTAAAAACGTTTATCAAGTCACGTAGTTTTTAGAACTTTCATGAGTCGAAACAGTTGATGTTGCGAGAAATGCCCAAAATTAATTTCAAATATATTTTTAATAGGATATATAGGAATAGGATTCTAGGCTTATATCCTTCCCCAGGGTCCAAGTTACCAAATTTCATCAAAATCGGTTCAGCAGTTCATCAGTGACAACGTAACAGACAGATACACAGTTTTATTTTCGTAATTATATTATTACCTGCTAGTTAAACAATAAAGTGTTCATTCAAAAAATATAGATAGTTTGAAAACTCGATCAAAAACAATGGCTTTTCAGTTACTTTGTTATGAGATTCCGCGCCCTAATTACGAGGTAAGAAAGTCAGTATCCAAAAGCCCACATAAATTAGGCTGAACCCTAGAATTTACATCAGTATGACTAACAATAAGAGAGAATGACGAATTCAAACGTGTTGCCCCACAACTAAGCTCTCTGCCAAATCAGATAACAGCTAGCTATTATAAAATTGTGCAATTAGGTACTTAGGAGTCCCCGCACAAGTCTTTGTAATAGGCCGACATAGCCAAGATGTTACGGCTTCACTTTTAAACTGACTAATTAGACAAATCTTTGCCTGCCCACATATTTTTTGAAGATGTGTCATCCATCTCTACTAAATATAAATAAAATTGACAGTCAGTGTGGTGTCACTTTTATACGTGTTTTGACCGGATCTACTTGAAACTTGGCATAATAATATACAATACTTATTTATACAATACATATTTTATTTTTAGAATATATGTTGTTCAGGTATTGAAAAAAGATTCCAACAGAATGAAACTGCAACGGAGGCACGGGCATCGCATTTCATTTGTTAGAAATACATATATAAATATACTACCTCATCGTCCGCGTAGGTTTCGATATTTACACATCTTCACTGCTTTATGGATTAATTTGGTTTCCCGTAGGAATGAGATGTTTTTCGGGATAAAAATTATCCTATGTCCTATTCACCTAACCTATATGTGTGCCAAGTTTCATCCCGATCCGTTCAGTGGTTGAAACGTGATTGAATAACAAACATCCAAACATTCAAACTTTCGCATTTATAATTTTAGTGGGATGAACTACAAAAAAATACACATTTGTGTTATATGTTTCATATATATCTTAAAATATCACTTCTAGCCAATTTTTACTGTGGGAAACTAAACAACAAACAGGAAGCCAATGGAAAATACAACAGATGCTTCTGTTTCATTGTACTACTTACACATAAAATAATCCTACTTCCTACTAATATTATAAACGCGAAAGTTTGTAAGTATGGATGTATGTTTGTTACTCTTTCACGTAAAAACTACTGAATGGATTTTGATGAAACTTTACAATAATATAGCATAAACATCAGAATAACTAATAGGCTACAATTTATAAAGATATTGTGTGAACCTCCAAAATATCAAGTAAGTAGGAAAAAAATTACCATCTGCGAGCTATTCTGGCGTGCGCCATAAAATTATAATTTTAATGTCATAATGTTAGTTCTTTTCTACGCCACGCTAATATAAGCTACTCGAAATACTAACCCTGCGCAGACGAAGTCGCGGGCACCAGCTAGTATCTTTATATATTAACATATAGTTACATACATAAATATACATCGGGATATGTAGGTAGTGCTATTTAAATCTCAGTTTGATCAAAGTTGCATTAAGTTAATGTTAAAGTATTAAAACCTTTAATCCAACGAATACATATAGTTCAGTTCACAATGGCCCGCCCCGGTACTTCCGCAAGGGGTAAGCGCGGGCCGCGGGGGAGTTAAATCGGAACATGAGTATCTTAGTGTAGGTATGCGCACATTGATGATTAGTGCGTAACGATAGAACTATCACAGTAACAATATAACGCATACAATGAAATGTAAGAGATTTAAAAAAGGGTGGGACGTGCCGTCGTGAACTGAACGATCTATACAATGCTAGTTTACTCTCACAACTGGGCTACCTCGAGCGAAACCAGTGATACGTATTAAAATTAATCTTCAACCTCAATCAGTATGGAGACAGCCCTAGGAATGTTAAATATATTGTAGCAAAATGTTGTCACGAGATATTCAAAACGTAATAATTTCATTAGTTAACAGAAAATGTAATAGATTTTGACGCTTTTATGTTTTGAAGCGAATGCTCATTCTCTATTTAAAAAAAACACAATGGACTTTGATATTGTGAGAATCACTTCAATTCCAATAGTTATGGTGGAAAAACGGTGGATTCATATAGATCAATCAACAGCCCATTACGTCCCACTGCTGGGCAGATCCCTACCGTCACAATTAGGGGGTGTAACCTTCGGACCATAGTCCACCACGCTGGCCTATCATCATCAGCCGAAATACGTCCATTGCTGAACATAATACCAATAGAATTCCACGTTTGGTGAGCTGTCCATTGGGGGATTTGCCGCCACGTTTGGGATGGGGTTGGTGATCACAGTAATGCTCTTAATATACACAGGAGAACTCTGCTGCCCGTCACTGGTGCAATCACTTAACCATATATCACCGGGGACCATACGCTGGCCCAATGAAGGTTCACTACTCGTTGTAATGTCATCATCATCATCATGTCAGCCTTTAGACGTCCACTGCTGGACATAGGCCTTCCCCAATGAACGCCACCACACCCGGTCCTCCGCCCTCCGCATCCAGCCGCTTCCGGACACCTTCTTTAGGTCGTCGGTCCATCTGGCGGCAGGGCGTCCCACCCAGTAATGTATTTAAATGTATGTAATGTATTTTTGGAGTATGCAAGTATCCTCACAGCAGTGTATGGTAAACTTTATAAGTATTAAGGTTATAAAAATGTTTTTTGTTAACCTCTTCATTGTTTCTGGTTTTCTATCATTCTTGATTATAGCTTAGGAAAGTAAAGCTAAAATAAAATAGTTTTTTTAATTTAATTTTAGTCTTTAAATAAATCACACTTTCCTCTTCACGCTAGCAAGTCAGTGGTACATAAACCCGTAATTTATTTCCGATAAACTCATTGGTATGTGGCCGGGTTTGAACTATCGACCTCATGAATGACGAGCTCACTAACACGATATTAGACTATGCTATATGGATCAGTCTCTAATATAAATGACCTGTTTGTTGAGATTGACCGGCTGTCAACCTCATGCTGTCAATCAATGCTGTCAGCACTGTCACTGACACACGCAGACCAACACACATGTACATATACATATATTGATGGGATGAAAGATATATGGTGGTATAAAATATATACTTATGTCGTATATTAATTTGATTAGATTAGAAAGGTCTATATATTTCATGTACTATGCAATATATAAAGTGATCGTCGTATTTTTAACATATGGTAAATAATACATACATACATACATACATAATGCTCACACCTTGGTCCCAGAGGGGTAGGCAGAGGCGATGTGTCGCCACTTTGCATATGGTCAATAAATAATAATTAAAAATAATTCTTCTCACGTAACTGGTTACGTAGCACGGGTTTCGTACACGGCCGAAGGGTATGAACACGTTAGAAATAAAATGTCAAAATTTGTTTAAACATATGTCGGATATACAATTTGAGTCTCTTTGAACATTATGAATACTAACAAGTTTGACATAATTATACATAAAAACGACAGGCTTCTTGAATATATTTAAATAAGTACCTCTATTAAGTAGTCAAAATAAGTAATCTATATTTCAACACAGAATATTTATAAGTTATCTTACTTATCGCTATATGTCAGACTATTATGACGTGTTTTTGGAAATTTCATATACAAATATACTGTTGACGCTGACTGTACAATGATCATCAGACTACCGACGTCCACTGCTGGACATAGGCCGTCCCTAATAGACGCCACCACACCAGGTCCACCGTCCCCCGCATCTCTAAAAATTCAAAACAGCTGTGGCCCGCCCACTGCCACTTCAACTAACAGCATACCCTTTCAGCTATGTCGGTGACATTAATTCATGTTCGGATCTCCTCATTACGAATCATATCGTTCAAACAAACCCCAAGCATAGCCCTCTCCATTGCTCGCTGAGCGACTTGAAACTTGTGGCTCAGGCCCAACGTCCAGTGTCTGCGTTTCTATGCAGGTCATGAAATGCGGTACTTACTGATTAAAGATAGATAGATAAACTCTTAATTGCACACAGATTCAAAATAACAATTTAGGTACATATATGGAAAGTGTACAAAGGCGGACTTATCGCTTACAGCGATCTCTTCCATGCAACCAAAGACTTTTTGCCTTTAATCACTGTGGATCTGGTATAGTTTATATAAATATAGGTATTTTTATAAGCTATCGTTATACCAATATTCCATACAATCGGTTCATGTTTTTAACGTAACCGACAAACATATATCCAAACAAACAAGTCTGATAAGGGCAAACAATTATAATTCACAATAATTATGCTACTGAAATATTTTTTAATAAACTTTTAGAATCTACACGACATATTACAAGAGACATAAACTTACTGAATGTGTGGTTTAAATATTTTATAGACTCGTGGTGCCGAAGGTTTGTGCATGTGGGAAAGGGATGGAGATAGGAATTTAAGCTAATACCTACAAATGCAATTAGCAAATAACAATTGATATCCAGCACCTACTATGCGATGCATATCAACAAACATTCACTGTTGAGGAAAAATTGCTTAAGCGCCAGGATAGGATTTTACGGATGAGAATTTAAAATACATGTCTTTAAAGTTCTCTACCGTAAAATTATACCTTGGCGCATAAGCAAATTTTCCTAAACAGCAACGAATATTTACATTTCAATGCAAATATAATTATTCTAAAAAGTTCTATATATTTTATAAGTTTTTAAGTAGGTATATACATAGTTCGATCCAAATCTTGCAGTTAAGTTTAGATATAATACCTACATCACTGCGCAAAACTTCATCATCATCATCATCAGGTTATGTTTGTCTCCACTGCAGGAGCACAACCCTCTCTCATTTGCCGGAGACAGACGGAGGATTTGGCCTACACTCCCCGCGCTGGCCAGACGGGTTGAGGAGGCCTGATTGATGTTTTATAATGTATACCCTTAGTCGCCTTGTACGACATCCACGGGAAGAGTTGGAGTGGTCCTATTCTACTCTACCGGAAACCACACGGCACAAAACTTAATATTGCAGAATTTATATATGTATGTAAACGCTTTAATGTACCAAAATTCACAACAATAACAAAATATAAATTAAACATTGTGAATTTCTTTATGTTCCAGTCGGTTTGATATCTGTATAAATGTAAAAAAATAGCAACAAATATCTTAATAATAATATCTTTAATAATAATTACATCTAAACTAATAAATGTAAGGAGAAAAAAACCGTTATAGGTAAAAGATCTCCAGCTCTGGGAGTTGAGTATTGTGCCTCGTTGCTTTATTACGATGAGAGCAGACTTGTAAAATGCAAAATGGAGAGTACTCTACTTTCACAAGTAACTTGATTTGCCAGAGCGTTAAATCAATTATTGTACATTTAAATGAGCTTAACTGTAAGTGAAGTTCGATTCAAATTAAAGTGTTGCTGCTTCTCCGAAGATTATGGAACAATTAATTATAGTTATCATATAATCTTCGGAGAGGCAACATGATATAATAATGCCCTTTGATTTATCTGTTTGAAACATCGCACATTCCGACAATAGAAAAGTACAATAATTTACATACATACCTCCATCTCTATATTCGAGGGCACTCAAAGAAGCTTGTTATTTGTATCAAAACTCCGAACATATTTATCCCGTAGTCTTGAAGATAAACATAAAAAATAAACTCAAAGATTCGGTTAACCAGAAAATTCTCTTCTTACAAACGAATCGCAAGTAACCTTCAAACTGCTCGGCGAAAATAAACCAACAGAACCGACATCGACTACCTATTCATAGCCGAATTCATAGCAACAGAAGGCCTTAGCATAAATATTTTTCACACAAGTTTATCACCTGTTGCATTCGCACTCACGCGTGATGGTATCACTGTCTCCTTCGCGATGGCTACCAGCCAACACCTCGTCACAACGCGTTACGAAATATGAAGTCTAATTATGAAAAGTGTTATTAATAAGTTGCATTTGTAGTTTTAATAAAGCTTTTGTTAATTGACACGTTAGCCCTGGGGAGTAATTTGTTACACTGGTACCTGACATCGTATACAAAATTAATCTAGGTCGGATTAAAACGACTTTTAATATGATTATCATTTGATATTGTCATTTGACATATTTTGTTAAGCGATTGGCGTCTGACTCCGATACCAAATACTCATTCGAATATGACATGACCTAAAGAGTACTACAAAATAACTATGTAGTTCGAAGGATAATATAGAGCGAAAACGATTTCAGTTCAAACGCCGCCATTTCATCTTTACAAACGATATCAGTATTACAATAATAAGATAAGATAAGATGCACATTTTTTTTGACCTACCACTTGTTTTAGCTTTTCCCACAGTGGAGGTTGGCTGGAAGAGATCTCTTATAGAGATAAGTCCACCTTTGTACACTTTTATGTTATGCCCTTTTTATGTAAAATTTATGTGCAATAAAGAATAAATATATAAAATAATTCTTTATTGTGTATAAATTCAGGTTTACAATTGCAGATGATAGTACACATGTTGATCTATTGCATCTTGCCCTCTTGGACGTACACACAATTTTACAATGTCAAGAAATAAAATAACAAATCATCATCATCATCATGTCAGCCCCTAGAAGTACACAGCTGGACATAGGCCTTCCCCAATGAACGCTACCACACCCGGTCCTCCGCCCTCCGCATCCAGCCGCTACCGGCGACCAAATAACAAATGAGGCTAACAAATTATGGCGTCAACAAATAAAATAAAAATTAAGTAATCAATAAATAAATTAATCTATGGACAAGTCAAATGTGTAATTAACAATTATAACAATTTCTACTTAATAATTTGCTTATGTTCTAAAAATTCTCTCGTACTGTAAAATAATTTTTCAGCAAGCCAAGATTTTAAAGCGTGTTTGAATCTGTGCAAATTTAGTTTCTTAAAGTAGTTCGGAAGTTTATTATATATTTTTATGCTCATAATAAAGTTGTTATTTGAAGCGACAGTTAGTTAAGTTTTCACTAAACTAACTGTCACTTCAAATAACAGCTCGGTCTGTGAAGTTGGAAGTTAATAATGGTAAACACACACTTTGGTAAACTCAAATAAATTACTTATACAGCATATAATGCGTCCTTTCATTGGGCAGGCCTTCACAACGAAAGCCAGTGACTCACGCAGGCCCAAATGAGGTTGCTGAACTCTATAAAAGCCTTAGAATTTCTTCTTTGCCATATGCAGGTTTCTTCACGATTTTTTACTTCACAGAAAAATATTTGGTATTTATTATACTAATCTGTATCTGTATATTATACTCTTCGACGGACAGTAACGCCGTACAGCATCCTACAGAAATTGCCAATTTCATCAGAACGCCGATCGGCGTCCTATTAGGTAACTGACCAACTTCTAACGCGAAATTTAGACTAAAATACAGTTTAAGGACAGTCACTCAAATCGAACTAAAAACTGGACAGTTATAAATATGTGTATTTTTAACTTTTTTTATTCCTGATTTGTTTAGCTTGACTTCAATCTCACCTGTTGATTCTAAATGACGATGAGGCTGCGGCCGAGGAAGCGCGCTTTCCCAAAAGATGCCTATTCACTCATCCTTTAAAAAGATCCAAATTGTACTTGTCCGGAAATACTGAAGCTGGCGGGACTTACTCTACAGGTATCTTATTAGCTTAAAAAATAGAGTGGAATAATGTGCACGAAAAGCATTTTACTGTATTTTTTAGGCAGTATGACATACATCTGTCCTTCAACGTGTTAGTTATCCGAATTACAGCTCCCGGCTTTGAACTCTCTACCTTATATAAACGAAACGCGAGCGCACAATACTCGGACAAAGAGCATGGCGGAAAAGATGCCATGGGCCATGGTGGACGCTTATCTTAACATCATCAAAGTAATCTTTATTCTTAAAAAAACTCTGGCTAACAATATACCAGCAATTGTTTATGTCTGTTACGTGAAAATGTTTGGCTGGTACAGTCGACCACAAGAACAGATAAACGGGTACCTTATACAACGGAGTTAACGGCTACATTGCGATGCCTTGAACTGTGGTCGACAGTACATCAATTAGTCAGTGCCAATGTAGATTTTTAAAGACTAAACATTTTGGCACAACTGCTCGTGAGTAACTTCAAGAGATAAATGTTATAGTGGAGGATTAGGAACAATGTACAGTTGAAGAAATTAGCGAGAGCAGACGTTATTTATTATGTCGTGAATTGAGAATTAGTTACTGCGATAATGAATTGCTGTTGTTAATTTTGTTTTGCGGCTTCTACCAGGTGTCTCTCTTTTTATTCCTGCCACGAACACATCTGGCCACGGGGCCGTTCACCAATTACGTTACATTTCTGTTGGATCACACACGTCACACCAAGTGGTATCACGGGGCGAAAAGCGGGCGAAGGAAAGTCGCTTTGTGACGTTGTCAGAATCGCGCAAAGAGACGATAATTCGTTTCTGCCTACTCCTCTGGGACTAAGCCGTGAGCATTATGTCTGTATATATGTACAAGACAACACAGCAAATTCGACCAAATGAATACAAATCGACTTCTTATTTTTGTATTATTATCTGTATTTCCTTATTAGATTTTCTAATTTAAATTGTATTAGGTTGGTCTTCATGTTTATATATTTTTTAATAAAAAATAATTGTTAAATTTGCCGTGTAGCTTCCGGTAGAGTAGAATAGGACCACTCCAGCTCTTCCCGTGGATGTCGTACAAAGCGACTAAGGGAATAAATACATTATAAAACATCAATCAGGCCTCCCCAACCCGTCTGGCCAGCGTGGGGAGTGTAGGCCAAATCCTCCGTCTGTCTCCGTCAGATGAGAGAGGGTTGTGCTCCTGCAGTGGAGACAAAATAATCTGATGATGATATTAAATTTACATAATGTAATGCTTATAATACAACGTGAAATGTCTACTATCGGGCGAAATGACAAGACAGAGATGAATGGTACACGAAAAACGGGACTTAATTACAAAATAAGTAATAATGTTCTTTCTTCCTGTCAATAAATACTTTTATTTTCAATTATTTACGTTAATTGCCCTTTCTCTGTCAGTTGGTTTCTTTAACAATATTTTAAAATAATATTTTTTGCTACAAAATGTTTGACAGATTTAACGTACAGTAAAGAGGGGCATACAATTTTAAAACTTTAAATTCGTCGTAAACAAGTGCAGTTCCCGACAAAGCACGATTGCGTTTTTATGTTGTAATATAGGTGACAGTTTTAAGTTGTAAGCGTTTAATTGTTATTTTATTAACATTTGAAACCTGTGGCACTGCCTCCTTATAATAAAAGCCGAACTTTGAGCATTTAAAATATTGGTTTTTCGAATTATTGTCATTGAATTTCGTACGAAAATATATTTTTTTTCCAAATTCTGATAATTCGACTAAACGTTGATTAAAAATTTACTTATTATGAAATTAAATAAGAGGAATATTATACATTACAAATGTAGATTTTGGGTTTATTGTCGTTAGAAATTTCGGATGCATTTTGATTTACGAAATTATGCTGAAACCTTTTCAAATTTTATTTCAATTTCATGTTAGTCACGTGGTTTTGTGTTGTTATGTCTTAGATAGACGGGCAGAACCAGACAAGGCCTTAGCATTAAGTACCTTACATAAATTCTAATATTCTAAGAAAATCCTTAGACTACGATATTTTGCTACGCAGTAGCGAGGTCGTGCTACGCGTGACTCTACGCTTGCGTCATGTCTACGAGAGTAGCGATCGTCGCGTAGCACTTTTATTTTATTAAGTACATGTTTGTAAGTAAGAGTTTTAGATTTAAAAAAACATATATGAATGGTGTAGGAGAATAACGATGAATTCCCTGCGAAAACGTGTAAGTTATAAAGTTAAATAATAGTTCATTACATTTTAACCAAGCAACATTACACTGCTGCGGCTCAGTCAGCAGTATTCGTTTCTAAAACAACCAAGTCAACTGTTATGTTGTTAGGCTACCACAGCCCAAGTTGTGACCGATTTACTCGTTGCTGTACACGAAATATCATAAATCCACTATTTTAATACCGACCTTACTGGTTTAGGACTTTCGTCGTTATTTCTTATTTCACAATCCATCAAAACTGTCTATTTGCAGGAAAAACAGATAAAAAGGACGCCATAAAAAAATTATAATGCATACATAAACATCAGAAATTTAATTTGTCGACCGTACAGTATTTCCTAGTGTTTCAAATTATTTTGCCCAATATTTTTGCACACGCTCCGACTGTATTTCGTCTCAGCAATAAACAGTGGTTTTATTGACAAAATAATGCCAAATTTAATGCGCCCGCGCAGTCACACGGCTAACTGACGGATTTAACGGTATTACACGTTAATGACACATATACGTCGTTAATGAATGCACATGGCGGATGTTTCTTCTGGTTCTGTGAAAAAAAAAAAACAGGGAAATTATCTTGGAAAACCAATAAGAATTAATTTTAGACAGTAATTTTGCGGTGGTTTCCTTCAGAATGATATAAACACAACCGGCCTTGGATTCTAGGTGGTGATAAAAGTCTGGTCTTCCGCGACCGATACTTATACCTTAGACAGAGGAAACCAGTTACCTGGTTAGATTAATTTTTATTTTATTTTATTTATTTACACAACACTTAGATAGAAAACAAACATCACAACATAATAACTAAGTAAAACAGATCACAAGATAGAACAAAACAAACAAAAGAGAGGAAAACGAATAAACTAAGAAAAATATGATAGATTAAAAATTAAGGAAAAAATAAAAATAATTAAGTATGTAAGAATAATAATCACCGCAAATGAAATGTATATGAGTGTGCGTGTATGCAGAGGGGTATATATGTATGTATGTAGGGGGTGGGTGTGGGGGGTATAATACGTGTCTATTTTAATTAATTGATACTGTTAAATTTAATTAATACTGACATTCCTTTTCACGGGATTTTATTAACTGTTTGGATAGAGTTACAGCGTACAATTTAAACTCGCTTGATTTCCATGACTTGAAACGGTATGTTTGTATGTAAACGCTTTATTGTACCAAAATTAACAAAAACAAAAATAAATACAAGAATAAAGTTGTGAACAAAGGCGGACTTATCCCACTTAGGGATCTCTTCCAGTCAACGTACCCACGTAGTCAAATAAAAGAAACGTACCCATCAAATGCACTTACACTAAAGTATGCATATAATATGAGTTTAGTTCTTAGTTGCGATGTACTTAAAAGTCATTTAATATTAACGAAAATAACTTCAGACAAATTTTACCACTTCAAAAATAATCCTCTCCACAACAAAATTAATGTTTGCACTATAATCAATTTGATGGTAATCAGAAAGGGGGGAGAGGGAGGAGGGAAGGGTAGCAACCCCCCGAAGTGAGGGGGGTTGCGGATGAGGGGGAAGTGCGGAGACGCTTACTCTTCGAGATATGATTTTCTGAAAATTTTGACGTTATATTTAGTAGGTTGACTAGGATCCGAAACGATTTGGAAGTAAGAAGTATTAAAATTATAGCGAAAGCTATTATTTTCCAGGAATAGACATTTTTAAGGTATGAAACATTTAAATTAAAGTTCAACTATTAACTTTAAAGCAAAGCTTTTAAAGTAGGATCTATTCCTTTTAAAGTCCATTTTTAAATATCCCTTTCCTAATTACTTGTTGTTTTTGTTGAAATTAATTTTCAACATGTCTGTCATTAGACATCCACTGCTGGACATAGGCTTCTCCAATGAACGCCACCACACCCGGTCCTCCGCATGCAGCCGCTTCCGGCCGCCTTTTTCAGTTCGTCGGTCCACCTGGCGGCGGGGCGTCCCATCCTGCGCATGCCAATCCGCGGTCTGTACTCCGGAACTCGTCTTCCCCAACGGCCGTCGGTTCTGCGACAGATGTGGCCCGCCCACTGCCACTCAGCTTGGTAAACCTTTCGGCTATGTAGGTCGCCTTCGTTCCTCGTCGGATCTCTTCATTACGAGTCATATCCTTTAAAGAAACCGCGAGCATAGCCCTTTCCATAGCTCGCTGAGCGACTTTAAACTTGTGTATCAGGCCCACAGTCAGTGTCCACGTTTTTAAATTAAATTAATTTTATATTTGTAAAAAATAACTACGTATCATATCGCACATCCCATAGAACAATGACATAATTTTTGTTTTATGGGATGTGCGATACCTTTCAAAGATCGTCCGACGATCCACAGCTCTCTCCACAGCTCGCAAAACGACTAAAAACTTACAAGTTTACAAATTAGACCCACCGGCCACAGTCGTTGTTGACGTTTCCGCTACGTTATCTTTAGCTAACCTATACACATATAAGTAACATACTCGTAAATGTACCCATGTTCGGAATTTCATAGAGAAAAGTGAAATGCCTACGGACTGACGTTATAGTCTATTACTTAATACCGAGTTAGATTTTGTAGATGACATTGACCAAGCTACGACAAATTAAATTGTAAATTAGTTTATTGCTGTTTTTAGTATTTTGATTAGACTTAAATTGGCTACCTACATACGTTTTTTAGAAGATCGTCGGTGGCCGAAGAGATCTATCGTAAACTTACGTAGAAATAACAGACCGACGAACTGGATCGGATCGGATAGGATACATAGAAGTATGACGTCATAACAATGCCCGGAGAATCAATTGCTATATTTATAGAAAAGAAATAGCAAGCGTGAACATCGTTCCCAAACAGCTGGTCAGGTATCAACAATGCATTACACCCACACATACAAATACAATGCACATTACGAACGTTCGCAGAAATGTTTTGATCTAATAAACTGTTTGGGCATCTGCATACTGCAAGATCTACCTACGTACGTCCTACGTTCATTGTCAATGAATCACTGAAGATTTGATTTGAAACAATTGTTAGTAGTAATTATTTATTTATACTTGACGTCAATGTGATATAAACAAAATTCTCATTATAAATCTCAATTCTATTTAATTTGTTTGAGGTTACATTCTTGAATAGAAGGTACGGGCACAGGAAGCGTTACTTTCGGATTTTTCCCAGTGGTCAGATTGATGGTCAGACTAGTCTGGCCAACGGGAATTCAGGTCTATGTCCAGCAGTGGACGTGTAGGGGCTGATATGATGATGATGATGAAAGGCAAAAAAATATTTGGCTGATAAAAATTATTAATTTTGAGTTCCAAATGGACAAAGCAACAACAACCGTGACTAGTCTTAAATATTAGATTAGATTATATCTCTTGTTTGTCTTCTTTTAAGAATTAACAGATTTGCAGTATTCACTTTCGTACGACTTTCAGTATCTTTAACTACTTTATATTTAACGAAAAGTGAAAGTTACTTAATAATATCAGTAACTTTGAAATGTCAGCCAACCCCTTTGACATTTATTTTTGGACATGAAAATTCTGGGCCCTGGTGATAAGACAGCGTAGCGTAGAGCATGTAGTTTTAAAAAAAAACTAAACATAGAATATGTATTATTTGCAATTACACGTTTAGCAGATTGACCCATAAATTTTTCTGATAATCTAACAACTATCGAACCTTTCTGCCGAAACCAAAATGGCATTTTTCCCTTTCCCTAAGATTTAATTTAAAGCTTAAACACTAGTTTATCGCCCACGGTGGACTTTTCTTTGGGAAACCATCCTTTCCCGACTTTAAAAGTTTCCTATATGTCAGTTCTTTATATTGCTATCTATCATTCATTATACCAAATTTAATCACAACCAGAGGAGTTGAGAGAGGCGTAGTGGGCGGGTGACACGCGCCACATAACTAGGTATAATCACGATATCACAGTTTGTACCGAAGCAGTCTATCATCATCATCAGCCTCTCGTATTCGTCATCATATCAGCCCTTAGACGTCCACTGTTGGACATAGGCCTTCCCCAATGAACGCCACCACACCCGGTCCTCTGCCCTCCGCATCCGGCCACCTTCTTTAGGTCGTCAGTCTACCTGGCGGCGGGGCGTCCCACCCTGCGCGTGCCAATCCGAGGTCTCCACTCCAGAACTTGTCTGCCCCAACGGCTGTCGGTTCTGTGACAGATGTGGCCCGCCCACTGCAATTTCAGCTTGCTAATCCTTTCGACTATGTCGGTTACCTTCGTTCTTCGTCGGATCTCTTCATTACGAATCATATCCTTCAAAGAAACTCCGAGCATAGTCCTCTCCATAGCTCGCTGAGCGACCTGGAACTTGTGTATCAGACCCACCGTCTGTGTCCACGTTAATATCTTTTAATTTTCATAAAAACCGTATCAATCGTCATGTCACGACCTACGACGTAAACAAACATTAAAGCAATGAAATATTTACATTGTAATCTAATGTAAACTTCGCGTGTCTGTACATTGAATATAAAAAAAAATAGGGATGACGGATAAGTAATAGAATAAATTAATATCATTTTAGTTTTATCTGTTAGTTTGTGCATGCACCACGTAAGAACTACTGAACAAACTCTGGTGATATTTATATTAATATATAAATATCTCTTAATAATTGGCTTTTGGTTCACACATTTTACTCTGTAAAAGAATTCTTGGAGCATAGGGTTGGATGACGTTTGGCAATACTTAAATTATTTATTTTGACTGTACTTTTTAAACTTTGACATTTCAATGTTGTTAATGTTTATTGTTATGAATAATTGTATAAATTTGTATGCTATTGATAGTGGCTAAATTGGTGTTACTTTAGGGTAATTTTAACATCTGGCATTTGTACCAATTTAAGAGCAAAATAAATGATTTCTATCTTTCTTTCTTTCTATAATGCACGGCGAAATTCAGGTTGTGATGTGTTAGGACACGGTGGCGGTGGCAGTGGTAGTAGGAGGGGGAAACGGGGAGGAGATTAACACGAAGTAATTTTCAACTTTATAAAAAAAACTATAGTCCATGCCGGCAGAGCCGCGGGCACAGCTAGTTGGTAATATTAGTCACCATGATGTTGTTAAAGATCGAAAATAGTTACCTGGTGTTCTGTACCGATGCATTTAACGACAACGCTGAACCTTGGCTGTCAGTCAGTCTGTCGCTACCAGAGATATTACGGCCGCTAGCGCAAGTGTTGTGTTTGAAAACATGCCAGTATGATCGACCTTTACTTTTACTGAAAATCTGAGGTGAATAATGCAAAGTCCACATTCCTTTACATCTGAAAAAAATCCTTTACTCCAACCCAAATCAAAAAATATACCTATGTACATAGCAGAATAATACGTAAGCGAGATTTCAGGTTAGAATCCTAGAGTTTTGGCAATATTCGACCAAGCCTAAAATTGAATTATTTGTTTACTGCACACGATAACAGTAGTTCAATTAAATTAAATTTTATACCGCTATTACTGCTACTGTAATATATGCTCTTTTTATAAAGTTTATAGTCATATTCATTATCGATATTAATAGGAAATGTCAGTTAGACATATTGTACATATGGAATGTGTATAAAACTTTCTAAAACATAAAAAATCCAGACACTTATTGAAATTAAAACCGGTAATACCTTATTTCTATCGGTAGTTAGAATATCGGTTGCAATTTTCAAATCCAAACTAGGATTCCCTGACTGCTGATTGCGTTACGCCTAAATTAGATAAGGACATCACAATACATAATATATATATATATAAATATATATAGAAAATTGCAACCGTTATTCTAACTACCGATAGAAATAAGGTATTACCGGTTTTAATTTCAATAAGTGTCTGGATTTTTATTTTATGCATTTATTTTATTTTATATATTATTTTATATATATACACGATCCGTCCACTGGTTGAAGCGTGATTGAGTAACAAACATACAAATATCCAAACAACCAAGTATCTAAATTTTCGCATTTATAATATTAGTAGGATCTAACCGCCTCGTTCATGGTACGAGCATCTACCAATGATAAAGACCGTACCGTTTTCACTTCATACAAATTGATACTGATATGGATATATATATATAGGCGGTTAGATCCTACTAATATTATAAAGTTTGGATACTTGGTTGTTTGGAAATTTGGATGTTTGTTACTCAATCACGTTTCAACCAGTGGACGGATCGTGATGAAATTTGGCACACATATAGGTTCTGGAATAGGACATAGGATAGTTTTTATCCCGAAAAAACATCCCATTCCTACGAGAAATACATAATAAATTGTGATGTTAAGTTGTCCACGCGGACGAAGTCGCGGGCAATAGCTTCATCATCAGGTTATTTTTGTCTCCACTGCAGGAGCACAACCCTCTCTCATCTGCCGGAGACAGACGGAGTATTTGGCCTACACTCCCCGCGCTGGCCAGACGGGTTGGGGAGGCCTGACTGATGTTTTATAATGTAACAACAACAGCTTGTTATCTATAAATGATTAAATCTGCTAGACGATCTGTGTATCTATCTGAAGTGAAACGCGCGCAGCTTCCTCGCCAAACCACGGGGTGCCATGTAAGTAATTGAGAATTTGTTTGGACACACTCTTGGTACTCGCCACTACTTGTTTGAAAGTGATTCTGTTTTGATAATGATGTAATCTCACGCATGGTATAGTTGGCAAGCGAATTGAATCTGTTAGATACTACATTATAGCTGTATTTATATGACTAACGAAAGTGTGGAGTTAGTAAGAACTGACTATTATTGGCGTGTGTACGTAAGGGATTGTACCAGGGATGGGCAGCAGCGTTCTCCTGTATATATTAACATGACTGCGATCACCAATCCGCCTTCAAAGTGCGGTAATTATGGCAAATCCCCAATGGACAGCCTACCAAAAGTGGTATTCTAATAGGAGAGGCTTATTTTCAGCAGCGGACGTATTTCGGCTGATGATGATTACGGTTGTAGGGACAGACATGCCGAACAGCTGATAATGTTTGTGTATGTAGGTATTTGTCAAACCACAAAGATGTTCTTGTCTTGTGGTGAACGTACTTATGAAATACGACGAACTAAAAGTCAATACACTAATAAATGTTATTTTGATGGAACTGTTGCCAACATTACTTTAACCCAACGGATGCCAAGGCAAAAAAGCGCTGCTGTCAAAACTTTAAAATGGCGTCTCCTTTTTTGATACCAACGAATTAATTATTGTTTGACGCAACAACGGGCTGGGCATTACCTCGCTCAGAGGATCAGCCTCATTATACAGCGGGGTAATGCTGCCAGCCTTTTGGGCACGCTCTCAGCTATGGGGAGCCTGGGAGACATTTTTTACCACTGATTTATTATTTTTTTAGTTGCTTATTCTAGTTTTAGTTTTTATTGCAATTAGTCGTAATAATAAACTAATTAGACACAATAAATATCAATATTATTTTATTAGAATATACATTAAATTATCTATCAAATGATATTTTAATTTGAGTAAGACCTGTTCAGAAAAGCACACTTTTATATCTATACAAGAAACATTTTGATTCAGTTTTCGATGAACTAATACTGTTTCCGAACATAAACAACATCGATATTTCAACGACGATCGTGACAAAATGACGAAAATGAATTGTTTATTTTGTTATAGTCAGAAACTTGGTTAAAGATCTAGAAAATCTACGAAACTTTGTTTTGACTGTCATTTAAATAGCATCAAAAACAAATAGTTGATCAATATAAATTAAAAAAAAAACACCAGTTATTTTGTCTCTCTTGAAATGTCCTTATTTGTCTAATTGTTATTTCCGGTATTGATGTTATGTTTTTTCTTGCGGCTCTGGAACCCTCAGTGGTCTTCTACCGTTATTTTCCATTGACTTGGGCCTTTCATGGAATATCAAATTGCTGAATCTCATTCATATAGTTACTTTTCTCTTGCCATCTTGAGATCCTTCTACACAGACTACCTATTGTATCTTTAGTAATAGAGACCTAGATAATATTGTTGACTTACTGGCTCTAATGTCGACAACAGGACATTACAAGTGAAACAAGATTTCTGTTTAATTTGTGGGGTAAATAAAGACATTTGTATTGTATTGTTGCGGATAATCATAATCATATCAACCCTTAGACGTCCACTGCCGTCCCCAATGAACGCCACCACATCCGGTTCTCCGCCCTCCGCATTCAGCCGCTTCCGGCCACCTTGTTGAACTCATTGGTCGTTTTTGCGTTTACGGTGTTTAGTATAATTTTATTTACTATAAGTTCTAGCTTTGGTATCTATAGTCATCATTTTTCGTTACTGAAGGTGATACACACATCAACAGTGCATTAACTGCACAAGAATTTGGATCAAATCCCCACATGACACTATTAAGCAAAAGCCGGTTCAGAACAGTAGTCAATGCTTTAGAAAATCCAACAGGTTACTGAATTAAATCCCAATTGATTTCTTTTATACAATTGTTACTTCCATTATTTGTTTTCATTTCAATAACGAAACCTTATTTGAATTTAAGCTTTATTTTAAAATAATGTTAATAAGCGTAATGTTTTTAACGCAGATAAATATAAAAATTATGTAAGGAAAAAAAATATTTCTGAAGATCATGTAACATGTTTTATTAAAATTATTGTTAGATTCTGAGAAAATTTTGAAAATAAATTTAACTCCTTTGATACTATAAGTGTTGTATAAAATGTATTTTATATAACTACGATTAACGTGTTGGTCCACCTGATGGTCAGTGATCACCGTAGCGGTGTACGTGTAAAAACGTCATCCGGTATCCGTGGTCAGATCGCGTTATTAAATCGATCTGGAGGCCAATTCTACTATTTTCAACATTTATCGTAAATAAAAATAAAATATATTTAAAATAAAATATATTTATTTTCATTAAACAAGAGTAACATAAGAAAATATTTGGGAGCATCAGCTCCATCAGTCTCCTTTTAGACTTGGTAAGTCTGAATCGTTCGTTTAAACAACAGTTAGGTACGTTTAAGTTTTAGTCAAACTCCGTTACAGACGCAAATTGCTATTCTTTTCATTGTTTTACGACGTTAGACGATAACCAAACATATACGAAACGCAGACGGAACGCACACACTACTCAGCTGTTAGGATGTTTGCGTTTAAGTTGAAAGTATTGTTATTATTGATTATAAATGTTCACATGTGTTTCTTTTTGGTTGATTGTGATTTTTGGTTGATTGTGCAAGTGGTTATTTATTGTGAAAATAACCTTTTCCTGCATAATTTAAGCGTAACGTCTGAACTGCGTGTCTGAAAAAGTACCTTTCTACCAACTTTTTAGCAGACGCTATTTTGACAGCAGCTGAGTTTCGTTTTTACCCGAGACAACTGTCAAAATGTAGAAACGTTGGTTCTTTATTCGTTGTTGTGAGCGTTCGTTCCATCTACGTCTGACGTTTGTTTAAACGTTAGCTACGGCTGAAACGCAGCTGAAGCACGAATGTTGTACAAGCGAATAGTGTTAAAACATGCGTTTCAGCTGCAGTTCAGTTGCGTTTTGTACGAAAATGTATTAGTAGAATTGGCCCCCAGATCACGCCCACTCTTTTGTGTCCCTGGTTCAGTTTATCTTATTTGGCAGTGTTTGTCTGCATGCTCACAACACTAAGTTTGGAACCATGACTACTCTCTGTTTCTATCATGTTGTACCGTTAAATCTTGACGCTTTATTTACCACTATGACTGTTTGTTTATCTTTTCTTTTAATTCAAAGTATTCATCTATTCTTTTATAAAGCGCTACTCATTAGCCGGATGTTATCCTCATTCAAAAATATCCACGGAGTGGGCTGTGGTGATATTGTTTGCTTAGTCTAGTTCAGCGTTTGCAGTCGGTTTCCTGTGATCTGCATATTGTGAAATCATATTTCATACACCTGACAAACATAAAAGAGTCAATTCTGAAGTATCGATAGGAAACTTTATGTGGCATTGAATTTTTGATGTCATCTGTTTTTCTTAGAATTTGTTCATTAGCCGTATGGCAAATAACAACATGAACTGCACATCTTTGGTCTTTTTAGTTTGTAGATCTGTTATATTTGAGATATAGATTGAGATCAAAGTATTTACTTTTCCTGGAAACGCTGTTATTTGTTTCATTAACAGAAGTCTATATTACTTTTCAGCTCTTGAACTATCTGAATTCATACCGCTCTTTAAAAATTTATGTGAACATTGTATGGATTGCTAGTTGCGTATTTTCGTGAATACTTTGAATTCCATGCAAGTATCGTTAACCTATACATATGTGACTGAGTACACATAGTACAATAATATCTTAACATCTATAAATCCAGACTTTCTACATTTAAATAAGTTGACTACATCTATAAATTTACCCAACTATTAGTACACGAGGAATAATTCTAATACTACAATCGTTTTGGCTTCGTTATAAGCTTTTAATATTATTATCAATAAATCACATGTACCTTAATCATTGTCATTACTGCAGTCTCCTATGCTAGTTCATCAATCATAAATCTAAATTAAAATAATTGCGAGTCAAACAAGCCCACTCCACAATATATAAGTCACCTGACTACTCCTCCAGTTGCCAAGGCTGAAAGCGTGAAAAATATATGATACAAACTGATTTATAGTATCTAATAAAACTGATTTGTTTGTCAGTTTAGGTGTGGAGAGCTAAATCTTTACTGTCTTCATTCTTTGAGCTGCTGTAAAACTGTTCAGTATAACAAAGCTTAATTGTTATGATCCTATTATTAACTAACACATTAAAATATATTTTCTAAACTGTAGTTGGCTGAAGAAACTGAGGTTAAGACGTAAAGTTTTCGTATAAACTCACCTAACACAATCTATGTAATATTTAAAAGTACTATTTGAATAGTCAAATAACTTATGACCTGTCCTCTAGGTTTGTAAGATAACACAAAAATATACTGATATACAACGTATACAACTCATCGTTGTGACGCTACGTTAGTATTTACTAACCAGTAAATGATAGAAGTCACGCAAGCAGAATAATTATGATCAAAACGGATGATCCTGGTGTTGTGATGATGCATCAAACAATATTTGACAATATACAAGGGTTACATCTTATATTTGCATTAATTAAAAAGAGTTCGATAGAATAAATGAAAATGTAAACATCAATCGTGTTCCGAATTGCCAAGCCAATTTAAACAGACAAGGGTTTTATATCCAAAGTTGTAAAAATGTAAACTTGTTTCGTACGTGTAACAGAGAAACTGCAACCCATCAGTGTATTAGATCAGCTTCTATCTTCAGCGGAAAACACCTCTGCACCGGCAACGTCACCAAGTGACGAGTCCGCGTTATCCAACCGATGCCTGCATGCGCCCACGCGCATTCCGACCCGCCCGCCTCGGCCCAAAGCCAACATTTTCATAGTTTAGTTACGATTTCGAAAACGACCCGACGCGTCCCGCCGCCGGCGACAAAACCGCCCGATTTCTCTAACGAATCCAGTTTCGATCATCCTTCGTTAAGTTCTCGAACGTCTTTACTTAATTGAGTTAAAGTCAGCAGTGTTTGTGTTTTGACTTAAGTGTAACGTGAGCATATTATTGGATTATTAGTAGCTGTTTCTGTAGGTACGTCATTAGTTCTATTACTATTTATTTTATTTTGAAATGGTAAGATAAAATTGAGATCATAGCAATTGAATTATTCTTTATATTAAAAGACAATCTGTTTCAGATGTGTTTTTATTTTCTGTCCAATTATTGAGAAGCATCGTGATTTAATCGTAGTAATTAATTTTTATTGCTATCAATTCGCATAAAATCATGGTTCGTAGAAGTAATAAAAGATGTTTTAAATATGTCATAAAAAATATGTATAAGCTTCCTATAGCGTGTTTATAGCCGAAACGCACAATTGAAATTTGAAATAAAACGACGAACTGTTAGGTAATCATCGGAAGTAACAGTGCAAGTTATAAAAGTTTCTGCGTTCGCTGAAACGTCGAGTTTCAGGAGGCCTTCAGCCAATACAGAAATAGATCGAGACGTTTCGTTTACACAGATTTTAACACTAGACACCCACACTGTTACACTTCACCTTGTCAGTGTAGATGGCGCTGACCGCACTTGCGCATGAGTCACTTGGATGAATCGAAGAGCTGTGAAGCTCTACGATTTCAATGGATACTGTTCCGTGATGCATGGCTTTCAGCAATTGTTGATTGATAATCTACAGAGATACCGTGTTTATTTTTGATATTATTAGTCATATGTTTGTTTACTTTTTGAATGTTGAATTGTCGTTCATCAAATTTTGTTATGGAGCCTGCTTTCTGTGGTTTGGTGATAGATGAACTGACATTCTTGGCAATGGCAATGTTTTTTTAAACTTTTAAATTTAAGTGAACGACATTATATTAACTAATTATTAACGACTAGCCGTTTCCCGGGTCCATCAATCTCTTAAGGGTGAAATTTCATTAAAATCTTTTCTTAAAGGTTACATACGTCATTTTAGAAACCTCTAAGCAAAATTTCTAGTTTAGTAGTAGTGTACACTGTTATACAGTATTATTAAGTATTTCGTGATTAGTCAGTGTATTCTTTTAAATATTTAAGAAAATAATTGATATAGTCCTAATAATTTTATTTGATAAGAAGGACAATAAAGATTGAGATACTATAATAATGAGTTCTGTTTATTAAATTATAACTATTTATTAAATTCTATTAATAATAGTTATTATCAATATTTAAATTTTCCTCACATTTTCATTGAATTCTTTCTGTTAATTTTTTTCATTTTTCTTCATTAATTTGCTTCAAAACATTCCGAGTTTGGCAAAATATCCACACGACAAACCATCTTTCACCCGAATACTAAAAGTTTGTGACTCGATTTTTGCTTCGTATTTACGAGTTTTCCTGGTATTTCTGATTTCAATCAGTTTATCTTGCCAAATGGTTACATTGCCATTGCATCAAGTGGTTCATTGCATTCTCGTGGTGCATAACGCTTGATATAACATTAACTCACGGAGACATTCTGAATGTAAACATTAATTTGGTTTTGTTTACGATGCGACCGCTTGAAGTTTTATTTTCAGTCTCGAATGAATTAAGTACTTGGAATTTTAGAGGATTGCTTTTATGATACCTTGTGATGATTCAAACTCAACATTTAAACAACAGTTAAATTTAAAGTAGAAGACCAAGTATCGCTTTCTGAAAGTTGTGTGTGTGAGTTAGTTAATAAGTAAGTAAGCTATCACCGGTTGGAAAAGAAATAATAAAGATTATACATGGCAAAGTGTCACATGCCTTGTAATTTAGGTTTCATTCATTATTTATTTAATAATAATAATAATAATAAACTAATTAAATTAACCAATACAAATGAACATACGCCACATTGTATTGTAACCAGCAAATACTGCACTTAGCATGTTTAAAACTAAACTAGTTAACATTTAATGGCGTTTTGGGATCCATCTTAATGATGAAAAATACGTATTTTTGCTATTGAATTTTGATATTATATTATACATATCTTAGTTTAAAGGAGAGGTTTTACTAAGAACCCTTAACTGAATACCGGTACGGTTTCTTAAACAGAAATTACTAGCTTTTTGAAAAAAACTGTCTGGCTAACTAGCTAACGATTTCTCTTCCTGGTTTGATATATTAAAAATTTTATATACAAAAATATCAGCATTTTTAGCGAAAACAGAAGTGTGGATTGTTTTAGTGAAGTTGGCAGAAAGATTATAAATGGAAGGAAAATTATGTCGCCCTAATTAAACAATATTTAATCCCTAGTCTATATCTATCTATGATTCTATAATATGAATACAGCTATAACCATTCTACCAACTACAATTCAAAAATCCACACTTCTATTTCCACAAAAAGTTTACCATCTCTTATTAATATGTTTGTGAATCTGTGTCATTCCAGCTGTACTACTAAGTTATAGTATTAAAAATACTTGGCATCTATAACAAAAGATAAATACATTACTATGTATTTTACTTTATTTGGGTCTCGGAAATAGAAGGACATGGTACATCTAAGTTTATTGCAAAGTTAATGTGTTTAATACCAAATTATTTTTACGGCTAATGAAACTTTTATTTCTATTGACTATTTTGTTTCCGAGTCGCAAATAAGTGTGTTTTCCTAAGTACCTTCGATTGGTTCCGTACGAGATATTAACTTTTTTGAAATATGGCATGAGTTTCTTCCTGAATGCCCTTATATTTAATTTGTTTTTGTAATTACATCAGCTCGTTGTAGTTGTGTTTTTTAACACTTCACTCTTTATTATAAAATCAAGACTAGTTTGATAGTAAAGTTATCTTCTGTAAACTCCCGCATAAGCGAAGATAACAGAACTGTTTTAGCTGCGTGAGTTACAACAATGACTATTGCTATAGATTTTAGGCATAAGCAATATTTCAATTAATGATTAACCATAAACACTTACCATCAGGCAGAGCGCCTGCAATTTGTCATCTCTTTCTACAATTCTTTTCTCTTTCTTCATTACCAGGTCGAGGAGCACGTCTCTTCCCATTCCAAGCGGCAGCGACTTTTCAACGCCGTAATGACCCACAGTTAGCACGATGGGGGTGTCAGACGATTTAGCCCCGAGCTTCACTCAGAAGCCTCAGCTGCGACAGGAGGACGATGGCAACAAGCTCGTCTTCGAATGCCAGCTACTGGCAGCTCCAAAGCCGGAGATATGCTGGTACCGCAGCGATGAACTGCTCAAAGAAGATACTAGGACTAAGTTTAAGTAAGTAGTATTTCAGATTATTTTATGTTATTTACGAAATTACAATATAAACGTGTAGACCGCTTCAATACTTATTTTTTGTCTATGTTGATTACTTTTGCCCTTATCAGCCGTTTTTATTTATAACTTTACATTATTCAGTAGTTTATGAGATTAGCCTAAATATACAGACAGAAGGGGCCGGACAAGTTCGTTTTATGTTATGTATTGATTAATACTATAAATCAATAACTAAACGTTCTCACAGTTAAGTAAGTGTTTAGAGTGGTCAAACAGAATAGTTGTAAATGATATATGAAAATATATTTTAAGTTTATATTAAAAGCCATTAATCCTTTATCGGGCGTTTCTCTTTTATTTTATATTATTTAAACTATAATAGTAACTTTTTCTCGTAGGAATTTTTGTTTGTTTCATTATCTCTACCCCTTATACAATATTAGATACAGATTCGTTGAACTGCACAGAAATTAAGTAACATACATCTAAATATCTAGACTTTCTTCTTAATTACATTATGTTATTGTATATATTTTTGTTTAATGTTTATTATTAGATATATGTAAAAGCTATCTAATGCACTTAATTATTTAGCATTTATTTCTTTATTAGTATAAAAATCTTTGTTTATCCTCAACAAAGAGGCATATTTATTTCTTAATTAATCAGTATCATGAAAAGGTGGATTTTCAAATTCATTACCTACATCAGTTTTATTCTTCTTTTTATTTAAAGCTAGCTTCCTTATTGATAATATACAATAATTATATCTTTATAATGAAGTGTACACTAATAACTAACATTAGATGTAAGTTATTAGTTTATACTTCAATATATGCATTATTTATTACTTAGAG
This sequence comes from Esperia sulphurella, assembly GCA_947086405.1. Taxonomy (NCBI): domain Eukaryota; kingdom Metazoa; phylum Arthropoda; class Insecta; order Lepidoptera; family Oecophoridae; genus Esperia; species Esperia sulphurella. The sequence continues at coordinate 4,363,624 of OX352281.1, read as the reverse complement.
TAATGTATGATTCCGTCGACCCTCTCTCGTCTTCAGTTGACCACATAGCAAAATTTTCTACAATATTCTCTGCAGCTGACCGCATGCTTCCATTAAAGTATTTTTTAAATGTTCACAAAATGATTTTCCACATTAAACGAAACTTTTATAGTGTTTCATAGTCAATGGCTAGCTTCTTCAGGTAGTCGGTCCATTTGGCGTCGTCGGGGCGCCCCACTGTACGTGTAGAATAACCTAAAACCAAAGGTGTAGAGGCATATTAACCAAATTCTTAAGTGACATATGTAGATTATAGATCTCTAAAAGATTTTAGGTCAATGCACGAACGATCACCTTGAAGCTACTTTACGATTTGTTTTCTCTAATACTTCCTTTGATGTATATGATTTGAGCCAAACCATGTCGTGAGCCGACACACTTGGCACCGATCTGTTATCTAATGATATACTAGTTAGAGGTAAATTGTAAGGTATCGAGTTTTCAATTTATCACGATTACTGGTGTTTCACCACGCTATGTCGCGCTTAATCAAGGTTTCCGCTGAATATTTTTTAACTTTTTTGTTTTCCTGTGGAAGAGAGAATTACTTTTCGTTGCCATGTTTATCCTCGGATCATTATCTACTTACAATACCAAACATCCAGCACATACAGGCGTAACAATCCAGGCTCTTTTATTCACCCTTCTGGCCTCTAAGGCCCCATGTGTTTTAGGAAGTTGAGGACTAGATTGAGCTAGGTACGAGTTTTGAATATAAAACATTTTTAAATTATTTGTTGTCTGTACAACTTTCGAAACTATCGTTCTTATCATCATCAGGTTATCAACCCCCCCCCCCCATCTGCCGGAGAGAGACAGAGGATTTGGCCTATACTCCGCGCGCTGGCCAGATGAGTTGGGAGGCCTGATTGATGTTTTATAATGTATTCCCTTAGTCGCCTTGTACGACATCCACGGAAAAAGTTGGAGTGGTCCTATTCTACTCTACCGGAAACCACACGGCAATCGTTCTCATAAATATCTGTATCTGTTTTATTTATTTATTTTATTTATTAGGTTACCAACAGAGTGTACATCAATTGTTGCTTAGGGGAAACTTACAATTGTACATTGGCCAGATGCCACCCCAATTATAGGCAACGACAGCATGCCTAGTTTGTGTTGGGTTAGTTATATGGTTATATATACTAGTCTAATATTATACTTGCCTATATACAAGTTAAATTAAAAATCAAAGCAAGATCTCTACAAAGAAAGGACTTATCTTCTATCTCCCTAACAAATTCAGTTGTTTTATAGGTAATCTGTATTTCACCTAGCATGATTGAGATGTTGTGGTGTCAATAAAAGGTTAAAGATTTTACCATGTTCATAATGAAATAGTTTTCAGAAAGCTACTGTTTTACTCGAAATGACCTTGAAAGTGATTTTGTAACAGAGATGCCTTATTTTTACTCCAGGGCTGAATAATATTGTTCTGTTACAAGAGAAGGCCATTAACTGTAAAAAAAATGCATTTCAGAAATTTGCAAAAGAACTGATTTTTAGTTATACTACAGTTTAATGAAGAAAACCAAGCTAGGTACCTTTATGCAATTTTGTAAAAATTTGCTCTCTCCTATCAGGACTGAACAGTACGAGTAATGTCATGATTTCACTGAAATAGAGTCATAGGAAACTTATCATAAACTATAAATGAAGTATATTACTTATAATTATAACATAGCTTTATACGGAAGTACAAGAATCATTAAGAATAAACAAATTTATTTGTTTACTCTATTCTTATTCTTGTTGATATTCATAATATTTTGTTTGCTTTACCTGCCCCTTCTGAATGCTATAAAATTGGTATGAAAAGGTTTAGTTCAATTTTTTTATTAGATCTGATCATTTTTCTATTTTTTATTTATATATGTTTGATGTCCTATCTAGCTTTTTATATCTTTTATTAAATAGATTTGGCCTGTTTTTTCATAAACCTTATTGAAATTCTTTATCACACTATTCTATTATTTACGTTTGTTGTTAAATATGCCTTTCTGTTGTTATATTAATGCTGTATTTCTATGTTACTTATTCAATTGCACATATTTTAAATCAGTTTCCCTTATTATGTTTTTAAACACATTATGGTTTGTAGTTTTCTAGATCTAGTTATTAAAGCTGGGGGCCAATTCTACTAACGCATTTTCGCACAAAACGCAATTGAACTGTAGCTGAAACACAAGTTTTAACACTATTCGTACTCCGCTGCGCACAACGTTCGTGCTTCAGCTGCGTTTAAGCAAACGTCAGACGTAGATGGAACAAAAGTTTTTCTTAGGTTTTTCTACATTTTGACAGTTGTCTTAGGTAAAAACGAAACGCATTGCTGTCAAAATAGCGTCTGTTAAAAACTGAAACTAAACGTAACTTTTGTTTAAACGAATGATAAATGTTGATAATAGTAGAATTGGCCCCCTGTACGTTGATAGATCATTTAGTCCTATATATAATTATCTGAGAAACTACCAACTTTCCACGATTTTCGAACTACATAGTAGTAGGTATATGGGATATAAATACTTCATTAAAATATATGTTTACTCTGTTCCCAGGATCCAAAGCATCGCCAACAACAAGTTCCTGGTGGTGCTTGAGTTGGATGACGTAATCGAGACCGACGCAGGGCTGTACAAAGTTAAGGCAAAGAACAAGATGGGCGAGGTGGCCGCCTCCATCAATCTTAACTTCAGCCGTGAGTAGCTCCTTTATTTTACATACTAAAATTTCTGCCTTTGAACAGCAGCACTGTAATTACTGATTCTCATACAAATTCATTTCATACCCTTTAGGCTTTAGTTGATGAAAAATTCTTTAAATTTATGCCTGTGGTCCAAAAGCGGGGTAGATGTGATTTAATTAAAAATTCCTCACCTACATTGAACAATGTGTGAAACATTTGTCACTACATTCGACAGTAATCCAATACTTGGCCAATAAAAATACCTTCACAAATAACTGGCATTAGTCATAGACAAAAATAAAATGTGTTCAAAAATTGTACTTTTGAATAGTATCCCACGCTAGCGGATGGCGAGCCAAGAGTAGCGCGGGCGCAACCACACTGCCCGGCAGGGTTGTCAAACATACCCTGCAACTAAAGAAAGAGTTTAATATATCAAAATAATAAATCCATCATGTAATGGATTGACCGAATGTCTTTCTCTCTACTCGTAAGACTGAAGAAAGTTCATTTTCAAAGCATATTATTTGATTTCGTTTAAATATAAATATCTCTTACAACTTTCCGTTACTGTTCACAAACCTGTTAATTTTTGGAATTTGGAAATGTTGTTTAAATAGATCTTGATTCTGACAATTATTGTTATTTTACTGCCTTAATCTAGAGCCAGTTTGTTTAAAGTGGTTTTATTTTATGACTAAATAGCAGAATAATTTAGCTTCTGGTTCTAGAGTTTAAAATAACGTCAACATAATAATATAATACTAGTTCGTCAAAATCCTCTGCGTTGCATAAAAATACACTTTCAAAAGTTCTGATGTCTTTCTTCATGAAGCTAGACCAATATTGATGATTTAATTTTTAAAGTCAACGTGTCTTTAATTTGGAATTTATTAACTAAGGCATTTGAATACATTGTTGATACTCTGAAATTTTGGAATGGTAATTTTGTAATTTTTAATATTTTGTAAGTTCTGAACCTAAAGAAAATATCCCTACATATTAACCATTAGACAACCCTGTTGACAATGTATGTGTCAGAGGCGCTTCACTAAATATTACGTGACGACAATAACTGAGGAAAAGTCAGACATTGTAAACATAATGACGAATGAGAAGAAATATTTAGATCGGTTACTCATTCATTACGAACGTCACTCGAGTGACGAAGAGAATGCCACCAGAATATCGCTAAAGTCAACGAAATAAACGCGAAGAATAAAATTGTGGAAGACAAACATGAAGGATTTGAAGTGAAATGTAGGGCACTGGTTTTGAAAGAAGAAAAAGGTTATTTTTATTTTTAAATTGAAATCCGTAAAACAAATCAGTGTACGCTTTTCACTGCGTGAAAATTAAATTAGATAAAGACATTTGAAAGATATGCAGAGAAATGTTTAACACTTGCGTAATATATTTAAATAGGGTGGAACAGAAAAGTGTCACCAGCCGATTATTTCTTAAGTAATAAACATATTCGAAAATTTTAAACTGATATACCTAGCTTCTAGGTGACTTGATGCTAAAAAGAATGTAACTAGAAAAAAAAACTACAACACAAGTGATTTGTTCCCCATAAGGGGTAATTTATTGTAATGCCAATCTAAAAATAAATAGGGCTTTGAATAATTCCTTTTGATCTGGTACTTTTTTAATGATTTTTTAAAATTTACAGTTGCATCCCTTTTAGTATCAGACTACCTATTAGCTATACTATTTTAAATGTTTAGGATATCTTTATTAGTTAAGAAATATTCGGCTAGTGAAACTTTTCTGTTCCCTGTATAGCTATGGTCGGTTGACTTTAAATTTTCTCTAAAGGTTGGAATTTATTAAAAACCTTAAAGGTAAAAATAACATTTTTAATAAAAGATAAAAAAAACACATTTATCTGAAGGAGAATCTGTAACGGATACCGCCTTGGTTTATTCTTGGGCTATCACTTTACTGAATGCTTACGTCTGTCCGATGTTATTTAGAATTACAAACAATATTCTACTTCAAATGTTCTGTGAAGAGGAGTATTCATTCCGGATCCTATAAACTGTTTTAGCGTTTGTAAATAATTTGATACAACATTCTTATTTCATTTTAAATTCGCTGATATGTAAACGCTGTATTGTACCAAAAGTAATAAAAACAATGAAAAATACGAATAATATGATAAATACATCAACAAAATAAAGCTGTAAGATTTTCGCCAAAATGATAAAAGTTATTACATTTCTTACGATTGCAAAACTTCTTGCGAATCTAATCTAGACCAAGTGATATCTGAATGAAAAACTTATCAAATTATTTTATTTTTTCAGCTGCTGACGAAGACAAACAAAAGTAAGTAACATATTAAGATTTTAAGAAAACCCTTTTACTGTTACACATTGATTGTCAATTCGATGGCATATTTAATTATCCTTGTAGTTCTACCACAATTTTCATATCTGTTAGAAAAAGAAATAAACTACCTACCTACTCAAAAGCCCAAGTTCAGAAATTGCTACCATTTTAACGCAGTTCGATTCTGTAGATACTCGTATATTTATCTTTAACTTATATTAGAGTCTGCTACAACAGTGCTTGTAACATCACAAAATTGATTTCCGCAGGCAAGTGGACGGGAAAGCGCCTACGTTCGCGCGCAAGCCGGCCATCAGACAGGAGGACGATGGCAAGCGGCTGATATTCGAGTGCCGCATCGAAGCCGAGCCCGTGCCCAGCGTCGCGTGGTTCCACAACACGGCGGAGGTTGCACCAAGCCCGAGGCATAAGGTGAGCAACCCTGAATTTACTAGTGACACACATGACAGTCGTGGAAGTAGAAGACTTGAGACCGCGACTCTACCGGAAGCGTATTTTTCAATTGCTACTACACCGGAAGAACTAAAAACCTGCTAGACTGTCACGGTGATACATACATATACTTGCATCAAATCAAGAAACTAAATTATTACTATTTTGTGAAGAAGTTTTGTCTGTCGCAATCTTCTTGTAACAATAATAATTTAATTGTAGGCACATTTTTCAATATCAAATAGGCATAGGTCTACGTTCAATATTATTTGATGTAATAATAAAAATAACACAAAGTTGCAATCATAACTTAGATGCTAGTTCCATTAAACGAGAAGACGAAGTGAAATTGAAAAATGATAAAAATAACAATAGATGGCGTTTTGATAAAATTTAGAATAATTAAATTAATCGGAGAAAATAGTGATGATAAAATCTACTCAAGCAATTTAAAATAAAAGTAAAAATAGAAGAGACTAAAACTTACTACAACAATATTTAGCAGAGTAGATAGATAACCGACTCAAACTTTATCCTTGCCTTAACAAAAAGCACATTTAGATCTCGTAATGAACTAATGACATTACAAAGTTGCAAAAATAATAAGAGTGACCGTTTCATTTGTTCCACTTTTAAAGTACTTAGAAATGGCCTTGACCCCAATCTAGTTGGCTGGGACATTGGCCAGGTGGTGACCGTCTCGCACGACGACCTTTCGTCCTAAATATATTCTATTATTTTAGATATATTTCTGTTAACTGTTTTTATTTTAAATTCTGCCACTTAATTATGAGTACTTTTTTATTTTATTTTTTATTACTTTCATTCTTTGTTCACCTAAGAATAGTTCAAAAGTTTATTTTTGTATATCAATGACTTATTTTGTGTCTTTTGTAGGTGTTCAGTTTCTATTTTAATAGTAAGTTTTTTTTTTTGCAATTATGTTAATTTCTTGTTTGTCTAACAGTTAACAGTAAACAAGGACGGAAAGTCTTACTATGCCTCATTGGAGATCAATAACGTCACGGTGGAGGACGCTGGGAAGTATCGGGTGACAGCCAAGAACGAACTCGGCGAAAGTAACGCCACAATCAGCTTAAACTTCGACAGTGAGTCAAATTACATCACTTTCTTTACATTTGTAGTATTTGACTTTAGAATATAGTCAAATGGGTTAAATTTATTTCTTTTCGGATTTTTGTTGGAAATTCCAAAACATATCTTATTCGACTTTTTAAAAATCGACAACAAATTGCCTTAAATGCTTTAAAATAAGTTTAAACTCAAGCAAAAGATTTTTAAAACACACTTGTAACTTCAATGATGCTTCAACTTTTAACAATAGTAACTGTTTTACTGTGTGAATCTAATCCTTTATCTGTTCTAGATTTAATACCTATATTTAATTGTAAACGTAGATTTTGCAGCAAAGCTTTAAACAATCATTAACTAATTTCCTTCAGATTGTGAGTTACTCTACATATTACACTTGAGATATATTTATATCCATAATTATCGATAATATCTTAAAATTTAAGATGTTTTCTTATGTCTACTGAATTTCTACTGATAAGTTCACATTCCTATATTTATACATTACGAACAATTTGTTAACGTTGGAAGCACATGACTTCGACATTTTATTTACTGTACATATTATTAAGTACCTAGTTTATTTGTATTTATGTTTCTTTCGTAACAATCACTTTTCATAATTTATTTCGCTACAACGCTTCTATTAACCTTTATGTACCCATTGCATATATTTCTTTTGTAGTTAGATATTTTGCGAATTCTATGCTTTAGCACAAGCACAAATTAACATTGAATATAACAGAAGCAACTGTCATGCGTACTGTTTGTGTTATGAATTGTAGAATGAGGAGTATATATACACGTATAATCCAAATTTTTATATTTATCTATTCGATTATCATATCTATTCTATAATACATTCCTCGATTAACTCTATACCGAATCTGGCTGATGTGTTTAATCCATAAATACACGATACTGAAAGAAAACATCTTAAATACGATATCCAATATTTAAATGCAGCTGCAAATCTTCGTACAAATGATAATAATAAAGGTGTTATTGATATATGAATTAATGAAACAGGCGACGAAGCGCCCGTGCCTGAGGACTATATCAAACCGACATTTACGGAGAGACCTGTCATCAGGCAATCGGATGATGGTACCAAAATCACCTTCGAATGTCGATGTGTTGGCAAACCGAAACCAACCATCACATGGTAAGATGCTCGTGACATAAATAAAATATAAATATCTACCGACTATAATTAATATTTACCAATGATGCAGGTACCATGGAAAAAAATTAATAAAAGAAAGTAGTCGATATAAAATAACATTAGAAGAGGACCAAACATTATATCACATGGCACGACTGGAAATAATAGGCGTAGAGAATTCGGACAAAGGAGAATACAGGGCGTTGGCGAAAAACAAACACGGTGAAGGCGTGGCGAAAATAAATCTTAACTTCGAAACTGGGGACAAACCTAAGTAAGATCATTTTCACGTAATTTTAGTATAGGCAATCGGTAGGACTTTTACTTAAATTTTTATCTTTTGGACAGAATTCCCGATGGTAAAGCACCAAGATTTCCCAAAAAACCAACAATTAGACAAGAAGGAGAAGTGTTAATTATGGAATGTGTGCTAGAAGCTTACCCTGTCCCAGACATTAACTGGTTCCACGGAGATAAAGAAATAAAGGACGGAGCTAAAATGAAAATGTCTAGAAAAGCTATAGCAAAAGACACCTTTAATTTGACTTTAGAAATTCAGGGACCTACCAGAGAGGATGGTGGAAATTATAGGTGTAACGCCTTCAACTTGTTTGGTGAGAGCAACGCCAATATTGCTCTCAATTTCCAAGGTAAAACAGGATCTTTGAACAATATTATTTGTAAATATCTAGATGTTAACGTACGCATACAGTAGCATAAGCATGCTAAGCTTTAAGCTTCCGCTGCATGATTAAACAAAGGAAAATCTTTTGTAAATTATATTACAATACTTTTTTTTACTGTAGGTGGGGATGACGAGAACGGTTTCGCACCATCGTTTGTTGAGAAACCTCGAATCATTCCCAACGAAGATGGCACACTCATTACAATGCGGTGTGTCTGCAAGGCGAAGCCGGCGGCTGAAGTAACGTGGTACAGAGGCACAACCGTCATCCAGGCTAGCAGTAAAATTGAACTTAAATCAACTGAAATGGGAGAGGACATTTATGAACTTGTATTGCTTTTAACAAATCCGACGGCAGCAGATGGTGGCGCTTATCGCTGTCACGTCAAAAACGAATATGGAGAAAGCAATGCTAATTTGAATCTTAACATCGAGGCTGAACCGGAACCGGAGGGTGAAGGCCCGACGTTTGTTGAGAAGCCAACTATTCAGTCCAAAGATAACGGTAAACTAGTAATAATGGGATGTAAAGTAAAAGCTAGCCCGAAACCGACGATCGTATGGTACCATGAGGGTAAAGAAATTAGGGACTCGTCGAAAATAAAGACTAGGGTCGAAGTTAAAGAGGACGTATACACAATTATTTTGGAACTCATCGATCCTGGTATTGAAGACTCCGGATTGTATAAATGCAACATAAAAAATGAACTTGGGGAGCTCAATGCAAATCTTACGCTCAATATTGAAAGTAAGAGATTTAAAACTAATTTAATTAATAAATGTTACATTGTTCTAAGAATCTACGAAACACAAATAACTTAACTTTGCTTTTACAGTCATTCCAGTTATCAAAGAAAAACCAAAGATCATTAAGATAGTTAAAAAGAAGACTGTTATTGTTGAATGTAAAGTATTAAGTAAATTCGCACCTGCGTGCACCTGGTTCAAGGAAACTAGCGCCGTTAAGGAGGACTCGAGACACACTGTGCTTATCGAGCCTCTCAGAGAAGTAAGTAGAATTTTAGACTCGTGAATTCAACTAGTCAGTCGAAGTTCTGTGTCATATTTTCACAAGCAGAGACAATGCTTACAACTTAAAAAACCCAAAAAATCCGAGAGTATGTATGTAAGTCAGTACAAACTCTCTGTCTATGTATGTCATTCGTATCTCCCATAAAAGATTAAGTAAATTAGATCATCATAAGCCTAAATACGTCCACTGCTGAACATAGACCTAAAAAATAGAATTATACTTTTGGGCGGATTTTTTATAATCATCACGCTTGGCAGGCGGATTGGTGATCGTAGTAATGGCCTTAATATACACAGGAGAACGCTGCTGCCCATCCCTGGTGCAATCCCTTAGTCGCCTTGAGGACACCCATGGGAAGGGTGTGGTAAATTAGATAAAAAATATGAGTTTTAGAATACATTTCCATAAAATTTCAGGGTGAATTTACTGTCAAATTGGAAATTTCAAACGTATCACAAGTGGACAAAGGCTCGTACAAGCTTGTCGCCAAGAACGAAAAGGGTGAGGCGACATCACAGCAAGTCGAGATCACGGACATACCTGAAGAGAAAGGAGACAAGCCGCAGATCATCAAGCACTTCAGAAGCTTGGTGAGTATAACGTATAAAATCTCGTACTCAAATGATTTCAAAAAAATGGGATTCTTACTAACTATGGCTCATTTCACTGCGAAATATTAGTTTGGACAAAATCTACATCGCAGTAAGAATCGCAGAATATACGGAAGTATATTCTAAGTCGATCAGTAAGACTAGTGTCTCGCACAATATAATATACTCCAATATGTCAAATTCTAGAACAGTAACAGCAATGTTACGTAATATGTTTTAAATTTCTACTAGATGGGTCCAGTTAAGTAGCTTTCAAGTTATATGGTATTAGATAGAGAAAAAAAGCTGAAAGGCGGGTTATCGTCTTTCAACTTTTTTTACGTTAGTAAAAACTAGACCGTTCCGATTAGTCCTACCAAATAGATGACTAGTAAATACTTTTAAAACACCACATACAACCATTTCATACCATTAAATCTATTTATTCTATATTTTACAGGCTAAGAAAGAGAACCAGGAGGCCGAATTTATAGCTGTCCTCAAAACCTCCGACCAGTCCTGCAGATGCACTTGGTACAAAAATTCAACAGTTCTCAGAGAATCCTCCGAGGTGAATACGTCATTCGATGGCACCAACGCGCGACTCATCATTAGGAAAGTGTCTACCAAATACGTCGCCAACTACAGGGTGGTGATCAAGAACGAATTTGGTGAAGACGAGTCGAGTGCTGATTTGACTCTAGTCGAGGACAAGGTAACTGAATTACTTGTAAAAAAAAACAATTCATTATTCTGTGTATTTTAGAACGTAAATTATTTTCAAGTGAATGGCCAAATATTAAAGAATTTTAAAACAAAATTTTCAGAAACAGAAAAAGGAGGAGGAAGAAGAGGAAGAGGAGAAGACTGTTATGGAGGAGTCAGAGGAAGAGATGTCGATTGTAGAAGAAAAATCAGTAATTGAGGAAAATCACGTTGATGAAAGAAAGAAGGTAAACTTTACAAAAATAAGTTACGTAGTATCTAGTATAGAAGTTCTTGTTAATAAGCAATTATATTATGGTAAAATTATTCGTAATTTAGGAGGAGGAAGAAAAGAAGGTTACCGAACAAAAGAAAATGGCATCAAAGAAGGTAACAAAGAAAGAGGAGGTAAATATCGAAGAAAAGAACGAAGAGATTAGTATTGAAGCCAAAAAGACCGAATCAAAAATGGAAGCAAAGAAGGTCGAAAAGAAGGAGGAGATCAAGAAGGCTGAACTGGAGGCAGAAGAAGCCAAAAAAGTAATTGAAAAGAAAACAGCTAAGACAGAAGAAGAAAAGAAGGCACTTTTGGAGAAATTGGAAAAGAAGAAAACAGAACCCGAACCTGAGGCTAAAATTGAAGGCATTCCAAAACTCAAACCAGTCAAGCCTAAGGAGGAACCTGTCGAGGAGAAAAAGGAAGCTACCAAAAAAACTGAAGAGAAAAAGAAGGTCGTCAAAAAGAAGGTTGTTTCAAAGAAGGAAGATGTAAGTAATACTAATCGCTCGTTTATACCGCTAAATGTATATGGCTTATATGAAGATACTATCATTATATGAATTACAGTTGTCATCTAGTTTGTTCTAAATAGATCATATTATGAAACAAAGTTCAATGGATGATTTCTTAGTTATTAGAAGTGGAGACCATAGTGTTTGTGAATACAGGATCTATCATCACGACTACGATTGATCTATAACAAAATAAATAGAATTTAGACCCGTGATAACCCATGTTCTGTTGTGCGTGTTGTGTTAACATTTGTATGTGCTAAACTATATTTGAACATAGGACGTAATCGAGTTCGTCGATGATTACGAGCGACCAGTATTGGAGAAGTATGAAAAGATTACACCGACGCCACTCGATAAAAAACAAAAAGAGGATGACACTCCTAAGGTAACCACTTTACACTTTACCATACTATTTCACTTACCATACTCATTTAAATTAAACGTACATTGATATAAATCTATACAATAGGGAAAACGTGCATCTGTGTCTGAGAGCGTTAAAAGTGAACTTGAAGAGAGTGAAGAAGAACCTTCAATCGCAGCTCCTGCTCCAGAGAAGAAACCTAAAGTTGACACTAAGGAAAAGGTACTTAAAATACATCACATAAAACACAAAATAAATATAATGTTTATTTTACAATTTTAATCAAATTAATCTATACTTAGGTCGAAGAAGAGAAGCCTAAACGGCCTAGTATCAAAAAGGGTCTTCCCAAACCGGAAGAACCCGTTGATGAAATATCTAAAGTTAAACTTACTAAGTCTCCAATCAAACCAACTGAAGAGAAGGCTCAGGAACCTCAGAAAGCTCAGGTTAAAAAAGCAACCAAGAAGGTAAATTAATGAGATAAAAATTACAGAGTTTCCTTTTATTTAACTTAAGTGGATAATAAATGTCATATTATTATTTTTAAAGCCTGGGGAGGAAAAGGAATACGTGGATGATTACGAGAGACCGGATCTCGAGAAATATGATAAAATGACACCTACTCCTACTGACAGGACAAAAAAACAAAATGGTGTTGAGGTATTAAAGTCGTATATTTTTAATATGTGCAATGAAATATATAACCTAGGTTACATTGCTATTAATATGTTCTCGCTCATATATATCAATATTGAATGTAATATGAAACATGGTTCGTATTGCGTTTATTGAATACTACAATGAAATAAATAAATCCAGCTACGCTGTGCACTATAACTGTTAGTCTCAATATAATAAAATTAGATATTTATTTAATATTAATGTGAATAATTCATGGAATTCTAATAGGATACTCCCGAATTCATTGACGATTATGAAAAGCCTGAACTTGAAAAATATGAAAAAGTTACTCCAACTCCTAAGGATAAAAAGGTCCCTGTTGAAGCTCAGGTAAAATATATTAAACAATCTATGAACAAACTGTTTATTCCTTTAGAATTTTGGTGTTTAAATACGGTATTTAAAACAGTTTCAATGAATTCTGTACCTTAATAAGATAAAAGAATACGTCTAAAACTTAATCTTCTTAATAGGATGATGTTGATATGATGAAAGGCAAAATTAAACCCAAAGAAAACGAACCAGAACCAGAAGTACCTTCACTTCGCAAACGTCCTGTTGCTAAAGATAAGGTAAAATCAGACATGCAAGTTAGTTGTTTCAAAATTATATTAAAAACGTCGTAAGAGATTAATGAGATTATATTACTTAGGAGGAAGAGAAAAAGCCAGAGGAAAAATCAAAGGCAAAACAAACCAAAAAAGACGAACCAGAGGCAAAAAAACGTCCGTCTCTCAAAAAGAAAGAGGTACAATACGAACATTTAAAATTTACACTTTACAAAAATGTAACACAGTAACACTATAACACAGTTTGGTAGTTTCAACATAACGAAGTTTGCAGACTATCTTAAGAATTTATATCTTGAATTTAACAGTACACTAAGTTTCACAGATGTTTGGCTTCACAGATAAACACAATTTCAATGCAATAATCTTCTATCGCGGGTATTAATTCGTTTCGCAGTATTATTTTCAGCACTTCTTCGAGTTTCTTGTATCAAGAAAAAGTAGGTATATTAATAAGAGCTTAACTAATAACTAAGCATGGCTAATGCTGTAGAAAGATAGCTTACGTTTTTAATGTCTTTTGTAAATATGTTAATTTCAGCAAGGCGGACGAAATAAGATGGTAAGGTGAGGAAGGTCTTCAAAATGTGAAATTGATAGAATGGATGATAGGATGATAGGGTCCAAGTTAATCAAACTCAGACTTATATTACTGTCGATCTACTTTCTTTGTCTTTCTGTTCTTTCATATTTTTTTTCGTAAATTATACTCAGATTTAAATAATTTTAAAGGTCCAAGAGGAAGAATTTATCGACGATTACGAGAGGCCAGTCCTCGAGAAATACGAGAAAATAACACCAACACCTACTGAAAAAAAGAAAAAGGTACACAAATATACAATACGCTAAGCATTGCTTGCAACAAAGTTATTGCTTTCGCAAAAATTATTACGTACATAAATTTACATCAAAATATTTATCAGGATGATAAACAACCCGAAGAAGAAGTGCCTTCTGCTACGGCTACTGCTAAACGACGATCTATTAAAGATAAAGACAAACCAGAGGTATGTCCATTCCAAAACAAAAAATAAATGTAATTATTTTGTACAAAAAATTAAAATAAAATCGTCAATTTGTTTAGCCAATGGACGTCGACGAAAGCGTCAGTCTATCTAAACCAAAAGTACCTGGTAAACCAGGACAAGAACCTGAAGACGTTTCACTTACACACAAAACACCAGCAGAGATCAAACCCACGGTTCGTACAATACACAATCTTTTGATTCGCTTAATTAATAGGCACCTGTGTATTTTAGTGAGATGTAATCAAAGTGGTGATCAATTGTAAAATATCGAACTAGAGTTTCAAAGACAAAGAATCTTCTAGTGGTTAAGATAGAAATGAAATAAATTAGATACATATATTTTGTCGCATCTCACTATAGACCGTTCTTTTTGTGCAATAGTTACAAATGGCTATATATTAAAACAAAAAATCATAGTAATAACTAAAAATATAACTCTACATAGGAGGGTGAAGCTGCAGCCAAACTAAGTGTTAAGAAACCAGAAATAGTTGATGAGAAAACTCTTAAGAGACCTTCAGCTAAATCTAAGGATGGAAAGGTACAATTTATTTTATTAGAAAAAAAAATATGGATATGTCTTAGGTTTTATAAGTAAATAACAAATAAATTAATGAAAAATAAACGAAGAGAATATAACATATCTTAAAATATTGCCAATTTTGCCTTGCCATTTAAATGAATCTGAAATATTTACAAATAATTCACAGACAGACCTGAAATCAATCGACACTAATATCATAGCACCTAAATTGAAGAGAATTTTAGTTCTTGTTAAGGTATTATTTAATTCAATAGTACAATTTGTGAACTAGTCGTTTTAGGTTACACGGAATTAGACATGAAATGGCACTGAATTTCAGCACAACTATTTTTTTCCGGCAAACCACTAATTTTGTTATATTTAAGACACACAACACTTTGATGCCAAAGCACGTATATACACCTTTTTCATAATTTTTATCTATCATATTATTAACAGTGTATAGCGACTGTTCAACTTTGCAATACATTATGAAAATGGTTACTCTTACAACTATTTCTTCGTTAATTGAAAGTTTAACCCTTTTCTTACACGTTTTTTTTCTGATCGTGAACTGGAAATTTCTGCAAGTAATATGTAAACATATTTTACAAATCTATCATATCGCCAATTGTTATAATGCAGATGCTTTTTTAAGACGACATCGTCGTCTTTTAGGCACTTATTTGCAGAAATGTCTAATCCACGTATTGACTGTTTTCTTTTCTCTTGTGTATTTATGTACAGCACTATATCATGTTGTGTTTAATTATGGGGTCAGGGAGAGGACACAGAGGAGTCTGTCAATCTCACCAAGCCCCGAACTAAGACAAGCACAACTGCCCCTGAAGAGGCATCCCTCACTCAAAAGACACCTGCTAAGAAAAAGCCAACGGTACTGGAACAAATTTTTTTAATTGTCTCAGTTTGTCTAGTTTAATTTAATGAAATATTTTATAATATAAACCACAATATTTCATAATGAAAGTGAAACAGTATAAGAAGTAAATTATTATATTTTTATAATTAAGTAAAAAAAACAGAAATCTATTATAAATAAATTGGTATTCTGTAGGAGGGAGCGGAGGCAGCAGAACTTAAAGTCAAAAAAGCAGCTGTCGTTAAGAAAGATGATGAAGATGAGGTAGAAAAAATATTATTAATAATAATTTAGTTAGAGAAAATAAGCCTTATAGAACCATCATCTTAGAGCTGAGATAATTAGAAAATAAATGACTAACTTTTTCAACATAGACTAAGTTTTTTTAGCATGCTCTTTTAATAATATCACAGTTTTATACATTGCACAACCACACTAATGCAACAGTTCACCCTGCACTTTGTAGCATAAGCTTTAAATTAAACAAATTGAAAAGCCTTAATTGATTCTTTAGGAACCATTGACAGTACAAGATGGTAAATTTGAAAAACCTCAGCTCAAGAAAACAGCTAAGAAGCCAACAGACAAAGCTAAGAAAGCTGGAATAGATGCCAAAGAAAATGACGATGGGGTAAACATTACAATTTCTGATACTATTGTGTCGTCTACTTTATCCTTTCTATGCACTCTTTCCTCTATTTCTCAAAACACAATCTTAATTGTTATTTTCAAGCATATTCTTACGTTTCAACAACTAATTGTACTTGAAGCACATTTAAAATGAATGGCACATACTTAATGAGTTTAATGACACAATCGAAAAATATATAAAAAATCGTATCCCTGAACCTTTGAGTTACCTCATCGTTGGTGGTATAAAGATGGAATTCGTTCGCTAGTCGCATGTTTTGTATGGTTTTATATTCTATTTTACAGTTTCATGATCGGTAAGTACAATAAAACATTTATTATAGCTCTATTCTTCAAGGTGAACATCTTCATGCTTTCGTCTGCTTCAGACTTATTTTAAGTTATTTTAACCTTTAAAACTGATTGGAAATGGCAAACCTAATAAATGGTATTTTTTTGTTGCCTATAGATAAATGAAATGCACTGTGATAACTGATAACGTATGTCATTTCTTCAATAGAAGAAGAAAACATTGCGGATAAATGTAGTTTTTATGAAAAATTCAAATAATTTTCAAACATTTTAGGATCTGGAATTGGACTTCGTTGATGATTACGAAAGACCTGTCCTTGAAAAATATGAGAAAATCACACCAACTCCCACGACACGAGAAAAGAAAGAGAAGGAACCAACTAAGGTAAGATATTAAGAAAAACTACTAAATAATAAAAAAGTAGAAAATATTTATAAACAGGTATTTTAGATTGGTTTTACAAAAATAACCTATTATTACATTAACTTATTCATCATTAAAGTAAGGAAACTCTTAGTAAACATAAATAAGTATCCACATAGTACATGGCATATTTTAACAGGTGTCGATGGTTGCCCAACATCAACGACTTGAAGTTAAGGTAGAAACGATTTACAAAATGATTTAGCATGTCCCCGAATTTATTTCAAACCTTGTAAAGAAAAATAATGTATAGTTTTTTATCATTCTATTTGTACAAATATTGTTTCTTTCGAAGGTTTTATATTTTTAATGGTATTGACTCATATTTTGAAACATATGCAGTTCTACCTAATGTCTATGACATGATGTAAATATTTTTTGGATGATCATTCATGATGTTCATGATCGATGTACCTATTATATTATTTTTATTTTATATGTTCTCCTCCCCCTTTTCCGTATGTTTTGTTTTCCTTTGTATATATACAAAAGTGGTTACTTATACCTATACCTTGTGTGATAGATAACATTGTTTTTTTTTCCATTTCACTTAGACCGAAAGCCGAAGAACTTCAGTCCAGAATGAGGTTTGTATGATTTAAAATATTTGAAATCATCAAAACTGTTTTACTTAAAAGTAACAATAATATTTACTTGCTTATTTAAGTTTAAAAAACCATGAAAGAGTTAAAAAGATACTAATGAACCTATTATTTCTATAGGTCAAGGAAGAAACCAAGACAGAGAGTCGTAAGAGCTCTATTGTTGAAAACAAGGCGCTTAAGGTAAGTTTAAAAAATAGCAAATAAAATGTTGAAGTAAAAAACCACATGTAAAAAATGCACAGTACTAAAGATATCTGTAGAAAAAAAAGTCTCTATTGAATAACTGAAAATAATCTTTTGTTTTTTCTTATGTAGCTAACAAAAGAAACTGCCGAGAGCAGGAAATCCTCTGTCTCATCAGTGGCAGAACAACAACAGGTCACATCACTCAAAAAAACTACACAGAAGGTAAGTTAAAGATTTTAATCAAATACAATGATAAAGATTCCAAAATTTTGTAATAGGGCCAGATGAATATTATTAAGAAAATTCGGTAATGGTTAGGAATCTATGAACCAAATAACGGGAATTAAATAGATTTAAATCTATCTATTAACTCTCCTTAGAAATTCAGCAATCCATGCAAAGAGATGCCCCTTTGTGATATTGCATTTGTAGACATTGCATTTTGATTAAGAGATGGCAATTTTTGAAACCAATTCATATTGTATAGATATAATTCAAATAATTCATAGTATAATGCCCATATTACATGAGTAGTAATAAACATTGCTTATAGGCTGTATCCCAGTGAACGAAATGTTTAGTTTTCCATGATACCGGCAATATTCTTGCTACAGATTTAACGCAATATTATTATTCTTTTTAAGAGTTTTTCAATACAGTAAACATAAATACAGGAACATGAAAAAAAACATAACAAGTATGTAAGAATATTACCAGAAAACCCTGTAGATAGAAAGAGACGCATACCCTAAATTACGCTTACTCATTTTCCTATTAACTTTAATTTTTAGCCCACCATAAAAGAACCAGAACCGAGTCAGTTAGACCAAATCAAACTCAAGGTAAGTTTACTACTAAGTCTTCCCGCATGTCAAATTATAAATCTTTTATTTTATACTATCAAGATAAAGAGAAAGAGAAGACAACCAGTCTGTTTTATTTATTAATTTTTATCTTTATTCTTTTCTTGTAAATAATATACTGTCTCTATCAAAACATTATTTTCTTTTTCAAACACATACTTGACTATCGTTTGAAAATGTGTGTTCAGTAAATAACTATCTTTTCTGTAAATAATACAACTTTTTTTATGTTATAAATACACATTTTTGGAAACAGCAAAGGAATCAGCACCAACACGAATATTTATGGTTTTGTGTTTTGTGACTAGGATGAAAGTAAGACAGTAGAGGCGAAGGTTACACAAGAGTCTGTCGATAAGCCTTCAGAAAAAACACATCCGTGGCGACCTACGAAAACAGATACACAGGTACAAACACACATACAAACAAAACTTATTTAACTGTATATTTCAAATAAGGCGTAATGTAACAAAACAAATCTGGAAAATAAAAATGATGTATTACCATTAGGTCCCTGTGGTTAGTGTGGAACCAGATAAAAAGGAAAGTTTAGAAAAACCTGCAGAAACTCGACGTCGACGCCCAGGCAGAACCGAGGTATACCATTACAGTTACAAAAATATAAAAATAGTACTGAAAATATCGTTTACAATTCATATTCTTTGAGTTTTTTATAAATAAATATTAAATGCTTGGAATTTAAACAGACAGCGGAAGTCGTAAAGGAAACGGAAACTACAGAAACATCGGACGTTAAAAGGAAATTGTCTATTGATAAACCATCTGAACCTGCACAGCCTCGAAAGCGTCCTACCAAAACTAATGAGGTACATAACAAAATCAAGAACTTACTTCAATTTACTTAACTGGTTTTAATTAAAATAGTGATGATTAAATTTTTGAATAGAATACGAAAGAGGAGAAAATAAGATTTTATTTAATTTATTTATTAGGTGTTAATTATAATAAATATTTAATAAATAAAAGTGTATGTGTCAGGAGCCGGGTAATGAGAGAACACTTTAATAGAATGTTAAAAATTAATCTAATGAATGTGGGCAAACTACAGAGCTGAGAATGTTATAGGATTTATAAGTCTTCATTGAAATAAAGTATAATTGAAAAGCAATAATAGGGTTGTAATATACAAAATTACTAAAGCCCCTCATTAATGAAGACAGTCATTAAAAAAATACGTTTATCGTGAAGAAAAATATTGCAAAATAAATTACTTAAATAATTCATAAAGCATTTGAACGTACTTATAGATATTTTGATCATAAATTTATTTTATTAGATTTTAATTAAAATTAATATTTATATTAAAATTTAAAACAGGATAAGAAAGAGGAGATTAAAACCACAGAAATTACTGACGTTAAAAGAAAAGTATCCTTTGATAGACCTACTCAACCCTCGTATCCTTGGCGTCCTCCAACTCCTGATGAGGTAAAAGGAATATAAAAATATATACTTATTTAAAACAATTAAAGAATAAGCTGTAAATGAACCCAGAAATTTTAAAACTTCTGAATTGATTATAGGCGTCGTTGATGAACAGCGTACAAAACAATAGTTTTACCTTTTTGTCAAATGTTTAATAAATACGAACTGTTATTTAAGCCCAAATAAAATTGATTTAATAGGACAATCAAGATAAAGATGAGGATACAGCAATGGAAGTAGACAAAGTCGATACATTAAAACCACTCGATCAACCGATTCAATCTCCATTTTGTCCGTGGAAGAGGCGTAGCATGAGCATGGAGGTAAACAACTATTATACTTAAATTAATCATTTATTTATTACAAATAAAAATAGTACTAGATAGTAATAGTAACTATTTTAATAGGATGATGATCTGCCTCCGGTCTTCTCTTTGAGGAAATTGTCGCATGCAGAGGTAAATACAAAGCAATTACAAATCATATTCAATTAATACAGACCATAATAGATACTCAACAATTTGGTGTTATTTAGGAACCAGACATATTTAAATCCGAGGATACGCCAAAGATTGACGTACCAAAAGAGGATGAAAAGCCTGTAGCTAGACAGTCACCTTTCTGTCCATGGAAGAGACAGTCAAGCTTTGATTTTGAGGTAGTACTTATACCAATTTTTGATATTTAAAACACGTAACAATACAACTTTTCATTGTGCTAGAAACTGAATAAAAATTAATATATTTCTTTCAAATTTGAGAATTAAATAAACTTCAAAATCTATTAGGTACCAAGACTTGTGACACCCGAACCCGATTCAATACAAAATGAAGTGCCATTTTCCTGGGACGTTATTCCTGAGATACCACAGGTACTTGAAATTTAAAATTTCATTGGTGTAAAACATATAATAATAATAACAAATATTTTTTTCAAACTTAGGCTGAACAAACACCTGAACTTGAAGACCAGTATATACCAACACTACTCGATACACATGATACAGTACCTCCATGGAGAAGATCACGTTCTCCTCAGGTACACAAAAAAAAAACAATCAAAGCATTATTTAAAGCAAAAATGATAGCATCAACATAAACATGTCATACAATATCATGAAAAATTTACTTCAATTTCCCAATATCCTTATATGAATAGATGAAATAGTTTAAAACAAAGAAATTGCTCATGAAAGTAAAAACTATAGACACTCTAGTTGACAAATCCATCACGCACGTGTTAAACATTTTTACATCCACTAGAATTGACATCTCTTATCAAATACTGACCCAGGATCAAGTATGTTTATTACTTGATCCTAGACACTGACCATGAAGGTAAAAACTTTTAGTCGTCGCGTCGCCTCCATAATGGGGCGAAATTTTTTTTCTTTATGACAAATCTTAGATTATATACTACTTTAGTCTGAGTGACAAACTGATAAACTCTTAGAAGAATAAATTCGTTCTTCTAAGGATAAACTCAACGTTTATGAGTACAATATGTCTATGGTTTATATGAAAGAAAAAGCATGATTGGAAAATTTTATAAGCAGTTTATTTTTATATTCAAAACCTTCAAGGCCTACATCACTTTTCTTACATTTTTCATAACCTCATCACAGTTCATGAAAATTACACAACTACACTTCGTACGGTCGCCATTAATGAAATTTATTCTGTAGGCTGAGCTGACAGAGAGCAAAGATGATAGACCACCTACGTTAGGAATTCCACAGCCCGCTTTTAGCAGCAGACCTCAAACACCAGATGAGGTATACAAATTGGCATCAAATGACACTAATCTGGCACCAAAAATTGAGTACATGCATTGCACAAAATTTGAGTTCTTCACGGAATTGGTTTACAGCACAGCATTTTGCACTGTGGCATTTTTTTATTTACACATAATTGGCACTTAAATAGTAGTTTTAATTCTATCAATGGTTTCTGTAACAACTAAATTGTTAAACTACATTTTGTTGAAGCCATTGATAGAAAAATAATTATTTACGCACTTGTAGATGTAGATGACTTCATTGGAAGTTGTATAACATACAGCACTCTTAGAACAATAGCATGTTAGTTACACTAGTACGTTAGTAAAGAAAATATTTTATAGATTACTTATCTCACTCACAACATTGTATTTTATGTACATATATCTTAAAAACTCTATTGTTCCTTTTTATGTTTACCAATTTTATTGGTTTATTTCTACCTGCATGCGCTTTTGCTTTTTATTAATACAACTCTTCAGAACTAACTGTATTTTACTTATATTATGTGTTTAGAAATTTAAGAGTATTTATATTTTTGTGTGGTATGCATTTAAAACAGATGTTAAGGTAAGTACCTATTAACCCATCTTCAACAAGATTGGGAATTTCGTAAAAAAAGGTAGAGTTTTTAAAATAGTTAGTTAACATTGGTGACATTTTATTAAATTTTTATGGATAGTTTTCATTCTGACAATATCATTTCGTAATTATATTATGTTGACAATACATCTAATTCTTTATAATAACGAATAAAAGGAGTATCACGGGGCGAAAAGCGGGCGAAGGAAAGCCACTTTGCGACATTAGAATGCACAAAGTGGCGATACATCGTCTCTGCCTACCCCTCTGGGACCAAGGCGTGAGCATTATGTATATATGTATGTAATAACGAATAAATTAAGCAGAACACGTTAAAAGAATTGTCATGAATATTATTTTTAAATCATAACATGTTCCGGTAAAGTGAAAAATACGCACGAGATGACAAAGAATTTGAAGACCAAGAAAATGGAAGATAATGTTTAGAGCGAGTTAAAGAAAATTTAAATTGCAGAAAGTGGCAGTAAAGGAAGAAAAAGTGGAAGAAGAAGTCAAGAAGGCTAAAGTTACTTCAGTCAAGAAGAAGGCTGAGGACCTTCCGGAAATTGCCGATTATGACAGACCTGATCTTGAGAAATATGAAAAGAATGATTTCACACCAACGACAAGAGAAAAAGACAAGGTACGTTCAAAACATTTACTAGTCAAAGTGTCAAAAACTAGACATATGTGTTCATCTAGTTTAGTAGCTTCCTTAGAGTTTGGAGATAGAGAGGAAAGGAACGCAGAAGACAGGAGTGCCTTTTTTCAATACCATAAAAAACGTTAGAGGTTCTATCTACCATCATGTAAATGGAGTTATAACAAATTTGAATTTTATTTTAAAATATATAGTTGTCAATATTAGATTTAAGCATAAACAGGCGGTAAGTAATGAACACAGCTTTAGACAAATATTCCAGTTTCCTTATACATAACTTTATTGTAGCCAACACCAAAGGTGCCAGAAATTAAGGCTCCAGATGATGGAAAACTAGCTGCACCCAAAATCGAGGTCATCCGTGAAAGATCTCCAAAGCCAGAGGCACCTAGAAAACCTTCACTGGGACCTGGACCTCCAGTCGGAAGACGTGGTTCCCTCATTCCTCCACCAGAGGAGATGGGTAGACGCCCTTCGCTCATCATCAGCGACGAGGTATGTAAACTTTATTTGTACACCAAACTAATGATTTTTGTAAGTCAAAGTTTATTTTTCAAATTTGTAAATGATATTAGTACGATAGATTTTGTAGATCTCTTTTAATTGTGACGTCCAAACGTAGATTAGTATGTTACTATTAGTCTCAAATATCAAATATAGTAGTTAAGCTTGTAACGATTTTTTTTTATCATGTTATTTCGCCTCTATGTTCCAGGCAGTAATCATATTTGATGTTTGAATCTATAAACAAAAGAATTTGCCCTTTTCTGTAGATTAGACATCCTATTCTCTCAAGCCGAACCCATAACATGCTCTCGATTAAGCCCATATAAGAAATGCCAATAATCATCTATAGAAAGATGAAGCTTCTTTAGTACAACCACGAATGCTTAGTTTGAAAGAAGAAATTAGTGAGTTGAATCCTTCATTCCCTGCTTTTATAGATTTTTAGTTACACTGTAGGTACTCTACACTGATAATGAAAGTATTGTGTGTATCGATAATAAAGACCGTAAAAACCGTAATCCACAGGAGAATAGAAAACTAAGACCGGGTGAGGTGGTTGAAGAGAAGAAGGTAAAAGCAAAAATAAAAATATACGTGAATGCTGTCCGTGCCGTGATTAAGTTAACTATATCTGTAAACGTAATTGCATCCGCCGCGGTTTCGAACACTATATGTTGAAACTGGATAATTACATAAACTATTCCGATATTCTCATTTATCGAGGCTGTTTTCAATTGACATATGTAATTATCCAGCAATTCTATTATCGTGAACGTGTTGTCGTCTAAGGCACAGAAGCTAAATTGCACATACTTGTGAAGCACACAATGATAAATTTGCACAGCTTGTCAGCACGTGGCGCACACAAATAACTGTAAGATGTTGTTCGTTTTACAGGCGGGGATTTTGGACAGGAATTAACTCAAGCACATGGTGTGTTTGAAAAGGCTTTTCTCACACATCATGCTCTTGAAACGGACACTAACAACAACGATTAACATGAAAATGATGCAATACATAACGTAATAACTTATGCACTTGCTGGCTAGGTTATTGCACCAATAATAAGCACTAAGGATAGGGATGTAGGTGCTCCAGGTTCGGCGGCAGAGAAAATAGGCTACAAAATATTGGTATATATGGGGTTATTATTAATGTTTTTTAACAACAGGTCAACAAATTACGTCCCGGAGAAGTTTTAGACGACAAAAAGGTGAGATTGGGTCTGGTTTAGGTGGACGCTGCTCGCTTTTGCAAAGCATTTTGTCTTTAGATTTTTTCTATTTTTATCTTACACGTGACTATACGGACGACAAAGATAAACACAAACGAATTTGTCAAGGATAATAAATCAGAACTTAATAAGAGAAACAACATTTCACTTAACTTCAATGTCAACAATTAAAAAAAATATCAATCCCGCCAACCAATTTTATTACATACCTACATACCTTACAGTCCACTTGATAAAATTTAGTTCCCATCTGGAAATCAATAGATCCCTCTATAGTATAGAATTAAAAAATCTTCTCCACTATTTTCAAAAAACTCTTACATGTTTTTAGATTTCTTTAGATGTTATTTTCCTACCCAATTTAGTTTAGTGCCGCTTTGCCGACCAGCGGGGAACCATAGTACTGAATCGCTGGAGCAAAATGTTTGACTTTATTTTTGTTTCTAATAGAACTATATACGTTATATTATTCTATATATAGTAGTTTTGGGCAGAATTTGACGTCAAAAAGAGAATAATGTATTCCAATTTTGAAAATAAATATTTTGATTTTGATTCAATGTATTTTATAAATATAAGATTTTAATAATATTATTTATTACATAGTTCTGTTATTGACAAAGCTTTGTAGTCATCTTTTAGAATGGCTTTAGTTTTCCGTTTCTGAATTCCCAGTAACTTTTAGTTGTAATTTCTTCTAATTAGATTTATATTTTTTTACAAATTACTAAAATTTTACAAAATCAGTGACACATCACATTTGGAGTTGATTACTAACGTAACTTTACTACATATCATAATTTTGAAACTAAATCGTAATTTTGTTTGACATATTTTCATAACATACACAAAGCACGAAAGATTTAAAACACTGTCACATTTTGGCACACAAGCACATTAAATTTTTAAAAATAATTTATTCACAAATATTAACAGAGAATGTAATTACTAAACCAATTATTTTTTTCCAAAAAAGAAACGCAGCAGGCCGGGTGCACTCGTGGATGAGGTATATAATGTGTGAAAACTATATGTTTAGAATATATATGTCTTAGAGGAAGACCTTTCTAGATGCGTGGCTAACATAGATTTTTCAAAAGTGATTAATTTAAAGTAAATAATCGAATTCAAGCTACATACACAATATATGAAGCCACTTGTAAAACGATAAGATCGTGATATGATTGGCTTCAATAGGTTCTTGTGTCAACAACGCAGTCGTTTCTTTAAAATATCTTTTGTATATTTGTAAAATAATAAATTTAGTGCAACTTAACATCTTGTCACATTAACATCATATTTACCTACGTTAATTTAATAATAAAAGATAATAGATAAAATACAACTGAAACAATATATGAGCATGACATTAAACTGCATGTTATTAAAATAATATCTAGTGTGTCGTACTTATAACTTTGAATAAATATATTAAAATGAGGGCAATAAAAACTAAATTGCGCCTTCTTTATAATAATATACAATATACTTTAAAATAAAGAAGAGGCACTAAATATGGTTATTGTTATTGAATACTAATAAACTAAGAACAGTCAAAGTAT
This sequence comes from Esperia sulphurella, assembly GCA_947086405.1. Lineage (NCBI taxonomy): Eukaryota > Metazoa > Arthropoda > Insecta > Lepidoptera > Oecophoridae > Esperia > Esperia sulphurella. Next base: position 4,337,204 of record OX352281.1, on the reverse strand, counting down.
AACTAATTTTGCATGATCCAACGCTTAAATTAACATACCAGCACTTTTTAGTTATAATGTAAAATTTACTTTCCGACAAAAACCAACAACACCAAGTTTAGATTGTTTAGTCGAAAAGTAGATTTTATGGATGTTAAAATATCTGTTATCATATCACATGATATGGAAATTATATGACGTAGTAAACATTATATGTTAATGATATAAAGAAACATAATTTCATATCAATAATTTCAGATATATATAGATGCCACAAATTCCTAAAGATATACATAATAGATATGTGTATAAATAGCGCCAGTAAGTGTATCACAAAATGATGCTGTGTTTAAATATGTCGCATTCAATCATTATAAATCAAGTCAATTGAATATAGATGCGGAAGCTAAACAAAGATTCTATAATTAACAATCAGTGGTGTTGCGGAGCCAAAATGTTGTATCTATGACGCTAATAACCCGCCGACTAATAACAAGACAATTCATGTTTTCATTTTGTTAAATTATTAGTCACCAGATTAACATTGTATATATAGAAAATAAATGTGTTTAAAAGACAATAATAATATATTTGAAGAAATTATTAACACAATTTTATTTACGAAAAAATTTCATAGTTACATTGAAATAACAATCGTTTGGCAAACATTTTATTACAATCTGACAACCTAAGTTGAATCTAATGTAAATCACAAATTAAACTAAAAACTGCCGCAAATCAATGTAGATAAACTTAGAGGAACGTAAATAGAATGGTAATTAATAGCGACTATTAAGCAAAACAAGACATTTTATAAATTATATCAAAAGCAATCAATAAAGAAAACAAACTACGTACACCTGTTGCTACGATAACGTTAGCAGTGACGCTCGCTGGTTTAATGAAGCAAATGAACCAAGACTGCGCCCGCGTCGGTGCCATGCGTTATGATTGATAGTAATTCTTATAAATATGAATGCAGAAATTAGGCCAAGAACAAAGATCGATCTTGAAACGTGTTCACCCCTAACTACATCCAGTTGCCAGCTCTAATGAATTATAGTCAGTAGACATTGTATTGTTGGAAAGATATATCTTCAAAGAAGTCAGATCATCTGATGTGACTGTCGGATAAAGAAATCTCATTGGAACAATAAAACAGCAACCTGTTCCATCTTGTCTCGATATGAAAAGAATTTAATCCGTATCTTAGTGAAAATATTACGCGTAACGCAAATACAACTGTATAATATAATATTCTAATAGCACGTAGACGAATGCTATGTATTAAACAAAGATAGATGAAAAATATGATTATCTTAAAATACAATATATAATATATATATTGGTTACACATGACACGAAAAATTAATCGTAGATAATAATTTTGAAACAGCTGGAGCTGTTTATAGTTAAAGCCGGAAAACTTGAGCCAAATCAGACATTATTAAAGCAAGACGAAAGGCTAATGTCACAAATGAGATAAATGACACATATTAAGGTAGTCGATTAAATTGGTGTAGTCCTTAACATAGATGTTGTGATAATTGAGTGCCATCAAATAAAACGATCTAATAAAATCAGATAGCACATCAAATCGGATATAAATGTCAAAGTCAACCTGCAAACTCAATTAACCGTAACGACTGAAAAGCTATAAATTTAGTCAATGATAAAAACAAAGGTCGATCTACGAATAGTTATTGAGTTTATACTAATGAAGAGTGATTGACAAGTGGATGTAGAAGAATAGGGAATACAGTACCTGATGGATGCGCGTAGGCAGACGCGTGGTGGCTACTGACTTCAATCAGCCAGAATGTTAACATTGCCAGTCAAAGGCATTGGCAGAGAGGCAACAATATTCTATTGGCTATTAGTAGTCCTATTTATCAGTTTATTGACAACTGTGGTTATTTTGAACAGGGTAATTTATAGATATCTAATTATAGATCTTACGATACAAAGAGGTAATAAAAACAAAGCAGACTATTCTATTCTATTAAAAATAGAAACTAGTTATCAATTGCAAGTATATTCAAAGCTATACAGTCAAAAATGAAATTCTTGTCTAATTTAAAATATAACCGCGTATAATATATTTTTGTCAGCACCTCGATGTCAAAATAATTGCAACAAACACAATGAAAGCAAATAACAGGCCTGTCATCGATCTATACAGCAGAATTTGTCGCCTCGAAAACGATGCGGCTATTCAAGACACTAAGCCGACTGCCAGCGATGACAATCGCTCCGGTAACAACGTTCACAGAACCAATCAATCTTTCAATGTTGCACAACCCCTCAATCTTCTCTAATATATTATTCTAGACATACACCCATCTCAAGTCTATCTTTTTAAGACATCTGATTGTTGGCTGAGGATGAGATGATCGCTCTTTGCGTCAATAATGTCGTACGAGCTATATGAGGCATCGCGTTGTTGTTTAAAGTCAAGGCAAAGGTAATCAAAAGATTGAAATCGATAATGAAAGTTGACATGTCTGATTATTTATATTTGTATATTACATTGTAGTTACTATAGATGTAATATTGCGCATACAATAGTACATAGAAATTGTTGGTTTTCGGAAAAAATATTAAATCCTGAAAAACTAATACTAGAAATTATTTACCTACAGATATCACAAAGGGTATTACTACTACAAGTGAAAACTATTTTGTTTTGTAGGTAAATGCAATGTAAGTAGGTATAATAAAGTAATAAAAATAATATAAGTTGTACTAAGGTAAACATATAAACAAAACCATAGAATTTAATAGATGAATACGAACCAGGGCAAGTGCCAGTACCCAACATCTAACATTCTTAAAAAAATACTTCTCATATAAAATATTGACCACAAAATGTCTCACTACCCGTAACAAAATTTAAACTTTTATGAAGATTATTCAGCTGGATCCACTTAAATAACATACAGGAAGAGAAAAAAAGTACCTATTCGCACGTCTAGAGAAAAGACTAAAGCGGAACATATGGTGGAAAACATAGCAAATACCTAACGGCGACATCTTCACACATTTATCAGCAACGACGTCCAAGAACGCGTTACACGGATGGCTCACCTTAATCTGATAATTAATTGAATTGGTCTACTGATTTGCTGCTGTGCGCAAATAGAAACCCCTCCCCCGATCCCCGTGCCGCTATGTCGCAAAGCGACCATGTCTCAGCGACCCCTTCCTCAGTCTTTTGACATTCGCGCCCATTTTTAGATGGAACGACAGTAACGAAACCTTTAATCGAAACTAACGACCCAAAAAAATAATCTACAAAAATAATAGTTTAACTAAAAAAAGAAAAACAATGTAAAAGCATTTAAAATTAAATATTAAAATATGGACGAAATAAAAAGACGAAATAGTGAGAAAATTAAATATTTAAGATTTAATATTTGTATGAATGGAGTAGTATGAGACAGTGATGCTATTGTGATAAAACTGTGATTTAATCATTTAACTGTGACAAAAATATTAATTTAAGAAATATATATTTTTAGTATATTGTGGCACCTTAGTTGTTGTATATTAACAAAATGGCAGCAGTGGTAAAGAAACCACTTGCTCCATCTAAACTTAAACCCAAAGGTGATACGGTAAGTACTGGAACGCAACTATGCAAAAGTTTTATGTAAAAAGTCATCGAATATTTTCTCGAACACTATAGAATTGATATCAATAAGTATACAAATTTTATAGAACATTTAAGACTGAAAAAGTATTCTCTGATGTCTGATGCATTCATCAGTAAAGGGAATACGTCGGATTTATTCGCTGTATTAATAAAAAATAAAGTTATTATATTCTCATCATTAGGTAATCCACCTTACTTTGTCAGCTGTTCAAATTGCAGTTTCCATTATTTCATATAAAAATATTAGGTAGTAAATCTGGTTCCAGTTCTAGAATTCCAGTTTAACTTTGAATATACATAAGCGTAAATATATACGTTACGAAACTTTTAACTAGATCACTGAGTCACTCACATTCATATAACTTCACACTTTACTGCAAAGATGTTAGCGTCAATAAATTACGCGTAACTGTCACTTACAAATAGGTGTAATTGATAAAGATGAGGTGATCATCTCGCTCGTGTTATTACATAAACATTTTCAAGAGCAGCAATAATTTTAGTTAATTCCAGTAATTGGTCAGTCCAATATTTATTTAGAGGAGGATCATCTGAAGTATTAGTACATTCCGAAAACGCATTCCAAAGATATTTTTCAAGATTATTTTTTATTTATTATAATGAAATAATGACCAAACTCTTTACAATAATTGATTTTTTTCCTTATTGTAAATCATATATCAAAATATATCTTGGGTATTCTATGTAATCCTGATAAATGTAGAAATTACTAATTAAATAGATTATAACATAAGAATCGGATATACCACAGGATTTGAATAGTCTGATTCAGCAGCTACACCAACTGTTATAAGCCTAATAACAAAATCTTAACGAATGATGCAAGAAAGGTTTATTATACCTATAACTAATTTCAATTCAGTTTCTTTATGCATGATCAGTTTTCATTATTAACCTATATTAAAAAATAACATGCAATCATAAACAAAAGATGTCTAATTATTATAAGAAAAATCAATCTTAATTTAATGTAATTCTTTCAATGAATAATAAATAAAACACAAATATCAACAAAATCAATGGAATATATAATCATTTTAAGAGAGTCGTCAATGGAATAGAAGCACTTTTCCAGACTTTCTCTGGTTTGATTTTATTTTTTAAATGTTCTTGTAAACTATTACAATTATCACTGTCTCTATAGCAATTGATGAAAAGATATTTCTCCAAGTTTGAGGCAGGAATTAATAGTTCTTTAAAAAAACTTGTTCTACTATTAATAAAAAAGTTATTAAAGACATAATAAAGCTCTAGATATGTTTAAAAATCTTTTCAGTTCTATTTCTTTAGCTGTAGAGTTATTTTTTGACAGCGTTGAAATATTAAGTGCCATCTGCGACATTGTCTTCAGCAATTAGGAATATATTTTCTAACAAACGTGTAATGAATTTGACATTAATTATACCCGTAATGATAATTTACACTGATCTACCATTGTCATATTTTCGTGTTGGTAACACTTGTGCGGCATATATCAGGAAGTCCAGATCATCATTGTCAGGTCATTTGGCTAACGCTCTGATGCACAGCATCTGTCATAACAGCTACCAAATGTATCTTGTATTTATTTTTGGTTTTATTTAACAGACCATTTTATTCTAATTTTAAGATATGATAAATAGATTACTTCGATGACTTTTTATACTGACTTATGAGAATAAGATTTAGAAACAACCATACCATACCAATAATTTCAAAGGTAACTTTTGGATCTATATATTCTTGATCCAAAACTTGAGTGATCGTTCGTTTCTAAGTCTTATATAGCCGAAATAATGATCTATGTCATAAACATAACAATATTTCGATCAGTATCAACAAACTACCGCCTAATATAAAACTACAGAATGCAAGTAACTGACGCGCTGAAATTGTTGTGTATACTTACAATCAAGAATTTTAACTCAATATTTTATGACTTACAATTTAAGTCACTTTTACCTTCCCAATGTATGGACTACATTCAAAATGACTACTATTTATGTATTTTCATTAAAGCGATTGTGATATCCTTTTTTAAGATAAGGATTAATTAGAACTGTATTACTTTCATCCTGTATGTTGAACTCTACAACGTTCAAATTTATCAATTTATCCAAGAATTTAAAAATAAACTGTTAATGATGATAATTTATGTGTCTATTTGAACCGTGATTAACACACCTAAAGCACCGATTGAAAAGCAAATACTCACATTATTCTGATGATGTAGAGACGAAAGTCCTCCGATGCAAGGAGGCCGTCAATCCAGGACCTGGAAGACTTGATCAACAAACCCTCGGTTCCGTTGAAGCCTTTAGGAAATGAAGGCCCGCCAGTCATTGTGGACGTACAGGAGAGCTACTCTGCTGTTGAAGGTTTGATCATGCTGTTACTATTTTTAATTATGATTGGATTAGGTAACTTTGTTTAGGAAGCTTTTATAAAATCAGACTTAGAATATTGAAAATAATATTCTGAAGACCACATATTTTACTATCGAAATTTCTATTAGTTTATTGTGTAAAACAGATGTAAAAATCATTTCTCATATCTGCATAGAGCTTAACATAATTTACATTATTTAACTTAGATAAATATAGGTACTTTTTAAAAAATACAACAATATTGATCACAATAACACACTAAGTATATTATTCTAATTTTTTTTTAATAACCTATCCTTTACAACAGACCAAACTGGCTACCTCACCGTCCAAGTGGAAGGCAATCCACCACCCACTTTCAAATTCTACAAAGGTGTTACTGAGATCATCGAGGGAGGCCGCTTCAAATTCGTCACCGACGGCGAAACTGGTCTCATAACCCTATGTATGAGGAAAGTTAAGCCCAATGATGAAGGGAAATACAAAGTCGTGGTCAGTAATATACACGGAGAAGATTCCGCTGAGATGCAGCTCTACGTATCGGGTAAGATATTTAGTCATTATGAAAGTGGTAAGACTATATTGAAATCACAGTTTCGTGATTGATGTTCAAAGTAAAAGGAAAGAATTTACCCTAAGCTAATTAACACATTTACCATGTTTATCATTTATTCTTAGCAGGCAACCATTTACAATATATTTGAATTACAAAAATAATTTGTTACATAAATACTGACAAATCTACCGCAGATTCCAGTGGCATGGATTTCCGTGCCATGCTCAAAAAGAGAAAATATGCCAAATGGGGCCAGAAACAGGAAGACCCCGATTGGGGAGACCTGAAGGAAACAGATAAGCCAATCCCACCTCTGAAGAAGGTCGAAAAGGTAAGGATATTGATTACCTTTAAGATAATGAGGCAATGAATATACGAGTATGTTAAACAAAATTAGAATGTGGTGATATAAATGCTGCAAAAGTGATAAATAAACTGAAGTTTAAAAATCTGGCACAAGACAATGTAGATTTTAATAAATTAATAGAACATGGAACATAATTAAATACCACTGATTGATTGTATTTAGTGGACTAAGAGAAAAACATTTCTTATTAGACATTATATAAAAGTTCTAATAAAGGACTACTGTTAATTTCAACACTGTCTTGCAGTCTGTATAAATCTATAAATAAATTGGACAGCTCCATCGGGTTTCATTCAAGTAGCAAGGTTTCATTTTACTATCTATCTATAACATTGATACCACATAAAGGTATTTTATGAACTTATTAACTCAAGATTGTCATCGATTCAGTAGTATTATTGCTTTATTGATGACAAAAACTAAAGACCCGTAGTCACATTTGTTTGAATCAAGTATACGGTTTAATAAGTCACTAACTTATTTAGCCGAATATTTTGAATCAGAGGAATGAGATTAAGGGATATGAAAATTCTGAATCAGTACAACATCGTATGCATCATTGGTCCATAGGGTTTAGAGACTGGCTATTTCGAAGAGGATGGCTTCATAGTGGTCGTGTCAGAGGGTGTCGAGATTTTAAGGTTCCCAGCGGATAATCGCAGGAACTCCTCAAACTGGTCATGGTTTAAGGTCCTCAGTATTTTAGAATGTATCATCATTCATTCCATTTTGCATTTCGATTATTAACATCATGAATGACACATGTTTTCAAGATACTTGCACACTTGTAGACTTTCAACAAGCTGGGGTAACTTGATCTTACTGATTCTGTAAGTCTGATCTTTTATATTTATTCAGTAAAGAAGTCGGATAAGAGTTTGGCCAAATCTACACGTACATCGGCTCTATAGATATTTGTACAAATATACATAAAAGTGTCGTAAATAACACAAAGTGTAAACAATAATCAGTACGCAATAATTAGGTTTAAAAGCAGTCATTTAACAAAACCTCCTTCGTAGGCTTACTAAAATCTTCTTAAAGTAATGAACGTAAATAGAAAAGACAATGGAATATACTTATTTGACATTTCCTCTATGTCAAAATCCAGTTGTCATGGACGTTTACAAAAGCAAATCGTTTGTGAATGATCCATTAAGTTTATTTATCGCAATGGCTGGATGGTTCGTAAGAAAGATGTCTCGTTTGTTCCATGTCAGTATTGCCATTTGCCATGTTTTCTTTTTCAATTTCGTAACTTTAACTGCAACAAACTGTACTCAAATACAATATCTCAATACAGCTCAGTATACTGATTCAACTTCCATGAAAAAGAAAAGAGAATATTTGTGCATTAGGATCATACTCACAAATTATTCTTCACAGTATCATTGGCATGAATTGCAATGGCTCAACCAACAATCAGGCTTTCTATTAACTTGGCTTCGTCACATTCATTGGCACCTGCTTTAGAATGTGCTATATAATTGTATATATAACATAAATTATAAATTCTAGGAGATATATGACAAGAAGAGACGTATGTCTCTCTGTGAAATATTACCAGATTGGCCCACATTGATGGAGGCTGTCAAAATAAAGGTTCGATAAAAAGGAAGACTTAAAGTAAAAGGAGATAAACTGTCCTTTTGAAATTATAAAACAACCCTTTGATAAATTCGTGAAATTATTTTTTAGAAACTAAATAATACAAATTTAAATTGAATATTTTAAAAAGACATCAATTAATAAGTAGGTAATTTTGGAAATTATATTTCAAAAGGACAGCCAATGCTCTAATTAAATGGATGAACGAATGATATTAAATGAAAAATAATAAAATAACTAAACTAAATCTATCCTTCGAGATTGCCATCTTCAACAAAGTAGAATAAATAAAGTTTAATATCAATGCATATATAAGTTGATTAGATAAGTTTGAGATTTTTTGGTTCATAGTTGAAGGTGTTAATTTCTGAGCGATTTAAATAAACGAATGCATAAACTTGAATTTTAATAAAAAAATATAACTAGCACAAGGTTTTTGTATCACCACTTCACGTTTCTATAACTTGAACATGATTTTCAGGGAATGTAAGTGGAATGAATTTTGGTGACTATTGTCTATTTTGGATTGTTGTCAGTCGTATGTTTCACAGGTTTATCTTTGACGTCGGATTGAGGGGCTTCTGTCACGTCATTATTAAAATATTTTCCGTCTTCATTTTTAATTTCATCATTAATTTCAGCTGATGCATCCGGTGTTTTGCAGATGTTGGAATTTTTTTTAATAATCTTAAGTTCTGATTCAATAACTTATGTCAATTAGTTACCTGTAACACAAGAACCAAATCCTTATGTTTTTATAGACATATTGCATTTTAATTAGACTAGTACTTACATTGATTAGGTACCTAACTTTTAGATTACGACTTTGAGTCACCTAATCTGGTATAACAACATGAGTATGGTTATAACAATCAATGATTTAAATTTGATCATAATTACCAGTTTTGGTACCAAAACTTAGAGATGTTCTAATAACCATTGATAAAATTTGAATTAAAAAAGAATTTAAGGCAGAATGGATATTTTATAGAGATCCCATAATAGAAGACCATCACTTGCGGAACTGATTCCGGATTGGCCGGTGCTGCACTCGTTCAAAAAAGACGAGGTTTGACAGAGAAAACAAAACCTTCGATAGTGCACACAGTACATATTTGTGTATCACGAACTTATCACGAAATGCAAATAGTTGTCGCACACAAAATGTTTCACGATCACTGGAACTTTCAAATAGTCCAAGCAACATCAGAACCTTGCATTGGCGTTCGATTGAATTTGTTGCTTTAAATGTTTAAATTCGTAGGTACCTCTCAACATTTAACCAATTATTAGGCCCGATTTTGAAGCATTTAAAATTAGACAGAACTTAAATTAGTTTCGTCTTCATAATACTGTGTGACAGGGATTGCAATAATTTTAGTGATGTCTAATTTCATAGTTGTGCTTAGAATCGAGTCAAATGTGTCAGTAATGTTACAAAGTTCATTTGTGGTAAAAAATATGCTTACCTGAGTTACTTGGACAGACTCTTTCAACAAGTAAATAGTTTGTAATATTTTATCCTCTTCATTGCATGTCAATTCAAGGTTGACTAAATTTTGCTAAACTATTTGATACAGTTCACTGGCGACGTTACTGTTCTCTGTAGATAGCACAACTGGATCTGTCTACTCTTACTTATGCCTTCTTGTCAGCAATTTTTCTGTGCACTTCTTCAACAATATAGCAGCACAGAGCACAATGGTATAAAAAAATCAATATGCACAGTGAAATCGATGTCTTAGGATATTTAAATGTTATTCTTCCAAAAATGATAAATTTTATGTAAAACATAATTTTTATTGCAATTATCATTTACATCTTTACAACCAAATTTATCATTTTTGGTCAATTAATTTAATGTTATACCACTTAAAATTTTAAATATTATTAGTTACGTTCAACTTTGCACAACTTATCTTCAAAAATCAATCTAGAAATTCCAATTTCTGTACAATAGCATGGATTTTGAAGTTACGTGAGTTGATGAAAGACTGGCTGATGAATCTAACGCCTCGGTTACTTTAGACACAGAATATTTAGAAGCAGTACGGATAATCCATACTGGGTTCCTAGTTAGCGCACATACACAGATGTGGCATGTGAAATGCATGGAACTTGTAGAATTTCGAAAAGTACAAGTTGTTCTATGACCTTACAAACTGGTTTCGAGGCTGATACATCTCTTTATGTGAAGCTGCTTGTCAGATTTATGGAATTTCAGTACCGTACCTTTAAGTATACTGTGCTTAGATTTCGACTGTTCTTAATTTTCTTGCATCTGAGTGACCAGTTGAGAGCGTTACGACGAATCATAGAACTTCTTGGTCAGCACTTACCTGAAGCTTTTTGTATGAAGAGCACTTTTTCTGTGACTGCACTAAATGTCTTCGCAGTACCGACAGGTATATTAATGGCACTGGATATTGCTTTCAGAAACAAGAGTCATTCTTGAAGCCCCTCGTAGATCAATTCGCAAAGGAAGGCAAGGATAAGAAGGTGGTGTTTGAAGCCATCTTCACGAAGCCTAATGCCAAGCCGAAGTGGTTCTTCCGTAAGGATGTAAGTACAAAAGATTGCAGTTTTTACGACTTTGAATATTTTTTTTACTTCAGTGTTTACTATAACGGAATGGGAAACTTGCATGCTAATAACTAGGTATTCTGATTATTATTAAGCCAGACTTAAAGGTTCATTTCAGTTGAAATTTCAGTTGTCTATAAACAGGAACAAAGTTAGTATGTTTTGCCTCTACTATCAATAAAGTTTATTTTATCATCTCCTTTTATCATTCAGGAACTATTCCCCGGCTCTAAATATAAGATGACGAACGAGCAGGACTCTTACAAGCTGATAATCTTCAACCCTAAGGTTGAGGATACGGGTAAAATAACCGTTGACATTAGTGGTACTACTTGCACTGCTTTCCTGCAAGTTGATGAACCGGACCCCATATACACCTTTACAAAGAACTTAAAGAAGACTATTAGCGGTTACACCAAACACGAAACAGTTCTTGAATGTGCTGTATCCAACAGCATTGCTATAGTAACTTGGTGGAGAGGAGAAACTAAATTAGAGGATGGCGATGATTACTCGATCTCTAAGGATCTTTCAGGCATATGTAGACTAGTCATCAAGGTTTCTAAGCTCGAAGATGCTGGAAAGTATTCATGTAGGATTGAGAAACAGCCTGAAAAGACTGAAACGACAACAGATGTTAAGATTGTTGGTAAGTAGTAAGTTAATAATAAAATTAAAGATTCTAAGTATGTTTGCGATGCAAACCTGTAGATATTCAAATCATATGGTAATAGACAACCAATTTTGAGGTTTATGTTGTTTTCAGAATACCCATACAAATTCACCAAGGTACTGAAATCGCAACAGGCTATCGAGAAAGATACTATTACACTGCTTTGCGAGTTGGACGATGCTGGTGGCGATGTCAAATGGTAAGTCTTCTGCCCTTAGAAAATGCTGATAGGTCTTACTTGTTTCAAAAATCCCTCATAACCTTAACCATGAACCAGGTTCAAGAACGATGAGCCGCTGAAGCCAGACAAGCGCATCTCGGTCGTGAAAGAGGGTCGCAAGCGCAAGGTCGTGATCAAGGATGCCAAGGTCACTGACGCTGGCAACTTCAAGTGTGTCAGCAACGCGGATGAGACTGCTTGCGAGTTGATCGTCAATTGTAAGTACCTACATACCTTAAGTAAACAGTATTCACTGTATTATTGTTGCCTAATGTTTATAAAAATTCTTCGATTTGAAAGGCAAGATTATCATTCACTGGTCAGATTATTAATAATTTATAGCGCAAGGCCAAATATTAAGTAAAAAAGTGATATAATGTAACAAACATATTTTTAAGAAAACTCAAATTTAGAGTCAAGTAATTCATTGTAATATTGATATGTTATTCTGTAGAAGATGGCATAATGAATGATGGTGATGTAAATCAGGTTGGGCTTTGCTATTGTTCGAAGTCACTGGACCCAACCTTTACTCGTAAAGCTGTAACTAAAATACCTAAGTCCATAATCCAGTCTGGCAGTAGATTTCAATCCAATAAGATCTATTTTACTAAGAACGCTTGTATTTGTTTCATAGACTCGAATCGCTTCAATAAGAAGTTGAAGGACACCGAAGCAATTGAGAGGGACAAGGTGGTTCTGGAGGTGGAACTCCAGGATCAGACAGCGGAGGCAGTGTGGTCATTTAACGGCCAGCCCATTGTGCCTAATGATAGGTATGCAGGATTCAATTATAATAAAAAAAAAACATAATTTCTTCTTTATAATAATATTTTTGGCCTATTCTTCGTCCATATAAAATGTTGGGTTGGGTGTTGCTGAGAAAGGCATACCTTACTTTAATTCTGTCAATATTTCAAAACCAACTTATTCTGTTAAATCTTAACTTAATACTTTTTCTTACCAGGATTGAAATTAAGAATTTGGGCGGTGGCAAACACCAACTCATCTTCAACAAGTTGGAAATGGAAGATGACGGCGAAATTCTTTGCGAGTCCGGAAAGCTCAATTCCTCTTGCAAACTGACAGTCAAGAAGGGTGAATCAAAACCGACCATCGACTGTCCTGATGAGTTCAATGGACCAGCTGGACAACCTTTCGTCATTGAGGTGCCTTATAAAGGTACGTCAGTAAGAAGTGAAACTTCTAAGAGGTATGAAAACAGACACTAACATGTCTACATTGTCTTTATTTTTTTTATAGTTACTGGCACCCGACAGACACCAATCGAGGCGAAATTGTGGAAGGATGGCAAAGCCCTGCCCGTCAAAGAAGTCGAGGCTGTGGTGGAACAGGAGAAAATCCTCTTCAAGATCAAGAAACCAACCAGAGAGGGGTCTGGCAAGTACCAGATCAAGCTCTCTAACGCCCAGGGTGAAGATTCTAAGGATGTCCGTATTAACATGCAAAGTGTTCCTACTCCTCCTCAAGATGTTGAGGTTGCAGAGGTATTCCAGACTTCATGTGTTGTCTCATGGAAGGCACCACAGGACGATGGTGGTGCGGCTATCATCAAATATGTTATTGAAAGACAGGTAAGTCTTTAGTTTATATTTCAACTGAAATATTGTATTTAGTTTATATTTCGTCATGTTACCTTCGCATTCTCGTATTTTGAAAATTTTGATTTTCCTTTTATTATTGCAATATCCTAACAACGCCAGTTAAATGAGATGTCATATAATTCTTTACTATTATAAAACCTTTGTACCCTCCACGATCAGATAAAATAAAAAAAATATATAATGATTCCAATGTAGTCTATATATCGTATTCTGTAGTGTTTGAACAATTTCAGATTTTTTATTCTTCTGTTTGTTTTAGGATCTATCTCTAAAGGCTGGTTGGGATAACGTGGCTGAAGTACCACTTGGCGAACCGTTGAAACATAAAGTGGATGATCTAATTGCTAAGAAAACATACAAATTCAGAATCCGCGCCGTTAATAAGATCGGTTCTAGTGAACCTGGTCTTTTCGCCAAACCTGTGTTGGCTAAGAATCCATGGGGTAAGAATTCTAGTTTCAGATAATACAATTAGGTGTTTTATTTTTGAGCCAAATTAATTTCTAATACTTTTTCAGACGAACCATCGAAACCGAAGTCTTTGGAGCTCGTAGATTGGGACAAAGACCACGCAGATCTGAAATGGCAGAAGCCTGACAGCGATGGCGGTGCACCAATTACTGGCTACGTCATTGAATACAAAGAGAAATTCGGCAAAGATTGGGTGAAGGGCAAGGAAGTGCCTGGGGATTGCTTAGCGGCAACTCAGGATGGCTTGAAAGAAAATGGCACCTACGAGTTTAGAGTTCGCGCAATCAACAAGGCTGGACCTGGTGAACCTAGTGATACCACTAAGCCTATTGTTGCTAAGTGCAGATTTGGTAAGTTTAGATTCATTCATTTTATCATATTCTTTATTTAATGTGGACACAGTTCTATAAAATTTATTATCAAATTGTTGATTGCTTCAGTTAACGCTTTAATGCCTAATTTCTACTACAATAAAGTTTTTGTTTGTTACATATACAGTCAAACCGTACATCATTGGTGACGGTCTCCAGAACATGATCATCAAGAAGGGACAGGTAATCACCTTCGACATCAAGTACGGTGGTGAGCCTGAACCTGAAGTCAAATGGATGAAGGGTGAAGAGGTAAACATAAGTTTCATTTGTTTTTTTACATGGTTTACTTGACATCATTGACTTTCACAAAAATCAATTGTCAGCGAAAGTGTGATTGGAATTTAATGCAAAGAGAATCGACTCTATGAAGTAGGTATACCAAACTATTGCCTTTATACACAATTTCATACTACTTATATGGTTATTACAAATAGTCGAAGAAGTTTATGTTTTAGAAACACTAAGTAATTTTATTTATTTTATCATCATGATGATGATGAAGTAATTTTATTATTAATCATCAAGTGAACATAATATTGGAGAATCGCCTATTAATAAATTTTATTTTTTCCCAAAAAGAAACGTGGAAAGCCGTACACGGAGAAGGTCAGGATTGGTGAAACTAGATGTTGTCTAATGTTATATGTTCTAAAAATCTAAACAAACTTATACAATTTATACTGTCAACTTCAACACTTATAAATGTGGCTAACTCAACACGAATACAAAATGTTTATGTTGAATTGAATTGTTTAATAATTTCTATAAATGAGGCAAAAATAAGTAAATCATGCAAAAGTAATGTCAAAAATTGTATTGCACATTTGCCAACATGTTGAAAATTCAATTCAATATTATTTATAACAAATCGCACAGGACGCGATTATTTATATCGGTATATAAAAAGCAACTCAACATTTTACCAAATTCGCTTTCAATGTTTATAACACTATAATATTATATTTTTCAAAACTATACATATAAGCACCTACGTGTATGTAAATAGTCTAAAATCACTTAACATTTTCTTAATCTGCACTTTACATCTTCAAAAACGTGTTAAAGCACTAAGTATATTTTCTTGGTCATCATAAACAGCAAGTGTGTGACCATTACGAGTATATTCGTCAATATACTTTACTATTATTGTGATAACATTATTTACTTGACAGTGTGACACAATTTTGTCTGTTACTGTCAAAACATAACATTTTTAACACTTTCGCAGTTGACTGTATCACTAAATACTCTGTTATATTTTTTATGGAAAGCGTCTGATTCATTTCTGTAACTTACAATTGTCTTTATTATGAAAACATATTTGTCATTTTCTCCAATAAACAGTATATCTAGTCTTACTTATAAATGCATTCCTTAAAATGTTTTTCCTTTTTTTTTTCTTACTTCGCTAATGTGTACATGTATAATTAAATACATTTTCTGTATATGAATGTTAAAATCGATGCTTATTATACATATAATCGTTGTCTGCAGTAGTTGCACATTTTCCTCAAAGATGTATACCTTCCATTTCTTTCTAATCTCTTTCTGATAAATCAATGACTTCACTATCTTCCTAACTTAGAAGAAATATTCTATCAGTTTTCTTTAAATTCTAACTTACTGAATCTAAAATCTATTCATTACTTTAATCACTTTTAAAAATCAGACGCAATCCTTGGCTTTTCCCAATTTTAACATCATTTTCAACCTCTAGGAGATCCGCGATGACGGCGACCGTATTACCATCGACAAATACGAGAGGAACACAGTGCTCAACGTGAGGAAGACCACAAGACCAGACAGTGGGAAGTACAAGCTGGTGTTAAGCAACACTTCAGGCACATGCGAGAGTATTGCTGATGTTGTTGTTCTTGGTAAGTGAAGTTTTATTGTTAAGAGGGATCGATTCTATGCGTTTTCTGTGTTTACATTATAACAGTTTGGAAAATTTTGTCTAATTCGTCTGAGTGCATGTCAGGTCAGTTATTTAGTCGGACGTGATGATAATGACCAGCTATCATTGGAGCACTTAAGACTATGGAAGCAGAAAATTACAGGCAGCAGTGTTAGTAAGCAACTGACAAAGATTCGTGATGTTCATTAGCGTTTTTGAATGAGTCTTGTCTTTTTGTTTGGAGGCTAAATACTCAGTTCTTCTGAGTTTCGGTTTCCTATATGTAAAGGTTTATTAATACCAGAAGCAAAGTCAATCGTGTTGATGGATTTAATCTTCTATTGTGCTGCATATCTATCAGTATTACAACAACAAAGGTAGTCTGGAAGGTTTCCATGATCCAAAACGTTAGATCAAGTTAGGTTTTCATCAGAAGTCAATATTCGTTCGTCTTTTCCAGACAAACCCAATCGTCCCAACGGCCCGATTGAAGTGGTGGACATACGCGCGGAGAAGGCCACCGTCAAATGGAAGAAGCCCGACGAATGGCAGGGCTCCGATATCACTGGCTACACGCTCGAGAAGATGGATATGGTATGTTCTTGAACTTATTTTCGCAATTTCGTCAATTTAAGTAGTTGGAGATAAATACCTCTGACAGTAGTGTCTACACGTAATAAATAATAAATAGGCCTATCCTCGTCGCCAGATATTATATATTGGGAAACTAACAGTAAGCGATATGAAAGCAATCAAACACGCAAGCTAGTCATTCATATACTGGTTTATTGACGACGAGGTACAAATGGGGTCACAGCCACCATGCTGCATGATAATAATTATGAGTACCCACATACATAAAGTTTTGAAGAAGGCAAAGGTAAAAATAACTTTGTCTTCAGTGGGTCGAAACAAGGTTTTTACCTCTTTATTTAATCGTTATAGTCTGTCCTAATCATCGTCAGTGTCAGTTATTCATATAATAACGTAACGATGACAGACTGTTACTTTTTAGTTCTAGGTAGTTAGTTTAAGGTTCTGCCGCTACCTACCTACTTTAAATAAGCACTATATAATATATTCTAGCTATTTTATGGAGATTTTCTCACTTACCGATATTCAAGCTCTTTCGATGTAGAAATAACATTTTATTAGAAAAGTATATAATTTCAGGATACCGGCAACTGGGTGCCGTGCGGGGAAACCGGCGCAGAACCAACAGAGTTCACCGTGAAGGGTCTGACTCCAAACCACAAGTACAAGTTTAGGGTTCGCGCCGTCAACAAGGAGGGCGAGTCCGAGCCGTTGGAGACCGATGGCTTCATTGTGGCAAAGAATCCATACGGTGAGAAAAGATTCCATTATTTAAAAAAACGTAATCGTTTTTGTCTTATTATGTTCAGAGAAATAGAACCAGGAACTTTTGAAAATTTACCGTTACTAATGGATTGTATTCTTTTAAGCCTGTCTTAATTTTTTTTATATTATATGCAAAAAACCGGCACGGGCGGCTACAGCACGGATGCCACAAGAATACGGCACTACTATGATAGATAATATACAATTTTTGAATGAACTGGAAGAGGAATTACTCACCCGGACAATTTTTCACGCTAGAGTTTTTTTCCCGCTCCCTGTTGTACACTCTGACCGTCGCTTTTGTATATAGTACAATGTTCACATCCACATGCACTTATTGCATAGAATATCGTTCATATTTGAACCAAAACCTATTTCCTCTAATATTAATTTAATATTGCGATTGTGCAGTTTCAATCTAACCTCTGTTCGTTTCTGAAGACAAAGATAGCGCTATACGTATGTATACTCTATCTCTTACACACTTTAAAAATCAATACTGTCAATTGCGAAAAACAAACTTTATAGTTTTTGAACGTTATAACAGCTGTCAATGTCATATATTTCGTTTAGAAACGTTTTGTTTACAAACAGACAGCAGTTTCTCAAAATCTGTATAAAATGTTAAAATTTCTGCACCAGACCCGCCGAAAGCACCAAGCAAGCCCGTCATCATCGACTACGACAATGTATCTGTTACTCTCAAATGGGAGCCGCCTTCAGATACTGGTGGAAGACCAATCCTCGGCTATGTTGTGGAGAGGAAAGACAAGTTCTCCGCTGATTGGATTGAGGTATGTTGAATAAAAATCCTTATCAAAATAAAACCCTGATAAACTCACAACCGACTGTCACGCATCAAATAATAAGCCCAAAGATGCCTCATACAAGGCGAACACTTCCTTGAGACTTCACATTCAAAGTCCACCATATCGGCTTGGGGCACCATTGGTGGACAGAAGTTTGGCACAAAAGATCCTAAAGCCTCGAAGTGTTGCCAGGTTTTCTTGGCCCCTTAAGAAGATAGGATAGTTTTACACCAAAATTTAATTTTTGGCATGGCAGCACCATACTTATACACTTCAGTAATTAATAATCTAATTTTACTTACAGGAGGTCAAGACCACAGATACCAACACAGAGTTCAAGGTGGAAGGCCTGAAAGAGAAGATGATATACCAGTTCCGTGTGAAGGCATACAATAAGGCTGGAATCGGTGAGGCTTCACCGCCCACCGATAACCATCTCTGCAAGCATAAGAACTGTAAGTGTTTATTAGTGAACTGGATCTTTTAAATTTGTTTCTTCTGAAATGAGCTTTTTCTATATAAGTGCTATTTAAAGAGAAATCATGCCTAGTGTTATAAAGATGTTACCTTTTAAAGTTTATTTGGTACCTTAAATAATGGTTCTACAATTTTATTGATTTATTATTAAATCTACTACCTGTATAAACTCAATTAAAAATAGTAATTTGATCAACTAGAAATTTGCAGTGAAACTCAGTGGACACTATAGACCAATTTATTTTGTTCGCAGGATCAATTTGGTCTTAGTGTGACCAGTGTCATAAATAATTCACAGACTGCCTACCTAAAATAAATCCTTCATTAGTTTCATTTTAATTAACTAAATTACTCATTTAATTTTAACTTGGCATTAATTTTACTTATTAGAAATAATCAAATGTTATCTTCAGTCTGACTATATCTAAGTACTTCTATTTTAACTACTAATTTCTTATTACAGTGAAACCACGCATTGAGCGCAGCACATTCAAGTCGATTATCATCAAAGCCGGTCGCACTCACAAGTGGGCTGTGGATGTCACTGGTGAACCACCACCAGAGATGACTTGGTAAGTTTCTCACTGCCGTGAAGATCTGCCGGAAACTGGGCTTCCTTATCATGCTCAGTGGCTGGAAAACACTATCACTCACGAGGATGCTTATAATCCATTTGAAATGTACGAAAGCAGACTTTAAAACAAGTTGAACTACCACATTGACTTTGCAATATTTGTCGTGTATTTAGTTTCCAAGATCCTAGAAGCTAAAAGTATTATTTAAAGTCAAGAATGGGACATTATGAAGATAATAGGCGAGCAAAAAAATTGTGGTATGCCTATATCTGAACTGCTGTATTATGTCTTTAAATTGGCACTTGAAGCACTGGTTTTTGAAGAACTTATCTAGTTTGTTTTTAAAAGTGTTCACTGAAGGGGCATCTATAATATCCTGGTGGTAACTTGTTGTTGCGAATGTCCATCTGCTCGTAATGCTGTTGTTGAGAGTTGTGAACATTGTGGCATTTCATTATTTTGGTAAACTATCGTCGGCGTCTTTAGGGCGTCGTGACTTTGCGATTCGCCACCAATCCTTGTCTTCGCCATCCAGCTGCTACTGCTGGCGAACTTCTTAAATCAAATAGCCAATTAATATGTCCCCACTGTTGGGGCACAGGTCTACCCTTAATGAGGGTGTACAGCAAATAATCCGCCATGCTGGTCTAGTGGGTGTTGGTTGACTACGCCTTAGAATTCCTTCTTTGGCTTTTCCCTGGAATGGTAATAAAGCATTTTGATTAACAATTGGTATTGCACCTTATTTTCACCTGTTTACTTTTACAAAACAGGTCTTGGCGCGAAAACATCAAGCTGGTTAACACTGAGCGCATCAAGATCGAGAACCAGGAGTACCACACCGACTTCACTATAGTGAACGCTGTGAGACGCGACACCGGAAAGTACACGCTGCGCGCCGAGAACTGCAACGGGTTCGACCAGGAGACCGTCGAGTTGACGGTGCTGAGCAAGCCTAGCGCGCCTAAAGGTGAGTTTATTTGGTTAAGTGACATCGCACTGACAAGTTTACAGAGATTGTTTCGCTCTGGTACGGGCCTCACGATCGAAAATCATGAACGCAGTAGCATGCCTCCATCACTCGAACGAATCTACTGCAATAAATACTAAGTCGAGCGCCTTATACCCATTTTTGCGTGTATTGTCTGATAATGGGAAGGAATATGTGATTAAAACATAGGTATTTTCGTTTTACTAGGGTGTGACGTAGGTATCTGTTACGTCATAACTTAAGTAATCTGTGGTAGTAGGTAGAAAGTGGACTTGCAGTTCACCAGTTCATCTGCCGAGAGGGTATCTTACGCTGTGCTTATCGTTATGGGGTGTCTGCGATAAATTTGGTCTGCACTTCAGATAATTCTTTTGACTATTTCGTTGACCTTTGAATATATTCTTTGTCCATTGATGCAGTCCTAGATTTGAGAATAGGCCCCGGCCTAAAGGCTGCAGACTTCAGGGGGCGCCAGATTTTTTGAGGGCTCTAAAAATATTAGAAGTGAAACTTGCGTCTTGGTATAGGTAAGCCGTCAAGTTCATGTATGGTTGACGTAATAAGCAAGTCACTTGTCGATTGAGTTTTTGATCTATTAAATAGGAGACGATCCTCTGTTACGATCAGTATTTTGATTTTAATTGAATAATTCTATCCCCAGGCCCGTTGGATGTATTTGACGTGCACGCGGAAGGCTGCAAGGTGAAGTGGGAGAAGCCTGAGGACGACGGTGGCTCGCCAGTCAAGGAGTACGAGGTGGAGAAGATGGACCTCGCCACCGGCAAATGGGTCAGGGTTGGCAGGTGAGTCGTGTGTGTTAAACTTGAAGTGTCCCACCTTGTATTCTTGGACGTGATGACAGCCTGCCTCGTCAGACAGATCGCGATCTTCTTGTATTGTTCCTCGACAGGTGTTTTTCGGTCTGCCACATCTTTTTATTTAATAGTTTTGATCAGATTAAGACACAATAGGTACCTTTCTTACATTATTATTCATATCTTTTATTAGTACTAATCATACAATGTCAAAAACATTACAAGAAATGGATATACAACAATATATACAAGAAGAGATATTTCTGTATACAAGCTTCCAGACCTACATATACGAACGAGTACATATTAATTTGTTAAATTACCTATATAGGAAGGCTTTAACTATGATTTAAAATGTATAAATTTAAAAATGCGTACGATTGGTCTTTTGGGAGAGACTGGTGCCTAAAACTAGGATGAACCTGTGAAATCAAGTTGATTAACAAACATTAAACAACAAAGTGTTTTGTCGTACCTAGAAACGTTCGTAGTTCACCCATTAATGCGACATTATAACATTGTATATTTATTTGCAGAGTTGCCGGCGACAAGAAGCCCCTGGAAATGGACGTCACTGGCCTGGAGCCAGGCCACCAGTACAAGTTCAGGGTCACGGCTTGCAACGACGAGGGCGACTCCGAGCCGCTGGAGACCGAGCGCGCGACGTTGGCGAAGAATCCTTTCGGTGAGTGGCTTTTTAAGTGGCTGTATTTGAAGTTTGACGAATTAGCACTTGTTTTATACGGTCTAAAGTGGCAAAGTTACTGTCGCCCTGCAGCCGGATAACAGTTTAAAGGCCACCCTGAGGACTATATTATTTGAATGTCTCGTGTGCTTGTAATAATTACACTGGCTCTCCTGCCAGTTTCAAAACTCGATTGTTTCAAACAATTTTAATCTATGTGTTAAATTTTGCTGATTTGCTGTATGAAGGGTAAGAGCCTGTGGCTCAGAGGTTGCAGGTGTACATGGGCTATAATTGCCGCTAACCATCAGATGAATTACTTATTGCAAAAAAGGCACTAGTCCATTGATATTTTTTATTCTGTTACCTGCTCTAATAGGCTACAAATACGTCAGAAAATAATTTTATAAAACCTGGCTGATGTGCAAAATGCTGATGTGAAGCGGTGAAGTCATTCATCTTGTTTCTTTAGACTGTAAAAAAAGAAGAAAAGTGTAAACCGTCGTATGAATACTTTGAACCTTAAAGGGAAATTATTCAACCGTACTAACACATTTTTCCATACCCTATTCCAGATATATCAGACAAGCCATCCAACGTGGAAGTGGCGGACCACGACAACCAGAGTGCGGATATCAAATGGGACCCGCCCAAGGCCGATGGTGGAGCCCCAGTGCTCAAGTACATTGTACAGAAGAGACCCAAGGGTGGCGAGTGGGAGAATGCTGCTGAGGTAATGTGGAACAGAAGATTTTATATTCTTTGGTTATTTTTTATTCGGGTATTGTGGCTGTTCAATTATTTAGTAAGCGTCGGTGGCTCAGTCGGAAGACACGGCCTACCATGTCGAGTGAGCTGAGTTCGATATCCAGTCGCCTTGCCATATACCAATGAGTCTTTTTAAAACTCACGTTTATCGACTGCTCTCAAACGGTAAAGCAAAACATCGTGAGGAAATATTAAATAGATAGCGTTATTTTACTGTCAGCATTAAATTAATTTTGATTTTGTGTCTTAATCTAAAGTGTTTTCCAATAATAATTATAAAAATTTCAAATATTGTTGTTAAATGTATTAGTTACAACAATAGTTTTGACAGAACTTAAATATCCTTAACTATTATTGGCCGTATGGTTCCCGGCTTAGAGCAGGACCACCCCGAATCTTCCCATGAGTGTCATCAAGGCGACTAAGGGACTGCGTCAGGAACGTCATCCTTCCTTCCTGTCATCCCCATAAGAAGCCACTCGAAATAGCTAAACCACCATCTCCTTGTTCCCATCAGGTGCCCGGCGGGGCTACAACAGCCAAGGTGGACGGTCTGCCCGAGGGCAGCGAGTACGAGTTCCGCGTGATAGCTGTCAACAAGGCCGGCCAGTCGGAGCCCTCAGACCCTACCAAGATGACCACTATACGTCATAAGGCCCGTGAGTATTACCGTCGACCTGAAGAAGGTAGGCGGAAATGGGTGGATCAACGAAGCCGAGCACCAGTTGCTGTGGCGCCTGGGGAAGGCAAAAAGTGTATTCTTGTCTTTTCCTACATATACAAAAAGTGTATTTTTACCTTTCATACATTCCAAAAGTGTATTATTATTTTTTCTTACATTCGAGGTCATTTTGAGCCCTTGGACCTACGCCGGAGATCGATTAGGGACACCTGATGCTGGCTGTCCGGAGTTGGTCCAGAGTGCCAAATGTACCTTTACGGTAGACTTTTTTTAGAGGTGGTGAGAGGGGAGGGGAAACCGAGGGGGAAGGGGAATATTAAGGGGTATAAACTTTTATAAAATGCGGTATCACTTTTCGGATATAGCTTGTACAGTACTGTACCCGAAATTTTTCGCGGTTATTCAACTTCCTTTTCTCGCGCAGTGAAACCGCGCATCGATCGCACAAATCTGAAGGCGCTGGCGGTGCGCGCGGGCAAGCCGATCTTCTTCGACGTCAACGTGAAGGGCGAGCCCGCGCCCAAGGTGCAGTGGTTCCAGAAGTGGAAAGCTGATGAGAAGGAGGTAAGGATTGACGATGAAGTGGGACTTTCGAAGTATTAAATGATGAGAATATACACAGTGACTAAAAGGCAGTGAAGCGAATTGATCATAATTAGGGTTGGGGCTACATATAAACAGCTCCTCGCCGCGCCGGGCAGCGCGCTCCCCGCCACGCCACCGACAAACTGATAAAAGTCGATGCGGCTCAATGTGGGCGCTATAACATACAAAAGTAACTTAACAAGTATAATCACATCCCGAATTAAGTGACCAGCCTTAGTACATATCCAATAATGATAAAATTTAAATTACAATAAACATAGTCTTTTATTAAGCGCACTGACGGGTACCTCCAAGTACGAAAATTAATAAGTATAATGGAAAATACACATAATGAGTTTAGGTATGTTGTTATGGGAATATGTTTTTTTTTCTTGCTGATATAAGATGTAGGAGATTATTTATACGCTGGTTGTCTGTCTGTTAGATATTAATACATTTACCATTTCCCCCACCAGGTCACAGAAAACGTTATCAACGTGGACTACAACACCAAGCTGGACATAAAGGAGTCTGTTCGCGCCATGACCGGCACATACCGTATCCTGGCGACAAATGCGCACGGCAAGGACGAAGCCGATGTGGAGATCACGGTACTCTCCTCTCCAGGCAAACCCGGGGGACCGCTCAAAGTGTCTGACGTCACGAAAGCAGGCTGCAAGGTTGCCTGGAAGAAGCCTGAAGACGACGGAGGTGAGCATCAGTAATTAAGATGAGCAAACTAGAAACCGGTTAAAATTCCAAACCGGTTTCGGGGCAATCGTCATCGTTCAATTAACCGAACTATGAAAAGAACATATCTCATGTCTATGTCGTTCAAACTAACCGGTTAGGCGTGATAAATTAACCGGTTTAAACGATTCAAGATGTTCTCTAGTTTGGTGCAAGCATGCACGGGTTGAGCCGAATGGAGGGCAGTAGCTGCGCGGGAACGATTTATTTATCCAAATACCAATAATACTATTAGTTATACATCATCATCATCAGGTTATTCTTGTCTCCACTGCAGGAGCGCAACCCTCTCTCATCTGCCGGAGACAGACGGAGGATTTGGCCTACACTCCCCGCGCTGGCCAGACGGGTTGGGGAGGCCTAATTGATGTTTTATAATGTATTCCCTTAGTCGCCTTGTACGACATCCACGGGAAGAGTTGGAGTGGTCGTATTCTACTCTACCGGAAACCACACGGCATTAGTTATACATATTGCTTATCAAATTAATTTATTAACCCTTGAAACTTATTCCAGGCAAACCCATCACCGGCTACGTGGTGGAGAAACTCAACAAGGCCACTGGCCGCTGGGTGCCGGTCGGCAAGACCGACGACACCGAGATGGACATCAAGGGACTCCAGGAAGGCGAGGAGTATGAGTTCAGGGTTCGCGCTATCAATGAGGAGGGCGAATCTGAACCGCTGAAGACTGACCACAGCATCATTGCTAAGAATCCTTATGGTAAGTTGTTGTGTGGCTATGATATCCTAGTAGTATGAACTTTTAATACCTGCAAGAACATGTTCTCGGGAGTCAACGAAAAGATTAAGTCTGACGCGTTGGTTAACTATGTAGTCCTGGTAGTTTAAGGAAGGAGATGAGTATGTATGTTTATTATAGTTATTTTATTATGTTTCTTTTATATATAAGTAGTTCAGGTATTTAGTTATTATGCACTTATGTTGCCCCCCTCGGTCTTGTGTGGGTCCCCAATGTGTGTGTCGAGACGATGAGCGGCAGTTGGAGCAGAACACATTATAGTTCTATCTCGCATGTCCTGTCGTTTTATGTATTCCTAGTACTTAGATATGGACTGGGTTACAGGAAAGCAATAAAGCATTGAAAGATTCTGAAAATTAGATCGATACTAATTATTAAAATCCATTTTCTTGAAGTATAAATATCATTATCTTAAAGTGGATCCCAACACATTTGTTTTGTACTACAGACATCCCCGGCAAACCCTCTGTTCCCACTATCGAGGATTGGGACGTGGACCGCGTGGACCTCAAGTGGGAGGCCCCCAAGAACACCGGCGGGGCCCCCATCACCGGCTACGTCATCGAGAAGAAGGAGAAGTTCGGACAATGGCAGGAGGCGCTCGTTACTACGGTATGTAGTCGGGTCAATATTTGGTATTAGGGTCTTGCTCTATACAAGCAATGGCAACACTATAAAACATGGCTTCTCTATGAACTTTTGCACTTTTTACGTTAATTAAGCGAGGTATGATTGAATGCCAAACGGGCCAGATATTATTTTGTATATTTATGAAGTTTTTAAACTTCAGGGGAATTACTTCCTCCAGGGGAATTACTTTTATGTTGAAAAATTGCAATATTATATGAAATGTAAAAGAAAGTAATGTATTTTAAGATTCAATAAGTAAGCATCGAATTCGCATACATGTGAGCTTATAAACTAATAAAGTATTGAAAGTATGTATGCAAATGCTTTATTGCACCCAAATTAATAACTGTAACATATTGTTATTGAATAGTCAATAATTATAGTATTAGGAACTAAAAAGACTTAAAAATCGATGCTTTAGACCATATTTGATTATGCAGTAATTTTCCTAGTATCAAAAGTGGACAGGGGAATTACTCATTTTTGATTCTGAGTAAATATCTGTTCAAAATATATTCTAACACTAGTGAAATTATACAGATATCAGTATAAACGATAATTTACAACAATATTATTATAAAATACATACTTTTAGCACCAAATAACTTATGACAATGGAATTACACACCGACTGGCGCGATCGCTAACCTTGACAGTTACTGGCCGTTTGAAGACTAATTTGAAAAAACAAAACAAACGATGTATTGCCTCACGCACAGCTATCTTCACGTCGCAATAGTGCCAACCTCATAATAATTTTATGAATGCGTTCATGTTTTCGTACAATAATGGAAGTCAAAATATTGACAGTTTAATAACCGAAAATGAGAAGACAATCTTTTAGACCAAATTTGGTTAATTAATTAAAACATTTTCTTATTTAATCTCTATGCATGTATTAAGACAAGGTATTTTAAACTAAATGATTTATGATACTAAGTTATAATAACTATTGTTTTAGTATATGCGTAAATTGATAGAGAATGTCCTAAGTGTGACATATCAGGGGAATTACATTTTTACACTGCAGTGACAATTTGTGGAAAATATATAAAGATCTGTATAGACATATTGATTGACATAATACTATGATGGATTATACATATTCTAGATTACTTCAAGTTATAATTGTGGCATACTATAAATAATAAACATATGGTGATAGGCCTGGACCCCGTTATCAAATATTCACCCAGTCATTATCTTCTCTTCTGTCGTGATACGAGAGAGCTGTAATGTGTAAAAAGGAAATATGGAGAAAATTGCAAACGGGTTATCTAGAATTCTATGAAAATTACTAGAGTTTCTTCACCAACCGAAGAATTAGAATTAGCAATCATAGAATTCTTGTAAACAAATTTGACACCATTTTGAACACTTAACGGCTTTTTCTCGTTTTAGGGCTCGTCTCGTATTGGACTAGATTACGAGTAGATTAAATATTTCTTAAAATTCATGACTAGCTTTTGCTTGAGGTTTCGTAGCGGTTTACTAAATTCTTGCATTCGGAACTCATTATTTTCCGCCCATATTTTGATATTGATGTGACATAATGTAATTTAGTGCTTATTACCCGTGTAGTCCTGATCCGTATAATACCACACTCAGTCTTCCTGTGGATGTAGTAAAAGACGACAAAAGGATAAATCCAGGTCATGGACATCAGCACCGTCTTGTGTTAAACTACAAATCTGCGTTAGCAACCAGCCTTTCCGAAGCTTTCATATGAGCATAAACCTGCCATTTATATTACATACTAGCTGTTGCCTGCGACTTCGTCCACGTGGACAACTTAACATCACAAATTATTATGTGTATCCCGAAGGAATGAGATGTTTTTTCGGGATAAAAACTATCCTATGTCCTATTCCAGGGCCTAACCTATATGTGTGCCAAGTTTCATCACGATCCGTCCAGTGGTTGAAGCGTGACTGAGTAACAAACATCCAAATATTCAAATTTTCACATGTATAATATTAGTAAGACAAGATTAGTGTATGTTTATTCATCATCATCATCATCAGGTTATTTTTGTCTCCACTGCAGGAGCACAACCCTCTCTCATCTGCCGGAGACAGAAGGATGTATATTAATTTTGTATTATTTACGTACACACCGTGGCCTTTCTAATGGAATGATTTCTCTCGCGAGTCTGCTCTACTATTTAAATTTCTTTTGAAAGTTAATACTTATATTTTGTTAATTTTCTATTTTTTTTCTGTGTGTATAATATTTAAATGTTGGCTCCCCCAGACGCCGGAGTGCAAGGCGCGCGTGCCCGACCTGAAGGAGGGCAACACGTACCAGTTCCGCGTGCGCGCCGTCAACAAGGCGGGCCCCGGCGAGCCCGGCGACGCCACGCAGCCGCACGTCGCCAAGGCCAGATTCTGTAAGTATCTCTTTTTCAACAACCTCTATATGGAGCACCAGACCTACCCACACAACAAGGGCTCAGGCCTTGCCCAGTGCAGGTTAACCTTCATAATATTACTTAGAATTTTTTCTTCAGGGTATACACGAATACAACTTATCTTTTGTACCAAAATATCTAGAATAATATCCAGGGTCATTTCAATAGGGGAACAAATCAAAACAGAGAAACACTGTTTCTGAGATAATTAACTTTTAGGTGACTCTCATACAAATGTATGAAGTTATATTTAAGATTGAGTCTTATTGAACTGGTCGCTTAGCGAACTATGGAGAGGGCTATACTCGAGATATGATTCGTAATGAGATCTGACGAAGAACGATAGTCACCGACATAGCCGAAAAGATTAGCAATCTGAAGTGGCAGTGGGCGGGCCACATATGCTGCAGGACCGACGGCCGTTGGGGCAGACGAGTTCTGGAGTGGAGACCGTAGATCGGCACTCGCAGGGTGGGCCAGTAGCGGCTGGATGCGGAGGGCGGACGACCGGGTGTGGTGGCGTTCATTGGGGAAAGCCTATGTCCAGCAGTGGACTTTTAGGGGCTTTACTTACGCGATGGCGTTACTTACTCAAAACAACATTGTTACCATATTGAACTAACCTATCGATATGATAAAAAAAAAAAGTTTCAAATAAAAAAAACCAACTTCAAACGTCATATATCCATAGAGTTTAATTTATATAATCATAATTCATACATAGCATCCAATAACAGTGGAGTTTAAATACACTTGCAAGATCTCATTTATTCTTATATGAACCTTACTGTTCCAGCACTCGTAGTTACTCCCCTGTAACCTGTCTATTACTTTTATGTAATGTATATTTGTTTACCCGCAGTGAAACCGCACATCAACCGCGACAAGATGGTCGCCATTCGCGTGCGCGCCGGCACCACTATCAAGTTGGACGTGGATATTAAGGGTGAACCTCCACCAACCAAGACCTGGAGCTTTGCCAACAAGGTAATACACTACAACTAAGACCGCACCAACTCTTCCCGTGGATGTCGTACAAGGCGACTAAGGGAATACATTATAAAACATCAATCATGCCTCCCCAACCCGTCTGGCTAGCGTGGGGAGTGTAGGCCAAATCCTCCGTCTGTCTCCGGCAGGGGAGAGAGGGTTGTGCTCCTGCATTGGAGACAAAAATAACCTGATGATGAAGACCGCGTTGTGGCCTGGTGGCCATATCGTTGACCTCTAGCGCCAGTGGTCGTGGACTCGATTCCCACTGGGGACGGACAACTTAGTACAAATTGTATAAATTAGTCCCGATCTGGGTGTTATAATTTTTATTCCCGCATGTTTCAATTCTGAATCCCGAAAAAAAAAAAACGTTTCACAGGAAACGACCTAACCATTTTTTTTTATTCCTGATGGGTTTACGCTTGATCTCAATCACACCTGATGGTAAGTGACGATGAGGTCTAACCCGTCAGACCCGTTGAATCCACGACCACTGGCGATACAGTTTAACGATATGGCCACCAGGCCACAACGCGGTCTTCATCATCAGGTTATTTTTGTCTCCATGCTGGAGCACAACCCTCTCTCATCTGCCGGAGACAGATGGAGGATTTGGCCTACACTCCCCGCGCTGGCCAGACGGGTTGGGGCCTGATGGTAAGTGACGATGAGGTCTGGAGCGCGCTTACCCAGAATATACCTATTCACTCTTCCTTTAAAAAGATCCAATTGTACTTATCCGGAAATACCGAAGCTGGCAAAGAGTTCTATCCTTAGCAGTTCGCATTTTGAAAGAGGAAGCAAAACGCTTCGTGCGAGAACGTGGTATGTCTATGTATTTATGTCAATGGTGAAAACAGAATCGTAATCCATTTAGTAGTTACAGACATTAGTCTGAGCATATACACATAAGTGACCGGGCAACTTTGTTGCATTGTATGAATTGATTGATGTTTTGTCCTTAGCCCCTGGAAGCAGGACCAACCACGAAGATCGAGAACGAAGACTACAACACCAAGTTGCAGATCTCCGAATCCACGTGGAAGAACTCCGGGGTCTACACGCTCAAAGCTGAGAATGAATCGGGCGTCGATGAGGCTACCGTCGAAATTACCGTCTTGGGTAAGTTCAGTTCTCAATTCTTCTATTATACTTCATCAACTGTCAATGTACAATGTCACTTTCAGTTCTTTAAATATTAACTTATTTAAATATGTCTTTGGAAGTTATATTTGGAGCGAGAGGATCCGGTGCC
Source organism: Esperia sulphurella (assembly GCA_947086405.1). Taxonomy (NCBI): domain Eukaryota; kingdom Metazoa; phylum Arthropoda; class Insecta; order Lepidoptera; family Oecophoridae; genus Esperia; species Esperia sulphurella. Next base: position 4,306,263 of record OX352281.1, on the reverse strand, counting down.
AACCTCACCTGCACGTGGTGCACCCTACTGATTGACCAACGAGACCCTGGCTACCGACAATGGCGGTATAACCATGCAGCCATTCACTATGCTAATGTGAGACTATAGTACTGCGTTGGCCAACACGTCAGCCCAGCGTGGCCTTTCTAAAATTTCCCATGAGCAGCAACCCAAAAACCACGGCCCCCAGTTCTCGGCAGCCCTACTATTCCTAGCTAAGTGAGGTAGCGGTCTAGATAATGACCGAAGATCTGAAAAAGGTGGCCGGATGCGGCTAGATGCGGAGGGTGGAGTACGGCGAGTGGCATTTATTGGAGAAGGCTATTACCCAGCAGTGGATGTCTCAGCACTGAAATGATGAAGTCATATTTAGTGCAAATAACTTTGCTTTAATTTAAAATGTATTACGTAAAATTTAATAAAAATAATTATCTCTCCCCTTACAGACAAACCAGGCAAGCCCGAAGGCCCGCTAGAGGTGTCCGACGTCCATGCCGACCACGTTAAACTGAAGTGGAACAAGCCCAAGCACACCGGCGGACTGCCGCTCAGCGCGTACGTTCTCGAGAAAATGGACACGCTGACCGGCAAGTGGGTGCCTGCTGGTACGGTGGACCCGGAGAAAACTGAGGCCAATGTTACTGGTGAGTAGTTTGACTAGTCCAAATACACGAATGACAAGTCTTGAAATGTCTTAACCTGAAAGTCACTTACTCTCCCTAAAGTTCTTATTACCAGACCGTCGAGTTTTAAGGCTCCTTCAAAAATTTATGCCAAGTACAGACTGTCCCTCAACGTCAAACTACCTAAATATCCAAATCCCTAAACGTCTAAATCCCCCAATATGTCTTAACTCCCCAATGTTAACGATTTCACTTTTATATATTTTTTAAATTCTTTCAGGTCTCGAACCTGGCCACACCTACCAGTTCCGCGTCAAGGCTCTCAATGAAGAGGGAGAGTCGGAACCCCTAGAGACCGACCACGGAACCCTGGCTAAGAACCCGTACGACGTGCCTGCACCTCCTGGCCTGCCAGACATCGTCGACTGGGACGAGAAGTCGGCCAAGCTGAAGTGGGAGCCACCCATCAGGGACAACGGAGCGCCCATCACTGGATATGTCATTGAAGTCATGGATAGAGACAGGGGAGAGTTTGTGAAAGTGAGTACTGTTCTATAATTTGTTACGCTACTGACAAAACTCCCAATCTCACTATAAACAGAGAACACTACATATTACTACGTAAAGAAGCACCACTCACCTCCCCCCGCCAGTTTAACGTCACCTGCAAAATCACTGCGTGTAGTCGTAGCCGGTTAGATAGAGAAACACTTTTGTGTTGCCGTATAATGTTGTGCTTCTCTCGATCGTTTACTCGCACACACAGACGTGTACGTACAGGTAGTTGCGCCTGTAATTGTAGTAGGTGATTAAATTTGTTCGCTTGTGTGGAGTAAGGTGTGCTATAAGACTGGTTTATGCATATGGTGTACTAATAAATCAAGTTGTTTTTCAGGCGGCTGAAATCCAAGGAAACGTCTGCCAAGGCACAGTGCCGAAGCTGGAAGAGGGCAACCAATACCAGTTCCGCATTCGAGCTATCAACAAGGCTGGTCAATCGGAGCCGTCTGAGAACACCAACTGGCATACAGCTAAACCACGTTTCTGTGAGTACTTTAGCTGAGTCGAAATTCCATTGTACTCTGTAATTATTTTTATTTTTGATTGGCTTATTTATCACAGTTCGTTATAAATATAATGTACAAACAGCTGTATTTTTAGTTAGGACTCGAAGAACTTTTTACAAAGTCATCAATATAAAATTTTACAAATTAACCGTAATATCACTAAGTTTTCTGTAGCTTTGGTTGGTTTGGTTGCTCAATTTACCATAACGAATATGTTATGGTAAATTGAGTCGGACCAGTAGGACTGCACATTTCACTTCAAATTTTCCCTAATAGGTATATGGTAATATGCTTTAAGTAAGTCTATATAATTTTTGTTAGATAGTGCGAGTAAAATCATTGTTTTAATCATGCCTTTTCCTTTAGATTTTCAAATGTATAAAACGTTTTTTCCTAGGATCCTAACCCTTGAAATTATTTGCAGTGAAACCAAAAATCGACCGCACAAACCTAAACCCAATTTCGGTCAAGGCTGGTCTACCAGTCTCTCTAGACATCAAAGTCTTCGGAGAGCCCCCAGCGACCGTCACCTGGTTCTTCAAGGACCAGGAGTTGAAGACCCAGGAGAACCTGGAGATCATCAACGTGGACTATAACACCAAGTTCCTTATGACTAAGAGCAAGAGGGCCAATACTGGGAAGTACGTGATTAAAGCCAAGAATGAGGTCGGTGAAGATGAAGCTGAAGTGGAGATTACTATTCTTGGTGAGTATTTTAATGGGATTAAAATATTGGCTAGATTTAAAGCGGTAGGCAAATACCTTTACTACCACCAGTATCACACTAGTACGAAACAGGCATACATCTCAAACTTTATTAACTGCTTTGCGATTGCGGTACATACGAAAAAATGCCGCAGTCGTAGCAAGGTGGAGCGTGCGGGGCGGGGGCAAGAGAAGCAAATAAAGTAATTTCGTGTCTGAATCTGAATCAGTGCGACAGCGGCCGGCAACACACAAAAGAAAATCTTTATTATATCGGTTAATACAACCCGTGTGTGGTTCCCGGCTTATAATAGGGTTGCTGCGATCACGAATCCACCTGCCAAACGTGGTGATTATGGTCAATCCCTCAACGGACAGCCCGCCAAAAGTGGTATTCTATTGCGGAGGATTATGTTCAGCAGTGGATGTATTTCGGCTGATGATGATGGAGATGATTTCAAATAATAGTTGCTCGGTCTTGGACAAAATAACGGTAAAATTAGAACAGAAAACGTTTAGTTATGTAGATTTATTTCGTATTCCGAAGATTTATTTAGTCGGTTAAAAGTATATTTAAACACTGAATGCTGGTGATAGCAATGATGTTGAGTTTATTAAGACTGTTCGTGTTGCCAAATAAAAAAAGCTAGAAATAACCATCGTCCAGGTCAAAGCCCATTTTCGTCTGTAAATTCTTAGACGATGATGATTATGACACCCACATTCTATTTCCAGGCAAGCCATCCAAGCCCAAGGGTCCTCTTGACGTGGCTGACGTCACCAAGAACGGCTGCACGCTGTCTTGGAAGAAGCCAGAGGACGACGGCGGTTCGCCGGTCGAGTACTACGAGATTGAGAAGCTCGACCCGCTTACTGGTAAGTTATTGCATCTTTAGGTAGAACTACAGTACTTATCACAGAAATCCTATTAAGATAGAATTGTGTGTAGGGGCACCACGCGTGCCAACAATATATTGCAAAAACTATCAAACGCTTACTCGTTTCGCTCTGAGTCAAGGTTGGGTAAACGTCGCCAAAAAATCCTGCAAAAATGCCTGCCTTCATGGTTTTTAACCGTAAACTGTTTTTTTCTTACTAGAATCGTGACCGCGAGGCATAAAGGGTGCACGGGAAAATCGGTACGCGCGGAACTGAAGTAAATAAATGGCTATAACCACTCTATCTTGATAGGATTTCTGTGGTACTTATTGTATATTTTTAACTTTTAAAAACTTGTAGGTAACTGTATCTGATTTGGATTAAAGTGTTGTGCAGTTAACCGGTAATTAACATTTGATTCCATGGAACAGTGACGTTATTGAACGACAACCAAAAATCATTAGATAATAATAATAATAATAAAATCATTTATTCATCTCTCCAAAAACTATACATACAGTAACTCCGCCAAACTGTATAATACAGTTTGTTGGCAGAAATAGCTCTCTTACTTTATACACATCTATAATAATTATACATATCTATAGTTGATACAGTATGTCGATGTAATTATTTTTAAGTGCACAGTGTGAAAACTGATAAAGAGTCTGCTCTTGCAAAGACTTTAATGTTCTACGGAACAGTTTTGGAAAAAAGATCGTCGGCTATAATATTGTAAACGTTAGGGTATGCGTAGCCGCCAAAATGGAGTTGAGAGGTTAACACGTGTAGCCGAAGGTAACATATTCGTTCTTATTAGAAATATATATATATAACTATTGGGCTCGATTCTGAAGGCACAATGTTAAAATATGACAGCACTAAAACTGTTGCTATCCTTGTCACACAGTAATATGAAGATAAAGACGAAACCAATTTTAGCGCTGTCAAATTTTAAATGTGTGCCTTCAGAATCGGGCCTATTATATATCCATTATTATGGATAATAGCAAAGATAATATATACAAATAGTGTAATTTTGTTCTGTGATATCATGTTCCATGGAAGAAACGAGAATCACCGCAGCTGACCGCCCAGATAGCACTCGAGGGCGAGAGATTGTCTGTCACAAGTTGGTCCTGGTGTGGATATAATATTTGTGAATCGGGTATTTAACATTAGTCATAATAAATTTCGAATTATCGAAAGGTCGATTTGACTGCATAGAAATACCACTGATCCTTCCATCTTTGTTCCCTCAGGCCTATGGATCCCGTGCGGCACTGCCAAGGACTGCAAGGCCAACATCACCGGGCTGCAGGAGGGCAAGCCCTACAAGTTCAGGGTCAAGGCCGTCAACAAGGAGGGCCAGTCCGAGGAGCTGGAGACGGAGAAGCCGATTATTGCTAAGAATCCATTCGGTGAGTTATTGACGGGGTCCTGAGAACCAAGATCGGGCTCAGTTGTGCACCTTAGGAGATGCCTTTTCAGTCTCTCAGTTCATGTCAATTTAATTTTTTTCTATATTCACTGTGCTACATTTTTTTTTTAATATCAATTACAGTATATCAATTTCAAGACACAAATTAACCTAATAAATAAGTACGTGAACTTCGCGTATCTGTACATTGAAAATATTTGCAAAAAATATATTTAAAGGTCTAGGAATAAGTAACAGAACACATTAAGATCATTTTTGAAATGTTTGTCTGTTAGTTTGAGCACGCTTCACGTAAATACTACTGAACCGATTATGATGGACTTTTCACAGAAACATTGGGCTTAACTCGGAGTAATATTAAGTCTTTGTTTCATCGCAATCGGCTTATTTACTGACGGCTTTTCAGGCATCGCCGTTATTATTCGAACAAAGCAAAAATCGAAGAGAAAGGGAGTGTTGACTATTATTTACAGTCTGTGCAGTCATACTATAAAAATTATTGATCAGTATGTTCTTTGCCGTGTGGTTTCCGGTAGAGTAGAATAGGACCACTCCAACTCTTCCCGTGGATGTCGTACAAGGCGACTAAGGGAATACATTATAAAACATCAATCAGGCCTCCCCAACCCGTCTGGCCAGCGCGGGGAGTGTAGGCCAAATCCTGCGTCTGTCTCCGGCAGATGAAGGAGGGTTGTGCTCCTGCAGTGGAGACAAAAATAACCTGATGATGATGATGATGTTCCTTCCTTCCTTCTTAATACTGAAGTTCTAATGGACTACAGGCAAAGCGCATAACTAAGTAGGTTCCTGCGGTAGTAGAGCGGTGCGGGAGGGTGTTTTCTTTACGTCAAATGTCGCGAGACCTCAGTCGGGCGTCGTCGTCGCTGGCGCCGTGTCTAGCGAGACAGTTCTGTTACGTCACATACCCCTCCTCCCGCATCGTTCCACTAACGCAGGAACCTACTCAGTTATGCGCTTTGCCTGCAATTCTGTTTACTTTCCCTTAGACGAGCCCGGCAAGCCCGGCCGCCCCGATCCCCGCAACTGGGACAAGGACTTTGTTGAGCTGGAGTGGTCACCGCCCAAGGAGGACGGTGGCGCCCCCATTACTGGCTACATTATACAGAAGAGGGAGAAGGGTGGCAGGTAAGTCTTCAGTCAAGCTTTAAAGGACATTGAACGTTAATTTAGCTTTTAAGTAGGAAAAATGCTGTATAATGGTGTTATAAATCAACCATATAAAAGTAAAATAAATAAATATTAAACCACAATCACCAACTATTGTATCCGCCAGGTCATGGCAAGACTGTCTCAAGACATCCGGCGACCGGCCCACCGGCCGCGTGACCGACGTGGACGAAGGCCGCGAGTACGAGTTCCGCGTAATGGCCGTCAACAAGGCCGGCCCGGGCGAACCTTCCGACCCGAGCCGCTCCGTGATCACCAAGCCGAGATTCTGTGAGTAGAAATATATAGCTATTTATAGCCTAATAGCTCCATAGTGGGGGTATATCGATCTTATGTTCACTAACACCGATATACCTCCACTATGGACCTCTTTTATAGCTTATGGATGCATATTTCGCCAGCGTGCTTGTTGGGATGTAATAGCCAAAGTACTAATATGAAGAGTACAAGCCAACAACTAACTATGGAAGACTAAAGACAATAAGGTCCATATTAAAATATTGGATATCTTGCGAGTATATTTACACTCCATTGATTTTGGACTCTGTGACTATATAAATTAAACTTTATGGATTTGTGACATACGAGTACGTCGTTATTCCCCTGTACCTTTCATAAGAAATCGTAAATCCATTAGTGATTTAAGAGGGCCACGAGGTTCTGCAAAAGTTCCAGATTTTGTAGACGTTGAAGACAACAGCTACGAAATCATTATGGCTTTACAGCTGTTTAGAACCGGTCACATTAATACTATGTTAGAGTGAGTTTTAACATTGGACAGCAAAATATACCACAGCTTTTGCTATCACACCTTTAGAAGCTTGCCCTAACCTTTTCCTAGCGATGTTTTGACTCTTCCCTAACTTCTGAACTACAGTGGCTCCACGCATCGACCGCAAGGATCTGCAGAAGAAGAAGATCAAGGTCGGCGAGCCGCTGAAGATGGAGGCTGATGTAAAAGGAGAGCCCGAGGCCACCATCACTTGGACCTTCAACGGCAGCGCGCTCAAGCCTGAGGAGAGGTATGTAGCTTAGCACTGTCCAGATTTGTGCAGACTCGCCCAGTGTTGCGCAGACTTGTCCAGATTCGTGCAAACTTGTTCTTTAGAACTACACCTCATATCATGAAGCAAAATAATTTTTCGCGCCTCATAAATCACCTCAGCGTCCTGGCCGTAAAAATATTATTTTGCTCCCTTATGATACAATCTACTATTGCTTCATGGTATGACCTGTAGATGAGTTTATTTTTCCAAATAGTCATACATAGATAACCATTTTTACGACTACTTGAAATATGCTGTCTCTTCGAGTCTTTTTGCTTTGGTAGATAATAGCCTATGACATCAACAGTGAATTGATTTTTAGCGCGATTCCTTATCTCAAAGAAAAACAAACAAACCCATAAACTTTTACAGTATATATTTTATATTTTAGTAATTTTTTTTTACTGATTTTTTAATTGTAAGTGGTCAGCTTTATATTTCGTATGAAAATACCATTGTCTTCTACTAAGGGTACGACATGATTCTTGACATTTTTGGACCAGATATTGATACGTAACTTGATATTCTAGGTTGAAGATAGAAAACAAAGACTATCATACGTCGTTTGCGCTGCAGAAGTGTACTAGAGCCGACAGCGGCAAGTACGTTGTGACGGCCAAGAACGACTCGGGAACCGACACCGTCGAGGTGGAGGTGGACGTCGTCAGCAAGCCCACCAAGCCTAAGGGACCTTTGAAGGTTAGTAGTTATAAGCAGAAGTCCACGCGAGCGGAGCCGCAGGCACAGCTAGTCAATTTATATTTTAGCACTTAGCATTGTCTTGTTGGTATAGACTTTAAAATGAAACCAGAACTGGACGTTGAACGTAGATTTCAACTCAACAAGTATGCGGCAGATTCCTGCAGATCACCTAGCTCTATCATTATAACTTTACTGTACACAGAAAATATAAAAATAAATACACAAAACGACGACCTCCGTGGCGGAACGGGTAGCTCTCGGACTGCCACGCCGGAGGTTGCGGGTTCGAATCCCGCTAGGGACAAATGTTCGTATGATGAATATGAATGTTTGTACCCAACTCTTGGATGTTTATATATTTATTTAAGTATGTGTATCCGTTATCTAGTAACCATACCACAGGCTCTGCCTAGTTTGGGACTGGATAATTGGTGTGAATGTCTATGATATTTATTTACCTATTATATTTATAAAAGGAGAGGACGTATACACAGATGTGCTTATCTTTAAAAAGAGATTTCTTCCAGCCAATCCTTGTCTGGAAAGAGAGATATCATGTGGTTTCGTCATTGTCCTCAATTCCCCAGGTATCCGACGTGAAAGCGGACGGGTGCAAGCTCAAATGGGAGCCCCCAGAAGACGACGGCGGCGAGCCCGTGGAGAGCTACGTGGTCGAGCGCATGGACACGGAGTCCGGCCGGTGGGTGCCCGTGTGCACCACCAAGACCCCCGAGGCAGACGTCACGGGCCTCAACGAGGGGAAGGACTACATGTTTAGGGTGAAAGCGGTTAATCCTGAAGGAGAGAGCGAGCCGTTGGTCACTGAGACAGCTACTACGGCGAAGAATCCTTACGGTGAGTTTGAACTATATGTACAGGTGGTAGCCCATAATATGTAATGGCATTAAACGTAACAAACTAGATAAAAGTAAATGAGAACCCGAGTTTAACTGTACTGTCCTATTTTAGGCGAACCGGACCCGCCTGGCAAGCCAGAGTTCAAGGACTGGAGCAAGGACCATGTAGACCTCAAATGGGAGAAGCCAGCCAACGATGGCGGTGCACCTATCACTGGCTACATCGTGGAGAAGAAGGACCGAGACACCGGCAAGTGGGTGAAGGCTGCTGAGGTAAGAACCTTCAACGACTTGATTAGAACCAGGATGTCTACTCCATAAGCATTTCGGATAATATCCGTCCAATTCCAAATCCATTTCAAAAATTCTGAAGTTTTTGGGGGTTTAACAATTATAGTAAGATGCCAAACGTGTAATTTCAGACACCATCCGTCTATCCATTTTGTTAGTAATTCAAGAGATTACATTCAACTTTTTCAACATTTCACAAGTGATAATACATATATGTCGTAGGTTCCTGGTTCCGCCGAAAATGTGGGCTCCCAAATTAATTTAACACCGTTTAAAAGTTAACATGTTTACTGACTTCAATGACACTACATGAAATGACACTACATCATCAAGTAAAGATTTTAACGGCAGACGATCCGTCAGCGTAACGCCTGCGCACCGCACGCCTTTCCATCGAAGACTGTCCCAGGTATGCGCCTGCGCCAGTTATGCCCGACGTTCCGTCAGCGCGTGTTCCCGATGATCCCAAACCAAGCCGAACGGCGCGACGAACACGCACTGTGCCTCCAAATCAACTCCTCTTTTATCATTTCGCCGACATATATTTTACGAAATCAATTAAAAAATATATATGCTTCAAGCACTATCAACGTCATATTTATGCCATTAGAAGTCCTTGGGTAATGATGTGGACCTCACTTAATCTGCTGTTCATTTTTACCACCCAGGTTCCAGCGAACAAGACCGAGGCTCGCGTGCCTGATCTGATCGAAGGCAAGCAGTACCAGTTCCGGGTGAAGGCCGTCAACAAGGCCGGCCCCGGCAAACCTTCTGCCGTATCTGACAACCTGCTGGCTAAGGACAGATTTGGTAAGCTATTTTGGAATCCAGAGCTTCTGATTGGTCAAATCTGTAGTAGTTAATAAGCAAAAAACAAACGAGCGAGTTTCTTAATAAGGATTATTTTCTGTTGGTGATTTCTACAATATATTGTGATGCAAAGATTACGAGCGCTCCCCTGTTCGTAGAATTTGAAAGCTGCCTAAGAAGATAACGCTTGAGAATTGACTAGTATGAGGTTCTTGCGCTAACTTTACTCTTGAGTTTCTATCTATCATAGTAGTACTGAACAAGTTTCGTAATTTGGCCACTAGGAGGCGGTAGGGAGAATCTTTGCGTTACAAAATTAAAGGATAAAGTAAAACTACATTCGATATTAAGTGCCTTTACACGTATTTGCAGAGTTCTTGTTTTACGCGCGCGAATAACCTGCGCGATTGCGCGCGTTCTTTACCAAGCGCGGTTGCGCGCGCTCTTTACCAAGCGCAATTGCGCATGGGAAAGCGCGTACGTTTAAAGAGACGAATCTGTCTCTTGTACAAAAAACGTTTACCAGAAATGAAATTTACAACTTTTTTGGTTTGAGTATTATGTATTCGTATTTATAAATGTATTTGTTAAACACAGCTCCGCCTAAGATCGACCGCACGAATATGCGCGATATTACGATCAAGGCTGGACAGCATATCAGACTGGATATCAAGGTCACCGGCGAACCACCACCAACCAAAACCTGGTAAGAATTTAACAGAATCACTTATTGCAAATAACAAATCATATTAATATTGCAAAAAACTTGTCCATAACATAATTATTTTATTACTCGCTATATTTTGTTACGAATAGCTCATATTTTTTACAATAAGTAAACTATTACTACATGCGTACCGCTAGTTAAGGTAAGACGCTGTTACAAGTTTGACTTTATTTAAATATACGTAAAAGATTAAGTCGATATTTGAATTATTAACTTGGCACGCGTTTCATACGACTATTTTCAATACATTTGTGAGTAAAATAATAATTAAAAAAAATTACGATTCAAAACTTAGCTCATTTTTCACATTTCACACGGCGTACATAAGGCAATGATAACAATGCATCGAACAGCCAAAAGTGGAAATTCCAATAAACTAAAGGGGTTATATCTGATTCGTATCCTTGAATCAGTACATAAAAACTTCTTAATTTGTTATTTTAAGAAAAATGAAACTAACAACAATCTTCTTGATTTGGAATTCCTGGCAGCTTCTTAAATTAAAACAAAACTATCAATCATCAATCAATCAAATATTTATTTGCGAACATAGGTAATAATATGGTGTTAACAAAAGGTAGTGTGGCAATCTGTGCTCCGCCATACGGCATACAAATACATTGCTTAATAATAAACACATGGACATGCGGAAATGATTCTATTACAGTATGTCTATTGATTAGAATAAAATGACATATTATAAAAAAAAAACAGTTAAATGAAATTTCATTTAACTGTTTTAATTTATTTGCTGGAATATGGTATTAATGTGATGATAATATAGATAGTTGGCCAACATATTCTGCCATAATTAGGCGTGCAAAAATTTTGAACATTATAATTAATTAATAATATGACATAAAACAAGAAATAGATGAGAAAAAAAATATACAGGAAAATAGTGAATGTCAATGGTAATGAATGTCAGTTAATGTCAATTATATAAATATTAAAAAAAAAAATGTGAATGGAAACTAAGTATTAAGTATACATCAGTGTACATTGCAACTACAATCTAAAAAGCACATGTGTGTAATGATTATTGAATAACATCATGATACAGAGAACGCCTATACAAAGTTTTTACGAGAAAGTGTATTGAAAAATAAATTATAACCTACCAGGTTCCACAACAAAGAGCGTCTGTCTACCCGCGACGACCTGTCAGTGGACGCTGAGGACTACAAGACGAAGCTGTCTGTGGTGATCGCGGCGCGCAAGCACAGCGGCACCTACGTGCTGAAGGCGGAGAACGGCAGCGGGAAGGACGAGGCCAGCATACAGGTCATCGTGCTCGATGTGCCCGCCAAGCCAGAGGGACCGCTTAAGGTAAATAAAAAGGACTTGATGTTTCTGTCGAATGTGGAATCTGACGAATGTGGAATCTAACGAATTTGGAATCTGACGAATGTGGAATCTAACGAATTTGGAATCTGACGAATGTGGAATCTGACGAATGTGTAGTCTGACGAATGTGTAGTCTGACGAATGTGTAATCTGACGAATGTGTAATCAGACGAATGTGGAATCTGACGAATGTGGAATCTGAAGAATGTAGTCTCAATCCAGAATCCTTCTCCAGATCTCGGACGTCCACAAAGAGGGCTGCACGCTCAAATGGAACCCGCCCCTAGACGACGGCGGCGCCCCCATCGACCACTACCTCGTCGAGAAACTGGACACGGAGACCGGCCGCTGGCTGCCGGCGCTGAAGACCAAGGACCCGAAGGCCGAGATCGACAACCTGGTTCCCGGCCACGAGTACAAGTTCAGAGTGTCGGCGGTTAATAACGAAGGTGTCTCCGAGCCCTTGGAGGCTGAACACTCTATCATCGCTAAGAATCCATTCGGTGAGTTTGTTTTTAGTTTCTTTAGTGACTAGGTAGATTATGGACCCGATTCTGAAGGCACAACGTAAATCTTAGCTGCACTAAAATTGTTGCTATCCCTGTCACACGAGTATTATGAAGATGAAGACGAAACTAACTTTAGTGCTGTTACATTTTAAATGTGTGCCTTCAGAATCGGCCCTAGTTAATATTTATTATTATTTAAAACTGTAATGCACAAAACAGTATAAAAGGCGAACATATGTCAATATTGGATTCTCTACCAGTTGACCTTTGGTTTATGCAGATAAATCCCAAACTAAGATTTTCTCCTGTACTACTGTATTTAAACAAGGTTTGGTCAATTCACAAATATAATATCCAGATCAGGACCAACTTGTACAAATTGTAAAAAATTGTTTGTCCCCAGTGGGGATCGAACCCACAACCTCTGGGACCAAGCCACTAAGCCAATGAAGTGGTCAAAATTATCTAAAAAAATTATGTACATATAACTACATATGTTAGATAAATATATTGTATAAAAGGGTACAACGTGTGCAGGTGAGGTTGGTATTTAAGGGACTTGGGTTTGTTGTGCCGCCTTATTCTTACTTGCAGTAAGATTCACTTGGGAGAAATTGATATAATAAACCCTTGAATGTTATCATCGTTCAAACTCGATTTTCTGTCTAGGAATACGTTTCTAACTAACCACTTGTTCACAGACGAGCCCGGCAAGCCAGGGAAGCCAGAAGTGGTGGACTGGGACAAGGACCACGTGGACCTCAAGTGGGAGAAGCCCATCAACGATGGTGGTGCTCCCATCACCGGCTACATTGTCGAGAAGAGGGAGGTCGGCTCGCCGAAGTGGGTGAAGGCTTGCGAGGTCAGTTCACAGCTTTTTTATTTTCATGAAAAGGGTATTCCACTGAATTTGTCTATTGTTCTGGTTAATTAGATATAGTAATACTTATATAAACTATATATACATATATGTATAATGCGAACCGCTAAGGAATGGAACTCCCTACCAGATTGGGTATTTCCGGACAAGTACAATTTGGTTTTTTTTAAAGGAAGAGTGAATAGGCATGTTCTTGGTAAGCGCGCTCCACCTCACTTACCATCAGGTGAGATTGAGGTCAACCGCAAACCATCAACAATAAGAAAAAAACTAACAACAACAAAAACGGATAGGACTAAAATTGTATATAAATACGCATTTATCCTACTACTAAAGTTTTTTCAAGGAAAAAAAGCGATCAGACAAGCGATGGAACTGAAATCACCATAGAACGCTAATTTTTACCACGTTTATTTCCCAGGTTGGCCCCAACGACAATGAGAAGGCGACAGTGCCGAACTTGGATGAGGGGACGGAGTACGAGTTCAGGGTGAAGGCCATTAACGAGGCCGGCCCTGGAGAGCCCAGCGACGCTAGCAAGTCCGTCGTTTGCAAGCCGAGGAGACGTGAGTATATATATATATGTATAACTAGATTTTCAACCGGCGGCTGTCACTTCATCTCAAGATAGGTCTACATATTTCTATCTTATAGCAATGCCCATATTGAGGGTGGAACAGAAAAGTGTCACCAGCCGATTATTCCTTAACTAATTAAGATATCCGAAAAAAATAAAACTGATATAGCTACTAGGTGGCCTGATGCTAAAAAGGATGTACTTAACTGAAAATAATAAAAAAATCTCATGAAAAAAAACCAGATCCACCAGAACAAATATAGTTTGAATATTTAGGATATCTTTATCGGATGGTTTCGCTCAAAAGATTCTAAAGAGTCGGCAACTCGCCATGTCTTCCTGGCCACCTAAGAAGATAAGATGATAAATTATGATTAATGCTTGTATTTTACTGTTTTTGTCCACAGTGGCCCCGAAGATCGATCGCCGCAACCTGCGCACGATCAAGGTGCACGAGGGAGAGCCGATCTCGCTGGACGTGAAGGTGTCGGGCGAGCCGCCCCCGGACGTGGCGTGGTCGCTCAACGGGAAGGTCGTCATGGACGGCAACGGGCTCAAATGTGAGTATATTTCTTTCTTTCTTAGTCAGTTTGTAAGAATCCACTGAACCCGATCGTCGGTTCTTCTCATCCAGTCACTGCCAGCCGCCTTACGCAGATCGTCGCGGTCTCCACTAAAGAACTAAGGAAATTAGAAGATTTTTACTGACGCCATTGTTGGGCCTGAGAGATCTGTAACATGATACTATAATTTGCTTTTGTAAGCGACAGTAATTAAGAATGATGTTGATGCTGGCACTCACTCTGCCCAATGACTATGAACGTAGATGGATTGCGAAAGCGGTGCATCCCCAACAGCGCTCTTTAGTATGTTATTGTATTGTGTTCCTAGACATTTTACGATCTTATAGTTGACGCACAGGATGGTCGAATAAGAGAACTTTCAGTAGTCTTTAAAGGGCGTTATTGAACGCCACTAAATTTAATCAGTGAATAATGGTAACACGGTGTGTATATTTCCAGTGGTGAACATTCCATATATGAGCAAATATCAGCACGCAAGCCCCAGAAGGAAGGACTCTGGCACGTACAAGATCCAGGCCAGCAATAAGTACGGACAGGACACAGCCGAGCTCGAGATCATTGTCACTTGTGAGTTGTCCATTATTTATCATCATCATCATTATCATCAGCCTGCAAGGGTGCTGGACATAGGCCTCTCCCAAGGCGCGCTACTGAACCCCGATCCTCGGTTGTTCTCATCCAGTCACTGCCAGCCGGCCTACGCCTCACGTCGCTCCATCTAGCCAGGGGGCGTCTAACACTACGCTTGCCCAGTCGCGGTTTCTGCTCTAGAACTCATTTATTCCAACATTATTATGTACAGTGGCCAACATTATAATGTACAGCAACTATCACAAAATTTAAAAATAAATCAGTTTATGCCGTGCATTTTGAAAAGAATCTTAAGTGGTAAAGATTTGCTAGTCGAGACCGTATTTGTCGTCTCACGAGTCTAGAAGGAAAGAATCCGTGAAGGGATTCTCCACAGTCTTGTTCTACTAACAGAGTGCAACTTATTAAAATATGGTTGGTATTTGTAGCTCTTTTATTGTGTGGTAAGCAAATATCATTTGTCAAGTAAGATTAAATAGCGCTTCCAGGTTAAAAAAAACCTTTCAATCCCCAGCGAAACCCGACAAACCGGAAGGGCCTCTCGAAGTGTCCGACATCCACAAGGACGGGTGCAAGCTGGCGTGGAAGCGGCCCAAGGACGACGGCGGCGAGCCCATCGAGGCGTACCTCGTCGAAAAATACGACCCGGAGACCGGCACGTGGCTGCCCGTGGGCAAGACCCTCGGGAACGTGCCAGAGATGGAGGTATTATATAACTCATACTCATTTATTTCCACCTTTTGGGACGTTAAGAACTCTACACCTCGTACCATGAAGCAAAATAATTTTTCGCACGTCATAAGTCATCTCAAAGTTTTTCCTTCATGATTGACACTAATTGGTTATTAAATTAGATAACAGATGATTTTAAAATGTGCATCTCTTTCAATGCACATTGGCAAATCGCTTATTGTAATTGGTTACTATTATTGGATGGTTTATAAAAGGCCCGTAACGTCCAAAATATAGGTAACTAAGATTAGCCGCCATATTAACTATTGTTATATTTCATAAGACATTTTCATTGGCGTAGTGAACATTTACTATGACGGTTAGTCTCGATTGGCGCCATTGTAATTATAAATAATAATAAATATAAATATGTCAGAAATTCACACAAATTATCCAGTACTAAACTAGGCAGAGCCTGTGCTATGGTTACTAGATAACGGATACACATACTTAAATAAATATATGAACATCCAAGTCTTGGGTACAAATATTCATATTCATCATACGAACATTTGCCCCTAGCGGGATTCGAACCCGCAACCTCCGGCGTGGCAGTCCGAAAGCTACCCGTTCCACAAAGGAGGTCATCATTGTGTTATTTTTGTTAAAATAAGATCTTTTTATTGGCATATCACTTATTATAACTGATTGCTATAAGTTGGTGGGCACTAAAATGCCCATAACGCCCAAAATACAGATAACTAAGTTTAGCCGCCATATTAACTATTATCGTACTTCATATGACCTTTTTATTGGCGTATGACATATTGTAATTCTTTGCTATCAGTGGGTGGTTTGATTCCATACAAAAACTTACTCAATCATTTAATATAAAATTTGTATTGTCAGGTGGACGGACTTATCCCTGGGCACGAGTACAAGTTCCGCGTGAAGGCGATCAACAAGGAGGGCGAGTCCGAGCCGCTGGAGACCTTCGGCCCCATCACGGCGAAGGATCCCTTCAGTACGTTCCTATTTACATTTTATTTATTTATTAAGTACATATCTGCCGTGTGGTTCCCGGCTTAGAATAGGGCCACCCCTATCTTTCCCGTGGGTATCGTCAAGGCGACTAAGGGGTTGCACCAGGGACGGGCAGCAGCGTGCTCCTGTGTATGTTAAGATCATTACTGCGATCACCAATCCGCCTGCCAAGCGTGGTGATTAGTGCAAATCCCCCAATGGACATCTAACCAAAAGTGGTATTCTAATGGGTAAGGCCTATGTCCAGCAGTGGAGGTATTTAGGCTGATGATGATTAAGTACATATCACCAGGTGTACACTATCTGAACCTAATGCCAATTGCAGAAGGGAGCCCAATAATCCTAATTATTTAGCATATTCATGTTTAATCACAAATTCAGTGATATTATTGTGGTTAAGGTGCACTTTCGAGACACACTATGAAAATTTCGCCGCTTCCGAGACTAGCGCGTCTGTCGCGCGCGGCCGCCGTGCGCGATCGGCCACTGGCCTCGGAAGCGGACATTTCCATAGTGTTTAATATTGTCGCAGCGGACGCGATCGGTCTAAAGACCTAAAGAGGCATACTATCTCTTTATCTAAACAAAGATCTATCTGACTTCCGTTTCTACCGAAATATTCTTTGATTTCTTCGCCTTTGACGATAAATGGAGATTTTATCATACTCCCTGTCCCCCACAGCCGTCCCAGACGCTCCGTCCGCCCCGGTGCCGGACGACTGGTCTGCCAGCCACGTGGACCTCAAGTGGGAGCCGCCGCTTACCGACGGCGGGTCGCCCATCATCGGCTACATCGTCGAGAAGAAGGACAAGTACAGCCCGCTGTGGGAGAAGGCTGTCGAGACACACACGCCGACGCCCACGGCGACTGTCAATGGGTAAGCGAATTTACTCTCTGAAACAAAACAAAAACAATAATGGGCCCGATTCTGAAGGCACACATTTAAAATTTGACAGCGCTACAATTGGTTTCGCCTTTATCTTCATAATCCTGTGTGACAAGAATAGCAACAGTTTTAGTGCTGTAAAATTTTAACATTGTGCCTTCAGAATCGAGCCTAATAAATATATAAGACAACGATCTCTATGTACTTCTAGATAGAACGTTCCAAACAATCGCTTTGTTCCACGCAACTGCGGCTCCCAACTCGTTCATATTCACTTTGAAACTTGTGCAGTTACTACGCAGAACATTTAATTATTTACTAAATATTGCCGCTATTTACGCTTATTTGTGTGTTTAGATTGATCGAGGGCAACGAGTACCAGTTCCGCGTGGTGGCGATCAACAAGGCCGGGCAGAGCAAGCCGTCGGAGGCCAGCAAGAACTTCGTGGCCAAGCCGCGCTTCCTGGCGCCCAAGATCGACCGCCGGCACCTGCGCGACGTCACGCTCTCCGCCGGATCCACGCTCAAGCTGGAGGCGGCCATCACCGGCGAGCCCGCGCCCGCCGTCGAATGGAGGTAACTGCCGCATCTTATACAGAAAAATAAATAATTGCAGCGGTGAATAGAAACCAGTATATGATTTTCTTTGCAATATTTTAAGTTTTTACTAATTAGTATTAGTTTGAGCCGTGTGATTCCCAGCTTAGTGTAGGGCCATCCCTAATCTCCCGTCGGTGTCGTCAAGGTGAGTAAAGGACTGCACCAGGGACGGGCAGCAGCGTTCTCTTGTGTATATTAATATCTGCGATCACCAATCCGCCTGCCAAGCGTGATGATTTTGGCAAATCCTCCAATGGCAGCCTACCAAAAGTAGTATTCTATTGGGGAGGCTTTTATGTTCAGCAGGGGACGTATTTCTGCTGATGATAATTTTTTTTTATTGTTGATGGGTTTGCGCTTGACCTCAATCTCACCTGATGGTAATTGATGATGAGGCCTAAGGTGGAGCGCACTTACCCAGAAGATGCCTATTCACTCTTCCTTTAAAAAGATGATATACAATATTAGTCTATTATTATACTTATTCATAATATTAGTACTTATGTACGAGGCGACTTTTGTACGAGGCGACTTTTTAATGACCAGCTGATTTTTTTCTAGGCTTGTTTCTTTTTTCTAAAAATGTGAGTTAAATTTTCCTATAAAAAAATATCTTCCGCAAAAAATTCAACACAGCGTGGCTACCAAGTCAAACGAGATAAATACGTGCCGTCAAAGTAAGCGGTCGGTGCTTTGTCGGCGCGCGGAAAGAACTATCGCGCGTGGGGCGTGCGTAGGCGCATAGTATCCAAAACACGTAGACTTTTTGAAACAACTTTGTGACGCCATAATTTCATTTTGGTACTGATTGGTACAAAAAAAACGGGTTCTGTTATTTTTTTTTTACTAAATTCATAATATTTAATCTAAGCTGGTTATTAAAAAGTCGCCCGGTGTAATTTGCATTAAATTATATGAATTTATCTATCAACAGATACCAAAACATGCCGCTTCGCGCATCCAAGGCTGTGACCATCGACAGCCCTGACTACTTCACCAAGCTGGTGGTGCGGCCGGTGCGGCGCGACGACTCGGGAGAGTACACCGTCAATGCGGTCAACTCCAGCGGCAAGGACACCGTCACCATCAACGTCGTGGTCACGGACAAGCCCGCCAAGCCGGAGGGGCCGCTGCAGGTACAGTAATTGCCTGGATTTTAGACAATTTGATTGGATAAAAACAGGATATGACTATACTATACTGCAGGTATAGGAAGTACTAATGAAATATCAGTAGTCTTATATAGCGACGAGCAGTATTATTTAAGTGAATTGCTAATAGTATGAAGTCAAAACAAACATTCTAAATAGGTTAGATAGACTCACTTATTCATGACATGTGTGCCTTAAAATATGATTAAAACAGAAAAAATATTCTAGTTGAATTAAATAGTATCCAAGAAATATTGATCAACCACATAAGAACATTTTTGATTATTAATTAGTGTGGCGTATGCGCTATAAATTGCAAAACATTTTATTTTCACATTATAATCCATCAAGAAATGACGGAAGTCATCAAAGTTTATTTAACGCAACTTTTCAAAACGCGCGCGCTGTTTATGTCGACGTCACTTGTTACAACCCGCGCGCTATATTTTCGCCCTCGCTCGTGAGTTCATTCTCCGCTCTGTTTCGCGCGTGTTTTGTGTACAGCAGACTGTGCTAGTGTGCTGCGCACACTTCTTCCCGCGACGCGTCGGATGATGTCACTTCCGGTCGTTTCCGTTTTTGTAACTATTGCACTGAAATTGCAATACCTAATTGAATATCTTCGTCATTTTTGATCCGATTAAAATATATTTTTTCATAGTAATTATTGGGGTTTTAGCGCTAAATATCTACATCCTTGACAAAAAAAACGTGATTGATCCTCATTTGTGAAATGACGTAACTATTGTTATAAATCAATCACGAGGGTATATCGAAATTGCCCGGAAACGGATCCTATGTATATGATATCCAAAAAGGCATGCAATTTATGATAAAAGTAGCCTTGATATGATTTATGAATTCTTTTACTGAAAAATTGCCTAAAACTGTAAAGAACATAAGACTTATATGTAATGTAGTTAAAGCAGGTTAGCAATGAAGTAAACCGCAGATTTTAGTAATGAACTTTCTACGTAGTGGTTTTGAAGTTGCTTTTTTGGAACTAGATCTCAGACGTACACAAGGAAGGCGCCACCCTCAAGTGGAAGAGGCCAAAGGACGACGGCGGCGCGCCTATCGAGTACTACCAAGTGGACAAGCTAGACACGGAAACAGGATGCTGGGTTCCGTGCGCTCGCTCTGATGAGCCCAGTAAGTACCATAATAACTAGTGATAGCAATTCTTGTCTTATACGTTCGTGTCATTACGCGTATGTAATGTTCCACAGAGTGTGATGTGACCGGCTTGACTCCTGGCAAGGAGTACAGGTTCCGCGTGGCGGCCGTCAACTCGGAGGGAGAGTCAGAGCCTCTCACGTCCGAGCAAAGCATCATCGCGAAGAATCCCTTCGACGAACCTGGTGAGCTTAAGACTTTGTCATTTTTCTTCATGTTCCCGGTATATCGCAGATAGAACGGAACTCAAAGTATCACAATCCTGACACACCTGTTTTGTCTCATTAATTATTATCCTACATGATCCTTGGGACTCGAGTGCTCTTTAAGTTCCCAAATTTACCCCAATAACTCACATGGTCTGGTGCAGGCAGGTTTTGACACCGTCAGATCATGCCTGCACCATTCCATTCTACAAATAAATAATCAAATATATTTCAAATAAAAGGTAAACATTTTGATTTTCATGCAATGAGAGAACGTACGCTGTTTATCCATTGCTTCATAGTCCACTCTTATGTACAGAATGAATAATGATCTCCAGTATTGACCTTCTATCTCCAATGTATAAAAAATAAATGAAACGAACAAATATCGAAGAAATTAAATTTCATACTAGAAAGTAGTAAAGGAATTAGTAAGTGGTAACTCCATTCTGTTATCCAGGCGCGCCCGGTACCCCGAGCGTCACAGACTGGGATAAGGACCACGTGGACCTCAAGTGGACCCCCCCGCGTGAGGATGGCGGGGCCCCCATCGAAGGCTACATCGTGGAGAAGAAGGACAAGTTCGGCAACTGGGAGAAGGCGCTCGAAGTGCCAGCGGATAAGACCAATTGCACCGTGCCGGATCTCATTGAGGGACAGACTTATGAGTTCAGGTGAGTACGAATAATATCGTCGATGAAAATTTTAATTGCCGTAAGGGATAAAACCGACGGCCGTTGGGTCAGACGAGTTCTGGAGTGGAGACCGCGGATCGGCACGCGCAGGGTGGGACGCCCCGCCGACAGATGGGCCGACGACCTGAAGAAGGTGGCCGAAAGCGGCTGGATGCGGAGGGCGGAGGACGGGGTGTGGTGGCGTTCATTGGGGAAGGCCTATGTTCAACAGTGGACGTCTAAGGTCTGATATGAAAAGGAATAAAATGCGTAAATCGGTTTTAAACTTTCCAAACTTGGTTTTCATTCTCTATCGAATTGTATATTTAAAAAAAATTGAAATTTAATAACTCTGTCCTTTGACATGATTAATATAAGTGTACAAACAAAATAGTTATAGTAAAAAAAAAACAGTTAACTTTTCCATCGACAATATGGTGTTTATGGTACAGTCACGTACTCTAATTTAGAACCCATCTAATGCTTAATATTCCACAGTTATCTTATACCCATAAGAACGAATGCCTAAGATGACATTCTAAGTTGTCTATGCGATGTAAAATCTATATTTTTGTAGTTATAATTTCTAAACGAGAAGTGTTGAAACTTCTTGTCTCTCACACCAGATATGATGTTTTATTGATAATCAATGTCTTAATCGTGTATCAGTGTATTATAGGAAATAATTCCAAAAATTCTTTGTAACAGAGTGCGCGCAGTAAACAAGGCTGGTCCTGGTGAACCCAGCGACAGCACGCACCCGATCGTGGCTAAACCAAGGAACCTGGCGCCGAAGATCGACAGGACCAACCTGATCGACATCAAGCTCAAGGTTGGACAGAAGTTCGGATTCGACGTCAAGGTGAGTGTCACTTAACTATTTATCATTTAATTTCCCACATCAGCGAGACCTACCCTTTTCGCTTGTATTTATTTATTTTATTTATACTTTATTGTACACAAATACAAGTCACACAACTTATTTAAACATGATGTACGAAGGCGCACTTAACGCTGTAAGATAACTTTGTATAATATTTTTGTATGGAAGAAATCGCTTAAAACGATAAGACCGCCTAAATTGTGATTTTTTTAACTTTTAAAACTTGTAACTGTATTTGTTTAGCACAATTTAATCTTACTGTTAGGCAGAGGCCTACCCTCATAATGACAACGGCTCATAGTCAACACATACGCCTAGGGAATTCTTATCCAGAGTGCGCAAGGTTTCTCGAGATATAAAACCTTTGAAAATGCCTAAGCCTCGACTGGAAATACTTACAACTACAGTGGGGAAGTTGAAGTACCATCGGAGCAATGTGATAATTATCTAATAGTGCTGTGCGATACGGTTTGACGCAATTGGAAGTTTGAAGTTCCTTTCTACCTCACCGCACCTCAGTCTCCGAATCTCTTTAACTCGGGTCTTCACTGTAGTTTTCCACGACGTTTTCTTTAATCATCTAATACCCTTTGCTGAAGATAGAGACCTTTCCCTTAGAGTGCGAGCACACCTGTTCCCCTGCCCTACATATCCCGCCGCTTCCAATCTGTATTTTTAAAGGCCCAGTCTACTCCAAAACTCGAGAACTCAACATCTATACTTTGTCGAATCTAAGAGTGACCTGTAGCGTATCTTAAGTGATTTCACCAATCACGTGATATATTTGCGATACAGATTTTTCACACAGTCTATTTCTCATTGTCTTTTTTATCTTTCCAATAGAGTTTAAACACTAACACTATATTCCTCCCAACAGGTCAGCGGTGAGCCCATGCCAGAAACCAAATGGTTCCTTGCCAAAAAGGAGGTGAAGTCCAGCGGCGAAATGAAGGTGCAGCATTCTGACTACAACACCAAACTGAACTGCAAGACGGCGACCAGGGCCGACAGCGGACGTTACACTATTACTGCTGAAAACACCAATGGAAAGGATGTGGCTGAAGTTGAAGTGATAGTGTTGAGTGTGCCCAGCCCACCTGGAGGTCCGCTAAAGGTCAGTATTTTTTTTGTTACGTATCGAAGAGGCCAATGAGCGGTTTTTGAGTTATCGGTTAACATACCGACAGACTAAAAAAGCCGCTATCAGGGCGTCCACACATTTTAAGAATGAATAAAACCTTTACCACTCCATACTCTTCTGTCTGTGCCTCAAGGAAGCGAACTAGGGCCAATATTGTTCTTATTGTACCACTAAATAAATTAGGACCTCTATTCCTCTTGCTATAAATTCTTTATCAATCAGGTATCGGACGTCCACGACAAGGGCGCCAAGCTGTCCTGGAACCCGCCCGCCGACGACGGTGGCCAACCCATCGACAAGTACATCGTGGAACGCATGGATGAAGCTACCGGTAGATGGGTGACAGCAGGGGAGACTGATGGACCGCAAACCAGTCTCGCTGTGGACGGACTTACGCCCGGACATAAATACAAGTTCAGAGTCCGAGCTGTTAACAGGTTAGTAACCAGGTTAATAATGGAGGTATATAAGATAGTGTCAACTGGCCTAGTCTCACAATTTTATTTCACTACTGAATTGACAAAACTACCCGATGTTTCATATTATTTATTAGAAATAGTCATACATTGTCAAAAACATAACGAGTAAATGGCTATGTATAAAATATACCTAAATACTTGAGTTACATAACAAAACAAAAAAGTTCGTAATTTAATATGTGAAAATAGTTATTCAAAAATGAGATGTGGCAGAAATATTTGCAAAATCAAAATTAGAATAAAACGTCAATTTAATAATAACATAAAGTTAAAAGTCATTGTCATCAATATAGAATCAAACAAAAAAATCATATGGCTTTGTAGTTCGACGGATATTAGCCGAAATACTTAGGAACCTTGAGCAAAAGTTGGGACTGTCCAATACTCGGGAGCTGGATACGACTGCACGTGCGTAAGTAGCCATGTTTGTGACTTATTAGTAAACTCTGCCCGGTGTCTGTCTTTTTAAATTGTTGTAGTTTTTATAAAGTAACATTAGCGGTTAAGCTACGGTATACTAACTATTAATCCTAACTTTAACGTTCCCCTCCTCAGACAAGGCAAATCCGAGCCGCTTACGACCCCACACTCGACTGAAGCAAAGAATCCGTTCGATGTGGCTAGTAAACCTGGCACGCCGAAGATCAAGGACTTCGACAAGGACTTCGTCGAGCTGGAGTGGACCAGGCCGGAAAGCGATGGCGGAGCCCCCATCTCGGGCTACGTCATCGAGAAGAAGGACCGGTTCTCGCCTGATTGGGAAGAGTGTGCTCAGGTAATATAATTTATCATTGTCTATCCATTTTGAACTACTACAATGCGCCCATCCAAATTCATTTTCATTGATAATGAGGTTGTAATGAGTCTTCAGTCAGGTACAGGATCTTTAGCGTTAGTTTAGCGTTAATAGGAAATCCATCAGAAATCGTCTAAATCCATTGTTTTATTTGCCTTTGTTCACAGGTTGACGGAGACGTCACCACCGGCAAAGTACCCGACCTCATCGAAGGCAACACCTACGAGTTCCGCGTCCGCGCCATTAACAAGGCCGGCAAGGGCGAGCCAAGTGACGGCACCGGACCCCACCTCGCCAGGCCCAAGAACCTCGCGCCCAAGATCGACAGGAACTTCATGTTCAACATCAAGGTCAAGGCAGGACAGAACTTCGAGCTGGATGTCCCAGTTGCTGGAGAACCTACGCCAACTAAAGAATGGCAGCACGGTGATAATGTGGTCCTCAACACTGATAGGATCAAGGTCATCAACGACACTCACTCTTCGA
The DNA here is from genome assembly GCA_947086405.1 of Esperia sulphurella. Taxonomy (NCBI): domain Eukaryota; kingdom Metazoa; phylum Arthropoda; class Insecta; order Lepidoptera; family Oecophoridae; genus Esperia; species Esperia sulphurella. The sequence goes on along the minus strand of OX352281.1, from coordinate 4,281,244 downwards.
AGTTCAAGGTCGTTGACGCAAAGAGAGGTGACAGTGGTGATTACACGCTGAAGGCCAAGAATATCAACGGAACAGACACGGCGACAGTCAAAGTGCTGGTGCTCGATGTACCGTTGCCGCCAGAAGGACCTCTCAAAGCCAGTGACGTCACTAAGTCTGGCTGCACATTGAAATGGAGACCACCCAAAGACGATGGTGGTAGTGAAATCTCACATTACGTTGTGGAGAAGATGGACCAAGAGAATATGCGATGGGTACCTGCTGGTGATGTCCAAGCTTGCAGCGTCAGGATTGATCATCTCATCGAGGGTCACGACTACAACTTCAGAGTACGAGCTGTCAACAAGCAGGGTGAATCTCAACCCCTCAACGGCCACGAACCAGTCACTGCCAAGGATCCCTACGGAACCCCAGACAAACCTGGAACACCAGTCGTCAAAGACTGGGACAAGGACCACATGGACCTGGAATGGGTGCCACCGAAGAAGGATGGTGGTTCGCCAATTACCGGGTACGTCATCGAAGCTAAGAAGAAGTACGGTCCCTGGGAAGTGGCTGCCACTGTACCAGGAAACCAGACGACGGCTACTGTACCGAATCTTCAAGAAGGAGAGGAGTATGAGTTCAGAGTCATTGCTGTCAATAAGGCAGGAAACGGCGAACCCAGTGACGCGTCAACCCCACAAGTGGCGAAAGCCAGGTTCTGCGCACCACACTTCGATAAAATGCTCCTCGCTGACAAGACTGTCAAAGCAGGACAGAGGATACAATACGAAATCCCCATCGAAGCATCGCCTAAACCTTCAGTCGAATGGCAGATTAACGGTAAAGTTGTCCATCCATCAGACAGAATTGACGTCCAGATTCTACACAACCGGGTCATTCTTGACATTCCATTCTCCGTCAGAGCTGATGGAGGCGTTTACAAATTGACCCTCAAAAATGACCTTGGCGTTTGCTCGGCTGCTGCCCAAGTCACAGTCCTTGATAAACCTTCCAGACCAGAGAAACCATTGAACGTCTCAGACATCACTAAGGAGTCATGCTCTCTGTCATGGAAAATACCATTGGACGATGGCGGCTCACCGATCTTACATTATGTCATCGAGAAGATGGATCTCACTCGTGGAACATGGTCGGACGCTGGTATGAGCACGTTCCTATCTCACCAAGTGACTCGCCTTATTCACATGAAGGAGTATCTATTTAGAGTCAGCGCCGTCAACTCAATCGGCCAATCAGAGCCTCTGGAATTAGACAGAGCAATCACTGCGAAGAACGAATTCGATGAGCCATCGGCACCTGGCAAACCTGAAGCTACGGACTGGAGCAAAGACCATGTCGACCTACAATGGACTACACCTAAATCCGATGGTGGATCTCCCATCACTGGTTACATCATTCAAAAGAAAGAGAAGGGTAGCCCATACTGGGTGAACGCAGTTCACGTTCCACCAGGCAAGAATAAGGCTACTGTACCAGATCTAACTGAAGGTCAAGATTATGAGTTTAGAGTAATAGCTGTCAATCAAGCTGGCCAGTCAGAGCCTAGCGAGCCTTCAGATGTCATCACAGCCAAGGACAGATTCGTAGCGCCTAAGATCATCACGCCTCTTAAAGAGATTCGTATCAAGGCTGGACTTATCTTCCATTTGGATGTGGACTTCATTGGTGAACCAACACCTGAAGTTAAATGGACTTGTGATAATAAACCTGTAGTCGCCAATGAGAGAACTACGGTGACGTCCGTGGGTCACCACACGATCATACACACAGTTAACTGCAAGCGTTCCGATGCCGGCAAATACCACCTATCGTTGAAGAATGATTCAGGATCCGATGAGGGTAGCTTCGAACTGATTGTCTTGGATGTACCTGGCCCACCGCAGGCTCCGTTCGAATATGAAGAGATCACCGCGCAATCGGTTACCATGTCATGGAAACCACCCAAAGACAACGGCGGCAGCGAATTGACTGCTTACGTCATTGAGAAGCGTGACTTGACTCATGGAGGCGGATGGGTACCAGCTGTTACCTACATCAACCCGAAATATAATCATGCAACTGTGCCTAGATTATCTGAAGGTACTAAATACGAATTCAGAGTGTTCGCTGAGAACTTACAAGGAAGATCAGAACCGCTAGTGACAGACAAGGCTATTGTAGCTAAGAATCAGTACACAGTACCTGGAAAGCCTGGAAAACCAGAACTGGTTTCCGCAGACAAGGATCACATTAAGGTTAAATGGTCTTCGCCTATTTCCAATGGCGGATCTAACATTATTGGATACGATGTCGAAAGGAGAGACAAAGCTACTGGTCGCTGGATTAAATTGAACAAGGATCCTGTCAGAACCAATGAATTTGAAGATGATAGAGTACAGGAAGGTCATCAGTACGAATACAGAGTATCAGCCGTTAACGCTGCAGGACCTGGTCAACCTTCTGACCCGTCCAACATGTTAATAGCCAAACCAATGAAAGAGAAGCCGAAGTTATGGTTAGACCATCTCATTGGCAGAAAGATTAAAGTCAGAGCTGGCGAGCCAATCAACATTAACATTCCAATTACTGGTGCTCCAACACCGACTATTTCTTGGACTAAAGGCTCGATCCCTCTCGTACCTTCGCACAGATTGTCTGCTGAGACTAAGAACGATGAGACCAAACTCAGTATTGAAAAATCTACAAGAGATGACGCTGGTAAATATACTATTACCGCTAACAATGCACATGGCAAAGACTCTGCTGATATTGAAGTCATTGTTGTTGACAAACCAGGAGTACCTAAGGGACCTTTGTCGTGCACTCCAGTAACTCACGACTCTATTAGCCTTACATGGAATCCGCCAACAGACGACGGCGGTAGCGAAATTACTGGCTACGTCGTTGAAGTTGCTGAATTTGGAGTCAACGACTGGCGCACTGTTGCTGGCTTCTGTCCAAAATGCTCGTTTACTGTCAAGAACTTGACTGAAGGCAAGAAATACGTCTTCAGAGTACGAGCGGAGAATCTTTACGGAGTCTCAGATCCATTGGAAAGTAAGCCGACTATCGCCAAGTCACCATTCGATCCTCCAGATGCGCCTGATACTCCTAACATCACTGGCTACAGTTCTAACAGCTGTTCTCTCGAATGGAAACCACCAGCTAACTGCGGTGGCAAGCCCATCACTGGCTACTACGTCGAGAAGAGGGAACGCGGTGGTGAATGGGTTAAAGTTACAAACTACCCTACACCTAACACCTGCTATACTGTACCAGACCTTCGCGAAGGAAACCGCTACGAGTTCAGAGTTATCGCCGTCAACGAGGCCGGACCTGGCAAACCTAGCAAGCCGACTGAACCGATCACAGCTGAGACTCAGCGTCTTAAACCCAGCACACCAGAAGCACCTAAGCCCGATAGAGTTACTAAAGACTCTGTCACTCTGTCCTGGAGGCCACCGAAGAGCGATGGCGGGTCTAAGATCAAGGGCTACATCATTCAACAGAAAGGCAAAGGAGACAAGGACTGGAAGGACGTCAATGATGTGCCAATCCCAGGTCTCGTTCACACTGTGCCTAAACTTAATGAGGGCGAGGAGTATCAGTTCAGGGTGATTGCTGTTAACGATGTCGGCAGATCAGACCCGAGCAAGACAACTGGAGATATTACCATTGCTGAACAACCTAACAAACCTTGCATGGACCTTGGTGGAGTCAGGGACATCACCGTACGTGCTGGAGAAGACTTCTCCATCCACGTACCGTACACTGGTTTCCCACAGCCAACCGCCTCATGGTTCGCTGAGGATAAACTTTTGGACGTCGAAGGTGATCCGAGAATCTTCCAGAAGATCACACCAGATTCTGCTTCTCTCGTTGTCAAGAACGCTAAGAGGTCTGACGGCGGACAATACCGTCTGCAACTCCGCAATCCATCAGGCTACGATACAGCTACCATTAACGTCAGGGTATTGGACAGACCTGGTAAACCAGAGAACCTCAGAGCTGATGAATTCGAAGGCGAGGCGCTCACGTTATACTGGAACCCACCGAAAGACAACGGCGGCGGTGAAATCACAAACTACGTCGTCGAGAAACGTGAAGCCAGAACACCAAACTGGACTAAAGTTTCCGGTTACGTTACGACCCCGTTCCTGCGCGTGAAGAATCTGGCAGTTGGCCGTGATTACGAGTTCAGAGTTATGGCTGAGAACCAGTACGGTCAATCTGATCCGGCTCAGACAACAGAGCCAATCAAGGCGAGACATCCCTTCGACCCGCCAGGCGCGCCCGGAGCGCCGAAATCGATCGAAACCACCGAATCTTCCATCACCATCACTTGGACGAAACCACGTCACGATGGCGGCTCACCTATTACTGGTTATGTAGTAGAAAAGAGGTTGATAACTGAAGATAAATGGACCAAGGCGTCGCACGCACACATTCCAGACACAACGTACAAGGTTACTGGTTTGATTGAGAACCACGAGTACGAGTTCAGAGTAGCTGCAATCAACGCGGCTGGTCAGGGACCATATTCGCAGAGCTCTGACGCGATCAGAGCGTGTGCGCCGCCCAACTCGCCGCGCATCACGAGTGATCTCAGCCTTCGGGATATCACAGTCATCGCTGGCGAGGAGATCAAGATTACCGTTCCTTTCACTGGAAACCCGAGGCCGAAGGTGAGTTTACTATTAGATTTATTTCCTTATAAATAAAAGCAATACACACTGAAATGCAATAAATCAGATGCCAGTAAGTTTTTCTATATTTGAGATCATTCTAAAACATTGGTTCTAGTCAGTTTGATTTATATATCAGCTCACATTTAAATCGTACTCTTACGGAAAACCAAGAAACCATTCAAAATGACCTCAACGTCAGCATATCGGCGTCGACTATTGGAATTAGACTTTGCCCAATGTGCGCAACCACAGTCCTCCCTTCAGATATCTTGCTCAGCTATATTCTTTGATTTTTATCCATCGACTAATAATCCCATGCAAGGCAACACATCTATTTTGACTGGGCCAATCAGCTACGTGTAGAATTATGAACATTAGGAGTGTATTTGTCGATGATTTTATCTAATGAATTATCTATCTCAGGTGTCGTGGGTAATCAACAACGAGGAGGTGTTCCCGGACAACCGCCTCCGTTTCGTCACGTCCGACATCGACACCGTGTTCCATAACTCGAGCGCGAAGAGATCCGACACCGGATCGTATACCATTCAGCTGATCAACAGTGAGGGATCTGATAGCGCTACTTGCAGGGTGAGTTTATTGACTATTTTGATGGTTATTACTTTGTAATTATAAAATTTTCTCGTATTACGTGAATTATGTAAATATCCGAAATGGCGTTTCGAGCCCGTCCAATCAAGGACCAATAAACGTCACCGCGGGGTACCCTAGTTTGGTACTATGTGCACTTTTTCCTACTCTGAATGGGCCAGGTGATGGCGGTGGAAGCTGCGGCAGCCAGACCGTTCTTTAGCTCGGTCGTCATCATCCCCCCCCCCCATCCGTACCCCCTTCCTCTACCCCCACATCCCATTTAAAAGTGCATCAAAATATACGTTCAAAGCTCGCAGGTGCGTTTTAAAGAACTATTACAATTGATCCCTGTGTGGCATACAGGTATTGGTGGTGGACAGGCCTTCCGCGCCGGTGGGCCCGCTGGACGCGTCCGACATTACGCCGGACACGTGCACGTTGTCATGGAAACCGCCCCTCGACGACGGCGGCTCGCCGATCACCAACTATGTCGTCGAGAAGATGGACAACAATGGAGTGAGTACACATTTTTACATACAGTATTTGGGCTGGTTATAGCTGTCGGAAGCGATAACCGTTGGTTTAGCCTGCCAATTACTGGATGAGGAGAATCAAATATCGTGTTCAGTGGCACGTTTTGGAAGAGACCTACTACATCCTACATTGGACTGATATTTACGATTTAGTCAACACAAGCTAGTGAGGTGTGTCAGGATCGTGCAAACTGGTGACATATCATCTGTGCCTACCCTGTACAGGGTGTGAGTAACAAAATAATGACGAAAGTGGAATATGTCCAGAACGGAATTATTTTTACAAATTCGCCCCATCTGTCCAATGTCGAATGAAAAATAAGTCATATTTCTGACTAAAGTTCAATCTGACGAATGTGAACTAAATCGAATAATTAAACCGTACTTTAGCCTGGCTATTTCCACCTTGTCTTTGCCTTTATGTTATCTGCCGACACTTAAACTGATTGTGACTACACGAACTCTCTGCAGGTATGGACTAAGATCTCGTCGTTTGTCCGCAACTGTCACTATAACGTGATGGGGCTGGAGCCGAACCACAAATACACGTTCCGCGTGCGCGCAGAGAACCAGTACGGCGTCTCCGACCCACTCACCATGGACGACTCTATTACTGCCAAGGTTTGTGGACATTTGTACCTATTACTATAACGTGTAACTGTATTTGTTTGTGCAATAAAGTGTATTGTATTGTATGCTTCCGAAAATTATTTATTTTTATATAATCTTTGTTCGGATCTTATGAGGATCAACCACATAAGATTTTTTGTTTTTATTATTGCGTATGCGCTATAAATTGCATTGCATTTTATTTTTAAAATTATTAAATCCATCAAGAAATGACAAAGTTATTAAAACAAATGTTTCAAATGTTTCCTGCCACGCCGGAGGTTGCGGGTTCGAATCCCGCTAGGGGCAAATGTTCGTATGATGAATATGAATGTTTGTACCCAAGTCTTGGATGTTTATATATTTATTTAAGTATGTTTATCCGTTATCTAGTAACCATAACACAGGCTCCGCCTAATTTGGGACTGTCTGACATATTATTATTATTATTAAAACGCGCTCGCTTTTTATGTCGACGTCACTTGTTACAACCGGCGCATCATGTTCTCACCCTCTCGCTCGGAGTTCGTTCACCGCTCTGCATCTTAAATATTTTGATTGTGATTTATATAATTTTTTCATAGTGTTTATTGGGTTATTTAGTGCTAAATATCTGCACACATAAAAAAAATTGATTACTTCTACTTGCGTCAGTTCCCATTCACGATCCCCGACCCGCCGGGCACGCCGCGCGTCACCGAGTGGGACGGGTCCACGGCCACGGTGGTGTGGGACCGGCCGCGCTCCGACGGCGGCGCGCGCATACAGGGGTACAAGATGGAGTTCCGGGACGTGCAGGACGGCATATGGAACAGCGCAGACTACCTCGTCAAGGACTGCAACTACCAGGTGCGTGCACAAACAGCCAGACAGTATTTCTCACTTCAGATCAGAACGCAACGAAATCAGCAAAGTGACAGACTTCTAAATAGCATATCTTAACTTCTTGGGGGGGCAGTAAGACCGACACTTCGACCTTTCGGGATCTTTTGTGCCAAAGCCCTGCTCACCAACGATGCCCCAAACCAATTTGATGGACTTCACATGCGCCTTAGGATTTCCTCTGACATATATGCAGGTTTCCTTACGATGTTTTCATGATGTCCAACTATCAGTTAGTTCAAATAGCATAACGTCTGAAATACAAATCGTCATGATGCAAAATTGTTTTTAAATTATATTGAAATGAAATAATTAACTTTAAAAACGTATATTCTTAATTACCTACCTTAATCATTTTTTATTTATTTATCAAGCATTCTGTAGTAATTCTTAATTATTTACAATGCATTATGATATTTTACAAATGTATATATACTACAAAGCATTCCATTGTCGGGCAAAGGCCTCCCCCATCCTCTGCCAGGGGTGTCTGTCTGCGGCGAGGCGCGTCCAGCGTGCGTCGGGTTCCGTGAAGTCCACTGCTGGACGTAGGCCTTCCCCAATGAACGCCGCCACACCCGGTCCTCCGCCCTCCGCATCCAGCCGCTACCGGCCACCTTCTTCAGGACGTCGGTCCACCTGGCGGCGGGGCGTCCCACCCTGCTAGTGCCGATCCGCGGTCTCCACTCCAGAACTCGTCTGCCCCAGCGGCCGTCGGTTCTTCGGCATATGTGGCCCGCCCACTGCCACTTCAGCTTACTAATCCTTTATTCGATTCATACATTTGATTTTATCATCGCCATAGCAATTTACCTCAACATTCGTCCAACCGCGTCTATATCTAACCTTCTCAACCTTCCAGGCTTACAACCTAGAAGCGGGCCACGAGTACGAATTCCGCGTGCGTGCGAAGAACGCAGCAGGATTCAGCAAGTACTCCGGCAGCTCGCAGAAGTTCAAGGTGAAGCCACGCTGCGGGCCCCCCGGGGCGCCGCACGCGCCCCGCGTCGTGCGTGTCGGAAGGAACTATGTGGACCTCAGTTGGGACCCGCCCTCCACAGATGGAGGTACGTGCTTTACAGGCTTAAGGTCTACACATACGAACTGCAATCCAGCTAAAGACTGTCTACAATACAGTACAGTACTTTTGTTTACAAAGGCTGTAGACTCGCCCGTTGTAAATAAACGATTGATTCAACCATATACATCGGCGGTGATCGTTACGTTTATGATGTAAATGAGAGTAACACTGTAGTATAAGTATGGAAAAAATCGAATAAATAATCATGTATTATATTTTTTTACTTAACATATGACGTAACACACGATATAAAATATATTCAAGAGGTAAACACTTCCAAACTATAATTTGGAAACAAATTTAAGTGAAAACTCACCCAAAACAAGGTTTTGTAGAACATGTATGAAAAAAAACCTGAAAATCTATTAGGCTATATTATATAATCCTATTTTTTATCTAATAATTGTATACATATAGGTATAAGAAGTACAATTGATTAGCCTTAATAAAATAAATTAAAAAAAATCAAAAATATTTACTGGTTGAAAAAAGGCAGATATGCTTTATGGTGCACCAATACATTTAAAATTATATTAATGTAAAGTAGAAGCTTGCCGTGTGGTTTCCGGTAGAGTAGAATAGGACCACTCCACCTCTTCCCGTGGATGTCGTACAAGGCGACTAAGGGAATACATTATAAGACATCAATCAGGCCTCCCCAACCCGTCTGGCCAGTGCGGGGAGTGTAGGCCAAATCCTCCGTCTGTCCCCGGCAGAGGGTTGTGCTCCTGCAGTGGAGACAAAAATAACCTGATGATAAGGTTAAAAACGTTACATTGAAACGTTTTTTTTTTATTTAATTGATCGAAAATGAGTTAAAATGTAGAATATAAAAAAAGGTTCATCAATTAGTTATTTTATAAATTGCAGTAAACCAGGCATTCAATTTTTGAAAGGTTTTTTTTTACTTATTGAACGAAGTTCTTGTTTAAAAAAAAACATATTGTAACTAACATCAGTTAAGTTAGATAAAAGATTGCGACACCCTTGCAGGGTCATGTGAAATGTAACACCATAAATATAACTATGACTAACATATTAGGATGTCGTATAACTGCCTCCATAATCTAAACCTGTGTCCGTGCCAGGTTCCCGCGTGACCGGCTATATCATCGAGCGGCGCGACGTCGGCGGCTCGGTGTGGGTGAAGTGCAACGACTACAACGTTCAGGACACCACCTTCACTGCTCTCAACCTCAACGAGAAGGCAGACTACGAGTTCCGCATCATCGCCGTCAACGCTGCAGGTAAATGACGTCGCCGACTGAGTATGTCACGTCGCCGACTGAGTATGTCACGTCACCAACTGAGTATGTGACGCCACCGACTATAACAAAACAGTTCGGTATACTTATACTCTTTTTCTCAGGATATCTGCTCTCAGCCTTATCATTTGATATCCTCGTTAGCTTAGTGGCCTAGTTGTCCTTGAGCGCTAGACGTCGTGGGTACGATTCCCACTGGGGATAGACAACTTCGTACAACTTGTACAAGTTGATCCAGATCTGGATGTTATGTGTATTTGTGTATAGATAATACACATTTTTATAGTATTCGTTTGTGTACTTTACTTATATACACATGTTATTATTATCCCAATCGTATCCTGAATAAAATGTACGAAAAAGTCAGTTTTTATTCTATATTTTATTTTCTGTGTAAAACTTTATTGTATCAAATTCGTAAAATGCTTTGTCTCAAAGGTGGTTTTTTTACCTAGTCTCACTTCATTTATTTCACAGGCAAATCGGAGCCTTCTACATGCACGACGCCAGTGCGAACGGGCGAAGAAATCGGAGGCACTAAGCCGGAATGGGTGAAGCAAATTCCTCCGCATATGGTCGCACCGCTGGGTCGGCCGTTCACACTGGAGTGCGTCGCTACCGGCAACCCAGTACCTACGGGTAGATGGCTGAAGAATGGCAGGGAAATTGTACTCGGCACTAGGTAAATTAGCTAACAGTTTCATTGATTCATCAAATGTCACTTAAGAACGAGATGGAATAGTTACGAATCATGATCAGAGATAGCACAGCATAAATTTGATCTAAACCCATTATCTCTAGTACATTGTTCTGCTCAGGTTCAAACTTTGTACCCATTTTTCAGCAGGCAGGCTTGCTGCCGACTAACATTGAAGTCGATTTATCAAATATCAGCCCCAGCTTTTAGAGTAGTAATTTTTAGTATTCAGAAAGTTTTAATACATTATTCATTAAATAACGTCAAAATGTTATCACAAATGATGGGATACGTCGAGTGGTAGTCTAGAAGGTCAACGATATACATTTGAATCGAAAATTAAATAAACTTAGGGATCGATTATGAAGGCACAACGTTAAAATTTGACAGCACTAAAACTGTTGCTATCCTTGTCACACAGTATTATGAAGATAAAGACGAAACCAATTTTAGCGCTGACAAATTTTAAATGTGTGTCTTCAGAATCGGGCTCTTATACTATACTAAATCCGTGAGCGACCATCTCAAGAAAAAAAGATTGGTCTACTATGCGCTAGTGAGCGCGAGCGGCGAGCGGCGAGTAGAGGCAGTTTTATCTCAAATTACCTTCTACCACCAGGTTCATCTCAGAGTCCCGCGAGGGCACGCTCAAGCTGAACATTATGGAGGCGACAGACGCCGACGACGGCGACTACACGTGCGAAGCTGTCAACACCATAGGCTTCATCTACTGCACTGGCCATCTGAAGATTGGAAGTAAGTTGAAGTTTGAATCATCAGCCGAAATACCTCTCCAATAGAACGCCACTTTCAGTGTGCTGTCTTAGGGGATTTGCCATAATCACCACGCTTAGAAGGCGGATTTGTGATCGCAGTAATGATCTTAATATACCTACACAGGAGAACGCTGCTGTCCGTCCCTGGTGCAATCCATCAGACGCCTTGACGATATCCACGAAACTACACTGCACTTAAATATTAAGTAAAAACGAAACTCTCTGTTTTTTTTATTCCTGATGGGTTTGCGCTTGACCTCAATCACACCTGATGGTAAGTGACGATAAGGCCTAAGGTGGAGCGCGCTTACCCTGAAGATGCCTATTCAGTCTTCCTTTTTTATAAAAGATCCAAGTTGTACTTTTCCGGAAATACCGAAGCTGGCAGTGAGTTCCATTCCTTAGCAGTTCGCATTATGAAAGAGGAAGCGAAACGCTTCGTGCGGGAAGTATATGGTATATCTACTACATATGTTAGTATGTTTAAACATACTATTGGATATTACATGGTATAATAGAGTGATGGCTGGCTTGCCGTGTGATTCCCGGCTTAGAATAGGGCCACCCCTATCTTCCCGTGGGTGTCGTCAAGGCGACTAAGGGATTGCACCAGGGACGGGCAGCAGCGTTCTCCTGTGTGTGTATGTTAAGATCATCACTGCGATCACCAATCCGCCTGCCAAACGTGGTGATTATGGCAAATCCCCCAATGGATAACTGGTATTCTATTGGGGAGGCCTAAGTCCAGCAGTGGACGTATTTAGGCTGATGATGAACAGAGTGATACAGAATACAGGAACAACGAAGGCGTTTTCATTACCCTCACTATATCAGAACTAGGATCTAATTGTATATATTTTCCACTCCCAGGCCCACCGCGCATTACCAGAATGCCAGGCGACCTCCACCTTCCAGAGCACGACAACACCAAGATCAAGATCCTGTACACTGGAGACCAGCCTATCGACGTGACGCTGACCAAGGACGGGCATAAGGTGACCGGAGACTCTCCACACCTCAAATACACCGTCTTCGATGACTATATACTGATATTCATCAAGGATATCAGCAAAGATGATATGGGTAAGTGTTATCTTTAGTTCTCTTGAGTTATATCAAAGATAATATATACTAGAGTGTTATATGTAACTATATTTATTATTATTCACAAAACATAAAACATAATACAGTTGCGACTAAAGTTTTTTTTTAATATGGACTTTGTTAATATGCTCGTAAGGCACAATAAGGCTACATATAGTAGTATTCAGTAAGTTGGCGATCTCCGTGGCTGAACGGGATAGCTCTCGGACTGCCACGCCGGAGGTTGCGGGTTCGAATCCCGCTAGGAGCAAATGTTCGTATGATGAATTTGAATGTTTGTACCCAAGTCTTGGATGTTTATATATTTATTTATGTCTATCCGTTATGTAGTAACCATAAGGCTCTCTGCCTAGTTTGGGACTGGATAATTAGTGTGAATGTCTAACATATTTATTTCATTTATTCGTAATTCAATAGAGTAGGATGACTTAACTGGGTTGCTAGGTTTTGACGAAACAATCGTGTGGCAAAAGGAACCACTTCTTCAACCACTTTGTAAATACTATTTTTTGTTATTGAATGGTATAAAATCACTTTCAAATGATTTTTAGTGTGTTATGGACAGAATTTGCTATTAATGCTGTCCTCAAACAAATCAATTAACAAACAAAAAAGTTTTATTAATTTGGTCCCCAAATGGCCACTTGGCCATCCTTATCCCTAGTTTTTTGTTGTCATAGGGATTTTAGAAAATAAAACAATTATAATTAATAATAATAACTAACTTAAATACTTTGTGTACTTGGTATATTATGTACAGTTATCCAATTACTGTAGATTATCTTTTTTTTGTCTTTTTTTATCTTATTTAATTATCTTAATCTTCATTTTGATTTGTTTTCAGAATAGGAATAATAATAATAATAAATAAAAATAAAGGTTTTGAACTTACATCATTAAATTTTAATTAGTTTTACTTAGTACAATTTTAATGACGACTGAGCAAAACCTAAATGCATCACTATTACTATTAACATGACAACTTACAAAGTGACATTATCACCTGTCAGTTTACTTACGAATATTACTTTTAACCCTTACCGCTGCACCGGAGTACCCAATTCCAACTAAAGATTTCCCGCACTCGCAGGCACATATAAGCTGACAATCAAGAACAACTCCGGCGAGATATCGGACACGTTCTCTGTGACCGTGACGGGGCTGCCCGGCCCGCCGCAGGGGCCTCTGGAGACCACCGACATCTCCCGGCACTCGTGTACGCTGGCATGGAAGCCGCCGTCCTACGACGGAGGAATGCCAGGTAATTTTTACTGAAGGTTATTGTTACTGACTTTTACCTACAACGGAAGAATGCAAGGTAATTCTTACTGTTACAGATTTTTCCGGGCTGTCTTGACGCCCCATCAAAACCACAGATACATCTTTGAACACACGTTAAAACCAATTCCCTTCGGAGGTTAAAATAGCTTTGACATTGGATTGTATAACTTCTACATTATATGATAGGGATCTTTTGCATATGTCATGTGATGTAGCTACGATCATAAAATATGCTCAGCCGTTGGTTCGATGCAGGCTCTAGTCCATACAAAGCTCCATTGACTAGCAAAAGTGAGATGCAACCCTTTAGGCATACTTTAAAAATAATAGACCTTGAAAATGATTTCCGTACTTTTCTATGTTTGAAAAAAAACCGCTTCTAACTCTTAAACTAGAACCGATACGTTGATCCTTTATCGCTTGCAGCGTCACAAATTATGTTCTAATGTAACTATCTCTCTCCCTACAGTTACTCACTACGTGATCGAGCGTAACGACACGTCGGGAACGGCGTGGATCACTATCGCGTCCTCGGTGCGAGACACGAGGTTCACAGTCCAAGGGCTGACGGAGGGACACGAGTATAACTTCAGGATACACGCCGCTAATGAGAACGGCGTCGGACCAGCGTTGGAAGGCGCTAACCCCATCAAGGTAAACAATCAGATAACTTTTCGATGTGTGTATGTGTAAACGCTTTATTGTACCAAAAATAACAACAATGTTAAAATAGGAATTAAACTGTGTACAAAGGCGGACTTATCCCACTTAGGGATCTCTTCCAGTCAACCTTAGAGTAACCGAAAGGACAAGTATAATGCGTTTAGTACCAAATTTGATAAAGAAATGTACTTTTAATAAAGTTTGAAAATACATATTACATAAATATAAACGAACAATGGGCTCGATTCTGAAGGCACAATGTTAAAATTTGTCAGCACTAAAACTATTGCTATCCTTGTCGCACAGTATTATGAAGATAAATACGAAACCAATTTTAGCGCTGTCAAATTTTAAATGTGTGCCTTCAGAATCGGGCCCAAGATAGACCTAGACGATACACGAATAAGAGAATGATACAAATATCTACACAATTGTTGCACTACGCAAATCGTTATAAAGTTTAAATGGTTCATACTGGTTGGTTTGAAATACTGTATCTACTCGGAAAAGTATTCTTATCATGAACATACCAATCTGTGATAACCTTTTGACATTTATTAATTAATTAATCACTTTGTGTACGCCCTAGAACAGTTGACCAATGAGAGTGTCTTAACTTTCTTAATAGTTAGTGCATGGTGAATAAAATAGACTATAGTTTGGGATTAGACAGTTGTACAGATATTTATTTGATCATCATCATCAGTCTGAAAAGTCCACTGTTGGACATAGGCCTTTTCCAAGGTGCGCCACTGAACCCGATCCTCGGCTTTTCTCATCCAGTCTCTGCCAGTCGCCTTACGCAGATCGCCGCACCATCTAGCCAGGGGGCGTCCCACAAAACGCTTGCAAAGTCGCTATACGAATATACTTATTTACATCATACATACATCATAAGGTTATTTTGTCTCCACTGCAGGAGCACAACCCTCTCTCATCTGCCGGAGACAGACGGAGGATTTGGCCTCCCCGCGCTGGCCAGACGGGTTGGGGAGGCCTGATTGATGTTTTATAATGTATTCCCTTAGTCGCCTTGTACGATATCCACGGGAAGAGTTGGAGTGGTTCTATTCTACTCTACCGGAAACCACACGGTTTATACATAATTTATTATTAATAATTTCTCATTGTATTTTGTCCGTTCGTAGGCCAAGGCTCCATTCGACCCGCCATCAGCTCCCGGCATCCCCAAGATCCTGGAGATTGGAGGCGACTTTGTGCACCTTCAATGGGACAAACCAGAGAGCGATGGAGGTGCTAGGATTCAAGGTACATATCAAACGGCAGTAGGAAAACTACTGCACCGATTGAACTGAAATTTAAAACCTATATCTCCGTTATACTGCGAAAAGCAATCGACTCACAATCTATTTTGAAATAAATGCAAGTAAAATCCTTTTTTTCCTGTTGATTGTCTCAGCAAGTATGTGGCATAGCTTTTAACGGGTTTTCGCAGACGAAAAAGCGCGAAAATAGTTACGTACTGTTAAATCTTTTTTTATACGAAACTTCAAGGTACTTGGTTTTCCCAGTATAACGACGATATATAAAATGGATGGAAATTAAAAAAAAAAAAAATTGAGATGCCAAAAAAAGGAACATTTTCAAAGCGTCGACTCCACGTGCTGTTTTTTAACATTTCCAGGCTACTGGGTCGACAAACGCGAGGTCGGTGCGTCGACATGGCAGCGGGCGAACATAACGCTCTGCCTGCCCAACCAGTTCAACTGCTCCAACCTGATCGAGGGTCGGCAATACGAGTTCAGGGTGACGGCCGTCAACGAAGCGGGCCAGTCGCCGCCGAGCTCGGCCAGCCAACAGATCAAGGTCGTCGATCCTAAGGGTGAGTTGGGTATTGAAAGTGATTAGGCACTTGGTTGTTTGGTTGGTTTAATTAGTGGCATATGTATATGTTAGCTACCTTATACCCCGACCTATCTTGCATTTCCTGCTAGAATTCCACTTCGGTGCTTTCATTGGATAGTTGTGAGGTCTCCTCAAAATGTGTCCTATTCATCGCCATTTCTCATCTCATCCATAGTTTGGAGTGGTTAATGGTCGAGGTCGTCGATCCTAAGGGTTTTATGGAACTTTTAAGAATGTCTGAATCACTATTCAGATAGCCGAGGAAATAACAACACACTAGCAAAATTTTCGAAACAACTTTTACAAGAAACAATCAATGGTTCCTTATTTCTGCAATCAAATGAAATATAAAAATAGCCCAACCTATGTTGGGCAGAGACCTATCCTCATAACGAATGTATACGGGCAATAATAGTCCACGAAGATGACCCATTGCTGGTTGATGGACTTCATATACACTACTCTTGCTTACACAGAGCCAGTGATATTCCAACCCCATAAGGTCTTCCAACCTATGACTGAGGGTGGTAGCAATGCAGTGTACCAATTCAGGCTGCACTCAGATATAAGATTCCATTGGTCATGCATCAATGACAGCTTACTGTCAGGTGTCCTGTCCGTTTGACAATTTATATTAAGTGATATGTGTTAGGAGGTGACAAATATATATTGTGCATAAAAACTAATTACCTAGATATAAAATCTAAATATTTAAGAGTGGTTGCTTACAGTGCCAAATTATGTTACCTGTAATGGTATTACAAATACGTATTGAAATTTTTTTTTAATTAAAAATCCTATTATTTGCTATATTTTTTTTATTCCTGTTATTTTTTACAGCGGCAACCCCGCCTGAGATCGTAAAGCCTCTGAAGAATGCAAACTGTATCCAGTACCACAACGCTAAGTTCCAGTGCACCATCACTGGATCGCCCAAGCCCACCATCACGTGGTACAAGGGTAAGTACTTTCAAATAATACTCTATTAGGGTACACTATCTTATAGCTACATTGGAAATGACTTGTTTAAGATTCTTTATTCTCATAAGAAATACATTTCACCTCTATGAAGAAGTAAACTAAAATTAAGCTTAAATATAGCTTCAGAAGCCAAGCTAATTTAAATATATATATCTAGAACTTGATTTTAAGAACCATGCCACTTCGGTGAAACTCTTAACTAATAGTAAATGGTCGTGAGCTCTAAGTACTTATCTTTTTCTCTAATATCTTATTGACTTTAACTAAATATAATAATAATAATAATATATATTTAATATATATACGCGTACATACATTGGTCTAGTCTAAAACTAAAATTTTCTCATGTACTATTGAAGTTAGACAAATATAGCGCCCTTTATAAATATAACATCCAGACCAAGACAAACTTAATTGAACAAAGTTGTCTGTTCATAGTTGGTATCGTACTCACGACATAACGATAAGCCAATAGGCTAATGAGGCGGTCAACGGACGATATAAACTTATATGACTTTAATCGCAGTGTTTCTGTCGAAAATTCCTACGTAATTAAAACCTTTAAGGAAATAAATCTCTTATCAGTTTCAGTAATAAAATTATCTCGAATTTTGCACATTTAAGACAGTAGTTTGGTGTCAAACCACGTCATACATTACAAATTCAACTGTGTAGGTGCTCGCGAAATCACGAACGGACCGCGCCACCGCATCTGGAGTGAGGGAGACAACCATTTCCTGACGGTCATGGACGTGTTCGGAGAAGACGCTGATGAGTACGTGTGCCGCGCCGTCAACAAGGCCGGTGTCAAGAGCACCAGGGCAGAGCTGCTTATCATGAGTAAGTACAATCTGGATCTTTTTAAAGGAAAAGTGAAAGGCATCTCTGGGTAAGCGCGCTCCACCTTAGCCCTCATCATCACTTACCATCAGGTGAGATTGGGGCCAAGCGCAAACCCATCAATAATAAAAAACCCGGATAAGACACGAAACGTTGAGTAAAATATTCAGTCCTCAGCCACTTCCGGACCTTCTCAGTCCCATCCCACTCTGCGCGTGCCGGGCCGCAGTCTCCACTCCAGAACTCGTCTGCCCCAACGGCCGTAGGTTCTGCGACGGCCTGGGATTCCGCTTTCTAATATATTTCATCATCAGGTTATTTTTGTCTCCACTGCGGGAGCACAACCCTCTCTCATCTGCCGGAGACAGACGGAGGATTTGGCCTATACTTCCCCTCGCTGGCCAGACGGGTTGGGGAGGCCTGATTGATGTTTTATAAAGTATTCCCTCAGTCGCCTTGTACGACATCCACGGGAAGAGTTGGAGTGATCCTATTCTACTCTACCGGAAACCACACGGCATCTAATATATTTGGCTATTGTTATTACCATATGTGTCATAACATTATCAATGGGCATTCCGGACGAGCGCCCAAGAAATATAGTAGCCAAATGACCTTAGTAATATGAGAAGGTATAACCTGGCAATCAACAATCCAGGCAATGTAATCTAGACTCAAATGATCTCCAAAATCGAAGCTATGGTTCCTTATAACAAATTACCCTATCTCTTATCATTTCTGATTTCCCCATACTGACCGGTCTTGATGATACACTCTTTATAATTTGTCAGAAGGCTATATAGCCTTCTGAGAAATTATTGAAAGAAAGAAATTGTTATTGTGTGTGTTGTGAGTGTTTTAAAATTTGTAATACTTTATGAAATCTATTGTTAAGTAGGTACTTTATATACGCCATAATTGTACGCCAAATTAGTAGATCGCAGAGTTCAATCTCATACTGTAAACACCTGCTTTTACCTGTGTATCACAATAAATCTAATTTGTATTTGAATTTGAAAGAGGTTGCCTCCTAAACCGTTCAGTGTGAAAGCAGCAAACAATGTTACTTTCTCCTTTATATTACTTTATTGTTATTAGAACGAGACAGCACGAGAAGTAAAATACATGAGGTGGCACGAATGGATTGAGTGAACGGAAGTATGTATGTATGGTGTAAGAAGTACAATTGTTCAAAAAATTTAAGGACTGTTACATAAAGACCGCATTCACACAATAATAGGTGGCATTAGATTCGTTCATTCCATTCTCTTGTGAAACTAGTGGTATAATGTATACTACTTCTGTAACTATTTATTTATAATCTAGCTGTGAACTACAGAATCCGCTCCCATTCCCACTCCCGCTCTCGCTCCCGCTCCCACAACCACACCCACACCCGCTCCCACAACCACACCCACTCCCCTTTTCCCACGCCCACTCCCATTCCCACTCCCAGCTCCAAATGTAGTACAAACTCATCGCAATCTGAATAGTACGGAAACACTATTATTTGCAATTTATTGCACACTAACCTTACCTACTAATGTATTTGAAAACTAAAAATGTTCATAACTTTTGATTAAGTACACTGATTGCGATGAAATAAAAACTACATGTTAAGTTAAAATGTTTCTTTGAAAAGTCCATCAAAATCCGTTCAGTAGTTTCTAAGTGATGCGTGCACAAACTCACAGACAAACAGACAAAAATGATCGAAATGTGTTCTATTACTTATCCTTAGACCCCCCCAATTTTTTTTATGCAAATATCTTCAATGTACAGACAGACGATGTTTACGATTTTATTTATTAGATTATGTTACTTTATCAGACATCCTATATTAGAAGTTTTCCCAGATTAACTGCAATAGCTGCTATAAACTAAATGTTCCCCACAGCCGCGCCGAAACTCAACGTGCCACCACGCTTCCGTGTCACCGCTTACTTCGACAAGGGTGAAAACGTGATAGTGAAGATCCCATTCACCGGTCACCCCGTTCCCAAGATCACGTGGGTGAGGGAGGGAGAGACCATCGAGTCCGGCGGACACTACCACGTTGAGAGAAAAGGTCAGTTGGATTTAAGGCTAGAAATAGTAGGCTAAATCATCATCATCAGGTTATTTCTGTCTCCACTGCAGCAGCACAACCCTCTCTCATCTGCCGGAGACAGACGGAGGATTCGGCCTACACTCCCCGCGCTGGCCAGACGGGTTGGGGAGGCTAAATAATCATCATCATTATCATCCGAAATACGGCCACTGCTGAACTTGAAGCATCTGTAATAGAATGCCACTATTGGAGGGCTGTTCTTGGTGGATTTGCAATAATCACCACGCTTGGCACGCGGATTGGCGATCGCGGTAATGATCTTTATAAACACAGGAGAACGCTGCTGCCCGTCCGTGGCGCAATCCCTTAGTCGCCTTGACCCCCACGGGAACCACAAGGCTAAATAATAATAAGACATAGGAGTAGTATAAAGTGTTCTTACGACGAAAGCGTTGCTAGACAACCTGCAACTTATCTAAAATCATTTTTAAATACTAGATAAGATCAGTAAAAGAAATATTATGTTAAAGCCGTATAATTTTGTACGGCATTATTAGATACAATAATATTTGTCAGGCAGCGCGAATGAATAACTTTATAATTGTTTACTCTGTGCGCTAGTGGCGCCGCTAGCGGCGAGCAGTGGCACTTTTACCTCCTATTGAGTGACAAAATGGTAAAGGTGTAGGGTAAATTTTTATTGTATTTTAATTACGATCCAAGTGGCTGAAAATGTAAACTTTTACACCACTGATTTGACACTTCGTAGCAGTGAAATTTAAAAGAAGAAGCGGAAGAAGACATACTTGTCAATGTTCAATTTATTCTCTTTTAAATTAATCCTTTGTTGTCAATTTGCAGAACGCCACGCGATCCTGACTATCCGCGATGCGAGCAAACTCGACTCCGGACCGTACAGGATCACGGCGGAGAACGAGCTGGGGCAGGATTCCGCCATTATCAACATTGAGATCAGCGGTGAGTAGCTCAAACGTACACTATACCTAAATTTAGTATAGTTTAGTTCACATATATGCTTTGTCTTTTGGACATACAGAGTCGAGATTTTAATTAACCCATTTTTTCACGTTCAACTTTCAACAACTTTTCTAAATTTGATTGTATTATTGGAAATATATAGGCATAGAAGTCCTAACAAGATAAAATATGAAGCAGAGGCGACACGCGTGCCATCTATTTGCAATATATTGCAAAAACTATCAAACGCTTACTCGTTTCGCGCCAATTCAAGGTCGGGTAAAAATCGATAAAAAGTGCCATATTGCGCTATTTTTAACTGCGTAACTGTATCTCCTCACTAGAAACGTGACCGCGAGGCATAAAAGGTGCGCGGGAGGGGCGCGCGAGACTGAAGTAAACAATAAGCTATAACCGCTCTATCTTGATAGGATTTCTGTGTATATAGAATTGTACATAAAAATGATTAGCCAAAATTGAAATAGGTACAGACAATAGATTAGATTAGATTAGATTTCTTTATTTCACATTTCAAATTTTAATACATAGATTAACTTACGTAAAAGGTCAGAGTTAATGTGATCGTCAAAAAATAATATACAAAATGTCAATTCTACACAACTCGTGTATGAGATATATTAATAAAGATCACATTGAATAAAGTGAAGTGTCACTCGAGGACAAGGGTCATGACGAGCCATTACAATACGAATTTTGGTGGATTTCGCCGTAATCACGACGCTTGGTAGACGGATTGGTGTTCGCAGTAATTATACATACTGTATATATATACTGGAGAACGCCCCTTAGTCGACTCGACGACACCTACGGGAAGATTGGCTTCAGCTATGCAGCGAAAATCAGCGTTATGTCCTCTTTTTTCTATATTATAGCAATACCGTTGTATTTATAGATCGTCCGGACCCACCGCGGTTCCCAGCAGTGGACAACATTGGTGTGGACTCTCTGGCGCTCAGCTGGAAGGCGCCGGTGTGGGACGGCGGCTCCGACATCACCAACTACCTGGTCGAGAAGCGAGAGCATCCCATGTCTAGCTGGATCCGGGTTGGCAACACCAGGTAACATAAATTGGGCTTTGGCTCAAAATGACTTGGCTTCCAGAGCCGTAAAACACATTATTAAAAAAATGGGCTTTGGCTCAACAGGACTTAGCTTCCAGATCCGTGAAACATATTATTAAACAAATTTAGCTTAAAAAGCCTTCACGTGCATGTGGTCTTTATTATGAAAATATAAACTTTCTTATTACATGGGGACATTCGGGGATAGGGATATTTAACTATTTAAAATGTTTATGAGTAAGTAGTCATTTTGGGAAAATAAAGTGTTATTTTGGGAAAGTTGAACATATGATCCTGAAGGAAAAAAGCTCAAACTTTAACATAAAAAAAATTACGCATGAGTACACTTGGTACATTTATAGAGTTTTTTTTGGTAGCATAGCAACAGACATCCATCAGCTAATTGTACCATTCCCCCACCAGGTTCACAACCATGGCCATCTCTGGCCTGGTCCCTGGCAAGCAGTACGAGTTCCGCGTGTACGCCGAGAACATCTACGGCCGGTCGGACCCCAGCGACACCACCTCCCTCGTCCAGACCAAGGCGGTCATCAAAAAGGAGTTCAAGAAGAAGGAATACCCAGGTATCTAGACTTACTAGCTTTGTTCTTGTCATGGCGCAGTCACGTGCCTGATCCACAAGTTCAAAGTTGCTCAAGACTTGGTCTAAAATTAGGCTAAACGACATAGCTGAAAGGATTAGTAGTGGCAGAGAGAAGGCCACATGTGAGGCAGAATTGAAATCCGCGGAGACACACTAGTTCTGGAGTAGAGACCACGTACCGGTAGACGCAGCGGTGACGCCCGACTCTCTTTTTCTCTCCCGAGGCGCGTTTTTTTTAAATTCCAGTCACTGACAGATATCCTGTGTTCACACATAGGGTGTACAGTAAATAAACATTTTAAACGAAACTGAGGCGATACATCGTCTCTGCCTACCCCTCTGGGACCAAGGCGTGAGCATTATGTATGTATGTATGTTTGTATGTATGTATGTAAACGAAATTGAGGGTAGATGATGTCCGTTTATATATTGGATACCTGTAAATATACTATAGTCACGTGTTAGCTACGTTACAATACAATACACTTTATTATACATACAAATACAGTTATTTAGAAATTAAGCGGTCTCTGATCTGTAGCCAGAAGTCAATTATTTGTCACATCAAAGTTAGTTGAAATCGATCAATCAATTTAAATGCATTTTTCCTCCGCTCAGTGGACGAGACCGGCAAACGCATACGCTCGAACGCGGACCACGGGCCGGTGAAGGACTACGACAGCTACGTGTTCGACATCTACAGCAAGTACGTGCCGCAGCCGGTCGACATCAACACGTGCTCGGTGTACGACAAATACGACATCCTCGAGGAGATTGGTGAGTGTTTTTGTCGCGTCGTGGTAAAAGCTTGCCTACATTAAGCATTTGACTTGAATTTACGCCAACGAATGTTGTGGAATACGCAGCTAGGTGTGCACAAGTTTTAAATCAAAATCATTGCAGTTTTGCCATCGTATCTATTGTGTGCATGTTACTGTTACGACTAATTAGCTCTCTGCGCATGCGGTAGTTTATATCAAATATTTGCCTTGCCATTATAAAATAGTAAAAACACGTAAGTAAAATTTCTAAACGCCATAAAGTTTGCTTTTACATGCGTTTAGTAGATTTTATCCTCATTCGACAGATTCCACAATTGCCAGATTCCACAATTGACAGATTCCACTTTTGACAGATTCTACATTCGACAGAGAATGAGTAACGATTAATCTGTCTATCGAAAGTCTTAATCATTATAAATAAATTACTCCATATTCGACAGAAACACAAAATCGAAAGAGTATCATATCTCTTGGCCACTAGTATATAATATATATTTTTATAAAAAATAAGCGTGAAATGAAAATATACGCCATACTTTTGAACCACCTAATCTTGACCGAAGATTCACATGTGACATCAAGATATAAATTCCGTCTTCTTCTGTCAAAAGTGGAATTGACGATCAGTTCAATGTGGAATTATGGAAAAGTCCACAATTGTCATATAAACAGTAGACAAGCGTCCGTCGAATGTGGAATCTGTCTAATGTAATCATTTTGTAGACAAGCCTGTAGGGTAATGCATGATGAATGGTAAAATAGTAATGGCTAGAACATGAGGCAAATTAGAAAAATCAGGCGAAATTAATGTATCAACCTTACTCTCTTTTATAATACTGGGGAACAAAATAGTTTCTTATGTCTGCGGCGTAACATTACTCTAATATTTTAGTATACAGTCTCTATGTAGTTAACTCATGTATATTTAGTTTTTATTGATTGACTCTGCTGTCCTAATAAGAAATTCACCAACGTACGAGTAGTTACACTTCATATCCGAATAACTTGTATTACCTTAAAAACCGAAGTCAATTAAGCAAATCTAATATGATTTTCCTACTCGGCACACTAAAACTAATTTAAAGTCCGTGGTGCAAAAAATCTGTTGCTATCCTTTATTATACAAGGTATGTATGGTGTTTGGTAGAATTGCTGCAAGTCGCAGCATTTTTTTTCACTTGCAATATAAAGTGACATAAAGTAAGCAGAAACGCTTTAACTGATATGGATGTCAATTCCCTTTTATTGCAGATTCGGGATCAGAATAAAAAATCTACATCGATTGCTCCGGGTCCCGTGTCTCTACGGCTAATACATACGACACGGGATCCAGACCATTCGACGTAGATTCCTTGTCCGATTCCGAATTTGCAATAAAAGGGGCTGACATCGCTATGGGTTACAGCGTTTTCGCATTTTTGCGTGGATATGCTTGTACAACACTTTGAACAGTACTTTTAAGTTCTTCAGAATAGCCAGGACTGTTTTCAAGCATGGCTTAAATATTGAATAATAAATGTAGGTATATTTATCAGATCATTTATACAAGACAGGTTTCAAAAGAATAAAAATAAGTAATATTTCGTTTGTAATGATAAAAATAGCATGATAATATTGATAATAAAACGTAGAATTTAACTAAATCACGAAGTTGCTTGAGAGATTACAATTAATATAGAGTTATTTGACTACAGTTTTAAATTAACATAGAGTTTACTAACCAAAGTAGAACATTTTGATTTTGAAAACAAGTACAAAACAGTAATAATTTCGCAGGTGACTTCGTGAGGGCATCTTCTAAAAGGAAACGAGCCGGAGGTCTGTGTGTGAATAGATCGATGTAGTGCGTCTCTTTCTCTGCATCTCTCTGTCTCACACGCATACTGTTTTTTTTATATATATTTTACTTTTCACAAATTAGGAATTCGCATGCGTCGATTGCGGTCTATGTGTTTTAGGCACGGAATTTTTGTATGTGTAGGGTGCTTGGAAAATTGTTTACAAAAAAAACTTATGTTGATGGCACATGCTTCTATTTTGACAGCTCTAAAATAAGCTATCTCTTTGTATTTGATAATTCTAGGAAGATAAGAAAAACAGTAAGTTCCTCGCCGTTTCCGTCCCCACAAATGATAATCATCTCAACTGAAGATGTGGTATAGTTTACTGACTTACTCGTAGTCGTACCAAGGACTGTGCTCAAATGAAACCATTCGAATTTTTATCTTTTTTTATTAAAAATATTAAATTAACGTTGGATTGCTAACTTTAAAGCTGTCAAATTTTAAACATGTCCCTTAAAAATTGACTCAACGTCGTACTTAATATTTATCTTTATTACTTAAATTACTGTTTGTAATTTTTAAGATTTTTCCAATAACCCTATAACATATGTGTATGTTATAAATTATTACACTTACTATATATTATGTTACACTATATAAAAAATTCACTAAATTATATGTAGTTTACATCACATAACAGTTTTATTCGTTATATATGTATATTATTGTAGTTAGACTACTGCACGGAGTTACGCTTATATATATCACATATTACGTACATGTATTAATTACACAAATATATTTTAACGGGAATGTGCATCTTCCTAGTTATATTACCAATTTAGGCTTAATTTACAGTTACACATAACATAGATGGGTCAGCAAGACCGGTTAGTATGGGGAAGTCAGAAACTATAAGAGATATAAGTAATTTGTTATAAGTAACCATGACAATTAAAAAATATAAATTGAAAGAATATGGGCAAAACTCCCCATACATAAACCACTGCTTCCAGTTCCCGACAGTCCTACTATTCCGGAGGGCGGAGGACCGGGTGTGGTGGCGTTCATTGGGGAAGGCCTACAGTAGACGTCTAAGGGCTGATATGATGATGATGAAATTTATAGAAAACTAGAAAATAAATATCAACTGCAGCATTTTCGTTAAAATATAGAAACAGCCGTAGCAACATTTATTTCTTATATTTCTTAATTTCTTTATATGTCCGGGTTCGATTCCCAAGTCGCGTTGATTATTCTAAAAATCGATGAACGCAGCTTTTCTTAATCTAAAAATCGACGCCAAGGTTCCATTGAACCATTTACTCTATCTCTTATAGTTTCTGACTTCCCCATACTGACCAGTCTTGATGATACAGAGTGTATCAGTATATATGAAGTTATCCGACTACTGTTTAGCCAAAGCCTTTATAAAACGTAAAGCTGGTCTCAGATGGCGCCACTAGTATATGTAGTAAACATTTGACGTCAATAATACCTTTCAGGCAGCCCAAGAAATATCATTTTATATTTGTTTCTCTGTGCGCTAGTGGCGCCGCGAGCGGCGAGCATTGGCAGTATTACCTTCCATTGCCTTTGAAGTTCAAATGTAACTTAAAGGGGCAATGATTGAGAAAAGCTCTTATACATTTTGCTGTTGACAAATGAAGCGATAATCTTTAACTTGCACCCATTATCTAAAATAAATCGCTAAATGCAAAAAGGCGCCGTTGTTCACAATTTTTACATCCAACCGAGATAAATATAACATTATGATATCTTACTTGTTTCAACGAAATAAAACAAAACAAAAATACACTGGTTAAATAAGTTATTCCGCAAAAACGCCTATCGCTACACCGTAGTCGGGTAACCTGGGCACTCCTGGCCAGGGTTGGATAAAACAGTTTTTTTTATATAAAACATGTTTTTAATAATTTAAACAGTTTTAAACAATAAAAAACATGTTTTAAATAATAAAAAAACATGTTTAAAACATGCCAACCCTGCTCCTGGCTATTCCCTAAGCCAAGCTGACAGAGGCATGAGGTACCCCCCACTGTTGTAGGCACAGGCGCCTTCGGCGTGGTCCACCGGTGCCGCGAGCGGTCCACCGGCAACTACTTCGCTGCCAAGTTCATCCCGGTCGCCGGCGCCATGGAGAAGGAGCTCATCAAAAAGGAGATCGACATCATGAACCAGCTGCACCATAGGAAGCTGATCAACCTGCACGACGCATTTGAGGATGATGATGAGATGGTTCTGATATTCGAGTTGTGAGTATTGAGCACATTGTATTATTGTGATATAATGTACTGAGCCGTGGTAGCCTATTTGGTTTTAAACTCACCTCACGTTCATGAGCTCAAACCTCGCCCGTACCAATGAGCTTTTCCAAACTTAAGTACAGTTTATTTATGACTATCTGTTGCCCGCGACTTCTTAACATCACAAATTATTATGTATTTCCCGTAGGAATGAGATTCTTTTTTCGGGATAAAATCTATCCTGTGTCCTATTCCAGGACCTAACCTATATGTCTGCCAAGTTTCATCCCGAACCGACCAGTGGTTGAAGAGTGATTGAGTAACAAACATGCAAATATCCAAAATTCTCATTTATAATATTAGTAGGATAGGATTAATTACTTGATACAATAAAATAATATATTTCAAATGCCCTATCCAGTGATATATTGAATATCATTTGTTAAGAAACAAAACTAATAAAATTTAAGTCAATTCAATGGTTACTATAGCCATGTGACTTGGAACTGGGTTACCCACAATTTTACCGTGGGTGTCTAACACGTCTAAGAGATTGCACCAGGGACGGGCAGCTATATTAAGATCATTACTGCGATCACCAATCCGCCTACCAAACATGGCGATTATGGCAAATCTCCCAATGGAGGAGGCGGGAATGATGATGAACTGGTTACTGATCGTAATAAATGAATTTCTCTGTATTTTTTAAACTCTTTATTTTTCCATCCAGCCTGTCCGGAGGTGAGCTGTTCGAGCGTATAACTGAACCTGGCTACAATATGAGCGAGGCCGAGGCGGCGCACTACATGCGGCAGATATGCGAGGGAGTGAGACACATGCACGAACAGAACATCATCCATCTCGACCTCAAGCCGGAGAACGTCATGTGCCAGACAAGGACGGGCACTGATGTCAAGGTAAGGATGATTGGAGAGTATGTACCGCCCCCAGTCGTACTGTGAACGTGGATAACTATAGGATAAATCCAAATAATATATAATAATTCATAAAAAGAAACGGGATTGTGTTTAATATAAAGTAAATCCGCCAAATTCTACGACAGTTTATTGGCTGAAAGTGTTTTGGTTTTAACAAGTTGGTTGATGACGATAGTTAATACACGTCTCAAGCAATGAACACTTTCTGGCAAGACATTGTCTTGTACTAGACGCCACGCGCCAATCACGCAAAACGGCTTCTAAATTACGACCAACCACGATATCAGGCGACCGTACTGGGCCAATCAGCGTGGTGTTCCCCCCGCCCGCACGTCTCAGTATTCATGTTCCAGCCCCATTTCGAACATAAACTGCCCATTTTTTGGATTCTGCTTTGGATGTACAGACTGCTGATTTTGTAGTTAATTTTTTTAACACAATTTTATCGCCTTTTTTCTTCTTATAGGTTATATAATGGCATTAAAAACCAACAAAAAAATACATCGAAATAGTTAAAATTACAAACTTATCCAGTCCTAATAACAAAACAGTAACAAATATTTCATCTCCACAGATCATCGATTTCGGCCTAGCCACTAAGTTAGACCCGAACGAAGTGGTGAAAATCTCAACCGGAACCGCCGAGTTCGCGGCACCGGAAATAGTGGAGAGAGAACCTGTAGGCTTCTACACAGACATGTGGGCCGTCGGCGTTCTATCTTACGTACTGTGAGTATTATCTCGTTTTTAGAATTCCTTACTTATAACGGAATCTTTATAGTATTAATTTTTGCCAGCCTGTCTGTCTGTCCCTCCGTCGAGACATTTTTTTTTAATACCAATTACTAAACTCTACAGCCTCATAGTCCAGAGAAAAAGTAACTTAATGCAATAAAAACATGAGATCTTTCAAAGTGTATTTTCATACTGATAGACTTATTCATCTATAGGGTTCCTGTTGACCTAGGTTCTTGAAATTTAACACGAATAAAGATCTCATAGCACTAAGGAATAATCCGAAAATAAGTAATTAGGCTTCTATATCTCGAAATGATGAATTTATAATTCTAAATGGTTACCAGGACGCATGACAGTGATCCACTTACATACAAATCATACAATCTCTAAACTCTTCCCTTTCACCCTACAGGTTATCCGGTCTGTCACCGTTCGCTGGCAACAACGATATCGAGACCCTAAAGAACGTGAAGGCTTGCGACTGGGAATTCGATGAGGAAGCCTTCCAGCACGTCTCTGATGATGCCAAGGACTTCATCAGACGGCTGCTTGTTAAGAATAAGGAGTAAGTACCGATATAAATGTCTAAATTACTTTAAATTAAGCTGTATAAGACGAAGAGTCATGTAGAAAATATATGGAAGTAGCGTAATGGGAGTTACTCTTCTCACGTTCATGAACTATCTAGGTTCTAGCCCGTACAACGTACGTTTTTCGAAACTTAAGTCAGTCTCACAAGAAAACTGCTCCAGGTGTCCGGCTCCAATTTGGTTCGTTTTAAGATATGTCACAGAGCATTAAAAATAAAACCTACATTTTTTTTTGTCGGGCTAAAATGTTTAGTGGCGAAAATCACCTTTAATTACTAGTGACTCAAGTTACGATTATTCTATTATTATATATAAAAAAACTTTATTTTCTCTACACAAAGGTTACAAGATAAAGAAAAAAAGAGCGAAATACAATCATAAAATTATAAAAACCTTTGCAACAGACTGGTGTCTGTTATTTATTTAATTCAGACATACTCGTACATCCATAGTGTTAGTAAACATATTAACTAGTTTCTTAAGTAACTAGAAATATGTTTGAACAGCTCAGCCTATGGGGCCGTCAAACCTCTCATCAATTATTTTCAGGATCCTCTTAGCGCTGTCTGTGCGAGCTTATGCGAACATCCCTGATGCGCTGTAGTATCGGGGCAGGTCAACAGGGCCCTGAAAATGCGCGAAAGGCACTAATGATTTTCGTTGTTGTTATAGGAAACGTCTGACTGCGCACGAGTGCCTAGTGCACAAGTGGCTGGCGGGCGACGCGGCCGCGGGCCGGACGGCCACCATCGAGGCGCGCCGGTACGAGAAGATGCGCAACAGGCTCAGGGAGAGATACGAGGTACCTTGCTTTAACACACACACACGCACCCGCACACACCTCCGCAACACACACCTCTGTCCATTGGGGGATTTGCCATAATCATCACGCTTGGCAGGCGGATTGGTGATCGCAGTCATGATCTTAACATACACAGACAGGAGAACGCTGCTGCCCATCCCTGGTGCAATCCCTTAGTCGCCTTGACGACACCCACGGGAAAGTTAGGGGTGGCCCTATCCTAAGCCGGGAACCTTAGCCTTTGAATGACACTTAATCCTTTCCTAATCCTAATTAGGCGATACTTTTATCATCAGTATTTAATAATATATGTTTGCTTGTTAGAACTGGTCGTCGTTCGCGCTGCCGATCGGCCGGCTCAGCGAGTACAGCTCGCTGCGTAAACTCCTCATCGAGAAGTGGAAGATCTACGACGGGCAGTTCGGTGAGTTATATACTGCAATATTACTATCACCAGCCAGTCAGCGTCCACTTTAGAACATAGGCTACTAAATTTTTCTATATGACAGAGTAAATTTTACAGGAGACAAAAAAACGGAATATACTATCTCCAGAGGTTAATGAATATGTACGAGATAGGTGTTTTTGGCATGGCGGAACTTGTAGAATTTAATTTTGTAAATACCTGTATAAAATATCATCAGCCGAAATACGTCCACTGCTGAACACAAGACTACTCAATAGATGCCACTTTTGGTGGGCCGTCCATTGGAGGATTTGTCATAATTACTACGCTGTGACGTGGTGTGACAACTTAGTTGTTCCTTGTGGATATGTGAAAAAAAAAACACATCGTTTGCCACACAGACCGGCGGCAGGCGGCCCCGCGGTTCGTGATCAAGCCGCAGTCCGCGTTCTGCTACGAGGGGCAGTCCGTGAAGCTGTACTGCCGCATCATCGCGTGCGCAGCGCCCACCGTCACGTGGTCGCGCAACAACCACGAGCTGAGGCAGTCCGTCAAGTTCATGAAGAGGTCAGTAACTGACTCAGACACTAGCAGCCAAGATATATACGGGGCCAGTGTTCCTGGCTCCGAATCCTAGAAAATATGATCTGAAGTAGCCTTGGAACTATTTGTGTGAGCGCTTGTGCACTTTTATCATACGTACACTTATCTATAATATCTTGACCGGAATTAACTTGTACAAATCGGTCTATCAATGGACCAATGAGGCTGTCAAAGGCACTGCATCATAATTCGAAAATCTCAATATCTTTATGGCGATCAATTTACACAAATAATAAGCCAGGAATTCACAAGAATGGTGAAAATGTTTAAATTGTGTGGGATTTGTTGGCTGGCGATGCACAACCGACTTCCCAAATTTACCCTAACCATATATCCTTTGGGTTCGAATCGGAATTTGAGCTAAATCGCTCTAAGACCGCAAATGATGTTTACATGTAACCATTTCTCGTGTTTTTTTAAGCCAATACAAATACAAATAACTTTATTGGTTCAAGAACAGTGGGGTCCTTATACTAGATATATCTATGTAGATATATTGTTACAAGAAGTAGCCTGGCTCCCAAAATAGGATTCCCTGTTCTATGGGTAGGCAGTCTTTCATTGAAAATGTGAACAAGTGTTGCTGTCAATTTCAGTTTAACTCTGTAGTAGTACAAAAACAACCTAAACACAACACAACACAACACAAGAAGGTATATTGGTTAATATCATAATACATACCAGCAGTAGGTATTATCCAAAATTATGTAGTATTGTCAGTAATATGTAGCATAAGGTGACAGCGAAAATATTTACACATGTTTTTTAAACAGATACGCTGGCGATGACTTCTACTTCATAATAAACCGAGCGAAGTTGGAAGACAGAGGGGAGTACATCATCAGGGCTGAGAACCACTACGGCTTCAGGGAGGAAGTCGTCTTCCTCAACGTACAACGTGAGTTTACCTTTATTTTAATAATAATAATAATAAAACCTTTATTTTCCCTTATAATTTTACATAAAATTCTAATTATAAAATGAAATTAATGATAATTGATCGTATAAACTATGTAAAATAATAATTAAATTAAGGCAATTGAATATTATCCATTTCGAATAACATTAATATTAATTCTAATTTAAGTAAGCTTAAATACTTAATTAAGTTTTATTTTATTTGTTTTTCTTAATTATTGGGGCACCCATTTACGGGTAAAGATCTCCTCCATGATACCCGTACCTTTATTTTACCACAACATAATATGTATGTCAAAGTAAAATAATTGACATTGCATGCATTCTGATTGGCATCATTTTTGTCATATTAATACTTCATATAAATTATCTTCATAATCACCTGCAATACGTCCACTGCTGAACTTAAACCTCCCCAATAGAATGCTACTTTTGATGAGCTGTTGGGGATTGGGGATTCGCCATAATCACCACGCCTGGAAACGCCACCGAAACCAACTTATAAAAAAATTACAAAATTGTCTGTCTCTGTTGGGAATCGAACCCAAAACCTCTGGCACTCGAGTCTAAAAACCTAATCGTGTGTAAATATATTTTATGAATATACAATTAATTAATTACTAATTTTATAAACTCAACAGCTTTAAATAAATACGACGCGCATGCAATTAAGATGTCGTCTACATATCGGCCTAATGATCAATTTGCCTACAATTGTTTAGAATTAGGTCACTGCATCCGAGATCTATTCTTGAATCAGTGACCAGTGATCAGTTCTAGGCTTAATTTAACTAAACCATTGTGACTGACACGGCACTGGTACAGTTTTAGTTTTATGCATCCTAGTGATTTGTAAAAGTTTTTTAGTGACGTGAATATTTGTATTTAGGTGTTGGTGATAATCTGTCGACTTGTTAAGGGAGTTGAGGTTTCTATTTTGTTGTCTCCGCATGATTTATATTGAATAAATTGAGTCAGCTGACAAAGTTTTCAATGAAATTTTGGAATATTGATCTTTGGTTAATTTTATATTTCAAACTTATTTTAGTGAGCAAAATAACTATGAATTATGAGCGATTCTGGCCAGCGCGGGGAGTATAGGCCAAATCCTCCGTCTGTCTCCGGCAGATGAGAGAGGGTTGTGCTCCTGCAGTGGAGACAAAAATAACCTGATGATAATGAGCGATTAGCTATAGTATGCTACGTATACGTTTGCAAATATCTGTATGTTAGAGATAAATATATGCAATTAGAACTAGTATTTGAGGTCTTTCAGTATACAACTTTTGATTGCAAATCTTAAACAATATTATTCTGAACTAGCTGTGCCCGCGGCTCCGCTCGCGTGGCATACAGGATCCGCTCTCATTCCGACTTCCGCTCCTTATCCCTCTTCTACTTCCACTCAGACTCTCAATCTCACTCCCGCTCCCGCTCCAAATCCAGATTCCGCTCCAAATCCAGCTCCAGATCTCC
The DNA here is from genome assembly GCA_947086405.1 of Esperia sulphurella. Taxonomy (NCBI): domain Eukaryota; kingdom Metazoa; phylum Arthropoda; class Insecta; order Lepidoptera; family Oecophoridae; genus Esperia; species Esperia sulphurella. The sequence continues at coordinate 4,247,381 of OX352281.1, read as the reverse complement.
CGCATCTACCCCCCTTAACCGTGCCTTCAAGTCTGTTCTCAACCCTTCCCTCAACCCTCCATACGTATGCAACAAATTCATCGTAATCGGCTAACTCAATCAAAAGTTTCTTCTGAGACGAGGTGTTGTGATAATCAGGGGCCGGAATTAGGTAGTATCATGTACTTGCGACGAAAATATGACATTGGCACGTGTTATTCCTTTTCAAGGAATTTTATTAACTATTTTAATGAAAACCCCGGCACTCTTAGCAGTAATAATGAAAAAGTATATAATAGGCCCGATTCTGAAGGCACACATTTAAAATTTGACAGCGCTAAAATTAGTTTCGTCTTTATCTTCATAATACTGTGTGACAAGGATGGCCACAGTTTTAGTGCTGTCAAATTTTAACATTGTGCCTTCTGAATCGAGCCCAATACCTATACAATTAAGAAAATATAACTTCATATTATTTGTTAGTTATTTTTAGTTTATAGATTATAAATCAGCGATGTGGTATGTCAATATTTATATTACTGTATGATTTTAGTGCATGAATAATGACAAACAAATGGTAAACAATTTTTTTAATAAATCTCGGAGGAGACCCATTACCATAAACATTTCGTCGAGGACGAAAGAGGCTTGCCTGTGCCACTTGCCACATTTTGTTTACTAAACCTTTTGTTCGGTTGTCCAGCTGTTCCTAAGGTCCAGAGACAGCACGTGCCCGAGGCGCCGCGCCGCCGCGAGGCGCTGCCGTACACGTTCTGGCAGGAATCCAGCGAGACGGCGCCTGTGTTCACGTTCCAGCTGCGGCCGCGCGTCATGCAGGCGCGCGACACCTGCAAGCTGCTCTGCTGCCTCAGCGGCAAGCCCACGCCCACGGTCAAATGGTCAGTCACACTCGGTCACACCACTCTCTCCGCTACGCCATCTGGCATTATCTATTTGTTCTTTCCAGTTGAACTGTGGTTCGACATTTAGACCCAGAAATAATCAAATCGAACAAGAATCGAATAAGAATCGGATAGTGCCAAAACGCCCTTACTCGTTCTAATGTCGGAAAAAAATCCAAATGTAATATTCAACAAAAAGTACTAGTTATTTATATGTATTTCGTATTACTAGTTATCGGTATGTAGGTATATATTTATTTAAGTTTTCATGCAAGTTTATGCCATTTAAAATTGTACACTCTTTGCATACAGTATTTGTACGCCTCAAAAATTTCGTCACCACCCAAAAGTTGCCTGGAAGCTGATAAGACCGCCGTTGTACACTAAATTCTTCCTTCTATGTAATTTTTTTTTATAAAAATTTATATGTTTTCGTGCACAATAATGAATATTTGATTCTTATGAACGGTAGTGGACTCGTATTTGTAAAAGAAATCCGTATTTCCATTACCTAACCACCTGTCCTTTCACCCACAGGTACAAGAACAGCAAGGAGTTGTCGAAGTACGACTACTCGATGACGCACTCCGACGGCGTGGTGACCATGGAGATCGTGGACTGCCGGCCCGAGGACAGCGGGAAGTACTCGTGCATAGCGACCAACGTGCACGGCACCGACGAGACCTCGTGCGTCGTCATCGTGGAAGGTAACGGTGTTCAGCTCACACAAAGCATCGCTTACTAAACGCGCGGAAACGTGGACACTGACAGTGGGCCTGATCCACTAGTTTCAAGTCGCTCAGCGAGCTATCGAGAGGGCTCCGCTCGGGGTATCTTTGAAGGATATGATTGGGAATGAGGATATCCGACGAAGAACGAGGTCTCGAGTGGCAGATTTTCGTCACGTAGTCAATATCCTCTTGGGAAATCTCGCGCTTTTTCGTGCTCTGTTCAAATATGGCGCGCAGTTTTTAGCGCTTTTTAAACTCGCAAGTGGCAACACGGACGTCAGCTGATTGAAAACTGAGTTTTTTCTTGGTCACCCAAACTAGTACGTTCCCTAACGTCTGCAATTGGACAAAAGCCTTGGAGAAATGCACTAATTGACGGATGTATCTTATCTTCTTAAGGGGCCAGGAAGACCTGGCGACACAAGGCGATTTGGTAGACTCGCCTTAGAATTTTTTCTTCGGCATACGCAGGCTTCCTTACCATGTTTTTCTTCAATAAGAATTATGTTGTGTCTAAGCATGATACAATGTATTTTACTACTGTCTTTTAAGGTATGTTTTCTTTTGTCTTTAAAGTAAGTAAACATAATATTTGTGTTTGTACACAGGCGAGGTAGTACCACCGGAGCAGGCGCAGTTGGCGCATAACTTCCTTTACTCCGGCGACAGAAGGTACATCGAGAAACCCATTAAGCCAGCTCCGCCACCGATCATCACCAAGACCAAGGTATGACCTTCTACTGCTTTAATATTGGCTCGATTCTGAAGGGACAGTTTTAGTGCTGTCAAATTTTAAAGGTGTGCCTTCAGAATCGGGCCCAATATCCTACTAATATTATAAATGCGAAAGTTTGGATGTTTGTTACTCAATCACGCTTCAACCAATGGACGCATCGTGATGAAACTTGGCACACATATAGGTTTGGTCCTGGAATAGGACATAGGATAGTTTTTAACCCGAATAAACGTCCCATTCCTACGAGAAATACATAATAATTTGTGATGTTAAGTTGTCTACGCGGACGAAGTCGCAAGCAATAGCTGGTGATATAATGGGCCCGATTCTGAAAGCACAACGTTAAAATTAGACAGCACTAAAACTGTTGCTATCCTTGTCACACAATATTATGAAGATAAAGACGAAACCAATTTTAGCGCTGTCAAATTTTAACGTTGTGCCTTCAGAATCGAGCCCAATAATACATTTATTTAAAAATCCATCCAATGTGGAATGAAAAATAAGGTTCTGGTTTTCTGACGTCTAGGGCCTAATTTTTTTTTCGGATTTGGCTTGAATGTGTAAGTAGCATGTCGAGACAGTTGGACGAGATCGTTACTGCGACCGTGACGTGGAGACGAACGACCACGGTGTTAGAGTTTGACAATATGTGAGTAGACGCGCGACTACGGAGGGAGGAAAGGATGGAGGGAGGGGATTAGGAGAGGAATTAGGGGAAGAGAGAGAAAAATCTACAGACTACTAAGATATAGGATACCTATTACTATATACTACTGCCTTGTGGTTTCGGTAGAGTAGAATAGGACCACTCCAACTCTTCCCAAGGATGTCGTACAAGGCGACTGAGGGAATACATTATAAAACATCAATCAGGCCTCCCCAACCCATCTGGCCAGCGCGGGGAGTGTAGGCCAAATCTTCCGTCTGTCTCCGGCAGATGAGAGAGGGGTGTGCTCCTGCAGTGGAGACAAAAATAACCTGATGATGGATTAATATATAAAGTGTCATCAAGATCGGTTCAGTCCTTACAGTGGGATTGCATCTTGAATTCAGTAAAAACGTTTATTATAATCCGAGAAATTTTAAATATACCGATAAGAAAAATATAATGTATCGCATATGATATCATAAACCGTCATTACTCAAAACAGCATGTTTTGAGAAAACACGATTTGAAAGTAAAAAAAATAAGTATATGTACAAAACGGGTAAAGAAAAGTACATAGTGAAAAACAAAGAAAGAGGAAATCGAGTACGTTTTTTTGGTTGTTTGGTATTAAAAACTCAACACTGCATTTTTTTTAGTTATGACGGTTTATAGTTTCATGTGCGATATATTTATCTAGGAACTATCAGCTGACTTTTTTAACACCACTCTCCTTACTTACAGGTGACAATCGACCCACCGGCTAAATCTCACGCGGGCCCTCGGCCCAAATTCTCGCCACAGTCGTCAGTGGACGCGAGCAAGAAGAAGTACGGCGCCAAACTGGACTCCGAAGCGTCGAGCCGGTCGCGGAGCGCTACCAAGGAGCTAGTCTGTGAGTAACCTTAGTAATTGTTTTTTTATTGTATGACATTTATTTACTAGACGTGAAGTCCCGAGGACAGATACGGCTGGCTTTGTTGCACCACATAGATATCGCGTGTAGAGACGCTGGGTAAATCCTAAGGACGTGGTGCATCTTCGGCCATATGCTCATAAGTGTGGATTTCCTTCGCCATTTCAGAGTTTTTTTTTATTCCTGATGGGTTTACGCTTGATCTCAATCTCACCTGATGGTAAGTGATGTTGAGGCGTAAGGTGGAGCGCGCTTACCCAGAAGATGCATTCACTCTTCCTTTTAAAAAGATCCAAGTTGTACTTGTCCGGAAATACCGAAGCTGGCAGTGAGTTCCATTCCTTGGCAGTTCGCATTATAAAACAGGAAGCGCAACGCTTCGTGCCAGAACGTGGTATGTCTACTACCTACAGGCTTGGTAGTCCGGTGATGGAACGGGGATGGGGGAATCAAGTTATGGCATGTCCGGGGCTCGAACTCGGAACATTCAACATGGTAGACCGCGTCTTGTTCACTGCGAAACTGATGATCTTATAAATGACAATTTTTGAGTTGTTTTTGCCAGGTTGGACAAATTCAAGTCCCTAAGTAGGGTAGAGGGCATCGCTTTCTGAACGTTTATTACTTGGGCAAGTCCTTGCATTCACTGGCCAGTCCATGGTCAATCTGTAAGTTAAAATTTATATTTCATGTCAAACCAATTGTCGTACGAAAACCAACGCTATTTGCGTCTCGCTAACATGTACATGAAAGAGTCGCCAGCAGCAAAAACAGGTTTGTATTACCATGTAAACTTTGCGGTCCATTTAGGAACACTATCTATTATTTATTTGATTTTAGAGACGCAAATGCGTTTGTTTACATACGACTATTGATTTGGAATGAAGTATACTTCCTTGCCACCACGGGAATCAACTGAGGACTTTGTCTTATATATATATATATTCTTTTTTGCACAAATTTTAAAACTAAATACAATTACAAATTTTGTGGACAAAGGCGAGCTTATCTCTAAAAGAGATCTCTTCCAGCCAACCTTACAATGTTTGAGACAAGGCACTAAGAGCGAGGGGCATGCATAATATAATACATAATAACTAAATATCGAAACTACTTTATATATATATATATAGTAAATTCTTATAATAAATATTAGTAAATATTATAAACATACGTACATATCATTACACTGAGTGAGACAGATAGTGGTCTTGCTTTGTCTTCCACAACATTACCAACTAATTCTTTCTATTCCCACCCACAGTACCAGCGTCCGACTCGACGATGTGCGCGCCGTCATTTGCGCGTGCGCTGCCTGACGTGCTCGCCGCGCGCGACGGCGCGCCGCTGCTGCTGTCCTGCTCGGTGCGAGGAGACCCCGACCCCAGGGTCGAGTGGTTCAGGAACGGAAAGCCCTTGTCCTCCTCCGAGGTGAGTAGGATTTGCCACCAAGTCGAACAGCGGTCAGAATTCTCGATCCAAATATACATTAGTAAATTTTATTCTTATTAATTCAGCTATATACAATGCCCTTATTTCTACTAATTTACAAACTTAAATTATATATATTTAATATTATTATGAACACCAATACATTGACAGCCCTCTAAGCACAATTTAAAAACTAAATCTGTGAAGTCACTTGACCTTGTTGCTGACAGAATACTAGCGCTGGAGTTCGCGTAGCGTGCTGCAGCATTATGCTGAGTCAGCGTCTATTTATTGCTGTGACACATAGGTACCTTGATTATTTTTAAATTGTAATTTATTAATTTCTGTTCTGTTTATTTCTCATGTAAGTGTGTGTCGTAGCTATGAATAAATGACCTATTCTATTCTATTCTATTCTATTCTAAATGTCAACTAGTAAAGTTTGAAAATATAATTGCGACTGTTTTTGTATACTATTGTAATTGTTTCCCATGGGAATTTTGTTAGTTCCCTTCTTCATAAAGGAATATGCTACCCAAATTGCATTCCGATGTTTGAGTTGTGTTAATGAGTCAATAAACGAAAGTTTCCTATGGATAACAAATCAAATCGACAACCTATTAATATGTACCCGTTGTTGGGGCAAGGCTTACCACTATAGTCCACGCTGGACTAGAATAATGGTGAACTTCACAAGCGCCTTAGAATGTGCGCTTAGACAAGTAAAATATTTGTATGAAATATGTATTTATTTAAATACGAAGGGGATTTGATTCTTACCCACTACAATCTGAGCTACAAAATACTTCATCTTACCCACTACAAATGAGCTACAAAATACCTCATCTTACCCACTACAATATGAGCTACAAAATACCTCATCTAACCCACTACAATCTGAGCCTCAAAATACTTCATCTTACCCACTATCATCTGAGCTACAAAATACTTCATCTTACCCACTACAATCTGAGCTACAAAATACTTCATCTTACCCACTACAATCTGAGCTACAAAATACTTCATCTTACCCACTATCATCTGAGCTACAAAATACTTCATCTTACCCACTACAATATGAGCTACAAAATACCTCATCTTACTCACTACAATCTGAGCCTCAAAATACTTCATCTTACCCACTATCATCTGAGATACAAAATACTTCATCTTACCCACTACAATCTGAGCTACAAAATACTTCATCTTACCCACTACAATCTGAGTGGCTTAATTATAACACATGTTACCCACAGGTGATCGACCTCAAGTACAAAAATGGCGTTGCATCGCTGGCGATAGGCGAGGTGTTCCCCGAAGACGAGGCTGAATACTCTCTGAAGGCCACCAACAGCCAGGGGTCGGTGGAGACCAAGTGCAAAGTCACCGTTAAACGTGAGTATTCATCATGATCAGCACTTCAAGCTCAACATAGACCCAATGAACACCACCACTCCTGGTACTCCGCTTTTTGCATTCAGCCGCTTTCGACCACTTCAGGTCGTCGGCGGAGCGTCCCACACTTTAGGTAGGTACTATTCCGTGGTCTCCATTCTAGAACGAGTCGAAAGTAAAAATCATACTGCTTTTCTTATAAAATATTGTTTGAGTAAACACAAGCTATCGATTTTTTTTTGTGATACGAAAACTTCTATGTCTGGTAATGACACAACGTTTAATTTCCAGCAATGGACGGCAGCGCAACCACTGGAGGCGCGCTGAAGTCTGGCGACAAGCCGCCGAGGATCGTGGACCACGCCAAGTCGCAGGTCGTCACCGACGGCGACGCGGTTACGCTCTCTTGCAGGTAAGGAGTCCTACTTTAGCAGTCCCTTACCAATTGTGAAGGGCGAGTTTCAGTTGTGAAGGACGAGTTTCAACATTTCATTTATTTATTCAGCCTTAAATTGTATGTGCATCAATTTCTTAAAATGTTTTAGTTCTAATACAACTGTACTCAACCATGTAGCTTATAATATCTTATATATATACATTTTGAATTAACAATGTCAAGGATTAAAAATTGAAATAAACATGTCATAAAAACAGACACCAAGAATTACACATAAACACATAAAATTTTTATCAATTATTCATTCATACTTTATAAATGATTCAGATAATTATTTATTATATTAATTAACGATACCTAATAAATTGTTTCACATGATTTCAATATCTTCTGGCATTTTTTAACTCTGCTCAAAACCGAGCAACAATCTCAACAAAAAAGGTGTTTTAATAGAAACAAATCGATCAATATTAACTCGCTGTGTATTTTCCACTACGTGAAATTGGCAGCATTATGAGCCCTAAACACGATACAAAAGGCCATAACATAAAAAAACTCTACTCAAAAATCTTTCTCAATTAAAAATGTTCCTTCGCCAGGATCGTTGGTGCGGAGAGGTTCGACGTGGTGTGGCTGCACAACAATAAGGAGATCAAACCCTCGAAGGACTTCCAGTACTCCAGCGAAGCCAACATCCACAAGCTGAACATCGCTGAGATATTCCCCGAGGATGCTGGTGCGTTACATGCCATATTTACAACTGGATCATCTTATCTGCTCATTCTGTATTGAGGTAGACGGGTGGCTTTACGTTGGTAGTATATGAGTAGGCTTTCAACCCCTGATCTCTCCCTATAATGACTACAATCACCCTACACTTCTATTTATATATGACTCACCGGTAACTGACAGAGGTCCGACACACAGCTAGGAGGCGAAACGTACAGTGACTTCAGACCACATATTCGCCTTGGTTCATTGTAAACAAACAAGGAGTCGACGAAATGAATTTCCCCCAAACAAGGTCATAGTTGTTTCATGCAATACGCAGCTAATCCTGTGTCATCCTACTGTCCCTTGAGTCTTTGAAGCAGATGCGACACCGAACGGAGGCTGAGATATTTATTGATACAGCATCATCAAAAGTAATGCCAATAATGTCCACCATGAAATATGTAGGCTGTCGCATTACTAAGTCTCGCATCTGTATCTTATGTTATAATAGAGGGCCAGGTATACCCTGCACCACGTCGAGCTTGTACGTTCTTTTGTATGAGCCCCTCTGTACGATAGGAGCCTGTAATCCTTGGTTCAGGGTAGCACATTGCAGCTACAGGCTAAGCGCATAACTGAGTAGGTTCCTGCGGTATTGGAGCGGTGCGGGAGGGGGGACATGTGACGTAACAGAACTGTCTCGCTAGACAGCGCCAGCGACGACGACGCCCGACTGAGGTCTCGCGTCATTTGACGTAACCAAAGCACACCCTCCCGCACCGCTCCACTACCGCAGGAATGTTAAGCGCTTTGCATTCACACAGCAAGAGCTTCATCGTGCTCGAACGTTTGTAACCGGCCTGTGGCGTTACCAATCTAGTTTGAATGGTTATACCGTATGTTCTGTCATTGGAACTTCGATTCCTTACACTGCAATATATACTTTTTAATAGGCGTGTACACTTGCGAGGCGTTCAACGACGCCGGCGAGTCGTTCTCGTCGTGCTCGCTGGTGGTGTCGGTGCCCGGAGAGACCCCGGCGACGCCGCAGTACGCCGCGTTCCCGGCCTCCGCCACCGTGGCGCTCGCCGAGCCCGCCATCTTCAGCGCTGAGCTGGACAAGGTGGGGTTTGCGTCTTGGCATACACTTGGTCACGCCGTGTAGTTCCTGGCTTAGAATAAGGCCAGCCCCAATCTTTCCATGGGTGTCGTCAAGAAGACTAATTGATTGCACCAGGGACCCATAGCAGCGTTTTCCTATGTATATCAAAATCATGACAGGCAGTAGCGTTCATTTTTGTATATGAAGATCATTACTGCGATCACCAATCCGCCTGCAAGTATTGTGATTATGGCAAATTCCCCCATAGACAGTCCTCAAAAAGTTGCATTTATTAAGGAGGCTTGTGTTCAGGAGTGGACGTATTTTGGCTGTTGATGATATAGTTGGATTTCGACAAATTCATCTAAATACTTTTCCTGTTGAAAGCAGAAAACTTCGAAAGATAAGAGCTTGTCAAGTATATCTAGGTTTTATAGTAGCGATAACAGGAAGCGGAGATCGATAAAAAATGATAACGTACGTACTAAAAGTACCAAATGTACTCGTGTGAAATAAATTTGACTTTGACCTTGTAGATAAGTATATATTCGGGTTTGCTTCAAAAACTTAACTTTCGTTGTCTAATAGCGATAGATATTAAAGTTACATGTAGAGAGTTAAACTTTTTAGTTATAAAATCGTTAATTATGACCGAAGAGATTAAAAAAACTACGTAGCTGAAGCACTGACTATTCTATACATCTTCCAACAGCCACCACTCCAGCTGCAGTGGCTGAAGGACGGCAAGCCCATCGACGAGACGTCCACACGCTACCGGTTCACCATGGAGGGAACCTCGCGGTATCGTCTTGAAATCGCTAAGTGCACCTCGGACGACAGCGGACAGTACCAGGCCAGAGCGGTAGGGTCCAAAGGAGACTCCCTGGCCGCCTTCTATCTCAACGTCGCTGATGTTTAACATAACAACATGAAATTCGAAGCACCCCCGACATCAAGAGCGTTTAAAGAAACGAAATTATCGCAATAAAAAAACTAGTGTCGAATTATATTATTATTTTAAAATCAATATTCTTTTCATGTCGGGGGTTAATAAAAGCGGTTTATGAAACATGGACTGACATTTATAATTTGGGACCCAAGTGAGAGCCTTGTGGCACCCCTTTACATTTCTTACTCAAACTGGAATATGATATGAATATTGAGCATGAAATACAATTTTTTATACGATTCGGAGTCTAAGTGTGAAGGAGTTCAATTTTTTATATTAAATTATTTATTTAATTTAAGTATGGTTAAGTGTTACACCCTGTCGAATGCCTATGAGAAGTCACTTGGACTATCGAAGTCACTCTCTAGTCACTGTTAAATGTTTATTTATTTATTGTCGTTATTATTTTTTGTTTAATTTTTATTTACTGTCCTCGTCTAACAGATTTCAAAAGCAGCTTCCCTAATAAGCTTGTTAATCAATGTTGCAATAAATTCTGTTCGGTCATACTTTTAACATAGTCGACCCTCTCTTCGATGTTTATGAAGCCACCACGGAATATCTAGGAGACGGTCGTCGTCGGCTGCCGACCAAAATCTCTATAACTATTTTTATATTTTAACTGTATTATTTAATTGTACATAATTTAATTTATATCATGTGACCGCGTAATTTAAAAATAAATATGTATACCTTAAAAATAAGTTACTTGTTTTATTATTTACTTTAATCCCCGGTTACTTAAGTAGAATCAACATTGTAATAAACCTAAGTCTTACCTTAGGGGTCGTCAAGGTGATTACTCCAGGGACGAGCCACAGCGTTCACCTGTGTACATTAAGATCATTACTACGATCACCAATCCGCTTGCCGCACGTGGTGATTATGTCAAATTTCCCAATGGGCAGCCCACCAAAAGTGACATTCTGTGGGGAGGCTTGTTGTCAACAGTGGACGTGTTGCGGCTGATTTTGATTGTATTAAAACCAACAATCAATAACATATTAAAGCCGGATAAAGGAAAAAAGATTAAATATGGCATATTATTGATGTAAAAAAACATGCTTGCACGGAATCACAAATATTGCATATGTACGAGTAGGTACTTAACATTACACTCTTATACATTTATGATTGGTAGTTGATACACTCCTTCTCGCATAAACACACCCCCTCACATCCATACACATCCTAACATTACACACTACTTCAAGTTTAAAATCTTTATTTTATATTTTCTTTGTTATTTTATAAGCAAAGTACTTACTGTTGCGTACTGGCAGATTTATATTTCCTTTTTGATACAAGTCTTTTGTTTTTATACGTCAGTTTGTCTTGAGCTAATAAACAACACCTGGGTTCTATTTTCAGCAAATTATTTTAGCCCACAGCTCCTCAACACTTACTAACTTACTTTTTAAATTTAAATTGCAATATTGACCATAATTCTTCGACCTGTATGTACAGGTTACCTCTGTAACCTAGTTCAGGCTCCAGACTTCACAAATTGTGGAATAAAGAAATTTGTAATTGTAAAAAAAACACGAGGGTCAAATATATAGACCAAGGCACCTTGCTTTATATATCACAGAAAACGTTGATTAAGAATGTATTTAACACAGTCGATGATAAGTTTATGGTTATAGATGTTTATAATACTTTCGTTTTAAACAAAAACACTTAATTATTAACAAAGCTGCATGAAACTAGCACCTACTAACTTGACTTAACTTGACTCCTGATGATTACAGTACTTATAAAATTGCCAAAAACGAAACTGTTAAGGCTAACAATAGAGAAATACAAGTTCTTGATGCCGATGAGGGTGCTGCAGGCGCCAAGTAATGCTGCGCATAGATGTTATCCCAGAACGCAACTCGGTCTGGCAGCAGCGGACCTCCCAGCGATGACGTCTCATCCAGATTCATGTGAGGGCTGTTGCCATTAGTACCTACCGGTGGCCAGTCCGGCAGGGAGGAATTTTGAGGCACTGGTGTACTAGAAAAACGGAAATTGAAATGTGAATTAGGAATTATTACAATGGATCAAACAAAGCAATACAGGAAGTTGCTACATTAGGAGGAACATAAGTAGTTGCGCATTATGGAAGGCCTAAGTGGACGGCGTCGGCGAGCTGATAATTTATTATATGTATTGTTCTACAACATTTGACATTTGGATCCAGTTGTGGTGAATTGCCGAAAACACTAAAGAACGAAACTTGCTATTAGGGCAATATCATACGTGAAAAACGAAACTTCATCCTTGATTCATATTAAAAATAAGGTAGATTATAATCTTATCAATGATTAATAATAATTACTTACACATGTAATTACAAATACATTTAAAATGTAATTATAATCCGAATGAATCAGTTCGCTGTTTTGACTCATTCCGGATTCATTTGAATGCGATAGAAAATAACGTAGATCAATGATAATAATAAGAGATATCAATACTTTCTTAACTCTCATTGATTACATAATTAGTATGTATATATACATACTAATTACCATTTTAGCATTATTACACGGCGTCATTTTTTTTGTCAGTAACAATTCTATTAAAACATAGCTTACCGTCGTATCGTGTTATTTTGCGATATTATTGTAATTAATTGCACTAACAAAGATAATAGTGTCTAATCCTTAATATTATAAGTTATTTAAATCCAATAAGCACTTAAGTGCTGATAATTACAGAACACACAGTGTTTGGTAATTATTTAATATCAAATTTGAATTTACATATCAAAATAACTTTAAAAGATACACTGAATGCTTTGTTGGTTTGGTTGGTTTAGTTCTTTGAACGTTTCGCTCGAGCGCCCGAATACGTGAATGCGATTACCATTGGGGACAAACAACTTGTACAATGCATTTACATTAAATTCTGGTCTGAGTGTTATGTTTGTACAATGTGTTTTATTCGCGTTTATGTATTGTTTATGTATTGAATCTTATCTTAAGTTTGAATTACTTACCCAGTAGTCATGAAGTTAAGCCACAGCTCCCTCATCGTGACTTGGAATTCCAAGGAGCGTGGAGTATGGAACAGCTGTGAAAAAACGGGCGTCCAATTGTCCAAAACAATCATTGTTTGAGCGACATGGTCAGCGCCACTCACGTCCACACCCCCAATTATAATGGGAAATTCTTCAGCCACGAAGGAATACTCATATAAATAAATATTGTCATTTCCAGCTTCCACATGTAGTCTGATAGCTCTCAAAGTGGGGTAGGCGAACCCAACATCTGTTAAATAATCTATGTAAGCGTGAATCGTGTCCATGTTAACAGGTTGCTCGTTGAAGTAAAGTGCTTTCGCCGTTTGAGCAACTTGTTCCCTCTGCTCCTCGTCATCGAACTGCAAGTCAACCGGTAGAAAGTCTGAAAACTTCTCATTCATTCTGGCACTCCATTCTTCAAAAACGCCTATATATAATAAACCTTCCATTCGAGTAAATCCGTATAACATTGGAACTTTAGTGTAATTGCCTTCTTTCAAAATATTAACAGGTGCGTCGTCGAGGAATCTCTCCTGTCCTATGTCCCTTTCTACACAAGGTGAAAAAGTCAATGATATAGGCTCTGCAGGAGCGAAAACTTGAGTCAACACGTCCATGGATGCGGTCGTATAGAATTCTTCTAACGCATCAATATCGTCAACATTATCAGCATTTTGTAGTCTCGCGAAGTGTCTTGCGTTTTCAATTGGATCTATTTGCACAGACCACACGGCCACATTAGCTCCACTATCTGGTACTACTTTGTTGAATAAACCATTTGCCATATCAGACAGCATTACGAGATCGACTGCGGAAGCCCCTGCGCTGAATCCAGCAATGGTGACGTCATCAGGATTGCCGCCATAGCTGGCTATATTCCTACGAACCCAGCGCAATAGCTGCACTATGTCTTTCATTCCGGCATTGCCGGGAGCACCGGTCGTACCCAGACATAAGAAGCCATATATCCCAAGTCGGTAATTGAATGTGACGCCAACGACTTTCTGAGTGCTTGTTAAACTTCTTGGTTGCATCATATCACCCCACCCTAGATGATAAGATCCTCCATGAACATATACTACTACGGGCAGGTTGGTTTCTTCTGTGTCCGGAGCATAAACGGTTGCTATAAGACAATCTTCCTGAACAATTTTGTTTGGTATAAATTCTGGGGGCATTCCAATTTGAGGACATATTACTCCAGTATCCCGAGCATCAAAAGTATACGAGGCAGGCCATATGGAAGGAGGAAGCGGCGCCTGAAAACAGAAATTGACTTCTAATAAAATACTTAAATAAATATACCCATTTACTTAATGATATTTACCTCATTTCAGATCTCTTATATCTAATAAATAAAAAAATTAACTCCATGTAAACGTATTTCAGCTGATGATGATATTATGAAAAAAAAAAACATTCGACTACTAGTTTAAAATCGTGTAGCTTTATTATTCTAGACAGAAATGCTCCTCGTCCCATAAAGAAGATGTCCGCATCTGGAAACGTTGTGTCGTATGTGTGCACTGCGCGGTGCAGCATAGTTTTCTGCGTAGTTAGTGTGCACGGAGTTGGTGCACAGCGAGCGGGCGTGCCTATATAACTGTCTTTCGGTTTGGTCGTGTTTTGCTTACTTACCTTTCACGCCATATTTATTTAGTAATTTTTTTCTTAACTAGCTGCTATATGCGCAGATCACTAAAATACGTGGTATATACCCCCTCCATTACTTTCCCCCTCAACTTCCATGGCCTCCATTTTCAACTATCCCAAAAATTTGACTTTCCCTCATTGCAATACGAATTCCGTCGAGCATTACACCCTACACTTTGTTGTATACTAATGCAGTGTATGCGAGTTTTCGAAAACTATATAAAACACATAACTTTTGATTGAGTGGGCCGATTGCAATGAAATAAAGCATATATGTTACACCGACTTAAGCACTATGTTTCTGTGAAAAGTGAGAAAAATCCATCGAAATCGGTTCGGTAGTTTTTAAGTGATGCATGCACAAACAAACAGACAAAGAGACATTTTACTTATCCTTAGACGTCCCATTTTTTTTGCATATATCTTCAATGTACAGAGTCGCGAAGTTTACGATTTTATTTATTACATCAGAAATTCTTTCTGCCTCCAAGTTATTATTTCAAATGTAACTTACCTTAAATTTGTCTACTCCAGTAGGTGCTCTCCCATACGGAATACTGTGAAAAACGAATATATCGTCTTCCTTATAGCCGCGCACGAGCCCTTGCGGCGAGCTTACCACGCGATACTCCTCGCTGTCCTCGCTGTCCTGGCTGTCCTGGCTGTGCGCGTGTGCCGCTAGGAGAGCGCATAATACCAACCTCACCAACATCTTGAAAGGCACTAACATTTTGTAAACAGCAAAGCTTGTGTTCTTATAAGTAGGTTTTAATCTTGACAAATGAACAGATAAGTTGGGAATTATTCGAAGTACTTGGCCTTAATCTTTGATAATTATTTTTCAGATATATATTTATTTTCCTACAAAACTATTGATAGGTAATTATCATTTCACATACCTTACTACGTACCTTGACACGCTCACACATATGCCCACCAAATCTCCTCCCCCCATTACTAACGCGTGTAATGATCGGCAAATGAAAGATTCCTTATCATGTAAAAGATATAATAAACATAAATGTTATATTATTATACTAGCTGTTGCCCGCGACTTCGTCCGCGTGGACAACTTAACATTACACATTCTTATGTATTACGTGTATTACTAAATCCTAAAAGAAATCTATTAATCTGGTTATGCATTAAAAATATTTATATACATAAAAAAACATACTATCCAATTGAGAACCTCCTTTTTTGAAGTCGGGTAAAAATTAGCGTTCCGGCGGCGGTTTCGCCCGTTGGACCACAGTTTTTAAGGTTTCTGTAGCCAAATGGCAAAAAACGAAACCCTTATGGATTCGTCATGTCTGTCTGTCCGTCCGTATATCACAACCACTTTATTCCGAAACTATAAGAATTTACTATTGAAACTTGGTAAGTGGCTGTATTCTGTGAAACGCATTAAGATTTTCACACAAAAATAGAAAAAAAAACATTAAATTTTGGGGGTTCCCTATACTTAGAACTGAAACTCAAAAATTTTTTTTCATTTTTATTATGGCTATAATCAACTTTTTATTAAAAATACAAAAATCAACAATGCCTTACTAATAATTGGCTAATTATTTCACCAGTTCGGCTACTTATTTATTAATAAAAGGTCCCGTCCAGAAAAATAAAAAAATATCAATATTTGGTAGAACTTTGTAGGTACTTTTGTACTGTACTAGTTAACTAAAAATATTAATTCTAATCTTTATCTGAGGTAATAGTTATAAGCAGTCTTTTGTATTCACAAAGAGTATCATATGAATTTAGTTTACTAATAGTCTTTTAACTTTTCCTACTAAATAATTAATCGTTAGAAATATGAAATAATCAGTCACTTCTCTTTTTTGAAAATATGATCTTAAAAAACAATTGGCATCAATGGTTTTATCTCCCAACCTACTTCTTATAGAACTACGAGTACATATGTAGCCAGCGGTCGAAAAGGCTCTTTCTGCCTCTACACTTGCTTGCGGATTCGCAAGATATTGCGGGATCCGCAGAGCCTAAAATTGAGCTGGATCCCGCTGGATCGCGGGATCCCACTTTGCTGGATTGCAATCCCTAGTTACAACGAACTACAATAACTTTTATATTATGTTACTTGCTGCTACGGAACCCTTCATGGGCGAGTCCGACTCGCACTTGGCCGCTCTTTTTTTAAATAAAGTTGAGATTTACATTTATCATGAATTAAAAGATTATCATGTAATCAATAATTTTTTTATATTTTAATATTGTGCAAATTAGGTGATATTTCCTTCCCCCCCCCCCTCCAATTTGTCCTTTCCATACCCTTTCTTTCTTTCCTTCTCCATCCCCTTCCCACAACGTTGAAAACCCTTTCCCCCACCCCTTCCCTCTCCCTACTCCTACCTCTCCCCCATCCCTTAACCCACCCCTTCCTACGCCCTTTATTTACCACTGCCCCCTCATCTTTCCTCTCCTACCCTAATCCCTCTCTTCTTTCCCATCCGACTTCCTTCCCCGCCTATTCCCTTCCTATTATGCATATCCAATTAACTGTACAACAAAATGTCTGTCAAACTGCTGGACATAGGCCTTCCCCAATGAATGCCACAACGCCCTACAGATCCAGCCGCTTCCGGCCACCATCTTCAGGTGGTCCATCCACATGGCGGCAGGGCGTCCCACCCTGCGCGTGGGACGTCGCTTCCCACTCTAGAAC
Organism: Esperia sulphurella; assembly: GCA_947086405.1. Classification (NCBI taxonomy): domain Eukaryota; kingdom Metazoa; phylum Arthropoda; class Insecta; order Lepidoptera; family Oecophoridae; genus Esperia; species Esperia sulphurella. The sequence goes on along the minus strand of OX352281.1, from coordinate 4,230,134 downwards.
CCGTCTGCCCCATTGGCCGTTCGGTACTACGACAGATGTGACCTGCCATTTCAGCTTACTAATTCTTTCGGCTATGTCGGTCACCTTCGTTATTCGTCGGATCTCCTCATTACGCATCATATCCCTCATAGAGACCCCGAGCATTGCCCTCTCTATAGCTCGCAGAGCCACTTGAATCTTGTGATCAGGCCCATCATCAGTGTCCACGTCTCCGCGTTGTAATCATGACAGGCAGGACGCACTGATTAAAGATTTTTGTCTTTAAACATTGTGGAATAGGTGACTTAAAGACTTGACGCAGTTTTCCGAATACTGCCCAACCTAACTGGATTCTTCTGTCAGCTTTTGAAATTGATCCTACCCAACTATACTGCCTATCCTAGGCAGACGTACTCCTGAACAGCTTCGATATTGACATTGTCGACGATCACCGGTCTAATACAGGGCCACTAATTATCGAATAGCGAACTTTTTGTATCGAGAGTTGTGGAAATATTTGAAATACATCAGCTAAAATAAATCTATAAATGAGCTTTAAAAAATCTCTGTCACTTTCTGTCAAGTTCTTACACGACCAGTAATGTTGAACTACACTTTCATACAAATGATATGAAATGAGAGGTCAACTTGTATATCAGCCTCCTGTCATTTTATTGAGATATGACTTATACCAGTATGAGGCCCGAACTCAAAGCTATTAAACAGTGAAAATGCCGTCAAATTCTGTTCAGCAGTTTCCAAGATTAGCCCGTACATACATACATACATACATACATACAGACAGAATCGAAATTTTTTAATTATATTTTTGGACTCTACTGGTCTTCAGTAATGTCCGGGCAGTGAAATTTTTTTTTAACTTCAATGTACAGATTCGTTTTCCTTTTGTTTTTTCTACTCTTTTATTATCTAGATTGTTGGCCCAGTGGCTTAGTCATTGGACTCGAGCGCCAGAGGTCGTGGGTTCGATTCCCACTGGGGACAGACAACTTTGTACAATTTGTACACGTTGCTCCCGGTCTGGATGTTGTTATACTTATTTGTGAATTGTTCTATCTTTGTTTGGGATTGGGATGTGTATTGTATTTTTATATATGTCATATTTATATATTATTTAAATGTTTATTAGATTACAAAGATTCCAGAGCATACAAAAACAAAGATACAATACAATACACTTTATTGCACAAACAAATACAGTTACACGTTATAAAATTTACAAATAGTACAATTTAGGCGGTCTTATCGCCATCCTCACAATATAAAAAATACCTACACTATACATACTTAATTAATTATTAACCTTAAGTAAACGGCGGAGACTTCTTTAACACTTCAAGTCTTTAACAATTAGATCACTGGCACATACTTTATTTCACAATAAAGATAGCACATAACAGATAGTACAAACAAGTATGTGGACAGCTTAGTCAGAGTGACACCAGAATAAGGTATGCCTTATACTGATGATGGTGATGAAGACTATCATCGACACCAACATTTGTATTATTACCATTAATCAAATAAAAAAATAAAATCCAGTCTAATATAATATGTTATTGTATGCATTACATACATTACATATATATAGTCCACCTTTATGCACTTTTACATGTATGCCTTTGTGTATTTCTTTTATATATGCAACAAAGAATATATAAACAAATACATAGGCATACTCTATGCACTGCGTTGCACTGGTAGGTATTAGGTGGCCATGCCTGAATAAGCCATACTTCGGCATAGCCACCAACTACCCCTAAAACTTTTAAACGGCAGACCAACTAAATCTAGTTTTTGCGACTAATTAACGACATTTTGGATACAATCAGTGATGGTGGCATTTCATAAAAATTACAATAAACTTGTTATGAATAAGAGCACTAAACCTAGCAATGGACTAATGTTAACTAAGGTAGCTGAAGATGGCGCTACAGGCGTGCGGTAATGCTCCTCGTAGATGCGATCCCATAACTCCATGCGGTCATGCAGTAGTGGCCCTCCTAGCTGTAGGCTCTCATTCAGATTCATGTGGGGATCGCGGTTAGTACCTACAGGTGGCCAGGCTAGCAGTGAAGAACCCGCAGGCACTGGTGTCCTGTGAAAAACAAAGTTCCATTAATAATAATTGTAGAACGAAGTGGTATGACGGACTGATTCTACGTATATCAAGAGATAGGGACAAATACATTAATTGATTTTCTCAATAAATAATGTCAGTAATTCATGAGTAACTACTTAAGGCAAGTTTTTATACACGATACAGCAGCGCTCCACATAGTTTCTCGCGAAAACGTAACGTACGTCTGTTTCCGGTCTGTCTCCGGTCCCTGGTCACGACTATACCAATGGGTTTTTCAAAATATAAATGCATTTATTGGCTCCTCTAACCATGTGAAGGAAAACATCGTAAGAAATCTACACACCTGAGGTTTAACGACTCCATATTCTGTATAATTCCTACTTTGCCCCTAGTGATTTTTTTATTAAACACTAGCTGTTGCCCGCGAGAACTTAACATCGCAAATTATTATGTATTTCCCGTGGGAATGAGATGTTTTTTCGGGATATAAACTATCCTATGCCCTATTCCAGGACCTAACATATATGTTTGCCAAGTTTCATCCCGATTCGTAAAGTGATTGAAGCGTGATTGAGTAGGTAAACAAAAACAAAACTTAAACATCCAAACTTTCACATTTATAATATTGTGAGATTTTTATAACAAAACTATGCAAAAGGGTATGCTGTCAGATATACGACCATTTAGAAATTCAATTTGTAGAATATTAAAACTAATTCTCTTCACGCTATGTCAAGAAAATCGGAGTTTACATTTTCGTAGTGCTGGAATATCCCTTATATGATTTTTTCCAGACCAGTGCATACTGCCCTAAGTTAACACGTTACGAGGTTCTAGAACATGCACAGTTTAATCAAAATTGTTAGGTCCATTTTTTACAAAATGCTTTTTTTTTGTACGATAGCTACCTACAAATTGAGAGCTAACGAAAAACAACTAAGAGTCCTATGGGGACGGAACTTTTAGGAACATACGTACATACATACTACGTTTTTAGGAACATATTTTTGAGATGTACCTACTGGTGGGTGATATATATACACATTTTAAGTATATTAAAGTAAAAGCGTGGTGATTATAGCAAATCTCCCAAAGGACCCATAAAAAGTGGCAGTCTACTGGGGAGGCTATGTTCAGCAGTGGACGTATATAGGCTGATGATGAAAGTAAAAGAAAAAATTCACAAGGACAGTCAACGAAAATCTATAGCTAAGTTTGAAGTTTAAAAGGATTGACACGGCATATTTTATTGGGAGCGTAAGAAATTGAAATGCATATACCATTCAGCTACGTTTAACGTACTTACACCGGATAATGAAATATTGAAATGAGATTATGACGCCATACATAATTTTCATTAGATTATAATATTACAGTGTAATCTATGATGAGTTTACGTGACACGAAAATAACGATAAACTAAACAACAATATCAAGGAACTTCTAAGTAATTTAAAACATAATAAGATAATTTTCAAGAAATTTGTCTTATCATGGAAAATTAGAAACACAATCTTTGATTACCTTACAACAGTAGCTAAATCTTTACTTACGCTGTTGTCATGAAGTTCAGCCATAGTTCCCTCATGACGACTTGGAAGTCTAATGAGCGGCTAGAAGTAAATATTGGTAGTATGAAGTCCAGCACCATTAGTGATTGAGCTGCGTGATTGGCGCCATACACGGCCACATTTTCAAGAGCAGATGGAAATTCCTCAGCTACAAAGGAGTATTCATATAAAAATATATTGTTGTTCCCAGCTTCCACGTGCAACTTAATGGCTCTCAGAGTAGGGAAGGCAAACATGACATCGGTGAAATATTCGATATAACTCAAGACAGTATTCTCGTTAACGGGTTGGCTGCCGAAGTAGAACTCTTTCACAGCTTGTGCAACTTCTTCCTTCTGCGCTTCACTGTCGAACTGCAAGTCAGCCGGTAGGAAGTCTGAAAACTTCTCATTCATTCTGACACTCCATTCGTGAAAGAAATTTATACGGAATAAACCTTCCATCTGTGTAAACCCGTATAACATTGGTACTTTGGTATAGTTGCCCTCTCTCAAAATATTTACTGGTGCGTCGACTAGCAATCTCTCTTCTCCTATGTCACGTTCAACACAAGGTGCAAAACCAACAGTGGAATTAGGCCGGTCCAAATACTCAAATAGAACCAACTGCTCTATAGCAGCACTCGTATAGAATTCTTCTAAAGCTTCAATGTCGTCAACATTAGTAAAACCTTGGCTTATTGCGTAATTCCTTGCAGTTTCCAATGGATCCAGCTGTACTGACCACACCGCTACATTGGCACCACTATCCGGTATTACTCTGTGGAATAAACCTGCCGCTGCGTCTGAGAGCATTACGAGATCTACTGCGGAAGCCCCTGCGCTGGATCCAGCAATGGTGACGTCATTAGGATTGCCGCCGTAACTGGCTATATTCGTATTAACCCAGCGCAATAGTTCTACTATGTCTTTCAATCCAGCATTTCCGGGAGCACCGCTCGTACCCAGACATAAGAAGCCATGGATTCCTAGTCGATAATTGAATGTGATACCAATAATTTTTCCGCTACTAGTTAAAGTTCTCGGTTCCAAGCCATCACCCCATCCTTGCTGGTAAGCTCCTCCATGAACGTATATGACTACAGGCAAGTTGATCTCTTCTGTATCAGGAGCATACACAGTTGCGACAAGGCAATCTTCCTGCACATTTTTATTAAATTGTGGTATTGTTGACTCTGGATCAATTTGGGGACATATAATACCATGATCTAGAGCTTCTAAGGGTTCTGTTAATGTAGGAGCCGGAAGAGGTGCCTGAAAACAAATAATTGGTTGTTACGTAAGATTTGTAAATATAACCTAATTTCTTGGCATTTCGTATAATTTTTGATTACATAATCCCAGGAATACTGAATTTCCTTATCACTAAGAATAATCATTATGAAACTTGCCTTAAATCTGTCCGCTCCAGTAGGCGTAGTTGCGTATGGGATACTATGGAAAACAAATATATCGTCTTCCCTATAGCCAACAACGGTTCCTTGTGGCGATTCTACCAGGCGAGCTTCGACTGGCGTGGATGGCAGCGGCGGGACTGGCGCGCGATAATGCTCTTCGTAAATGTGATCCCACAACTCCATGCGGTGCAGCAGGAGTGGGCCTCCCAGCTGTGGGGTCTCATCCAAAAACATGTGGGGACTACGGTTAGTATCTACAGGTGGCCAGGCTGGCAGAGAAGAACCAACAGGTAACGGTGTCCTGTGAAAAATAAAGTTCAATTAATGATAATCTAATTTTAATTATAGAACGAAATGCAATAGCGGAATCATTCTATAAGTATCAAAGGGGACAGAGACAGATACATATTGAAAAAATTATTTACCTTACATTTTCTCAAGATATATTGTCAGTTCACGCTGTGTAAAAACTAAGACAACTTTTAAAAAGGATTAACACGACATATTTTATTGAGAACTAGCTGTTGCCCGCGACTTCGTCCGCGTGGACAACTTAACATTACACATTCTTATGTATTACGTGTTACTAAATCCTAAAAGAAATCTATTAATCTGGTTATGCATTAAAAATATTAATATACATAAAAAAACATACTATCTAATTGAGAACCTCCTTTTTTGAAGTCGGGTAAAAATTTGCGTTACGGCGGCGGTTTCGCCCGTTGGACCACAGTTTTTTAGGTTTCCGTAGCCAAATGGCAACTTATGGATTCGTCATGTCTGTCTGTCTGTCCGTCCGTATGTCACAGCCACTTTATTCCGAAACTATAGGAACTTACTATTGAAACTTGGTAAGTGGATGTATTCTGTGAACCGCATTAAGATTTTCACACAAAAATAGAAAAAAAAACATTAAATTTTGGGCGTTCCCCATACTTAGAACTGAAACTCAAATTTTTTTTTTCATCAAACCCATACGTGTGGATAGGTCTTCAAAAATGATATTGAGGTTTCTAATATCATTTTTTTCTAAACTGAATAATTTGCGCGAGAGACACTTCCAAAGTGGTAAAATGTGTCCCCCCCCCTGTAAGAGAATGATAAAACTAAAAAAAATATATGATGTACATTGCCATGCAAACTTCCACCGAAAATTGGTTTGAAAGAGATCTAGTAAGTAGTTTTTTTAATACGTCATAAATCGTAAACCACAATACTATTATTAAAACATCGATCAAAGTTACAACGAACTACAATAACTTTTATATTATGTTACTTGCTGCTACGGAACCCTTCATGGGCGAGTCCGACTCCCACTTGGCCGCTTTTTTTAAAATAAAGTTGACATTTACATTTACATTTATCATGAATTAAAAGATTATCATATAATCAATATTTTTTTATACATTTTAATATTGTGCAAATTAGGTGATATTTCCTTCCCCCCATATATTTCCATACCCTTTCTTTCTTTCCTTCTCACAACGTTGAAAACCCTTTCCCCCACCCCTTCCCTCTCCCTACTCCTACCTCCCCTCTTCCCTTAACCCACCCCTTCCTACACCCTTTATTTACCACTGCCCCCTCATCTTTCCTCTCTTAACCTAATCCCTCTATTATTTTCCATCCGACTTCCTTCCCCTCCTATTCCCTTCCTATGTTGCATATCCAATTAACTGTACAACAAAATGTCTGTCAAACTGCTGGACATGCCTTCCCCAATGAATGCCACAACGCCCTACAGATCCAGCCGCTTCCGGCCACCATCTTCAGGTCGTCCATACACCTGGCGGCAGGGCGTCCCACCCTGCGCGTGGGACGTCGCGTCCCACTCTAGAACCCGTCTGCCCCAGCGGCCGTTCGGTACTACGACAGATGTGATCTGCCATTTCAGCTTACTAATTCTTTCGGTTATGTCGGTCACCTTCGTTATTCATAGGATCTCCTCATTACGAATCATATCCCTCATAGAGACCCCGAGCATTGCCCTCTCTATAGCTCGCAGAGCCACTTGAATCTTATGGATCAGGCCCACCATCAGTGTCCACGTCTCCGCGCTGTAATCATGACAGGCAGGACGCACTGATTAAAGATTTTTGTCTTTAAATATTGTGGAATAGGTGACGTAAAGACTTGACGCAGTTTTCCGAATACTGCTCACCCTAACTGGATTCTTCTGTCAGCTTTTGAAATTGATCCTACCCAACTATATTGTCTGTCCTAGGCAGACGTACTCCTGAACAGCTTCGATATTGACATTGTCGACGATCACCGGTCTAATACAGGGCCACTAATTATCGAATAACGAACTTTTTGTATCGAGACTTGTGGAAATACCTGAAATACATCAGCTAAAATAAATCTATAAATGAGCTTTAAAACATCTCTGTCACTTTCTGTCAAGTTCTTGCAACAACCAGTAATGTTGAACTACACTTTCATACAAATGATATGAAATGAGAGGTCAACTTGTATATCAGCATCCTGACATTTTATTGAGATATGACTTATACCAGTATGAGGCCCGAACTCAAAGCTATTAAACAGTGAAAACGCCGTCAAATTATGTTCAGCAGTTTCCAAGATTAGCCCGTACATACATACATACATACAGACAGATAAGAAATTTTTTAATTATATTTTTGGACTCTACTGGTCTTCAGTAACGTCCGGGCAGTGAATTTTTTTTTTTAACTTCCATGTACAGATTCGCTTTTCTTTTGTTTTTTCTACTCTTTTATTATATGTATAGATAAATGTTTATTTCGGTCAATTTCGTAACTTTGGATTGAAACAGCTTCTATTTTGAAAAATATTACTTGCTGATTGAATCACAGATGACTTATGAAGTACATACGAGTATTATACCATTGATTGAAATAAATCAAAATGTCTCTGGTACAGACTATGTGCTACTTTTTATGTACTTAACTACACCAAACAGTGACATATTGAAATTAGATTATGATGTCATACATAAATATCAGCTTATAATCGTATAATTACTATCTGTAATGTGTTCATGTGAATCACAGACGAAGAAACTAAACAGATATTTTTTTTTTATTAAGGAACGTCTAAGTATTTCGACCTGATAAGGAAATTTCCTTTCGTCCCATTTGAAAACCAAATCTAGTAATTGACTACGAAATGGGTAATTAGTTTCCATTCCGTAATCGATTACGGATACAATTTTCAAGAAATGTATCTTATCTTGGAAAATTAGAAACACAATAGCTAATCTTTACTTACGCTGTTGTCATGAAGTTCAGCCATAGTTCCCTCATGACGACTTGGAAGTCTAATGAGCGGCTAGAAGTAAATATTGGTAGTATGAAGTCCAGCACCATTAGTGATTGAGCTGCGTGATTGGCGCCATACACGGCCACATTTTCAAGAGCAGATGGAAATTCCTCAGCTACAAAGGAGTATTCATATAAAAATATATTGTTGTTCCCAGCTTCCACGTGCAACTTAATGGCTCTCAGAGTAGGGAAGGCAAACATGACATCGGTGAAATATTCGATATAACTCAAGACAGTATTCTCGTTAACGGGTTGGCTGCCGAAGTAGAACTCTTTCACAGCTTGTGCAACTTCTTCCTTCTGCGCTTCACTGTCGAACTGCAAGTCAGCCGGTAGGAAGTCTGAAAACTTCTCATTCATTCTGACACTCCATTCGTGAAAGAAATTTATACGGAATAAACCTTCCATCTGTGTAAACCCGTATAACATTGGTACTTTGGTATATGTGCCCTCTCTCAAAATATTTACTGGTGCGTCGACTAGCAATCTCTCTTCTCCTATGTCACGTTCAACACAAGGTGCAAAACCAACAGTGGAATTAGGCCGGTCCAAATACTCAAATAGAACCAACTGCTCTATAGCAGCACTCGTATAGAATTCTTCTAAAGCTTCAATGTCGTCAACATTAGTAAAACCTTGGCTTATTGCGTAATTCCTTGCAGTTTCCAATGGATCCAGCTGTACTGACCACACCGCTACATTGGCACCACTATCCGGTATTACTCTGTGGAATAAACCTGCCGCTGCGTCTGAGAGCATTACGAGATCTACTGCGGAAGCCCCTGCGCTGGATCCAGCAATGGTGACGTCATTAGGATTGCCGCCGTAACTGGCTATGTTCGTATTAACCCAGCGTAATAGTTGTACTATGTCTTTCAATCCAGCATTTCCGGGAGCCCCGCTCGTACCGAGACATAAGAAGCCATGGATTCCTAATCGATAATTGAATGTGATGCTAACAATTTTTCCGCTACTAGTTAAAGTTCTCGGTTCCAAGCCATCACCCCATCCTTGCTGGTAAGCTCCTCCATGAACGTATATGACTACAGGCAAGTTGATCTCTTCTGTATCAGGAGCATACACGGTTGCGACAAGGCAATCTTCCTGCACATGTTTATCCAATACTGGTACATCTGGGTGTGTGCCGACTTGGGGACATATAATACCAAAATCTAGAGCTTCGAAGGGTTCTGTAAATGTCGGAGCCGGAAGAGGTGCCTGAAAACAAATAATTGGATGTTATGTAAGATTTGTAAATATTTATAACTCATTTTCTTGAAATTTTATATAAGTTTTGATAACATAATTGAATCATGAAGAAAATATTAATTATGAAACTTGCCTTAAATCTGTCCGCTCCAGTAGGCGTAGTTGCGTATGGGATACTATGGAAAACAAATATATCGTCTTCCCTATAGCCAACTACGGTTCCTTGTGGTGATTCTACCACGCGAGCGCTGGCTGGCGCGGGTGGCACGGGCGAAACAGGCATGCGGTAGTGCCTGTCGTAGATGCGGTCCCAGAACTGAGCGCGTTGCTGCATTAGTGGACCTCCCAGCTGTAGTGTCTCGTCCAGATCCATGTGCGGGTTGCGATTAGCGCCCACAGGAAGCCAGGATGGGAGGGAGGATCCCTCGGGCACCGGTGTACTAAAAAGCATATATATAAGTTGATCGTTGCAATAATCACATCATTAATAAATTTCCATGTCATCGCTTATTTTAAATTCAACAAACACTTACCCTGTTGTCATGAAGTTTAACCACAGCTCCCTTATTGTTTCTTGGAATTGTAGGGAACGTTCTGTATGAAAAATTGGTAAATCCAATACTGTCATCGTTTGAGCGACATGATCAGGCCCACGCACATCAACATACTCCAGAGCAGAAGGTATCTCATCAGCAGTAAAAGAAAACTGATACAAATATATGTCATTATTTCCTGCTTCCACCTGCAATCTCACAGATCTTAACGTGGGGTACGCAAACAAAATATCGGTGAAATAATCGATGTAATCAAAAATATTGAGCATGTTAATTGGATGGTTAGCGAAATAGAACTCTCTCACTTCTTGTGCAATTAGTTCCTTCTGCTCCTCGCTGTCGAATTCCAAGTCAGCTGGAAGAAAGTCTGAAAACTTTTCATTCATTCTAACACTCCATTCCTGAAAATTATGTATACGGAATAAACCTTCCATCCGAGTAAATCCATATAACATTGGCACTTTATTGTATCTGCCTGCTTTTAGAATATTAATAGGCGCGTCGTCTAGGAATCTCTCCTCTCCTATATCGCGTTCAATACAAGGCACAAAGGTAAATGTCGAATCAGGTTGATCCAATAGGCCGTCTGCAGTTAATGTTTCCAAAGGAGCATTTGTGTAGAACGCTTCCAAAGCATCAATATCGTTGACATTGGTGAAACCATGTCCTCTTGCATAATCTTTAGCGGTTTGTAATGGATCTAGTTGCACGGACCACACTGCTACATTAGCACCGCTCTCTGGTATGACTTTGTTATACAGTCCTGTTGCAGTTTCCGAGAGCATTACGAGATCGACTGCGGAACCACCAGCGCTGTAACCGGCAATGGTGACATCTTCAGGGTTGCCTCCGTAACTGCCTATATTCGTTTTCACCCAGCGTAGTAGTGCTACTATGTCTTTCATTCCGGCATTTCCAGGAGCACCGCTTGTACCCAGACATAAGAAACCGTGAACGCCTAGTCGATAGTTAAACGTAATAGAAATAACTCTCTGACTCCTTGTTAAACTTCTAGGTTGCACCATATCACCAAATCCAAACAGATAAGCTCCACCATGAACATAAACGACTACAGGCAAGTTATTCTCTTCTGTGTCAGGCGCATATACAGTTGCGATAAGACAGTCTTCCTGTTCGGTTTTAACTTCATTTATCTCTGGGGGTGCTCCAGCTTGAGGACAAATGACATTACTATCCAAAGCATCAAAAATTTCCGTCCATGTAGGAGCATCACTCGGTGCCTAAAATAGGAAATACGATCCAATTAGTCATTGAACGTTAACATGTAGATATAGCCACAATTTACATACTACAAGAAAATCACAGAACAACACAAGAGATACCTAAGGACAGGGATTTTCAAGACGCCATATTCTTAGGTATTCATTAGTATTGTACCTAGATAGACATTCTACCAATAAGCAATAACGACCACAAACTACTAAGACTGTTTTTTTTTCTACACATGTTCAACTTACTTTGAATTTGTTCACTCCAGTAGGTGACGTCGCATATGGGATACTATGAAAAACGAAAATGTCGTTTTCCTTGTACCCGCGTACGGGCCCTTGCGGCGAGTTTACTACTCGAGCTTCCTGAGTGTGCGCATGCGCAACAAGCAGGGCGCATAGCGCCAGTCTGGACAACATCGCGGAACTTTAATAAATGACGAATCAAAAACGATAAGTCTGCATTTAAATATGCTCGGATAATCAAAGCGATAATAATAGACGATTGTAGTGCTACATAACAACAACAGATAAGGCTTCTATTTCGGACAATTTCTTAATACTGTTTGGTCAGAACAGTAACAAGAACCGAATATCGAAGATAAGTGAAAAACAATAAGAATGATTATCAACTGTCTCTTAGGGATCTGACATAAAGATATCTTTATTAGTCACTCTACTGTTTGTTCTATCCGTAACCATGCGGAAAATTAGGGAACTAGTGCAATGGTAGGTACTTATGGAAAGATAACGGCTTTGAGGCAAGGCACCGATGGAGGCTAAAACAACAACCTGAAAATATCTTTATCGATTCTAAGATGTAAGTGTTATTAGTGGAGTGCGTATACTGTCCACTTTGCGTCTAAAGCACGGTTGTATACCAATCCTTACTTATCATACCTTCTTATAAATAACTAGCGACCCCGGCTTCCCACGAGTGGATTTTTTAAACATTTTGGGATAAACTTAGAGTAGACAGTCAGCAGAGTAAAAATAGCCTATGTTACTCAGGGATAATGTAGCATTTTAATGGAGATTTTTTTTAAAATCGGTCCAGTAGCTTTTGAGTTTATTCGTTACAAACATACAAATCTTTCCTCTTTATAATATTAGTGTAGAAGTGTAGAAGTGTAGAACGCAAGCTTCACGTGCATGTACATTGAATTTGTTTAAAAAAAGGGGTCTAAGGATAAGTAATAAGTACACATTTAGAATACTATTTGTCTGTTTGCTTGATAGTCTGATCATGTAAAAACTACTGAACCGATTCTTATGAAGTTTTCAGAAAAACCATAGGGCTTAATTAGGAGTAATATTTATTCTTTACTTCATCGCAAGCGGCTTACTTACTCAATCAAAATTATGATTTTTTTTTAATTTTCGCAAGTTCTCATTGCGTTAATTTACACAATATAAAAAAAGAAGTGTAATTCTCGGCGGAATTCAGATTGCGAAGAGTTGGAACTACATTTGACTCTTCATCATCCTTTATTAAGGACAATGCTTGGACTCCTCTTACTAACTAGTGCAAAAACTTTACACTTTCCGTGTTCTGCAATAATGTATTATTTTATTACAGCATAATATAAGGAGTAGAGAAAAAAAAATACAGGTAAAAGATCTCCTCCAGCTCTGCGGCGATGCCTCTCTGAATTTCGACTCTGATGCGAACGAAGAAGGCCCTGGATCGAGAGTCGCTGGATTTTTCATTTAACAATTGTCCGATGAGGCTCGCGAAGCTGATAGCCTCCGGTGACACCACGCCAAGGGTCTCCACCGCAAAAGGCAGAAACTCGAAGAGGTCTCGCAGCGAGGAATATTATTGAGCTTTGAGGGTCGCCAACCGAATTAAAGGAGATCCCAAAAAAGCTGGGGGCTAACGTGTCCGTACAGGTGGAGTCCCACACGAGGGCGTGGCCTCGGCGGCACGGCGGCGCTTAAGTACTCGTGTCATGCATTTCAGTGATGTTGATATCTGAACTTTAAAATGTTGTATTTGATATGTTAAGTGGCTAATTCTCATCGCCACGATTCTCATCGTCACCTTCGTGGTAAATTCTATTTTTTGCTTATATGAACTATTTTTGTAAACAATCTAATAGCGCTTGATAATACGAGTATATTTATAAGTAAATTAATCAAATCGTGAGTCTCGGTTGGAAGTAATAATGTTTTGAAGTTCTAGATGCCACGAAAGTGACGCGATGATCCACGAAAGTGACTTAGTAACTTTACAGCCATTATTTTCTTAGAATTGACTACTGGTTATGAGACTAAATGTTCATGAAATAACAACTTAATCTTATTTTCATAATTAAACAGGCAAATACAATTCAATACCTACGCAAACAGAATTACCAGTTCGGTCCTAGGTTCGGTCATCCTACGAAATAGGTTCTTAATATTACTGATGCAGGTGGAAGTGGAGTAGTTTTAGGCAGAAGTTGACGTCAAAAAGAGAATAATGTATTCCAATTTTGAAAATAAATATTTTGATTTGATTTTGATGTGCTATGTCAATTAAAACTACACAATTTTAGTGAAAAGTTTTTATTATGGAACATTATTAACGTAGGTAACAAATAGGAACTTTACTGTGGTTTTATTAATCAGGTACTTATATTTCGGAGGATAGTTTTACTCTAAAAAACCCTCTTTATACATGTGTTAACATAATAACATACTTACATAGTAACAAAAAACCGAAATAAAGTATCTAAACTTATAACAATTGTGCATAATTTGAGTATACTTTAATTGAAATATCGCAGGTAATTTGTGACATTCAGAAATAATCAGTCTCCGGTGTTAAAAAATAATCAAAAACTTAACCTAATTGGTTGTAATATAAACTTTTTCCTTATGATGAATCATATAAGTCTTTAGAACTTAGATTATGTACTACTTTTAGTCTGAGCTTTAGAAAGTCTTAATCTCTCAAAAAATAAAAACGAAACGTTACACTTAGTTAGATAGCACTTTTCCTTTTCAAAAACAAAAACGTTATTCTATAAAAAAATCTCATAACAAGAAGACGGTAACCTCTTCGAACAATAAAAGAAAATATCAGAACGTTAGTTTTTGCGTAAATTAAATATATTGTAACTCGAATCTGGATCATCATCAGACCAGAAGCTACGTTGGTGTTGAGGGTATTACCATCTTGGTTCGTAAGGACCGGTGACGACCTCCGTGGCGGAACGGGTAGCTCTCGGACTGCCACGCCGGAGGTTGCGGGTTCGATTCCCGCTAGAGGCTTAAGTTTGAATGATGAATATGAATGTTTGTATCTAGTAACCATACCACAGGCTCTGCCTAGTTTGGGACTGAATAATTGGTGTGAGTGTCTGAGATATTTATTTATTTATACCCTAAAAACAACATTAATGTACTTACTTACTTTAATCAGTACCTACCCATACTTCATGTTTAATTAGTTCTCTATTAATAGTGTAGTTGTTAATTTATCATGTATGGTTACAACAAATAAATATACTTACTTATACTTATGTATTCAAAATACTATTTACCACATCAAGCTAGTTGATTTTGTGAATACGTATACACCAGTCGCTATATTTCCAAATAAAACAATGCAAAAAATCACTTTCGTGGCAAAAAATCTCCTTCGTGGATAAAACGCCACGAAGGTGATGCCACAAAGGTGACGAAAATATCCATTTTTTATAAATTCCTGCAAAGTTTAGGTGTAACGTTTTAAATCAAATACTACGTAAATATCTCGAACATTTTGGAGTTTCGATGAGCTAACTTTAATTTCAATTACTAAAATACAATGCGCAAATATGTTGTCCACGCAAGTGATCGGTACACCTACGAATAAATATAAACTTACCAATATTTTTTACTCACGGAACGATGAGTCGCTCGTCCCATTTCTGAGAAGCAGGAACACGACTGACGATGACCGAATCGAACTCTGTGATTAGTTGCTGCTGTTGTGTTCAACAGCAAGCCTTTATTAGTACTCAAATCTAAAGTACCTAAAATCGTGTGACCGACACATATTGTGTTTCCAATTCAAAATAATGATGAAAAGATTTTTTTACACCATTGTATGTAAAGTGTATTTAATTACGGTGACTTTAGTATATATAACATACAAATATACTGAAATTTGGTAAAGCAGTAATCAAATGTTTTACTGCAACGGGAAGTGTGACACGATGAGAACACGAAAAATGCCCCCGTTTTTGATCGTTCATGTTAATTATTTATATTATTTTTGCTTCTATTAAGACAAGTTTTATTTATTTTGTGACCTAATAGATGTTTTATAATCCGATCCACAAGTTATGTTTTTAACTTATACTGTTTAGGAGATATAACTGTGTGACCATAAAAATTGAGTGTCAATGAGAATTACCCAAGTATTGTCTGTCTATACATTTCTTCGTTGCCTTTTTCCTGGTGTTTGTGAATTAGTAAAATATTATTAACATTTTGACTGATAATTTAACAAAGTTGGATGTACATCTCACCATTTGTTTTTATACTTGCTATGATGAATTTTGTGACACACGAACTTATTTTCTAGTGTCTAGTACACATAATTTGGTTTTTCTTCAAAATAAATCAACACAGTTGTTCAGTTCTTTAAAAAAGTTTTATTATGTCAGTTTTTACACGACTTACTCAAAATGCCCCACTGTCAGCAAGGCGATGCCTTGTGGTAACGATGTTCACTTAAAGAAATTGCAAATCCGTATTCTATTTACAAATGAATGTCCAAAACATAACAAAGAATTACTTAGGTACGTTGACCACACTCCCAGTTAAACACACCGGCAACTTGCACGCTTCAACTCTAACTACATTGCAGGCTTCAGCTGTGGTCGAGACTGTATTTAACTAATTCTAAGAAAATGAAAGAAATAAATGAAATTCTCAAAGACAGGACAAGACTACCGAAGATTACAAACATGTATCCTAGATAAGTCGCATGCCTCGCTCATTGACGTAGATAACAGCATTAGTCATAAATGCATCCTTAATTTAGCCTGCGAGGCCATTGTTCTTAGAAAAACCGCCTAATAATAATTAAAATAATGATTTTATGACTAAAAGCATTAAGCCTAATAGTGGGTGAATGTAGATCATTGCTGCCGAAGACGGTGCCACCGGTGTACGGTAATGGAGTTCGTAAATGCCGTCCCAGAATTCAGCACGTTCTTGCAGCAGAGGGCCTTTCAGCTGTGGGGGCTCGTCCAGAACCATATGCTGGCTGCGTCCTCCGCCCACAGGTGGCCAGGGTCCCAGCATGGAACTCCCCGAGGCTACCGGTGTACTGTCAAGTAAACAAAAAAATTAGAAACTCATCTTTATTTAACACTAGCTTTTGCCCGCGACTTCGTCCGCGTAGGTTTCGATATTTACACATCGTGAATTTCAAAATAGATATCATTTTTGGTTTCCCGTAGGAATGAGTTATTTTGGCATTTTTTGATTAATA
This sequence comes from Esperia sulphurella, assembly GCA_947086405.1. Taxonomy (NCBI): domain Eukaryota; kingdom Metazoa; phylum Arthropoda; class Insecta; order Lepidoptera; family Oecophoridae; genus Esperia; species Esperia sulphurella. Next base: position 4,213,314 of record OX352281.1, on the reverse strand, counting down.
TCTAATAATAATAAATAAAATCGTAAACTTCGCGTGTCTGTACATTGAAGATATTTGAAAAAAATATCTTCAATGTTTGTCTGTTTGTCTGTGAGTTTGTGCACGCATCACTTAAAAACTACGGAACGGAGAAGGGAGAGTTGAGCATCTGGACCTGGACCTTGACCTGGACCTGAACCTGGACTTGGACCTGGACCTGGACCTGGACCTGGACCTGGACCTGGACCTGGACCTGGACCTGGACCTGGACCTGGACCTGGACCTGGACCTGGACCTGGACCTGGACCTGGACCTGGACCTGGACCTGGACCTGGACCTGGATTTAAGGTCTGAGTGGAAGTGGGAATGGGAGCGGATCCTGTAGTCCACGCGAGCGGAGCCGCGGGCACAGCTAGTGTTGTATAAATATTTTAATTTCGACTACTATTTTAACGTAATCCATGATCACCATCAGCATTTCTATCGATATCCTCACCTATTTAGTGAGTCATTTCATTGTATCTATCTGTTTTAGTTAGAAAATCTAATCTTTGTTGACTGTATATATTCAATATGATGATAAGCATGCCTATGTGAGTCACCATCAAGATTTATTAGTTACTCTCTATTAATAACCTTGTGAAATCGATTGTTTTTAATTATTTACTTTTTTTATATACACAATTATATCGTTTCAAGAAAAAAATACCTCAACAGTTATAAATAAAATACATAATAGCAAACTACTCACCCTGTCGTCATGAAGTCTAGCCATAGTTCCCTCATCACGACTTGCATTTCCTTTGAGCGGTTGGAATGAAAAATAGTTATTGGTATTGGTGGATCCAGCACGATCAATGTCTGAGCAGTGTGATCAGCGCCCCGTACGTCTAAGTTGGGATGTGCGGAGGAAAATTCTTCAGCCACAAAGGCATATTCATATAAATATATATTCTCGTTCCCAGCTTCTACCTGCAGCTTAACAGCTCTCAAAGTAGGGTAGGCAAACATAACATCGGTGAAATAATCGATGTAGTGTAATATAGTGTCCTCGTTTACAGGTTCTTCACCGAAGTAAAATTGTTTCACCTGTCGCGCTACTTCTTCCTTTTCATACTCACTTTCGAAATGCAAGTCAGCTGGAAGAAAATCTGAAAACTGATTATTCATTCTGGCACTCCAATCTTCAAAAAACTCTATACGCAGCAGGCCATCCATCCGAGTAAACCCATATAACATCGGAACTTTATTGTGTTTGTTCTCTTTCAATATATTTACAGGTGCGTCATCCAGGAATCTATCTTCTCCTATATCTTTTTCAATGCAAGGTACAAAACCAAATGTAGAATTAGGTCGGTTTTGAACCTCATCACGAGTTAGCAATTCCATGCGAGCGGTCGTGTAGAATTCTTCCAAAGCATCACCATTGTAGACATTAGTAAAATTTTGCCTCAATGCGTAGTTTCGCGCCGTTTCAGTTGGATCCATCTGAATAGACCAACTTGCAACATTAGCACCGCTATCTGGTATTATTCTATGGTATAAACCTGTTGCTAATTGTGAAAATATCATGAGGTCGACGGCGGAGGCTCCTGCGCTATAACCGGCGATCGTGACATCATCGGGATTGCCGCCGTAACTGGCTATATTCGTATTAACCCAGCGTAATAGTGCTACTATGTCTTTCAATCCAGCATTACCGGGAGCACCGGTCGTGCCCAGACATAAGAAACCATGGATTCCTAGTCGGTAATTGAATGTGACACCAATAATTTTTCCACTACTTGTTATGGTTGTAGGTTTCAGCGCATCTCCCCAGCCTACTTGATAAGCTCCTCCGTGAACGTACACGACTACAGGTAAGTTGGTTTCTTCTGTATCAGGAGCATATACGGTCGCCACAAGACAGTCCTCTTGTTCTCTTTTGGCGATGGGTAATGGTATTGGTAGCGGATGAATTCCACCGACCTGAGGGCATATTATACCACGATCTACAGCTCCAAAAAGTTCTGTCCATGGTTCAGCCTCTAATGGTGCCTGGAAACAAAAGATTTTTTATAACTGGTGTATTACTGTACCTTGTATCAAGATAGAGAGCCATGGTAGCCTAGTTGGCTGTGCACTCAAGTTCATTAGATTGTGTTTCAAACCCCTTCCATACTAATAAGTTATTTTGTTATATTTAAGTGTTTTGTTTCAGTCAACAACAAAATGATCTGAAAAACTTAAACATTTCACCAGCAAACACGCTACTTGGCAATTTATATAACTCGTAATTCGAAACAATAACATTTTATAAAAGTTAAGCAAATGATAATACCAGATTTGTATTTGTTTATTGTTTATTTATAACACCACAGGCTTTTAACATCGTGAGTAAACCTGCATATGACAAAGAAGAAAGTCTAAGGCGTATATGAAGTCCACCAAATCGGCTTAGGGCTCCGTTTTGTTGGACAGGGGTTTGTCACTAAAGATCCTAAATGGCCAAAGTATCGCCAGGTTTTCCTGCCCCCCTAAGAAGATAAGAGAAAAGCGTTGTATCAATAGAGTAAAAGGGAGAAAATACATGATAGTCTTTGTTTGGACAATAGTAAAGGGCAAATAACCTATAGGTATACCTGCTTGTATGTTCGTTTAGGTATGTTTCGCAGTGGGCACTCACGTTTTTTAGACGTTTTTCATCATAAGTCTAAAACTATGCATAAAGGGAAACATATTTTAGAATCAATAAATGATACCCCCCACTTGACCTAGCAAACTTTCAAATTTTGCCGTATTGTACAGCAACTCGGGCAAAATCGCTTGAAGTCGTATACCTATTTCATATGTGGAGCCGATAAAGCAGTTAATTGCAAATGGTAGCTAGTGGCTCAACAATCGTTAATTGCAACCGTCCATACGAGTTTGCATCCTAGTTTATTTTCGTAGAAGGATTTTACACATAAATTCTCATCATCAGTCTAAATGTCCAATGCTGAACATAAGCCTCCTCCCAATAGAGTGCTCTTTTGGTGTATCTGTCCATTGGGGGATTTGCCATAATCACCATACTTGGCAAGCGGCTTGGTGATCGCAGTAATGATCTCAATATGCACAGGAGAACGCTGCCGCCCGACCCTGATGCAAGCCACGGGAAGATTGCGGGTGGCCCTAATCTAAGCCGGGAACTAATAAACTAAATTACCTTAAATTTATCTACTCCAGTTGGCGCTCTGGCGTATGGGATGCCGTGGAAAACGAATATGTCGCCCTCCTTAAAACCGCGCACGGGCCCTTGCGGCGACTCCACATCACGATGTTCCCGTATGGGAAATTGCGCCTGCGCGTGCGCAACTAGAAGAGTGAACAGTGCTAAACTGAACAACATCGTGGCACTTGGATAAATTACAATGAAACCGAAATCAGTGAATCTCTATTTATATTGACGTTTATCACTTAGTATGCGTTATCGTAATCTATAAATAAAATCGTAAACATCGCGTGTCGAAAATTGGAGGTTTAAGGATAAGTAATAGATTTTTTGACTGTTTGTCTGTTTATTGTTTGTCTGTTTGTATGTTTGTCTGTTTGTGTGTTTGTCTGTGAGTTTACACTACTGAAAACTTGAAACTACTTACCGGATTCTAATGGACTTTTCATAAAAACATGGAGCTTAACTTAACTTAACATTTACTCTTTATTTCATCGCAATCGGCTAATTCAATCAAAAGTTATGAACTTTTTAGTTTTAATACATTAGTTGGTAAGGTTAGTATGCAATATATTGCATTGCACATAATAGTAATAGTCCGCGGTGGCGGTGGCGGTGGTGGGGCGGTGGCGGTGGCGGTGCAAGCGGATGCGGGAGCGGGAGCGGGAATGGGAGCGGATTCTGTAGTTCACGCGAGCGGAGTCGCGGGCACAGCTAGTCATAACTAATGGGGATAATGAGGAGATTGTACTTCATATCTGTAGATTAACAGATACGATTTTTTTTCACAGATTGGTAATCCAGTTATCGACATTAGAAAAGAAAAACATACGTTATATTTTCAGAAGCAGGTTTTTTCCTTGTTAGGTATTAATAATTGTGCTGTGTTCTGTGGTATTAATAATTGTGTAAATGCTCGACGGCATTGGTATTCGAACCAAAAGGTTCGAATACGAATGCCGTCGAGCATTTGATACTACTCACGAAGATCTACAGGTCTTTGAGTACGGCTGTCCTTTCTGTACTGGCGAGAGTCCTCCGGCCTACCTCGAGGTAACCCGTGCAGGTCGAGTAGACATGGCGCGTCAGCACGCGGCAAGAAAGGAGTGGCGTAAGCGGAAACGCGAGATAAAGGGTGAGATCGTGCAGCTCTGGCAAGAAAGGTGGGAGAAGGAAGAGAATGGTAGAGAGATCCATCGATTTTTCCCGGACTTGGCAGTTGGACTCAAGTCTACTTGGATCGAGCAGGACTATGAAATATCACAGATTCTGATAGGTCATGGCTGTTTCCGACAGAGACTTCATGACATGAGCTTGTGTGAGATGAGTTTATGTTATTGTGGCGAAGCAGAAGAAGATATGCATCACGCGCTGTGGGAATGTCCACTATATGAGAAGCTCAGGCGAAAGATGATGGATGGGATAGAGCGAGAAGAAGAAGGCCCGGTCTACTACTGCGATCTCGTATGATATGATAAATTTTGAAATAACTAATTAATGATCCGAGTTACTAATGCGTTACGTTTTTCTATAATTTATTATGATTTCATGACATTTTGATTTGAATTACGTTCCCATTTATTTGACTGTTTTATTTTATTTTGTGTAAAGCATATTGTATGCCATTAGGCAGATTATAGATATAGGACAATATTAACACATTAAGAACTGTATTATGAATAACCTATAATCAACAATAAATATTTAATTTTCATTTTAATGGCAATAATAATAATTCGCAGGCTTCGCGAGTACGCGCATGGGTGGCAAAACATACGAAGCCGCTTGGAGCGTGAAGACCTAGATGTATGGAGCCTAAGATGGGCGACAAAAAGGAGTAGAGAGAGGAGCTGCCTATTTATTTATTTATTAAAATAAAGTGAAAGCAAGCAAAAAAATGGGAGAGCTGCTGTAGAAAGGTACAAGGGACAGGATTATTTTATTTGTAGGGGGATCAAGCACCTCCCCGGGCCTATATGACCTAGATGTCGAAAGGCCATGGGAGGTGGAGGGAAAAGTTGGTCCCGGTGTAAATGTTATATTTGTGAATAGTCCTATCCTTGTTTAATTCCTATAGCACAGGAGAAAATCCTAGTTTGGGATTAGACAAGTGTATGTATAAGTATATGTAATATTTATTTATTTATTTCTGTCTGCTGGATAACTTAAAAACTTCTGTACCGGTTGACCTGTGGAACATACGAGTGTATGTATAATTATCGTCAATTATGGAAAAATTATGATCAGATAAATTATCTTATGAGATAATAATTTTTTTAAATTAATTGACGGTTCATTGAATTTTATATGTCATTCTAATGTGGTAAAAGGCATCGTCATAAAAGAAACTAATATGCAAAATATAAAATTCAATTCAATTACTCTTTATTGCACGTAAAAAATACAACAATAAAGTAACTTACATATGTAAATCTAGGCGGTCTTATCGCTTAAAGCGATTTCTTCCAGACAACCTTGAGGTAGAGGATGAGAATAAAAGAAAATGGTAGGTTGTGTAGTTAAATATAAATTACAATGTCAACAATTAAAATAAAGTCAAAGTATTTAACATACTATCTATGTCAGTACATAATATTAAAATATATATTTTTTAAATACATTTTCAAAATACATACTAAAAAGATAATAAATTACAATCAATGTAGATAATTAACAATAATGCAGTTGTTAATTAAGATGTGGTAAATATCAACTGTCCTGAACATGATACAATTTTACTTAAAAGCTATTTCGATTATAATGCTAGCTCCCAACTATGCATTCATTTTCAGATATGAATTCTTATTAATATTGTTTAAATCTCACGTTAACATTATTGCTTTCCCGTACTTGGTTAAAGATTTAAATTTAAACTGTTTTAATTTCCTTTTAATTACAACACAATGGTAATTTTTCAAAGTTATATTTTCAGACAATGTGTGTAAGTTCTCTCATATTTATAAGACTTATGTTGTATTTCAGTTCTATTTGTAGATTAATTCAATTTCTTTGTTTAACTTTTGACAATAAATGTATAAGATATTCAAAATAAACATTCAACTTTAAATTAATACAAGTAACTTGTCTCCCTTGATGTTATGGAAAACATTTTTTGAACTCCCAAAAGCAAATGGTTACCAAAAGCTCACATTCTTCGGTAATAGCAAGTACTATACTCGTACGTGATGATAGTCGTGCCTCACTCGCACAACTTGCTGCGATAGAAGAAAATAACCATCCAATGTAAATCACAATAAAGTCGCAATAAATAAGAGACCTAAAGTAAGTAGTGTATGAATATGAGCAAATGATGCTGAGGATGGCGCCACTGGCATGCGGTAGTGGCGATCATAGATGCTATCCCAGAACTCGGCACGACGCTGCAGCAGAGCTTCTCGCAACTCTAGAGTCTGGTCCAGGTTCATGTGTGGGCTGCGTTCTGCGCCCACAGGTGGCCAAGCTGGAAGAGCCGAGCTCTCGAATACTGGTAAACTGAAACCAATCCGACAAAAAATATTTAAAGAAATCGTTACGTAGGTACATGAAATTGTACGTTAAGAAGATTCTGAAAAAAAGATTGTTATATAATATGTATGGCCTTGTTATCTTAATATTATCAACAGCGAAATCATTCATGTGACACACAGGTAATCGTCTCAATGAAATATTTTTATCTATATACACGATTTTATCATATCTTTATAACATTTGATTACCCCAAGCTTATGAATTACGTATTTCAATAAAGTTGAAATGAAAACTATGTCTGCATATGTGTCCAATAATTATGGTAATTGCAGAAGTACAATATGTCTAATATTACTTACCCTATCGTCATGAAGTTGAGCCACATATCTCTCATCAAGGCTTGGAATTCTAGGGTGCGGCTAGTGTTATAAAGTGGAACCATCAAATCCAGTATGATAAATGTTTGAGCGCAGTGATCGGCGCCAAATACTTCCACATTTTCAAGTGCAGAAGGCAGTTCTTCAGCGACAAATGAATATTGATACAAATATATATCTTTATTTCCAGCTTCCACTTGCAGTTTGACAGATCTCAGTACTGGATAAGCAAACATAACATCGGTAAAATAGTCTATGTAACCAAATACAGTAGTCTCATTAACTGGTTGGTCACCGAAGTAGAACCGTTTCACCTCTAGGGCGACTTGTTCCTTCTGTACCTCGCTGTCGAACTTCAAGTCAGCTGGTAGAAAGTCTGAAAACTTTTCATTCATTCTGGCACTAAACTGGTCAAAAATCGATATACGGTATAGACCGTCCATTTCAGTAAATCCGTATAGCATTGGAACTTTGTTGTATTTGCCCTCTTTCATTATATTTACAGGTGAGTCATCAAGGAATCTTTCTTCTCCTATGTCTTTTTCAATACAAGGCACAAAACCAAGTGTGGAATCAGTCCGACTAAAAAAGTCATCGAGAGTTAATCGGTCCATTGTAGCGGTCGTGTAGAATTCTTCCAAAGCCTCAATATCATCAACATCATCAAAACCTTGTAATTTCGCGTAGTCTTTTGCAGTCTGAATGGGATCCATCTGTACAGACCAGACACCAACATTGGCACCGCTCTCTGGTATTACTTTATTATATAAGCCCGTTGCTGTTTCTGAGAGCAGTATAAGATCGACTGCGGAGGCGCCCGCGCTGTAACCGACGATGGTAACGTCATGAGGGTTGCCGCCGTAATTGGCTATGCTCCTATTAACCCATTTCAATAGTGCTACTATGTCTTTCATTCCGGCATTGCCTGGAGCACCGCTCGTACCAAGACATAGGAAGCCATGGATTCCAAGTCGATAATTGAATGTAACAGCAACTACTCTCTTGCTTGCTGTTAAGCTTCTAGGTGACCTGTAATCCCCGGCTCCTTGTTGATATGCTCCTCCATGAACATAAACCACTACAGGGAGTGTTCTCTCTGTCGTGTCAGGAACGTATACAGTTGCAACCAGACAGTCCTCTTGTTGAGTTCTATTTTGCAGTAATGGTACAGGTGTACCAACTTGGGGGCATATAATGCCTTTGTCTACAGCATCGAAGGTTTGTGTCCAAACCGGAGCCTCTAACGGTGCCTGTAAACACAGTTTTGATATAATATTACAAACAAAAGAATACGTTCATCAAAAACGAACTTGGAAATGCTATGTAATGTGTTGCTATATCTGTTAAAAGTTTATTTATTAATTTCGATAACGTGAACGTCATTCAGCAAATAGCAGTAGCAATACATAAAAATAATTGCCGTGTGGTTTCCGGTAGAGTAGAATAGGACCACTCCAATTCTTCCCGTGGATGTCGTACAAGGCGACTAAGGGAATACATTATAAAACATCAATCAGGCCTCCCCAACCCGTCTGGCCAGCGCGGGGAGTGTAGGCCAAATCCTCCGTCTGTCTCCGGCAGATGAGAGAGGGTTATGCTCCTGCAGTGGAGACAAAAATAACCTGATGATGATGATGAAGACATAAAAGTATCTAGTGATGTAGCTTTTCTTCCGACTACGGCAGATTCTATTTGACGGACAGAGTATTGATGGCTCTATTGGTAATAGGGCTGCTATTGGTAATAGGGCTGCGTAAGTACCCTTCGGTTACAGACCTCTAAAAAGGACCAAAATAAAAGCCAACGCCCTGATACAGTAACTTATTTACTTATTATTAGTAATGTGAGTAACTTGTCCTGTCTAAATTCCTATAAGTAAATAAGTATTATAATTAATTTAGCTTTAGATTAGATAAGGTGAGGTTAGTTAAGGGCGTTCAGTACATTATTTACGTATTAGTCACTGTTAACAAGTAGAAATTGGCCTATATCATAGACACAGACAAATTTTTACAATATAAGTAAATCTGTTCCCGCGGGAAACTTTTTAAATATTTATTATTATAGAAGAAAAATAGTGTTCTCAAGGATATTTTAAACTGAAAATTGGTAAAGAAATTGATGCCATGAGTACAGTTATATTCCATATTAGCTGATTAGTCCTTGCCTATACAATGATGATAAAATATATTATAATAACGAACTTGGTATATTATCAGAGGACATTGACTGTACACATGAGGCTGTAGGTACACAAGATATTGGCATGCATGACTTTGACATGAAAGTATGGCGGGTACCATGCGTCCTGATAAGTCCGGACTTTCCATCCGGACTTTGTCCAGCTTTTTTTATAATATTAGTATTATTTGTAATATTATATTCTTTATTTTAAAACTAAATAATACCATAATAAGTTTTGTGTACAAAGGCGAGCTTCTCTCTAAAAGAGATCTCTTCCATGGTGTATAAGCGAGATCTTATATTGAGCACTATACGTATTTCGGCTGATGTTCGTTCCAGTGCCCTACTGTGGGCTATAATAAATGAATAAATACATATTAAATATAAACATACAGGATGTTAATGTCATAACCATAATCGTCCACTGCTGAACACAAGCCTCCCCAATAGAATACCACTTTTGGTGTGCTATCCATTGGGGAATTTGCCATAATCACCAAGCTTGGCTGGCGGATCTATGTAATGCTGCTGCCGGTCCCTGGTGAAATCTCTTAATCACCGTGACGACATGTATGTAAAAAATATAGGTACTTAACAATATGTAAGAGATAATAAGTATTACAAATAATATAGAAAGCAATAAAAAATATTTAACTTATCATTATTAAGCCCCAGCAGTATATTAATGTCATTTTATTTTAAGGTAACACTATAATTTTCTATATCTATATCCTGGAAAAATATCCTAGTAAGGTAAGTCAATTCAATGCATTTACTGGACTAGTAGTATTTACCGGTACACGAGAAGGTTCGAAAGAAGATGTAGTAATGAAGATAGAGAAGGGTATGTTGCGTTGGTTTGGACATTTAGAGCGTATGAGTGAAAGAAGAGTGACAAAAGGAATTTACAGTTCGAATGTGGAAGGAACTACAGCTAGAGGTCGTCCTAGGAGTACGTTCAAGTATGAAATTGGTGACGTCCTCAAAAAGGCTGGGGTCCGCAGTGAGATGAATAAAATGAGGTGCATGAAAGTGAGGCTGGTGAGGTGTGTCAGGATCGAGCCAAGTGGCGATGCATCATCTCTGCCTACACCTCTAGGACCAAGGCGTGAGCATTATGTACGTTTGTGCGAAGACTAAGAAGTAATTACATTAACTTTAACATGCATAGTGACAACGCACGTCTTTTGTGCTACAAGTTTAAGGGCGACTGTGGCCGCTTACCATCAGGCTGTTGGTCCGTTAGCCACTTCAGAAAATAAAAATAGTGAACACCTGGGACACGCTCTGGGATGAGAAAGGACAGTCCGTCACCACACCCCAGACTCTCCATAGATTCGAACAGATTTAATCACCTACTACTACTTCAGGCGCACCAGTCTGGCCGTACACGTGCTACTAAACGCATTATACCAGTCCTATCAATTACTCTAAGGCTGACTGGAAGAGATCTCTAAGTGGCATAAGTCCGCCTTTGTACACAACTTTATTCTTTTATTTATTTTTATTGTTGTTAATGTTGGTACAATAAAGCGTTTACATACATACATACATACATACATACATACATACATACATACATACATACATACATACATACATACATACATACATACATACATACTACCGAGAGAGGGACAACGTTATAGGTCAACACTATACTTCTCTTTCGTACTACGCGCGTACTAGTGCGTGTCGCTTCTGTACGTCGCTATTCTGTATTGTCTGCCTTCAGTCAGTCTGAAGCCTAACTTTGTATGAAAAACTATCCCACTAACATTATGAATGCGAAAGTTTGGATGTTTGTTACTCAATCACTCTTCAACTTGAATGGATCGGGATGAAACTTGGCACACATATAGGTTAAGTCCTGGAATAGGACATATGATAGTTTTTATCCCCAAAAAATCTCATTCCTACGGGAAATACATAATAATTTGTGATGTTAAGTTGTCCACGCAGACGAAGCCGCGGGCAACAGCTAGTAACATATAGAAGAATGCTATAGTTTTTAAGTTCTCGACGACGTACCTTAAATTTATCAACTCCAGTGGGGGCGGTTGCGTAAGGGATGCTGTGGAAAACGAATATATCTCCTTCTCTGTAGCCACGCACCGGCCCTTGCGGCGTGTACGCATTGCGATAATCCTGTTGACTGTGCGCGTGCGCCGCTAGCAGAGCGAATAGTACCAACCAGGGCAACATGGCGGCACTTTAACAAATGAAGCATAGGTATGAGACAAATCTGCCCATATATTGTTATCATCGTAGATAGATACCTGTGGTATAGATAAAACAGAGATAAAGATATGTTTTTGGTATTTCGTGTTATCTGTTGATAGCGAAACTATTTATTTTAATAAACATTTTTGAAATTCTGATTGGTGCGCTGTATATACGAAGTACTGTTATCATTTGCCGTGTGGTTTCCGGTAGAGTAGAATAGGACCACTCCAACTCTTCCCGTGGATGTCGTACAAGGCGACTAAGGGAATACAATATAAAACATCAATCAGGCCTCCCCAACCCGTCTGGCCAGCGCGGGGAGTGTAGGCCGAATCCGCCGTCTGTCTCCGGCTGATGAGAGAGGGTTGTGCTCCTGCAGTGGAGACAAAATTAACCTGATGATGATGATGATGTTATCATCACGAGTGTTACAATGCGTTTTGCTAAAATTAGCTTTTCCGCTTACGTAGATATGTATTTTCATGTCGTCGGTCCATCTAGCACCAGCAGCGTCAAACGTTGCTTCAGTGAACACGTTTACAGTCCAGGTGCTCCCAAGGATGACTCACGCCACTGCTTGCCAGTTGTCCATGTCCCCACTATGGGGTCTTCTTATCTTATCTTCTTAGGGGGCCAGGAAGACCTGGCGACACTTCGACCCTTCAGGATCTTTTGTGCCAAACCCCTGACCTCCGACGGTGCCCCAAGCCGATTAGGTAGACTTCACATACGCCTCAGAACTTCTTCTTCGGCATATGCGGGTTTCCTTACGATGTTTTCCTTCACCGAAAAGCCTGTGGTGTTATAAATAAACCGTAGTTAAGTTTGGTATGGGGTTACTGGTACACATTGGGTGCAAATTTGGACTTGTGACATGGACTGATCATTTTGTATGGGGAATGTTAAGGTTCATTAATTATGTGAGGCGAATTTGGCGATTTTTCGAACCTTTTTCCCCCCTAGGGAGGATGTTGTGAGATTTGTTTCGACCCACAGAAATCTTATAGAACGGTAACAGCCACTTGTTTACTTTAGTCCCGCGCGTGCCGATTTTCGGACACAGCGCGCCCTCCCACGCACCCCACTTGACAAGCTTTTACGTTTCTAGTGAGGAAATACCGATATGCAGTTACAATCCGAACAATATGGCACTTTTGGGTATTTTTTGTTGATGTTTACCCGACCGTAACTCCACGCGAAACGAGTAAGCGTTTGATAGTTTTTGCAATATATTGCAAATAGATGGCACGCGTGTCGCACCTACTTCACCATCTTGATAGGATTTCTGTGTTCCTCTCCCACCACTGTCACGTGATATTTTTAGAAATGCGTTTTTTTGTGTCAAGGGGCTACTGTGCTACTTGCGTTCGCATAACCGCGATAAATATTATTACACAATAATTAGACATATTTTAGTGGATAAACATAATTTTACTTAATTTAACCCAGTTTTCTCGCAATATTTTACACTGTTTCTTTCGCAGTCTTGTATATTAGCAGAAATACATAGTCTCTGGTCTCATGTGAATTTGCGCGGTTTCCCCCTTGGCTACAATTTAATTCCACACTTTCAAACTTCAGTTTAAATGACTTCGGTAAAGTTTATTGAACTCAAGTCATATTTTTTACTATTCAGATTAAACAATCACTCCTCCTATTCGACGGGCAACAGAAACAAAAAGAAAAAAAATAGAAATCCAACATCTATGTACGCTTTACATAATAAAGAATCACGTATTGCCGCGTCACTTCACTCATCGCTCGGTCGATCTCGTTTTAAAAAAAAGTGATAACTCGTTTCTGAGGATTTCATATTTTAAAATAAAATAAGATGCGTTTTGAATAAGAAGCGCGGGCTAGTGCTAAGTCACGCTTAGATTGTATAGCAAAGTACATCGATAAGTTATTTTTTACCGACTTCAAAATAATTAGTGAAGTAGGTATGTATGTATGTATGTAAACGCTTTATTGTACCAAAAATAACAACAACAACAATAATAAAATAGGAATTAAACTGTGTACGGACAGTCAGACTTATCCCACTTAGGGATCTCTTCCAGTAAACCTTAGAGTAACAGAAAGGACAAGTATAATGCGTTTAGTATTAAATTTGATAATGTATCTACTTTTAATAAAGTTTGAAAATACATATTACATAAACATAAACTAACAATGTATTTAAAAAGGCACGCATTTAAAATTTGACAGCGCTAAAATTGGTTTCGTCTTTATCTTCATAATACTGTGTGACAAGGATAGCATCAGTTTTAGTGCTGTCAAATTTTAACATTGTGCCTTCAGAATCGAGCCCGATATATACATAGATGATACACGAATAAGTGAATGATACAAATATCTATATATCCATAAATTTATACACATAACATATAAATATATATATATGCATATGTCCATATATACTATTACACTATATATCACAACAAATACTTATTAGTAGTTTATATACTGTAATATAAGTCAGCTCAAAGCTTCGGTATTGAACCCATAGTACTTTTTTAAGTTGTTTTTAAAGGACATCAGGGAGGGGGACTTTCGAACGTGGACAGGGAGTTGGTTCCAGAGCCTCGCTGCTTGTACGGTAAAAGACTTGGTGTAACTGTAAGGAATGTGCAGTAAGTACGAGTAACAGATGGAACTAACTAATAAAGACTATAATAGGTATAAGGATAGCCCAGTTGGAAGAGCTACATTCGCTACTTCTACCACTAAACAGCAATATATGTGTTGTTAATCAGAGTCCAGTCAAACCTAGGTACATACATACATAATGCTCACGCCTCGGTCCCAGATATGTACCTAGGCAGAGACGATGTATCGCCACTTTGCGCAATCCGACAAAGCGACAATCCTACGTCCTACTTTTCGCTCCGTTTTCTGCGATCACGTCAAGGGGTATCACGGAGCGAAAAGCGGGGGAAGGATTGTCAAACCTAGGTATGACTAGTTAAACCTCCTACATAAGATGGGACTGTCAGTTGTAGAGCCTGTGGGGAGGACAGCGAAACGGTGAAACACCTGCTGTGTGAATGCAATGCACTAGCTGCAAGGCGAATGAGTGTCCTGGGTGTGGCTTATCCAGAACCCAAGGACTACAGGCTTCTGCCCCTTAGCTGCATAATAGATTTTATGCACAGCATGTGACGGAAGCACAGCATAGACAAAGGGGCTGACACAAAAGATCCCACAGGGTCGACGTGTCGCCGGGCGTGCCTGGCCCCCTATTAAAAGATAAGATAAGAAACCTTCAAACCCAGAAGAAGCCAATGGTCGAGATATACTTTGTGGGTCAGGTCACAAAACCAAACCAAAACCTAACCTAAGAGATTCAAAACGGTCAGATTCATAAGTAGCGTTTCGAGAGTTTGCGTAACCAGGTGATGTGCAGCATAAACATTTCAGGATATGTTAATGCGTTCATGGAGAGTACGTCAATAGACGTCGTATCGGTGGCTCCCTACTGCGACAGTACGTCTATGGACGTCGCGTTTCGTATTGATTCTAGTGCTCATATCACGTGAGCTTTGTCCACGAATTATTAAAATGAAGACCAGCCTTCATATTTAAAAGGAAATATAGAATAGCTTACGTACAGTGGGGTACCGAGTTTAAGAACTACGGGGAATGAGTTGCGGTGAGGTATTACTATTAGACTGTCATAGTTCTCTGACGACGGGCCTATATCTGGGTGTTTTTGCTCCTGTTTCTACATTTTCTTAAAATCCACCACTTGACACACAAAATAATAACAGTGACAACTGCATCAAAAAGTGTTCACAGGCTATCTTTTAAAATAATCATTATATGGTATACAATTCTTTCATTTTCGACCCAGAGTTTATAAAAATCTCCCCCTGTCTTTGTATACTACTATATTCCAAACTCTTAATAGCGCCTCCAAAATTGATAGCCGATAAAACGGTAGCGCCCTCTCCGGGATCCAGCCATTAACTCGTGTTTAAATCGCCATTAGCGATTGAGAAATAAAAAGAAAAAGAAACACGTCTCACCAATGAGAACAAAAAGAGCGAAAACAAAAAGTATCGTATCTCCATTCCATATTTCAATATTTATCACAAGATCATTCGTTTCCGAACAAAATTCGAAGAGGGTTATAGCGGTTTGTGTTTTTTTTTTATTCTTTGTTCCCTTCGTTTCTCTTATTATAAATGAGCTCAACTGGCCGAATACATTTTTTAAAAAAATCATTCCGTTTTTGAATTCTTACGATCTTACTCGGTTCTTGGATATCGGATCGAAATACCTAATATGGACATGACATATTTGGTGTGCTGTTAAGGGATAATGAGGAGCATTTTGTTCGCATAATGTGGATCTAGTACATCGGAGAAACAATATTAGTATGCAACGGCGTCTCCGTAAGTTATTTCAACGAGATGTTTTATACGACAATTGACTTTTTAGATTTAATAAAAAAAACTAAGGAAGTTCCATTGCAGATGGAAAAATAATATATTAATTAAATAAATATTTGTTCATGCTTTTGCAGTTCTTCCAGCTAACCTGCGGTGAAGATAGAATATTAAAGGAAGGCTGTAGTTTCGTGAACCTACCATATATTAGATAATCAATCATACAATATAAACAATACATATATCCTACTAATATCCTACTTCCTACTAATATTACAAATGCGAAAGTTTGGATATTTGGATGTTTGTTACTCAATCACGCTTCAACCACTGGACAGATCGGGATGGAACTTGGCACACATATAGGTTAGGTCCTGTAATAGGACCTAGGATAGTTTTTATCCCGAAAAAACATCCCATTCCTACGGGAAATACATAATAATTTGTGATGTTAATGAACGAATCTATTAAAGAACGGCCGCGGCCGTTGACCTCGCCCCGTATGTTCGAGAAATATTGCATTTTTTTATCAAAATTTTCCTAAAAAAGAGATGTTATTTTCATGAATGATTTCTAAATGTGATACTGAGTTACTGGAAGAAATATTAACAGTCGTTTTATTATCATCCGATATAATGGCTTCTAGAAAAATTTACTTTATTAATATCGTGTATAAATGTACCACGTGTATAAATGTACCAAGTGTACTCATATGCAATAAATGATTTTGACTTTGACTTTGAGGTTCTAAGTGGCGTATCAAGATGAAACATGCACCAGATTTTAAGTTAGACCACTAGCAAGACACCTGTGAAAACTGCATCAAATTTCATTCAATAATTTTTCCGTGATGCGGTAACAAACATACATACAGACAGACCGACAGACAGACAAAAATTCTAAAAAAAATGTTTTAGCTTCTATTGTTTTGGCCCTATAAAGACCCCTCATACAATTTTTTTTAAATATCTCTCATGTACAGACATAGATAGACCAGTTACAGTTTTATTATAAGTATAGATGTATATTTTTGGTCAGTTATTAAGTTCTAAAATTATATCTGTGAATTATCTCTTAGTATGTTGTGCAGAATTTAATGCAATTTTGTTACTTTAAATCATGTTTGATTTTTAGGGTTCCGCTTTTTAATTTCGTAACCCAAAATGATCGGTTCATTGTATGTTCAGCAAAAGTTCCGCATGACCATTTGGGAACAAAAAAAATCACGTGCAAGACTCCAATATAGAACGACTAGCTTCGTTCCTAATCCGAGAAATCATAGACATTGAAATAATTAAAAAAAAAACAATGATAAAATTTTCCTTTCGTCCCATTTCGTAACCAGATTTCGTAACTGGCTACGAAATGGGAAATGTATTTTCCCAGTTCAAAGCCAGTTACGGAATGGGACTCCTTCGTCCCATTTAGTAACTAATTTTTTTACTGGCTACGAAATGGGAAATGCGATTTCCCAGTTCGAAGCCAGTTACAGAATGAGACTCCGTCATCCCATTTAGTAACTAATTTCTTAACTGGGACAAATGGGACGAAAGGAAATCAACTTGAGAATAACTAGAAAATTAAAATCATTGGCATCCTTTTAACATTCCTGTGCACTAGTCCTCGATGAAATCTTCATTTCAGATGACAGCTGTCAAAAGTAAAACGGCCATATCTCGGAAAGTACTAACTCTAGACTAGTGGTGTCTTTACCAAAATGGAAGGTCTCGATGAGATCTTCATTTCAGATGACAGCTGTCAAAAGTAAAACAGTCATATCTCGGAAAGTACTAACTCTAGACTAGTGGTCTATTTACCAAAATGGAAGGTCTCGATGAGATCTTCATTTCAGATGACAGCTGTCAAAAGTAAAACAGTCATATCTCGGAAAGTACTAACTCTAGACTAGTGGTGTCTTTACCAAAATGGAAGGTCTCGATGAGATCTTCATTTCAGATGACAGCTGTCAAAAGTAAAACAGTCATATCTCGGAAAGTACTAACTCTAGACTAGTGGTCTATTTACCAAAATGGAAGGTCTCGATGAGATCTTCATTTCAGATGACAGCTGTCAAAAGTAAAACAGTCATATCTCGGAAAGTACTAACTCTAGACTAGTGGTGTCTTTACCAAAATGGAAGGTCTCGATGAGATCTTCATTTCAGATGACAGCTGTCAAAAGTAAAAATGCATTGGCATAACCAGATTAATAGATTTCTATAATGTGTAATGTTAAGTTGTCCACGCGGACGAAGTCGCGGGCAACAGCTGGTTTATATATATTTATATTTATATATAGAATTCATTTTATCATTTTAAAGCCAGTTAAGAAATTGTTTATGAAATGTGACGACGTAATTCCCAACCCGTAACCGGTTATGGAATGGGAATTATTTTCCCATTTCGTAGCCAGCTATGAAAGCTGGTTACCGAATGGGACAACGCAATTCCCATTTCGTAACCAGTTACGGAATGGGAATTAATTTCCCATTTCGTAACCAACTATGAAAGGGAGTTACCAAATGGGACAATGCAATTCCCATTTCGTAACCGGTTACAGAATGGGAATTAAATTCCCATTTCGTAGCCAGTTACGAAATATGGTTACGAAATGGGACGAAAGGAAAATTTTGCAGTAAGTGATTGTTTATCTTTTTTTTATTATTAAAACTTAATTTGTAAAATGTATATCATTATGTTTTTGTGATTTTTGTTTTATTAAAATTCCAGTTGCAAAGGGGGGATAGACAGGGGGATGTTATATCCCCGAAACTGTTTACCAGCGCACTGGAGGATGTCTTTAAAACACTGAACTGGAGAGGACGGGGCATAAGTATAAACGGCGAGCACATCTCACACCTTCGATTTGCAGACGACATAGTTGTGATGGCAGAGTCGCTGCAGGATCTTGAGGATATGCTGACCAGCCTCAACTGCTCTTCCAGACGAGTATGTCTTAGGATGAACGTAGACAAGACGAAAGTCATGTCCAATTCACACGTTGACCTAAGACCGGTGATCGTCGAAAATGTAAATATTAAAGTTGTTCAGGAGTACGTCTACCTAGGACAGATAATACAGTTGGGTGGGAACAATTTCGATAGAGAAGCTGACAGAAGAATCCAGTTGGGCTGGGCAGCATTCGGAAAACTGCGCCTATTCCACAATGTTTAAAAACAAAAGTCTTTAATCAGTGCGTCCTGCCTGTCATGACCTACGGTGCGGAAACGTGGACACTGACGGTGGGCCTTATCCACAGGTTCCAAGTCGCTCAGCGAACTATGGAGCCCTCTCCATGCTCTCTATGCTCGGGGTTTCTGTGAAGGATATAATTCGTAACGAGGAGATCCGACGAAGAACGAAAGTCACCGACATAGCCGAAAGGATTAGCAAGCTGAAGTGGCAGTGGGAGGGCCACATATGCCGTAGAACCGATGGCCGTTGGGGCAGACGAGTTCTGGAGTGGAGACCGCGGATCGGCTCTCGCAGGGTGGGACGCCCCGCCGCCAGGTGGACCGACGACCTGAAGGTAGTGGCTGGATACAGAGGACAGAGGACCGGGCGTGGTGGCGCTCATTGGGGAAGGCCTATGTCCAGCAGTGGACTTCTGTGGGGCTGATATGATGATGATGTTTTATTAAAATATATTTCAATAGG
This sequence comes from Esperia sulphurella, assembly GCA_947086405.1. Lineage (NCBI taxonomy): Eukaryota > Metazoa > Arthropoda > Insecta > Lepidoptera > Oecophoridae > Esperia > Esperia sulphurella. The sequence continues at coordinate 4,193,840 of OX352281.1, read as the reverse complement.
GAGTCGTGATAATAGCATTAATTGCTGTTAATAAATATCTGAGGTCATAGTAGGTTCCTAATTTTCTTAAATTAGAAACTTAAATTAGAAAATCTACATCTAGGTACTGGACGTGGAAGTGGTTCATATTCAATTTTATGAGAGGGATTTCTGAGTTTAACAAAAGCTACCTATATAATAGCTCCGGAACCTTTCTGCGTTTTAACGCAGCACGCACCTTGGTTAATTTTTCCATAACTTATTTGATTCTTGGAGTCCAGACAGAGTAGTAATGGAGTCGAATTTAGATATTTCACATATAATTAAACAATGATGCTTACCTTTATAATATTAGTAGTTAAAATACACTAGTCAGGAGAGTTAAACTCTTGCCAATTGCTTCCTATGGAGGCCGACAGAATAAAATGTTTTAATGGAAAAAAAAACTAATTAAACTAGCTTCATGGCTGTAAAAATATAGGCAAAATAAAAACAACATAAGTTAAAAATAAAGTATAGTTACTATTTGCAAAATAAATATTTTTTTATTTTTCTCATCATGGTTAAAAACTAGTGTCCGACCGAAACTGGATTTGCAGCCGAAACCGAATCTTCGGTCTCCGTCTCAGTTTCGGCCGAAACCGAAACTTATTTAGACATGTTAAAATTTCTATTGTATGTTGAGATTTAGTGTGTTTTACATGTTATACAGTTAATTTATGTTAAATGAAATAATAAAAATAATAACAATTTAAGTATGTAAGATAAAATAGATTTGTTTTTTACATTAAGTACAACACACTTTATTGCACAAACAATTACAGTTACAAGTTTTAAAAGTTAAAATAGTACATGTTAGGTCTTATCGTTTTAAGCCATTTCTTTCAGACAATCTTTGGGTATAAAATATTATACCAGAGAAAAAGGTAATTTCAGCTGATTAGGAAATTTAGATGATAAATGGGTATTTATTAATATTAACTTTATGTAATATTACTTCAACATGAACAAATATAATAAACAGTGTTACTCTTGTAAGTAAACTCTACACTAACTCACCCTAACAGAGCGCGACAATTCACGAACACTGAGTATCGGCTCGGCCGAAGTTTCGGCTGGTTTTTGGCCGAAACCGAAACTATGGCCGAAACTCGATTTTTGGCCGAAACTGGCCGAAACCGAAAACGAATCTTCGGTCGGACACTATTAAAAATATTACTCTTTATAAGATAACTATACAGCTTTCTGGTTTGCTGAGACTAATAAATACAAATTCGTACTATTGTTATAATTTCTCTTATAGTTATAATTTTTTGTAATTCAATCTTCCAATATATGTGAAAAATAAATATGATATCAATTTATTTACCACTGAAAACTTTTTCTATTTATCATATTGACTCCACAGGCTCCTCTGTTCGGCACTTACATACTTTATTACGTCGTCCCGCTCGTCGTTTATTTGCGCGATCGGTTCAGCCTGATTTAAACGCGTGTCTTCGGTTCGGTTCCCGGGCCGGGTGCTCCTCGCATCTCACTACACAGTAATCTAAATAGTTTTAACATTTGAATATATATTTTTAAATTTATTTTATGGTTTCATTTAAATCATCATCAGCCGAAATACGTCCACTGCTGAACACAAGCCTCTATAGAATGGCACTTTCGGTGGGCTGTCCGTTGGGGGATTTGCCATAATCACTACGCTTGGCAGACGGATTAGTGATCGCAGTGATGATCTTAATATAGGTTATAATCACAACAACTTTTTCTTTTTCTGCTCGTTACCATTTAATAAAATTACAGCTAATATATTACTGTTTTCATTATGTGTTCGCCATATATTATACATGTGGCGTGTGGTTCCCGGCTTCGAATAGAGCCACCACCAATCTTTCCGTGAGTATCGTCAAGACGACTAAGGGATTGCAACAGGGACGAGCAGCAGTGTTCTCCTGTGTATCTTAAGATCATTAATGCGATCACCAATCCGCCTGCCAAGCGTCGTGTTTATGGTAAATGGCTAATAAACAGTTCACCAAAAGTGGCATGCTATTGGGAAGGTTTGTATTCAGCAGTGGACTTATTTAGGCTGATGATGATGATGATTTATTATATACTAGCTGTTGCCCGCGACTTCGTCCGCGTGGACAACTTAACATCACAAATTATTATGTATTTCCCGTAGGAATGGGATGTTTTTCCGGCATAAAAACTATCCTATGTCCTATTCCAGGATCTAACCTATATGTGTGCCAAGTTTCATCACGATCCGTCCAGTGGTTAAGTGTGATTGAGTAAAAAACAAACAAACTTTCGCGCTTATAATATTAGTAGGATAGATACTTGTAGTATCTGAGGTTTGAGTTCCAGTAGATTCCAATGGCAGGAAGTAGTGTAGTCCAATTGTAATCGTCTACAACTGGAAAAGACAATAAAGTACGACCTCACATCCCTATGACATTTTTATTCTTGCCTCAAAAAGTTCCATCTCTAGTTATAATTAACCTATGTTGGTCTTTAACGTTAGAACAATTCCTGATTATTTATATTTACTATAATGAAACACATGGTATGAATCATTACTGATGATACAGATATATATGATAGATAAAGATATAATATCATAATTAATGTGCGATAAAGAATATAGATCTATGAAGATTTAACCAGTTTTTCCGAATCTTGATTAGCCAGTCGACGTCAAGTCAGGGCTCCGTCACTTAATCAGACCCACCGCGAGCCATCCCGGCGGCGCGGTTCTCGCCACCGCCCGTACGGAGTAATAACAACGCTAAGCCGAGCGCCTTAGACAAATTTTTGCGTGTATCTGACAGTAGGTGATTAAATACGTAGGAATTTTTGTTTTACTAGGGAATAATGTATCTGTTACGTAGTAACTATTAAGTAATCTGTGGTCCAACATTGGATATATATTTACCTTTGGTGGACATTTTTTTAAAGTATAAAATAAAAAAAATATTTTTGCAAATATTATGATTTGCTGATGGTCACCTATTATAATTTATATATAAATAGCTAATATAGGAGATTAACATTTTGTAATGAATTAATCGAGTATAGGTACCATTTTCAAAAGTCTGAATTCAAGATGCGGGCAAGGCGCGGACTTGACGCGGAAAGGCGCGGTCAAGGAGTGGGCAAGGCGCGGCCTAGGTACCACACAAAAATGTACCGTCATCAGGCTGAGACTTGACCGCGTTGGTGTACTGTCACATGCATACCTATCTAATAAATAAAAACTAAACGTCGCGTGTCTGTACAATGAAGATATTTGCGAAAAAAAAATGGGGGGTCTAAGGATAAGTAATTAGAACACATATCGATCAATTTTGACATTTTTGTCTGTTTGTCTGTTAGTTTGTGCACGCATCACTTAGAATAGAATAGAATAAATTTTATTTCAGACATAATCCATATGTGTTAGTAACAAATATCTTATTCACTAATGTTAGTATATTACACAATATTAAAAATATCATATAATTTGGCTGTCCGATACTGGGCGGCGAGGCTACTTGACGGAATGCAGTCGTATCCACCGCCCCAGCATCGGAGAGTCCCACCGGTCAGCCAGCACGTTCAGGATCCTGTTGGGGCTGGCGCGCACCCGAGCCATCATAGAGGCGCACCGTTTACGCATAATGGCATCAAAACCATCAATCTGTGCGTGAGCATACCGGAGGCACGTACTTAAAAACCACTGAACGGATTTTGGGATTGGGGTAAAGAGTGATATATGACAAGATAATATATTACTAGGAAGATTGAGATTCTGAGTGGGAGTGGAAGTGAGGTGGGAGCGGGAGTGGGAACCGGAGCGGATTCTGTAGTCCACGCGAGCGAAGCCGCAGGCACAGCTAGTATTCCATATATTATTATCACAGCTGGCCGCCTCAGCCACCGCTATCGCGAAAGTGTGGTAAGCTTTAATATTATCTTATCCTATGCAGCGTCATCACATCACTCTTCTTTCGGCTACCATTTCCAGGGAGCCCGGATTTCGGATAATATCCGTCCGACTAAAACGCTATTTTGTAGGTACTCTGTAAAGGGTCATCCCACTAATAATATAAATGCGAAAGTTTTTATGTTTCTTACTCATTCACGCCTCAACCTCTGGACAGATCGAGATGAAACTTGGCACACATATAGGTTAGGTCCTGTAATAGGACATAGGATAGTTTTCATCCCGATAAAACATCTCATTCCTACGGGAAACCAAAAATGATATCTATTTTGAAATTGAAGACGTGTAAATATGTATATACCTACGCGGACGAAGTTGCGGGCAAAAGCTAGTTTGATATATACGGATAAGTGTTTGTCGTGTCACTACGACATCGACAACTAGATGGCAATATCAGAACAAGTCACACTTCCCGTTAAACAGTACGATATGCAGCGACGTGCAATCTTTATAATTCTTTATCGCACATTAATTATGATATAATATCTTTATCTATCATATATATCTATATCATCAGTAATGATTCATACCATATGATTCATTATAGTAAATCTAAATAATTAGGAACAGTTCTAACGTATAAGGCCATCATCATCATCAGGTTATTTTTGTCTCCACTGCAGGAGCACAACCCTCTCTCATCTGCCGGAGACAGACGGAGGATTTGGCCTACACTCCCCGCGCTGGCCAGACGGGTTGGGGAGGCCTGATTGATGTTTTATAATGTATTCCCTTAGTCGCCTTGTACGACATCCACGGGAAGTTGGAGTGGTCCTATTCTACTCTACCGGAAACCACACGGTTAGTTATAAATAACCAGAGTTAATAATATGTTTAATAATAATAGTAATATGTTTATTTAATTCTCCACTATTATTATATATTTCTCTACAAATATGTTTGGAGCAGGATCAACTTTCAAAAATGTTTGTCGAAATCCACGTCCTTTGATGCTCGAATCCAACGGCCGAGCCATAAGACAATCAGACTGTCGAAAATATACACTTTATCAGCTATATCGTGATCTGTAGAAATCTAATTATATGTAGGTATTGCGATCCAAAGAGGAAATGCCGCCAGCATCTTGGGTACGTTACCACAAGGGCCCAATTTTTTACATTTCTTAGGTTAAGGTTCTTTTTAGTTAATTTTAGTTTAGCTTATTTAGTATTAATTCTATTATTTATTTGTTATCCTTATTTTGTGTGCAATTATATGTAGGTATCATTATAAATCTAACAACAAAACTTTAGTTTAAAAATTCAAATTAACCCTTCGATTCGCTCACGTACCTATCTCTCTTGCCAAATATTGCCTTGAAAATTGCCATAAACCCCTGATGGCCCATTCACATACGCGCGTGTGGCGTGTGTGCGTTCGTCATTCGCCATGTCACTCTCATGAAAGACAAAAACTTTGTTCTAGAGCTGTGAAATATAAGAAAAATCAAAATATTACAATTCAAATATGGATGCATCTTTGCTCGCGACCGTACTGCACTTGTCTACTCCCAAACTAGGATTTTCTACTGTATCTGGAATTAGACAAGAATAGGACAATTTACAAATGTAACACCCAGACCAGATAAAGAACTTGTGCAAATTGTATATAGTTATTTGTCCTCAGAGGGAATCGAACCTACGACTTCTGGCGCTTGAGCCAACTCCAAAGAAGCAAGCATCTAAGGAGGCTTTTTGATCAAAGTCAGAGTCAAATCATTTATTGCACACGAGTACACTTACCTACACCTTGTATATATTACATACCGCTTACTATACACCGCTTCCTAGGTGTTGCGCTGTGAAGAAGAAACGGTGCAACAAACTTCCACCAACACATCATTTAATATATTTGCATACAATATTATAAAGATTGTGCGAAGCTGGAGCAACCTGGAGCTGGAGTACCAGGCATGTTTGTCATTCAAATAATCACCTATTTTATCATACCTATATAGACTTTAAAATAAGAAGTTGTTTTTTAATGTGATTGTTAAACTTTCTGTCCATCATATTTAAGATTTCCTCTGGTAGTTTGTTGTAGAAGTTGTTGTGTTCTTTGTAGCTAGCTAATCATGCTAATATTCGTATATGAACTTTAGGGCGTGTTATCATTGGTATGCGAGACATGTCGCCGAGTGAATCACGCGCATGTGTAAATGAAACTTGACGATTCGCTCACGTACTGTATCCCGCCAAATATCACCACGGAAATTACCATAAACCCTTAATAACTCCCATGGCCGAAATGCAATAATAAGTATAATTCTATTCCACCAGATAATCTTGACCTCTGGCTTTGTTCTCCCTCCCCCCGCGAAGACCTTAGTATGTGAACATGGAAGGGGAGGAAGGATCTTAAAGTTCATGTCAGATAATAATTCTCAACATCGCCGAAGGGTTCTTTCTTCAAACTTTTATAATCCGTAGGCCGATGACCTCAGGCCTATTGTCTCTGGCCTCACAGAAGGGCGTTAAAAAGTATGTTAAATTCGAGTCGAACTGGCAAGCTAAGGGTTCCGCATCTAATATAAAAATTTCGCTTTTTATTTATTTCCAATGCGGAACATTGAAGGAAGTGATTGATTTCCTTCATCAGTCTACGAGTATGTTATGAAATGTATAAGTAAGTGTGAAATAAACGACAATGATAATTTGAATAATACATATGTTTGTCGTCAACCAAGTTTAACCATATGCTTAGTCCGTTTTGTGTTTATAAATTCTTTATAAATCAGATGAAACAATAAACAACACACAGATTTCAAAAACTTCAATATTTCATCAGAAAACAAGCTATTTGTAAATCTGAGTATGTATGTTATTCGTACTAAGTTTGTTATATTAAAAAAAAAAGATTCCGACTAATTGAGAATCTCCTCCTTTTTTTGAAGTCGGTTAACAAATGAGTATAATGTTAGATAAAGAAAGAACACATAAAAAGTGGGGATATTTGTTTGTTGCTCAAACCAAAGCAATTGTATTGAAGCTTGATGTAGTTTATACTGAAACTTGAATAGTTGTTAAGGCATATAAACTTAGTTCCATCTAGTACCACATATTTTTATATTCAAGGGATGGCGCTGCTAACTTGTAATCTCGCTATTGCGTTCTATGTAAGAAAAAGATAGCATTAAAAGATATGTTGCTGTACAATATTTATTTGATATTTGACCTCCTCGTTGGCCTAGTGGCTTGGTCATTGGACTCGAGCGCGAGAGATCGTGGGATCTATTCCCACTGGAGACAGACAACTTTGTACAAGTTGGTCTCACATACTCTTCTAACACTGTGCACCCCAGAACCACCTCGTCTTTGTCTTCCAGTATAAGTTAATCATAGATGGGTTTACGTACCTATTTCTTGCAAGGAACCCAAGAATAGTCAAGAGTCCAATGTAAATTTTAGTATATACGAGTATAAGTTGTAAGTATGTAAAAAGTACTTACATCGTAATTAAACTAAAGTTATAGTGCATTACTAAACCTGGCATGTTTATTTAATTAAGCAATTAAATTAAAAAAATATATAAGTACCTAAATCAAATAAAAAGTAATTGCACATTATTTTTTTATTCCTTAAAAAACCCTATTGTATAAGATCAAGGGTTCAAACCCCACCCGTACCAATAAGTTTATCAAAACTCGAGTACGGTTTATTTATAATACCAAAGGTTTTTCGGTGAAGGAAAATATCGCAAGGAAACATGCCTCAACTATGCCAGAGAAGATATTCTAAGACAAATGTGAAGTCCACAAAACCTGCTTGGGACTCCTACCGTGACACTACGTCTGTGGATGTCGTATTTCTTCATCATCAGCCTGAATGAGTCCACTGCTGGACATAGAGCTCTCCCAAGGTGCGCCACTGAACCCGATCCTCGGCTCATCTCATCCAGTCACTGCGAGCCGCCTTAGGCAGATCGTCGCTCCATCTAGCCACGCAGCGTCCCACACTACGCTTGCCCACTCGCGGTCTCCACTCGAGAACCCGTTTACCCCAGCGGTAATCGGTTCTCCGACAGATGTGACCAGCCCACTGTTACTTCAACGTGCTAACAAAGCTATATCGAAGGGATAGTTCTCTGGCGGATCACCTCAATAGTACTACGTAACAGATACATCACTCCCTAGTAAAACGAAAATACCAACGTTTTTAATCATCGACTGTCAGATAATACACGCAAAAATGTGTCTAAGGCGCTCGATTTAGCGTTGTTATTACTTCGGATGGGCGGGGCGAGAACCACGCCGGGGCGGTTCGAAAGCACAAAGTAAACATTCCGTGCTGAAAGTGTAGGTACTTTCGCGGTAGGTTCGTTCGAGTGACGGAGGCCTGACGTAGGCTATGTCCAAGAACGTGTTAAGATGGAAAGAATGATGCAATATAGTAACAGAGATTTTGTTTCTTGCTAAGGAACCCTATTCCGTCATTGTAAGGCTGTCATTGATCATTTTTCAAAAAACCTACGAAATTCCGTCTTGGCTCAAATTGAATTTTGGGTTGAAAAGGGTATAAATAAAGAGAGGGCTCCAGACAATGATTTTGGTAGTTTTATAGTTTTGTTAAAGGTTTTTTTGGTGGTTTGAAGGCTTTGAGGGACACGGGCTGTGTTGAAAGCGAGATTAGGATGCTGTGTTCAATTTGTTGTACGTAATTTTTAATAGGATTATTTTTATACTTTGCTATAACTATGAACCTTTTATAATAAAAAGCAGTTCGAACAGCCTGCTAGTTTTATAAAGGCAAAAGTGACGATGAAGTTTATGATAGTTTAGTATTGGATGCTATCACCCTATATCCTTATGTGCTACTAGCTGTTGCCCGCAACTTCGTCCGCGTGGACAACTTAACATAACAAATTATTATGTAGTTCCCGTAGCAATGGAATGTTTTGTCGGGATAAAAACTATCCTATGTCCTATTCCAGGACCTAACCTCTATGTGTGCCAAGTTTCATAACGATCCGTCCAGTGGTTGAAGCGTGATTGAGTAACAAACATCCAAACATCGAAATATTCATACTTTCACATTTATAATATTAGTAGGAAGGATAGGGTAGTAGGATAGTATGATTATCACAACACAAAGAGGCACAATATATACTATAATATTTTACATACGAGTCTATACATATGCATACACTTGTCTAATCCCAAACTAGAATTTTCTTATGTGCTATAGAAATTAAACAAGGATTGGACAATTCACAAATATAACATCCAGACCGGGACCAACGTGTACAAATTGTACAGTTATCTGTCCCCAGTGGGAATCGAACCCACGACCTCTGACGCTCGAGTCCAATGACCAAGCCACTAGACCAACGAGGCGGTCATCAATATCAACTGCATTGAATGTCAACCTCACTGAACCACACCCCTGGCACTACATGTTTTCTTCCATTTCTTTTCGTTGAGCGTGGGACGCGGTGTTAACCCCGAACGTCAGTTCAGTATCTTATTGTGGGTACGTGTGCACACACTGATGATTAGTGCGTAACGATAGTCAAAGTCAAAGTCATTTATTGCATATGAGTACACTTGGTACATTTATACACGTCATTTTTTTTATTGACTACCGCTTCCTAGCTGTGAAGAAGAAACGGCGCAACAAACTTCACGCAACACATCTTTTAAAAATCAAGTTTGCATACAATTAATAAAGATTTTGCGAAGCTGAATAAACATTAGTACCAGGCATCTTTGTCATTCAAATAATCGTTTATTTTATAATAGGCTTTCTTACAAAGTTGTTTTTTAATGTGAATCTTAAACGATATAGTGTGATAGAATTAACACAGTAACAATATAACGCAACAATGAAATGTAAGCGATTTTGAGTAGGAGTGGGGCGTGCCATGGAACTTTACGCTCTATACAGATACATACACTTGTCTAAATCCTAAAGAAGTTTTCTCCTGTACAAATTGTACATCATCAGGTTATTCCTGTCTCCACTACAGGAGCACAACCCTCTCTCATCTGCGGAGACAGACGGAGGATTTGGCCTACACTCCCCGCGCTGGCCAGACGGTACAAATTGTACAAAAAACCAAACCACGCAGACGTCATACCCTGATGATGTGTGCACTCCAACTCAGACAAAGTCGAATTTCAGTCCTGTAGGCAACGATCTCTATGTACTTTCTAGATGGAGCGAACCAAGCAATCGCTATGTTCCACGCAACCGCGGCTCCGGGAGCCGCAACTCGTTCACATTCACTTTGACATTTGTGCAGTTACTACGCAGAACATTTAATTATTTACTAAATACTGACGCTATTACTACAAGTTTAGGCGCCGAAGCCGCAGTTTCGTGGAACAATGCGATAGTTTGGTTCGCTCCATCTAATACGTAAGTACTCGTACATAGAGATCGTTTCATGTAGTACTTTTCTCTAAAATACAAACTCACGAATTTTAAGAATTTTATTTGACATTTTAATATTTATGTTAGTTATTGATGTTTAATTTGATTGTGTTTAATTTGCCTGTCTATAATTTGATTTCGTTTAACTTGTGTAAAAATTTTATTTGACCTGTAACGGTAGTTATCAATAAAGTATGTCTATGTCTATGTCACAGACAGACTCCCCAACCCGTCTGGCCAGCGCGGGGAGTGTAGGCCAAATCCTCTGTCTGTCTCAGGCAGATGAGAGAGGGTTGTGCCACTGCAGTGGAGACAAAAATAACCTGATGATGATGATGTCTATGTCACGTGCGAGTCTCACTTCACTCACTTCGAAACCTAATCCATTGGCATTGTCGCACGTGACTGAGACGTGAGAGAATATCACTACTGATGATGATGATAGTGCCCAGAGTTGTTTCAGTCTTTTCAGTCTCATGACTCATCTACTTTTCCTTTCAAATCAGATCATACATACAATAACACAAGCACAGGTATGCAATTACGCGATGATTTCTGTTTTCGAGCCAGAATGTTAGTACTAAAATAACAATTATCTCCACCGCTATTCGTAGATAAATTAGTGCATCTCGATTTTGCCGTAAGACGTGCACTAGTTCTATAAATACGCGGGCAATGACAAAGGCGCGAACTCGAACGCACTGAGCTCAGAAAGTGACTGAGCAGTTTTGCTACAGAACTGAGTGCTGAATAATATGTAAAAGGAATTGATAGAACAAAAAAATATGAGCACTGACGACATTCTTCCTCGACTAGTATACTGTTTTGTAATAAATATGTCGTCATCATGATCACCAGCCTGTTAATGTCTACTGCTCAACCTTTCCAGAGTAGGTACATATCTAATAAATAAAAGCGGCCAAGTGCGAGTCGGACTCGCCCATGAAGGGTTCCGTAGCAGCAAGTAACATAATATAAAAGTTATAGTAGTTCGTTGTAACTTTGATCGATGTTTTAATAATAGTATTGTGGTTTAAGATTTATGACGTATTAAAAAAAACTACTTACTAGATCTCGTTCAAACCAATTTTAAGTGGAAGTTTGCATGGCAATGTACATCATATATTTTTTTTAGTTTTATCATTCTCTTACATACGGACGTTAAGTTACATACGGACGGACAGACAGACAGACAGACATGACGAATCCATAAGGGTTCCGTTTTTGCCATTTGGCTACGGAACCCTAAACACGTAAACATCGCGTGTCAGTACATTAAAGATATATGCGAAAAAAAATTTAGGGCTCTAAGGATAAGTAATGGAACACATTTCTATCATTTTTGATTTTTTTTCTGTTTGTCTGTTAGTTTGTGCACGCATCACGTAAACACTATTGAACCAATTTTGTTTTAATTTTCACAGAAACATAGTTCTTAATTCGGAGTAACATATAGGCTTTATTTCATCGCAATCGGTTTACCCAATCAAAAGTTATGGACATTTTTAATTTTTTAATACTTGCATGTTACACAATATAGTAACAAAGAAGAATAGGTAATTATAATGTTTGGTACTAGTCAGATTGCGATAAGTTTGGACTACATTTGGAGCTGGAGTGAGAGTGGGCGTGGGCGTGGGAACGGGCGTGGGAGCGGGAGTGGGAGTGGGAGTCTGAGTGGGATTGAGATGGAGAGTCTGAGTGGAAGTGGAAGTGAGATAGGGAGTGGAAGTGGGAAGGGGAGCGGGTTCTGTAGTCCACGCGAGCGGAGCAGTGGGCGCAGCTAGTATGTATATAAAAATACGATATTCGTAGATAAATTAGTGCATCTCGATTTTGCCGTAAGACGCGCAGTAGCGCTTTAAATACGTGGGCAATAAACAAAGGCTCGCGGACGCACGGCCGACGCACCGTGAGTACACTGAGCTAAGAAAGTGATTGAGCATTTGTGTTACATAACTCAGAGCAGGATAATTCTAAAAGGTGTCAATACCTTTTCGACCCGATACGGGAACAAGCCCGAGGGACAGGAATCGAATGTGTGTAGATGAATTTGTCGGTGATAACGTCGTTCGCCAAAGTCGCTCAACATCTTCTGAAGTGACTACAGTTTATATATAACACTAGCTGCTGTTGCCCGCGACTGGACGATGCCTATTTGACGGTCTTCACATAACATTATTAAATAATATTATTTTTCATCAACTTTTGAGGGTTAGTAATCATGGCGGTTGGCGTTTAGAACAAAAAGTATATAATTTAATCTTCTTTTGCACTTTACAAACTGAATAGCTAATTGACACTTCACCTAAATAAGGTAGATTTTAAAGTATCAATCAAATATATTCTTTACTAGCTATTGCCCGCGACTTCATCCGCGTGGACAACTTAACATCACGAATTATTATGTATTTCCCATAGGAATGAGATTTTTTGGGATAAAAACTATCCTATGTCCTATTCCAGGACCTAACCTATATGTGTGCCAAGTTTCATCCCGAACCGTCCAGTGTTTGAAACGTTATTGAGTAACAAACATCCAAAATTTAGCATTTATAATATTAGTGGGGGAAAAAATATAGCCTATGTTACTCAGCGACAATGTAGCATTCTAATGGTGAAAGAATTTTTGAAATCGGTCACGTAGTTTTTCAGTTTAATCATTATCAACATACAAGTCTTTCCTCTTTATAATATTAGTGTATATAATAATATATAATATTATATAATATATATAGTGTATATAATATTGTCGGCCCCGTAGCCTAGTCGGTAGTACACCTGCCTGCGAAGCTCGGTGTCGCGGGTTCGAATCCCGCCCAGGGCAAACATTCGTGTGATGAGCACTTGTGTTTGCCTTGTGACTGGATGTTATTTATATATTATATTATGTATTTATGTATGTATATCAGCTGTCTGATACCCATATTACAGGCTCTGTCTAGTTTGGGATCAGGTGGCCGTGTGTGAAATGTCCCCATATATTTATTTATTTATAATAGTGTCAACGCAATAAATAGCTACTAATAATTATTGCATTACGAAGACAACTTGATTTTAATTCCGCCGTCTTCATAATATTATCGACTTGTATAAGTCGGCCTCGAAGTTTCAGGGTTCGAGTAATCTTCAAATTGGAGACAACGAAGATTACTTTAAGAAACTACTCGAAGATGACTACGACGTCCTTATAGTGTCGTGACTTCATTGTAGTCAAATTACACGCGGACGATTTCGCGGGCAAACGCTAGTTCCAATAAAATCCGAATGATCATAACAAAAAAGTCATCTCATTAAATAGTGATCCACTAAGAGCACTGTGTGTTGTGTTTTTAAAGTATAAAATCACATATTTAACCCCAAAAAAGTGTATATTTGCATACTGGAAGAGCTCAAGAAATTAGCAAGTTCACATTTACTTTACTTTACAAAAATACATCATCTGTGTCTAGTTTCGTCTTTAAGGTGGTCAGTTAGTTTCAATGGTGACTTTACCAAGCGTACCAACATTATAACAATGTTCTTATTTATAAGTAGAGTATATCGGAGGAATATCCGCGCAATCGCGCTGCCTTCACCCATACATATGAATTTTATGAATCGAACCACGGGAGCTGTGGAGTGGACTTTGGGTCTAGAAATATATTATGATGTCATAGATTTAACAAACATAAATTGTTTAGGGTTGTTTTTTTTAGAAATTCAAAATAAGTCAAAACTTACAAAATAAACAAACCTATGTATGTTTCAAAAATACGATTTTCCAAGTCTCGTTAATCGAGGAAAAGGCTGATTAGATATTCTACGTACTACTGTTTATATTTTAAATATTTCCAAATAAATTAATAATGTATGTATGTAAATACTTTATTGTAACCAAAATTAAAAATAACTTTATATTTTTAGTATAATCATTAATTTTCTATTTGTTAAGTCCTTCATAAGGTATAGGGTTTGAATCCGGGCCCATTATAACGCCCAACGCAAAGTACGACTTTGGTAAAGAAATAAAATCTGTAAAGTACACAATCTGTCAAAAATCAAAATCAAAATTTTTGAAACCTACAGCTATTTTACAATAATATATAATACAATATAATATGAAATTTGCATTAGCCATTTACAGATTACTAATATATAAACATAAAAATTATAATGCGAGTGAGGCTAGTGAGGTATATCAGGATCGCGCTAAGTGGCGATTCATCGTGTCTGCCTGCCCCTCTGGGGCCAATACGTGTGCATTATGTATGTATGTAAAAATTATAATATGTATTTCCCAAATCGGTTCAGAAGTGTTTGAATTATACACCGGATAGACAGACATATGTGAAGTGGACAAAGGCCCAGAGTGATGGACTACAACCCGTATATTTCGTTTGACGAAAGGTCTCGGAGCACAGGCTTTTCGGTGAAGGAAAACATCGTAAGGAAACCTGCATATGCCGAAGAAGAAATTTTGAGGCGTATGTGAAGTCCACCAAATCGGCTTGAGGCACCGTTGGTGGTCAGGGGTTTGGCACAAAAGATCCTGAAGGGTCGAAGTGGTCTTCCTGGCCCCCTAAGAAGATAAGATAAGGGGATATGGTACAAGACAATACAACCCTATCTCTGGCACAACCCATGGTTCGATGGTGCCAATATGAGAAGGTCAGATGTTGTCACAGCCTTCGATCCGGCCACATACCACTCAACAGCTTCGGTTATTTAATGGGTAACGTGTCTTCTCCTAATTGTACAGAGTGTGGAACGATAGAAGATATCTACCACATTTTAGTAGAGTGTGACCGGAATGAAGCAGAAAGGAGGGAGCAGAAGTTTGAATTTAAATATAAATCATTAGATTTCGGTAACTGCAATAGCATCTTGGCCTCACCGATTTCCAAAGAGGCCAAGATACTATACAAAATAGTTAATGTTGGTATTAAACGTGGAGACTAAGTATGTAAGCATGGAACAATGAGGGTGACATGTTCTAATCAGAACAAACCCTCTATCCTTCCTACTAATATTATAAACGCGAAAGTTTGTAAGTATGGATGGATGTTTGTTACTCTTTCACGTAAAAACTACTGAATGAATTTTAATGAAACTTTACAATAATATAGCTTATACATCAGAATAACACATAGGCTACAATTTATAAAGATATTGTGTGAATTGTCCAAAATATCAAGTAAGTAGGAAAAAATCTACCATCTGCGAGCTATTCTGGCGTGCGCTGCCAAAACCGCTAGAGTTACATATATGTAATGTATGATGGAAATGTTTATCTTAAATAGTCCTACAAAAAAGCTACTGGAAATACTAATCGAGCGGAGACGAAGTCGCGGGCACCAGCTAGTAAATAATAAAGATAAAAAAAAGCGTATGGCAGCTCTGTGGGGTACACATTGGAGACATCTTACTGCCACACCCCCGGCACTCCGTACAAGCGAACAGATTTAATCACCTATTACTATTACAGGCGCACCAGCCTGTCTGTACACGTTTGTGTGTGTGCGTAAAGGGCTGCTGCATCCAGCGCGCGAACATTTAGATCAAGAGAAAGGTAAGTGCTTCTCTTTCTAACTTATAGCGTCGATCTCTGGGCGCCGGTAGATAGCAAACTGGCGTAGTAACTTTGTACCAGCGAACAGTCCAGTAGTGAGTACTGCCAGCCGTACTCTATTTATATAGATCATCTAGGTTCATACAACGTCGACGTTTATCCAAGTGATACCTAATAATTGTTCTTCATTTGCAACAAAGCGCAGGCGCGCACGTCCACTCCGCGGCAGCGCCCGCGCCGGTCCTGGCGGGCCCGCGGCGACGTGCATCGATTTATGCCGATACTCGATAATTAAAAACAATCCGCCATATTGCTTTTTGTCTCTTTTATTCCCGTTTTTGTGCGTCCCTCATTTGATTGTCTCGCTTTTGGCCTTTTTTCCCGATGTTCTTATAGGGCTTGGCGACAGGGTCTCGCTCAGGGTATTTTGGGGATCTCATCATCATCGTCATCAGCCTAAATACGTCCACTGCTAGACATAGGCAACCCCAATAGAATACCACTTTTGGTTAGATGTCAATTGGGGAATTTGCCATAATCACCACGCTTGCAGGCGGATTGGTGATCGCAGTAATGATCTTAACATACACAGTAGAACGCTGCTGCCCGTCCCTGGTGCAATCCCTTAGTCGCCTTGACGACATCCCCGGGAAAGATAGGGGGGATTTTGGGGGTCTACTTACTAAATAATGTTTATCATCATTACGTACTGTGAGCACAGGCTTATTTTAGACCTAATGCGTTAAAACTAGTAGCCCAACATGTTTCGCTCACAATCTTTATATTATAGCTTTTTTAGACTTAGGTTTCTATGTATATATATGTATTTTTGTAGGTATGCACTTATTGTACGTATTTTTTAAAATATGGCATAAAAACTATCTTCTACTTTTATTTAACTGCATCACCTATATTTCTCTGTTACTATTATCCTTTACCCTAAGGTTGTCTAAAAGAAATCCGCTTTTAACGATAAGACTGTCTAGTAATTAAGCTACTTTAATTTTGTATCTGTGTATTTTTAATCGTGCAATAAATTAATGGAACTGTATTGATTTAAAAACAACGCAGCCCCGCTGCAGATGCTTCCCCTGCCTAAGAAAATTCCTCTCATATTCACGTCTTGGTCCCAGATGGGTGGGGAGCGACGGTATATCGCCACTTTTCGCGATCCTGACTCACCTCACTATCCTCACCCAGTTCCTTTCATAAGCTGGATTGCCGACAAATGGCAATGCTGGGCAGAAACATTGCAGTATCAGCTTTCGATTCGGTTCAAGTCCCAAACCTCCCTGACTACGTCCCTGCCTCGCGACTTTTGCATTAAACTGGCTATCGGGTCTTTCGTCTCGCTTTTGTAATGTTTTAATTTATATTTTTATCGTTTACGCGTCTCAGCTCGCGGGTATGTTCCTTTGTTTCTTTAAATGTTAACTTGCTAAGATAACTTTTGTTCGTTGTAATGCCAATAAGTCTGTTGTTTAAAACTTTTTCTTTTGCATTTTTCTTAAAACGATTTATAAATGTTGACCGCCTCGTTGGCTTAGTAAGCCGTGTGATTCCCGGCTTAGAATAGGCGTCCCCAATTTTTCAAGGCGTCTAAGGGACTGCATCAAGTGTGGTGATTATGGCAAATCCCCCAATGGACAGCCCACCAAGAGTGGCATTCTATTGGGGAGGCTTATGTTCAACAGTGGACGTATTTAGGCTGATGATGATGTCTAATTTCTTTAGTACAGGATGAAATTTAGTTCAATAGTTATTATTATATCTATTAGGCGATATGTGACCAATGTCCACTCGAGTTCGTTGGCAGAATGATGATGACGAAATTTCGATAGGAGACTTTTCAGAAACTAAACGAAGGTTTTTCGGGTGTGCTGCGCGAGCGCATCATTGGCAGGTGATGTCATCGCATTCAAAGGTCAATTTATTACCAATTGTAACCTATACAACTGTTAACCTAAAATTTATTATGACGTGGGTTTCGAAAATGTAACATTTGGTGTCCCATTCTTAATGACAACTGTCAACTGTCACTGTCACCCCACAGAGAAGAAAGTAATGGCCTCATTTAAACTGTGTTAGATAACGAACTTCTATTGTGTGACCACGTTTTATTTCTGCCGAAAAATCAATATTGACCCTCAACAAAACGAAATTTTGCACTTTT
Organism: Esperia sulphurella; assembly: GCA_947086405.1. Taxonomy (NCBI): domain Eukaryota; kingdom Metazoa; phylum Arthropoda; class Insecta; order Lepidoptera; family Oecophoridae; genus Esperia; species Esperia sulphurella. The sequence continues at coordinate 4,175,775 of OX352281.1, read as the reverse complement.
TTAAATTTTACAACAAAAACTGGCGGGATAAAAGGCCCAGGTGCAGAGAAAGGGTTGACTCTAGCGGTGTCCTTTTCTGATCCGCTAGAATTATCTCGTGTCTCGCTCTGTAACCCTTTGACGGAGGGTGTTTTTTTGGGTCAAATCTCGTATTTTCTCATTGATTTTTTTCACAATATAATGAGATATTGTATTTCGTGCTTTTGTAAAAGCTTTAAACTACAGAACTTTGGACGGGTTTAAATCATTTTATGTGTGTGCGTGTGTTTTGTTTGATAGAGTATATTACGGTTTTATTGTGTAGCGAACATTACAGTTTTATTAGTAAAGCGTAGTAAGGCCAACAAATTAAACTAAACTTACACATTAATTGAGAGCCGTGGTAGCCTGGTTGGTTGTACACTCGCCTCACGTTCATGAGGTCCTGGTACAAACCCCGCCCGTACCGTACGGTTTATTTATAATACCACAGGCTTTTCGGTGAAGGAAGATATTGTAAGGAAACCTGCACATGCCAAAGAACAAATTCTAAGGATATGTGAAGTCCACCAAATCGGTTTGGGGCACCGTTGGCGGACAGGGGTTTGGCATAAAAAGTACTAATTTATTGTATAGTTTCTTTGACTTCACTTTCGCATTTTTTTCTTACTTGTGACAGAGTTAATAAATAAATATATTACATATACATAGACAAGTGTTTAATCTCAAACTATGATTTTCTCCTGTGCTATGGAAATTCAACAAGCATAGGATAATTCACCAATATAACATCCAGACCGGGACCAATTTATACAAATTGTACAAAGTGATCGGTCCCCAGTGGAAATCGAACCCACGACCTGTGCTCGATTCCAATGACCAAGTCACTAAGACAATGCGGCGGTCGATTATTTTATTCCCAATTGGATTTTATTAATCGAATTCATGAAGAAAAGAGAAAGATCCGACCACGAAGAAGGTAACCGACATAGCCGAAAGTATTATCAAGCTGTAGTAGCCGTGGGCGGGCCACATCTGTCGCAGAACCGCGTTCTAGAGTGGAGACAGAGGATCGGCGCGTGGGGTGGGTAGGATCGGCGCGCGCAGGGTGGGTCGCCCAGGCGCCAGATGGACTGACGACCTGAAGAAGTTGGCCGAAAGCGGCTGGATGCGGAGGGCGGAGGACCAGGTGTGGTGACTTTCATTGGGGAAGGCCTATGTGTAACCGTAGACGTCTAAGAACTGATATGATGAATCGAATTCATATTTGGAGATGCAAATAGATGGTTTTCATTGAAATCAAACTGAGAAAAGTCTTTATCATGACATAGGTACTTGGATTTCTATTACAATGGCTTACTACATAAAATTAAGGTATTACACAAATTAAAAAAATCAGCAGCTTATTTATTGGGGCAGCCCCGATTGCAAAACCAAATCTCCGAATCCGAAAAGTCCGATTCTGTAGTGCCCCGATTGCCGGGGCACTACAGAAGCGGGGCTGCCCCAACATCGCCCTGAAAGCATTGTTGTATTGGATACGCAGAGCGTTGTATGATTTTTGGGTGTAATTGACCCACAGGCTGCTCGAGTAGAATGATGTACAGTATGCTTTGAAAAGCGTCACATTTACTGAGTCCGTACATCGAGCAAACCTGCGGGCCAACATATTAACCCTGACAGACAACGCTCTGCGCTCCCTTTCATTGTCCTTTAAGTCGTCGGCAACATAATGTCCAAAATATTTAAACTTATTGACTCTGTTCAGAGTTGTCCCATTCGGCATTGGGGGGGGGGGGGGGGGGGGGGAACAGAAGGACACTTGTTACCCGACTTAAATACCATAAATACCGACTTTTTTTAATGTCTTGCCTTCTTTACCATGTTCGTTGAACTACGTCAAGAAACAGGATAAGTAACAATTACTCGTTAATTAATATACCTACCTCATGCAATCACAAGCTACGATTAACAAGTCAAATCTAATGTCTGAATTGGGAAACATAACGGTGCCCTCACTAGAAACATGACGTGCGGAAAAAGCTTCAATTGTCTTCAAGAAACCTACTCGTGCGCACAGTATAGGCACACCACCTCGCAGACACTTCATACATTCGAAAAGATTTAATCACCTACTACTATTACAGGAGCACCAGCCTGTCCGTACACGTGCGTGTGTGTGCGAGTAACCAATCAAGAGAGGGACAACGTTATACGTCAACACATAAGTGCGTCTCTTTCTAACCGGCCTTGCGAGATTTAAACTGGCGGAGAGGTGAGTGTCGCTTCTTTACGTAGTAATATTTAATATTCTCTGATACAGGTAAGTTAAGATTTATATCGATTCATTAGAAGCGGGTTCTGTGTAAATATTATTAAAAAAGGAATGTTTGGTAGTTTGTTTGTGAGCGCAGTATTTCATCATTATAGTGATAGATAATCTCCACCCAGATAGATAAATTCTTTATTGCACACAGATTAAGACTAGAAAGTCACTCAGACTACAGGGGAATACAGAAAAAGATGTACCTACCTACGAGAATTGTAAAGAAATCCAACACGGACGAAGTCGCGGGCTAGTGTCATATATTATTTCATATTTTTTTTAAAATTTGTCTGATGGTAAGAAGCTTACTGTAAAAGCAAGTCAGTACGATTTTGGTACAATAAATCGAAGAGCATTTCGATTTTCACCGAATTTATTTTAATATTTCTGTCGTTATTCTGCCGGCGTGCAACCTCCACGGCAATAATGCCCTGTATTCACTATACAAGCTTTTACTGTCATTCAGAATGGAGTCGCGAGTGACTAAACCGACGACGCCCACAACCAAAATCCTAAATAACAAGCGACGCGAGAAAAAAATAATTAAATAGAATCGTAATTGTGTAATATGCGTCTGCGCCGAACATCTGTTGTTGTCAACACACCTGAGATTCACAGAGATACTTCTGTCTCTATCGCACAGCGAGAAAACAAGGAGGGAAAAGCGGGATAGAGGTGTAGAATTTCTTCGTTCATATGTGGAAGTAACAAAAAACTCATATTTCCTGTGTCTTTTGGTATGATTTGAAAAAGGAATAATGGTGGTTACAGTACATTTAAACATTACAGATATATCGTACATCCCAAATTCAAATGTTGTTTCAGACTCTTGTTCTAATCAACAACAATTTCTGACCTATCCAAGTGTTTCGTCCCGTTTTTTGCAAGATACATTTGCGATCCATTATACATTTTTTTTCTTTTATTTTTTTTATCTGAAAATTGTCAGTCAATCTGTCAGATTGTGAAATTATGTTAATTTTACAGAATGTTAATATGTTGGTAAATAAGGATAATAACAAAAACAACACTTGTTGGCTATATGAGAGTGCAATAGGGACAGCTTGAATTTATGGACCCGACATTAAATTGGCCGAGTGTACGTACGCACAGCAGCTGTAACCTAAATTACACACACACTACACAAACAATCATCATCATTAGCCTAAATACGTCCACTGCTGGACATAGGCCTCCTCAATAGAATACCACTTTTGGTAAGTTATCCATTGGGGGATTTGCCATAATAACCACGCTTGGCAGGCGGATTGGTGATTGCAGTAATGACGCTGCTGCCCGTCCCTGGTGCAATTCCTTAGTAACCTTACAACACCCACGGGAAGATGGCCCTATTCTACGGCGACATCCACCGAAAATAGTATTCTATTGTCCAATAGTGGACGCATTTTGGCTGATTATGATGATTTTATCTTTCTTTTGCTGTATATATGTGCTTATTTCACGTTTACTACACAAACTATGACGTTTGGACGTATTCCATACAATGTGGACTTTTTAACAATTCAAAAATAGAATGTTTTTAACTTAACCCTTCCATATTTGACAAAAAAGATTTTTTTATATTTAGAACGCGACGCGGTCGGAATGAGAATTTAGTTCTTTTGAATTTAGAAACAGTTCGAAAAAGGCGAGTGAGTGTTCCGAACTCCGAAACATGGATTAGTGTAACGGCTTTCGTATCCTTTTTCGGGTTTTACTCAATATATTATGAATAAACCAGAACAACGTATAGTTTTAAAAACGTTTGTCTGTTTTGACATGAATTCGACGAACGTTTTACGTTAAGGTAAGGTTTATCCAAGAACAGTTGCGTTACGAAAAATGTGTACTTTCGAGAGCTGCGTGTAACTGAAGTTTAATTTGACGACCTCCGTGGCGGAATGGGGTAGCTCTCGGACTGCCACGCCGCAAGGTGGCGGGGTCGAATCCCGCTAGGGGCAAATATTCGTATGATGAATATGAATGTTTGTACCCAAGTCTTGACTGTATATATATTTATTTAAGTATGTCTATCCGTTATCTAGTAACCATAGCACAGGCTCTGGCTAGTTTGGGACTGGATAATTGGTGTAAATGTCTGAGATATTTATTAAAAAATATATATTTATTAATATGAATGAATATATTTTAATTTAATGCACAAAAATCACAGAAACACATAGGAAAAGTATAAGTAAATGTACAAGTAGCGGCCTTATCGTTTTTAGCGATTCCTTTCCGGCCACATTATGCTAGTAATAACTAAATAATAATAATTTTTCTTTTTCTTGCCCCCAAAGACAAACTAAATCAAATAGGTCAACTTTCTCCAAAAAACACACGTTTATTGATAATTTTCTTGGTTGAGAGAGTCAACATTAGAGTAATAAATACACATGCACATACACACATAATGTTCACACCAAGATAGAAATGTAATAGTTATTTATACCATCGTAAAGGTCGAATTGGCGAATACAAAAAATTTTTAATGGAGCGGGGTTCCACCTCCCTGATGACGTCATAGGTTGCGTGAGTGAGCACTGAAAATGTGACGTAGCATCAGAACTAGTCCACGTATTTGGACGAAAAAAACTGTATTTTAGAAAAAAAGAGTATAATCTATGGTTTTACGTTAATAATATCAGTTTGCTATATACATCCATTTAAACCCACCCCGATGTGTTTTTGTTTTAACTCAATACCTATATTATGAATTGTTCAAACGTGACGTTATTAATATATTATTACGTACAAGTAATACAGTTGCAATTTCCAGAAGTTAAATCGATTTCTTCTTGATAATGAAACGTGGAATCGTGGATTTATTAATGAAAATTTACGTTATTCCTAGTTAACTTTTTCGGATTATAAATAAACTGTTTCTTCGCGCCAAAATGAAACAAAATTTAAAAAAAAATCTCGTGTTTTTTCTTACAAAACTTACCATTAAATTTATCTGCGATCGCAAAAAATATCACATGTCGCATAATAATACACAGTAACCCTTTTTATGAACGAAACCTTCAAAAAAAAGGGGTAATTTTTGGCAAAGAAGTGTACGACACAGTGTAATATTTTGACAAAACTACGGAGTCATGTTACCTACGTCCCGGTGCAAGGGTTAAAAAAACATCTTTATAAAAGACAGATTTCTTGCCAGACAGGATGTGAGAATAATTTTGTAACGAAAATGACAGAACGCAGTGGAGGGTTAAAAAAAGTTAAAAAGACTGAAGGATTTCTTCAGTCTTTTTAAGGAATGAGCAAACGTGCGTATTGCCGTGTGGGATGCAGTAGAGTAGAATAGGACCACTCCAACTCTTCCCGTGGATGTCGTACAAGGCAGCTGAGGGAATACATTATAAAACATCAATCAGGCCTCCCCAACCCGTCTGGCCAGCGTGGGGAGTGTAGGCCAAATACTCCGTCTGTCTCCGGCAGATGAGAAGGGTTGTGCTCCTGCAGTGGAGAAAAAAATAACCTGATGATGAAACGTGCAGAAAAACCATCTAATGGTAAGTATGGAATTCCCGCTGTGGCAACCAATACGGAAGTAGTGGTAGGTTATTTGAATTTTAGATTTATTCAGTTTTAGAGATATTTAGTGTGTGAACCACAGTAACTTACCGATAATTCAAATAACTTAGTGCAATTGGATTGTCCTTTGCACTCCTGCAGCTGTAGGGCTTCTCAACGGGAATCCACGTGGGCAGATCGAAGGTGGTGATATCCTGTGACCTGAGCGATACTCCCTCGGTGCTCTGGTGGCACAACCCACAGCTTTACTCCGTTAAAGCGTGCTCTCCATGTTTGTATTCGTCCTATACACTTGTAATTGGCATATAGGACGGCAATTTTAGAAAGAAGATTAATAAGAAAAATGGACAGTGGCAACATCGCCCATTAGCCGCAATATTGGTTAACAGTGCTTCAGACCACAGTTCGTCGCCACCCGATGGACTAGGTAACTTAGAAAACCTTGCGGTGCGTTCTATATTTTAGCCAGCAGGGTGAGAGAGCTCGATTTTGTACTAGAGTTACAACATTATATATATTTTTTTTTAAATCAAAGTCATAGTCAAAATCATTTATTGCATATGAGTACCTACTATTGGTACATTTATCAAGTCAAGTTTTATAGACTACCGCTTCCAAGGTGTTAGCGCTGTGAAGAAGAAACGACGCAACAAACTTCATTCAAATCATCATAGTCTTGTTTACAGTTTTGAAATCTGCCAAACTTTGTCCTTATTTTTTTTTATAAATATACATATAGACTTGCCTAATCCCAAACTAGGATTTTGTCCTGTAATATGGGAATTAAGCCAGGATTGGACAATTCACAAATATAACATCCAGACCGGGACCAACTTGTACAATTTGTACAAATTTGTCTGTCCCCGGTGGGAATCGAAACCCACTACCTTTGACGCTTGAGTCCAGTGACCAAACCAATAGACCAACGAAGCGGACAAGTTCAACGCTGAATCACCCCTGCAGAGAAAATACTGAATATTATGACCTCAGTATTCTTCATAGCTCTTTTTTGCTTAAAAATTATAATTAATGAGATCATAAAGATAGGCAAGCATTCTGTAAAAGTTATTTTATTACAGAAAGTTGGACGGATTTGAAATGATTTGTCGCTTTGTAATTTCATTTCCTTTGCCACAGTTTTTATAATATAATTTTTGATCCAATCTCTCCGCATCGGTCGACTGGCAAAAAGCTAAATTTCAAAATATTTCTAATTAGGGGACGACGGGACGAGAAAATATGCGGTGGCCGAGGCCTCGTTATTAATTTTCAAAATTTTAACAAAACTGACATTTCTCAGTTCGACAAATATGCCAAACATTTTGCGCGGCAAACATTTTTGCGTTCCATTTTTGAAACGGTTTCAGATGTGAGCGGGACGGCAATCGAGAGTTCTTTCAAGAGGACGGGATGGATATAAGAAGCAGTAGACGTGATGAAAATGTGAGTAAGTCAAATATTAATGTTATTTAACTTAAATGTGTAGTTCCCGGCTTAGAATAGGGCCACCTCCAATCTTCCCATGGGTGTCATTACTGTGATCACCAATCCGCCTGCTAAGCGTGGTAACTATGGCAAATATCACAGTGGACATCCCACCAAAAGTGGCAATCTATTGGGGAGGCTTATTTTCAGCAATGGACGAATTTCGGCTCGTGATTAAGGTACAGTAAATAAACTAAATCTACAGTAAATAAACTAATTCATTTATACTATTTTCCGGTATTAGGTACACCACAAAATCGTTAAGATTGACGTTGGGATCTGATAGATATCTTAGACATTCTTGAAAAATAATGATTCCAGGCTTCAAATTGATGTAGGTATTATGCTATAAGCCACTATCCTAACTATGGCATATTATTATTATTAATCATAATAATGTTCCCGAGGGTAAGAAAAACCTATTTTCTAGCTAGTGACCTAGGTATTTTTTTTGTTTTTCATGACTCTTTAAGTGACTATTAAGCAAATGTCCTGTTTTTTTTATTAATAAAACTATAACAATACTAATTTCACAGAAAAATGAATTTTTAGAGTTACCAGCTTTCCTCCCCCAGCCGGCAGTACGCGGTGAATTTCCGAAAATGCCTACTTTTTGTCGCAGCGTAATTTTTGGAAAATTCATTCGCGCGGCCAAGTTAGTCGAATCAAGTGTAATTATACCTATTTCGATTCGATCGCACACTTTTTGGTGGACACGACTTTAATCGCTGTGTTTTCGCCTTGAATTTCGTCAGAATTGTCGATACGATGTTTTGTATTTAACGACTGTAATGTTGTGGTCAAGTTGTCGAAAGCAACTACACTTATATTAAATGAACGTATGTTTGTTTGTTAGAGTTAATCTCAGAAACTACCGAATCGATTTAAAAAATTCTTTCATATTGGATGTTTAGATTAGGAAGGCTGATAACTATAGGTGATTTTGTTTACTGTTCCGTTGGCTTAGTGGCTATGCATTGATTTTGAGTGCCAGAGGTCGTAGGTTCGATTTTCACTGGGAACAGACAACTTTGTACAAGTGGGTTCCGATCGGTCTGGGTGTTATATGTATGAAGTGTCATATTCTTGTTTAATTCCATAGCACAGAGAAAATCCTAGTTTGGACTTAGACATGTATATCTTCGGAGTTAAAGCAATAATGTCGTATGTATAAAAAATCAACTCTATAAGTATGAATTTAAAAAACTGATTATTTAAAAATCTAATAATAATTTTTAACGCCAGTATTTTTAACAATTATTATTCGTATTCTTGCAACCTCAACAATTAGTATTATTGCCGTGTGGTTTCCGGTAGAGTAGAATAGGACCACTCCAACTCTTCCCGTGGATGTCGTACAAGGCGACTAAGGGAAATACATTATAAAACATCAATCAGGCCTCCCCAACCCGTCTGGCCAGCGCGGGGAGTGTAGGCCAAATCCTCCGTCTGTCTCCAGCAGATGAGAGAGGGTTGTGCTCCTGCAGTGGAGACAAAAATAACCTGATGATGATGATGATGATGATTTTTAACAAATTAATCAGTTCATCTATTTCTCACCTGGAACCAACTCGAATAAACTTGACACACGACAGATTTCATAGTGTTATGGACATGAGACATAATTTATTGACGTTTTGCTGCATGAAGGAAGAAAAAAGTTTACGTAGCTTAAAAAAATTTCTTCCTTCATGTTTTGCTGACCCCACCATAGGACTATTTTAATTTGAAGGGCACTGGTACCTGGAAACAGCAGTTTTTTGACACGATATACAGTTCAGTTATCTATCAGCTTAAACTTTCTTACATTCTTAGAATTAAGAAATTCAGGATTATCGTTGAGGCCCATACTAATTGACGTCTTTAAAGTGAACACTTTGTATTGGTATACGCGTCTCTTTAAAAAAAGTTACATATGGCAATTTACTCATTAAGCAAATTAGTTTCGATGTAAATTCAAAGGTTTTTGATATTTACGGACGAAATAAGCGCCTGGTTACACACCCCTTTCATTCCAAATCAATATTCACATGAAAACAAAAGCATTTGCGGCTCAAAACTAAAATAAGTAATAGATGGTGTTCCGAAGTGGACCGCAAAGTTTACATGGTAATACAAACCTGTTTTTGCTGCTGGTGACCCTTTCATGTACATGTTACCGAGACGCAAATAGCGATGGTTGTAGTATGACTGTTGGTTTGGAATTAAAAATAGGCTGGGGTCCGCAGTGAGAATAAAAAAAAAGGAGCATGACAAAGTTGATGAATGTGAGTGAGGAGTGAGGCGTGTCAGGATCGTGCAATGGCGATTCATCGTCTCTGCCTACCCCGCTGGGACCGGGCTTGAGCATTATGTATGTATATAATTAATTGAAGTAAAGTGAAGTATTTAATGAAATATTTACTTTTTGCGTTCATAAACAAACACTACCTACATGTAGGTAAATCCTAGAAGAAAATAAGTTTAAATATCACAGATCTAATTGTAGATACGAGAAATTAATCTCTGATTTCATTAGAAATTTAATTTCAGCACAATAGAATTTGTAGAAAAGAGTCCTATTCTTTAACCCAAAAATACCATCGGGTCACATCTGACCCACCTGCTAAATCTCAAGTTAGACATAAAGGCGCACGCAAGCACAATGGAAGGGCCCGACCCTTCGCCCTAACACATCGGCTACGCAATAAAAAAAAGCCGAACTGACAATTACAAAAAAACGGAAAGATGGCAAAGGTGTCTCAATTTTTGACAAAAAAGTTCGCCAAGGTTAAGACCCTTGGGAAAGAGTTAGAAACGCTTTTTAGGGAACCTTTTTCGTGATCTTCCGCATTTTTTTCGCTAACTGTTTAGTTGGGGTACCGTTGCCTTTTGTGCAGTTTAAAAAATCGCCAAATTCACCCCTTTTAGGAAGCAACAGATGACTCGAGACGCGTGAGATAGTTTTTTTTAATTCGCGACCCGCTTGATTTATAACTGTTTGCAGTAATTTGAGATTTTTATAGAAATTGTGCTGTTGTAGGAGATTTTCGGGAGGATTTAATAACGGTTTTCTTTATAAATGATCATGCGGTATTTCTTTTCTTATTGAAAAGTATAATATTTTATATAAAGTAGGCATTGAAATCCTCAGATAATGTTAAACTCAGATAAAGTTGTCTTTAAACTTACAATCAAGTTACTTATAAATAAGAGTAATAAAAAAGGATAAAATAGCAACAATCTATACATATAATTTAAGAAACAAAGTATAGGCTAGTAATTCGTCTTTGGTATAGGTCATAAGATAGGAAATATAACACTACACAAGAATAGATGAAATTGAATTATTTCTTTGAATTTCTAATATCGATCGGGTCCAAAAATAAGGGCCAAAAGAATACTACTACACACAGACGGTAACGGGTCAATTCTAAATCCTCGGTGAAGTTTGTTGATCAAATCCATAGTACTAATTGGTCAGAGGAACGAATCAAAGAAAGTATTTGTAATGTAAGGTAAGTGATCGCACTCGATTTCTTCTTAGTTTAAATGTGTAGAAAAACTTTCTGATATTCATCATCCTAAGTCTGAAAGAGTCCACTGTTGGACATAGGCCTCTCCCAAGGTGCGCTTCTGAACCCGATCTTCTGATATTGAAAATATATTATTACTCAATAATTCTTCCTGAAAAAAGACTAAATATATCCGAATATTGACCACTAATAACATTTTATGTTTAAAACTTACATTATGCAGAGATCTATAGTAAAAAAAATATGTTTTTTTAAATCTAATATTGTTCGATTCATTATTTCTAACATATCCAGTTTCATTTTTAAGAACTTATTAAATTAATGATGTACTTTAAAAACCTATCAGTAAAAAGTTTTAATATAACCTTTCAGATTACATAACAAATTGAGTGAGAGCAGTTATTGTATACAAATATACCTACCAATTTGTATACATATAAATTTGGGTATAATTTTTTGTCTTAAGTTTTAATTGAAATTTGTTTTGTAGTGCATAATTATATTCTGTTTGTGTATCTAATAAATAAAGGCATATATTTAAAAGAAAATCTAACCTAACCTAACTCACATCAAATAATAGATACTGATTTGCACGCCAAATGCGTACTTTGATGCGTCATCAGCTTTTTTGTAATAATTCGCATAAATAAACAAATATAGTATCCACCCTGTATATAGAAGCTAGGAGCACATGTCCAAAAGAGAAAGGTTTAACAGAAATATTGGTTGTAATTTTTTAAACATCAAAAGTCAAAATCTGATTTTACACACAATGGTAAACTGACCTTATCAAGTAACAATATCGTAATATTATTCACATGATTAGTTTTTAACAGAAAAAATATACACGACTGATTTTTTTTTCAATAGCCATTGTCGTCATTTTTTGCGTTTCTCTCAATCAGGAGCCATTGTCCACCGTATACAATCGTGGTTTCGATGCCCCGTTTTGACCACCTTGTGTGTTTTTTACCCATAAAGGCCGCCGAGGTCATAAGTCACACGATTTCTCAAAAGAGGTTACCCATCTTGGGCTATTTTGTACAAAAGAGGTCAGTTATTGATACCCTTGCGAATTTTGCGGTTTGGATTCCAGAAAAATGTGTTTTCTATAGTAATTTGATATTTGTGTGACCTCAGGTCAGTTGGGTTATAAGTTACAACAATATAACAATATAACATCCATATTGTTATATTGTTGTAACTTACATTGTTCGGAAAGAGTTAAAGAATAAATCGATAATGCAATGATTTCGTTGTCAGAAATGGAGAATAAATAGGATGGACGTAATTTTGTGTTTTTGATGTTTTCAGTACATTACATCAAACGTATTTGTGTATGCCATCGTCAAGAAAGGAGTGTTCTAAAGAACCCCAAGAACACCAATTGCTCCAAATGCCAACTGCCAACACAGCCAACACAGACCGGTGACAACTTTGCACAATATTTATATTATTGAATACAAACTCGATTTTAAAAGATACGTTCCTGGAAACTTGTTGCGCTGTTTCTTCTTCAAAGCGCAAACACCTAGGAAGCGCTAGTCGATAAAAAAATTACGTGTATAAATTTACCAAGAGTACTCATGTCCAATAAAGGGTTTTGACTTTGAATGGCAGCAGTACCAAAGGTTCAAGGCCTAGTACCTACACGTCTGCCCTGTACAAATCCATTATATTTAAATCCATTAAATCAGCAGCCTATTAAATGCTTCCAATATTGAGATATAGTCCACCACGCTAGCTCATTGTAGGTCGGTGGACTTCAGATGCGCGTTAGAATTTCTTCTTTGGCATATGCGGGTTTCCTTCACCGTAAAGGCTGTGGTATGATAATTTTCACTTATGTTCAAAAACTTGCCCAGATTTGAACCTCCGACCTCATGAAAACGTGAGGCGAGGAAACTAGTGATTATGTTACGCGTTTATGCGAACTAAAATCCTAATCAATTATAGATGTGAATATAGAAGAACATCATCATCGTCAGCCGAAATACGTCCACTGCTAAACATAAGCCTCCCCAATAGAGCGCCACTTTTGGTGGGCTGTCCGTGGGAATCAGCACGCTTGGCAGGTGGATTGGTGATCACAGTAACGATCTTCCACAGGAAAACGCTGCTGCCCGTCCCTGGTGCAATACCAGGGACGGGCAGCAGCGTTTTCCTTGACTATGCACTACCTTCCTTGACTAAATACGGGTAAATTGGAGGTGGTCTTATTCTAAGCCGGGAACCACACGGCCTATTGGATATAGGCCTATTCTATTAAATACAATATTTATAATAATTTCATAGTTTTTTAAGATCAAACTGTCTTTCAATAAATCTTACTTTTAAAATCTTAATGTGGAATTAACCTTGGATGATTCCATTCAAATCTGCGACCTCAGCCACCCCAAAAATGATTCCATAACCAGTACCATTTCCCACGATTCACCCCATTTTAGGGTTACTATCTTTTTACGCCGGGCGCGCATCAAAAAGTAGATCATTTGGAAGTGGCACCCATTCTTTTTAAAAAAAGAGAAAAGGAAAAAAACAGTTTAAAAATGATAAAAATTGTGACCCCATTTTGTGATGAGGTCTCGACACTGTGAACTAGGTTTAACCCTGTGTTTTGAAATTCGATCCAGTAACTTTTTTTTTTGTTATTGATGAATGTTTAGAGTAAGTTTTTTGTAGGTATTACGAAGAAAAAAATCTTGTGAGAATATAAGATTTGGTGAGAAAAACAGAATTACAAAATGTGCCTGTGGCGCCCAAAAATCGGACTAAAAATAATTATTTATAACTAATAAACAAGTTTCACAAAACATGAAATTTCACATTCGGATAAGGCTTGTCCGCATCTACCCCCACCCCCAGTCTTGTCTTTTACTTTTATTTACTTGACATCCGTATATACAAAAAAAATAGGTATATCTACCTATTAGTTACAGAATACTGTCCACCCACACGCGATGATCTGAACTAAGTTTGCAAATCGAAGGTTCCCAAAAAGGTCTTAAAAATCAAAACATGACTTTTCAGAATAATTATTATTTATTTTTTAATTATACCTTTTTATATACTTAGAAAGCAATAAAAATATCAAAATACCCATTTCTTGAAATTTAAAAAGACTTAACACCATTTGAATTCAAATAAGTCAGACCTAGTACATTTATAAAGTTAGTTTGGCTTCTTTCGTCAAAATGGCATTTACGATCTTTGTAGTGGGAATGAAATCTAGGTATTACTCACTGTAAATGTTTATAAAACACAATGTCTATCTTCTGTCTTAAGAACCACTAGACAAATTTTAAAGCAGTTTTCTTTCTTGGTTTATTACAGAAGATGTTCATAAACCATAAAGATGTAAAAAAGCAAAGCAGTAGGCACTATACGGAATTTTATTAGGTTACTCGCAGCGGGCATAAGTTAGTCAAAATATTTTTTTCCTTTATTTAAAACAGCGTATTCGAAGATTGTATTTCGTACTTTTCTTTGTTTACCTGTCAACAACCATGTCTTACTTTTATAAAACTTTTTGTTATCTCGCAAAACTTCAGAACTACAAGAACAGATAGTTCTTTGTAAACGGTTTATTCAAAGAACCATTCATTTAATAACGTATTGATACAAAAACGAGTTCGGTAAAGGGCCATTTCTTGGTAAAAAGCTTACAAGACCAGCATCTGCAATGCTAAAAATAATTTCCAACGTTTAATACAAAAATCGCAATAATTAACTTCGTTACAGACCAATAAATTACAATGCGAGAAAGAAATGCAGCTCGATACACACACTGGCGTGAACATTGTAATGTGTACACGCACTCGTACTGCAGTAAATAGTGATGTCATAATGAATCTATCGATTTGAATTTTTTTATTTTTGAAGTTTATTGGTATGCTGTGCTGTACTTTTTAATAAAACCCAAATGGAACGTTTAACGAGTAGGTTTTTTTTTTAAAACCAAAACCAAAAATAGGATTTGTGATGTGTTTAAGAGTAGGTATTTATTATGGTGAGGAGTTTTTTAACACCTTATCCTCACAACCCTCTATCACATTGCAAACAATTATACCCTCTATACCAGCTTTTGGCAATACAGTGCCTAGATTTAATGTATACTGCAACGAAAAGTTAACGGAAGATGATGGTAGATATATTATTTATAAGTGGGGACTTGTAATCAGCATTTTATTTTATATGTACATTATTATTTATTTTGTAATTTGTCTGTAAGTCTTCCTCAAAGTAAATAAATAAATAAAATATTTTTGATTATCACTAACCACCAGCATCTTTAGTAATATTAGGCAGCGGCCGTTGAATCGCCAGTGTCAAATTGTACCTCTTTAATTTAGCGGCGGATAATGTACAGCCCTGTCCTAACACACACATTCGATTTCGGCGTTTGACGGGCGCACTTACTCGTAGATTTGACTGGACTTCGAACTTTGAGTATAACATCGTAAGCGTAATTGCTAATATAAGTAATTATAAAAAATCATCATAATTAAAAAAAAAGTTTAATCCTGCGTAAGTGACTAATTTTATGGCTTATTATATTTCATCGATATCGACTCCCAACGTGATCGCATCACTACCCGCAGCCCGATCACAAATACATTCATATGATTTATTGTTTAACACGCGCAACAACTCATGTGCGGAAAGTATCATTCGCTCGCACACATGCGCACGCGCAGATTATTATGCGAACGACCCGCGGACGACGTGATATGAGAGCTGTGGAAAATGGACGCATATCATAAGTCATGATTCCGGTGGTCTTTTGGAAATTATCGACTTTTTACATGACTGCTGACAGTGTAATTATATATTATAATTTAATTACAGGTTAGGCTACAAATGTCACAGACACGTGACGTGATGGGAATAAGTATATCTTTGAATTTTGTTCGAGTTTTAAAATATAATTTGATTGTCGCGTGGACTCGAGAGCCAGAGGTCGTGAATTCAATTTCCATTAGGGACAAACAACTTTGGATAAGCTGGTCATTCATGGTCTGGGTGTTACTCGCATCCATAGTAGGAGAAAATCTCAATTTGGAATTATAATAGTGTACTATGTAAATATGAAATATATAATATTATAGAAAATTAAGGCCCGATCCCGAAGGCACACATGTCCTTGTCCTCACATAGAGATAGAGACAAGTTTACTGCTTTCAAATTTCAAGTTTGGTGCCTTCAGAATAGGGTCCAAAGGCCAGAGGTAGTTTACTGTAGCACTTTTTAATGCTTCTGATGCTTCATAGAGTTTTCTAGGTCTCACTTCAGTCACTCCATAGATCTAACAATGTCTGGAAAAAGATGAAGTGGTGATGCGTGATACAACTTTGATAAACGGTGGAAGGTACTGTTAATGATTTGGCAAGTGTAACTCATTAATTTTAGACGTTCATATGCGTACCCCAATCATTATAACAGATTAGAACAGATCACATAGGTTTAATCCAGCTCGGAGGATCAGAAAGTTATTAACAAATTGTATTTATTTAATTTTGCTTAATTTTACATAACTTACTGCGAAATTATGATGCACCGCGCAAGTTAATTTAAATATTTAAAATAAAGAAACGTATGTAAGTATCGAAATTCGTTAATAATTAACTAGTGTCCGACCGAAACAGGATTTGCAGCCGAAACCGAACCTTTGGCCTCGGTCTTAGTTTCGGCCAAAACCGAAACTTATTTAGACATGTTTAAATTTCTATTGTATGCTGAAATCTAGTGTATATTTAAAATGTTAGATGGATAATTCGTGATGACTGAAATAAAAAAAAAACAGCTATTAAAATATGTAAGATAAAAGATTTATTTATGTAATATTAACTTTAACATAATAAACATATATTTACTCTTGTAAGTAATCTCTATACGAACTCACCCGAACAAAGCGCGACAATTCACGAACATTGAATTTTGGCACGGCGAAAGTTTCGGCTGATTTTTGACCGAAACCGAAACCACATCTTCGGTCTGACACTATAATTAACACATAATAAAAAATATGTTCATAGATTTCTCTTATCCTAAACTAGGAGTTTCTCCTGAACTAATAGAATTAATCAGACAAACAACAGAAAAAACTCGTAGAAATTGTACAAAGTTGTCTATTTGAATGTATTCTGTTCTCAGTAGGAATCAAACCCGTGGCCTCTAGCGCCTAACACCACCGCCCAAGTCAACAAAGTAAAAAGTAATGTTTACGATACTTTTTTGTGTTTAAGTGATGTAAAAGTTTAAGAAAAAATATTTAACATCATAAATAAAATTGGTTTTCAATTTAATATTTCGGTATGCTAAGTTTATATCATTTCAAAGAAAAGTCCATCAATTCTGTCACAATATTCAATGTTAACCGGCCATTAACGATACACGCAGTCGGCAACGAGCTATCATAGCAACTAATGGCCATCTTAAATCTATCGTCATATAGCTACTATACACACGTAATAAAACCGATCACACATCCACTGTGACTAACTTTACCAACTTATATTTACCGTTAGAAAACCGCTCTAGATCGTTAAAAAGAAAAGTAGAATGAGTTAGGCCACAGTAAATGTTATGTTGGTACTAAAGGCGTCCCACACATAAGTAAAAGTTAATAAATTAATAAGGGCGGTAGTCTATTGAATGCATAAATAATAGTTTTGTTCCACGTTTGAACACGGCGTTAATGTAATTTTGTTTATGGTATGTTTTGAAATTTAACTCTTCGATATTGAAATATTGACGTGTGAATGTTTTAATTGGGAATTTATTTACCAAGAAAGTGTTAAAATTTAGGTTTTAGAATCTTTGTGTAAATTTCTTGAAGGAATAATTTTGTAGTATATTAGAACAGATCGTGCCTAAAACAGACAAGTATACGAATAGCATATTTACATACAAACACATTATTTCCAAAATAAACAGTCTGTTATGTTTTTATTTGTCTTATTTCCGTTCTTAATTGACTGAAAATATACCTCTCAGTTGCCGTGTGGTTTCCGGCTTAGAATAGGGTCACCCCCAATCTTCCCATGGGCGACTAAAGAATTGCACCAGGGACGGGCAGCAGCGTTATCCTGTGTATATTAAGATGATTATTGCTAGAGGATAAGAATAGAAAAGAAAGGTAGGTTGTGCAGTTAAATAAAGGTTAGAGCATAATTTATATTCATACACTAGCAAACGCCAGTTTCGCCCGCGTGGAACAAGTTTTTATTTTCAGAGGGAACCATTTTTCCAAAGGTGTACATGAACCTATATTCATATACATATGTGTATTAATTAAAATTATGGTGAATGAGTGAGTTGAATAGCCGAGCCGAGAAAGCGTAAAAAACAGACAAATAAACACACTATAGACTTAATTATATTAAAGCTGTTACCCGCGGCTTCGCCTGCTTGAAAAAAGGGGTTGTTTCCAGTCTGAAATTACAACCATGGTAAACAGTGAATACCATATTTTAATCAAGTTAGTGATCCATCCATAACAGATATGGCCCGCCCACTGTCACTTCAGCTTGCTAATCCTTTATACATCTATAGGTTCGGAAATTATTTTTGTATTC
The DNA here is from genome assembly GCA_947086405.1 of Esperia sulphurella. Classification (NCBI taxonomy): domain Eukaryota; kingdom Metazoa; phylum Arthropoda; class Insecta; order Lepidoptera; family Oecophoridae; genus Esperia; species Esperia sulphurella. Next base: position 4,157,353 of record OX352281.1, on the reverse strand, counting down.
TTTTGAACTCCTTTTCACCCCCTTAGGGCGTGGTTTTATGAAACTGCAAAACCCGTGTGGAATCGAATAGGAACAAAGTTCAGTTCTTAGGAACATTTAATAGTTTTACTCCATACACACATTTTACCCCCTTAGGGGATTAATTTTGTTAAACCTTTCATTAGTCGGTACCTGAGCTAGTTTCTGAACCCTCGGATGCAGACTACTACTTTTGAATCTACCTTAGGGGATGGTTTTTCAAAAACTGTATAACACGTATTAAATCTTTAAGTGCTAAGAGTACTCCTACAAATTTTCGAATTGATAGGAAACATTAAATAGTTTTTCTTCATACAAACTTAGAACCCCTATTTTACCACCTTATGTGTTGAATTTTCAAAAAGCCTTCGTTAGTGCATACATGAGAGGCATGATGAACCTTTGTGCTAAATTTAAAGTTTCTTGAGCAATCGGTTTGGAGACTACTACTTTCGAACTCCATTTTAGCCCCTTAGGGGATGGTTTTTCAAAAACTGTAAAACACCTGTTAAATCATTAAGGTTTTAGAGTATTCCTACAAAGTTTCAAATTGATAGGTATATCTAATTGACGTTCTCCATACAAACTTTGAACCCCCATTTGACCTCCTTAGGGGATGAATTTTGAAAATCCGTTCCTTAGAGCTTGCCTATGCTATATAAGGAACCTTTTTTGCAAAATTTGAAGCGTCTAGACTCAACGGTTTGGGCTGTGCGTTGATATGTCAGCCAGTCAGTCAGTCAGTTTCTTCTTTTATAGATATAGATAAAGAAATATAATTTTAATATATACATAAATATATTGACGTAAGTACCTCACAGTGACATTGATAACGACTAAGTTATAAAACATAAGGGCTGATATGATGATGATGATGAATTTATATAATAAATGATAGAGATCTAATGCTTAGTGAATGTGTGATGGAGGGTTAAGGCGCGAAATGTCACCGGTTATTTCTGAGCGGGACATAATGTGCGTCCGTCACCGCACCGCGAGCAGACGTGCGTCCGCGCACTGTATTAAACCGATCGTTGGTTTGTATATCTACACCTAGAAACCAATACTATTAATCATACTAATATTCAAATGCACTTCATTGCATTAAAAATAATAGAGTACGCTGTACAAACAAGGCCCTATTGTCATAAACGATTTCTTCTAGACAACCAAGGGTAGAGAAAGTACCTATAAATGTGCTTCTGTGTGTATTAACGCGATAATCTCGTAAACTACTGGATGGAGTCTGATCTGGTTTGGCCGTTTCCAGAGGAAGGGTTTGGTACATACCTAAAGGTTTCTGTGCCATTCGTGTACGCACCGGGATGGACCGCTAATGCAAAAGCAAAGTTTGTTACGCTTTGACAACTTGACTATTCAACCTAACTATATGAAATCTATACACATAGTAAAACTGTAAACTTTGCGTGTCCGTTTGATATTGAAAATATTAAAAGAAATGAAGGGATGAGGTCTAAGTGACAGTGATACATTAAGATAATTTTTTCCTGTTTGAACGCGCGTCACATAAAAACTATTAGAGTTTTCAGAAAAAACATCGAGAAATTTAGTCTTTATTTCGTAGTAATACATATTGCCGTGTGGTTTCCGGTAGAGTAGAATAGGACCACTCCAACTCTTCCCGTGGATGTCGTACAAGGAGACTAAGGAATACATTATAAAACATCAATCAGGCCTCCCCAACCCATCTGACCAGCGCGGGGAGTGTAGGCCAAGTCCTCCGTCTGTCTCCGGCAATTGGGAGAGAATTGTACTCCTGCAGTGGAGACCTGCAGAAATGACCTGATGATGAATACATACATACATTATGTATCCCAGAGGGGTAGGCAGAGACGATGTTATTCGCCACACATCACGCCAAGTTGTATCACGGAGCGAAAAGTGGACGAAGGAAAGTCGCTTTGTGACGTTGGATCGTGCAAAATGGCGATGCATAGTTTCGTAATCGACTCTAATTTTACCTTATTATCATTGGATAGGGCTGGTCACTCAATTGGGAATGTGACTGTACTTATTTCAAGTAAATCATACACACTTCGTACATTTATACACGTAGTTTTTTACCGACTATCGCTTCCTTGGTGTTCGCTCTGTGAAGAAGAAACGACGCAATAAACTTCCAGCAACATATCTTTTATAAAATACAAAAAGAAAAAAAAAATGTTTATTACAGAAACTTAGGGGGTTACAAAGGATAGTTGGGGCCCTCTTTTAGACATAAAAATGTCTGTGCCAGAGGGAAAATCAAGATGGATATAATTTTAAAATACAGTCAATGCATATTATTGGCTGTAATCGGAATATGTAGAGCTATTTTAGGTATTCGTTTGCAACACGCTGTAATAGTATGGACATGCTGTTAGTACTTGCATAGTAAGGGGGGTGTCAATGTGACACCCATTTTATTAGCATTTGATATAATACGGCATTATTTATTTATTAGATACACAAACAGAATATAATTATTGCCTACAAAAACACATTTCAGTTATAACTTAAGAAACTAAATTATACTCCAATTATATGTGTATACAAATTGCAAAGCTTTTAGTTACATTATCAAGGCTATTCATACATATATCTACAATATATAAATATATATATATATATATATATATATATATATATATATATATATATATATATATATATATAAATCACTATACAATAATACAAAGAATAATGACAAAAAAGGACAATACAATCTAAATTACATCTTAAGAGTAAATATCTAAGACACATTTTTTAAATTTATTGAAGTTAGAATCAAATAGGTCATAATGCTATTATGGCCAACAACTTTTATCTAACCATTTATTTCTGCGCCCCCTCTTGACCTTCTAAAGAAATAAAGAAGTCCTGTCCGGTACCTGTGTAGCAAGGGGAGCATCTTTAACGCCCGGTTTTTCAGCGACGTAACAATATTTTACGTAACTTTTGCACAGATTATTCAATGAATGAATGAATATACTTTATTGCCCACAAATTACAGAAATATGTAGGAGAAACATACAGTAAATGTCGGGCCACATCAGAACCGACGGCCGTGGGGGCAGATGAGTTCTGGAGTGGAGACCACGGATTGGCACACGCAGGTTTGGACGCCCCGCCGCCAGATGGACCGATGACCTAAAGAAGGTGGCCGGAAGCAGCTGTATGCGGAGGGCGGAGGACCGGGTATGGTGGCGTTCATTGGGGAAGGCCTATGTCCAGCAGTGGACGTCTAAAGGCTGACGCTGTGTGGCTATAGTCGATAAAAAAATGACGTGTATAAATGTACCAAGTGTACTCATATGCAATAAATGATTTTGACTTTGACATGGACAGTAAATGTACAAGTGGCGGCCTTATCGCTTTTAGCGATTTCTTCCAGGCCACCTCATGCTAGTGAGAATTGAGAAAAATTAAAATTAAGACGCGGGTGCCAAGATACAGTTCACTTAGTAAAGTTCTCGATAATTTTAAAACCCCTGGATCCTGAAGGCATGTCCATATTCACATAAACGTCAAATCATTGACCGGAAATCGCTCTACCTATTCCAAACCACTGGTTATTGGTAGCAAGCAGAATAGGTAATCTGTGCAGGATTCGTCTGGATGTTTACCTACCTATTTCGGCGCCAGACAGCAATGCTAGCATTTTTGTGTTCAGACCACGCATACACGCCTTATAATTGCAGTATAAGCGTCTGGGTCTCGCCCACATGATTTCAACGTCCACCAATTAATTATCATCATAATTTATATCAAATAGCCGTGTGGGGTTTAGAATAGAGTTACCCCCAATCTTCCTTTGGGTGTCGTCAAAGCGACTAATAGATTGCACCAGGGACTAGCAGCAGCGTTGTCCTGTGCATATTAAGATCATTACAACGCAACTATTATCTCATCTGTGGTATTACTGCGATCACCAATCCGCCTACCAAGAGTGGTGATTATGGCATATACCCCAATGGACAGACCACCAAAAGTGGCAATCCACCTGGCACCAGGCTTATGTTCAGCAGTGGACGTATTTCCACTGATGATGATGAATAATATATTATTTATTGCACATATATATTTTTAAACTTAATAAATACAATTATTACATTTTATGTACAAAGGCCAGCTTATCTCTAAGATAGATCTGTTCCAGCCAACCTTACATGATGTGGGACAAGGCAGTAAGAGTAATGAATAATAAACAAACTTATTTCAATGAGATGTAGCGTATAGAACGCTTCTAACATCTGCGTCGTATATCGGGAACTAACTTAATACTAATAATAAGTTAGTAATTAATATTACAATAAAAATATCTTTAATTAATATAAATTTGAAAGTACTTAATATTAGTAGGAATTTAATATTAACATAATAAGTACTACAATATTTAAATTTTACATTCACCACTCTAGTCGCGTTACAGAACTACAGACAATGATCATTTAAAGGTCAAGTCTCTGGTATCATGCTACAGTTTCTTATACAGCATGTTTACACAAAACCATCGACCTTACAGTTAACCCTAAGGACCCTTTCTTACTGCGTTTTTTGGCAGAAAAAACGGGCGTAAAGCGAGACTCGCTTGACGCCCGTATTCGTAGCCGAGCGGCTGCACTGCGCGGTCGCTCCACTCGCAAACGTACTACCTCGCATTTCGAACATTTCCAGGAGCGCGGGAAAACTCGATCCTTTTTTTTTAAATGAAAAAACAAACTTTGTTTAAAAGAAAATTTTGTAAAAACTATTCCATTCGTAAAACAATTTATTTTCGATAACACTGTAACCGGCCAGTGTTTATTATTTTGTTTCGTATAAATTAAACCGCGTATTGTTTTAAATATTTCGACATTGTCGGAATTCTATTGTGTGATTCTTAAATTGTTTAATGTTTTGATCAACCTAGGGCTTTGTCGAGATGAATAATAATTCGTTTGAGTTTACATTTTTGCCGGCGCATAAACAATTGATAATTTCGCGGAGGAGTCTGTGCGTGGTTTTTATGAATGTTTTTGCGTGTCGGCCGCTGGTGGGGGAAGGGTGGGGCCTCGGTTGACTCGTCCCTCTCCTAGCGAGTATTTTGATTTAGTTTCCGAGTCTTACGCAGATGTGGCAATTTTTTCAGTCGCGTGTGTTAGTCGCGCGCGACTGCTGCATTTTCCGCTGTTTCTGTTAATTCTAACTTTCGACGTTTCCCCGCCCTGCTGAAGTTTGCGCGAACTTTTCTTTTAGGTTACTGTAAATAAAGTACAAACTTTTTTTATTTGGAGACTGTGATGTGAACTGATTATTGTGTTTATTTACTTGCTGAGTGAGAAAGTGACACTGGATTTATAGTGAGAAACGCAGTGACACTAAGTGCTTCAGCTGTGTTTGTTTTCTGTCTTTCAGTTCAAGTTTGGATGTCTTAGATTAAGGTGAGTAATAGTTGTAAATTTTTAGTCTATACTCTAATTGCATGCGTATTGCTAGAGTAAAAAAACTTTTGTGAGCTACTATTATTTTAAATTATTATAATATTTTCATTTATTGTATTTGATGAGTGAGATCTTTCAATTTATGTAAATTTTAGTAATTTCTAACTTATATCTTAAGAATCATGATTATAATTTATTTTAAGTTTACAGTAGTGATCGAGTTTCTTTATTATTTTATATTACAATATTTTAAGTGACGTTCAAATTAATGTATTATTAAACTATACCCTAAAGATAGTTTGTAATATCTCTATAATTATTATCAAATAATTAAGTCAATTGTGCAAAATCAAGCTTAGTAATACTTTAACGTTTATTAATTAGTATATTTTAAGTAAGCTTCATTTAAAAATTAAATATGTAGTCAAATTATTGACTTGTTTAAAACATTAAGTGCCTATAGCATATTTACTTCACTCAAGTAAAGTACTTTTGAACTTAATGACTATGAACACGCAAACTGTTTATTTATTTAAGTAAATAAAAACAACATAATATAAAAAGAGACTACATTAGAACTAAAAAACAACAAAGCAACTAAAATATTATAAAATGCACATTTCTATAAGTTACATAAGCTGTTTCTGTGCCTATCTAAGGTTGAAATTATTTTAATCGATCTCAAATACTTCTCTTCTACTTCAACTCTTATCTTCGTTGGGGGGCAGGGAGACCTGAAGGATCTTTTGTGCCAAACCCCTCTCCACTAACAGTACCCCAAACCGATTTGATGGACTTCTTCATACGTCTTAGAAATTCTTCTTTGGCCTACGCGGGTTTCCTTACGATGTTTTCCTTCATCGAAAACCCTGTGGTATCCTATACTATAAATAAATATAAATGTGAAAGTTTGGATATTTGGATGTTTGAATATTTGTTACTCCATCACGCTTCAACTACTGGAAGGATCGTAATGAAACTTGGCACACATAGAGGTTAGGTCCTGGAATAGGACATAGGATAGTTTTTACCCCGAACAAACATCCAATTCCTACGGGAAATACATAATAATTTGTGATTTTATGTTGTCCGAGCGGACGAAGTATAACAGCTGCTTATAAATAAACTGTACTTAAGTTTCGAAAACTCATTGGTACGGGCGGGGTTTGAACCCACTACTTCAACTTTTACATTGTACCTTTGTTTTCAATTTCATAATATAGTTAAATTGTTAAATTCCCCATTTTGTATTTTATTTATAAATTATAAGCTCTACTAACTCTTGTGAAAAAAAAACTTATCATATATTATTTCGTCCGAAAGTTTGCGTGTGGGAAGGTTTTTTTATATTACGCCTTAATTAATGATATCAGCAAATAAGACAATCACGATTTAAAAAAATGATCGATATAGAATAACAAGTAATTAATGAATTATAAATAGAGTTAGTGTAGCAATTAGGAATTCTATTATTATTTATACGTAGTGGTTTGTCAAGTTATTTGTTATTTTGTTATCGAACCTTTTGTTTAAATTGGACGGAAGTTTTCATTAAAATATTCCGACGTACGAATCACATAGTGTCGTACTAGGTACTTACCTACTTGTTTTCTTAACCAACTACAAAACAAAGAGGTTCTCGATTCGATTTTAACTTAGTAACGTATCTATTAAGTAAAATTAGTTTTTATTATAGAGTAAAATGTTTTTTTTAAATGACATTAAACCTAATCTAACCTAAAAGGAGCAGTACCTAGTATCCTAGTTGGTTGTGCACCGCACCCCACCCATACCAATGAGTTTTTTTTTTAAAAAAAAGTACTGTTTACTCATAATACCACAGGATTTTCGGTGCAGGAAAACATCGTAAGGAAACCTGCATACGCCAAAGAAAAATTCTAAGGCGTATATGAAGTTGCTGGATCGAGGTTTGGCACAAAAGATCCCGAAGGGTCTAAGTATGCCAGGTCTTCCTGTCCCCCTAAGAAGAAAAAATAATCTAACCTAAGCTGAAAAATATTGACTAACAAATTACTTCCAGTTTTGTTTACTTTTAAACACTTGTTTACTAATAAACACCTACCAATTTGAAAAAAACATTTTGCTAGTTTTATGAAACTTAAGAAGATAAAAAAACATTTTTTGCTGGAATCTCCTATCTTTCCTAGATTAACAAGTATTTGTGAGTAAATGTCAGAAATCTCTTATCTCACGACATCAGCACGATCAAACACATAGGACTGTACCTCTATATCTAGAAATTTAGAGGTCATAAGTCGCTTGGGTAAAAGATCACGCCACTCCGAAAGCTGTATGGTATTCGATTCCCGGCTATCTTTGTGTAGAATCTTTAGAGAAAGATCCAACAATGGTTTCAAACTACTGACTAAATTGGAAATAATGAATTAATAGAATTTTTATTGTTTGAAATTATACGTAGAATGAATAGTCATGTCACACATTCATAGAGTTTATATTACATTTTCACAAAATACAATTTTTGTTTTGTTTTGTGTTTTGTGACCATGGAATTTAAACCCTATTTATTTGTAACATGACATGTTCATATCCCTCTATGTATATTTTCGTCTATAAAATGTCGTTAATAATTTTTCAATTAATTATCGATAGCAGATACACGTCTGTCTAGGTAACTTACTTATACTGTGCTCAGAGTATCTAGTCATCACTGTTCTTAAAAGAAATGGACATGAAAACAAAAAACTACATATTTCTCTTCAACTAATAGGACGAATAATTAAATGAAATACTTTACTCCAACTCTAATAAAGGCAATTGGGTAAGGTCTATTAATTGATAAATGTATAGGTCAAAAGTAATTAGACGTTAATAAGTATATAGCTATTTGCAGTAAAACTTAAAACGTAGGTTTCGCATACCTTAAGTTATTAACTAGAATATAAATAGTTTTAAGTAATGCGTCAGCCACCTTTTGCCATAACATCTGCAACATTTGGATTGCTGTGACACACCAAAAACTATAAGTATATTGCCATTCTGAGGTCAACGTCGGGAGGTGTGTATCTGTATTGAGCTATTTCCAGTACCTCTTCAAAAAGAAAAAAATCTTTAAACCAAAATAAATTGCATTGACTGTATCAGCTATTAATAACACCACAGGATTTTCGGTGATGGAAAACATAGTAAGGAAACCTGCATATGCCAAAGAAGAAATTCTAAGGCGTATGTGAAGTCCACCAAATCAGCTTGCGGCACCGTTGGTGGACAGGGGTTTGGCACAAAAGATCCTGAAGGAAGTGTCGCCAGGTCTTCTTGGCCCACTACGAAGATGAGATTAACTAAATCATCGATTCCTGTGGCAGTCTTTATGGAAGTAGTGCTAGGTTATTTGTCGTTTGAGTTTATTTCGTTTTAGCGATATTTAGTGTGTAACGTAATGAATAATCATCACAGTAGTAATTTTTTGCGAATAGAACTAATTTATAAATAATTCAAATAACTTAGTGAAATTGCATTGTCCTTTGCACTTCTGCAGATATATAGGGTTTTCTCTATGGGAATCCAGGTGGGCAGATCAACAAAGGTTGTGTTATCCTTTGATCTGAGCGACACTCCCTCGGTGCTCTAGTGGTACAACCCACAGCTTTACCCCGTTATAGCGTGGTCTCCATGTTTGTATCCTCTAACATTGTAAAAATATGAGGCAAAAATAGATGACACTTGCAAAAATCCGTTAGCAAGTCCTACCGAGCTACTACCTAGATATTGCCCTTTTAGTTTTCAGAGTTGATTGACAGTGACAGCTGAGATCGATGAAAAGTCAGATATTGGCAACTTCGACAACTAAAATTTTTTTTTATTTATTTAGGATAACAACAGCTATATTCCAAAATTAATTCTAACTTAAATTTACTACACATAACACCTTATTATAGTTATCCACGTTTTATAGTAATCGATTGGGATAATGCTACGAGTAGGTCACTGCAAACAATATTAATATGTAGTTGACAATAAGTGAACATAATATTATACTGGCTCATTAAATAAATGAATGATAAACAACCATTAGATACAAGGAATAAAATTTATTAGTAGCTCATTCATAGCACTGGCTGTCCCTTGCCCTTGAAACTGTTTAGAGCCAGAAATAGACAACAGGTTGGTGCCCAACGAGACCCTAATTTGTAGCTGACCTTGCACTACAATCCTACCATTGGAAAAAAAGTTAAACAGAAAAGGCAGCCAACAAAAAGTTCATGAATGAGCTTTGGTGCGTAATAGTAGGTATGTTTCCTTCGACTATAACTGCTTAGATTCCGGGGCAGAACTACCAAGTTGTTTTTGTACCACCCTTCCCAGCCCCCCTTCCCCCTAATTTGCCATTATTTATTCGTGAGTAAGATGACAGAGACTTAAGATACATAACATTCTGTCCAAAAACAAGTTGGATCCCCCCCCTCCGGTGCAATTGCACCGTTAGCACCGTCCTAGGGCCGCCCCTGCTCAGCTCCTTGTTGTCTTCAGATTCATACACGAAAAACTTTTTTTTAAACTCTAAGTAACACTAACAACTGATTTAAAGTTGTCCGTCGGATCATGAGTTATAAACGTACAGATAAACAGACGGAACATTTATAAGTACACCGACTAAAGTAAAGATCTTTATAAGATAATTCTGGCTTACAGACACTTAAATTACAACGAAGATCACACCATCCATCAAACCATCTGTACGAGGAGCCGTAAAAAAAATAAAAGTCATGCTTTCAAGTTAACAGAAAAAAATATAAGTTGCCAATTATATTTACCTAATTATAGTATTTTTAAATAAAGTATTAGTTCTGCAGTGAGTTTAAGTTTTTTTTGTTCACAATGAAATAATTGTTAAGAATATTTATTTAGTTTTAAAGGAAAAACTTTTGATGTATTTGGGAAAACCCGATGATATGTAAAAAGTATCAAATACTTACTCATGGTCCTTGATGTTTTTATAAACGATAAGTGGAATTGATAGATTAATAAAGTTTTCTGGGAAATAATTTAAGAAACCGCAGTTTTGAATTCTCTTTGTATCATTTGGTTGGTGACAGAGTCAGTTTGGACTGTTTCGTTCTTGCAGTCAAGTATATTTGTTTCTAAATCCACGGATAGATTTTTAAGGTACCACAAGTAAGATACGGTACGGTAAGGTAAGTACCACGTGGTTCCCAGCTTAGAATAGGCCCAATCTTCCCGTGGGTATCGTCAAGACTACTATTGCACCAGAGACGGGCATTCTCTACATTCCTGTCTGTGCTAAGAGCATTACTGCGATCACCAATCCGCATGCCAGGCGTGGTGATTATGGCAAATCCTCCAATGGACAGCTCCACCAAAACCCAACTGTTTATTGGTCTTGTGTGACATATATAAGTACATTCACAAATATAACATCTCGAAGGTTTCAGTATGTGTCTCTGGTGGGAACTAAACCCACAACCTCTAGAGCTCGAGTCTAAAGACCTAGCCACTAGGCCAACGAGGCAATGAATGTGACTGTAATGTTATAAGTGTGACAGACCGACATACGGAAAATAACCTACAAATAAACAATGGAAGTAAATAACAATGACGATTATTATCGAATATTCCGTCTCCTAAAGGTCATTTACCAAACTATCCGTTAATGTCGAAACTAGGTAATCCTCAGATTAACGGATATTAGACATTAGCGGTGACATTAAGAGATTGGGTATAAAGGAAAATTAGCATATTGCTTTTTATACGGTATAATCTTAATTGTATTAAATATAAGGTTAGGCGAACCTTTCGCCAAAAGTTGTTATTTTAAAAACTCTTTAGCTATAGTAACCTATATTCATATCATTCATTGTTTCATGTATACGTTCAATGTTAGTTACGTTCCTGGTATATTCTATACCTATTTCCAAGCTCGATTACAAAACTAACGTCTTTACTTCACTAATAATCCACATTACACCGTTACAACAACGTATACACTGATTATTGTAGTATTCGTAATGCTATTTGTTGGTAAATATTATTTTCGTTCCTGAAACGGAATATAATGTTGAATAGCTTAGTTAGAACCCTTATTTTTTGACTGGTTGAATTCAGTTTAGTTTAATTGTAATAGACAAGCAATACTGTCATACGGATAAATATATATAAAAAGCAGCAATTTAACATACATATGCTTATTACATATTCTTATAAGCATTTGGAATCTAACTACGATAGCTAGACGCTAAACGCTTATGAGAATCAGTCACGTGACCCGTTAGGGAGTACAAAATGACTTTTTAATCCGACGAATTTTATCTGAAATAGGCAGTAAACGATATTCAAATTATTTAATCGTAAACATAGGAATACACAATTTTAAGATGTTAGGTTCTCTTTTTTTGCCCATAGACGTAACGTACGACATTTTATATTATGCTTTAACAAATTATAGAAATTATTTTACTTATAATTTTAAATTATTATTTTATATTAAAACTAAAAGCAATAATATATTGCACTTCGGTAGCGTTACAAATGAGAAGCAGCCCAAAAACGTTACCTCAACGCCCTAAGACCCGTACGGGCCGTTACGTTCCGTTCATTCGGTCACTCATTCACCTCGGTCAGGATTTCGACCGGAAGCGGTCCTTATCAGGGGGCCGGAGGTGACGTCACCCGAACACAATCAATGTGAGCCGAACGTGATTGTTATATAAATAAAACAATTGTAATTTTTCACAACTTCTCCGTAAAACAATGCGATTGAGGAAATGTTATTATAAACAATTTAAAGTTTGCTCTTAAAGTAAAGAGCTACAATATTATGCAGGAAACGTGTTCTGAAATTAAATGTTTTACATTGAGAACGGGGTTTTATATTGTTTTAAAGATATTTGTAAACAAAAGTTGTTCAGTTTTGACTTGATAAAAACATCAGTAGCTATTTTTTATCCAAAATTTGAATGGGAATGCAATAAATAGAGATCCAGTTTGAAAAAAAATCTAGTATAAAAATCTACTCTAACTTTTAGATCTTAAATCTATAAGGTTTTTTAATAATTAAAAGATAGTAAGAAGTTAAAACCTGTAATGTAATTTATTATTATTTATTTAAATGTTGTTGCATACCAGTTGCAAAACAGACGTACTTAACGTCGAAGGCATAATCTACCAGTCAACCTTTGGGTCATGCTGAGAGATTGTGGTAGGTATATTCTCTTTTCACTTAACAGATGAATGGACACCACCATGAAGAATGTACCGATAATATTTAAATACTCACACGGCTCTAACTGGAATCGTGTACGTGTCATACATCCAACAATTGTGATTCCACATGCCGTCCCAATAAAAAACACATTTCCTAATTTACCAGTACCAGAGACGGATTTATACAACGATAGAGTTTTGCAGCCCCCACTAACCTACTAATTAAGTTCTGTGCCTCCATTGAAAAAGGAATGTATCTTATGTAGAAAATGCTGCTTTTCAGGACACTAAATATATTTTTAATAATGTTCTTAAAAACTGTTCAATGGTTTGTGATGAAATTTGATATGCAACCGTTTTCAATTAAAAAAAAAACAGAACATTATTTAAAATCGTTTAAATTGTTCACCTCAAAAGTTTCATTTTCTAATTTAGATCCTTTTGAGGCACAGAATTAAGATGATACGTTGATAAGTCTATCACTAGCAATAATGGACCTCTGCTATATTGACAATTTAAAATAAATAAATAAAATATAAAACATTATATTAACGTCCAATTTGATTTTATTACATACCAGGACTGTTACTGTATGTTATACGAAGAAATTAAAAAAAACTTGTTTAAAAATATTTGTAGAACAAGTAATTTCAAGAAAGTTATGAGTAAATCCTGAAAAAGTTGTTATTATGAAAAATGATATTTATTGTATATTTTTGATAATTATGTGACCTTTTGAATTTATCAGTTGTCGCCCCCATTCTGTCCTATTTCTAAGTCCGGCACTGCCAGTACCACAGTCCGAACAACCAAGAAGTATTGTATCGAACAATGGTCTCGCTTGACTCATGTGACGTGATTCATTTGTCGATAAAATTGTATTTGATTTTCAAAATCACTAACCGAATTGTTCCATTTTTGAAAATAGGCAACGTGTGTAATTGGTCATAAATAGTCATAATGCGATTCGATTTTCGAATATTGGTTTCGTTATCGACAGTTGGTGTTGGTACGGTTAGACAACAAAGTTTCTACTAGAGTTTGTTATTACGAATAAATAAAATTTATTTAATACTTCATATATGTATACGTATCCAGATATGAGAATTAGACAAAGATAAGACCATTCACAAATATACCATACAGAGCAGGACCAACTTATACAAATTGTACATAGTTCTCTGTTCAGATGTCAAACCCACGACCTCAGGTATCTTTGTTACTCTGAGTACCTACCTAACTAAACATATTTAGACATAGACATACTTTATTTATAACTTCCGTTACAGGTAAAATATTTTTTTTTACACAAATTAAATAAAATAAAATTAAACACAATCAAATTAAACATCAATAAATAACTAATTAAAAAAATGCCAAATAAAATTCTTAATATTAAATAAATCAAGTTATTGAATTCTGAAAGAACTCTTCAAATCGATAAAATGCCTGCTTGACAAGCCAGGTGCACAGTCTGTACTTATATAACCTAACAAATTAAACTCAAATATTACTTATACTTAGCTAGGTATTCTGAACACTCCAACTCTTCCCGTGGATGTCGTACAAGGCGACTGAGGGAATACATTATAAAACATCAACCAGGCCTCCCCAACCCGTCTGGCCAGCGCGGGGAGTGTAGGCCAAATCCTCCGCCTGTCTCCGGCAGATGAGAGAGGGTTGTGCTCCTGCAGTGGAGACAAAAATAACCTGATGATGAGGTATTATGAAAGCGAAGTATGTTAGTATTATAACAATGAACTACATAAAACAAAGTTGCAACAAATTCTACTCAGGATCAACCTTTTCCCCATAAGCGGAGGACGACTGTCTGTCCGTCTGTCCGTCACGACTCCTTCTACGGCCCATGTTAATTGTTGCTTACAATTGTAAATAGGCAATTTATTTTATTGGTAAATTACAACTCTGCGATATAAATGGAAATAATTATCTTTGATATTTATCGTTTCTAAGTTCTGATATGATATTTAACTACCGTATATCGTAAGATTCTAATAAGAAAGTCAACTCCATTGACACAAAATGTTTGGTGCAACAACAAAGATCAACCACTAAAAATGTTAAAAGGGTTCCCATTATGTTAAAAAGTACAAAATAGGACTACGTAAGGAACCGACATTCAACTCCCCCGCCCGCTGCATAGTACGCAGCCGGTTAGAAAGAGAAGCACTTATGTGTTGTCGTATAACGCTGTCCCTCTCTCGATAGTTTACACGCACACACAAACGTGTACGGACAGGCGGGTGCGCCTGTAATAGTAATAGGTGATTAAATCTGTTTATTTTGTTTGGAGTATTAGGGGTGTGATAATGAGAAAAAAAACACTTATGTACTGGTTCTTACTTTTTCAGGCCACCCAATAGCAATGTCAGTTTGAATTAATCAAATATCTTTATTAGTTAAGAAATATTCGTCTAGTAAAGCCTTCCTACTGTGATCCTTCACGTTTCCAGGTACACGTGTCTAATTCCAACATAGGATTTTCTCATGTACTATTGAAATTAGACAAAAATAGGACAATCCACTTGCCGTGTGGTTTCTGGTAGAGTAGAATAGGACCACTCCAAATCTTCCCGTGGATGGTCGTACAAGGCGACTGAGGAAATACATTATAAAACATCAGTCAGGCCTCCCCAACCCGTCTGGCCAGCGCGGGGAGTGTAGGCCAAATCCTCCGTCTGTCTCCGGCAGATGAGAGAGGGTTGTGTTCCTGCAGTGGAGACAAAAATAACCTGATGATGATGATGATGAGGACAATCCACAAATATAAGTAACATCCAGACACAAATATATAATATTATCTGTCCCTAATGGGAATCGAACCCACTATCTCTGACGTTTCAGTCTAACGTCCAAGCTACTTAGCCAACGAGGAGGTCAATACGTATGTTATTTTCTCATGGTATATATAAAATAGCCCATTGTACTAACACAAATACAATACTAACAAAAAAAACAGTTGTAAGTTATTTGAATGCAAAATAAAAATATTTTAATATCAAGATAATAATAATTTGATTATTACTGATTTTATTCAATTTTTTTTTCGTATAATTTATCATAATGTTCACATACTGCAGTATCGTTAATGCCATCTCTTTCTTGCTAATTTCCGTCTCGCTCTTCTCACACATGTAATGCACTCGTCGTAAACCAATTAGTAAACAATTTCCACTCTTTATTCTTTAAGATAAGATCCCTTTTTAGTTAAGCAAATAAAATGTTAAGAATTCCAGATGGACTCTCACAGGTCAATAATATTAGTACCTTAAAGTCTAGGCATTAAGGTTGGATTCGGATTATTTCAACTTTATCAATGAGTCTTTGGAGATGAAATGCCAAATGGATTATTTTTTCAAAAATGGAATTAAGAAGAGACAATACGCTCATTGTTTTTAAAGATGGCGGACGGAGCGCTCAAATATGAAAGAGATTATTACTTTGTATGTCTGCATCTTATGCTAATTTTACAACGTGTATGGTACAATGGCAGTGGATAATTTTAATGCAAAATTTGAGGTGAGCGCTAAACGGAAATCCGTCTTGTAATGCCGGTTTCGGGCAAAAAAGTAATAAAGTGACTGTTTAAAAAAAACAGGAAACGCTGTGTTAAAACTTCTTTCTCCGGATTCAATCAACTTTTATTATTTATAAAATGCTTTAAATACGTTATTTGACTTTCTTGCAATGATTGTAATTTTATTATTTAACACTGGCCACGATTTTTATAAGCTTATGATTTCCTATCTAACCAAATATTAGCTGAAGTAGTGTTACCAATATCAAATAAAAAATTAAGAATAACAAACGGGATATAAATATATTTTTATTCATAAATCTGTAATTTAATAACTGAACGTTTAACATCTTGAACTCACCTTTCAATTACACCTTTCACGTCTGATTTCCGACAAATTTTATTATTGTAGGGTGCGCGGGAAAATTCACTAGCAACACAGTGAAAAGCTGCTAAACATAAATTGAAACGCAGGAACATAACGTTTTCAATTTTATTTACTTTATGGACTAAACGTTTTTGTGTAAATCGCTCTGCGAAACAAAACGAACACAACGCGAGTATTTTAAACATCGGTTCGGAACGCGGCAATAAAATCAATCATATTGCACGTAACGACTTCGAGATATGAAATTTTTACATTTGCCTCCCATTCGATCGATGGACGTAGGCAGAGGGGGTATGGGGGTCGAGATTAGTGTTTCTTGGAGCATAGAGCTGCTAGAATGAGTATCGTAGATGCGTTACACCGAGGAAGCGCGTTGGCTTTGATTATATCCGACAGGCATCGCCAGCGCAGTGAAACTGTTCCACTTGACGAGAGACTGGATACATTTTCAAATCTGACCGTCAACCACCATTAATTGAGAAGCACTACAAAATAAGAAGTAACCTAG
The DNA here is from genome assembly GCA_947086405.1 of Esperia sulphurella. Lineage (NCBI taxonomy): Eukaryota > Metazoa > Arthropoda > Insecta > Lepidoptera > Oecophoridae > Esperia > Esperia sulphurella. The sequence goes on along the minus strand of OX352281.1, from coordinate 4,140,278 downwards.
GCAAAAACCAGCGATGTCTATTGATACTACACGAGGTCGTGTCTACAAAAGGCAATGTTATCAAAATTGTTAGCTGTTTTATATCCTTACTTATTTAGACACAACATTTAAGTCATAACCTACCTTTACTTTGGGAGAGGCTTGCATGAGCAAGAAATTGACTTCTTATAAACTGATGAAGTCTTTACCTCAATAACTATATGAAGAACCTCAGAATCTTTATGGTTTTTAGGGAGATTTGAAGTAATCTTTCATTATACCTGTTCCCATGTGAAATGACATCTGATTTTTCTTTGCCGTGACCCCCCAAGTAACAAGCCTGTGTACGCTTTACATTCGATGAGAAATACCATCAGTATTCGGTTTTCGCTTAAAAATAGATATTTTGAGTGCTCCGTCGGAGATAAGTTAGATGGATGCTGTTTTAAGCATCAGTCAGATGAATGGTTTATACTTTTTCAGGGTTCTGTACTTCATATTTCATAGAGACGTAATTATATTTTAATCCCGTAATGTATTTTGGGGTTTACTCGAGTGCTCTTACCTAATACTTATCGTCCTATAAGATTTAAATGTAACTAATCTTCTTGTTTCGATTCTATAAGTAATGTAAAATAAGTAAGTATGCTTATTTGTACATAAATAAAGTTGATTCTAAGAATTCGAGCTTTTAGTTTAAAACAACTTTTAATTACCTAACTTTGTATAACTTCGTATCTACTTTTTCTATATCATTAATTCATTATACTACTGAGGACGTATATTAATTATTACACTTTTCCATGTGCTAATATTATAAACCCAATATTTATTTGATATCCGTAAATAAATCCTTATTTTACAAAATGAAGTATAGTGTGATGCAACTTTCCTTAACTATGACATTTGTAGTTTGATACACAAAACGGCGTGTATTGCTTAAACAATTTAAACAGAATTCCAAAAGTTCAAAGCTTAAAAATCAATATCAGTCGTCACCACATTTTACCACCACCATAAAAGCCCATATTTAGCTGCACAATGGCGGGCGTGGTTCTCGAGCTAGCGGCGAATAATTATACTCTCCCCCCTTCCAAATACTTAGTGCTCCCTCCCCCCCAAACGCGTGCCTTCATTGAGCATTGTCTTCGAGATGTGACCCTTGACGCGTGCAAACGACGTTCGGTTACTTTTCAACGCTATATTTTTACGATGAGTCAATGATGATATTTCTATTCAGCCTATTATGATTTTATTATTCGTCAGTTTTGTTAATAAACTTTATTTAAATAATATTCAAATTTTAAAACACCAGTCACAGGTACTACTTTGAACAATTTTTCTGTATTTATTTTACCACCAATTATTCAATTTATGTTTAGTTTATACCATTACAAACTTAGTCGTTAATAATAATGTATTTATAATTTAAGGAAAACACTAAAATCTTGTAACACAGGACCTTTCACAGGTAGTCAGGAATTGTTAATAAAGATTATTGTTTATTATTTTGAAACAGAATTTGAAGATATTTATGGTCAGATATCTATGGTCACAGATTACATATTTCCTCTATGGCAAGTCACCAATGAAATAGGCCCGTAAAAGAATGTGACGGCCACCCCGTGCGCTATTGCGAACGAGGTGGCGCGTGCGCACGGATACAATACACTTACGTAACGCCACGCGTGCAGAATTACTGAACCGCGATTTCTCTACCTTTCATACACATACACAAAGTACACATACAAACAAGAATGATAGGACAAGACAATAGCAAGACGATTTACGATTCCCACTAAACATTGTCTAGACGAAAAAAGCACACATCGCACGCTTAATAATAAACTGGAATAACTCAAAAATCTGAGATTTTGACTTTTCATCAGAAAACGAATTATTTGAGCGTCAAGAATCGATACAGTTCAATCGGCGCGCAGATCGGAGCAAAATGACAGAGTAAACGCATCACCCGTCTCTTTATTATTAACGCGGGCGCACATGCGTTTCATGCTAAAGTGACGTCTGTCAGAGATGAGCCGACTTCGATGTGAACAGGACGCGGTTTCGTTAGACCGGCGGCGGAGTAACTCTTAAAAAACCAGTTTATTATCAATGTCATGTACGTAATTTATATTTCTGTTTAGTCATAAAGTGAGTTATCTCGAATTATTTCACCTTTTTAGAAATTAATTTAATCCAAAAAGCGAACTAATCCGATATATTTCAGTTTAGTTTTAATTTTTGTCCGAATTCATGAAAAAAATAAAACTTAATTCAATTTAGTTTTAAGAGGGGCATGAAATTGAAAAAAAACATTTGAAATTATTTCTATTTATAGCTATTATGTCATGATAATACAAAATTAAGATTAGAGTTATTTCGTTTTACTATGAAAAATACTTTCGCAGCCTTATTTTGATTGATTAATGGTCGAGTGACTCAACCTCAGAGTCAGACTCTGACTCCAATAAGATAGTAAATCCAACTAATAAAAATCCTCCTAGTGATGACGAGTTTGGATTGTCTTCACAATTCTGTTCGGAAACCAAATAGAATACAACAAATCCAACAGACATACATAAAGACGAGACTAATGCTTTATTAAGAATTTCCTTCCAATACATATTCGTCAATTAAATAAGGTGAATATATACCTACAATAAAAATAATGCTACATAATATTTAGTTATTTTTAAGTACACACGCGCACCAGTCACCATTACACACTCAACCGCAAAACACATAACTTGCACATAATAAACTAATACACCCAGAGATATACACACTGTCGCACCGCTACTACTTTTTACTATTATCATTTATTATACTTACCTGCATACTTACTAAACACATTTTACAAAACTTCTTATCCGTCTACATGCATCATGAAACGCGGGACGATTTGACGCTATTCCTTCATCTTATAACAATTAAAGTGATTTAGATTTAAGCGTTAATGATCCTACATTATACACAAAGACAACAATAAAAAAAAGCGAACCCTATATAATACCATCATCGTCCGAATCCTTATTGTCAAGTTCTGCACCCAATGATCGTTTACCTGTCTATGACGATTTAAGCAAAGTACTACTCAACAAAGAAGCCGCAAACGCACACGTGATGCTGCAAACTGGAAACAGAATAAAGCTAAACGTTTGCATAATCGATGTCAGTCGTATATATAAAAAGCATGTAATATCGCTGACTTAAGCCTGTATAGAAAAAAATGCACTGAAAAAATTATCACTCATGGTAGATGAATATTTTAAACAGTTTTAGCGTTTAGGGGATTTGTGCAAAGAACATTTATAAAGGCAGGCCTAAGCAGTGGATGTCTACAACACAACAACCAAAAAGAACAGACCAGAGCCTAGTTCAATACATTAAAAGTATACCTATTAACCCTATTTCAAAAATTTCATCCAAAGAATCCAATAAACGATAGAAATATACGGTAAAAATGGTAACAAAGAAAAAATATAGCTGTTTTACGTATTATAATATTCTGTATTGCAGTGTCGACGAGCGAAGAATTCTTCAGCATTTAACTATACATTAAAACTCAATATCTACAATATGACTTTTACCGAACTATTAAAGATTAATACAAAAAATGGCGCAGCTTATCAACACGTTGCTATTTTGGACTAAGGCTGATGCTAAACGTAGAGAACAATTGAAATAGGGTGTGTTGAAATTATAAAGAATTTGTGAGAACACGGAGGACCAATTGATCATAATTTTCTATTCCGAAAGTTAGAGGAGACTTAAGCAGACAGTGTTCACAGTTAAATTGAAAAGTTTAAAAAAAGTCTGGACGCATGAAATAGCCCTGATGAAAATTTTTTACTGTTAAAAACTCTAAGAAATGTAAGCCTCCCGTCAATTTACCTACATAAGCTAATATTCGAGGTTGTTGAGGAGGTTGCGGGTTCGATTCCCGCTAGGGGCAAATGTTCGTATGATGAATATGAATGTTTGTACCCAAGTCTTGGATGTTTATATATTTATTTAAGTATGTATATCCGTTATCTAGTAACCATACCACAGGCTCTGCCTAGTTTGGGACTGGATAATTGGTGTGGATGTCTGAAATATTTATTTTTATTTTATTTTTATTCGATAGTTTTATTTTTTTGAAACGATTGCAGGAAGAATGGAACACAAAAGTTAATTTTGGTACAAACGAAGTTGGTTAAAAATTTAACTGGAACGACATAAAACTGTTGAAGGATACAAAGGGCGACTCGTTCAAATTTACTACAAGACGCGCATACAATAAGTTTTAAAACGTTTTAAACTTACAATTTAAATTTGGTTCTACAAAACCACTTCTGATGGCTGTTTATTTATAATTTTGAGACTGATTGCAGATTTAAGCTGCAGTTCAATATTTTGGAGTTCTTGTTTTATAATTATTTGTTGTTTTTGTGACAAAAAGCAGTTTTTAAGAAAACTTTAACTGGTTTATAAAATACATTTTAAAAATAAAGCGAAATAAATCCTAAAATGTGTAGTGGGGTACTATTTCATTTTTAATAATAACCGAATTAATAGGTTTTAATTCGCAGAAATTTTTTCAAATCAATATTGATTTTCATCATAAACTGAAATAAGTTAAGAGATTTTTTTTAAAACGTTAATTATTTTAATATATTGTTACTTTTTTTGCAATCCTTTTACATGACATTATTCATTGTACATTTGACTATAATATAAGACTACCCAAACCAATAAATAGGCTCCAATCTCACGCGAAAGTTTAAATATTGGCCACGCGGCAACCAGTCAAAACTTTAACAGCGAATACCCAAAAGTTTCTGTTTTTGAGTTATTCCAGTTTATTATTAAGCGTGCGACATGTTTTAAATTTCGAACGTCAAAAAAGAAACAAAACGGAATCTTATCTCAAACTCGTTCCAAATTCAAAATATAAGTGAAGCAATTGAAAAACGAAACGAACCAAGTTCATATTACGAGCGCGTTCCAAATTCGAGTGTATTCAAATATCGAACGAGAGATGGATTATGACGGGCGTGCGGGAGATGGAACGCTGGAACACCAATCTTGATACGCCACAAATCATATTTTTCTGTTTTGTTTTTTTAAATAGACTTAGACGTTACGTTTGAAATGCCAGATACATTATATTTCGTAAAAATAAAAATAAAAATAAAAATGCAAATTGTGGCTTCATGGGTGAGTATCTAGTTTATAATAAAAATAAGTATTATAGCTAGTATATTTCCTAGACGCGTAAAACCATTTCTTGAACAGAAACATTCAATCAACCGTAGATTTGAATAAAATATTACTCTAACTTTAAAAATCATAATCTCAGACATAGCCAGTTCGGTTTCGGAGATATGATCCCATTGATTGATGGGTGACCACGCTGCGTTTGGATTCAATACGACCAGCTCAACTTGGTCTCCACCTAGAAACATTGTTACACAAATTGAAGATCTTGTCACAATAGTCAAGTAATAATCTAAGTGTGTTGACCCCGGACCACATGGACTAGACTGAACCATGTTCTGAACTTAATTAAAAATGTATAAAGAATTTATAACGTGTCGAGAACGCCTCCGTATTTGTCGGGCGGTATTTCTAATTGAAACTTATCAAATACAAATAGATGACATTCCTGTTTCCATTAAAAAAAAAGAAATACTGAACCAGTTTCACGGTAAACTATTTGCCTAATTTCCTGTTAGTGTCAAATGAAACGTCAAAAAAGTTCTGACTCAGTGAAATAAAAGGTTTGGAGCAAACTAATTTCGTTGCTCTATTTTCAAAACAGAAATTTGAATATGAACCGAAAGCAACGTTCTCGACAGCTTCCAGTGTTTGTGATTCGTTTGAAAACGGAACGCGTTGTTCTTATTATGAATGCGTTAAGGATGCGCGAGAGCATGCGCCCGACGATTTAGTAACTGATGCATTAATGCCACGAACGTAAAGCAACACGGAGGGGAGTCGGCATACTGATAACTTCCCCTTTGCTAAAGGTACAAGCCCACTGGGCTATGCACGGTATCCACATGTATCGATGTGTACGAGAGCTTTTCAATATGTTGTTTATTTTGTACGCGTGTGTTTTGTAATGACAGCGTATAAGCAAACCCCGACACTCCATACAAAGCGAACAGATTTAATTACCTATTGCTACTTACTACAGCCTGTCCATACACGCGCGTAAATAATAGTTGTGCAGACTGCTGCAATCGAGAGAGGGACAACGTTTATCATCAACAGTATAAGTGCTTCTCTTTTTAACTGAAAGCGTTGATCAATATCGTTACGTAGTAATATTTAGTTTTTTTAAGTAAAATAGAATGTTTTGCATCGCTATGGCGATGACGTCTCCGCTCAGGGTGGAGCCGGCGGCCGTGTTGCTTTAACGCCACGAGTGATCCTTTTTTTGTTCGACGCCCGGAGATTGGTCATTACACATCTGAATATGTGTTCTCCGACAAAAAGTCGGATCACGATTTGGTAAAAAGTCGAAACGAGTCCGGTAAGTAGATAGTCAAACGTGCTCTTTATGCCATTACAATTTGAAATTTCCGGATTGATTTGAAAGTTTTTGAACTATCACGCCTCGGCTGAGGCTACTTAATTGAATTTATTCAAATTTCTCACGAGGAAGCTATTTTTGATAATGATAATAGTTTAATCGAAAATGGCTGCGATATTGCAGCCAGCATGAACATAAGCCTCCGTACTGATTATGGCAAATCCCCCATTGGATAGCCCACCAAAAACGTCATTCTATTAAGAAAGCTAATGTTCAGCAGTGGACGTATTTCGGCTTATGATGATAGGATATTAGTATATTTACTTAACCCTACCTTTGCATCCAGTAACAGTTTTCATCTCATCTATGGAAAATACGAGTTCAGGAATTCAAGAAAATGTTGTATTTTTTTGAACTCCTGAACTAGTATTTCCCAAAGAAAATCCATGTATAAATTACGTAACATCAACGTAAATGCCTATTCACCATTTTGTCTTTAAACGTCTCAAACTCGACTCCTCATAATTAAACTCCACATATTCCTTAAACGCGGGAATTAACCCCAATTGAGGGATCGCTCTATTTAAATTACTTGTAAAGTACTATTCAGCTTTCTGGAAGCGTGTGACGCGTCAGTTACAATCTATTAGCTTCTGGCATCTGAGGAATGCCGTTTAAAAAGTTTGCTAGCTCGATTTTTTGAAAAGAAATTAGTCGTAATGCAACACCAGGTAAACGAGGTTTGATTTTTAATTTTAACTTTTTATGGGGAGAACCAAAGAGTTTTTATTGTCATGCGTTCTTCACAGATGATATACTATTAATTTCTTACAACTTCACGTTAGTCCAGGTTCTCCTGTGACGCTGCTTTAAATTTCGCACTATTGATAATTGAAAATTCACACTTGAAACTTATGTAGTAAAAAGTGAGAACTTGTTTTTAATTTGGGATGTATTGGAGACAAATAAATACATGCTTAAAATGTTTTGCGGCACATTTTGTGACGCCAGATTTTAATGACCAACGATTATTAAACAATAAAATTAATCCAGTTTGAAAATTTTCCTTCCTTACTAAATTGTAACCAAATAATTTGGTATTATTTGGTTACAACTTAATAAGTAATCAATTAAAGTGTTAAGTAGAATATTCTTTCCTTCAAAACCAACCAAGACTTTTTTTCTTGCTTTTATTTGCTTATGTCATGAATATAATTCAAATTAAAACCTCACAGGCACTATGTTAAGGTTTAAGGTAAATCAAGTAATTTTTTTAAGCAATTCTATGACAAAATTTTGAGATTAGGCCACTTGAAGAAATTTATAGTAGCCTTTCAGGAGATTTTCTCAAAAGAATTACTAATTCAAATCATTTATTTTGAAAAAAAAGTTTCATAGTATTTGGTATACATAAATGATACACTACATTAAATAATTTAAATTAGATCTAAGTTTAAATGTAAATAGACAAATGTCCATGTCATAGAAAAAAATTAAAACTTTGTTATTTATTATCTTTAAAACTATAAGTTTTCTATGACTTATTTGTTTAAAACTATTACGTCTTATCGATTCCCATACATAGTAATATTAATACAGAAGAAACCATTTAAAACTGGCAGTGTGTACACATAAAACGGTTGTGGAAATAAACAAATCGAGCGGGAATTACTCATCTTATTGGAACTTAAACATCGTCTGCTACTTCTCAATATTGGAACATCTGGAACGCTTCTATACTCGATGTATTTATATGTCACGGGAATTTTATGGAGTTTGGAATTGTGTGCCGGAACCTGCAGCTTTCGGAATATGAATTTTATCAAACTTTACTAGAATTGTTAGGTTACTTTATTGTACTAGGAGAGTTTGTCAAATTTGCTGTCGGATACGGTATTTTTAGTTATTTGATTGTCGATTTTGTATTATCTGAGCGCTTGAATGAGAGTTTCATCGTGTAGAGAGATTTTAAAAATAAAAACCAAATTTGTTTTTATCAAAATGTCTCATGGGCTGCCCTTTTTTTTGACAATGACGAATTGTATGGTATATATAGGCAACGTATTAACAAAATGGTTTCCCTTTTTAATGGAACCTTCCAAAAAATGTACTTACTTACCTACTATCGATTTATAATGGCGTAGCAAAAACAAAGGGTTTTGGAATTTTCGATAAATTATTATTTTTAGTAGTAATTATGAGTAAATGACATGCAATCAAGCGAACGTTAAGTGGTAGACCGAGAAAACTAGGTCCACGGGACTTCGTTTTGAAGAACCGTATGCAGTAAGTCGTCACGAATCTTCCGATTTGATTTGTTCTAAGTACCTACTCGTATACACAGATTTGGTTCCTGATTGTAAATCAATCGACGGAGTCTTCAAGAAGCGTAGTAATGTAAAATCAGTAAACATCTATGAATTGAAAGGTGGGAGTGAGTATCACTCTAAAACTTCCTAGAATAACAATTAAGAATGTGATGAATGAATGTGTGAGCGGAAAAATACAAATGACCCGTTGTTGACTAATTTTAAGATGACAAACAAACGAGGCTCTGGCGAGAACCATATTCCTGGTGTTCTTTTGGCAAGAAAAAATTCGTAAACCATACAGTCTTACTGATTCCCTACGGAGTTTCCTGATTCAAATTCGAAAATTACTCTGCCCCATAATTCGAGATCATTTACTGATCTGCCAATAACGCAGGCTGTACAAATAAATACACCAGCATGATTTAATTATATATCATTGGCAAAACAAAATCGGAAAATGATTTAAAGGGATTTTTATTGTTATTTATGACGTTTTTTGCTCAATTAATTCAATAATTAACAAAGGAACAAAACAAATAAAATGAGGTAACCATTTCAAGTTTTGACAGTGGTTATATTTAAATAATTATAAAAAAACGGATAAGAATTTACATTACATCAAACCACTACTGGTAAAATTGGAGACCCACAACTTCTTCACATAATTGTGTCTCCTCTTCTAAACTAATCTAAAATTCTTAATATCGGAAAGTTATTTCCGAGTCACAACATTGACGACCGAATATAGGTCGGCACCAAAACTAATTTTCAATAAAAATGAATATTCCTTTTTCGTCGCCGAAGAACCGAGTCCGATCACCGGCTCTGCTTATGAATTTGGAATTTGACCGTTTTTCGCCCCATTCCACGCCAGCAAATTAAAAATGTAAGAATTCTCGCTTACGAAAGGAATTTATATTTTATTTCATTTCATTAAATCCGCCATCTTTTGTTTCCCGCGGCCGTTCCGATCGGAATTCATATTTTTCTGTGTTTTGTTTCGGTTTGCAAGCGCCGTATTGTTTTATTGTTATGTCCGCTCTAAAATGTTTCGTTTCGGGCGGGTATTAATTATTTTCTTATTTTTGATGAATGCGCGCCGGCCGAATTCTTAATACGTCTTTAGTGGCGATTTACAGTCGCTTAATTTGGCTTTTAGAAATGCAATCACGATTTTCATTAAAATTTGCAATGCCATTAAAAGTATCCGTTCGTCTCTGGCCGTCTGTCAGATAAATACTTAACGTCGGAGTACTAAGTATGCTTAAACTATTAAACGGTACGTTGGTTCGTAACGGACAAGATACTAAGATGCGTATCGTTTACCGAAAATAATACCAGTAACGTCAATCTGACATTCTCATGCGAGCAGCTCGAGCGTTGCGCGCAGTGTTGCTATATGTACAGATTTATCCCTATTTATACAGATTTTTTACAGGCCATACAGCGGCAGGAACATAATTTCCAAAATTTTGATTTTGACAAACTCTCTTTTATTGAAACCGAATTAGACGGCGCGGCAAATCATTTTCATTTAAATATAATTTGATACTTTTAATTTATATAATAAAAATGATTTTATAATTTTTTTGACAATTTTATTATCTTACAATTACTTGCGTATTTTACTGAAAGCGTAGTTTTGATATCGATTTTAAGAAGCTACAGATTTTAACAAGTAGATTTATAGCTCCGGGAATCTAGCAACACTGGTTGCGTGATATTGCGCCTTCCGACAACATCAGGGATTACTTCTTGCTCATCAATCTCAAATAGACATGGCCACTCCATTGTTCCCGTGACATTTAGACGAATTTATAAATACACGCCTAATAAATTCTTAGCTAACCTATTTAAAAATGTAATTAATAAACGCTCTTTGATTCGTCAATGATCGTAATCATTTATAACGCTTTTACCATTAAAACTTCTACACCGACACAGATTCTAAAATAAAATAAAAGTTTAATATTATAAAATATATTTGCATGCAATTTATTCCATTTTCGAAATCATTCAACAAAGATTATTTTAAAATAACAACAGTAAACGCGAATAGTATAATCTATTGTAAAATAATATACTTAATTCAAATTGTAATACCGGTATTTGAATGTGGAATAGAACGCATTCCTAATTGTTTGTCACTGGCTGGCATTTTGGCATCGCTCTAGCCATTGGCTGTACCTTTACGCTTTGTGTTCGAATTTAGAAAAGCTGATTATTTTGCTTTCTTTCTGCGGAGCGATTGTGTGCTAATGTAATTGTTGGTGCGGCTGGTTATTGCTGTAAGTACATGGTGCTAGCTGTAAGCTAAGGGAGACCGCATTGCTCCTACTTTGTATGAAATTTTTATATTCTTATTCTTGTTTATTAAAGAAAAAATTATTACTTATTAAATTACATATTAATAAAATTACAGTCATCCTTAAAATCACAATGTATGTCAATTTCGTTTTATACTATACATAAATAATAATGATTGGAAATAAATGAAAAACAGTTGAAAATTTATTAAAGGGATGAAAATCTTATAATGCTTAGATGATGAAAATTTTACATGTCATTCTAATATGGTAAAAGTCGTCGTCATAAAAAAATAGTGTTACAGATTAGTCCCTACCATATAAACTAAAGTTTATCCGTTGATGAGGGAGTTCGTTAATTAGTTTTATTATATAGTTGCTTAACTATAATAATTTATAGAAACAATGATAAAATTAAGTTATTCTTAAAAATATACTGAATGACCATACATAAAGTAATAAAACAAAACTTAGCCGTTTATATATTTTAGTTGCAGTGAAATACAATGTTCAAATTATTTCACAAATAAAATACATAGGTGCATTGTTACAATAACGCACAATGAATGAACAAATAACATTCATCTTTGATTTGATTTATAAAGTCGCAACAGGCAACACAATATTAATACAAGTTTACTGGCGACAAAATTGTCTTCATCGCTTTAATCCGAGGTCCACTACTCCACATTCTCCGCACCTTTTAAATAAAGAGTTCGGATGGATAGTTTCGTCTCGCATCGAGCGAGGGGCCATAAGGCCATAAAGATGTGAGTTTGCGATGACGTATTGCGCTTGTGTAAACTTTATTAGGGCTCTCACATGATACTTTTTGCACTCAATGGTAATAGTTTGTGCTATAAGTATCTTATTTGTCTATGGTATACAGTTTTATTAAGTGATTTACAACTTTGTGTATGATGGACCGATTTCGATTATTCCGCCATGTCTAACTTAACTTTTTCATGATAGTAATAAGAAATTCCGCCTGGTTCCCGGCCACTCCCAATCTTCCCCTGGGTGTCGTCAAGGCGACTAAGGGATTCACCAGGAGCGGGCAGCAGCGTTCATCATTACTGCGATCACCAATCCGTCTGCCAAGCGTGGTGATTACGGTAAATCCCCCAAGGGACTTTCTCCAAAAGTGGCATTCTATTAGGAAGGGTTATGTTCAGCAGTAGACGTATTTCAGGCTGATGATGTAAAAGGAATCTTTAATGGATAATACAAAAGAAAATTTTAATTATAGTATTTTCAGGTGGTCGTAACTATCCCTGAAACTTCGAATTTTCAACTCCTACCTTATCTTCATTCGTTTAAAATGTATTAATAGCTTTCAGGAAATGTCATCCGATTGACGTATTCAGACAAAGACAAGAATGCAAGTATACAGAAACTGCAATCCATGTTATGATTATTGTTCTAATGCCAAGTGTAATGAACGAATGTAGTTTTACTGCCAAATTTCGTATTGCGTCCGATTTATAAGCTATGTAGTGTTTGTACAATTCTGACAATTATATTGTTTGTATATTGTATTTTAATTAATGGCAAGTAGTGATGAAGAAGGAGGAGGAGGTGGTTGCGGGTTCGAATCCCTCTAGGGGCAAATGTTCGTATGATGAATATGAATGTTTGACCTAAGTCTTGGATGTTTATATATTTATTTAAGTATGTTTATCCGTTATCTAGTAACCATAACACAGGCTCCGCCTAATTTGGGACTGGATAATTGGTGTGAACGTCTGACATATTATTTATTATTATTTTAATACAGAAATATTAAATACAGGTTACAAGTATATATAATTACATTCTAAGGCAAACCAGAGAATAAATGTTCCAAGATGCGTCGACTATTACGGTGAGCGTACCAGCGGTTATGTTATGGCTTAAATCTGGAATTCTCTGCCATCCGATCAGGTGGATTACTAAAGCAAGAACTGCACAAGCATTTCTGGTCGATGGGTGTAGACTAATGTACTGATCATGTGAGCGGTCTGTTCACGTACAAATGGGCTTCCATTTCTGTAGATATTACTGTAATTTTTATATTGTAATTTTTGTTAAATAAAAAAAATATAAAGACAACAAATTTTTACAATATATGAACATAATAAATCATATAGCAGATGAGCAAACATTTAAAATAGTATCTGCTTTCTTCACTAGTCGGGTGACCGTTACGCAGAAAGTAGTATCTATTTTCTACTGGGTGTGTACAATAGTACATACGAGTATTATGAAATTAATTTAATATAACAATATTTAGAAGGAAAAAAATGAATTGAAAAGAAAAAAATAATAATAATGTATGCCTAAATAAATTTAAGGGAATCAAAAACCATATTTGATAACCATATCAGAGTGAAACTTATTTACCCGTGCTATAAATTGTAGAAGTTTTTACAGTAGTCAAAAATCAAACTTTATTGTAAAAGACAATAATATTTACGAAGTTACGTTCGTTTTTAAGCCGGGAACCACACGATTTCTTACTTAATTAATACATTTTAATAAGAAGTTCGTTTAAAATCTGTGGGTGCTACAAGGTGCTGTTTTTACTTAAATTTTTTACATCGCGAATTGAACTTGTAAATATTCCTAAAAAATACACTGGTCTGGACACTTCATAGGGATATTCAAGAAAGAGGAAACGCGTATAGTGCCATTATATTATCTGTGATGACAGCAGAAGCTGTCAAACAGACGAAGCTGTCTACTAAATTATATTGTGACTCGTAAGTCTTCGTAGTAAATTTTAATATAGACGTAAACTACTTCACTTGTAGAATTAATATTCTCTATTATTATTGGTAGGTATTATATAATTATACTAGAGTAGAGAAAGTAGATCTTAGTCCTAATTATACTAATAAATAATAACATTGCATGTCAAACATCATTATCATCATTAATAAATAAATAAAATAATTTATTACTTATTGTTAGAAAATAATATTTGTACCAAAAAAGATGAAATAAATGATTGTCTTCTAAACGTCTCTCATCACTCCATTAAGAAAATTAGTAGTTATAATTAATGTTTATGTTATTTTATAAGGCGAAAATAATATTGCGTTAAATAAAGCTTAATTTATTACCAATATATTAATTACAATTATTCTAACACCATAACAAAATAATCTTTGAAATTAATAATGTACCAAAAAAATATTTATTCGAAATTTTAACATCTCGTTTCTACTAACATAAAAAATCAGTAGGAGTAAGGAGCTAAGACGGACAGTACAATAATAATATTCTAGAATGAAATCTGAAGCTCTAATAGGTAATTATGTATTCTAAAATACCATGCATCATAAAAAAACTATTTAACCGAAATTGAAACTCCCGGTCAATAGACGACAGTTACCGAATAAGAACAGTAGAATAATAATGTTCTAGAATTAAATCTATCTAAACTGTAGTGCTCCGGCTCGAAATAGGGCACGTTTGCAGCAATTATTTTAGCTCTGTCTTTCTGAAAATTGGCAGCCGTGTGAGATCTTTTGCGAACGGTATTCAGTTGAGAAACCGTTGTAACCGCCCCCAGCCTAACTGGATCTCCGGAGTCAAAACTTATTCTAAGAAAGAATCTTCGGGAGATGGGTCAAGTAAAATTGGTAGGGTTTTATAAATAAAGTGCCCTGATATGCGAATAATAGGTAAGTCCGCACGTCAGTGCGTCCGATGCGTATTGAACTGTTCATTATTTTATTTTTGTCTCTAAGTTGCATTGGCTGGGGTTGGCTTTGTACGTCGTTTTGTATGACAAATATTATTCTGTTATATTTCCCTTATTTGTGCAGCTATGTTTGACACATATAAAAATATAAGGAATTGTTTATCATTTTTTTTTATAAATATATATTGATTATATGGCAAATATATGGCAAATCCTCCAATGGACAACCCACTAAAAGTTTCATTCTATTGGGGAAGCTTGTGTTCAGCATGATGATGATGATGATCAAATAAACATTATATAAGTAGGTACATATATATTTCATTCCAGATTAATAGTCCTATGAAAACCAACGCTATTTACGTCTCGGTAACATATACATGAAAGGGTCACCAGCAGCAAAAATAGGTTTGTATTACCAAGTAAACTTTGCGGTCCACTTAGGAACACCATCTATTGTGTATTTTGTTTTCGAGACGCAAATGCGTTTGTTTTCATAGGACTATTAATCTGGAATGAAATATACATACACTTGCCCAATTCCAAACAAGGATTTTCTCCTGTGCTATGGTAGTTAAACAAGGATTGGACAATTCACAAATATAACTTCCAGAAAAAGACCAACTTGTACAAAGTTGTCGGTCCCCGGTGGGAATCGAACCCACGACCTCTGGCGCTCGAGTCTAATGGCCAAGTCATTAGGCCAACGAGGCAATCAATCTATACGCGGATATAAATGTAAGTAGATTTTTTCTAGTGGTTTTAAATGTGTAAATATGTGTACAAAGAGTAACAATTTAAAGGTTATACCTACCATCAATCCACATTTTTTTTATTATTAATAAGGCAAAGATACAAAAAACAATAACATGTAATATTGCTCACTACTAGCATTCATGAATTCCTAATGCAATGCCATTATAAAACCAGTCCGCAAACGAAACAATAGAGCTTTCAACTTTTCGAAAAAAGGAAATAAAGTACATTCGCTATTAATTTCTGCTACAATTTAATACCATAACGAGAAACCGAAAAAAAAAAAGCCGACCAACGCCGTCGCGCGCTGAAAATTTACATTTGTAATCTGAACCATTAACGTCTACAATAAACTGCATTGACATGCATAAGAAAGGGACACCGTTATCGCGGTAAACAGAGACGCGTAGACCTCACGGAGTCGCACCAGACACAATAGCGGCGCGTGCGCAGAGCGAGCGAAACCGACGTATTCAGACGAAATGGGATGGGTATATTTTTCGCTGTTGATCTTGGATTCAATAATAGGTGCGTTCGGTTTTGTGCGTTTGCGAAAAATTCACGATTTATCGTTCCGCTTTCCGCGTAGTCTATTATAGTGCGTGTGCGCGGCGCAGCTTTATGTTGCTTGATTATTCGTTATAAGTTCGATGTCGATGGCATGAGAATAAGGTTAATTAGTTCAATTATTTAATTATACTTAATATTTTCTAATACCTAACTTTATTCTGTTCCTGGACCTACAAAAGTTTTTCCCTGGCTTCTTCAAATAAAAAATAGGTCCTCTGGTTTATAGCACCATTCACTGTCACAGCTGTTGATTCTGATGTCCTTCTTTACTTCTACCACTGCAGTTCCGATGCAAATTTCATTAACGGCCTATAACAAGTCAACTGCTGGACCAAGCAGTACCAAAAAAGGCAGGCGGGCATCAGCCAGCAGTTACCAAACTGCAGTATCAATATCTACTGCCCGTCCAAGAAACAAGAAAACACGGACGGTGCAAAGTTACAAGTAATCGAATTAAAATATATAATAAGTACCTACATACATTAGTTTTGATATTCAAGTGATCAAAATTTTACAACAGATTGTTTCCTTATTCTTGCTGATTAATTATTTTAAAACCAACAATAGTACAAAAAGTAATAAACATTTAATTAAATGAGGTCCTATTTATAAGTCTGGTCAGACACTCTATAAAAATTTAATTAATATATCATCAATTGAATTCATTTGCAGTCATAATACCGTTTGAACTGAAGGAACCAGGTCCGCATTGAGACTTAAGATTGTGTGTTTGAGGGGGCTACATCATACTTACTCACAAGTAGACAGTAGGTCGTTGCTATGCACGCCTGTAACATGATTTTTATTTCTTCACGAGGAAACTGGGACTCTCACAAACCATACTAAGAAAATAAAGCATGAAAGTGTTGTATCAAAAGCCTTAGGTACTTCTCTATCTGTCGGCTAGAGTCGAGTCCTGCGAGTTTTATCTCCGTTACCGTAGGAAAGTACCAAAGTCATAAATATATGCTGCCTGTTTCGTAATCTAAATCTTTTTAACTGTTTTGTAATTAAATTTATGAGATACCACAATCATATTTTAAATTGAGAATTCTACAGTAAATTGTTTACGGCAATCAAGATGGGTGATCATGCCTTTTCTAATTTTACTCACTTACAGCACCATATTTAATTTATATTAGTAATTATCCCATATAAAAAGATATTTTACATACAGTAAGATGTATAGATGTACCTTGAATAACAAAAGTTCGATTTGTTCATGGGAGGCGCTTGTACCCCCAGCCCCTCACTATCTCCCTGCCTGTGCGCAGCAAGTCTGCAACTCAAACGCGCGAGTGCATACAAAGTGTGCGACAGGTGCGCAGGCGCATTCCCGCGCGTTGTGCGAAAACGAGAAACGCCGATTAAAATGAAATACGCCGCGTATTCCCTCTAATTAATATTGTACACGATTTTAGCTCAGACGAAATATTGTTGTTATTTATGCGTCTGCGTCTACGCAAACTAATCTTGATGTCACTGATTTCTGAATTTCAAAGTAACTATTTTAATGTGTAACGTACCTGGAAGAGAATTATTTGAAGTGCAATATTCGCGCTGAAGCTAGTGACGGGATAGAGTGTTAGCAGATAAACATTTTATTTATTTTCCTTTGTAAATACATACGAGTAAAGGTGATGATGCAAAAAAAAAAGATTACAAGTTGAGGACACACAAATAGCAGTACAGTTGCTTCCTGATAAGCAAATCAAAGAAACTAAATTGTATTTGCATATTTTGTCTTAATTTCAATAAATCTACAATTTGCATAGGTATGCTGAAGAAAGTACAGATTGTGTAGGGACTTAAATGAAGAAATAAGTAAGTGCTTTGTAGAATGATCTTCATACGGTATTCTTATGATTTATTTATTATATAAAAGGCTAATTCAATATAAAATCAAAAAGATAGACTGTTAAAGTTTAAAAAGATAACAGTTAAAAAATTCACAAGCACAGGATTCAAACCTGCAACTATGACCAAATCGTAGTCTTGCTTGATTTTACTAACTGAGCCATTGGACTGATTGATGCTCCAAGTAATTTTAACAATCTAAATATGAAACTTACAAACTTAACTGTAGAGTTACTTGCTTTATATCTTTTTTTCGTTTTTACTAACTGAAAGCTATCCTAGACTACCATATCATTTTTAGGGATCCTTCAAAACTTGAGTATCCGTTCTCCGATTGTCTTTTTATCGATTATCTCTCCGCAGCCTTTTTGTCCGTCTGACTGTCTGTCAGGCGGAAACTACTGGACTAATGTGGAAATTATTGTAATTCCATAAAAACTTTTCTTTGCAGAGATATTTTACGAAAACTTAAAATAATACGAAATCCGCACGTTGTGTACAACGATGTACACTTTGCTGACTTTTATTAATCGTAATCATATTTACAAGTCTTAAAGGTAGAATAAAAAATAATTAATTCAATTGCACATGTCATGTAATAATAATGTTACAAAAATGTACTCACAAAGCCATGTCAAATAATATGTTTGTCGTTTAAAGTAACAAAGTGGACGATGCTCAAAGTGTAAACGAGACCATTAGTAATACGTAACACTACTGAATTGTGTTGTATAGGAACAACAAAACACACACCGCAAATAGCCAGACGTCTGCCGCGTTGTTGCACCAACCGATCGCAAATATCGTCACCGAACTCGCTTCTTACCTATATGTTGTGCGTGCACCTTTATGTTTCTTTTTAGAGTTCGGCTTGCACTACATTTGCATTCCAAACCAATAGTCATACGAAAATCAACGCTATTTGCGTCTCGGTAATATGCACATGAAAGGGTCACCAGCAGCAAAAACAGGTTTGTACTACCATGTAAACTTTGCGGTCGAATTAGGAACACCATCTATTATTTATTTTGTTTTCGAGACGTAAATTCGTTTGTTTTCATATGAATTTAGCTTTTGAATTAATATGCACCCGGAATCTACCCGGCCCTACACCGTAAGCATTTCGTATAAGCGCGCTCCACCTTAGGCCTCATCATCACTTACCATCAGGTGAGATTGAGGTCAAGCGTAAACCCATCAGGAATAAAAAAAATTACTACAAAATTTTAAATATGAGAAAATATGCTTTTCATTTTATTCAGAAAACGGAACCGGAGGTAGCATTTATATTTATAAGTTAATTTCATTAATTACCTATTAAATTAATTAATTATTACTATGTATCAACCTTTGTATAACATAATTATAAAATTTGAATAATATTGTTTTTTAAGTGCTGCGGAGCATGTGATAACCATCATCAGCCGAAATACGTTCACAGCTGAACATAAGCCTCCCCGAGAGGGTTACTTTTGGCGAGCTGTCCATTGGAGGATTTAACATAATCAGCAGCAGGCGGATTGGTGATCGCAGTAATGATCTTAATATACACAGGAGAACGCAGTAGCCCGTCCCTGGTGCAATCCCTTAGTCGCCTTGACGGAAAGACGTGGTTGTAGCAGTATTTGAAGCCGGGAACAAAATAATTACCTATCTGCTAATAAAAAGCAGAACTGAGTTGCTATCAAAACTGTAATTGTCGTAAAAACCGAATAGCAGTAAACGTACTCAACAAATCAACTCAATAGAGACTTAACAAAGTGGGAATGCTTTGTTTATCATGGGCGTCGTCATAAACTGGCGTTTACAACACTTTTATGAATCCTTGTGTCATCGTTAACTATGGATTACTGGGATTTAGTGTTGAGTATTTAGTCTTATAGTAGAGTTTCAAAGTATTAACGTTGAGGAGTTTTTTTATTTAGTTATGTTATACATTAATTTTCATTTAGTACTCGACGAAAAGTTTCAATTCTGACTTCCTCGGTACCTTACTCTCATCAGACTCCAGAGATCGTGGGTTCACACTGGGCACAGAAAACTTTGTACAATTTAAACACATACATAATGCTCACGATTTGGTCCCAGAGGGTTAGGCTGATGTATCGCCACTTTGCGCAAACCTGACATATCTCACTCAATATACAAGTACATACTTCATCTAGCTTCCTTTCTATTCCTCCACACATATTTAATGTCGCAAAGCGGCTATTACATTATATTTGTAATTGTCCTATACTTGTTAAATTTACATAGTTCAGGAGAAAATTCTAGTCTGGGATTAGTGAAGTGCATGTTAACGTACGAGTATATATATGAAATATTTAAATTAAAGAAAAGTCTTGACAAAAAACTTTTGTCCATGGAAAGCCACTTAGTATTTTTCAATTGTTAAAACTATTATCCAGGCAAGTATATAAGTTTAGGATAAATCAGCATTGTTAAAATCCGGATATTACTTAGAGCTATATAAAATCAATTTTTTTTATGACGAAGTTTATATCAAACATACATATTATCTTAACTGAAGTAGGTAACTTTTGAATGGATCTATTCCATATCATACTTTTAAAAACGAAACCCCTTAAATAAAGCGTCATACACACACCTGGTTAATTTTCCCAAACTTTTTATAAATGGATTTGATTCTAATACGTAACATCATTATGACAACGAACGCGATGTGCATTCGTCTGAACTTTCTGTAACTTCAACTTGAAGAACTTTACCAACTTTTCCATCCACTGCTTCACTTCCTGCAACTAACTCAGTAGTCTTCAACACAAACGTAGCTCTGTATGTCGAACATAACGATATTGCAGCTCAAACCACATGCATCCTTTATCCCTTCCCAAGGACATTCACCCTGATTTTTTTCTCAGAAACCGATCGCTTCCTTTTTTCGTCCGAAAAGTTTTTACTCGGTATTAATTGTAAAGGGTTGGGTTTTTGTTAGAATAATGTTGACAAGTCATTTTGATTAATTGTCTATGCATATCGTATCACTTAGGATGAGGTTTCTTATTGCTATAATTTTTTTCTATTCTTCTAAAAGGATGCTTTTTGTTTAATCTATGGTCCATCAATTTTAATAAGAATATTGTCATAATCTATGCATAATATCTTTAAGATGAATAAAGACTTAAAATTTGTACTTACCTAAGGACTCCGTATAAACTAATTTTAAAAATTATGTCACCTTTAGAATACTGATTTGGTTTAAATGAGATTTGACCCCATATACATTTTATGTTCTCACTTAATGACGGCTAATCATAGAGGTAGACGCAAGGCAAATACTTAGTTAATATATACGGTAAATAAATAGTTTCACTTTCTCTGACACAAAAGAGAGAGATTATCGACAAATTCTATGGAGAATTATCTCTCTAAGATAATTCTCCATAGAATTTATCAATAATCTCTTGATACAAAGCTAGTTTATAATCTATTTTATATATAACCAACTTACCTATACATAAAATAAGTATATATCTTTTATGTATTTAAACATATATTACAATATCTTTAAAAGTATATAGTCCACAGAAATGAAAACCTATTTGTATGTGAAATATCACCGCTCACGTGATCCATACATTAATCTAAATCCGTTGATAAGAAATGTTTCTGGAGTTCTTGTTTTAGGAAACTGTTTGATGCGATATGTTTTAATTCTGACGGTAGAGATAAATATATATTATAGTCCAACATAAAAAGAACTTTACAACCATAACTAACCCTTTCCATTTTATCATTTGAGATTCAATCGATTCAAAAAATGTAATTCAACAGAC
The DNA here is from genome assembly GCA_947086405.1 of Esperia sulphurella. Taxonomy (NCBI): domain Eukaryota; kingdom Metazoa; phylum Arthropoda; class Insecta; order Lepidoptera; family Oecophoridae; genus Esperia; species Esperia sulphurella. The sequence goes on along the minus strand of OX352281.1, from coordinate 4,118,487 downwards.
GCCCGCATAACGAAGAATGTACACAAAAATAGTATTACCCTTTGTACTTAAAAAAAACACCCACATAACCCTCGCCCCAAGCTAAAAATTGTTCTAAAAATATTAAAATAGTCAAAAGAGTTAAATTTAAAATGGGAGGGTTGAATAAGCGTAATCCCAAAACTAACACAGCTGAGCGTTCTACAGTCACAATCACAATAACTGGGTTCGGAGGATTTCTGGGTGACAAAGCTTTTAAAAAATTGAAAAGAAGCTATTTAAAAATAATGATTTTTATTATAAAAAATATATATTCAAACACTGACAGAAGACAATTACTTTTGTTAATTGATTAATGTAGAGATTTAAGTAAATTTTGGGATTTCTATAGGAATGATTATCGAAATTTCCGTTGGATGATATACTGATTCGGTGAAAATGGACATAGGCGATTTTTTACACCGGGAAAATATTTACGAAAGCCAAAGGAAATATTCACTAGGCGTGGACAGCAGCGCTGCTAAAATCTTATTATTAATTTTACAAATGTTTTATTCATATTAAATGTTATAGAGGTAAAGAAAGATATTTTGATGCATAATTTTTTTGATATTTCGCTACACATCGAAAAAACAACGGATATAATAGTAATAAATAATCATTACAGAGCAACGTAGCTACACTGTGAATGGGCTCGATTCTGAAGGCACAACGTTAAAATTTGACAGCACTAAAACTCTTGACATAACGGATGAAGAAATGACTTCACAGCTGATTATTTCCACGAAGTCTAGCCGATTTTACTAGTGTATAATGGAAATTATACAAAGATAGTAGGACTAAAACAACAATACACAAATATCATCTAGATCTGAACCAATTTCTACAAAGTTTTTTATCCCTAATGCTAATCGAAATCACGTTCTATGGCGGTCGAGTCTGACTTCCAAACCTACTGCGCTAACGAGGTTGACAAAATCTGCTAATAATTAGGAGACTTAAACAAGAATTCATACAAACGAGCTTGAGAGATGAAATCAAAACCTTTTTTTAACTAACACGACATTCCATTCATATTCAAAAATTCTGATAAATGTATTCCTTTGAAATTCTTTGTTGAGAACAAAATAGTGGCAAAGGGAGAGCGCCATGACGAAAGCAATTTAAAAATGGAAGGGTTTCGCTTTTCGGTCCAATTTTAAAAAATGAACTCGCGACGAGTGATTTGACGATTCGGACGGATTGTAAACTGGATTATGCAATGCGAGAGGGAACTATTTCATGCAATTCAATCGATATTCCGTTTTAACATTCTGGTGATACTGAACTTTTATTAAATTTACTAGCTGTTCCCCGCCACTTCGTTCGCGTAGACAATTTTAAGGCCCCTGGCTTTTATAAATAGTTGTCGTTTTATTGATTTACCAATGATACCATTCATTTGTAAAGGATTATGAAAGTCCTAAAACAGTAAGGTCCATATTATAATAACGGAGATCTTGCGAGTGTATCTAAACTCCATTGATTTTGGATTTTGTGACTATATAAATTAAACTCTAAGGATTTGTGTTCATCCTTATTCCCGTGTATTACAAAATGTCATTAAGTTTGTTAATAGTGACGCGCGTCATGCTTGCTCTTAAGTAGATTGATTTTACTAGTATATTATAGGTACAGCTTAAGTAGAGGTTTACACTGTGCGGCGTTGTGATTTTCCCTTTATTTATTCTGTTTAATATTTGTTTGGTAAAATGTCCACCAGAATTAAATAACATTCCTAAAGTGAATATTTATAATAACTAAGTAAGTACCTACCGTAAGTTTTATACATTACTTCGACCTGTAATGTGAGATTCAGTTTACTTATTGATTCTTATTTAGTCATTGATAAGTGCACAGTTTTTATGGACTTAGGTTAGGTTAAGTGTAAGGAATCATTTTGCAGTTATTTTAAATTGGTCTGATTCAGATCTTACATTTTACAATTAAAAATCCTAACAATAATCAACGTTCAAAAAAATTTTAATTAGAAAACATTGACAATGGCATTATTGAAAATTCTAATTTATGTGTAACTCAATACTGTAAGCAATAATAATAAAAAAGATTAGAAATCTAACATTAAAATAACACGAAAATAGTTCTAAAACGTTCCCATGCACTTGAGTCGGACTTTTAAGTAATTTCACTTGTGTACATAAACCCCTCCGGACTCGGGTCGGAATAATACTCACGCACACATCGCCGCGGCCGCAGATGGTGATTCCATAAAATAATATTTCATGTAAAGCACTAACCGCCCGACCGAGGGCGGAAGGATTGAGTTCTATTTTTAAATTTTTATATTTCGAAGCAATTCCCTACAACCAACCTTCTTACGAATGTTTTATTCCTTTTTAGAATCGGTTCCGATTTCAAATTATATATTTACGCAGTGTAACTTTTACGAAGGTCAATCAAGCTCGGCATGTGCCGGTAAAAGTAATTATTTCAAATTTAGCAATCTAATAAAATGTCAATTTTAAAATTGACCTCTAAAGTTATTTGAACATTTCGCTCGTGACCATTCGTCAATTAAAAACGGACGCGAGACTCGTTATTGAGGCGAATAAAAAAGAAATAAATCTCGGGGCAAGTTTTAAAAAGCTCCGTTTCGGAGTAAAGAATGTTGTGTACAATCTCGGTTCGGACAAAAAAGTGACAACAAATAAAAAACAAAACGCAACACAAGCCAAGGAACAGATTATCAGCGCTAAAAGGGTTGCTCCCGCGCTCTCCTTCTTTTGTTCCTTCCAAATTCAAACTTTGGATCCGTACAAGGAGCGTTCGAATGCGAAATTCTATTTTTGAATATTCTACCGGGAATTTTTAATTAATGCCGCTCGGGCGTGCTCGTATTTTAAAAAATCGTATTCTGTTTTAAATCGGCTCCGATATTCAATTTTTGCATTCGATTTCAGTGTTTTTTTATTTATGTTGTGCGATAATGACGTTTCGGTTTAAGTGCTTTATTTCGATTGCCGATTTTATTCCGATGTTCTCCTTGAAGGTCGGTAGTTTTAGTGATTAATGGTCCAGATATGTGGAGTGATTTTTAAACGAAATATTGAATTTAATGATGTTTTGTGAAACTCTCCACAGTCTGTTTTTGTTTCGTTGCGCGTAGGCGGATTTCTATAGGCAGTTTCAATGACACGTATTTCCACATCTAAGATAGCTGACTGCTTTATTTTATCGATCACTTCTGTGCCCCGACCGATCAGTCTTTTGTCTTCGATATTATTAAATATATTGACCTTAACAAAAGGCTGTATCGATGATAAAATTTTATAACCACTACTTTAAACGTTCAACGAGCAATTTTGTGTATGATATCACAATGGGCCCTTATAGGAACCCAGTGAGAATGCTGATGATAATATACTTACATGATTTTGGAGTAACACCACAGTATGACAAGCGTTACTGTATGAAATGTTTTAGTCTGTGGCAGGGCATGCACTTTAAATGAGTAACCAATAAGACGTATTAAGGGGTCACTTGACGCACAGCATCACACGACCAGCATACGCAAGTCGTTGACCCCAATACGCAAATAGGGACATATTATGATATCTTTGATCGTCATTTTATCATCTTTTCTCTAAAACTTGTAACAATAGTGGCTAAAGAATGAGAAATTATAGTTTTAATAATAGAGTACTCTGACATCGGCCGATTCTTACTAATAGTAATCATTCGTTCGTATAATGGCTCCGCTTAATATTCCATTTTCGAAAATATTTGAACCGTCATGCTCGTTCTATTCCTTTGTACCGGCACCAATACGAGCTGCTGTTGAATAGCTATCAAGATTTTGAATTTGGAATCGATCGAACCGAGTTTCTTATTAGTTTGAAAATTATTTGATGACTTTCGTGTTACTCGTGGCCAGTTTTTTTTACAGTACCATAAAATAAACTATTTTATTTTTAATTTCCAGGTATTTGGACGAACTCTACAGCATGTTTAGAATATGGCGCGCGAAAGGATCGTCGGAAACACGAGACGTGTCACGAACTCTTCCACGAAGGAGTGAGTGTAACTAGATCTAATTAGAAATAAAATTGTAACATAAAGAAACGCGTTTATTTGAAAAGGTTATCCGAGAGCAACCCCACATTACGCATATGTAATTTTATTAGAATCCCCTTCCTTTATTAGTTTATTTTAAAAATGGAAAGCCGAGCGCGTTCACAAAAATAATTGATGGAACTGGCGGACGCACCCCCTTCGTAATCTCGTTTCCCGCTCACATGGATCACATGGATGTTTAAAAAAAAGTGAAGTAAGTAATCACAGTTTTTTTTATTGATAACTAAATACGAATACCTACCAAAGGAACGGTTTCAAATCTAGGAAGGTAAGTACTTATTTCTGTCCGAAATATCCAGTAACAGAACAGTTTTTATGTCATTAAATATTTAGGCAAAAAACAAAACAATAATATAATAAAATTTTATGTTCCGATGCCAGGCGCTAAACGCACAGCGTTCGGCATTTGGAATTCCGTGCGCGCCCAAATTTTAAGGTCATATCATCATAAATTTTCAAAAGGTGCGTTCCGATTCGAATACGGGAAGCATTGACAGGTTTTATTAGAACGCACCTCTCTTGCATTCACAATCGAATGTGTAATTATAATCGAGAAATCGAGTCCAAATGTATTGATATTAAAAATGCTGTTTTTGTTCGTCGACCATTGAAACAAAGAAGCGGTAATTCGTATGAAGTGACTTGCATTTAACTCGGTCTCCTTTGTCTGTCTATCTGTATTCACAAAACGATGTATTTAATTTTTTTTCTACTCAGTTTCCTAAGATAATTGTCGTTAATAATTGAGATCGGCCGTCGATTGCAGATGTTACAACGTGTTGAGTTTAAATTAAAAATAATTTTTCGATTGGGCAACACCGATGTGTTTAATCTTTTATTTGTTGCTGGCCGCTAATGATACCCATATATGTGCAGGACAAGAAATTATTTAAAAAGTCGTTCGAATTTCAAATTCGTGACAGATTCCGATGTTAAAAAGTTTATTTTAACAGAATTTCAACTGTCCGGTGACTAAGTTCCAAAAGTGTATGGTGTCATGAATAATGTATGGACAACTTTATACTTCCCGGGCCGGGTTTCGGCAAAAGCGGACGTTTTTGGGAATAAATTCATCGAAAAACGCCTTTTATGCGGCATTAACATTATTTATGTGGCCGAGTGCCGGACACGGCGAAACGGGGATTGTCGAAAGTTACTCGATTGTCTGCGAATTCTTGCGAAAAAATCTGAAATATAGTATTAAAATACAATTCTCTGCCAAAAAATACCTCATTTGTGACTGATTGAAATGATATTCTTTTGTCTGCAAAGCGATGTGTATGAAGATAACTCAAGTATATATTTTTAAATGCACAGATGGGAAAGTAAAACAGTACCTACTATAATGACTTTGTATGGGCAACCTTATCTTCAAAAAAATGTCTTACATTTAACTGAGAAGAACAAATTAGACGAGGAAAGTTTCCATTTTTGTGATCCTAAAAAAAAATATTATATCATGAAAATACTTAGACCTACACGTAGGTATACTTTTGATCTTCCAAAATAAAAAGTATGCGCATAATTCGACGAAAAATTCCTCAATTTCATGAGTATGCCATAATTAGCAAAAAAAGGTAAGACAAAGTTGCTTAACGATTCGATCGTGAGATAATTCCTAATGTGATTTGTTCAAACTTTGCTGTCAATATTCTAATTTTATACAATATTTGTTTTAAAGAACAGAAGCAGTAAACAGACCGCCGCCGGCGGCGCTACCTAATGGTTTAAGCCAACCCTCACACAGGAGCGATGGCGGTGGCGGTTGCGGGCTAAATGTATACTGCCTGCCACCGCCCTTGTGTTAGGTCCTATATGTCAACTGATCGCCACCGCCCCGGTGTGGCTACATGATCACATAAAACCCTTAAATTGCTGTGTAAACAACCATCATCATCGTCAGCCTAAATACGTCCACTGCTGGACATAGGACCATAAAATGTCTTTCATCGCATGCGGGAGTGGAAGAGGGAGTGGGTGTGGGAGAGGGAGCGGGAGTGGGAGCGAGAGTGTAAATGGGAAGGGGAGCGGATTCTGTAGTCCAAGCGAGCGGAGTCGCGGGCACAGCTAGTGATCTTAACATACACACACAGGAGAACGCTGCTGCCCGTCTCTGGTGCAATCACTTAGTCGCTTTGACGACACCCACGGGAAAGATAGGGGTGGCCTTATTCTAAGCCGGGAACCACACGGCTCAATTTTTAACAATTATTACTCTGGGAACCTTTTAAGGGTTGAACTACATACACACGCTTTCCCATATTGGCTGACTGACGCAGAAAGGTCGATGCGATGGCGCGCGGCGGCATACGGGCGCGTGGTAAAGGCACTCCATGTCTACAAGCCAACGGATTTAATTACCTGCTATTATTACATGCGCATCAGCCTGTTCGTACACGTTTGTGTGTGCGCGTAAACAATAGTAAGGCAGGCTGCTGCACCCAGCGCAATCGAAAGAGGGAAAACTCACCTACGTCAACAACATAAGCTTCTCTTTCTAGCGGACGCGTGCGATCGCGCGAAGCCGTCCTCCGTGCTGATGCTGCTCAATGCAGGCGTCATCCTATCATTACATGCGATTAGTATAGGCAAAGTGCCATCCACTATAGTGGAGTTAAACCTTTTTATTATTTTAACCTTGCAACTTAATCTTGCCAAATCTTTACAAAAATACAATTTCTACGTTTTACACATCCCGTCAGTATTAATATTTAAATTCTGTCTAAATTCTAATTACATTTTGAATCAAGCAGGATGCGATGCCCGTAAAAGCGTTTGACGTTTCTCATAGGACCTTATAAGCTTCCACCGTTATAAGCCGGCAATACTAAAGCTAATAAGCGGATATTGTAATAGTGCGTTCCACTTTTGAATTAAAAAACAAAAGGAAAACGCGCGCACGTCGCGTCGATAACGCAACGGATTCGAAATTTTAAATAGTTCCATTTTCGAATTCCAATTTCAAATATGGAATGTCCGATTGTTTCCCGTTTTCGCTTGTAGTTGCACTTCGGCAAATCTGTTATGGACTGTGGTAACATTCGGAACTAAAATATTCACTATGCATTTTGATGTGTAATGTTTTCTACTAGCGCCACTGTCAACTGTACTGATAAAATTGTTTGAATGATGGTTTTTAATATGCGGGTTACGCATACGCATACGCATGCGCGTTATTGAAGTTTCACAATGGATTGAAGTGGCAATATGGCGGCTGGAATTGCTGGCCATAAGTTGAAGTTTCTTTTTTATTGTTAGATAAATTGAATTGACATTTATTTCTACTACTTTGTAATGCTGTTGATTTTTTAATAAGTTCATGGCCTACTCAAATATCGATCGATGTATCATTCGATCCATCTTTCTTCTATTATAATCATGCTTGCCATAGAGTACTACATATTTCTACGTAAACAAGTGACACTCAGTTTAACGTCACCCGCAAAACAGAGCATGGCTGCAAGTACGCACTATTGGGATGGCGCCGCCCGCCGCCGACACCGAGCGATCGACGCTTTCAATTAGAAAGAGAAGCACTTATCTGTTGACGTGTGATAGGTGATTAAATCTGTTCGCTTGTGTGAAGTGTCGGAGTTTGCTTTTGCTATATATTTGTTAATAATCCAAAGTTTCTATAAATTGGAAATTTTTAATCCTTTAATTAATTATTTCAATAATCCAATCTCAAATCCAATTCATTAACTAAGTAACTGCATTTTATTGAAATATGTTTTCCAAGATTCCCCCAAAAATTTAAATTAGTTCCAACACTTATGTCATAAATTTAAAATCCTATCTGTTATTTCAAATTTATAACCGTCTGTTTTCCAAACTGTCCCAACAGTAAAGGAATGCATTTACGTGTTCGCATTCGCACTTGCATAGCTAATAAGTTCCCGACTAATAAAACATTGAAATTTCATAGAAAACACGTCTCACAATCGTGTCGTTTAGTTGGAAAAGTCGCAATAACTCAACGCCAATCAGTATGCAGGTCCAGGGTTCGATTCCCGCTCACGTATCGGTGAAAATATTCGTTCGTGCGACGTCATATATAATATTATTGCAACTTTCTACGCCATTTTCGGTCCAACTGACCATTATTGGTTGAAAATTTTGTTATTTGCAATCTAATGCTTTGTTTAGTGCTGTTTTATTGCATCACTTACGAGCTGTGAATATTAATTGAAATAATTAATGAAACACCTGCGGTGCGACTCGCGGTTTGTAAATATATCACAGATTTTTTTTATTTTGCCGTGGTAAAAATTATCCTCGTTGAGAATATAACCTGTACTGTATACTAATTTTAATGAAAATTTAGTAAGTGACAAACATCTTCCACGCACTAATTCAACAATATTTCGAACTGCAAGAAGTCGCACTAACTGCTCGGGAATAATGATAGAAACACGATAGAGGCTAAAATGTGCTAAGTTGTCAAGATAAGGCTTACGTGGAGGCCATAGCTGCCAAAAGATAGGCAAGAGCCCGCAAGAGATGGAGACAAAAGGGAACGTATAACACATTAATAGAATGCATGCAGACAAGAGCGACACGAGTCGGAGCAGAGCTGATTCGTGAGGCAGAGGACGACATCTCAGGTGGAGGCCATATCTGAATAAGACAGCTACAATACTGCCAGTCAGGTCACACATGAAGAAGGTCCTTGTTCAAGAAGGGACAAATCAATGGCCGGGACGAAACGATGATGAATAATGAAGAAGCTCCAATCATAAACGGAATCCATGCCTTTAATAAAGTACTAATTTAATTGATTTCACAACGATACAAACTAACATAAATACCAACTGTAATGGTTCGAACGTAAAGTCTAAATTGGTACTGAAGAGTGTCGTTGTTGCGTCAAACATGGTGAATTGGTGACTTCCTCGAGGATTTTTATTTTTATTGATAAAAGCGGCTCGCGAGCCCGGGACAACAATTGGTACAGATTTGGTCTTGAATTGGTCGAATAACGGAGCGATCTCGTTCGTCCTGTTATGTTGGTATTTTGTAACATGTTGTACTTTGATTTCTTTATTGTTTTAGAACGTATGCATTTTAGAGGGATTTGATTTGAATGATTGATGGATGACAGAATTTTAAAAATATTCTTATTGGACTTGTAGATGATGAATAAAAAGTTACTTTAATTTTATAGAAATTACTTTGCGCAATAAATTATATTTCTAAAATTGAAAAGTGACTTGAAGACATGATGATAAATTATCATATAAAACATATTTGACTATACTATAATAAGTTTCTGATATTTTGAAACATTAATAATTGTGATTGTAAAAAAGCTATTTAGAAATAACTATACTTCTGTATTCTTAGGGATTCTTATCACTATAAAACCATCGCGAGGTAATTAAAAAGTGATTCGTTATAAGTGCAGACAAGTACAAAATATAAGTATTTCAGGCCCCACTTCTGAAACTTAAAACTTAGATTGCACGTCAGTATTCATATATTAGCGGTGGAAATGGAAAACGTTATCTAAGCCATTAGACTTAAATTTTCAATGACGGAGTTGTTAAAATCAATTTTCATCACATCACTCCAAAAAAAGAGCCGAAGGGGACTCGTATCGATTTTCCAAAATGGCGCCCACGTAAAACTATTTCATATTCAGACGCAAACATTTGAAACTTTCACCCCAATTTCGAAACAGTGTTGTGTCAAATTTTCCATCGGTCCCCGCGTCCACTTACGCAACCCCTTCCGAAAAAACTAAAAATAAAAAACGGAGGGGACTTTTTAAAATCGTTATTATAATCTCGGACGCCATTTTGCCTATGCACCTACTGTATTAATACTGTATGGGGACGCGCCCTTCAACTTTAAATCTTTTTTCAACAAAAACCCCTTTGATGTTTATGCATTTTGGCAATATCTCCCGCTCGGATAGACCCGACATTTGGCCATTTGGAGGATTTTACTGATGCATATTTGAGATTAAAACTTTAATGCCAATCGCCCACCCATGCGTGTGTGCAGAGTTGATGACAATAAATCATCTGTTTCACTTTTGTTGTACAATCCACTCTGTCATGTCTCGCATGATATAATTATTTGGTTTAAGGGTATCTTGTCTATGGTACAGAGCACTCAGTGACGTCCTACATCGACTCAACACGGCCATAAACAAACTGTAAGAACAATCAACGCGAATGTACTCTATTAATCAACTCATTTAAGACAAACAACACACGAAAAAGACGTGTGGGAAAACGTATCCAACCAACGCATTCCAAATTCGAATGAATCTGAAAGGCAAGTAAGATTTGAAAAGAGAATGAGATTTGAAAATAGAACACGCCATTAGGAATGAACACAATGGTCTCATTGGTCGATTTGAAAAAGGAACAATTTGTTAAACGTCAAATATGAACTTTTTTATTTCCGTTGTAATGAAACGCTCAGTGTGATGTCTAGTACACATCTCGGAGTTTTTTGTGGGATCACGTCAGTCGTTTTTCATTTTGTTTTGTCCATACGTGTCTGCTATACTTATTAATGTCAAAATTAAAATAAGATCCCGAGTGTAATAGCGAAGAGCGCCGTAAGCGACGAGATTATTACATTACTAAAGTCGTTTAACTACAGGCAACGTCCTAATTAATGGGCAATGGCGTGAAAATTATCGCACGATCATACGCGAATGAGTACGAATTAGGTGCCCATATAAAATTTCTAAGCACAGTAAAAAATAGAGAAATAAAATAATAGATCTGCATGGAAGATTTATAGATAGACAATTTGATATGTTTTTGCGTTGACTGCCTACATATTGTCTATTCACTCGTGCATTCATATTTAATTGTTCTCCGTCAGACTTTCTATCCAACCAATTGTTTATCGGTGATCACAAACACGACCAATGACATGAAACTATCAATATTTCTAATAACGTTTAAAAACAAAGTATATTAGTTTCGTTCGGCGGCGGCCATATTAATCATTGGAACGAATTTCCGTGCGCCATGTCATACGGAGTTCGTTTATTAAAAATGTGACGTATCAAGATCAACATCTCATAGAGTGAATGAGATAGGTCATTAAAGATGCGTGGTGAGCGAACGAGATGGATGTGTGCTGACATTTCAACGGGTCATCAACCCTACAGGCGTCCTGCTCTAACGAGAATTCGAAGATTTGATTTGAATTGTTCCTAATTTGAAATATTGACTCGTTCGATCCGGGCCTCCGAATTTTTTAATCGTTTTTATTTCGATTCACATGGTTTGTTAAGAATTTTACTAGACGGTCGTGTTGGGGCTTCCGTTTGATGCCCCTTAATGGCGCGGGTAATCCATAAAATACGTATAAACGGAACTGAGACATCGTTAGATTTTATATCTTTACAAAGATTGATAATGGTAATCAAGAGGAAGTCAAAAAGGCCGCTCAACCGGGTTTTTTAAAATTCACTAGTTTTTTGCTTTAAAACATTATTGATTGTGATTCTCAGTAGACATAGTTATATTTTTTTTACGATTGAGGTTATTCACACGATTATTTACGAACTCATACCTAGTTAGTAATTTTGGTTAGTACAGTTTCACACAATCTGTTATTAACTGTTTTCTTAAAAATATAACTTCTGAAAAGTTTGTATACTTTTATCCGGCTTTGATTATTCGTACAATTGCTCTTTGTCACCCTTTCATTATCATCATCATATCAGCCCTTAGATGTCCACTGCTGGACATAGGCCTTCCCCAACGCCACACACCCGGTCATCTGCCCTCCGCAACCAGCCACTGCAGTCACCTTCCTCAGGTCGTGGGTCCATTGGCGGCGAGGCTTCCCACCCACTGCAGCTTGCTATCCTTTCGGCTATGTCGGTGACCTTCGTTCTTCGTCGGATCTCCTCATTACAAATCATATCCTTCGAAAAAAGTGACCCTTTACAATGTATAATCAAATACGTTCAAATAAAGGGAGAGTTTAACGTACACTTATTATGTAAAGTCATATTAAAGAAGTTTTATTAAAGTTCGTTAGAACATTGGGAGTAGGTAGTGTATACTTTTTATGGCCTTGGTTACTCACGATTATTTGCGTTTCCATGCCTACAGAAACACACCCTTTGCGATTTTACATAATGGTTCAAATAGGGAGAGTTTGATATAAAGAAACCTAAAGTCGCATTGATGACGCTTTATTAAAAAATAAGCTCTCCCTAAGCCCGAATTAAAATGCAAGAACACAAGTCAGTATCGAAACAAAAGCTACAAAAATGTTAAGCACCAAGTACAGTAGAATCATAAGCGGTCATAACTGGTTCCGATCCATTTATGGCGATGTTATCCTATTGTAAGATCCTGCCTCTATAATGCGTTTTGTGCATGTGTTTGCTTACATCAATACACATATACGTACTTACTAATGTGTTCAATCATTAATTTCACCAGTAATTGAACTGGTTGAGGACCCAGTCCCGCAAAAAGCCGATGTTTCTCCGAATTCGGGCGAAGTACTAAAGTTTACCGATCAGATGATGTCCAAGACGTTTCGAATTTATACGTTCATAAAATTCTTTTGTCAAATTTACGTCGGGGTTCCATATAAAGTGGCCGTACTCGGTAAACTGGTGGATTCTTTACCGAAATCATCGTCTACGCAGTTTTTCTGTCTGTTATTATGTCCGCTAAAAATACTAACAAAAATATTTGTCCGTCTCCATTAAACTGCACTTGAGTTTCTCATGGAATCGAGTATAATCCCCGATTCGATGTCTAAGAAGTGGACGTTGTACAAAAAAAAGAAAGTACAGTATACATTCCACTGATAATTACTTTTAAAAAATCTCTACCGAAAACGCATTCATCATTTATCTGAGAGCGATATCAGCTACCTAGTTGGACAGTCCAGATTTCTATTATTCATTAGTTCATTGTTGCGTGTTGAGGCGGACGACTGTGCTGCAACGACCCGAAATTCGGTAACCGCCTTTACATTAATAATTACTTCTCAAAATAATGCTAACTTTGATGCACGACTCTGATAAAAGTCCGGTACGGTCGGCATAGCTACCAGTATACAAATGAATACTATTGCCACAGAGTAGGTGACAATACAGAAAGCCCAGTGTCGGCTGTCGAATACCTACGCGTGACATTATTGTCACCTCTAGACGTGTGTGTTGAAAGCTCTGTCTGCACCATTGAAACTTGAAAGACATATTGTGACTTTAGGATGTAATGTTATTTTTACACGTCATTGTGTCTACTATAGTCCACGTATGTAAATGCGAAGATATTTTGTCTTCTTTTTGGTACTCCTAAATTAACTTCATTAATTTAATATTTGATTAGATTGTTTATTTATTTTAAACCATTATTTTCTTTTTTAAGTTATCTGAGTACCAGAAATAATGTATTATTAGGCGGTTGACTGTGATTGTGACTTAATAATTAAGTAATAGTCTACTACTACAAATGCGAATATATTTTGTCTAATTCCCAAATCGACATTAAATAAATCTTCATTAGTTTTAGATTTGATTAGACTATTTACATCTTTTATATTGCGATTATCATTATCAAACGCCGAACCATATAGTATGAGTTTTTACACATTTAACTAAGCACTTAGTCTGATCCTAGAATACTAAGGTAAAAATTAACGTTTAAATTTTAGGTAGCAAGAAGACTGCCTTTCGTAGCTTTAACGTTAATTCAGAAAACACGAACTGCATTTTAAAATTATCGTGCAATCCTGATATACTGGTTATCACTATACTATGCGATTACGCCAACTATTGCATCAGTTAATTAATTTCATACGGTGTCAGGATCGATCACATGGGATTTGGTAGCCAGCCGCCCATAGATCAAACACATCCGATTCTGTTGACATGACACCGTAGACAAGACGTCTGTATACCTACGTACGTGACGTAAGCTGTGTACCGGTGCCGGTGTCAATATAATGTCATATCTGTATATAGGTACCTAGTGATAACTATTTTGATCAAAACTTGGATTATACAAAATCCGAAATTAGAAGTAAATTATGCTATTTTAATGTGTTTTAATTATTTTACATTCGTACAGTGTATACAATTTTATTTTCATTTGTTGTCACTATTAAACTTAGAGTGTCGGGCAAAGGATGTTGTAGACTCTTTGGCCCTATAGCCTGGCTCGCAAATAGTTTTGATTGTGACCACGAATTTAAATTTTGATGTAAGTAGGTATAATAAAGTCATAGGTATGCTGTTTGCCACCTCTGAATATCAACCAACTCTTTCTATGAAATCTTTATCTTCCTTTATTTTTTTATCGTGCAATAACGACTAATTGAATTGAACTGAACTTCAGAAAATTCCTAAAAGTAATTTCCTTCTATAAAACCATCTTAATGATTTTTGTATTTCATCACAAATTTCACTGTAGTTAAGTTTGCTTCATCGTTCTACCCTGGGGCCTTAGACGTCACCTAAATCCATCTTGTTGGCAAGTAGCACACACAACAATGGAAAATCAATTGTGTTTGAGTATGACGAGCCAATTGCTTTTAAACATCAACTCTTCTCTTAATCAAACTCATATAGATTTTAAATAAGACAGATATACGGAGAGGTTTGGTTATGAAATGTTTGTCTAAGAGATATCGCTAAAAGCAATTGTAGTCTTAAACAAAAAAACTATTTTTTTTTTCATATTTTTGCAATAAATAAATTGACTGTATTGTTTTGATTATACACATATCCCAGTGGTTCTACCTTTGCAGCGTAAGGGATCACAAGTTTTATTACTGGCGCTGGTTCTGTATTAGTCTGTACTGCTGTACATTTTTTATTTACTATTTAAGTTTTCCTGCTGTAAAAGTTTACATACTCTCATCCGATTCCCATAGTTTCATCATCATCATCACATCAGTCCTTAGACGTCCACTGCTGGACATAGGCCTTCCCCAATGAACGCTAGCACATCCGGCCACCTGCTTTAGATCATCGGAGTTTGCAGACCTTTATCATACCTTTAGTTTACTGTTATATATGTATTTTTATAGATTTATATAAGGTTTATCTGCTATCGGTACATAGTTGCCACGTGCAAATTAGCAACAGCGCTGTTGCCTCCGGGTATCGCAGCGGTGCGCAAATATTAAGATTTTTGTCAAACGGCGCGATACGGCGCGCAATCGCGCGATAATGAGCTGTATCGCGCATAAATACTTAATCATTAGTTTGTACACCGAATATTATGGTTCCTTAATTATTACGGTTGTAACTGTCGAATTTAGGGTTGTTTCGGCACACAATTTTAATTTATAAAATTCGATTAAAAATTCTACAGGCCAAAAAGAGTTTTCACGTTTTACAATCAGAACATAAATACGACTATTGACTATCTGATATATAAAATCACGTTTAAATATAATTAAATAACCAAGTAAGTACCTATAGTAGGTGATAATTTAAACTAAACTGACTACAGTTACACAAAACATCAAAGAATACAGAACTTAAAATGTCTAATATAAAAATTTCTAATATTAAAATAATCACCTTCCAAAGATTTATGATTATTAACACTAAAGTCTTGTATCATCATCATCATCATCATGTCAGCCCCTAGTCGTCCACTGCTGGACAATGAACGCCATGGCCTTCCCCAATGAACGCCACCACACCCGGTCCTCCGCATCCAGCCGCTACCGGCCACTCTTCAAGTCTTGTATAATATGAAGCAAAATCATTATTCACGCAAACGTACGATTTTATATTTAAAACAACCAAAAGCAAATTCTGGTTCCAATTAACTATACAACCCTAGTATACATACTTGCTACGACCTTTAACAATAACACATATATGTCTTACATATTCGCAAACTGCCAGTTTATAATTTATTAATGTGGGTATGTTTTTATAAATATGCAAATGTTTTAATTTTTAATCGCAGACCGTGGAAGCCAAAAAGCCGGTTTGACTCCGAAACTAGCACGACCACAATTAGCCTAATTCTAAGAAAGGCGTTAAATTTTAAATTAAATGATTAAATGATTTGTTATAAAGCTGTTATTGCATAATTTTCTTATTGATTTCTTTACATTTGATTGATATCGTATTCGCATGTTATAGTTCAAGATTTATCTTACCGCAAAAAAGTTTTGTTGTATCAACTGTAATTATATTTCATAATCATCATCAGGTTATTTTTGTGTCCACTGCAGGAGCACAACCCTCTCTCAGCTGCCGGAGAGAGACGGAGGATTTGGCCTACACTCCCCGCGCTGGCCAGACGGGTTGGGAGGGCCTGATGATGTTTTGTAATGTATTTTTATGTTTTGTTATGTTCAGTAAAATGTTGTACACAATAAATACAACAATAAAAATCTTTTATTTAAAACATTAATACTGATTTCAGAAAATCCCCACAAAACTGATTTCTCAGTTTGACTGAGGGGAGTAGTCTCACACACAACCATTTGTAATGTTATCAATTAATACAAAGCTTCTATATGTATCTAGTGGATTAAATGTGCGAGTAGATAGCATTTTTAAGTTTTCCTAATTATGTTTTTATAATTTTCCCGTTTTTGTCGGGGTATTTTACTTGTACATTCCAAATTTAGCTTGCCGGACAATCAGACATACAGATGAACAAAAATCTTTGTTAAAAGGGTACTTATCAGTTTTGACAGAACCCTAAAATGGCTCTGTCACTGTATAATCTTTAAGTTTCTTATTGTCAATTGAACTCTTCAAATGCTCTTCACTCTAGAATCAAGCGACGATTTAACGACATTTGACAGGTTAACTATACAAGTATTATTTTATTACTTAAATAGTATCTATATATGTAACCGCCTTCAAGTCCTTGAAAATATCTTGGCTACTACAAGTCTAGTTATAAAACTTAATATATATCTCAGAGTCGTAACGAATTTATCTAAAAACCGCTTCGCCAACCCATCCATCTTACAAAATCTTTGCGAAATTGACTAGCAATCATTATTACACACATACAAACATGCAAGAAATAAAACATTATTATGTTATAGCCCGAGGCGTTTACGGTATATCTGCTCTACATAGTTGGGCTGTCAGACTTCGATTACAAGTCCAAGTTTGATGGAAAACAGTTATAAAATAACTCAACTATTATAGAGTGTTAACAACTTTGTTGGTAGTTTGGTAGTACATCGTGACTTCATCATCGTGGATTTACATAACTACATTTTTAGAGTAATATTTAAGTGATATTTAATGTGAGAGTAAATGGGAGACCTAAATTCGTTTAAACCCTAAAGCAACACTGAGGGGAATCGCCATAATTAGACTTTCTCTACTTCAGAAAGTTTAAGGGTATCTATGGGTACGATAGCACAGGATACTAAGTAACGACACTGACCTCCCCCCAGTCAGTTTAACGTCGCAAACTACGGCTGGTAGTAAGCAATATTGGGCTGTCGCACATACGTACACACACAAGCGTGTACGGACAGGCTGATGCTCCTGTAGTAGGAGTAGGTGGTTTAATGTATTCACTTGTATCGAGTGCTGAGGGTATGACGATAGATTATCATGTGTTATATAATTTATTAAGTGTATTTCGTGGCGATAGTGCATGTGTGTGGGGTTCCCCTCGCGAAAAATTCCAGTATTTAGGCATCGGAGAAAAACACTATGGCGTCTATATACCCTTTGTAAAGCTTTTATCCAGCAATAGGTCAGTCTTGTCTGTGTATTTTTGGGAGATAAGGTAGGGGTAAGGGATGTGTAAGAATTTGTAACATAGTTACTTTTATGCCATGGGGGACCGAATTTAAGGGCTTCGGGGAATGAGGTGCGGCGAGGTGGGGAGGGGTGGAGACGACGACGACGACTTACAGTTACAGTTCTGTGCAATACGTACGTCTATATAGTATCAAGATCTTTTGTTCATCAACGGTGACCCAAGATTTAGTGGATTTCACATACGCCTTCTTTGGCGCATGCAGGTCTCCTTACGATATTTTCCTTTATTGAAATGTCTGTGGTATTATACCGTACTTAAATTTCGAAAAACTCATTGGTACGGGCGGGGTTTGAACCCTCGACCTCACGAACGTGAGGCGAGTGCACAACAACTAGGCTACCATTGCTCGCTCCATTGTACTTGCTATGTGTTGTGGGAAAGATCACTTTGCAATAAGACTATGTACTAGCCACATATAAGATGTCTAAAAAGACACCAGAATGTTTACATTTCTAAATCTTTGTGTCAATACTCAGAAAATGTAAATTTTCTGACGCTCTCCATTGAGTGTTTGTCTCCGTTCTTGATTCTTGGTTCTCAAGAACGGAAATAAATATTCGAGCTGTGATTTAAAAGAACAACATTGTGAAGTGGGCTTGAAAATGAAGCTTATTTGTTTTTCGCAATATATTTGTGTCCTGAATATTATAAAAAAAATATGCATATAAATACTTCACACGCTAAATTCATTCAAAAAATAAAATTTC
Source organism: Esperia sulphurella (assembly GCA_947086405.1). Taxonomy (NCBI): domain Eukaryota; kingdom Metazoa; phylum Arthropoda; class Insecta; order Lepidoptera; family Oecophoridae; genus Esperia; species Esperia sulphurella. Next base: position 4,099,901 of record OX352281.1, on the reverse strand, counting down.
TAATTGGATCATAATTACCATATAACTAATGTCCCCATCCCTTTTTTTAATCCCGTTAAAACCATAGATAACAGAAGTAATTGAGATGAAATATACCTTTTAGAAAGAATTTGTAAGTTGACCAAATTCGAACTAAAAATCATGGCTGTCTTATGATTATTAAGAGCATTATATAGACTATCTATAGGTACTTTGTATTGCATTCGAAGGCAAGTTTGTTCAATAAAAGACATTTAAATACCAAATCCAGCCGTACGTAGCTATAAATGGAACAAGAAGTTCTCATTACTAACATGTCTAACAAAGTAACTTCTGGTATCACTGAAAAATCTCAAGTAATGATCTATCAGTAGCATGTCTCTTTCATCATTCGAATATGTCAAAGAAGAAATAAATAAATGTCTAGAAACGCCTACAAAAAACACGCCACGATCACGTTACCGATAGAATCGAAGCTCATGTATGTAGAGGAATTCGAAATTCAAAAACTATAATGATTGATTGTCAACGAATGACAATCGAGTATTCAAATTCCTTTTCCAATTTGAATGTGGAACGAGTTCTTTTCCTGTTGCGTCGCGCCTGTCGCCAGTGACATTTCCATAGAGTATGACACAATGCGCAATTATTAATTTTAATGGATTTTTCTCAGACTTTAGTATTATGTTGTACAATCCATGACTAATACATATCGCAAAATACATCAATCGGTGACCGAAAATATTTTTTTGGAATCACAGATAAAACTACCTAAAAGTTTAATTAGCTCCCTGAAAGTGGTACCATTGAATATTCACCCGTTCTTAAGTTCAAAAGTCAATGTTACCATTACAACGACGAAAGACTGGCTGATTTATTCATTTTTTATGCAATGCTCTCAAATGTTTTTTTTGTAAACAAGGGAACTTACATCAGTAAATGCTTTGTGATCGCCACACATGTACGGGAAAGTAACCCAATATTCTCAAAGTACTTACAAGCAACTGTTCCTTCGTTTAAATAGCCATATGTTTATCTTATAATTACTCTCAGTGCGTGTGTGTGAGTGCGTGCGTATGTGTGGGTGTCTAAGTACGTAATTAAAGTATGGAAATAGTAATATTCGTTTTGAAGTGTTTTCTCTATAAAACAGTCGAGTGGCTGGGAACACTCGTGTGTCGATGACCCCGAATTTTTTCCCTTCTGTTATAATAACAGCTCTGTTTACCGACGTCTGTTATTGGTGTTCCCTTTTTAAATATTCTTGAAATTTTAACTTTATAGACTTTGGGAATTTCAAACTTGGAACGGTTCTAGGAATAGTGACGTTATAATTTTTTCTACGTTTCCTTTAACATTTGGCTAAAACGCAAACGTTTAATAAATAAATCTTTACATTGTAAAGATTGTATTGACATTATGTATTCTATTATTTGACCTCAGTCCCCGACGCCTTAGGACCTCAGTACCTAACGTCTGTTCTAATACAAAATCATTGAAAACCAAGGGTCTCGTTCTCGTTAATAAAATGAACAATAAATGGTGTTACGAGGTGGACTGCAAAGTTAATGTGGTAATACTAAAGTGTTTTTTGTTGATATGTCCATATACCTACGTGTTCATCATACTCATCTTACTAGGAACGTAGGTACAGTAGCGGAGTTAAGCAGTTTAAAAATTCATTCCTTTCTTACATCGCGGACACATGTTACTTTTTTCAAACTATTAAATAAAACATACCTACTGAAGCGTGGAAAGTTATGTTTTATTATTTGTCTACAAAGACCAAAATGGCACATCCTTGGCACCTCCATGGTATACCCCATTGATTAGATTTCTATTGAATATTTTGCTATCGTTATCTAAGCAGTTAGTATATCTGTTTATTACTTTGTTATCCAAAACTTTGTTATTATTGTTGTTTGTTTGTTACCTTTATTATACTAGAAAGAAATCGCATTTAGCGATAATACCGCCTAGATATACCTACATAATAATATGCAAGTTACTTTATTATTGTATCTTTTTATTTTTTACGTGCAATAGACAGTAATTGAATTGAATTGATGATTAAATAATATATGAAGAAATTTAACTTGAAAGTTTCTTACTTTATATATTACAAATTATACGTATAATATAGATACGTATAGATTATATGAAAAGAACCTATACATTCACATTCTTAATGTTGGCAATACGTAATCATCGTTGCATACTAGCAAAAATATACCTTAAGGTGTTTCACTTTTTCGTTCCGCGACTATACCTAATAAGTATATCTACTTAAAATTAGAACCCTTTTCGGCAAGAAGTTTCTTTTATGTGACTTGTTAATAGACAAAAAGACAAATTGTTTGTTGCTAAACTCTTTAAACCGGTAATTTTACATATTGCGAAATTCGACTTGAACTGTTAGTAAGGTCATTTATCATTGGCTGATCCGAAACTGTCTGGTTTGCATAAAAAATTAAACGTAGTTCGCAAAACTAGACGATGACGTCACCACGTCAATCTTTAGAGAAAAAAAAAACGAAAATATCCGTCGTACTTTTGTTTCTTTTTTGTTAAAGATTTTCTTGAATATTTCAGAGAAGAATTTTTTGACATTTCCATAATTTTTTCGTTAATGCCAGGAAATACCTACGTACAGCGGGGAACAGAGTTACTGGAAGGAGTTATACGGCGGACAGACAAATGGACAGTAAAGCTTCGCTATAATTCTTCGGGTTTCCGTTTTCATAGAACCCTAAAAAATAGCCGTTCTCATTGTTGTAAAGTAAGAAAAACTTTTGACATAAAATTATTTCTCATTCTACCAACGCGATTTAAAAAAAAAACTAGGACAATGGCGCTCTGGGCCCGCCTCCGACTGCGACCAACCCACGGTAATTGAAAATAATAATTGAATTCGAATTAAGAATACGAAATCAGAATATAATGCATTCCATATTTGAAATTCGCGCGGCAACGTTCCTACGCGTTGTTCTTTTTTTATTTTAATTTGAATTCGGAATCGTGTGTGCTCTATTGTGTGGCAAATGGAATTCTTTGTAATATACGTTGCGTACTTGTTAACAATAAAACCAGTTTATTTTGAACTTTTGCGACGTCAACATTAATGATGAGCGACGGTTCAAATTGAACTGGACTCCATTTTCGGAGCGGGCTGACGCAAATGATAGTTTTGCAAAAATATTGAATAGAGAGATCTTTTAAACGATAAATTTTTCGTTTGTAAACTGACGTGAGCGTTTTTCGGAGTACATAAAACATAAATCAATAACAGTTACTCAACTTGACCTAGAAATTACTGGTAAACAAATGTGGAACTTTTAAAAATATACTCAATTATGCTTTCGCATTGAATTCGCTTCAAAGTCAAATCGAATGTAGCGTGCAGTGTGTCTAGGAATGTGTAGGTAAGTTGTGTCTTACGAAAACGGCGTAACTAAAAAACTAAGGTATTTTCATACAAAGTAGGTAAGTACTTAATTGAACTGAAGAGATTCTCACGAGAGCTTGAAAAAATCGAAATTACCTCACAACTAATTTGACGATTCATAAATGTTTGACAATTAGTAAAATAAAGAAGTTCACAAATTAAGTTACCGCAAAAACGTCTTTCTTTTCAATTATTAAGTGTCGTCGCTTCCAGGCAGCTTCCAATTTTTGACACTAGACGCACGCGCATAATCATCATCATCAGCCCAAATACGTCCACTGGTGAAATGAGCCTCCCCAACAGAATGGCCACTTTTGGGGGGCGGTCCATTGGGGGGTTTGTCATAATCACCACGCTTTACAGGCGGATTGGTGATTGCAGTAATGATCTTAATATGCACAAGAGAACGCTGCTGCCCATCCCTGGTCCAATCCCTTATTCGCCGTGACGACACCCCTGAGAAGATAAGGGGTGGCTCTGTTCTAAGCCGGGAACCACAAGGCTTCTTCGCATGATTTTGCACATGCCAAGAATATTGCAAAATTAGTTTTAAATTAAAATATTTAGCAAATCCTAGATCTTTAAACTATTTATATTTTTTTCTATTCTATCTATTTATTTATTTTATTTTAAATGGAAAGGCAACTTATAGCTGGTCCTTCCATATCATTACTCGACATAATTATTTTCTTTTAAGAATGGTCCAGTCTGTTCTTAAACATGTTTGTTTATTGATGAGACAGTTACGACAGATTCTGGCAATTAATTCTGGATACAACCCTGTTGCTAAAAAATTGAGGATTGTAAATTAAATTATTTTATATGTTACGCCTTTTTGACCTAGGACGGCAGTATGAATGAGTGTGTGTTTGCTTCAGTGTGTGCTCGCAGTCGGTCGAGCGTGACGTGTGTTACAATAAGAGTATACACAACACCGGAAATTTATGAATTTAAATGAGAAAGTGTTAGGAATTTAATGACACAGTTCGAGTTAAACCGAGCTATGTCTTCCTTGGTGCTTTCTTACATAAATATTGAATGGTTTTATGCTAATTTTTTTCATCTATTGTCTATGAATGGGCCGTAGACAATTTGAGTACTTTTTAATTTCCTTATTTCTTTTTTATTAGTCGTTTCCTTGAATTCTTTTCTTATCATGATGTTGGCAGCACTGGTAAGAATGTTTTCAATTGTGTATCTCATTATATTCAAATTATTAAAACTAATAATGAATAATAAACGTAAGTACCTGCTATACGAGTACCTTCAACCTATAATTAGCCAAAACACCTACTGCTAAGTTCGCTTTTTAGCCGTGACTCCGCTCGTCGAGCATTGAATATTTTCTCGCACATAGTCTTAAACCTGCATAGGTACATAGGCAGTGGTGCACCTACTTGCGAAGCTCAGGGTCGCAGGTTTGAATGCGGGTATGATAAGTAGTACTAGTACTGACAGTGGGACTAGTCCGAAAACTCAAAGTCGCTCAGTGAGCTATGGAAAGAGCTATGCTCGGAGTTTCTCTAAGGGACAGGATCCGAAACGAGGCAATCCGCCAGAGAACTAAAGTTTTCGACATTGCTCAAAAAGTTAGTACGTTGAAGTGGCAGTGGGCTGGTCACATCTGTCGGAGAACCGATAACCGTTGGGGGAAAGGAGTTCTCGAGTGGAGACCGCGACTCGGCAAGCGTAGTGTGGGACGCCCCCTGGCTAGATGGAGCGACGATCTGCGTAGGGCGGCTGGCAGAGACTGGATGAGAAGAACCGAGGATCGGGTTCAGTGGCGCGCCTTGGGAGAGGCCTATGTCCAGCAGTGGGCTCTTACAGGCTGATGATGATGATGTGATAAGTAGGTAAGTATTTGTGTTTGACTTGTGTCTGGATGTAATTTATCTATGCGTGTATGTATATTGTATTCCAAATCAATAGTCATATGAAAACAAACACATTTGCGTCTCGAGAACAAAATAAGTAATAGATGCTGTTCCGAAGTGGACCGCAAAGTTGACATGGTAGTACAAACCTATTTTTGCTGCTGGTCACCCTTTCATGAATTTGTTACCGAGACGCAATAGCGTTGATTTTCGTATAACTATTGGTTTGGAATGAAATATAGGTACGAGTATATCAGCTGTCCAATATCCATAGTACAAGTTCTGTCTAGTTTAGGACCAGATGGTCGTGTGTGAGTTGACCCCACTCTTATTTATAAATCCTACTAATATTATAAATGCGAAAGTTTGGATATTGTATGTTTGTTACTCAATCACGCTTCAATCAACCACTAGTCGGATCGTGATAAAACTTGGCACACATATGCGTTAGGTCCTGGAATAGGACACAGGATAGATTTTATCCCGAAAAAACATCTCATTCCTACGGGAAATATATTGTATGGAAACAATTTGTGATGTTAACTTGTCCACACGGACGAAGTGGCTGGCAACAGCTAGTGATGAATAAAACTTTACCATATCACAATAAGCTGACATTGGGCCCGATTCTGAAGGCACAGATTTAAAATTTGACAGCGCTAAACTTGGTTTCGTCTTTATCTTCACAATACTGTGTGACAAGGATAGCAACAGTTTTAGTGCTGTCAAATTTTAACATTGTGCCTTTAGAATCGAGCCTATTCTATATTTATAAACTTTGTAATAAAACCCAACAATTGCCCAACGTAATAGCAAACGCTTATACCTAATTAGGCTACATATGACAGCTACAAGGCGTGGCCTCTTTATAATATAAGTACTGTACCAGTATGACACACGGACGCACAGCAAGACGGTAATTCTCCTTTGTATGCTAATGGAGAATTATCTAGCCACTCGAAATTGTAATCTCGGAACTTGCTTGGAATTTCTTCATCTCTGTTGTCTAAGAAATGTGCATGTTGGTGTGTTGATGGGCTTTGTCAGTAGTTGCCTTTGCCTCGGAAATTAAATAGGAAGATGACATAATCAGTATAATCCATATTGATTGTCTCTCAGAACGAAAAAAGAGTAGAAGAATAAACCCGGACTTATACTACCCTGGGCAAGACAAACAAACTGAATGAAAAAAGAGAAGAAGGAATTATGCATGCATGATTAGGGAAAAATAAGAATTGGCTTCGGCCTTATAAGCTGCAAAAAATCTAAGAAATCCTACTAAAAATGACCTGGCTGTATAGTCTAGCGACTTTTGCCTGTCCGACGGACGAATCAACCAAAAACATGTCTCTCAGAACAAAAACTTTGTAGATTTTTTTTTTAAATCAATATTTCTAGAATATTGCATGTGGGTGGTGTGTTGATGGACTTTGTCAGTAGTTGCTTTTGCTTCGGAAATTAAAAAAAAAAACAAAGTCGGTGTACCCATACTGATTATTTCTCAGAACAATTTTGACAGTGGATTGCGCAAAATGGCGATACATCGTCTCTGCCTACCCCTCTGAGACCAAGGCGTGAGCATTATGCATGTACAATTTTGAGTTAGGTCTGAAACACAACATACGTTCACTGCTAAAGACAAGCCTTCCCAGTAGATGCCACTTTTGGTGGGATGTCTACTGGGGGATTAGCCATAATCACCACGCTTGGCAGGCGGATTAGTGATCGCAGTAATGATCTTAATATACACAGAAGAAAGCTACTGCCGTCCCTGCTGCAATCCCTTAGTCTCCTTGACATCACCCACGGGAAGATTGGGGGTGGCCCTATTCTAAGCCGGGAACCACACGCCTAGGTTATTATATAATAAATGGCAATTGCAAATACTAACTATAATAGTAACAACATATTTTTCGATTTTCAAATGAAACGGTATTTAACTGTAAATCAATTATTACAATTTAAAAAAAACATCACAGACGTTCGATAGATAGTAACTGACTTACACATTGTCACATAATCCAGTTGTCAATCAAACTGGTTACTATAAAGAACCTACTATTGCCCAAGCATTTGTTACTACATTTCAGATGTAAATAGATTAGGTTCTTTATAACGTCGTGTGTGGTGAAATTTGGAAAACCGGAGCTGGAAGATATCTCTTTGTGCAATAAGCCGACTTGCGCATGACAGCTTGCGTGCGTAACGAATTAGAAACACACCGAAGGCTTTTTTTTAGATTTGAAAGATTACAAGTCTGTTGATGATTTTATTAAGCTAGTGCATGTTTAAACTCTACGGAGGGAGGAAGAAATGGAGCTTAGTTATATTTCTTGTTAACATCATCATTATCATCATCAGCCTACGGCCACTGCTGAATATAGGTGTATCATTGACCACCAAAGGTCGTGGATTCGATTCCCACTGGAAACAGACAACTGTACAATTTGTACAAGCTGGTGTGGATGTTATATTGGTGAATTGTCAAATATTTAAGTCCTATAGCACAGGAGAAAATCCTAGTGTGGTATTGACAAGTAACATATACTGATGTAATACTTATTATTATCATCAAAACGGTCGGTATGGGGAAGTCAAAAACTATAAGGGCTAATTTATTCGCCGCGGTTTTTTCCGCAAAATTTTGTGACATATGGAAGTTGTATGAAGCTGCACGCACAGCGGAAAAAGTTCCGCAGCCAAATCTGTATTTGGCTGCCATCGAAATAGACCATCGAAGTAGTACATAGAGATCATTGTTTGCTGCAGATTTCACCGCGCCGCGCCGCGGAAGCGGAAAAAAATCCGCGCGGAAAAAATCGCGGCGAATAAATTCGCAGTGCGTGTTAGCCCTAAGAGATAGAGTAATTTGTTCTAGGGAACGATGGCGTGGAATTGAGAGATAACAAACTATGTATGTGCGGAACACAATAAACCTGCGTCCAGCATGTACCTATCCTATCCTACTTATATTATAAACGCGAAAGTTTGTAAGTATGGATGGATGTTTGTTACTCTTTCACGTAAAAACTACTGAACTGATATCAAAATAACACATAGGCTATAATTTTTATAGATATTGTGTGAATTATACAAAATATCAAGTAAGTAGGAAAAGATCTACCATCTGCGAGCTATTCTGGCGTGCGCTGCCAAAACCGCTAGAGTTATACATATGTAATGTATGATGGAAATGTTTATCTTAAATAGTCCTACAAAAAAGCCCGCCACAGTATATATCTATATCTTATGTGTAAGCCATTATAGACAAAATAGTGAACCCTAATATAAGCTACTCGAAATACTAATCCTGCGCAGACGAAGTCGCGGGCACCAGCTAGTACATACATAATGCTCACGCCTTGGTCCCAGAGGGGTAGGGTAGGGTGGTTTAAGACTGCGCATTTTTTCTTTAGATAGTTATAAAAAAATAATTAATGTGTACAAAGAAATAAACCATATTATTTTGCAAACCTTATTTATTAGGCAACAATTTACTATAAGTATTATTTTAAAAATTATAATATAATATTTTTGAGTTATATCAATAAAAACACAAAGTGGGAAACGCGCACCCTAACACACCTGATTGTTTAAGAGTACGCGTTGATATCGAAAAGAGTGCGCAGATAATACGTGTTCAATGCGTTTTAAATAATCTTCACAAATGACTATAATTTAACTAACCAGTAAATTCTGACACACCTCACTATCCTCACTCACATTCATCAACCTTTTCATGCACCAGTAAACAGAATGTATATAGGTTTTCATGTACAAATGATACTTTTTGTAAACCAAGACAACAAGCATTTTACTTGTATGAAATCCAAAACAAAGCACACACATACGGAGTGATAGACAGACAGATATTGTGATTTTAATATGTACAGATAAAAAGCTTCTAATCTGAGAAATGTAAAAAAGCTTTTCGTGAGCTAAGAAGATTAAAATTACGGTAATAAATTAGTAGGAAGTATAGTGTTTATCGCTGGGGTAAACGACTTCTCGAGTGGAGGCGACTGGGCAAGCGAAGTGTGGGATGGAGACTGGAGGATCGGGTTCAGTGGCGCACCTTGGGAGATGCCTATGTCCAACAGTGGACTCTTTCGGGCTGATGATGATGATGGTATTCTGACCTAGATGTCAAAAGGATATGGGAGGTGGAGGGTCTGGTTGGAGAAGCAGTTTATTATATTATTATTTATAATCTGAAGTGGCTAATAGACTACAGTTCGTCTGATGGTAAGTGGTGGATGTTAACTATCTGGTATTTCGAGGCACAGGACTATACTAAACTAAAACAAGTGCTAAACTGAACCAAAACCACAAACTATACATGGACAATGCCACTTTATAGCCTCTATTGATCATCATGTCAGCCCCTAGAAGTCCACTGCTGGACATAGGCCTTCCCCAACGAACGCCACCACACCCGGTCCTCCGCCCTCCGCATCCAGCCGCTACCGGCCACCTTCTTTAGGTCGTCGGTCCACCTGGCGGCGGGGCGTCCTACCCTTCGAGTACCTCTATTGATATTTATTAGTATTTCATTGTGTTGTTTAATAATGCCACTTTCCAGCAGCTTAATTTTATACCTATTGTAGAAACTGGTCGCTCTTTGCCATGTATTTCCAAAAAACGCTCTAACACCAGCCATGTAGGTACAAATTTGTCGGCCCGTAGCCTAGTCGGTAGTACACCTGCCTGCGAAGCTCGGGGTCGCGGGTTCGAAGCCCGCCCATGGCAAACATTCGTGTGCTGAGCACTTGTGTTTGCCTTGTGACTGGATGTTATTTATATATTACATTATGTATCTATCTATGTATATCAGCTGTCTGATACCCATATTACAGGCTCTGCCTAGTTTGGGATCAGGTGGCCGTGTGTGAAATGTGCCCACACATTTTATTTTTATTTATTTATAAATAAATATAAGACTAAATGTAAACAGAATAATGTCCATTTAGCATAGAGTTCTCATACATACATACATACATAATGCTCACGTCTTGGCCCCAGTGGGGTAGGCAGAGACGATGTATCGCCACTTTGCACAATCCAAAGTCGCAAAGCGACTTTCCTTTGCCCGCCGTTCGCTCCGTGATATCCCTTGACGTGATGTGTTGCGAACAACATCGCCGCCTCCGTGTTGAGGTACCACGATTATCTAGAGAAATAATTGTCCACCTCGTCAGAGCCCCGCATGACTCGATAAGGAGTTCTCAATGTCCCAAAGGGTTGAAATAAATGAGTATGAGTGTTGGCAGTACTTATCATCCTTGATTGACGAAACTAAACTGCATGATAGGATTAACTCACCTTAGGTACCTATAATTGATAAAAGTCCAGTTAACACTAAGGTCTAAGACCAGGGTGGTCATACATGGTGGACCACCACCGCATTCCCATAACGATTCCTACGCACAAATCTGCGAAACGCTAACAGTAACTCAACACCCTTTAATAACAACGCAAGAATGTTATTATTAATTGTAAGAGGACTTTAGGCTTCTAAGAAACACTTGGTCATATCAAAACATGACGGTTTACAAACTTATATTGCAGTTAGTGAAGTTATTTGAATGGTAACGTGCGGTTTAAGAAGATGCAGGTAGGTTCAAGTTTGTGTTTGTGTACTGCAAATAAAATGTTTGGTCATATAGAGATTTGAACTAAAGATGTGATCACAGTAAGGGTAAGCTGTAGCAGTTTTATCTACAGAGCTCCTGAATTGTTATTTTATTATCACCACGTGATCTATGGCAAAAGCTAACTTGAACGAGATAATGCAATACAATATACCTACTTTATGGCATAAATAGAAGAAATACAGTTACAGTTATAGAAGACGAAGTTTTATTCCTATTTTATTATTGTTGTTGTTGTTATTTTTGGTACAATAAAGCGTTTACATACATACATACATACATACATACATACATACATACATACATACATACATACATACATACATACATACATACATACATACATACATACATACATACATACATACATACATACATACATACATACATACATACATACATACATACATACACACACACACACATACATACATAAGACGCAAAGATTCAGCGCTCTTTTTCAGTACTAATTAGACTGTTCGTTGCAGATGAATATAAAAATGAAATTAGCGCAACTTCAGACTTCACAATTCCCAAGCATCATCTCCGCATTTCTCATCTTTGCGTCGCCAATGAGTAATGTTCTATCTGACTTCGAAGGTTTTCTTTGAAGACTTTCTTTTTAATATAGTTCACAAACATATGATATATCCCCAAAACCTTTCGTAGGTCCGTTCCCGCATCCGCAGTTTTATATAAATATATTTATTTGATCTCATAGCTACCGCTAATGCTTTAGTGACCATGCCTTTATCACCAGTCGTCTGAAATTCGAACGTGTGCGTTAACAAAGATACATTTAAAGCTTATTTGATACTTTTTCGTATGTAATAAGGTTCAAAACAGGCTTCTCAAACGGCGGTTTTAAATATGCGCTCACGCAGGTGTCCTATATTGCCTGTTAATTTTTTGTACCTAATTGTTACTCTGAAGCTCGTATTTAGTCTTAAAATTCTGCAACAAGAGCTCTATGTCTATATGAGTATGGTCTATCGTTTCTTGAAATTTTTAATTATAATATGGATTCATGGAAAATGTAAAAGCTGTATGTAATCCATAGCTAGGTAATTATTATCATTATCATATTAAATATCTTTCTTCATTACTTTCCTTCGAAAATGGCTGATTGTAAAGAAATGTTTTGCCGCACAAGAAAAAAATACTTTTAGTATAAATACTTAGCTTTATTAAACGATGCTATATTCATCTTCAGCCTAAATAAGTCCACTGCTGGACATAAGGCTCCCCAATAGAATGCCACTTTTGGTGGGCTGTCCATTGGGGGATTTGCCATAACCACCACGCTTGGCAGACGGATTGGTGATCGCAGTAATGATCTTAATATAAACAGGAGAACGATGCTGCCCATCCCTAATGCAATCACTTAGTCGCCTTGACGATACCCACCCACCCATCATCAGTGGGATAAGTCCGCCTTTGTACGCAGTTTAATTCCTATTTTATTATTGTTGTTGTTGTTATTTTTGGTACAATAAAGCGTTACATACATACATACATACATACATACATACATACATACATACATACATACATACATACATACATACATACATACATACATACATACATACATACATACATACATACATACATACATACATACATACATACATACATACATCAGGCATGGGGGGGGGGAGTTAAAACCTATCTCTAGTTATCTATTAAACTAGCTAATAAGGTTACTGCCAAGGTATTTGCCAACACTATAGATGTAATTATATCTCAATTAAATATATAGTACCTAATATATGGTTAAAATTCCACGTAGACATAGTCGCAGACCTCAGCTAGTTGCTTAAAATAATAGGTAGAGAAAACTTAGATTAACAATCATGGATTAAATTGTTATTCACTGTCATCCTTGCATATAGATTATGAAAATAACTTGGACATGATTTTAATATTAAAATGCATATTTTTCCATCCGACCGATGGCCATTTTCCTGTCTAAGAAGGACAGACAGCAGACTTAGAATGCATTTGACTGGTGAAGATTGTGTGTTGAATTTATAATTGTTATACAATAACAAATTGTTGCAATAATTTATTGTAATTATAAGTATTCTATATTCAACAGAGTAAGGATGACATTTTGTTAACATCCGGTCGTTTTTTCTACTTCAAGTCTAGTCTATAGTACTTATACATGTTCATCATTAGCCGAAATATTTACGTCCACTGCTGGACATAAGCCTCCCCCAACAGAATGCCGCTTTTGGTGGGCGTCAAAGGCAAAAGCATTTGAGACTTGGTACATTTTCATACAGGTCATATTTGTTTTTCGACTACCGCTTCCTAGATGTTAGCGCTTTGGGGGAGTTGCCTAGAATAGGGCCTCCCCCAAATCTTCCGGGGGGTGTCGTCAAGGGGACTAAGAGAAGTGCAATCTCTTGTGAGACGTGAGACGGGCAGAAGTGTTCTCCTGTGTAGGTATATTAAGATCACTAGCTGTGCCCGCGGCTTCGTTCGCTTGGACTACAGAATCCGCTCCCCTTCCCATTTCCACTCTCGCTCCTACTCCTGCTCCCACACCTACTCCCTCTTCCACTCCCGCATGCGATGAAAGACATTTTATGGTTAATTTTTTTACACATTGGGTTACATTATTGAAGTTTTAGTAGGGATCCCTAACTTTTTATAGTAATAAATATAGCCTATGTTACTCAGGGATAATGTGGCATTTTAATGGGGAAGGAATTTTTAAAATCGATCCTGTAGTTTTTGAGTTTATTCGTTACAATCTCTTGACAAAATCTTTCCTCTTCATAATATTAGTGTAGATTACTGCGATCACCAATCCGCCTGCCAAGCGCCCCCAATGGACAGCCCACCAAAAGTGTTTTTTTTTCTTCATTTTTATTATTATTCATACAATTTGGATCTTTTCTGGAGACCCTGTTTTGTGCCACTAAGAATATCGCATTCCATTGGGGAGGCTTATGTTCAGCAGTGGACGTATTTCAGCTGATGATATAAATTAACATAAACTCAAGTCACACTTAAATAAATAACATACCTCAGACTTTTCGCATCGCGCAGGAGTTTAGATATCACATCGAAAGTTGTCCTTTAATCTTGCATCTTGAACTAGTTCTCAATAAACCTAAGTAGTTATCAATGCAAGACTCTCAATTTCTCGATTCCATGTAAAGTTAATGAGTCACTGCACATCAACGTCTGTTATAATGAATTTAAATGACGCATCAACTCGTGCAACGTTATCTTTATTAGTAAGCAATAAAAATGAAATGTCTTAATTAATACTCAATTACTCCGAGTGACCCGAAATGGAGCTTGGACCTTCCGACTCCCGGACTACATTAAAGTCGAACGAGAAGAAAAACGCCGTGTGGTTCCCGTCTTAGAATAGGGCCACCCCTAATCTTCCGGTGGGTGTCGTCAAGGCGACTAAGGGATTGCACCAGGGACGTGCAAATTAAGATCGTTACTGCGATCACCAATCTGCCTGCCAAGCGTGGTGATAATGGCAGATCCCCCAATGGACAGCCTACCAGAAGTGGCATTCTATTGAGGAGGCGTCTTATGTTCAGCAGTGGACGTATTTCGGCTGATGATGGAATAAGTTCAAGTTAAACGAGGTCTTCTTCGCAAACTTTTTTCATATCTGCCCTAAGACGTCCACTGCTGGACATAGGCCTTCCCCAATGAACGCCACCACACCCGGTCCTCCGCCCTCCGCATCCAGCTGCTTCCGGCCACCTTCTTCAGGTACCAAGAACGCTACCGTAAATAGCCAGGAATAGTAGGGCTGCCGGGAACTGGAGACCGCGGCTGCTGTTTTCTATTCATGGGGGAGGTTCGCAGTACTACGCCTCGCATCGGTAATGCTGCAGCCCGCCACCGGTCTGTGGTATTTATGGCCTAGTGAGAGGTTGAATACACCACCATTGTCGGTCGCCAGAGCCTCGTTGGTCAACCAGCAGGGTGCACCACATGCAGGTGAGGTTGGCATTAGGAGCACCGGATGTCCTTGCGCTCCCTTACATCCCCATAATAATATACTTTATTGCACACAAATCATATAAAATACATAGTATACAAATATACAGTATTTGTACAATTGACTATCTAGTAACGTATTCTATCTACCAATAGGTAGCAGAGTTTGTAATCACAGATTTCAAATGCGTTATGATGACTATTAATTGGTGGACGTTGAAATCATGTGGGCGAGACCCAGACGCTTATACTGCAATTATAAGACTTGTATGCGTCTAGAAATGCTTAGTATTGCATTACAATAACAAAGTCGACAAATTCCTCTCAAAGAATTCCTGTTGCATTGACACGGTTAAAATATCGTAAGTATCGTATTTCGTAAACAAAAAGATATGGCTGGCTGAAAAATGTAATAAAAAATTTGAAACATTACATTACAAAACTGTTAACATAAGAACAAGAACCGAGGGGAAAAGAAAAAAATGTGATCTCAGAACGCATTTACATCTCCTAATAAATCTTGAAGCAATACAAAAATCCGGGCCGAAAATGATTAAAAGGAAAAATCCACAAAGCCAGTAGTCGGCCCTAAAAAAAGAATTAAAAATTCAAATAAAAGAACGGATTCCTTAAGATAATGCTTATTCATTCCACATTTAAAATCAAATTTTCAACTCGAGCCGGTCGATCGAGCGAGTAAGGCCGAGTGAGACGGACATATAGAGATACATATAAATTGGACAAAGATAGATAGCTTATTATGATTGACAGCTGAGAACGGTTAGCCTTGAAATATTTGAAACATTATATTATTATAAAGTACACTATCTTCGTTCTACGTAAGAGTAAAGCGGTCGTTAGAGATTTTAATTAAAGCTTTAAATGTAATTAGATCACGTTTTTTGCATTACTTTCCTCTGTCTATTGCTTTTTAAGTACAGCCTTGTTACGTAGTTTCTATTTCAAAAACTGTATTATATTTTTATTTATGAGTTTATACACCCGTTCTCTTTAGAATTCATCTACAAGGTTTGAATTTTTTTGTAAACTTAATTTACTTACCTAGTTCTTACAATATTACGTACGACCTTCTCAAAAACTTTCAGCGAACAAAACAAGTGTTGGTGTACCTTTTTTTATTACGTTTAACTATTCTATTCCGAATTTGTTCGGACTAGGTCTTTTTCCGATTACTTAAATATATGCATAAATATCCTGTGACTGAACTAAGTAAACTGTTAAGAGTCCTTTTTCTAAATAGGTATATTCAAGGTCATTTAAATAAAACTTTTCCAGTTACATCTGTAGGCTGTAACAATCATATTAGAATAAGTTTTTCGTTTAATTAACAAATTTTCGTTTAATTAAATAATTCAACTAAACCGCAAAAATATTAAGAGGACATATTGTTGTGTTTAACTTAATGGTTACAACCTATATATATAAGTCTCCAAAGTTTGTGTAGTTAATTTCGAAAGAAAGAAAAGAAAAGAAGAAATATATTTTTATTACTATTGGAAAAAAAATATGTTAATCGTATTAGATCTTACACAAATTTTCAGAGCATGTTTTTAACTACCAATAATTGTAGCAGTCTCAGTGTTTGAGTCTCTAAAATGTGATTACTGTAACATGAAGATGACGTAATCAATATCAATGTCCTATTAGCTCGTGTACCAGTCTCTCATTACCCGCATGTATAATGACGGCGGTCGCCGCTAGATGTTCGTTTTTAGAAACGTCGAGTTTCTCCGGAACACGTTTTAAATCATAATTCGAACGCCGTTTTGAATTTAGAACGTAAACTTTTTATTTTTGTAGCTATTTCTAGGGGTTTTGGTCTAGCATAGTCTAAGTAGCTTTGTATGTTTTTATTTGTTTACAAATACATTATAAGCATACAAACTCCGATCCTGAAGGCACAGGTTAAAAATTGTAAAATTAGTTTTGTCCCTTATCCTAAATCAATAAAGAAGTAGTCATTAATAATACTTGTTGACAGTGATATAAATTTTCTTACTCATTTTAAATTTTAAATTGGTATGTAGGTACTTCAGAATTGGCCCTCTAATATGTATATTTAAGTGAATGGATAGCCTTGTCATTAACAATCAAATTATTTGCCAAAAATGATATACTGAATCTACGAAGCGCATATTTTACTCGCGTATGAAAATATTTTTAAATGAAAGATTCTTAAGATAATTATCGTCAAACGGTTTTTAGATCTCTCTTAAAAAATATCTTATATAAAAAAAAAGAAATCCAACGCACCAATTATAAAAGTAGCGCTTTTTTCTGCGCATTCTAATCACATCAGAATGTAAAGTGCGTTTTTTATCGGCTGCCATTACCGCGCGAGGTGAACAAACACACATAACTACTGGTTTTCAAATTCTTCACTTTTCTGGTTGACAGGTTTTAAAAGTGCGCTGCTGGTCGGACAGTTAGCCAATTATAGGTACAGTGCGCTGCATAATTCCGTTACGTTTAGATACGATTGATTTGCACACACCGAAAAAAAAAGTTATTTATAACGAATATTATTCATGTCATTTACAACTAAATAATATAACGATGTGTTTGATGTTTTTTTACAGACTAAACGCCTTTATAAAACATTTAAATATATGTAATAGACTAGCTTAAAAAAGTTACCTTAGTATATGAAACATTAAGATTTTGAAAATTTAATATTATTAATACTTTTCCTGTTCTCTCAGTAGTTCGGTTCCTTTATACCTACAATCGAATTGCTGAGACTAAGAAATCGAAATATGATTAATGTTGAATTGAAGTTATCAAAATCAAATCAACTACTTTTATTTACAACTAGCTGTTGCCCGCGACTTCTTCCGCGTGGACAACTTAACATCACAAATTATTATGTATTTCCCGTAGTAAAATTTCCCGTTTTTTTGGAATAAAAACTATCCTATGTCCTATTCCAGGACCGAACTTATATGTGTGCCAAGTTTAATCACGATCCGTCCAGTGGTTGAAGCGTGATTAAGTAACAAACCTCAAAATATCCAAACTTTCGCATTTATAATATTAGTAGGATTATCATTATCAGCTTTCCGACGTCCACTGCTGGACATAGGCTATTAAATATTAAACCTAAATCGAATCGAAATATTTCAGTTGACTACGCTGCCGACTGTATCCAAACGAGGGCTTATAATTGCTGTTATTAAGTACCGAAGTTAAATCGTGAAGCATTAAGATGCTTTTAATCATTTTCGGTTTACTCTAGTTCACGACCTCTAAGCGCGTCATAAAGAAAAAAGAAATGGAGAATGTAAAAGTTATATGAAACTTTTTTAATTTTTTTCGAAGCATTTGCGAGAAAAGAGATGAGAAAATAAAAGAATGTCTATGGTACCTATATAAAATATTGTATCTATGGTATTATTTTGAGCGGCAGCTAACAAGCTATAAAGATTGAGTGAGCGCAGTTCCGCTTCTGTGAAGAGCTACGAATTTCGTAGAGCTGGTGCTACGAATTTTGCACGTATATTCTATAGCGAATTACATTTTAGATACATTTGGTAAAACGATGTTAATACGCATCAGAAATATCAACTTTATTTATCAGGATTAAATTTATTTAAAGCAAAGACTTCCTTTTACTTTCTTAGAAAGATACACTTTAAAAGTACAAAATATCCATATACTCTACAATCTTATTAATTATAATAATAATAGATATTTTTATAGTACATATTTTACATAATATTTTATTTTTTATTTATTTTATTTATTTATTCCTTAAATAATAGATTAACATTGTGTTGGAAATATTTATAAATACAAAATTACAAACTATATTAGATTAGATTAGTAGGTGTAATAATAAAATTATAGTAATTATACATTAATTTCATTACTTCATCATCAACTAATAATCAGTTCAAATAAAAAGTCATTAATATAAATCAATAAAATTAAAAATCGAAAATCAAACAAAATATCAGTCAAATCTCGTTCAAATATAAATTTTAAAAAATAAAGAATAATCAAATCTAATTACATATTATGTCCCATAAATTCATTAATATCATAATAACTCTTTTCCAACAAAAAGCACTTCAACTGGCGTTTAAATAAATGAACACTTGTCCAAGCTCAAACTAGGATTTTCTCCAGTAATTAGGAAAAGTTAGGACATTTCACAAATGTAACATCCAGACCAGGCTCACGTTGTACAAAATTATCTGTCCCTAGTGGGAATCGAACCTACGACCTCTAACGTTCGAATCCAATTAACTACATAAACAATGAATCGTTTTTGAAAGCCAAAATAAGCTGTGAGCCTATTTCAATCGGAAACCTATTCGAGTATTATAATACGCCAGCTCTATTACATTGTAAAGTTAGCTTTTTACGAACGATTCCATTCACATTTTGGAAGCGATCGTTCGATATTTGAATATTCAAATCGCGCTAATCGTTTTTATTGGTGACTTTACGGCCTATAATGATCAATTTGGAATACGCGCCTTTGAGTTATTTCCACGACTGTCTGGAAAAAGAGTGTTGTTTATTTTTCTGTTTTTATTACAGTGAGAATAGGCAAATGTCGCAAAACACCACTTTTCCTATGTTATTTTATTTTAACGGTGTAGTTTTGTTAATATTATAAATAGTAATAAATAAAATGCTTTATAACTATGTTAGTATAAAATAATTAGATTTAATCATCGATCTCTATGTACTACTAGATGGAGCGTTCCAAACAATCGCTCTGTTCCACGCAAGTAGCCACAACTCTTTCACATTCACACTGAAACTTGTGCAGTTACTACTCAGAACATTTAATTATTTACTAAACATTGACATTATTTATTATTATATAATTATTTACTAAACATTGACATATATTATTAGCGTTCCAAACTGACATTATTTAACCGTAGCGTCAATATTTAGTAATAATTAAATGTTCTGCGTAGTAACTGTACAAGTTTCATTGTGAATGTGAAAGAGTTGTGGCTACTTGCGTGGAACAGAGCGATTGTTTGGAACACTCCATCTAGTTGTGCATTGAGATCGTTGGATTTAATTAAATTTATAAGGTGTCACATAATAGGGTGCCACAGAATAGTCATACCTATCTGCGATTACCTTCAGGACCTTAAGATTCTGACACTGAATTAATTGATTTCAGCCTTATTTTAAAATTTTCATTTAATCTACTGTAGGTACTTTGATTTATTTATCAATTTGCAAAAAATCGACACTAATTTAACATATAAAGTCTACTTCGACTTTACTTGTTAATTTTTTTATCTCATCTACGTTTTTTTTGTTGGTAAGCTGATTTGATATAGATATGAATTTGGTAGACGTTAAGAAATTAGTTACTAAATGGGATCAATGAGTCCTATTTTGTAACTGGTTTCCAAAAGAACAATTAGGTACATTTCCCAATTCATAGCCAGTTACGAAATTTGGTTACCAAACGGGACAAAAGGGAATATACCATACTGTAAGATACTATTTTTACTTTGGGAAATAACTAGCTAGTATATTTATAAAGCGTTATTTTTAATTGAAAGCTAAATTAAACCATTCAAATAAACAAGATAATTAAAATCCAGAATCGAACTTTTACGATCTACGGAACTCTAAAACCTAAAATAATCGAATGATTAATCGCATGTCGTAATCGACTCCATCGATATTAAATCGATACATAATTTAATTAGATCGAGTTAGCGGCGTGGGCGAGCCGACTCTATCAGTTTTCCATAACAATTTCAAAATATGCGACTTTTCTACGGATAAATTATCGACCGCCGCGGGCGATTTTTTTGTTTTTATTATGTAAAACATGTGTAGGTAGGTATGGAATTAGTGTAACCAGTAATTTTGTGTAATATTTTATGTTATAAGACAAAAAGTTGTTCACACGGCGCGCGTGTATGCGTATGTGTGGATAAATCAACTACTTTTGTTTGTAGAAGTGCAATGAACCTAGAACAGCTATAAGGATATAGGCACTTTAGATAAACACTGAGCTTTAAAAAATGGATGACGGCGCAAAAAACGGACAGGAGAGATTTTTATTTACAACGGGCCGACATTAAAATTTGGTAACGTTTGGATTGCTGCGCATGTTGCCATTCTACCGACCTAGCGAGGTGTCATAGACCGATTTTGAGCGGAACTACTCCCATATCCACTCTCGTGTGGTTCCCGGCTTGGAATAGGGCCACCCCCAATCTTCCCGTGGGTGTTGTCAAGTCGACCAAGGGATTGCACCAGGAACGGGCGGCAGCGTTGTGTATATAAAGATTACTGCGATCACCAATCCGTCTGTCAAGCATGGTGGTTATGTCAAATCCCCCAATGGACAGCAAACGAAAAGTGGCATTCTACTGGGGAGGCCTAGATAAAATAGGTACAGAGTTTTGGAAAGTGTACAAAGGCGGCCTTATCGTTTAAAGCGATCTCTTCCAGGCAACCTTTTAGAAGGAAAATAAAAAACATAGCGACAGAGTATTGCAGGCCTATGTTCAGCAATTGACGTATTTCGGCTGACGATGATATCCACTAGTGAACGCTGACAGTATGACATCACTTGTTCATTGATGCACGAGTACAAGGCTCACATAAAGCATAAAGGGCCACCTCATTATCCTTAACACGTACAACTAAAGTAAATCCATCAATGCGTTAACTGCCGCCTTAAATGTAAAACGGTCCTTACCGGTCGCAGCCTTCGATGGAACAATATCCAATAATAACAATAAAACAAAACAGTCAGATACATGCGCGATCGCATTATTAATATTGATCGCGATCCAACATGGCGATCCAACATGGCGGCTATTGAGAGGACGCCGGAAGTGATTGTAATTAGTCTGTTTGTGAAATGTGATTAGTTGTGTTATTTCTAGATAAGTAGTAAAATTTATGAAAAATAAAGCAGAAAAAATTAAAAAAACTAATTAATAACATTTAAATAATAAGACTATAAACATAAATGCATACAAAATATATATTTATTCATCATCAGGTTATTTTTGTCTCCACTGCAGGAGCACAACCCTCTCTCATCTGCCGGAGACGGACGGAGGATTTGACCTACACTCCCCGCGCTGGCCAGACGGGTTGGGGAGGCCTGATTGATGTTTTATAATGTATTCCCTTAGTCGCCTTGTACGACATCCACAGGAAATATTTATTATTTCAATTCTAATGAAATAAAATAATTTCATTTATTATCCAGAAAAAAAACTTTTTAATGTATTCCCAGAGCTAGGTAACAAATTAATAACTATATAAATGTCGGTAAATAAATGAATAAAATGTTTCTAATTAAGAGAAAAATAAGGAATCACTAAGTGAAATAATAAATTTAGTTTACTTTGGTTACGACCTAGATAAATATGTGAACAGCAGGGGAGACTAAAATTATAGTTCTGCCTGCGAAGAAAAACATTTCAGAACTTTAACTTGGAAACGACTATAATTTCTATTGTTTCATTTAAATGGCTCAAAATTTCATATCTACCGTCAAAAGTAATGCTTGTTTATTTTCTAAATATTGACGCTATTTCGTAAATATTTAGTAATAATAAAATGTTCTGCGTAGTAACTGCAAGTATCAAAGTAAATGTGAACGAGTTGTGGCTCCCGGAGACGCAGTAGCGTGGAACAGTGAGATGGTTTGGTTCGCTCCATCTAGTAAGTACATAGAGATCGTTATGTACAGCCGTATAATTTCGTATGTGGAGCAGATGAAGCAGTTGCAAACACGGCCGAATTAAGAATAGTAGCTAGCGACTCAGCAAGCATTACATGCGACGGTACATACGCAATTTTGAACAATTTAAATGTAACAATAGATATTATACTTGCCGTGTGGTTTCCGGTAGAGTAGAATAGGACCACTGCAACTCTTCCCGTGGATGTCGTACAAGGTGACTAAGGGAATACATTACAAAACATCAATCAGGCCTCCCCAACCCGTCTGGCCAGCGCGGGGAGTGTAGGCCAAATCCTCCGTCTGTCTCCGGCAGATGAGAGAGGGTTGTGCTCCTGCAGTGGAGACAAAAATAACCTGATGATGAATAGATATTATAATGTAACTAATCTAGGCCACGTTATACATTCGGTCATCTATACGCTAACATAAAAGTGTTGCAATTTTCGAAATGTCCTCTTAAGTCCGGTTTCACAACCACAGCAAGAGCGTTAATTAAACCGTTTTAATCTCTAACCTTTAACATCGGTTAAAGAACGTTATAATACACAATTAGCGGTACAATAATGAAACAATACGTATCGATAATACAATTTTTATTTGTGTCCAAACAACAATGGGTACGGTTACAGTCGAATTCTTTGCTGGTCGATTTTCAAGGTTTTGTCGGTGTTAAGAGTGACATTGTTTAGGCGTCGTGCGCATTTAATATGCTAACGTAATTGTTATTATGTACTTTATTTCACACCTAGAAAATATAAAAACAAACAAGAAGAAAAAAAGTATACAAATGCGGGACGTGTCTGTAGAAGATATCTCTTCCAGGCAACCTCTACTGTGGGAGAAACAAAAAAATAAACGAGAGACCAAATGAAAAAGTGCAGACATAAATATGATAGAGTCCTTAATTCTAATTAATAACTAAGCTTAACTTTTTTTATAATTTCAACTAGCTTAAAATGGGAAATGTCAAAGTCAAAGTCAAAATCATTTATTGCATATGAGTACACTTGGTACATTTATACACGTCATTTAGTACCAGGCATTTTTGTCATTCAAATAATCGTTTACTTTTTAATAGGCTTTCTTACAAAGTTGTTTTTTAATGTGAATCTTAAACTTTCTGTCCGTCATATTTAAGATTTCCTCTGGTAGTTTGTTGTAGAAGCGTATACATTGCCCCGTGAACGATTTGCTGACCTTACTTAGTCTTAACCCTGGTAAAACAAGTTTATTTTTATTTCTTGTTTCTAATTCCCCTGTTGAACATGTATACTATGTTCCTGTCTTCTAAGGCCTGACGACCCTTCTGGATCTTTTGTGCTAAACCCCTGACCACCAACGTTGCCCCAATCCGATTTGGTGGTCTTCTTTGGCGTATCCAGGTTTCCTTACGATGTTTTCCTTCACCGAAAAGCCTGTGCTAATGCAATTTACTTGGGTTTTATGAACTATTTCCATTTTAAAGAGATACTGGAAATAGCTCAATACAGACACACGAGACCTCCCAACGTTGCCCTTAAAGTGACAACTTACTTATACCTTTACCTTGACAACTTACCTTACCTTTGGCCTGTCACAGCAATCCAAACGTTGCAGGTGTTATGGCAAAAAGTGGGCTGAGGCATCACTTAAAACTATTTATATTCTAGTTAATAACTAAAGTATGCGACACCTACGTTTTTAGTATCACTCAAATAGCTATAGACTTATTAACGTCTAACTAATTTTGACCTATAGATTTTTCAATTAGTTGGCATTTTGGACCTTACCCAATTGCCTTAATTAGAGTAGGAATAAAGTATTTAATTAAATTATTAGTCGAATTAGTTGAAGAGAAATATCTACGTAGTTGTTTTTGAACCCAGGAGCTCATAAACGTAAGGCGAGTGCACAATCAACTAGGCTACCACGGATAACAAAAGTCTAACTAAACGTGTGGAACCACTCTTAACCAACAATTAAAAAACTATAATTTCTACGGTGCTATTTACCCTACTAGTCATGACAAGCTGACATTCGTAAGTTGTCGATGTCTCATGTCAAACCCATTGTGGTGTGACATCTAGAGACGGGATTTTATCGATATGTCGATCGGCATTATTTTTCGGAACTTGTTTAGATTAGTTACATTACGACATGTTGGATTCTTGACAGCCCTAGTCGTGTAGTAATTGAACTTGGAAGTTGGGTCAGGGTTCTGGGTTCGAGTCTTTGTCAGTGTAAAAGTTTTATACAAGGTTCTTTGGTGTATATCTATTGATTATACAGGATATTAAATTTAATTACTCTTTATTGCACAATAAAAATACAAAGATATAATAATAAAGTAGCTTACGTGGGCACATCTAGGCGGTCTTATCGTTAAAAACGATTAATTCCAGACAACCTTTGGGAAAAAGCAGTAAAAAGTAGCAGAAAAAGGGTGGTTGTGCAACCACAAATGAAAGTAGGAGTATAATAGTTTATGAAATATTTTAAAAATTACGTATCTACATACATACTATACACATATACATAAATATATATGTAAATACATACATAAAATGGAGTTGAGACTGGGGATCGTCACGTGCAAGCTGGGATGCCCCGCCGGCAGATGGACCGACGACATGAAGAAGGTGGCAGGAAGCGGCGGATGCGGAGGGCAGGGACCGGATGTGGTGGCGTTCATTGGGGAAGGCCTATGTCCAGCAGTGAACGTTTAAGGGCGCGATATGATAATACATACAATAATTATTACATAATATGTCTGATAGATAACGTTTGTAAAACAAACAAATTAGTTAATGTAAATCTAGTATAGGTATTCGTTAATGTGAGGTGTTCTCTGAAATATCTTTAAAATATGAAATGAAAGATCTAGTTACAGTTATTTTCGTCTTTAATTTTCTTGGATTTCAAATCATTTTCAATCGCTTTAAAACCCAAATGGATTCCAAGAACAAGTAACTTGCCCTTATCCCTAGAATGTCAACTTGTCACAAAGCTTAATACCTACTTAATTAATTTCCTGATGGTTATCCTTAAATCTGACGTAGGTACAAAGGCGGTAGATTTTTTTGGAAACAAGGCCATTTTTAAGACATTTATTGTGTAAAAAATTAGAAAAGCATGATTTAAGGTAATTTCAATCGAAGCCCGTACCCATAAAGCACACAGTCGCCATACCGGACCACCGGTCATGCGTGGTATCAATGTATCGACGTATACGAGAGTCTGTCTGTATGTAAACGCTTTATTGTACTAAAATTAACAACAACAAAAACAAACAAAAGAATAAAGTTGTGTACAAAGGCGAACTTATCCCACTTAGGGATCTCTTCTAGTCAACCGTAGAGTAACTGAAAGGACTGTATAATGCGTTTAGTAGGTACCAAAATTATAAAAGAAACGTACCCATCGAATATACACTTAAACTAAATTGTGTATAGAATATTACATAAACATAAATGATGCAATATACAGGGTGTAAGGGACGGTCTTCCGAAAACTTTAACCATGGCTTCAGACCATCACCCTGAACAACGTACAGCAAGAATTTTTCGCCGGAAATAAAAAAAAAATTTCGACTCACCATACAAATTTTACAAATGACATGCCAGATTTGTATGAAGAGTCGATTTTTTTTTTTATTTCCGGCAAAAAATTCTTGCTGTACGATGTTCAGGGTGATGGTCTGAAGCCATGGTTAAAGTTTTCGGAAGACCGTCCCTTACACCCTTTATACACGAATTAGCTCATAATACAACTACATATATTTTGGTAGACAAGTAAAGAAGCGACACACCGTCAGTTCCGCAAAAAAGCACGGCTGGCAGTACGCACTACTGGACTGCTGCCATTAGGCACACACACAAAAGTGTACAGAGGTTTGTCCGCCTGTATGGAGTCCCAGGGGTGTTGTACAGGTGACAGTGGATCACCCCGAGAAAAAATTTCAACGTGCTAACACTTTCAACAACGTGGCTATCCATTTTGTTTGTAATAACTCATTATTGCGAACATATCCACAGGCATTTCTAGTCTATTTAAAACAATACCAACCGATCTATTATTTTAAATGTCACAAGCTAAGTACACTTCTTATTTTTTGTCAATTACATTTGATGTAACTAACTTAACGAGAAAAATACATCGTTATAATCCAAAAAGCTCACGTGAGTCCTATGAGTGTTTTCAAACAGATCTCCCCTCCCCTCTCATTTGAATATTAGTTAAGAGCCCCGCGGGGTAGACACTCAGTACCAAGATTATCATATTCTGGTTTTTAACACTCGTAGGTAGTATAAAAATTGAATATTAATGACAAATCAAAACCTCTGCCTACATAATGGTATCAACAGATTATTTACATATTAATTTACTTTGTTTTTACCAGTATAATTCATCATCATCATATCAGCCCTTAGACGTCCACTGCTGGACATAGGCCTTCCCTAATGAACGACACCACAACCGATTCTCTGCCCTCCGCATCCAGCCGCTTCCGGCCACCTTTTTCAGGTAACGGTCTATCTGGCGGCGGGGCGTGCTGATCCATAGTCTCCACTGAAACCTAATAAACAAATTGCGATGAAATTTACATTAAAATACAGTCATATTCCGCGCAGTCCTAGCGCCTTACCTTATATAATGATTATCAAATGAAAACTATAACGAACTTGGTCATTTACGGCTTAGATTTTGAAAATTCAATTAAAGTATTGTATTATCTTAGCCTGATATATCTAGTATTCCTGGTTCAGGAATCTGTGAAAACCTATACGATTCAAACGCATGGCGTGACTACATTAAAAGTATTTTTTTTTGTCATCACGGACACCAAACATGTGCTTGTATTACATCATACACATTTATACGTAATGTCAAAACCGGAGACAAAACCGGATGGAGACATTAAATGTCATTTTTGACACTTCCCAGATAATAACGCCTTTGGTAATTGTATTGTTTTTTAAGTAGATATGGTATAATAATCTGGTTTTTTTATACTCTGAACTAATTTTGGTGTATCAGTATACCTAATATACTACAACTGTTATGGTTGGAAATAAAATATTCAGTGCCCCTCATCATCATCAGGTTATTTTTGTCTCCACTGCAGGAGCACAACCCGCTCTCATCTGCCGGAGACAGACGGATTTGGCCTACACTCCCCGCGCTGGCCAGGCGGGTTGGGGAGGCCTGATTGATGTTTTATAATGTATTCCCCTAGTCGCCTTGTACGACATCCACGGGAAGAGTTGGAGTGGTCCTATTCTACTCTACCGGAAACAGTTAACGTCAAAGGGCTGATATGATCGACAGAAACAATAAATTGAATTAGATGTCAGAATACCTATGGTCACCGGTGAAAGCCAACAAACAGCCTTGAACCAAAAGTGTATCTGTCGCGAATGACAAAGTTCAAACTTCGGGTGATATTAATGCAAATATAGACGATGTACACTAAATCAGACTAATGTACCTACTTGAAAACAGTTTTTGTGCACACATGCAAAAAGCAATCCATTGGCATATAATTCATCAAAATCGGACATTCCGTGTGAATCTAATGCAACTTATGGAGTTCCGGTTTCGCGTAATGGTAACTATTAATTACTAACTAACAACCTAGTAGTTAGCCGTGTGGTTCCCGGCTTGGAATAGAGCCACCCTCAATCTTCCCCTGGGTGTCGTCAAGGCGACTAAGGGACTGCACCAGGGACGGGTCGCAGTCATCATCATCATCAGGTTATTTTTGTCTCCACTGCAGGAGCACAACCCTCTCTCATCTGCCGGAGACAGACGGAGGATTTGACCTTCACTCCCCGCGCTGGCCAGACGGGTTGAGGAGGCCTGATTGATGTTTAATAATGTATTCCCTTAGTCGCCTTGTACGACTTCCACGGGAAGAGTTGGAGTGGTTCTATTCTACTCTACCGGAAACCACATGGCACGGGTAGCAGTGTTCTGTGAATATTAAGATCATTACTGCGATCACCAATCCGCCTGCCAAGTATGTTGATTATGTCAAAGTCTATTAGGGAGGCCTATGTTCAGCAGTGGACATATTACGGCTGATAGTGAATCTAGTAAATACGGGATACGAGATATGTACGAGAATTTACCCAACAACGGTCTAAAAAATGCGTACTTTACAAGATATGCCTTTAACCAACGATCTCTATGTACTACCAGATGGAGCGTTCCAAACAATCGCTCTGTTCCACGCAAGTTGCCACAACTCTCACGTTCACAATGAAACTTGTGCAGTTACTACGCAGAACATTTAATTATTTACTAAATATTGACGCTACGGTTAAATAATGTCATCTAGTAGTACATAGACATCGTTGCCTTTAACAAAACGCTTCTATTGACTTGCTTTAGTTGAGTAAAACCCCAGTCACTCACTATAGTACTTCACAACGATCGTCTACCTTTCATGTATCCATCCATCAATAAGTACGTACCTTTAAGCTAAAGAGGGTAAACACACTAGTTACTGGACGGACCGCCTCAAGTTAACAAGATGTCGATAATTATTGTCAGAGATAAAATTTTCGATTTCGATTTCGACATTTTAAGTTTTCAACTTCGTATCAAAGTAGTATGCGTGGAAATGTCCCGACTGCCATTGATAAGCTATTTTCATTACTTTTTTTGTTTTTATGACCGACAGTCTCAATTCGTTGTCAGAAAAAGGTTTATTTATTAACAATAAATAAAATAAATAAAACTTTACCGTATGGTTTCCGGTAGAGTAGAATAGGACCACTCCAACTCTTCCCGTGGATGTCGTACAAGGCGACTAAGGGAATACATTATAAAGCATCAGTCAGGCCTCCCCAACCCGTCTGGCTAGCGCGGGGAGTGTAGGCCAAATCCTTCTTCTGTCTCCGGCAGATGAGAGAGGGTTGTGCTCCTGCAGTGGAGACAAAAATAACCTGATGATGATTTAACAATTAATTGCACACACAAAAGAAAAAACATACAAAACAATAAAAAAGTTACAAAGGTATCTAAAAGTCGTAATATTAATACTACTTTGTAATTATAAGTATTTTAAATGGAAGAGAGATTTAATAATATCTAATAAGTAATAAACTACTTATTAGATATATATTTTTAGCTATAACTTTTGAATTGCAACTTTATTTATACAATTTAAATACCACCTTTACCACAGATAATAGCAAGATTATAGCAAGATACTACAAAACTTATATTGTATCCCTACCCAAATACTGTTATCACTGACATCCTGCGAGACGGCCAACAGGTCAGTGCAGGTGCCAGGAACTATTTTTTCTTTTATTCATCTTATTCATTCATCTTATAACTTAATAGCTACTACGAAACAGATACATCAATCCCTAGTAAAACGAAAATAATAAAAGAAGATAAACGCAAAAATGTGTCTAGGGTCGACTTAGCGTTGTTGTTAGTCCGTACGGCCTTCTACGTCCAAAAGTTTATATAGGTACTTATCACAGTAGGTTCGATTGAGTGACGAATTTTGGTTCAGTTTACGATTTCGACAAGATTTCGACTTCGGCCAAACGTTTCTAGTCGGCCTCTAGTGATTGTGACCTGAGAACGAAGGCCGAAACGTTGTATTAGTTTTAATAAGTAATTGTACACCAAACCATGTTACCAATTTCGACATGAATACACGTTATTTTTTTTCTCTCTCGCCTCGCTCGAAGCAATCTCGTTTTCTCGAAAATAGATCTAATAATGTTGAATATAATTAATTTCATACCGACTTGATCGATGCGTGTTGCTTGTAGTTTTTTTTTTCCGTATCATTATTTTTAAATTACGGTATTACGTCAATTCGACTAGAAACGGAACGGTTTTTTGTCGTAAATTGGTTTACGCGAATTTTGAATGTTTGGATACCTACGTTTTAAAACGTTAACTAGCTGATGCCCGCGACTTTGTTCCCTTTGAATTCCGAATATGTATGTTACTAGTGCCTTTTGATAGTGAGATTGTATTTTATTACTATTCAATTCAGTTCAATTCATGATGAGAGACAGAAAGAAATGGAGTGAATTAGAGGAGACTTTTAACGCAGTAGGCCGAAAATAAAAAAGAAAAACTTAGAAATTTTAAAAATGCGTATTTAAGTTTCAAATAATTCACCTATAACCTACGAATTGCTAGTCAGGTTTCCTTCCAACGGGTACCAATTACCGAAAAATATTTTATGCACAGACTACGACTTAATTATTATGTATGGGTACCTAGAAGATATTTTATATTAAAAGTTAATTTTGGCTAGTAATAATATATTATTAGGAAACTAAACTATATTAGTCAAACATGCAAAGTAAATCTATCCTTATATTAAAATCACTAGCGACTACCTTTTTTACTGTTGTTTTAGGGATCCGTTAAAACGCGACACTTTTTTGTCCGTCTGTCTGCCCGTCCGTAACTCGAAAACCACTGGACAGATTGCGCTGATATTGGTAAGGTTTAGATAATTTTTTGAAAATTATTGAAAAAGGTTGTCTGGAAGAAATCGCTTTAGCAATACGACCGCCTAGATGTTCAAGTGTAAGCTGCGTTACTATTGTATCTAGGTATTTCTTATCGTGATAGAATTGTACAAAATCTTTTCCTATAGGGTAAGGTTGCTTTAGTCGTACCATCTAAGGAAATAATACTGTAATAGTCAGTGCAATTGAAATAAAACTAAATATTCGGCATCTACTGAATCTTTATTTAGTTACCTTTTATTTAACAATTATAGAAACTTGAAAATCTTTTATCAAAATAGATATTTTAACGTTTTCCAAAAATATACTTTCGGTACGACTAAGGCGCCTAGTCGCATAATTCGTACCACCTATAGCCTAAGTCGTACTTAGGCTATAGGTGGTACGAATCGCCTCGAGGTTAGTTCTGGAACACGCAAGGACAAAGTAGGATGCTCTTTCATAAACTACAGGTTTATGAAAGAGCATTTGTGCACCACTTTTTGCTGCTATTTTCTTCTCCTTGTTAAAACGATGAGGTGGTTGACATTATTCAGCAAGCTCGAAGGCAAGTTTCCTGAATTCAGTGGTAGTTAATCCGAAGAAACAAGACTCTAAATTCATCAAATGCTGTGGTAATGTCTCTTCCATCTCATGTGACATATCATTAGGTCTTCCAAATTTTGTCCTTTTATTCAAACCTTTCAAATGTCGTTGCAGTGTAGGCTTTGGTATATTAAATCTTCTACAGGCTTCATTAAATCCAATATCTCCATTCCGATGTTTCTGTACAGTTTCGTCCATATCTTCCTGCTTCCAAGTATTGGAGTTTCTCTTTGCCATATTTATTACCTGATAAAAAATTAAAGTTTATTATTAAACATTTTTCTTAATACCTAAGTCGTACCGGTACGAATAAGGAATTTTACACAGGTACGACTTAAGCCGCGGGGTCTTCTAAGTTTGAAACTAAAACCACTGACATAACCTAAACAATTCTACCGTTTGAGCATGCCTAAATGATTGCCAAAAAAGTATTATAAATATACGTTAATAAAGAAAATAGGTAAGGATCACACTCCTGCCATAAAAAGCTTACAAATGAGTCAAATTTTTTAATCAAAACTGTATAAAAAACTTACTTTTTAATTATTTCTGCTTCACAAAGCCGGACGGCCATCCAATTGTTTTCGTTTGCTCACTCGACTAAATAGTTCAGTTTGACGACACTAGATGACGCAATTTATAAGTATCAGACGTGATATTGCCGGGGTACGACTTAGGCCGTGGTACGACTTAAACAACCTTACCCTAATATCTCCCAAATATATATGAAATACATACATACATAATGCTCACGCCTTGGTCGCAGAGGGGTAGGCAGAGACAATGAAATAGTATGTAATATATTGTTATAATTTTATATTAGTGTTTGCTGCCTTGGACTTACCAATATTTTTCAGCATGGCCCAAAGTTAAGTCGCCTATTGATTAAAGCTTATATACTGAAATAAAAAAAAATCACATAAAATTAATGGTCAGAACCCGCACATTGTGTAAAATGTACACTTTGCGGCCTTTTTTAGAACCTACATTGCTTAAATATCTCACTTTGAAAATTCCTTGTTTTGTCCGTAGTTCCGTCCGTACCTATAAACTAAATACTGCCGTCTGTTTTCATTCGTCAATTTATAATCAAACCAACTGACATTATTCAATTCAATTACTCTTTCATCATTACCATATCAGCCCTTATACGTCAACTACTGGACATAGGCCTTCCCCAATGAGCGCCACCACACCCGGTCCTCCGCCCTCCGCATCCAGCCACTTCCGGCCACCCTCTTCAGGTCGTCGTTCCATCTGGCGGCGGCGGGTCTATAAATTACTATTTATTGCACGATAAAAATACATAGATACAATAATAAAGTAGCCTACATTTGTGCATATAGGAAGTCTTATCGCTAAAAGCGATTGGTTCCAGACAACCTTTTTATATTATAGGATCTAATCATTTTCTCGTACCTACGTCTAATATTAGTCGCATACAATTGATTATAAGAATTTGTGTCTAAAGTTTACGAAATGTACTTTAAAAAATACTACGCAAACCCACACGCCAAGCTACTATATGAAATTATTAATTTTTCCAACAAACCTGTTAGATTATTAATATTATAAATTTATACTTATAACTTTTTTGTTTTGTTTCAGATGTTATACAACCGCTGGCTTGTACCGAAGACTGATTATAATATTTATGAAGCCAATTAGGAAATGATAGATCCATGAAGCTTTTTCTCCGGTAAGTTTTTTGTTTGCAATTTATTCGCATTCATCTGATAATTAGATAAAATTAACATTGATTTTTAGAACACAGTTAAATCGTCTTTGCGAACGATTACGAACAAGTTTAATTATAAATTTAATGAACCTCACACACACACCATGTTCAGATCCAGTTGTCATTTTCCTACTACATTATGGGTTCAGAAGTGGCACCTCAAACATAACAAAAGAAGTATATGTAGGTATATATATATACCTTACCTATAGTTCAAACTCAAATAAATAATGAGCAATTATTTGACTGACATACTTTAAAGTACTTATGTGTTTCGGGAGTATAAGTAGATAAGTATTTTTTTTTTTTAATTTTCCTACGATTTCTTTATTTAAAAGGATCATAATCATTACAAGGACTTATAGTAATAACAATCGATTTCGATAAATTTTAAAGTATCGGTTTATGGAAGTAACTTTATTTTTAATTTCCTAATAAATTTCCTAATAAAAAACACGGAAGTTTTGGATTTTTTTTATTCCCGAAAATACACAGCTACTTGAAAATATGTCAATCGAAATCGGCTCATTGATAAACCAACAAACAGAAAATTCTAAAACCTGTTGTTTTGGCTCATGAATAATTCATAACTTATGGAGGCATGCAATAGACTGTACCTACATTTTTAATGTGAATTCGAATGACTCACGGCAAGTTTTAAGGGTCAAATAGAAACTCAAATAGCGAACCATTTTTCGTAAACTTGTTTCTGTTTGAAGTTCAAATACGAGTACTGTCGATTAATTGCAATAATAGTTGTATATCATCATCAGCCGAAATACGTCACTGCTGAACATAAGCCTTCCCAATAGAATGACACTTTTGGTGGGCTATCTATTGGGGGATTTGCTATAATCATCATCATGCTTGGCAGCGGATTAGTGATCCGCGTAATGATACAAGAGGACGGTATATGCAGTTTTAAATGCACTGTCATAAAATGCTGAACTAAAGATGGAGATCTTGATGCCCAATAGTGGCATACATAACAAGCCATGGATGGGAGTTTTGGTTATATGGTGGCATTACGGCCCTCATAAAATTCGGCCCTAGTGCAAGCTGGCGTAGAATATATGCCATCTAATCGTGTATTTAAAGCAAAGAATAATTCAGTCCTTATGTTTTGAGAGATAAGTGAGGATTTTCGAACAAGTGACGCTTTAGCAGAAGCTAGATTACCGATCATTACAAAAAAAGTAAACGTTTTTACCTTAGAAATATTTTTAAGTAGCTATTGCCCGCGGCTTTGTCCGCATGGACAACTTATTAAATATTTCCCGTAGGAATAAGATGTTTTTATCCAAGTATCAAAACTTTCGCATTTATGTTAGTAGGATAGGGTAACACCTTTATGCTATATTTTGTTATGAGAAGGCCATCATGTATTACACCGAAACATATCTTTATTCATAACTGTTGATCATGTGACCACCAACAGCCCTTGTTTTCGATTTTTCGCACTGCTCGGTACCCTAAAATATAATAATCGTGTATTCAATACAAACTTTATTATTTTTAAACAATGGAGGGAAAATTTAAATTCAAATTCAAAACATTCCACAGTATTCGGCTAATCTTATTATCAACAAAAGACTATTGTCTCTTCTCAATACATTGTGTCGTATCAAATCGAACCAAACTGATTCATTGTTATGATTCAGCGACTAAAATTCAATTCAACACACAATTTGATTGCTTATATTTACACACATTGTTGCAGGGCGGACTCGTTTCTGGTTGTGACCGAAAGAGTCCAATTTCTGCAATGACTACTACGATGGCTGCTCATCAAGAATCTATCCACGAGAGACTACAGCCAGCACCGGAGGAGCCCCTATATCTTCATCATGGAGCAGCGTCTTGGCCTGAACCCTCAGACCACCAGGAGGAGCATAGCACTGACATGTCCCCTTACTATAACATGCCGAAACGAAACAAAAGAAAGAACTTCAAACCAAGATGCGCTCCCAATGCTACCACCTTCTCAGATGACTCAAATGGATTGAACTGTGATGACGCAGGAAGTCCTGTTAATGGAAACGACAGGACTACACCCGATATAGGTGACGACGATGCGAATTACGCAAAAATCGGAGTCAAAAACTTCAGTCTCCTAAAAGGAGGTGCTGTGGACCTCAGTAGGAGAATAAGCACTGATTCAAACGAAAACATAGACTCAAATTACCAAAACAGGTTACCTAATGACAAAAAAGTAGACTCGTTTCAGCGTTCCTATTTAAATAGCTTACAAATAAGCCAGAATGCTGACAGAGATCGGACTGTTTTGAATTTTAGTAATTTACAAAATAAAACTTTCTGTGCCAAAAATCCTTTTGCTATATCTCAATTAATTAAGACTAATTCTCCTCCAAGGAGAAGGGAATCAGAATCTGACGATGAGAACAAAGGTCAGGATATAAATGCAAATGATAGGATAGGAGAAACTCAGGACGCATTGGATGTAAATGAGCCACAACAGAATGGCGATGCATCTAATGCTTCTAACAGAATTTTAAGGGAGTATGCAATGAACACCATGAAGGAACTGCTAGGGATTTATGGTTTATCATCAAACGAGGTTGCTGATGCTATAAGTGGACAAATTAGAGCTTTAGAAGCGCTTCAAGGTGAGGAGAATTTTCCTTCTGTATAGATTTCAACCCTCCACACCATCACCCCTTCTTCTCCCTCCCTGATCTCAATCCGAACTTACACAGCAGTACTTTTTGTTGTTGTAGTAATGCAATGTAAATTATAATTTTTTAAGGTTAAATTTGCACATCATCTGATTGAGTGAGCTAATTGCAATAAAATAAAGAGTACTCCAAGTTAATCCCAATCATCATCATCATCAGCCTGAAAGAGTTCATGTTGGATATAGGCCTCTCCCAAATTAATATTAATCTCTATATTTTAACCTATTTTATCGCTTGTCCTTCATTCCCCCTAAAGTTACTACAGCCAAGACCAGGATTCTAGTTTTTAAACTTGTAGGTTATAGGTATATATGCGGTTCAAAGACTAAACGTATTTTTATTTTTAGGTAAACCGTTCACCCAGCTGCCTTTAAGCTTAAAGCGACATGATTCAGGAGATGGGACTGAGAGGAGTCTTCGGAGGTCATCATCAGCGACTGAGGACGAGGGCTCCACAAACATCACGCCACCCAAGACGCCTGATAACGACATCGAAGCTCAAAGGTGACTTTATATTTATAGTAATTTTACATCACCCATTGATTCGTCAAGTTGACTGACCAAAGATACAGAAAACTCAAGTGTTTGAAACAGCAGTGGCTCTTTGGTCAAGTATGTCTATATCCCTTCATAGATTCTCAGATTCATTATTATATCGGGCTTTCATCCTTTTGGGTTTATCTTAGTGAGCTACGTGGTTTAAGATTAAGCCATGGGTTTTGTCGAAACTAACATACACCTTACTGCCTACACTGAAACAGTGAAGAAAACATCGTGAGCATATTCATACACCTCAATTATTAAATGTGTGATTTATGTCACACCATGTTAGTAACCTACATTTTTCCCTCGGGTTGCTACAAGTACAAACCAATGATAAGTGTTTTGGTACCCACAAATAACAATAAATGGTACGCCAATGATTGTGGCGGCTAATCTCAGTTAGCTGGCCGTTCGGCGTTATGGGCATTTTAGTACCTTAATCACCCTATTAATATTTTGTTTCTTACTAAATAAATAGTCTAGTTCCAAACTAGGCAGAGCCTGTGCTATGGTTACTAGATAACGGATAGACAAATCCTACTCCTACTAATATTATAAACGCGAAAGTTTGTAAGTATGGATGGATGTTTGTTCCTCTTTCACGTAAAAACTACTGAATGGATTTTAATAAAACTTTACAATAATATAGCTTATACATCAAATAACACATAGGCTACAATTTATAAAGATATTGTGTGAATTGTCCAAAATATCAAGTATATATAGTATAGTATAGGAAATACATAATAATTTGTGATGTTAAGTTGTCCACGCGGACGAAGTTGCGGGCAACAGCTAGTAATATATAAACATCCAAGACTTGGGTACAAACATTCATATATATTAATCATACGAACATTTGTCCCTAGCGGAATTCGAACCCGCAACCTCCGGCGTGGCCGTCCGAGAGCTACCCCGTTCCGCCACGGAGGTCACTATATCGTTCCTCTTATAGATATTTTTTATTGGCGTCTCATGAAATGAAATGAAATGAAATGAAATGAAATGAAATATCTATCAGTGTAATTGGTTGGTTTTAAAAGGCCCGTAACGTCGAAAATACAGCTAACTGAGATTATCCGCCATAGTACATATTGTTCTTATTAGTTTCCGACCGAAGATTTGGTTTCGGTTTCGGCCGAAAAATCGAGGTGCGGCCATAGTTTCGGTTCCACCAAAAAATCAGCCGAAACTTCGGTCGAGCCGAAAGTCAGTGTTCATGAATTGTCGCGCTCTGTTCGGGTGAGTTCGTGTAGAGTTTACTTACAAGAGTAACATTGTTTATTATATTTGTTCATGTTTAAGTTAATATTACATAAAGTTAATGTTTATTTAATTTTTAATGTCCTAATCAGCGCAACCTACCCTTTTCTCTGGCATAATATTTTATAACCAAAGATTGTCTGAAATAAATAGCTTAAAGGGATAAGATTTAAATTGCACTATTTTAACTTTTAAAACTTGTAACTATATTTGTTTGTGCAATAAAGTGTGTTGTACCTATTGTAACAAACAAATCTATTTTATCTTACATACTTTAATTGTTATTTTTTTTATTATTGAATTAACTATATAACATGTAAAACTCATTAGATTTCAGCATACAATAGAAATGTTAACATGTCTAAATAAGGTTCGGTTTCGGCCGAAACTGAGACCGAGGCCGAAGATTCAGTTTCGGTTTCGGCTGCAAATCCTGTTTCGGTCAGACACTAGTTCTTATTAATATCACCTTTTCATTGACGTTTCAATTATTGTTATTGATAGCTATAAGTGGATGGTACCCGGTTCCATACAATACCCGGTTCCATACAAAAATGCTTACCATCCTTTTAGACCTCACGAGCAAGGTTCATATCTAAATACAGAATTTTTATTTCAGGCAAAGAGCATTACAAATCATCAACCAGCAGTCCATGAGACTGTTCGGGCGGTCCCGAGTTCAGGAGGAGGACGGCAGCGGCTCTGATGATGGAGACCAGACCCTAGACTTGAGTGTGTCGAGAGACACTGATGGACAGGTAAAGTATTTTAATTCCACCATTATTTATTAAAAAATTTCGGAAAATCTTGCTTCTCCAATGAACGCCACTACAACCGGACCTCCAATCTCCGCATCCAGCCGCGTTCGGCCACCTTCTTTAGGTCGTCGGTCCATCTGGCGGCGGTGAGTCCCACCCTGCGCGTGCCGATCCGCGGTCTCCACTCCAAAACTCGTC
The DNA here is from genome assembly GCA_947086405.1 of Esperia sulphurella. Lineage (NCBI taxonomy): Eukaryota > Metazoa > Arthropoda > Insecta > Lepidoptera > Oecophoridae > Esperia > Esperia sulphurella. Next base: position 4,060,978 of record OX352281.1, on the reverse strand, counting down.
TGCCCCAACGGCCTTCGGTTCTACGACTATATGGCCCGCGCACTGCCACTTCAGCTTGCTAAGCAGTTCGGCCATCGGATCTCCTCATTACGAATTATATCCTCAACGAAACCCCAAGCACAGCCCTCTCCATAGCTCGCTGAGTGACTTGAAACTTGTGGATCAGGGCCACTGTCAGTGTCCACTTTTAATTCTATCAACTTTAATTATAACGAAATCAGTGGACAATGGAATGAATTTATTAATAAAATTCTTCAAAAAATCTGAACTATGAATCTGCATTTAGCATTCAGGAGCAAGCCTATTTTATTTCATTACTAGCTGTTGCCCGCGACTCCGTCTGCGTGGACAACTTAACATCACAAACTATTATGTATTTCCCGTAGGAATGGGATGTTTTTTCGGGATATAAACTATTCTATGTCCTGTTCCAGGACCTAACCTATATGTGTGCCAAGTTTCATTACGATCCGTCCACTGGTTGAAGCGTGATTGAGTAACAAACATCCAAATATCCAAACTTTCGCATTTATAATATTAGTAGGAAATTAGTAGGATACCTATTTGTGGCTCGGAAGGGCAGGATGATTAAATTGTGCTGTTTTTAAAGATTATTAATTCCATTTAATTCATGTCAAAATGTAGCTTAAAATTAAACCGACAGACACGAACAAGTCGAGCACAAAAAAAACCGAGACACACGAATGTCTGTCTGTCTAATATCTTTGGATCTCTGGCATTTACCAATTACACACATACACTGATTAACAGAAATATGTACGGCATAGAGCAAGATTTGATTTTAGTTTCTGATATCTTGTATTACAAGGTGGTTTAAAATATTTATGATGATCTGTATTTGTTTATAGACATAATTCTGAATCGTAACTTAGATACTTTTCATTGTTTTGGTCCCTTGCAATTAAGCTAATATTAAATCACGTGAAAATGTATTTTAATACTTATGAAACGGAACTAACTAAAATACGACCAGTTGTCAGAAAATAAAAAGAAATATTATTCGATTACTCGTAAAACCTTTATTTTTAATTTATTATAATGTAGTTTTTTCGTATATTTTTGTATTATCGCCGTCCGCTGCTGGACGTACAGTATGATAAATGACTAAGTTTATTCTAATTTTAACTTTATCATCGTTGGTTAAGGTGCTAGAACTGTAAACCTTACCCAATCGCGACACTCCAGGGAATGAGAAATCAGCCACTTCCTTATTTTGGGGAACTATGAATTCAATTGCATTACTCTTTATTGTACAATAATAAATGCTCAGATACAATAATAAAGTATCTTACATTAGTACATCTACAGGCGAACTTATATCTTTTAAAATTTGTCTGGATTTAAATACAGCGTTGGTATATTTGAATGGTCATCATATTGCCTTGGTACACCTTGTAGGACACGTATCGATATATATTTTTATTGAACAGGAACAATCGACGACCTCGAGCGCCGGCAACAGTGTGTCGGAGTTTGAACAACAAAGCCTCTTGATGAGGAAAAACTTAGAAGACTTAGCCAATTTACAAATGCAGGTGAGCGAAGCGCTGCTTCTCATATAATCATCATCACCAGCCTGAAAGAGTCCACTGCTGGACATAGGCCTCTCCCCAAGGTGCGCCACTGCACCCGATCCTCGGTTCTTCTCATTCAGTCACTGCCAGCCGCCTTACGCAGATCGTCGCTCCATCTAGCCAGGGGGCGTCGAGAATCCGTTTACACGAGCGGTAATCGGTTTTCCAACATATAGACCAAGCCCACAGCCAGTGCTAAATTTTTAAGCATTTCATATATACGAACATATAGATATACACTATATTATATCTAACTTGCTCAAAATTGCTACGGCGTAGCACATGTAATTTTGCAAGGAATCGACGAGGGAGGAAAAGCACGCAACTAAATTAAATGTCAAAAAATAATAATTAAGTACCTACTCTTTAAAATTTAAACGATCTTATGGAAAATAGAAAGCGTAGAATTAGCCTATACCTAAATAACTAAAACAAAATTTGTTGGCAGGGTTTCTTTCAAAAACAATCACCGATGGACGCCGAAGATTCACAAGAAAGAAAATTACAGGCCAGTGGTACGTATAATTATTAATTTACACTTATTTAATAGAAATAGGTTGTCTGTACGCATTACTCTTCCTAATTAGCTAAACATATTTTGATGATATATAATATAAATTCCAGGTTTAAGAAAAAATGCAGTGAATAATTTTCGGACTCGTTTCAATTTTTTTTCGAATACAGTTTTTTTTTAAATTACTAACCACCTGTGATCAGGGTAGATAAACGATTTCCGGTCAATGACCTTAAACGTAGATTTTAATATAGACATGCCTCCGGAATCCTAGTATTATCGAGAAGTTTACTCATTGAATAAAATGTATGTAGGAGTATGTAAACGCTTTATTGTACCAAACTTAAAAACAATAATAAATAGGAATAAAACTGTGTACGATGGCGGACTTATCCTACTAATAATCATTGCAAAAGATATATTAAAAATTGGGGTGTTAAAATGACACCCCTTGCTACACAGGTACCGGGCAGGACTTCTGTGTCTCTTTAGAATGCCTAGTGGAGGGGCGCAGAAAAAAATGTTTCAGACAAAAGTTGCTGGCCATTACACTCTCTATCCAATGCCCTAAAATGGGGTGTCAAAATAACTCCCCCCTTGCCACACAGGTACCAACGGCATGTCAATACTATGATAGTACCAAAAATGGCTCTACGTATTCCGATCACTGCTTATCACTTGCTGCCGGAAATTCGTTGCTACAAATATAAACACATCTTACTTCCGTCACCGTACTACCAGGCCTGTGGAGGGACTTCCTCCTTATGTAGTTGATATACCACGCTCTCGCACGAAGCGTTTTGCTTCCTCTTTCATAATGCAAACTGTTAAGCAATGGAACTCTCTGCCAGCTTCGGTATTTCCGGACAAGTACAACTTGGGTATTTTTAAAGGAAGAGTGAATTGGCATTTTCTGGGTAAGCGCGCTCCACTTTAGACCTCATCGTCACTTACCATCAGATGCTATTGAGGTCAAGTGTAAACACATCAGAAATTAAAAAGAGATTACTCAATAAAAAACGACGCAATTTTCACTTGTTTTAAATTATGTAAAACAGGTATTTCTTTAGGAATACTAATGAATTTCTCGTATGTTGTAAATTTCTAACACAGTTCTGACATCTTTCACTGCAGTTCAACGCACGAAAAACTAAATATTTGTGTGGAATAGATAATTAAGGCACAAATAACCGAAATAACCGATCGGCGCATAAATTAGTACCGTGTCACTTTTCACGCTGCGGTGTAAAGAATGCGAGGTTTTGGGGGGAAATACACGAACAGTTCCAACTGTCATTAAAGGCTGTATTCAAATTACTGTTTGAGTTGAACGCATCTCATTAATGGGACAGTTACACCTGGTTGGCTAAATGTAAAGATAGACGTGCAGTAAGTAGTTTAAGATATTTCAAATGATATTTATAAAAACATGCAAACAAATCTTCACGCTTTATCCCTTGAGTATTGGAGGTTAGGGTTCTAATAAAAGACTCTATTATCGATTTAAATGTATATGATTTTATTAATCCATATTTTATATAGAAGAGTTGTGTGCGTGTTCTCTATTGTAGGGTCGAGACAAAACCTAAAGCAGTGCTATACCCTTCAGGCTTCTTCTACCTAGATGAAATAAGAGCCTGTTAATATAAACAACGTGTACAAAAGAGAAGCACTCTTTAACTGTTTGTTAGAGTGAGATAGATTCATTTTGATATATTCCAACATTGAGACGTAGGTAGAAAAAACCTAAAAAGATATTTCATGAGCAGATAAATCGAGTGCACAACTAGGTACTGGCCCACAGCCAGCATATAGATAGAGAATTCTAAATATTACTACGTAAAGAAGCGTTATCTACGTCGTCGCCGGCAAAATATAGCACGGCGTGGAGTACGAAAGAGAAGCACTTATGTGTTGACGTATAACGTTATCCCTCTCTCGATAGTTTAGGCGCACACACGCACGTGTACGGACAGACGGGTATACTGTAGTAGTTAGTAGGTGGTCAAATCTGTTCGCTTGTACCAAGTGTCGGAGATGAAATAAAGATGTCTCGTGGCAGAAGAACTCAAGGACTAAAGCGAGGAACTTGACTGGAGTTGAAAATGTTAGATATGCTTATTATTACACATTACTATGCATGCATTTGTCTAATCCAAAACTAGGAGTTTTTCCTGTGCTATGAAAATTAAACATAGGAAAAGGATAGGACAAAATTGTAAATTTTTACAAAGTAGGCTGGTCCCAGTGAGAAGCGATCCCACGACCTCAGGTGATCGAGTCCAATGACTAAGCCCGTTGGCCACCAAGAAATTTATCACAACAACCAAAATTCAGGTGATTTTAACATAAATATATTTGAAAATTTGCCGTGTGGGATCCGGTAGAGTAGAATAGGACCACTCCAACTCTTCCCGTGGATATCGTAATAAAACATCCATCAGGCCTCCCCAACCTGTCTGGCCAGCGCGGGGAGTGTAGGCCAAATCATTCTGTCTCCGGCAGATGAGAAAGGGTTGTGCTCCTGCAGTGGAGACAAAAATAACCTGATGATGATATTTGAAAAGACTCATTGGTTTATTGGTGACGAAAACAAAAATATATTTTTTTGTGCAATAAAAATGTTGTATTGTGTAAAACGTTGAAAACAACACAGTCAGTAATTATGAACACTTACAAAATAAGTGTAAATCTGCATATGTAGGACACAGCATGACTTCTGTGACACATGTCCGATGTCCGAACTCCGCTAAATGCCCTGTTTCGCGGCTACAGCCAATTAACGTCCTTTAGCGTGTATCTTCCAGTTTTCCATCCGTGCATCTTACTTGTGTTGGAAAATAAGCGAAACTAAATAACTTACATACAGCTAAGTATTAATACTAGGCTTACTCTGCCATGCAGTCCCTAAAGTGCAATAAATGTTTTTCTGCGTTATTATTTTTGATTTGAGTAATTGAACCTTATTCTACACAACATAGCGGTTAAGTCAGATATCAAATACCTGTCCATGACCATTAGAATAGTAGAAAATTTAGCTAAGGAAGTTATTACGGGGTTTTCTTGAAACCACTTTTTTGCATTCACTACGTTTTTCTGCGTACAGGGACTGCACAGGGCTGCAGTAAAGCCGTCTTTAACAGTCTATTTGTATTACTGCAAGTAAAGTCAAGACATAATCAATTTTAAAAGCTGAATACTTCTGTCATAAAACGGTATACCTTATATCGTTGTTGATAGAAAGTTAACTAAGGTTGTATTCATAAAATGAGAAGACCGCTTAATTTCAATAACGAATTTTAATTAAGCATTTTTTCCCCAAAAAAGAAATACTTATATTTGAAATTGAGGAATGGAATTAATTTCTACCTGACTGAACAATATATTTTTTTTACTTCCAAATTATGTTGCTAGTAATTAAGATCGACAAACGTTAATTCTTACTTTATCTAAACCAAGGACATACAAGTTCGTATGAGACAACTGCCTTCTGAACTGCGTTCTAGTATTGATTAGTAAATATACTCGTAGTTCACTCACAAATGTGAACTAATTTTAGGTAACAATCGCTACATCCGCGAGGGCCCTAACAATAATAGTAGAAACCTCGGCGGTTGTAATCTGCTCCAATAGAGGCAAATTCAGTCAATTGAGCGCTGGGAGCCGGCAGCGGAGCCCGCTAATAAAATCGACCCGACCAGGGGCCTATTTAGGTCAGAGTAAAATGGCATGCAGGGGGGCATTGTCATTTGTTGGGATTCGTTTTTATTTTTTATTTTGACCCCAATTTTAACCACACGTTTTCGGATTAGTAGGTTATGTTTGCTACAAAGTATGATTAGATTAGATTTAGTTATTTCAATTACATAATATACATGCACGGCATATACAGTTTTACACAGTATGTTGAATGTAGTAATAAGCGTCATTACTGTAATTTAAAAAATTACCTAACCTTCAAAAATAAAAAAGTATAAGGGCTTTACACCTCTACGGATCTATAGATAGGATGTAGGCTGATAGCTATATGTACGACGAGAAAAGTCCTACCGAAAACTACAGCCCTTAGACGTCCACTGCTTGGCATACGCCTTTCCCAAAGAACGCCACCACACCCGGTCCTTCGCCCTCGTATCCAGCTTCTTTAGGTTGTCTGTTCATCTGGCGACAGGGAGTCCCACCCTCCGCGTGCCGATCCGCGGTCACTCTAGAACTCGTCTGCCCCAACGGCCGTCCGTTCTGCATCAGATGCCTACTGTCTAATCCTTTCAGCTATGTCAGTTACCTTCGTTCTTCGTCTGATCTCCTCATTAGGAATAAAATATTTATACTTCAAAAAAAAAACCGAGCATAGCCAAAAGCACCTCAATTCCAGTGTGGGGTCCATTTACTAATAGCTGAAACCTGGATGCGCTCCTGGACTCAACTTGTTTACTAAATCGTACGAGTGCGTGTTGGTTTCATCATTTTGTGGGGTCGGCCGGCAAATTGTATGGAAAGAATCAAGTATTTACGAGTTCGTGGCATGTGAAATTAGAACACATATTTTGTTTCAAATTTAGTACCACAGATTACTCACTCACTCCCTAGTAAACGAAAATACCTACGCTGTTAATCCCCTACTGTCAGACAATACACGTAAAAATGTGTCTGCTCGACTAAGCGTTGTTATTACTCCGTATGACCAGGGCGGTTAGAAATTGTAGGTACTCATCGCGGTAGGTTCGATCGAGTGACGGAGGCCTGCTAGCACGGATTTAACCACCACTGCCTCTGTGAAAACGATATAAGTGAGCTATGAACACGCTGAGCAAACTTGTTGACCATTACAGAGCCTGCTACTGCATGTATTATTTTTTCGCTAGATGTCACTAGTTTTCAAAGGTAATTGTAAAAATGATCAATGACATATTGGTTTGGTTATACTCCGCCCCACGTGGTTTAGTTCGATGAAAAATTAAACAATGTCTTGTTCCTCCTGAAATTATAGTATTTGCGTCTATAACAGAATCGGCAGGCGCACCGACGATATATTGTTATTTGATAATATAACAAATACGACAGTTGTTGGTTTTATTTAGTTCATCATCATCATCATCAGGTTATTTTTGTCTCCACTGCAGGAGCACAACCCTCTCTCATCTGCCGGAGACAGACGGAGGATTTAGCCTACACTCCCCGCGCTGGCCAGACGGGTTGGGGAGGCCTGAATGATGTTTTATAATGTATTCCCTCAGTCGCCTTGTACGACATCCACGGGAAGAGTTGGAGTGGTCCTATTCTACTCTACCGGAAACCACACGGCAACAGTATTATATTTAGTTATTTAATTTTAATTATTACCATTACAGGCAACCTAATTTAGCACTGCAAGTAGCCGCTCTTAATCAATTTAATTTTATATATATGTAGGTTTTATATACTCATACTACTTATGACTAAAAGTGAGGCTCCCGTGAATTCCGTCAGAGAACAGTTCAATATATCCAACCCCTCCGGAGACAGAGCATTTAGTTCCCTAAGCGCGCGCGTCCCGTTGTGTGAGAATGCAACAAGGATAGCATGATTTTATGGGTCGGAAATACTAGGTCTCCAGCCAACCCACAGAGGGGACAAATAGGCAAACAGCGTTTCCCATTTACTGCATAATGGTCTAGTTTCAGCGCGCGGCCGCGTCCGGCCCGCACCGATTTGTGCTTTATTATCGTGCGACTGACTCGCGACATCGCTCTGTATTGCCTGTATGACTGTGTTTCCGTTGCCTTTTCTTTTTATAAGGATTTTTATGATTTTTAAGGAATTCCACAAAATTGATGCGAAATTATGATATGTTAGTGCATAATATCTTAACTAAATAAAAAAGCCCTAACCTCCCCGTTTGTTACATCAAACCGTAATAATTCTAGATACATACAGACAGACTGAACTTAACAAACTTTAGAAAATTACATTGTAATACATATTACAAAATTACAAATAAACATTAACAAAATGACACATCGATAGTGTGATAACATCATCGATTATGTTCATTCCTGACCTCTCAACTGTCTCTCTCAAACTTCCATTAAACGCCTATCGCTGTCCTGCTCTCAGACATTTTATTAGACCGTGTGCTCCCGAGGCGATGGAGATGTAATAATTTACAAAAAAAATCGTTAATTATAGCAATTAGAACAACTTCTCGGATGTTTTCTAAGTTTATTACGTGTTTGTGAATATTTATCAATATTATATAGATTTACTTTATTGTTATGTTCTTTCGAATCTTTTAGGGTTCCTTGGGAATATAGTAAAACAGTAAAAATTATTATTTACTTATTCACGTAACGTGTTTAGATGACATGAAATAAAAAGTGATAGGTAGTGTGTAATTATAAAGTATATAACTAGCTACTGCTTATGCCCTGCGGTTATTAAATTTGTCCCACGATAAGTTTTATATTCCCGCAGTAAAGTTTCCTTCATTCCTCCCTAGCTCCTAAACAACATGCATAAAATATGTCACGATATTTTCTGTTGAGTTGTAGACATGTTTATTGACAAAAGAAATAAACAGAATTTCACTTTACGGATGCTTTTATCTAACAGGGGACATCCCACACAGCGCCTCATCCGGTCATTTAGGCGTACGGAACCTCAACTAAACCGCAACTCGCACTTTATAAAACAACTATAAAACCGAGTATACGTTCTAATTTGGAAGACTGACGAGCTCGCTCCGAAACCGAATCGTTGTTTTAATCGATTAATTATTCGATTATGTAGTTGTACATTTAATTAGTTCTCGACTGGTAACAATCTCATAATATTTACTGCTCTATCCACCATTGGGTATGGATTTGGGTATAATAAAAGAACAGTTACCTAACTAGTCATAAGTAGTGACCGAACGACGCTTCTTCTTCGGCTTTGGCCACTTTTGACAAAATCTTCGACTTTGGCCAAAATTAAGCCTACGGGCTAACCGAAGCCAATGAGTAGTTTAATTGTTACTACTCGCATTTTATAGAAGTTACTTTTAGATAATTTAAAAAATCTTAGTTGCACAATATAAAGGATTATAAATATTGGAAAATCGCTATGAGCGATTCTTTCAGACTACCTTCATATTTGTTTTGTTACTAGCTGGACAGACCACTGAGATACGTGGCTCCCCCACCTCCCTCCCGCCCACTCTTCTTCCTTCTCCCTTCCTCCCCATGAACCCCCTTCTAAACCCCTTTATTTTGCTCTGCCTTTCTTCCCAATTCTTTCCCCTTGTCTTTTGATTCAGAAGTCGATTGCGATGAAATAAAGACTAATGTTACTCCAAGTTAAGACCTATGTTTTTCTGAAAGCTACATCTGAATAGGTTCATTTTACGTGATGCGTGCACAAACTAACAGATACATAGACAATAATATCAAAAATGATTTATTAGATTTACCATGACAACTGGTTACAACTTCGACCTGAAATTTTATTCGACTTCGGCCTAAAACCTGACCTTCATTAGACTCTAGTCAGAAGGCGTTTGTTATTTAGACACGTTACTTAAAACAGGTAGTTATTTTGCCGGTAGTCGAGTAATTTATTTTGGCAATACGCAATTAGAGAAAAATAGAAACTCTATCTTTTAATTTAGCAAGTTTAATAAAATAAATGTTCTAAAGGGACGCAACAACATCAAGTATATGAAAAAGTTCCCTTCATTCATTCCTACAGACCGATGATAGCAGCAGTACCACTGTTGGACGAGGCAAAACCCAGCGTGGTCATTATGGACAAACTGAAAGCGTATGTCCGACAGTGGACATTGAGAGGGTGATGGATGATAGACTTCTTTTCATAATTCATCATCATCAGCCGAAATACACCAACTGCTGAAGATAGCCTTCCCAATAGAATGCCACTTTTGATGGACTGAACATTGGGGGATTTGGCATAATCACCACGGCAGATTCATGATCGCAGTATGATCAAAATATACACAGGAGAACGCTGCTGCCCATCCCTGGTGCAGTCCCTTAGTCGCCTTAACGACACCCACGGGAAGATTGGGGGTGGCCCTATTCTAAGCCGGGGTGTGGCTTGTGTATGTTGCGACCGAATTTCCGCCTGAAACGAATTTAGGAATTATTCAATAAATTCATTTTACACTAAACTTCCATATTTTGATTAGTAATTAATGCTTAATGACTAGGTTAGTAACTTATAATAGTCAGTGGTAAATAGTAGTAAAGGTGTGATGGATGAAGGCCATGATTGATGATGAATTTACGGCGTTTATTCCCACGCAGACGAAGTCGCGGGTGTGCGCTATCTGAATATGGACAGAAACTGTAACTGAATCTGTATCTGAAATTACAGTTTAACTGAAAGTGTAGAGGCGGAATTCTAAGGTCAAAATAAAACCAATTTTAGAATCATCACTTTTTAACTTTTTTTTTACATGAACAAATGGGAAATGATACTTTTCTCCTTCAATCCATGTTCATTTTTAAATCTTTTATTAACAAGTTGTTTATAAGGTAACGAATTTAGTGGAATAAGTCAAATTCAACAATGTTTGAAGCAGAGGTCACTATAGAGGCCGTGAACTTCTTTCTTCTTCCTCTAACAAATTCACACTATCGCATGCAAATTCACTCTAACCTTAGGACAAGATAGTATCCTCGTAAAATATTATCAATCCATCTTCCCAATAAGCAAAAGAATGTATAAAACGCGATATATCGCCGAATGTACCTTTTAAAACTTAAAAACGACCAAGACGCGGTCGGGGTCACATAATGCATTATAATTTTATACAAAGATACAAAATGCAACTCTCAAATGAATATGCAAAAGCGATGCGCGTGTATTGCGATTGAGTTATTGTGATCGCGCGCTGGTGTGCGTCGGTCTTTAGGGGCCTGCCATACGTTACATGATACGCAATCCGAGCGCAATGAATGTTGTGACATTTGACCATTATTTAAAACTTAAATGAGATTTTAACATTTTAACCCCAATTACTCATGTAAGCCGACTGAAACAATTCACGTGAATCATACGGTGCGGTATCTCGGACGTTTTATAATTTAATTTAACAATTGCTTTTTTTAGACAATTGCTGTTGCTTTTTAGCAGCTCGTTTAGCTAATTTAGAGGCGCCTTAGGTTAGGTAGGCCTTAGAAACGCAGCTAGAAGGTAAGGTTTGAGGTAAATCTATCAGATATACGTGTTGATAATGTGCTTAATAAGCACTTGAATGGTACTCACTCCTACTTCGCCGGCGAAGATGGTTAAGTGCAGTGTTACAAAGTGTTTAATTGATGTGTCATTTCACGAATATACTTAAATGTCATAATTTAATTCAATTATCTTTATTGAAAGTAAACCACACACTGTAAGTAAGTAATTCAGTGAACACTTTTAAAAACAGACTAGACAAGTTCTTCAAAAACCAGTGTTACAAGTGACAATTCAAAGACTTAAATACACCAGCTCAGATATAGGCATACCAGAAAATTGCTGCTCGCCTATTATCCCTATAATAATAATAATAACCTAGTTATTCCTCCAGTTAATTAGGAAACAATATATAAAACGTGATATACTAATTTAAATACAAAATAAAATACATAGAGTGAACTAAAAACTCTTGTCATTACCATCATGTAATGCATAGACGGTCCCTTTCATCACCGACACTGTATATTTTGTTTATGTGTGCAAATCTTTCTGTGTGTTGGTGGGTGCGCACACGCAACGAAGAAATGCATATTTTATGACGTCTGTTCACATTCTACGCGGTGCCACAAAGAAATTATACGCGCATTAAATCCGTGGAAGTGTGATTTTTTTTTCTTTTTTTTTGCATACATAGGTACTTAGGTGCTTTTGTCGTATCTGTGGATTATGGGGATCTAGTTTATCTGTTGTCATGCGCAGTTTATGGTATCTACTATAAATTCATGCCAGAAAAATTATACAAATTAGGAGTTACCTGCTGTGAGAGCGCAATACAGTTGGTTTCAATGATAAATAAATATTTCATACATATTATATATACCTATACACACTTTTGTCTTTTCTCAAACTAGAATTGTATCCTGTAATTAGACAAGAATCGAACAATTCACAAATATAACATTTAGACCGGGACTATTGGAATGGCTGGCGGGATTGAATCCACGACCTCTGGCGCTGAAATCACTAGGCCAACGAGGCGGTCGATATAGTTTTAAAAAGTAACTATGTACAATACAATACAATGCAATACACTTTATTGCACAAACTAATACAGTTACACGTTATAGAAGTTACAAATAGTTCAATTTAGGCGGTCTTATCGCTTTAAGCGATTTCTTCCAGACAACCTTTTGTAGTTATTTTACAAAACTTTCTATATCAAAGACGTATGCAACATTCATTTCTATTTATGGACTTGATGAGGTTGTGACCATCTATCTGTCTATCAATGTGAACATTATTAAGTCAGTCTATCAATTCGATGTCCACTGTTGGAAAAGGCCTTTCTTAGTTCAACAGACATATAAGACACATAGACAGAAAAAAAATGTTGTTTATTCTAAAACTACTCCACGCATCTCTCTGTCCCATCGCCGGGAGGATATGCAAGTCGGCACTAAGTTAATTAACAAAAGACCCGCCTGACGCGGACAGCACATGCTCGCAGCCGATGTATGGGATGCTGTGTTCGGTTCCCCGTTGAGTTAATGTCTTTGGCGGAAGTGTTTTGTTCTCATTTGATGTTGAAAGTTTGCAGAGGGTTGTCGTTCATTGACAAGAGTTATAAATATGGAATTAAAAATTGACAATCTCTTGTCATTCGCTTTGGTTTGCAATAAATATCTGCCTTTTTAAAATGTGATTGCCTTGTCGGTCTGTTAGTTCGCTTGCCTTGAACGACAAAGGTATGCATGTATGTAAACGCTTTATTGTACCAAAATTAACAACAGCAAAAATAAATAAAAGAAAAAAGATGTGTACAAAAGCGGACTTATCCCACTTAATTATCATGGGTTTGATTCTCATTTGGGACTTGTTTTATAGTTCAAGTAAGTTCTAGATTGGGTGTGTCTAGTCCTAGTTTGTGTCTGAATGTGTAGGTAGGTATACAGGGAACCCGGTATGTGAAGGTTTTACTAAAAAAAAATTTGTTTATTTTAAATCATTTTACATACGAGAGCGAACATTTTATGTAGAAATTACGAAATATCACTCTTAAAAGCATATTTAATTGAAATAAATTCATTAAACCCAACGATCTCTATGTACTACTAGATGGAGCGTTACAAACAATCGCGCTGTTCCACGCACGTAGCCACAACTCTTTCACATTCACTTTGAAACTTGTGCAGTTACTACTCAGAACATTTTATTATTTACTAAATATTGACATTATTTAACCGTAGCGTCAATATTTAGTAATAATTAAATGTTCTGCGTAGTAACTGCAGAAGTTTCATTGTGAATGTGAAAGAGTTGTGGCTACTTGCGTGGAACAGAGCGATTGTTTGGAACGCTCCATATAGTAGTACATAGAGATCGTTGATTAAACCAATGTATTTTACAATAAAAGACCTTTTCATCTCGAAACTCGCTTCCATAAAACTTTCCAATACATAAACAGATAAATATGCCCAATATATAGTAGTTTATATACAAATGGGCTTCCATTTCCGTGGACTTCTCTTTTAAAAATATTGTATTAATGTGTCAAATCATCATCATCAGCCACAGCCACTGCTGCAGTCCACTGCTGAATATAAACCTCCTCAATAAAATGCAATTTTTTTGGTTTGTCCATGGTGATCGAGGTATGACCTTATATATACACAAGAGAACGCTGCTGCCCGTCTCTGGTGCGATCCCTTAGTCGCCTTAACCACACCCTCGTTAAGTTTGGGGGTAACGTAAAGAGAAGCAACGTAAAGAAATATATGAAAAAATTAACTAAATTTAATATCACCTGCCTAAGCTAAAATAAACCATCGATAAACTAAAAAGCTCGATTGCGATCGATACAAAAAGTATCGATTATCGTCGCATTAATCCACATAATCGATCTGCTCCGATGTCGATGCGATCGTTTGAGACGCGCGCTTATCCGTCATTGTGCGCTGACCTTTATTTTTTTTTATCTTATTTCGTGTTTTAAATGCTTTTAAATAAGTTTCGATGTTTATTTAATTATTCTTTCTTAAACCCCGCCGAGTTCTGTGTGGTTATTTGTTCATTCAACGTTTTATTTCACACACAAAACATTAAATAAACAATAACGTGAAATAGCATCTACGAGCTTATCTCATACATTTAAATAGTATTTTTCTCGTTATTCTACGACCAACAAACGAACTAGACTTTTTACGGACTTAAGTATTTACACTGATAAATCAACATAAAAAGAAATAAAATTAATACCTAACATTTATTTAACTTAATTTCAAACAGAACCAGTTACACATATAAATGTACCTATATGTATATTAAAGTAAACGTAACTCGTCTGCCAAAATGAACGTTATATATAACTAACTATAAAGACTATCTATATTATTAAAACCAACAAAGTCACTCGTATTTAAAAACAAGCCTTACAAAATATGTCTCTAACATCACAAAAAGAAACTCTATCTAATTGACTACCAAGCGCACCAAAACGAACAAAACGCAAACCATCAAGTGAGACAGCGTAAACAGAGCAAAAACTAAACAAGATCATGCGGAATCATTTACTCCAATCACCGCGCTTGTGCAGGCGTGGGGTGGGGGGAGCGGGGAGTCGAACAAAGACGAAGGTTTACAGATAGGCACTGATTGGGTATCATGAAAGCAACTTTGCTTTTCACCATAGCAATTTCATTCAAATCGCTACGAGAACATTTACAATTATGGTGGCTATCTGCGACCCCGGCTATGCTCGGGTAAACTTTAGCTTGCAACATGTATGTAGATAATAATGACTTGTTTAGTGAATTGAAAACAATGAACACTAAAAAGTCCGGGGTTATGTAGGAACAAAGACAGCAATATAAAAGCCAACCCACTTACTACACCAACCCTACCTCCTTTCTCGGTATCTCTCGATTAAATTATAACTGTACACAAAAACAAATTATATTAAATTAAATACCCAATAAACGCAAGTACTTATACAAACAAATATGCTAATAACTAAGTATACAATTAAGGTCGCAATAATTATTAGATTTACTGCAGCTCTTATTCCAAAATCAATAATGATAATGTGAATGTAAAATATGAGCATTTTGATTAAAAAAAATCTTACACTATCCCCGATCTACGACAAATACCAATAGAGATCTCTTATTCACAATGTCTTTCCAAATGACCAACAAATATCTATGGCATTTCGTAAATCAAACCCATCGCCGGCAAACACATCTAGATCCCTTATCGATCGATGGATCCCCGATTTGATCTACGCATACGTTTGCTCATAATTACCTCCGCTCTTTCATCCTCCCGAACAAACTTTATAGTCAGCCCCTCTCACTCACACAACCAACCAAAATGATATGTAGAAACGAGATACAAGAATAGTTTATGAGCTTCACATGCGCCTGTACCGTGTAAACGTCATCAAATCATATTCGCGAGTAATTAATGATCATTAATAACGATAATTAACTGTATTGTACACGGAATAATTACTGTTTAACTGATGGACTTATTGCTATGGAGCTGATTATGGGTTTAATAAATTGTTCTGTTTAATATGTAATGATGACTTTAAACAAGGTACAGCTGACCACAGCTCAGATTATACAAAACCACTGTACGCCATGTACCAGTTAGTATAACTAGTATATAGTCTATACCATCGACAAATAAACAATCTGATTATTTATAATTTAGGTAAAAAGTATTTTTTGGGAATCTAGAAAATGTTTCTATTTTGTCATTACTATCATACAGACAGATATTATACATTTGAGGATCTGCAAAGCTAAAACTACAATATTATTGTAATCTGTTAATATTTTGATTAACATCGTTTCTAATCCTATCCACGGAACCAATTTTTACTAGACCCTTAACTGTTTCATAATATTTTAACAGAAATGTAATTTATTTATGTTTGTTACTTTGCGATGATATCCAATAAGCTTATTAATGTGGAGGTAGAATATTCTCAGATCACTCAATATGTTGGTGATGTAATAATCAATGTGAATATCATAGGAGACAAATCACTTCTCATCAATAATTTACCTACGCAGAAAACGAGAACACAATCAATCTCTCTCCCTCTCGATCTATAGTCGCATCCCTCGAATTGAGAATAGTAATCATTCTATCTAATAAAATGAAACAACTATCTTGACAAGTTGATGACAATCATTTTATGTTTTCCTTCATTGGAAAACCTGTGATATGACTGATGGATGATTCAGAAATCCACCACCTGCCAGGGTCGAACTTTTGACGTTCCGAAGAAGAGGCACTTTTTACTAGTAGATTACTTGAATATAATGAAAACACCTACAACATTTGAATTGATGCGTACAATTCCCCAAAAGCTACATCTCTGTATCACATACGACATGCCACGTAATTTATACGAAAACAATACCAATGCATTTAACAAAAACTTCAACAAAAGATTCCGTCTCAATTCTAGATTCTAAGCATAAATCAAAACCTAAAAATAAACAATCCCACAAAATATTCGCTAAACTAATGTGTTCTTGGAAATAACTCAGATGTATAAAAAGCGAAACCAAAAATTCCAAATAGGTAAATTTGGAATAATAACAGTCATTCTCAAAGAACACAAAAAGATCCCACGATATATCGATACAGAAATAACAATGGAAGAACATTTTTATCTTTTAAACAGGAAAACGTTTTAAACATATTTCCAATCTGGGAACAACAATACCTAATCGATAGATGGAAAAATAAAAACTAGACACGTTCGCTCCTTATCCGTATATCTTAAAACGAAATATTGTAATAAAAAGTACGTACATTCCTACAAACTTGAATCTACGTTTATCAAACCAAATTATTTCGTCTGCAATCTTAACTCATCCACATAAAGCTTGATACACTTCGTAATTTATGGTGTCGATGGTATATTTAACTTTGTTATCATTGACGTAATGTTGTATGAATCATCTCGTTTCGGTGTTAGTACAAATCGGACCATGAGAGTCAATTTTAATTCAATTAGGTGTCTAGGAACTTCCATATATATAATAAGTTATTCAGATGGTTGTGTTAAGGATATCACGTTTTCTTTATTTGGGAAGGTTATCCGGAAAAGATACCTATTGTTGCACAATATCAAAATTTTGATTGACAGTAAGATACTAGATAAGAATTCGTCTACACTAAAAAGTGGCTTAACAAGATTTTCCCGAAGCTTTATGTATAAAACCTTATATCTTTACAAGGCATTCATCAGTGATATAATTTTATTAGATTAGTGTAAATTGATAGTTCAGACGATATGGTTTGCTTTCTTATAGAGAAACTAACTCTAGTTCTAAAACTTACAAATCAAAAATATCTAACAGCAAAATTAAAAATAAGACTGGCAAAGATTGGGCGCCATAATTTTGAGACCCTCCTAGCAAAACAAGTCTTCAACTTATTAATAAGCTTAAGAATTCTAAGTAGATACTCATAAGCCATGTCAATAGCCACATCGAAGTCCTACATACACCCATAGCCCCGCCTCATTACATCCCATACCATACACAAAACTATTATACTGAACACCCATCCAGACCTCATAGACCCTTCCTTTCAATAACAATCTTTAATCATTTAATCGAAGCTGCGTATCAAGTTACTTTGGATATGTATTGCGAAGACATGTAAGATTTTCCGTTGAGTAATTTAACAGATTTCTTAGAAGCAACGGATAAGGTTGATATTGAAACAAATATTAATATTGTAAGTGTAATGTGTAAAGTTGTGTGTGAATTAGTGTGTGTAGTGCCACATTTACATTTAAGAGATACTCGAGAAGAGTAAATGTCAATTGAGATAGAAGACGGGTACTGGAACCAAATTGATGTAGTTATTGAAGACTTTGTTGATTGTTATCTGATTCTTAATGGAGAGTCTGATGGATAGAAATTTTGCTAGAAATTGAAGTAGGTAGTAACGGTAGCTATAGAGTAACCTGCTAAAGTGGTTACTTGAAAGCAATTTTAATTATCTTAGAGGTTACGAGTAGTGATAATATAAAGACAAAAGATTATGAAACTATTAAAGTCCTCGAATCCAGTTAGATATTATATAAGTGTTGATTGTCTGATTTGATTCCTTAAGTTCCATCATGCATGGTCTACTGAGATCGTGGAAATAATTGTCTAAGAATTATGGCTAAAAAATAACACAATCAGGCTTTGACATAGACATGTGGTTATAATTTCAGACAATGTTTAAAAGGCAAGGGTATAATTCCGAAACAACTAAATTGAGTTGATTTTGATTATCATAAGCTTTTAAAATCATTTATTTAAATCTAAACTGACATTTTACTTCAATTAGCATTAGAAAAGTAGTTCTCACTAAAATGTGTTACAATAAGTGACATTTACGAGGTTTAACTTAAGTGAATGCCAGACGGATTACCACTCAAGGAAAACCGTTGGTATTATATGACAGTCCTATTGAAATTAAAAAACGTGTTAAAGAAACTGGGGCATGTGCTTATACGAGTATCTGCTAACTTTTTAGGTGGGGAGGGTATTGAAGTTCACTCTAGTCTAGTTTTTTAATTTACTCATTTGTCGTTAAACTGGGGTCGGAATCTTGACCCAAGTTTGTAAGGCGAGAATACTCCGAACGAAGTATCATCGACCTATCGAATTTGAATTATTAAAATCCGTAGACATTATAAAATGAAACCTGAACTCCAAGTGCTGTGTTTATCTTACGAACAGTCGTAATAACACAAACAGTAGCTTCGGTTTTATCTTTATATTTATCGTAGCTTTCAACTGAGGAAGTCACACACCCAGAATTCTTTGAAACAGAGTTATGAACTTTCGATCACTGGAGGTTCCATTGACTGAGTTCAAAAACCCATTATTTTTACAGGGCTGGTCAATTGTTATCACAGGCAGTTTTATAATATAATGTTATCGGGAATCTAGCGGATGATTTGTATTACTTTCTATTAGTTTAAATCAGCGGTATCAATATGTCCCTAATACATTTTGTAACTAGTGTTATAAAAGCAGATTCAAATGCTGGTTAAATAAAAGTTCTCTGTAATTTTATACAACATAAAGTTTCACAACTGAATATATGTGTTGTTTTAGTAGATTACCTTTTGATATTTTACAACAAACAGGTTTTGTAAATACATTATAATAGAACAATTGTCTTATTTACAAGATCAATATTTTTTACCTTACCCGTTTATGATAGCAAAATTTTAGAGACAAATAAAACTCCATACATTATATATTTAAAAAAAATCTTACATAATTTTATAACTAAATGCAAAATCATTTTCTTGTAATCTATGACTGTACATAGTTTTTCTTATTTAAAAAAATAAAGTAAAGAAGTTTGAGTAAAATCTTCCATATTTAAAATACTTTCTCTTGAGATAACACTCGTTTTTTCTTATTAATTAATGTTTCAATAAATGGGGGCCGTGAGTTACAGCACTGGTGGGCCGCGTATGTTCTCCGACCGTGGATGCGTCACCTCTGATGTATAACATTATGAGTTCCCCATTGTCTCGGCTGAATGGGCCGACACAATATCTTACGAAATTTCCTAAAAAACCACCTTAGTATTATAAATGTTTATTATGTCGAACGGATGGACATTATCTGATCCATTGTCTTTCTTTTCTCCATGGTGCAACTTTTTTATTTCCTCATAACGGAGCTTAATTTACATTTGCATGAATCGAAATTCTATAAAACCGGTCTCGAGTAAGTAACTGCTCTAATTCCACGTCTACAATCTCAATAAATTAAAGGCAATAAAGTATTAAAATCGACCAACTATCTTTTCGCACAATCGCCAACAAAGTCGTGAGTCATTAACTCTTTAGATCGAAAAACAAGTGATCTTTGGCTCATTAATAACGCTGTGCAGGTAAAACCGTCTATTACAGAATAACTATTCATGCACGAATTATGTAAGAACAAATTATCAGACCGTGTGTTAACGTCTATTGTGTACGTGAGCACTAATCAACATAAGTATAGGTATTAATTCGTGTTTCGTAAACGTTTTTGTAAAAAAGTCGGAGGTGGTATTTCAACATGTTCGCGGCTGAGGAATAAGTGTACAAGTTTAATCTGTCGTGGACGAGAATAATCTGAATTTTCGATACAATACGAGGTACATACATGTGTACGTATTGTAGCTATAGGGTGTAATGGCGAGCGCAAAAGTGGTTTAACATCTCAATAAATTAACGCTCGACAATATACACAATATGTTATTTTCCGTACGTTGCAATTTCTTTTTACGGATTGAAGTGACAAACGGGAGACAGACGGTGGGATAATAAGAAGCCACTGTTGCTTATTAAGCTGTAGCTTTTATATTGCTGCACGAATAGTTCAAAGGCTACCCAGTTGACTAGTTTGGCATGTCTATAGATTAAACAGCACACAATACACAAATGACACCCAATCCAGGACCAATTTTTATAAAAGTAACTTCTCCTGTGATAATCTAACTTTTGACCTGGAAACGCCGTTGATCCAATTCAATGAACCATTTATTAACTAAGTTTTTAGTAAAATAAATTCGATAGCTCACCTACACTGACATAAGTTTGTATAAAAAAATATCGGCAAGGCAACAATATTACATATTGTTTGGTGTACATCTGATACTGCATTTTTCGAAATTCAAATAATAATTTTAGAACAAAGATAGGTTGATTAACGAACACTTCTGCGCACAACTGTACATAGACGTAGAGTCAACGATCACTCACAATGGAGAGCGATCCAGAGTGACTTGGAGAAAACATTGATTAATTACCATAATAATTTATTTGATACTCCAAAACTTGATACGGGGAGGGGCCGCTTGCGCAACCGCCGATGTTAAGTTCTTTTCGAACTTAAAAAACGTTGAGTATAGAGTTAGGAACTTAAACGCCAGACTTAGGGAGCTTTAAGAAATTACGTTATCAACCCTGGGCGACTATGTCCCTTCAAATGCTGCTAAATTAATTTAAAAAAATGAAATTCTTAGTGTTTTGGTAACAATTCAAGCTTTATGTGACAAGTTTTAATAGATTTTGACTACTCAACAATATTTTTTATACACAAACAATGACTTCTAATAAAATGTTATTACTTAGAGCGAAACTTATCTACCTCCCACTGTTGGAAAATATTTAGTCTGTACACGTACACATCCACTTCTGGAAATATATTGCCACTAAATCGAAAATAATATATAAAAGACTATTACTTAACTCGATGCTAACCCTTCTCGTTTTCTATATCTTCAACGTAGTTTCTATCCGATCCCTAACAGACTTAAATATTTCCGACGATGAAAACAGTACAATTGTTCATTTGAATATGATGCATGGAGGTGATTTGGCTGTTCCAAACAAAAGAATAAGTTTTGACGGAAAAGGAATGGTCTGATCGTTAGTTATGATTGTTTCGATGACTATTAGCATAACTTTTTTTTGTGTATCAACGGATTTCTTTTTTAGTTCTGTTGTCTGCTTTTAATATTACAATGTATTCGACAAGTATATTTTCTTAGAATCATAAGATTTTTGTATATTATTTTATTTATGAAAATCCTTATCCTTATATTCATATTCATTTATCGTTTCATGTAGATTATAAGATGTTACATAACAATACACAGGTACTAACATGAACTCTGCAAGGGTACTACAATATATGTAAAAGTTTCATTTAAAAATAGAAAATTTAATTATAAAATAGAAATTGATTACACGAAATATTTACAATGTTAAACATATTAATGAATTTAAATGTCAATTTTCATTCGTACGTCACCATAAAGTCCCCGAATTCATTGAAAGGCGTCTCAATGTTATGATCTACATATATTATATTGTACCTATTCCAAATCCCTAGTATAATTATTTCGAAGTGCTTAATTTTATTTTTTGTATTCTTTTAAGGTCTATTGTCAGCGTTGAATCATTTAGACCAAGCTCGCAAGAACTCTTTGCAGACGACTGTGGATTACTCCAGATACGTTAAAAGGTAATGTCGACATTAAAATAGAATTAAGGTTATAATTATATGTTCCTTCTATGCTGTTTTTATAGGAGCTTTCTTTTTTACAATAACTGACATGAATCTGTGTTACGAGTAACTGTTACGTTTGTTGCTTCAATAATTGCGTGTATGTTCTTCAAATGCAATTAAAAGTTATGTTTGCTTATTATTAAATTATCATTTGTACCACTTTTAGCACTGTTGTAGTACCTTACTCAAATCTGCACAGACTTGGTGCGACGATTTCCTTTCGTATAACTTATACACGTTTGTCTTTAATTCAATCTATTAAAACTCCGACAAATGTTTTTGAAATACTTTCATATTTATCAGGAAAAAGAAACTTATAAACCAAAAGAAAGCTAAAGTTGATAAACTAAATTTCAGTTTTCTAGACAGTATATTTTCTTTCTTAGCAGAGTATAAACAAGTTTATTCTAAAAGTGTTCTCCTAAACGTTTGCTCTTCATTTCCACATCTTATCGTTGTCAAATCGAATCCGTCTCATTTACATTTTCATAATCATAGATCTTGATGACTAGGTACGCTTCGACCCTGGAATGCGGCTCATCATACTGCAAGGATCTGGGCTACCGGGAGCATTTCCACTGCATGGACTGCACGGCCAGGGTCTTTTGCAAGAAGGAGGAGATGATCAGACATTTCAAGGTAGATATTTTACTTGAATACATCATCAGCATAAAAACACTGATTATGAGCATGTTTATAGTAATTCTCTATGTATATATAAGTATCTACCTATTGCTAGAATACCTTTCCATTCATAAAATATGGATGTGCTGTGAGATCCGTGTTGCCATGTATTTCCAAAAGAAGATTTAACGCCAGCCATGTGTAATAGAAATATGAATAGAATGTAATCGAAACCCAATGTCGACTTAGCCTAGAGTTCTCAATGTCCCAAAAGGTCTAAATAAATAAGTATTAGTATTAATTACAAATACTTGATTTGTTTCTCCGTATATATTGTATATTCAGCTAATATCAATCGATAAAAATAACTCGTGATTCAGGATGTAGTTTTGATCATTCCGGAGGTTCACGATCATCAAAGTTAATTTTCCCTTCGACACAGCAGCTGTGAACAGTGAACGGATGCTTTAATTGTATCATAATCCCCCATGATCCTCCCATATCATTATTATGTTATTTTGTACATCTTTATCAAGTGTCCTATTTTTAGTTTCGCTTTGAATTTATCAAGCTGCAAAGTATATTTTGGTCAATGTTGTGGTAATATATCCTTGTTTTGCTTTCTCAACAGTGGCACAAGAAACGTGACGAGTCCTTAGCCCATGGGTTCATGCGTTACTCGCCCCTGGACGACTGCTCGGAGCGCTTCAGTGACTGTCCCCACAACCGCAGTCAGACCCACTATCATTGCATCCAGGATGGCTGTGATAAGGTACGTCCATTCAATCATTATGTGTTTGATTTCTAATGTGGAAAAGGAACAATAGAAATTATTTTGGCTACCCGCGAAAAGAACTTAATATTAGCAAATCCATCAGAGACAATGACAATCCTGTTTCAAAATTGAATAGATTTCTTTTTTAATAAAAAGAATAAGAAATAAGTTTTGAGTTTAAATTGCGCCAAGCGAATCTATTTATTAGTTTATAATTGACTTTTCAGGTATACATATCAACATCGGACGTGCAAATGCACGCAAACTACCACCGGAAAGACTCCGCTATACTCCAGGAAGGCTTCCAAAGGTTCAGGGCTACAGAGAGTTGTTCGGCCCCTCATTGCGTCTTCGCTGGCCAGCGGACGACGCATTTTCATTGCAGAAGACCTGGATGTACATATACGTTTAAGAATAAGGCGGATATGGGTGAGCTTATATTTTATTAGAATTAATTTGTAACATGTTCAATTTAATTGAAATTATATTCAAGACATTATTTTCTAAAGTTGATCACTAAGTTTGTCAAAGGCTGAGAATTTCTTATAAAGAGAACAGATAAACAATAGATTTCACAAATAAACACATTCCACGAGTCTAATCAAACCATTCCCCACAGAAAAACATAAGACCTACCACATCAAAGACGAGGCTCTCTCCAAAGATGGTTTCAAAAAGTACATGAAAAACGAGGCCTGCCCGTACCGAGACTGTCGCTTCAGCAGGACCTGCAACCACATCCACTGCATCAGACCACACTGCAACTATGTACTCCACTCCAGCAGTCAGATCTTCACTCATAAGAGAAAACACGAGAGGAAAGAGCAAGAGATGACTTTTGGGTATGTTTTTTTAATGAAAACAAAAATAATGACCGATAAATGATCGGTAACAATTCGAGTGCAGGTTTCATATGGTCTCCGAACGGTCACCACTTTCTTACCTATTTCTACTATGCTAGTATTGTTGTGTTCTGGTGAGAAGGGTAGGACTGACAGCCAGTGTATTTGCAGGCACACAAGGCATTATAACATAGTCCTGTATAAAATAGCAATGCTCTCGTAGCCATTGGGTTGCAGTTGTATGGGCGACATTGACCGCTCTTACCATAAAGTGGACTGCCTCTCCCTTTACCACTTCAGACCGTGAAGTAGACAGAGTAGTTACCCAAGTACTTAATTTATTCGTGATGATTTTTTTTTAGAATATTGCTGATCGTTTTCTGTTCATTCTCTCTTATTATATTACTTTCCGCCTTCTTTTATTTGTTTCTACTTTTTCAATTTTATTACTTTCGGTAGCACTACTTTAATTATTTTTTTACTTGTCTTATCTATAACTAGTTTTTTCTCTGTTAATTTTCTCCTGAAGAATAGACAAACACAAATCAATTCATAAATACGACCATGTACAGGACCAAGAGCAACTTATACAAATCATATAAAGTTGTCTGTCTCTAGTGGGAATCGAAACCACGACCTCTGGCGCTCGAATCTAACTTGTATAAATGTATTTATAAATCATCATCATACAACCTTAGACGTCCACTGCTGGTCATCTATTATCAGTTTATCAATAAATATGATTACAATATCTCCTACAGATCTCTTCCAGGCAACTTTATTGTATTAAAAAATCTAATGCAGGATATCAAAGAAATTAGCATTGGTATATAGAGGTCAGTGCCATGTAATATAAACGCAGTCTTAAATAAACAACAACTTGTTCAGGCTTCCAACATCAGTGATCCAGTCAGCCCTGCTCCAGCAAGGAGCTGACCTCAGCATGTACTCTCCTGGCAGCAACATGCTCGGTGACGATGACATGTCCAATTCCATGCTCGACGGCGATTACCCGCATCATTACGTGAGTGATCAATTAATTTATGGTCAATTCTCAACTAAGGAGGTGTGACTTGAAATTTTTTACGGGTTTATAGAGTTGTTATGGATAATTTAAGAATTTGTCGCATTAGTAACAGCTCTTGTCATATTCATTCTTTATAAGATCTCATTTAGAGTCAAGCTCCACTAGTCACGTTACGGCGGTTGACTGACACGTGCCTTAAAGCTTGCTCCACGCCACTAACAGATTGGAACAAATTCTGAACTGAACCGATGCGATCAGCCGCGCCGCTATCGCATACAAAACACGTGTTGTATGGACAAAGTGCGCCACGGCAAGGTCAGTGAGGGTCCACCCTTATATGAGGTCCTATGTTCCATGTGGTTCTCTTGAATTATATCATCATCATCAGGTTATTTTTGTCTCCACTGCAGGAGCACAACCCTCTCTCATCTGCCGGAGACAGACGGAGGATTTGGCCTACACTCCCAGAGCTGGCCAGACGGGTTGGGGAGGAATTGAATTATATACCATAATTTCTCAATTTTTGAATATGAAAGTCATACCGAGTGTGGTATAAGGTATTGAAGAAAGTAAGGAGCTTTGGCTAAGGTCTATGTTCAACTATGAACATCGACAGCTGATGATGATCATTATAAAGGAAAGTTTATTCTCGACAACATTAATCTAGTCAATATTAAAATACTATTCCAGAATCCAGCACTGGCTGAAGAAGCAGCTAGAAAGTATTTGGAGACCTTCAACGGAGGCAAGGAAGCTGAGGACAAATGCAGCAAATGCAGCGCTTTCAATAAGCATTACCATTGCTTAGCTGAGGGCTGCAAGATGGCTCACAGGTAAGCAGCATCTTCTACAGAAGGAAATAAACATGTATTAAATAGAACAGTAATAAACCTAAAAATATATTGTATACTCCACGTCATGTTGTGACTCTAAGTCGTGTCTGGTATTACGAGTCTAGTCCAGGGTTCGTCTCGATGTGAATGTGTTCTAGTTTGAAGGACATGGTGTCGAGAGGTCAGGATCCTTATCCTTTGTCAGACTAGTATATGATCTGAATTTCGTAACTGCAGGACAATGTAGCAACGTTATCTCGACTAAATAAGATTATGATTTCACTTTTCAGTTGTCATAACACGATGATCAAGCACGTTATGGAGCACGAGCAACAGAACCAAGTGACTGATGCTTACTTCGTGACGTACACTCGCAACAACCCGTGCAGCAACTCCGCCTGCCAGCATATCAGGGACATCACACACTATCATTGTACTTGGGTTAGTTGGGATATAAATTTATATTACATTTTCAACATCAAGAGGCACACACAGTTCATTCACCGAGGCTAGTGCAATTTTGTAGACTTAACGAACACCTTGTAATTAATCCCCGTATGGCGTATGCTGATTTTTTACGCTTTTCCTTCTCTGCCAAGCCTAGAAATGATAATAATCGACCTTCCGAATGTCAAGAAAGCACACTAATTCAAATATTTCTTAAGAAAAACTCCGAAAGTGTTCATTTTAGATGAGAAATGTAATAACCCTTTTGGCTGTATTTTCAGGAGAATTGCGGAGCAGTCATACTCTCATCAGAAGAGCATCCATTCAGACGCATAGAACACCACCGCCAACATGCGATCCTCAGCCCCATGTCGCCGAACTTAGCAGCGAGATTCGCACCCAATTTCACTCCACAATTATCAGCTCAATTGCACCCAAACATGGCAGCCCAGCTTGGTCAAGTACCAAATCTACAAAATCTGCCGAGCCTTCCTCCTAATTTGGCTCAACTGGCGCAAATGACGCCAAGTCTGTCATCCCAGCTGACACCAAATCTTCAAGCTCAGTTAAACCTTGGGCCAAACCCTGGAATAGTCCCACAGCATGTCAATCCTTCGACTTCACTGGATGAGATGTTCAGTAGAAAGAGAGGCAGACCACCGAAGAATCGAGTTGTGGAAGTTTGGACCGATAATGTAAGTTATCTGTTTTTATGTAAATATAAAGTATCACTAACAAAAATGACTTCACCCGAAATTTTCTATATTTTTAGTTCTCTAAAATATAGATTACAAAATAAATACATACTCGTATTTGACATATTTTATGGAACAATGTCTAAATCGACTTTTACATTTCAGATTACACCTCAAGCGATATTCACGTCATTCAAGTTACCGAAATGTAATCAATTACCACCGATAATACCATCACCCGTCATTACTGCAGTCGAAGAGTTTCCGGTAAGTTACATAAATAACTAAAACCGTTGTAGTAGTTTGCAGTTGTAAACAACACATGTTTTAACCCTGTTGCATATCCACAGCGAATCAAATTCCAGCACTTCGAGGTGTACACGACGCCTGATGCTTGCTCACAATCTTACCCCACCTGTCAGCTAAGGATGACAAGACTCCATCTACATTGCTTCAACTGCAGTTTTGCTGGAGAAACCCATAGTATCATGGAAACCCATATGAGGGAATCTCACTCCGTCAGCCCTCTATTAGAAGGCTTCGACTATTTCTCGACCTTCGATCAGTGCGGCGGGAAGAGCTGCTTCAAGAATCAACTCCGAGCTCATTTTCACTGTGCTCAGGGCAGCAATTGCCCAGCAATTTTGACTCAATACTCAGCGTTAGCAACTCACAAGCACGGAAGAGGAACACCAGTGATCAAAAGTGAGGACCAAGAGAGGTCATTTGAAGAAGCCAAAGACTATTCTTTGAAGGAGCGTGCATCAGTAGACAGCGTGGGCTCTATGAAGGAATCAAATGAGTCATATACGCCTACGAACTTCTCGATCAAGAGCGAATTTGATCGGGATCAGGATAATGTTTCGGGTAAGTGTCCTTCCTTGTAAATAACCTTTTAATGCGAAATAAGTCTAACCTATCGATTTTTGTTAAATGTTTGTTTTAGACACCCTGACGTTTAATCATTACATTTAAGTAATCTTTCTGACCGTATCTTATCCTTAACCCAAATCTTTATTCCAGTAGTAAAAGCGACAGGAACCTTCTACCCGTCCTCGCATCTTAGAAGCAATACATCATCACCATCTCCAAGAAGCATCTACGATGCATCTCCTTCGAAGGAAATGAAACTTCGCATGGAATACGACCAGAAAAAGGCTTATGAACCTCCGAAGAATTCAGGACCAACTATTCCACCTTCATGCCATGACCAGATGTGTCCGTTGAACAAGAACGTTGGTGGTATGAATTTACATTACCACTGCCCCCATTGTAGTCAGGCGTATGTGGATTTGAAGTTGCTGTTCAGTCACATGGTGAAGAAGCACAGCAATGCCATGGACCCTGGACCAGTTGGACTGGCTGCTACTAAGGTGAGTGTAAAAATAATAATTTTAGAAAATATTTGACTAACAAAAGCTAATAGTCTAAAACCATGCGATCATAGTCATACTCGTGGTATGTCTTAACTAAATCTTCATGTTGATTCATAAATTAAACCCTGATATGTATGGTTACCTATAATCTTCCATAGTCAATATAACAGTGTTGCTTTGTTTTAGGAGACTCTGGAAAGGGAATATCCAGAGATATCGATACTACCATCTACTGCATCATCTTCGTCAACGAGCCAGGTGCCTTCACCAAGCCAAAGACCACCCAATCCTGCTGAACAGGTATTGCTTTCAGCTCTTTATAATTTTTGTCTTTACGGTTAATTGTTAATTAATAAAACATTGAGTCTTTCCTTGTTGCACTATTCAATGTTTGATTCTTTTAGGTTCAGGCCGTACAGAGTCTACTCCTCCAGCAATATCTAGCAGGTGGCCGAAAGGGCAGTCTGCAAGAGCAATTGAAGATGCAGCAGCAGTACACTGCATCTCTGGCTGGGTTGCCAGGACTAGCTCAAGTTGCGTTATTTTCTCAAGGGTAAGTGTCAACTTTTTGCGATCCAAAATATCCTTATAATTAATTCCTTGCGTATACTTGTACTAATACTGGCTCTTTCTTTCTTTCAGCGGTTCTCCTTTCCCACTCTACCCTACGATGCTGTATCCACCAGAGCTTCTTTTAGAACAGAGTCTACTTCAGGGTCATGGTTTACCTCCAGGACTGGACAAAGAGGCTGAAATGATTGCTAAGACGTGAGTTAAGATCTAAAGATATTTGATGAAAAGTTTGATAGCAGGCTGTAATGTTCACAAAGGTATACAGATCACAATTTTACAAATTATTTCTACAAAACTAAGTCATCCGTTACCTTTTTTTTCGTACGTAAAGATAAGTTTTCTAAGGAATCCTGTTACTTTCTCCTATTTGAGTAGTTTATGTTTGTTTTTTTTTAATATTTACTTCCATACTAATCGATCTTATTCTGTTAGCAGGCGAACACATACCACCCGAGGGCCTCACATGAGAGTCCTGAAGGATGAACCTATCCCTGAGGGATACCTTCGCTTCAGATTCAACGAGGATTGTGCTTACCAGCACTGTGGATATAGGTAAGTAGTATTCTTCGAACTTATTGTAATAATTCAGCTGAAAATTCCGAATTTGTAGTACATGGTGGTAGCACATAGTACATAACTATACGTTGTGACGACTGCTGGAGTATCGGACTGGATGGTGGTCAAAAGTAAGAAAACTAAAATACGACTGTCCTGCAGCCAGAAAGGTCGAAGTTATTACCATAATATAATAAAATCTAGATTCAATTAAGACAGTACAATTATAAGAGTGTCACGAGATGAAGATCTCTTTAATGGGTTGACTAAGACTTACTGATGATGAGTATGATAATGTCAAAATAGTATTTATTTATTTATTTTCAGGAAACTTACAGTCTGTACAGAGTAGTAATTGACAAATAACAAAACATTGACAGAAACCGTTTCCACAAAGTGGAAACAAAGGTGGCCCAAAGCTGTAACCCTAAGGCACACCTTGATTCACCAATAAATTTACTCAAATATTTTATTTTTGATGATAATATGTGATCAGAAAGATATCAATGTATAATTTTTATTTTTTACTTTTCAGAGAACATCAAACCCATTTCCACTGCACTAGAAAAGACTGCGGATACTCATTCTGTGACAAGACGAGATTCGTCCAGCACACGGCTAGACACGAAAGGTAATGTCGCTAATAAAGGACCATCTTTGGATTTAGTCACATTAACAACAGGCTTTTCAAGGGTTAATTGTAGGTACTATACAACAATTTTAATCGGGCATGCCTTGGTGGCTTGCGTTCGCACAATAAAATTGTAATAATACCTATTTGAATTGTTTGGAAAACATTGTCATCAGCCGAAATACGTCTATAACTGAACATAAGACTCCCTGGCACTTTCTGGTAGATGTCCATGGGGTATTTGCCATAATTACCATTGACGTCAACACGTTTGACCATTGTTTGTAACGGGAACCACTGTGTCATAGTTTAATTCGCATAAATCTACAAAACCTTTTCTTCTTCACAGACTGGACACTCTTATGGGCGGAGACTTTCAGCAGTACCGCGCCAACGTGTACTGCCAGAGACCTGACTGTCCACATGCTTCTACTTTCGGTAAGAAACCATATCCCACCTAAAACATTACCTCACATATGTACATCTGTTATATTATTATTGTATTGTTATATTATTGTACAAGTAGGTATGTATATTTATTTAGTATTAGACATAGACATAAGTACTTTATTGATAACTTCCGTTACAGGTCATATCAAAGTTTACACAAATTAAATAAAATCAAATTAAAGACAGAGAAATTAAACACAATCAAATTAAACATAAATAACTAATATTATTATTTGTTATGCTTGTACATACATAACAAAAATGATCCAAGTCGGCCCTAATACGAAGTCTGTCTCTGGGAGGCTGCCAAACTCTCTTTAAGACAATAAGCTTTATACCAATTGTACATATTTCATTGTGTGTGTGATTTTAATTGTTAGGAAATATGACAAAGGAGCTAAGTACTAATTTTCCTCTGATAATTGCCCTTTGGCTGCCTACGAAACCGGAGTTTCTTCGTTGGGCTGACAAAAGTATTGAAATATCATCACTCTCTGGCAAGTTCACTGAACTTTTTCTTACCGAAACTATATTTTTACAATATGTACAGTCAGTGCGCTATGATAAATAACAAAGTTAATTCCAACTGTATCTTTATCATCACTAGATTAGATCTACTATGAGCAACTGATCCTTAGTGCTGTCCAATTCCTTACCGTCAACCCTTGTTTTCAAGGAACAGGCCAGAACAAAGCATCGCACTTCCACTGCCTCAAGTGTGACTTCGTGTGCACCGACACCAACAAGGTGGTGGCTCACCGCCGCCAGCACCAGAAGCTCGACTCCATCCAGGCCGCTGGCTTCGACAAGTTCCCTCCTAGTAAAGGTCAGTTAAGGATATTTAAATCTCGGTTTTTAAAACAAACACTGGTCGTTTAAATCACTCATTGCAAAACTAACACTTATTATGCTTTTACCTGCTCTAATGGGTTACGATTACGTTATAAAATATTTTTAATAAACCCGCGGAAGTATTCCTCTTGCAAAGTGATTCAGTTGCGATGTTGTACGGAAAGCCGGTATCAACGTAAAATTGTTACATTTTGTGCAAATGTGAAGGAATTGAATTGGCTTAGTGGTTTTAGATTAAATCACTGGATCGTAGGTTCTATGATCTTCTATTAGTTATCCTTCATCCGCCAATTTTATTAAATACAAATTTACAGATATTATATTTGTACATGCACGTGAAGTTTACGTTTTTATTTATTAGATAATTATAATCTATATTTAATTTTATTTTCAGGATGTGGCTACGAACCCCAGTGCATACACAGCAAGAAACAAACTCACTACCACTGCCTCCAGTGCGGCTTCGCCGTGCTCGGTCTCTCGCAGATGACGTCACATAAGTACAAGCACCAGGAAGCTAACCTCGGACCGTCCACCAGCTCTACAAACTGACCACTCTGCTCCTGAAGGTCACGTTTCATTGGAAAATTGTATACAAAAATATATGTAAATAAATATTAAGGATGATTATTCGAAGATATATGGACAAAATTTTGACATTAAAGTACCTATTGACACTTTTAAAAATATAGATACGTTGTCCAAAATATATTAATGTCAAATGAGAATAGAAATTACAATCAAAGTTAATACCATTCTCTATAATGTCAAAATTCGTATATCATCAAACTCTTATAACTGTCAAAAATGTGTGCGAAGCTGATAAATTTAGAAAACCATGACAATATATAAAGTAAAATATCAAAAACGTAATGTCCCTTAACAGTGTGCCTTAGATACAAATTTCATTCTGGGCTTTACTGTGATTGATTTAACGTTTTTCGAGAAAAGCGAAACAATTTTGTGAAGCCCATGAGGACGTGATGTGGCAAACAAGTGCCAAAATTATGAATTTTGTAATATTTATATAAAATTATAACTCGCACTCTTCGTAGTAGAACGTCGTATCTTTCATATATTTAGTTTGAAAGATACGGCCGTCTTCTACAAAGGGTATGAACTGTTAAAATTGACAATACAATACTTTAAGACTTAGAATAATGCATGATTATTGCGTTGAATTCGTTCAAAGACCAATTCTCATTAAAAATTTAGACAGTTCACATGTTTAAGGTTCTATATAGCAAATGTATGGATAAACTATTAAACAAACATGTAGAATTCTAATAGAAATGCATGTTAATTTATAGAAAGTGTGTATTTCCTACCCGACCAATTTTAGATGTTAGTTTATTAAATATTTATATTTATTATTTCCCCAAGAAAAAAGACATTTTTACGAATAGTATTATTAATTTAGATTTCATAAAAAATAAGGCAATAAAATTTGGGTTAAGAACACCATTTTGTGCCTGGAGGGTTAAAATCTTGACAATATAGTTTCTGCGATAATTTTTGATACTTTATTCACAAACTTTTTAATAAAATTAAAAAATACTCCATTTATATTCCGAAAAAATATCAAAAATCATCGCAAACTTTACAAATTGAAATCAAAAATATATTTAATAAAAAAAAACTTATTTAAAATAAAAATGTCAATTTTATAAACAAAAAACAATGTAAATAAGATTAGATTATATCAAAAAAATCAATATGTTAATAAATTTAAAAAAATGTAATTGTTATGCAGATATTGGTATAAAAATATAAATGTATAAAAATCAACTGGACAATTAGTGTACAGAAAAAAATGGAGTGCTAACGTTTGTGATTCATGAGGTAGCTAGCCATAAAATGCCATAATTTCATAAATATATAAGAACATAATTTTAACTTTCTAAAACACTGAAAACTAAAAACTGAAATCAGTATTACAAAAATGTCAAAATATCCTTTACCTGTTGCATTCCTGAATGATTTCCGGCAGCTTTTTGAACCATTCCCGTTTAGGTTTAGAATGTGGTGTTAAGTTTTGCACCCTTTTTTGTAACCAAACCGTATTGTGTCGTGTATCCTATTCCTTAGCTTGTATCAGTATTTTGTAGTCTATGCTAATTTATTTTCAAAATATTATATTTCTGTTTTCGACAAAATACATATTCATATCCTTTATTGTCCAATAGTCCGTGCCATAAAAATATTTAGTCACATTATTAAAATTGTATTTGTAATTTTGGCATATACGTAAACCACTATCTAAATTATTATGTATTCTATACATATATATTTTTCTAAAGATACAGTAGGTATTTGCCCGTATTTTTTAATTCCCAAATTATTTGCAATAAAAAAAAGAATTTCGTTCATTATTGGTTGTTAAATCTCTTGTTTTGTTATCTAATTTTACGTTAATGTTTTTTATTTCAACTCTTTTTAAGTTTTCGTCTTTCGCAAACTTATTTTTTATTTAGATATTTAACCACTTATTTATGTATTTTAGTAGTATACGTAGCTTTAATTTTAGTAATTTTAAATTAATTTTGTCCCTAAAATTCAGTATTTCATATGCACAAGTATTACTAAGTTTGGAGTGTTTCATACAAATAATACAAGATTTTTTTTTGTATAATGTAAAATTAAGTGTGTCATCAAATTCATTCGTAGGTCAAGTTACTTTCACTGTATAAGTAGAAACTGAATGTATAGCAGTTCGTTTGAGATTATACACAATTGGTATGAAAAATAGTTTAGTATTGTTTACCTCATGATTTCTAGGAATTAAACGAGAATATCTAAAAGAAAAGGTCGTTTCACTTTATGTCGAATTGTCTGGATGTCCCCGTTTTAGCCTGTAAATGTCCACTGTTGAAAATATCATCAATACAATTCCGGAGGCATTAGACCGACAAATCTAGATGTCATACAAGGAGACTTAATGTTAAATCCCGGTAACGAGCAGCAGACAATCAGCAGCATCGTCTGTGCTTCAAAAATCACCACAATCTTGCCCAGTGAGACGATAAGGGCATATAACTCCAATTATATCGGCGTTTCCTCGTGGTCATACTAGTTTGTCATATTGATAGAGGTCTAGTTCAGCCGTTCTAGTCTAGCTCTTAAAGGCTGTTGGCATATGATTCTAAATGCCTCGGATAAGATTAAACCAAAAGAAGGACATATGCGACTACTTACTCTGAATGGTTCTACAAAACTAAGTCCAACCAACAAACCCCTATAACTTTTAAACAGCTGACTTACTAAATCTAGTTTATTGCGACTAAATTCGATTAATAAAGACACTTTCGCTGTCTATTTAGAATTGCAATCCGCGATAGTGGTGGTGCCAGAATAAGGCCTCTTGTCCACGACACGGTTGTTCAACCGTACGGTGTGTTAGGCGTACGGTTGAAAAAACGTGCTAGCTTGTACATGACACGGCAAAATCACCGGGCGAGACATTGGCTAAGTACTGGCGTACGTATGTTAACCATCACGAATCCGTGCATACGTCCGGCGCCGTCGACACACCCCGATAGACTGCCATACAACACTGGTGAAAATCACGCCGTGCGTAGACGCGGCGCGCCGAGGGGCAGTCCGACGCACACGGCCGCGGCGCCGTGCCGTGGCGCCACCGTGCACGTCTACAAGCTTTCATAGTGACATGACGACAACACTGACGACCGTGCCTACACGCGGCGAATTAACCGTAGATTTTCACGGAGATAACCGTGTCGTGGACAAGAGGCCTAAGGCATACTACTTTGCCCAGCACGACACAACGGCTAGATTAAAAGTCGTTTATATTCGCAAATTATTACTGTTTTTTTGCATTAATTCTGTATTTTAATCACTCAAGATAATAAATATAAATAAGACACAAGGGATTACTATTCAATCGTAATCGTACATCAAAAAACATAAATTATCGAAAATTCAAAACTATTTGTAGCGTGAGCCACGACACAGGCGTGTTGCAGGTGTCTTAGGGTGCTCCCACAACGATGTTGGAAAACGTTCCTCGATATTTAGCAACATTCGGTGTTTGGATCAAACGTTTGCAAACATTTCAGATACATTCTCTAATATATAGAAACTAAAACTGAAAATATTTCGACAAAATTCCTAAACAAAAACATTTTGCTACATAAAAAAAACATGTCCAACAGTTTAAAACACCGGTGTGGGGCCACCCTATCACACACGTCTCTTCCAACCCCTCACACTATCTCTTCTGCTGATTATTATACGAAGAAACTTAGATTTCAGCTGTGTGAGCCTGTGAGCATGTAGGCGTGCACCGAGCCTAATTTTCGTTTAAGCAATGTAAGACGTCACATAATTATCTTCCTCATTTTGGTTTAATCCAAGATGTCGATCTAGTAATCTTTTTTACCAGATGGACCGAAGACCAGAGAGGTGTCTGAAAGTAACTAGATAACAGGGTGTACGGTGTAGTGTCACGCACCAGGGCAAGCCTGAAAGTCTACAGATTGACTGCGGTCGTTATCCGACATTCTTTTTTTTATTTATTAGATACATAAATAGAATATAATTGTTGACTACAAAACACATTTCAATTATAACTTAAGATAGGTACTAAATTATACTCCAATTTTATAAATTCCAAAACTTTCAGTTACATTATCAAGACTAAAATACACAATAATATAAAAATAATGACAAAAAAGGACAATAATATCAAAATTACATGTTAAGAGTAGATGTTTTAAACTGAAACACATGTATTAAACTGATTAAAATTATAATATGTTGTTCACCATTGTCATTCGTTGTACTGTCTACTCATTGTAATAATGGAATTGTAATAGGATGTATAGTTTTTGTACACTTGAAATGAAATTAAATATCTTTATTATGGATCATAGGTATAGAAAGGATTACATATCATAGTTAGAGCTCAGCTATGTCCCGCCACGTGGGCATACAACATTGTGTCGCAGTAAAGCATGCATTTAAAAAAAAGTTACAAAAACAATTTAAATAAAAAAAATAATGAAATAAATTTTAAAAAAAAATTAATCATAATAATAAAGATATTATACGTAGGTAATCATCATATCTTTACGTAGATTATATTGTTCACGAATATCATTTTCACGTACAAGGAATATGAGACGAGCAAGTATGCTCGTAATAAAATATAATTAATGCTTTTTACGATTTGAAGCGACAAACGGGCATGTAAGCGGTTATTGTTACCCGTGAACATTAACTCGAAGAGATCCCTTGTAACGAAACGCTATGCGTCTTATAATCTTTTTATTTTTCCTAATCTACTGTGCTTTTACTTTTTTATGTTAATAATTGAATATTTGAATTAACTTAGACATTTATTCACTAACAACACAAATTGACAATCAAAAGTAAACATAAATTTCTTGGCATTTTATATGGAAATTTTTTTTTGACTTTAACTTCTTTATACATCCTAGAATCTTGTAGATTTTTGAGAAATTATAAACATTTGTTCCTCGATTCCAGAGATAAATATCTAAATTCTAAATTCAACATGCGACCCAGAAATAAAATGGCTTTACCAGCCTCAAATATGCAAATGGTTAGTTCTGGCCCTAACGCAATGTGTATAAAGATTTATAACAAAATTTCAAACACTTTAAAGACGAAAATGAGAAAGAAAGTGTATTTAAAAAAAATTACACAATACTTATTACAAAATTGTTTTCACTCACTGCAAGAATTTTTCGAAGAGAAAAAAATGATAACTAGTAAACGTGACAGATAACAAGTATAATAAGTAACACGTGACATGACATGACCCTTAACAAGACTGAACAAACAGACAACAACAATAAATAACAATAGAGATAAATGTTTAATTGATAAGTATTTTTGGCATTACATTTAATTTAATTAATAACCCTGTAGAATTGTCATTGTAAATTTCTTTTTGTTTGTTTGTAATTAACTCCTATGTTTCGTCCCATAACGATACTTTCCCAAAACGACAACCTTAAAATTGGGTAATACTCGTTATCAAGTGTTAATGAAATCAAAACTAAATGGGCTTTTCAACAAAAGAAGAAAAATATCATAAATGATGACAATTTTTTTTATATTTTATAGCTTATATCGGGAGAAATAAAGTTGAATATGCACTTGAAAAATTGCGTTAAAGTACACATCTACATTAACGTTTTCATGAAAGATGTAGATTAAGATGTAAATTCTGTTTTTATTGGTTAATAAATAAATTTAAAAAAAAAATTTTCGTCATTCATTTGTATTTCGGTGGTCAAAAAAAGGTCATGAAATTAAACATACATGTACTTAAAAGACTATCATTAAAAATGTGAATATACCTTTGGTAAAAAAGAACTTCCCATGGCATTACTCGCTCGCTTGGTAGTTCTTCGTTTTTTTTTACTGGTAGTACCACGGACAACAAAGGCTTTTTGCTTGCTCGACGAATTTAATAATTCTTAAAAATTACAAATCAGCGTAACTG
Source organism: Esperia sulphurella (assembly GCA_947086405.1). NCBI lineage: Eukaryota > Metazoa > Arthropoda > Insecta > Lepidoptera > Oecophoridae > Esperia > Esperia sulphurella. The sequence continues at coordinate 4,022,435 of OX352281.1, read as the reverse complement.
CATTTATTAGAAACTTAGCTTTTTTTATGGTGCCATATTTTCTGACTTAGATAGGTATTTATTATTTTGCATTAGACGTTTTTGCAAAATTTTGTATTCCGAAATATAAATAGACCAGTTGTTCTCAGTTACATTTTGTTTCGTTTTTGCTATTTTTATTTGTGCCTGTTGTTGATTTGTTTGTTTGTTTGAATTTATTTAATTCCTAATTTAATTTTAATCATAATTTTCAAACACAATTTGTAATAAAACACAATAGTTAGGTTAGGTTAGGAATTTTGAAATAGAAGAAAAAGTTATTTGAAAAATGTTTTCTCGCTCATGCTTGTTTCAGGAATCAGGGTTTCACAATAGAGTGCCACGGTCGGATTATAGCATGTAGGTACAATGTACAACAGATAGACACATAAGAAGATAAAAACGCCTGAGATACAACTATTCGTAGGCTATAAATAGTGTAGGTAAGTGCGGATGGGCATATAGGTACACTATTCGCCGAAAACGTAACATTCCGGGTAGCGGTGACTTTCCATGGCAACCGCGTGTCGAAAAAACATTATAGGGAACGTACCCAAACTACGTAACCCGTTCAGGGGGGGGGGGGGGGCTCTTCAAAATACCACGCTTGGTCACAGGGGCGGGAGGGGGGTCTTAGGTTTTCGTCACGTAGTCAATGTCTTCTAGGAAAATCTCGCGCTTTTTCGAGCTATATTCAAATATGGCGCGCAGTGTTTAGCGCTTTTTAAACTCACAGGTGGCAACACGGACGCACATATCCTCAGCTGATTGAAAACGGACCGTTTTTTCTTCTTGATAATACTTTTTTTTACTTGAAGTTATAGGTATGCACGCACTCTTGGCGCCATGCGGCAAGCGCCGTATTAATAAAGACAAATACGAGCCAGATTATAATTTTTTTCAACTTTCTGTTTGAAAAACATGGTTTACAACCATATTTATAAATTAGGTACTAGCTGTTGCCGGCGACTTTGTCCGCGTGGACAATTTAAGATCACAAATTATTATGTTTTCCCGTAGGAACAGACTATTTTTTCGGGATAAAAACTATCCTATGTCCTATTCCAGGACCTAACCTATATGTTTATAGGTTAGGTCCAATAAATAAATACAATACAATACAATACCAAGTTTCATCACGATCCGTCCAGTGGTTGAAGCGTGAAAGAGTAACAAACATCCATCCATACTTACAAACTTTCGCATTTATAATATTAGTAGGACTACGTGAAAACTAGAGGAGGAGGGGGTCCTAGCATATATACTACGGGTTATCACCGAGGGGGGAGGGGGTAAAAAAATTATCACGCAGTTTGGGTACGTTCCCATACCTCCAAGGTATACTATGCCAACAAAAATTTTGCTCAATTTTGTTTTCATCAAAATCAAGTCATCATATACATATATTAATTATTATGATACATTAATTTTAAGAAAAAAACAGTTTATTTTTTACAGTTTTGAGATTTGACGACTCGATTTTGATAAAAACCAATGACCAAAATTTTTGTTGGCGTAGTGTACCTTGGAGGCATCGATTTGTTGATAATTTTTACTCTGTATAACCAGTATCTCACTCCGCACTTTGCCGGGGCCAATCGGTCGGGTGTCGCGAGAGCAATAAAACGTTGAGTAAAGTCCCGCGCCGCTTCACAATCCGTAAGCGTAGGTACCAGCCCTAGACAAGTTGCATACATCGTCAGAGTGATTTAACGGTTCAGCGTAACCTAACCGTTCCTTCGTGCTCGTAGGATTCAATTTGGCCTGCATTAAATTTTGTAGATCAGTTTTTTTTTAAATTTAACAAGCTTTTTTAGGGACTGCGCTTCTGTACTACTTATTCTGTAGTATAATAACTCGCTAGGCAAGTGGACGCTTTGTGCTGCGATTTATAGGTAGGGAAATCCATGCAGAGCTCTCCGTGCCATTGTCTGCTTCTGAAATGGTTGAACTGCTACGAGTGTAGTGCGCGTAGCAATATGGAAGGAAGAATAGGACAAATCATACATGATAATTGATAACATACAGTTTTTATTGAAAAGTTTGTATTTACAAAAATCCTCTCTTTGAGAACATAAGTGATATTTTTTATCAATCGCGTTTCTATCAAATAAATTTATGTCATTTTACTCATTAGGCAACATAGTTTCGATACCGTTCAAGTTTTTTTTGATATCTCTCATATATTAAAAATTCATAATATAGTAAGTACGAAACGTCATACATTCGTATTCATCATTGTAGGCAATACGATGCATTCGTCATTCACCTGACCTTATCGTTTCATCCCTAAACGTTGTCCTTAAGAGAAACTTTTATACTTTATACCAACTTTTGCGACATTGTGACTCAATGTAACTCTATTCATTTTATTTTCTGTCGTTTTTAAGAATTTATTCTATTTTCTGTGTCGACTTTCGACTTTTCAGCACCAATGAGGAACCCCACCCCCAACCCCGAGCTGTAGCGACGGATCGATGCCGCGCCTGCGCCCTTCCCCCCGCAGTATTGAATGAGCCCATTCATGGAGCAACTGGTGACTTTAGAATGGAGTGTAACCCTATATACCTACAACCGTATATTATACGCACTCGGTGAGACGTAGGCGTAGAATTGACGTTCCAAATTTTGAAATTGGTTTTGCGATTGGACGGCCGATTGGGGTTTTCTAAAGATTGATGGTTTCTGATTGGGGTTAAACGGTATTTGGAAATGGAATGAGAGACAACTGGGTCGTTGACGAGTCTTGTCGTATTGGGGACATTTGGACGACTTGTAGACATAATGGGGGCAATCCATGAGTTGGATCCACTTATATGTATATATATATATACTGTTAGGCGGCTACATCTACAGCTGTAGCAATCGTTGAGTATAATTATATATTTCTTCATTTAAAAACTATTCGTCGAGAGAAGAGAAAAAATCAGTCATCTAAATTAAATTTGAAATAAACGCAAAATCAATGAAATAAAGTACGTAATTACTGTAAGTTTTAACAAATAACAATAGTATGAGTTTTTTTTTAATGGTTACTACATTAAGAATAACAAAATATACTTATATATCGAAAACGAAATTTGTATATATTTTAGTTATCGTTATAGGTACAACTTAATAAGTCGCTTTAATTTTGTGTAGTTATTTTTTGAGAAAACCTTATTTAATATATAAAAGGATACCTAATCCATCAACTGGTCTCGGAAACTTGTATAGAAGTTTCTCAAATAACATATATCGTCCCTCGCATGACAGTGGCAGTGTCGTAAGTAGCTTCAAGCAAATGTTGCAGGGCGAGGCTTTTTTTCACTTCACATTCTATTGTCTTGGAAGATACGACACATGTTGGTTGTCAATAAATCCATTACAGCAACTGATACGGATACGACGGTTAGCGGAGTTTGATCACCATACACATTTAAATAGGTCCGTGTTTGTAACTCATTTAGACAAAAAATTACAGTTAGGAGTTAGTTATGCGAGGGATGACATGAGCCTGTAGGCTGTTGCAGTTGTTACTAACAAAGCCTATTTGACACTCCACTACTGAGGAATTAAAATTCTACGCGAACGAAGTCACGAGAAACCGCTTATCTTATATGAATAAAGTATGATTTGAATTTATGTTTCTTGCCGTTTCTTACGCTACAGAAATCTCTTCCGGATCCGTGGGTCATTCTAGATTCCTGACAGTCTGACATCAAGGACTGTTATACCAATCTTAATCTTACATATAAGCTTCAAACTGATAGGCAAAGACTCCCTCCCCCCCCCCTTTCTATTTCTTTCACATAGACAGCGGTAGTCTAAAGAATAAAATGAATTGCATAACTGCGCCAAAGTGTACTCATGAGCAATATTATTTATATTTGTACTTTACTGGCTGTTGCCCGCGACTTCGTCCGTGGACAACTTAACATCACAAATTATTATATACTCCCCGTAGGAATGGGATGATTTTTCGGAACAAAAACTATCCTATGTCCTATTCCAGGACCTAATCTATATGAGCGCCAAGTTTCATCACGATCCGTCCAGTGGTTGAAGCGTGATTGAGTAACAAACATCCAAATACAAACATTCGCATTTATAATATTAGTAGAGAGGATTGTACAAGAATACAAGACACGAAATAAAAGACAATGAGTTGCATTTAAACATATGATATTAAAAGGCGCACTTAACTCTCTATGGGTTTTCTTCCAGTAAACCTTTGGGCGAAAGAGACAAGTTAAAGCAGATACGCAGACAGCAGTGCACATTATAGTGAAAAAAAAAAACATATGACCATCCTGTTCATCTCTCCTTGCTTTCATCCTTGCGTTCATCCTCCTAGCTTTCGTCTTGACAGTGGATGTGAAATATACATTGTACATGGAAAGTTAAATGTACACTCGCGGAAAGGGAAAGGGCTGTCACCTTAATTGACCGTATTATAGATTCACGAGATAATACGATTGATGACAAAAGACATGAATGACACACGATGATTGAAGGTTTATATTCAAATTATTATTATTATGTAGGCCAAATCCTCCGCCTGTCTCCGGCAGATGAGAGAGGGTTGTGCTCCTGCAGCGGAGACAAAAATAACCTGATGATGATGATTCAAATTATTATACAAAAAAAATTAAATTCCTTCAAACTGCTAGAAGCTTCAAGCTGCACTTTCCGTGTAGGTACTGTCGTACAAGCCTATATAAAACGAATTCATTGCTGTAGGCCGTTCCAAAAATAATGGGCAGATGGGTTAGTGATCGCAGTACACTGAGTTTAAAGCACAGACGGTGCTGCCCATCACCATGATTTATCCTAAATAGGCTGTCACAACTGGGATCATTTTCCTAAGTCTGTTTTTCTCCTTAATATAGGCGATATAATTTTGAAAAAAATATGTTATTTTATTTTATGTATACATTTTGCAATGAATAACAATAGTAGAGTGCATAAAAAGTATTTAGAAAACAAGATTTATTAAAAAAACGTTACTGAATTTCTGCAATAAATTTCTCGATAATAATCGTAAAAATATACCTTTTTGTTATTTCAGACATTGATCTCTATTTTGTTAGTAAAAGATTTACTGCTAAGTGTTAGGAACATAATTTGCTCGCAGGGACAGACACACATTCACACAAACATATAAATAAAACAAGAGATGCACTGGAGTTTTAAATTGAAAATATCTAGGGAATAGACATTTATGCGAGCGAATTTAGGTGCTCACAGAGACACGCCAATATACAGCTTCTGCGTACCATAGCTAGTCTTTATATTGGTACTAGCTTTTGCCCGCGACTTCGTCCGCGTAGGTTCCGATATTGCATAGTCAGTATTTATTCATATTAGCCAATTACATTTCATACCATGGATGTTGATACGACGTAATCGTCGTAAAATAACAAAGCCAAAACATGGCACATTTCTCTATATTTATTGATCATTCAATTATTTTCATCATCAGCCTATATACGTCCGCTGCTGAACATAAGCCTCCCCAATAGAATGCCTCTTTTGGTGGGCTTTCCATTAGGAGATTTGCCATAATCACCACGCTTGGCAGACGGATTGGTGATCGCAGTAATAAAAAAATATAAAAAATAAATAAACACAGGAGAATGCTGCTGCCCATCCCTGGTGCAATCCCTTAGTCGCCTTAACGACACCCACGGGAAGATTTGGGGTGGCCTTATTCTACACGGCTTCATTTTACAAAAAAATTTACTATTTTTTGCGTCGTTAGTATTATTTTGGCACTTTTAATGATACAGTTCGGCATTCTCACAGCGTTGCGATCAAAACACGACTAAGAAAAAATGTGCTTACATTTTGCTCTCCCATTAGCAGCGCGCCAATGCGATGTCCTGTCGATGATGAAATGTCATTGATTAGCACAATTATGTCTGGCATTCTATAAGGTAGGTACGTAACGTAGCGTTAAATGCCCTCTCTAAGCTCCCCCTCTTTTTCTAAAGACGTTTCTACGTCATGTCTGAAAACGATTCTTAATACCTAACGCGACTGTTACCTTTATAAATTAAAATTACCTTTAATGTTCTATTTCTGTAATTTTTCCCGACCTCTCTGTAGCTATCCGCGGTTGTCAAGTGTTCTTTGGGAAGTTACCCGCCGCCGCTCCATTCGAACAAAATCCGCTCCGTTCCCACTTCCGCTCCCGCTCCCACTCGCGCTTCAGCTCCCAAAAATGATTGAAATATGTTCTGTTACATATCCTTAGACCCCCAATTTTTTTTGCTAATATATTTAATGTACAGAAATGCGAAGTTTACGTTTTTATTTTTTAGAAAGATTGGCAAATTTTTATTGCTGAGTTAAAATTTGCGACTTTATACGCGAAGACACTGATATGGATAAGCTATATTAAGCTAGCTAAGACCGCTCAACCGTAAAGTGTTTGGCAGCTATGAAAATTGAGAAAAATGGGTCATACTGGTTTTTTAGAATTCATAGTCATAGATAAATCGATACATGTATGTACGTATGTAGCTTAGTTTTAAAAGATGTCACCGAAGTACTATCTCGAATGACCATCGTCAGTTTATTCCACACCGGCGTGGCTCGGACAGTAAAGGAATTGAAAAGGATTTTGGTGTTTGAATTGGGATAGGTGAGGGTCTTAATGACGCAAGCACGTCTACTGATAAATATAATCTTATAAGCGTTTAACAGTAGGTATCTGAGCTAAAATTAGTTGCTTACTTACCGATCAATACCATTCTATTTTTAGGATATTACTTTTGTGACGGGCGGTGTAATTTCATTGTACGGAAATTGGTTCATACATTTACGAACTCCAGTAAAATTAAGTTCGTTAATTGTTTCTCACGTGTAGAGAAATAGGAGAAGTTCGGAAGTTTGGATTCTAGAAACCAGGTTTGACGACCGATTATTCAAAGGCTCGTGCGTCGTTCCAGGGTATCGCTGGGTACACAGCCGAGAAATTTCATAAAAATATGTATAAAAAAATTATGTGAACTTTTTTTTCTACTGCTAAAATATGGTTTTGGCGGGATACACTTTTAAATAGTTATGTTTTTCATTTGTCACATAAAATTATGTATAAACCTTTTTTAGTGCGAATTGACCTGTCCTACTTGGGTCAACTTGGATCTCTTCCAGAATATTAATTTTAGCAAGAAAATAAAGTGAACTAAATTTATATTACCATATGTAATACTTGCCGTGTGGTTCCCGGATTAGAATAGGATCACCCCCAATCTTCCCGTGGGTGTCGTCAAGGCGACTGGCACAGGCACCAGGCACCCTGGTTTGAACGCTGCTGGCGTACCTGGACGACCGTTCTTTGATAAGGATTATTCATAATCTGTAAATTGGTAATTACGAAGTCAAAGTCAAAATGAACAAATAAAAATACAAGGCCATATAAACCCCATTTGCTATAAAAAAAACTAATTTTATTGCACCGCTTGCAGCCTTGTGGTGAGCCTAGATACAAATCAATTAATATTCTGAAGTGAGATTTCTTAATATACTTCTTCGGTCTTTTGCACTTATGGGGCTGGTAAACATAGTTCTGAAATGATATGGGGGTAGAAGGACTGCTGGGTTTGACTTATTATTATCTAATATGGGTGCAACATTTATAAAGAAGTCGGTAAAGAGGTCTCATCTAGATTTGATAAAGCTATCTTCTTTCCGTCCAACAATCCCATGTAGTCAGCAATAAGTTTATAGGTGCGGCTCTTTGCCGTCTCATTTATCAATTTCCAGGTGATTTTTACTCTATCTCTAGCGGTAGCTATTATGTGTTCGTTGTGTAATTTTTTTGCACGTTTAACAATGGAATGTAGATTACCACAATAATTCTTGTAATAGTCCAGGATAAATTCATCGTTTACATCCTTAGTGTAGACAAAAAGCTCAAGTCAAACGTAAACCCATCAGAATAAAAAAAATATCATCGCGTCCTTGTGTGAAACTTGATTCAAATCAAATAATATTCCCACTTGCCCGCCGTTTCCAGGTCACGCGAGATGCGATCCGTCGGTGATCGATCACGCGCCCGCCCCGCAGAATACAGAGGTATTTGGGACGAAAAACGAAGCAAATTGGCTCCTTTGTCAACGTTTTCTTTTATAAATATATAAAAAGATATATCCTTAATGACTGATCAAAAAACCTCCCACGCTTTTCCAGACACCTGGTATTCATACTAGTTATATAATATATACTGCTCAGAACAAAAAGAGGAACAGGATTTTGAATGCTTGTAATTTTTTAAACATTAGTTAGCTAAAAATAAATAGTATGATTTTTTTTACTTAGTAATCGTTAAATACGAAGCATTAATATTTTTTAATAACATAAAAATGAATGCAGGCTGGCCGAAAATGACAAAACAAAGTGGTGTCTAAAGCTGGCTTCCCACGAATCGTGATTATACGAATTATCAAGCACGGCCGACGATCACGGACAGCCTTGGACCGCACACAAGGCTCTTTTAACGGTGCGTGTCAGTCTGTGTGTGTCTTGAGATTCGACAATTTTGTCATTCCAAAATGCATAGTGAAAGAGAACGTATCGCTGCAGCTGCGGCTCTGGTGGTATTTTTAGCAATAATCATATGTGCTCTAACAAAAACAAAGTTAACAAAAAGAAACCACGCTGGTCGTACAACAATAGTTCTTCAGGGTATGCAACTATAACATTAAATTGTTAAAATAATTTAATTTGTTCATATGGGTTTTGTTTGTTTGACGTGCCCGTTTGTGTTTACGCGGACGACCTCGCACCACCTCGCACAAGCTCGCACCGCACCTTTGAAGTGACCGACTCGGCGCGGATCGGACGCCCTGCGATGGACGTGTCTGGGCTACCACGGACAATACTCCTCCCATGGTGCTCGGTGCGAGCTGCTCCGCGTCCGTCCGCAGTATCACGCACCATGGGAAGCCAACAACACACAAGTGAGTGACGCCACAGCAGTTTCTTAGCTTTTCAATCACAGAAAACTAATTTCAAAACAAAAACAGCTTTCTTTGTTGATTGGTGAGTGTTGAGTTCATTTAGAAGACCATCGTTAAGAAAAAGTGTTTTTGTTTTATTAATGATCGTATTTAACCAAACAGATCCATCATAATCATCATGTCTGCCCTTAGACGTCCACTGTTGGACATAAGCCTTCTCCAACGAACGTCACTGCACCTGGTCCTCCACCTTCTCCATCCAGCCGCTTCAGGTCGTCGGTCCACCTAGAGGGGCGTCTCACCCTGCGCGTGCCAATCAGCGGTCTCCACTTCAGAACTTCTCTGCCGCAACGGCCGTCGGTTCTGCAACAAATGTAACCCGTCCACTGCCACTTCAGCTTGCTAATCCTTTCGGCTATGACGGTCACCTTCGGTATTGGTCGGATGTCTTCATATCCTTCAATGAAACTCCGAAAATAGCCCTCTCCATAGCTCACTGAGCAACTTTAAAAGATTAATGTAAATTAATTACGTACAATTTATTTTTACACTAAGTAATATTTAAAAAAATTACAAGAATATGAAATCTTGTTCCCCTAATTTGATATCACCAGTATATTAAAATAGGTATTTTCAATATTATGGTGAAACCAGTTCCTACTTCATCATATCTAGTCCCATTTACTCAATCTTCTTGATTTTCAGACCTCATTTGGGGCTGTCGATTCGTTCACGTCACAAAAGTGTCTGACTGCAGGGACCTTCATATGGCTTTCGGGTCACTTCTGTCTTATAGTTTATCCGTTTATCACGGATAAACCCACAGCGGGATCCAGTCAATAAAGGGTTTCGGGGAGTTAGGTACGGTGTGGTAAGAAGGTACATCAGACTAAGTATCGCACATCACTATTAAATAACTCCCTCCCTGAACACGTTTCAGATTATGTCTAAAATACAGCATTGTAGGTTTCGTTTGCTCGACGGGTTGGTCAACTAGTTGGCCGACTGGTTGACCAACAGGATAGCCGACATGTTAGCCGATATTTTGGGCGATTTATTGGCCGATTTGATAACCGACTTGCTGGTCGATTTTTCGACCGGTTGGTTGACTAGTTAGCTGATTTGTTGGCCAATTGTTCGGCTGATTTATTGTCGTTTAGTCCACTGGTTGGCCTATTGGTTGACAATTTTATTGACTGATCTGTTAACCGATTATTTGGTCTGCCGGTCAGTAGACTAGTTGATCGACCGGATTGCAGACTGCTTGATCTACAGGTTGGTTGACTGGTTAGCTGATTCGTGACCGATTATTAGGCCGATTTGTTAGTAAAGTAGTTAGCCGATTTGTTGGCCGCTTAGTTGATCAATTTGTTCATAGATCATCACCGCCTGTAATTGTTTGGTCATCTATTTTTTCGACTGTTTGAATACTTCATTATTATTGGTTACAACAAACCACATACAGTTTTTAATATACAAGCAGAAGCAATCCAAAACAGATTTGGCAAACTTTAGCCGTGTGAGGACCGAGCGACTGACTGCTCGCTATAGCGACAGCCAGTGGGTAGCGCGCGACTTATATACTTGGTCACTGCGCTTCTATTATACGTACCGAGTTAGTATGCGCATTGATAACTGCACTACTTGCTGATCTAGCCTAGCCTTATCATTTTCTGACACGATCTAGATCCAATTTAGGTCCAGACTAAGCAGGCGTTGTGGACCATAGCCCGCATTTGTTGGGAGGGTGACTTTGCGCTCAAATGTAAGACGTGCATAGACTGTTAACGATTTTAAAAGTCCAGTTTATGTAAATATGGAGACTCAAGGGCCCCAGTAATTGAAAACCACCCACCACAAGTCGACTGAGCCAAACAAATTTATGCATTCCTTTAATATTCCCGACCGCAAACTTCATCAGTGATGCGAGCGTTTTTCCAGTATTAAAATTAAAAAGTCGACCATTTATCAAAGTCCTGGGAAATGTCCGGAGTCTGGGAATATTTATCCGGGAACTGGGGGTTGTTTTTGTAAACTTGTTTTATTTAGGAGAGGTAGATGGTTTCCCACTAAACAGTTTTATAGAATAGAGTTTGCAGTTATGTTAAAAATTACGTCCAAGAAGTATAAGCTTATTGGTTACATCAGTCTACACGAAGAGACTTTTTATCGCCTCTTAATAGTAACTCTATCTCTCTCTCTCTCTTTTACTCGATTACTGACACATATTTATCTTTGTTTTGTTTTAAAAATATAGAAGACTAAAGGCTAGCAGAAGAAAAATAAAGAATGTGGAAGAAACTATAGCTAGAGGTAGTCCTAGGAGGACGTTCAAGGATCAAATTAGTAACATCCTCAAAAAGGCTGCATGGGGTCCCGCAGTGAGAAGAATAAAAGGAGGTGCATGAAAAGGTTGATGAATGTGAGAGAGGCTAGTAAGGTATGTCAGGATCGAGCAAAGTGGCGATACATCGTCTCTGCCTACCTCTCTGGGACAAAGGCGTGAGCATTTATGCATGTAAGGCTAGAAGTGTAAAAATGACATTAACACATATTCCAGAAGTAGTCGGCTAGTATTTATTAAAATCGAATATCGATATGCTTGGATTTTTACTATACTATAAAACTTTTGGAAGTACACATATTTCATTTGAAATCTATTATTATACGAAAACAAATGCATTTGCGACTCGAAAACAAAACAAATAATAGTTGATATTCCCAAGTGGACTGCAAAGTTTACGTGGTAATACAGACCCATTTTTGCTGCTGGTGTCCCTTTATATTATACACAAGAAGCATTAATTTTTGTATAACAATTGTTTTGGAAAGAAATATAGAAGTATCCCATCAATACTGTCCATTTTAATAATAGCTATCACTTTACATCGACAGTCCATATAAAATCCTTTTATATGTTTTGTAATTCACGACCATTTGTGCTGGCACAATTTGCGGTTGGAAGTCCAACACAGTTCTGGTTTTGCTTGAGAACCATGAAACGACGTTACTAATATACATAATATACAATATATGATATACATTATACACAACAAATAATTTACTGGCCAGTTTATCCCATACACAGTCTGCACCTTACTTTCATTGAGTAATTTATTACTTTAATGATAAAGTCAATATTTTGTATAAAATTTCACACCACTCGATCTGGTTTTTAATCTTATCAAGAAACGTAATTAAGTAGTACATATATGCCAAAAATTATATCGGAGTTTGAAACTGTTACTATAAAAATCATATTTCCAAATAATTCTCTGTAAAGATCATCAAGGATCATCGAAGGCAGCGATGATGGTCACCACACATCACGCCAAGTGGTATCACGATATTTTTTACCGTGGGTCCAGCTAGACTTAAAGTTACTAAGCCATTCGGTACCATGGACCCTCGGATTCGAACCTTAGGCCTCACGGACGACTGAGAGCCCACTCTTCCGTGCATGGGATCCACAATAACAATAAATAACGACGCGAATGTACTGTGATAGGAGTATAATAGCAGAGCACATCGAGTGGGCGTATCAGTGAGTTCGCGGTCTGGGGCATGTTAACAATAAAGCGTATAAATAAACACGTCAACTGTAAATCAGACCTTTGATAAGCGAACAAACACCTCACTTATATTTATAATATTAAATGGGCATTTCGAAAAGGTCACGTCATTTCAGAAAGTACCATAATAGCCTGCCGACTAATATGACGCCTATATATAGGGTAAAATACTTAGTAACCCCCTCATCCCCCCCCCCCCTCCAATTACTGACCACATAACAATAAATCAACAACAGATAACAATGTATTTCTGAATTAAATTTATATTAATTACATTGCATAACTATCATCCGGTTACTTGCTTTCTAGATATTATTACAAGGGGACAGGAACTGGGGCTACTTACTAAATATTTTACTTTATCTAAAATAGCTCACAAAACCGAACAAATTCGTTCATGTTTGTCTGATGGGCCCGTGCGTGTCTCAACCGTGTAAGGGTATGGATACATGCTCATAAGCATGCTTATAAGCATGCTCATGGCGAGTTCACATTTGCTTTGATCTAGCATGCTATTTATAAGCATGCGACTAGTGACCATGCATATTAAATACATATATTCAGGGTTTTCCGTTAAAATGAATAAGCACGAAGTTGAAAAATTATACTCCTATAAGATAACCAAATGATCAACAACGTTCTATTGTGACAGTTTTTTTTGCAAAATGAACTCAACAAATCTGTTCAGAACTAGCATGCTAATAAGCAAACACGTCCACACGTGCTACTAGCGCACCATCTTCCACCCGCACTGAGGTGCACTGTAACATGCTCAAAAATCAACCGGCTCGCGATTTAGTCGCATGGCCTAATAAGCATGCTCATAATTCGTTCATTCATTCTTTCTTTCTAATGAGCATGTGTACCTTAATCCCCGCACTTCTCCCGCAGACGAAAGTCACGCCAAATGTGTACTTTTTGTGGTTTTTTTTATAGTGACCCCTTTTGTACAACTGACCACAGTGGGTGTTGATGAGATTTGAAAAAAGTCTATGAAATAAAATGCAAATTTCATTCATTGTTACTGATCACCATTTCACGTTTTCCAGGGTATACTATAATACAAGCAAAGCAAAGCGGCGCAAGGCTATGGGGACACTGAGGGACAGTACTTGAAATACTGATGATAGTAAATTTTACTTAAAGAAAAATGGATTTTACTGTTTAAATTCAGTTTTTATTTTAACTATTATTTAATATTGAATAGTTAAAGTTTTATTTAATTATTCAGTTGCATTAAATAGCAATTATTTATAATAATAATAATAAAAGAACCAAATAAAAACAGGAATTTACAAATAAAAAAAACCGTGAGGTGGTCACACTGAGGCGTTGTGCCCAGAAGGCTGGCAACGTACCCTCGCTGTATGGCCAGGCTAATGTGCTGGCTGAGGTGCTGGCCAGCCCTCTGGTCACCGGAAGCCTCTATGAGGCGAGCGGAAAACGCCGCAATAAGTTTTTCGCCGTTAAATTAAATTGAACTGCATTTACATTTTTTTTATAAATCTTCTGCCTGAGCCAAAAATACAAAAAACAAACATCCTGAAGATAGGAAATTTTACTTCAAGAAGTTTTTTATTATATGTATGATATGGAATAGGTATAATAATCTCATAAAAGGGAAAATTGAACGATTAAAATTAAAAGTAGGTACTCGCTAGAATCTTCCACGGAGGCAACTCGACGAGCAAATAAGAATAAGAAGGATGAGAATAAAATTCTCGGCCAAGATTTCTCAAGATTTCGCGTTTCGAAATCCGCAGAAATTATTTTTCTCGCCCGCAAGTAATCCTCAATATTAAAGCTGTATACAGACGTCGACTGTCAAATTTAATACGTAGTCGTCATCAGCCGAAATACGTCCACTCCTGCACATAAGCCTCCCCAATAGAATGCCACTTTTGGTGGGCTGTCCATTGGGGCATTTGCCATAATCACCACACTTGGCATGTGGATTGGTAATCGCAGTAATGATCTTAATATACACAGGAGAACCCTGCTAACCGTCTCATTACTGATTCACGAAGAATCACGATTTTTTTATTCAATTGTGACTTAAAATACATGGGCATCAAAGAGAAACTTTCATTTCCTTATTTTAAGAGCTATTTGTAAACACAATGATTATTTTTTCAAAACTTTATGTTACACAAAGCGTTTCTGTTTCGGAAGAAATTATCTAAATAAGCTTATAGCAACATATAAAAAACACTGTTATAATAACAGTTAAACGCTATAGAAATGTTCTAGCGGTAAATTATACTGAAAAGAAATCAGGTAAAATTCTATTTAAAAGCCTTTTCACATGACGGTCGCAAATATTTTTCACAACAAACCTCCAATTTTTCACAGTGTTATGTTGTGTGGACCGACCTTAAAATTACAAACGAGCTTTCCGCAGATGCGATTTATATTGCTTTAAATTGTGCAGTAGCTTAAAGCTTGCCGCCTCCGCACCAGGGCCAGGGCCTGATTTTGGTTCCTTTAGTCTATTAATATAAGCTTTTTGACCTAAATATTCTACAATGCTTAATAAGTTATCAGACAGTAGGTATAGACTTCAAACTAGCCTGTGAGATGTTGAGTTATTAGTAATAACATCTCACTGGCTGTTCGTAAAGTTCAACAGCCTCTCGTGGAATTGGTATAAGCGGTATGCGTGGTGTGCGTGGAATAAATACATGGAATTCGTGGAAGGCGTGAAATTGATGAAATGAGTGAAATAAGTGGTTCTCTTGCGTGAAGAAAATTTGTTATAAAGGTTTTTAAGATTACCTCGATCAAACTCACAATCTGTACATCTATACTACAAGAGTCGGTTTTATACAATCAAGTGGGTTATGCAAATAAATACCTTTTCAAATGTCGAACTTAAGTGGATTCGTTGTAAAAATATCATCATAATCTTTCATATACATTGCTAAACTTTAAAAAGCCTTAGTTAAAACGCTTCCTAATACTGGCGGGAAATTTTACATATATGTATGTCCCAAATTTTAATTCAATCGGTTGAGTAGTTTTCGAGTTGTCCGGCGGATCAACATACAGAGAGATGGACAAAAAGCTTCGCTATAACCTTACCCGTTTTGAATGGTATATACCTTAAAAATCTTAAGCAAGTAAAAAAGAGAATGTAAAAAGCATGAAGAGAGTCGTAGCAAGTTCTCGTAGCACTTAACTCGTAGGCGTTGGCGTAGCGGGGCAGATGTTTTAAATGAGACGTAATACCAGTTACGTCACTACATCACGTTTATGAGATCGCAGTACAATATATTTTAAAGTTATGTAATACTAGCTGTTGCCCGCGACTTCGTCCGCGTGGACAACTTAACATCACGAATTATTATGTATTTGCCGAATGAGACGTTTTTTTGGTATAAAACTATCCTATGTCCTAACCAGGACGTAACCTATACGTGTTTCATCCCGATCCGTCCAGTGGTTGAAGCGTGATTAAGTAACAAACATCCAAACTTTCGTATTTATAATATTAGTGGGATACAAACATCCATACAATACAAACATAAGTTTATCTTATAAACTTTATTTAGAATAGAAGAATAAACTAGGATTTTCTCCTGTGCTGTGGAAATGTGCGGCTGGATGCGGAAGGCGGAAGACGGAGTGTGGTGGCGTTCATTGGTGAAGGCCTATGTCCAGCAGTAGACATATAAGGGCTGACATGATGGGGTAATAATTATTAATCGACCGTACAAGCACTACTAATAAATAATAATAAATAGTATTAACGAATTGACTAAATTTACATATTTTTAAGATTATAATTTAATTGCATAAATGTAATGTAACTAATTAATTGAAATCAATTATTTAGACCTATAAATGGCATGTACTTATGTATCCTTGATTATGTATGTAATTAACTGTTAATGTAAATGCTTATTCCTATTATTAATGTACCAACCACTATCTACAGGAGGCTTAAATAAATAATTAAAACAAGTACTAGGGAAATGCTCGGAGAGAAACAACTTACTTGTATATCTCTAGACTATTACTGTTAACAACCAGTAGTAGCAAATACATACGTATGAAATTAATACGAATTGAACCAAAATTAAATTAAAGTGGAGAAAGCATTTCGTTTGGTCTTAATTACATTTCTGTCTAGTAACAAATTTTATTCCAATTATTCGACGATTTAAGTCCGCCTTAACGACTCGAGCTAAACTTTGATCGTTGCGTGGGCCAGCCGGCTGTTTATTTATTGTTTGTAAGGGAATATAAGTTATGGCTAATGATTCTGGGAGAAAGTAAGTTTTGGTTAATGAGATTATTGATTAAACTGGTTACTCGCTTTGAATAAAAAACCATACTTGCGTCTCTGATGGCGCCCATGAAAACCAGTTGCCGTTTCCCCCAAGGCCAGAGAGGGACCAAAAGAAAAAAGCAGTATAAAAGCTAAGGAAGAAGAAATAAAAAGTGAGATACATTTCGAGCAAGTTTATTATCAGATGAGTAGGTGTGTCTAGACATTTTTTTTAAATCCTTCAGTTATTTTAAATCCCGAAAAAGAATACCCTGGTGCTTGCTAGTCGCCACCTTCAAATACCGTTTAATGTCCAGCCAGTATTATCTTATCTAATATGGCAAAATGATTATGCCCTAAACACAACAAAAAAAAAACATTTATTGCATCATGTAACTACCTATGTAAACAATATGCAGAGTATAGTACAAAATAAAACATTTAAATGGGTATTCCAGTGGTTATGACCTGAAACATGTAAATAAAATCCACGATAGGAAGTGGACCAAAACAACCGGAACGAATATGACAAAGTGCTGCATATCCCGTAGATGGAGTCTTTTTTGGCGCTTAGCTACAACACTGACACATGCAGTCGATCGATGTTAAGTCAAGGCTGTTGTATTTTATGGAGATCTGGTTGCGAACACAACTTCTGAACTTTTAAGCGTTTTTGCCATGCCTTACTATTATACGAAATAGCCTTTTGCTTCTCCGTCGCAGCTCACTGCGTCACATAGGCGCTAATACATCCGTGATGTACAACTAGGCGACCAGGCTTCTCTTGGCCACACCAAACCCCCAACCCCCCGATTGACCCTTTGGTCATCATTTCTTTGCTACACTCCCATTTACTAGAGGGGAAGTGGGAACCTACTTCGACTCTTTACATCTATAATTTTATACCTGGCGACCAAGGTAGCTTAGATTCAGTCCTTAGGACTCGCCCTACCTTCACTGGTAGGTATTATGAGTTAGTGTTCCTCCTACCTCCGTTGATCCTCGCTCAGAGGAGTTGCGAGAATGGTGAGGAGGCGAACCTATTTTGTTGAGACTGTTGTCTGAACCAGACAAAGCCTGTTTTTCAGGTAGTGTGTTAGTTGTATTCCCTGACGCTGATAGATGTATCTCCATGGTTATTATACTAAACTGTGATATCACTCTTTATCTATTTTTTATCATGTCGTCGTGTCAATAAATGTTTTCTGTTCTATAATTAGGTAATAACTATATATAGTAACACGTGAGAATCCAAATTCCAAACAGTTCTATGGATACGAGTATTGGAACAGTTTCGATCATATTTTCCAAATAATTCTACTGGTAGAATAATTAGTAGAACTGCTCTTGTGTAACTGCCCTTTCGGATACCATTTTTGTATATTTTGTTACCGAGATGCTATGTGTTTTCATTTGCAGTGGACCTTCATTCTTCTTGGTATACAGTAGAAAAATCTAAAATAAAAAATGGAGATCCTAATCTGAATAATCATTGGATTCTCTGACGTAAAAACTTGCAATTTTGTTTTATCGGAAAGAGACTATATTTTCAGTAATATCATGATTTCCCTGAGGATTTCTCAAAATCAATTTTATCATTCTGTTTCGCTGGCGCTGTATGTACGTTAAATATCGTTACCCATATCATCATATGGGTAATAAGTAACTTAGAGCAGCTGTTGACTCGATTAGTCAATTTCTAAATGACCATGACAAATGCTTATATCACGTGATCCGTTAGAAAGTACCAAATGGCTTTATAGATCGACGGATATTATCCGAAATGTTTAATGAGGAGAGAGAACAATTCCAATACTCAACTCCCAAGATAATAGAAGGATTTACCTACCTTACGCAGGTTGCTTTACTCAAAGATAATATATTACTGTCTTTACTGCAGACGCTACATTTATGTCACATTTTAATTAGATCCAAGAAGCGACCCAAACAAAGTGTCTTAACCTAGTAATATCTTTGGTCTTAACTAAATACAACCTTATAAATCGTGTAAGGTTGGGAATGATAAAATATCCTAATACACCGCAAATATATCGAGGCAATTTTCCCCTCCGAGCAGTTTACTCAATAGTCAATCAATCACAGGGGAATAACTAGGCCGATTGATCAATTTCTCGATACGCAACATATTATTACACAATACACACACGCGTGTAGTACTTACCTATACTTGATGTATATAGTAGCTATTAATAGTTCAGACTAAGATGAGACTAATAGAGTTCGTCAACTGTAGAGTCTGTTTAGAGGACTGCTGTGCGAATGTAATGCACTGCTTGCAAGGCAAATAAGTGTCCTAGGTACAGCTTACTCCCTGTACCTAGGATTGCCATCCGTCCGGGTTCCCCAGGTTTTGTCCTAGTTTACAGGGCGCTCGGGCGGGGTTTCATTTGTAATCCGGGTGTTAAAGTTTTCAATTTAAAGTTGATTTATGACAATTATAACATTTATTTTTATTTTACTGAGTAACTTAAAATATTTTTTTTAAGTCCGGGTCGTAAGCTCTAAAATCCGGGATTTTCATGCTTCTTGTCCTGGTTGGCAGATTTTAGAGATGGCAACCCCACCTGCTACATTATAAAACATCAATCAGGCCTCCCCAACCCGTCTGGCCAGCGCAGGGAGTGTAGGCCAACCTCTGTGTCCGGCAGATGAGGGAGGGTTGTGCTCCTGCAGTGGAGACAAAAATAACCTGATGATGATGATGAACCCCACCTGTACCTCCCTGTTGTGATGTTCGGTTATCTGACACTATTGGGTCTCAGCAGAAAATTAGTGCTCTGATCCAATTTTCAATGCAATTTGCTGTACTGGGGCCAGTTTGATGCTGCAGCACACATACTGTTTCTACTTTAGTGTTCTATTGTCTCGTGCCCTGTAGGTTCGTGGCACGCGTGGGTTCTACTCTCGGTTTGTCGAATAAGTTCCAACACGAACGTATACTCGTGCAGGCCAGTGTAATATTAAATTGTTGTCTGACAAGCCGTGTAACTTGCTTGCAACTACTTTTAGTTTTAGATTGTTTCTGCTTTTATGTGTGTGTTTTGTTGGAGACAATAAATGAGTATTCTATTCTACTCTAACTGAGGACTACATGGTACTATAACTTAGCTGCATAATTTATGTAGCGGAATCTTGCAGATGAAACAACACAGCTGAAACAAAATATCTCTAAGAGCTAGACTCTAGTATAACAAAAATAAGATGGGTTCAAGCATTTCAATTACTTAACTACCGTCATTAATCTAACCACCATAAGTGAATGGAAAATAATATATTTAATTAAATAATTCACTGATGCAAAATCTATGCTAGGATCAGAAATTTATTGTATAATAAAAACGATAAGCTGGTGTTGTCTCTTTAAGTTATAAAGGTTGAAATGCTGGAAAATTTACCCAGATAAATAGTTCCGATTGGTTTTTACGGCCTGGTTTATTATGGTTAGCGTAAAGGAAAGCGACTAATGTAACCCATGTACCGCTGCAATTTGAGAATTACTGTATGCAGCAACCCGAAGGCTACGAGTGAGTTGCCACTCTGATTTATAGGCTAACTGAATAGCCTTTATTAAGTTTATTCATTGCCAATTTGTCATACTAAGCAGTATAAATGTTTGATTTTGGTATATATTAAAGGTTATTAAAATTCAGACAACTAAACGAGCGATACACAACACTTATTGGGGTATTTGTGTTTCATATATGTATGTTTGTCTCCCTCTTTGGTTCGTATGGGATCGGTCCTGATAAAAGGAGTCGGAAATCGGAGAGAACTATGGCCGGACGCCGCGGAAGTTCAAAATAACTATTTAACTATAAAAACTAGTGTTAAAGTGTAAAACGGTGCACCAGGACTTCAGAAACTAAGTAGGATTATTTACGTTTATTTTTGTATATATCGGATCTACATAGTAGAACCAAGAGACCTCAAATACACATCGCATCCGATGTTACGGCTGGTGTCCACACGGAGGAAGATCCAGCCGCGGGTGAGGTGCGGAAGACCTCACAATAACTAGTTGGTTTTTTTTTTGTTCAATCTGTCCTATTATACAACTAACAGTATGACTAGTTGGACGAACCCTTATTACAATGGCTCTATGCATATGCAGATGAACATCCGAAGAGAATTGTCCGCTTTGTTTCAAATACAATGTATATGTCCTCCCACGTTCCTTTTCCGCCCATCTGGTGGAATTCCGCGTTGCAATTATTGTCCCACGACCTTCGCTCCAGAACTCGTCTGTCCCAACAAGCCCACTCTTGACTCTCACAACTAATTCTTGTACAGTGCAAGCAAGGCTCCAGATTTAAGTCCCTCCGTCTACATTAGAAAGTCCCCCTCCCTAATGTAATTTAAAAACAACGTACTCTACTAGCTGTACTACTACTAGCTGTGCCCGCGGCTCCGCTCGCGTGGACTACAGAATTAAATAAAGTTGAAACTTATTAAGTGTTAATTCTCGTCCCCCTTCCCTCGTCTCGTTCCCCTGCTTCATTAGTTTCCGCAGCGCTTGTGATAAAATACATTTTATGGCTAACTTTTTTTACACCTTGTGTTACATTATTGAAGTTTTAGTAGGGATCTTTTATATTTAAATAGGGATTTTTATAGTAATAAATATGGCCTATGTTACTCTGCATTCTAATGATGAAAAAGAATTTTTGAAATCGGTCCAGTAGTTTTTGAATTCATACAAACATATCTACAAATCTTTCCTCTTTACAATAAATATTAGTGTAGATAATAATAATATTGATATTTGTAATATAGGTAAAGCATTTTCCTGCGAGTATAGTCCTTTCAGTTACTCTAAGGTTGACTGGAAAAGATCCTCAAGTGAGATAAGTGCAACTTATTACAAAAAAGAGTAATTGATTCGACTTTACCAAAATTAACATTTTGGTAAAGTCGAATCAATTAGATATCGACGCAAAACAGCATAAACACTGTAACCCACGTCGACGTTTTTTTTTTATTGCAAATTCGGTATCTTAAAACAAATTACATCGAATGGTCTAGGGCCAGTAATTTTCTATTAGCTGTAAATACACGGGCTGGGTCCAGACGACTATTCGATGCTAGGATGCTAGAGAGAAGAATGCCTATTTCGTCTATGGCATAAGAAGTGATTGTACCGCAATGGATTACCTAAAATCTGTAATGTTATCTTATCTTCTCAGGGCGCCAGGAAAACCTGGCGACACTTCGACCCTTCAGGATCTTTTGTGCCAAACCCCTGTCCACCAACGGTGCCCCAAGCCGATTTAGTGGACTTCACAGACGCCTTAGAAATTCTTTAGCATCTGTAATGTATTTTTTTTTCAATAAATAAATGTCTAAATATTTTTTACTGATTCCCAATTTCCAATAACAAAAATGTTGCATCGATGTGGGTAACAGCGTTTATGCTTTTTTGCGTCGATAAATACATGCGACAGTGGGACTGAGTTAAAGGACCGTCGGAGGAATGTAATAGTTCTCTAATAGCGCTGTGCGATACGTATTTTAAATACCAATTGGAACTTCGACGTTCTCTCCTACCTCACCAGTAGAGCTATTCTCTAAAATACAAACTCACGTGCGAGTCTCACTCAAGTGACTTTACTCACTTCGAAACCTAATCCATTTTTTTAAAATAATAATTATACTTTATTGGGTTCAACACAAATATTTTCACTATCTTCTTACATAGGCATTATGTCTACATTATGGTATTAAATAAGTGACAAAAGAAAAAAATTAATAGTTTTCCGTTACACGTGGCAGCTGATGTTTAAAATGGGATAAACCTGTACAAAAACATTGGCATTCTGTAAACATTCTAGAGCACTGGCGATGTGAAGTGAGTTCTTTGTTCACTTCACTTCGATAGTGCTCTGGAATATTTACAGACCAATGGATTTGGTTTTAAAGTGAGTGAAGTCACTTGAGTAAGTCTCGCAAGTGAGTTTGTATTTTAGAGAATAGCACTACTGACCTCATTCCCTGAAGCTCTTTAACTAGCTCCCCCACGTCATTAATATGGAATATTAATACCTCTTTCCGTCTATCGTCTTAGCGGCCGTATTAACGTCTGTTACGTCACGAAATATTTATTGAAAATTATCTCGGAATATTCCATTATGGATTTTCTTAATTTAGAAAGTTCAATAATAATATTCATCGATATAGAAATAGACTCTCAGCGCAACAAGCTACTTAATACTTATTGTTGAAGAAAGTTAACTATCTGCTAAGTATTTTGGACCGAGTGGTCTTTTATCTAAGCTTAGGCACTAAATACGTACCTGTAATTGCCTGTTCAGGCGCGTATCCATGGTACCCAATTACGAGGGGTTGACCTTTTTATTCCAGTCTTCCCAAAACCAGCAAATTCAATTTAATTTCATATCCAGTGACCTTGAGGCCTACTCTGTAAGCATTTAGGATAATATCCGTCGAACTGCAAAGCTAGTTTGCATTACTCATACTCGGAAAGTAGGTCTGAAGTTGCCTGAGGAGCGGGTTGAAGATAATACATTTCTGCCCTAGGGAGAATCGTTTTCAATTGACAGCTGTCAAATTATAAAAAAAAACTAGTTTTAATTTCACATTTCTGTTGAACCTTATTCTAACTTTCTATACAGCCACTCAATTTCAGCGCGATGTAAAACTGAAATAAGATAAAGTTAATTATTAATTTTATTTTAAAATTGTTTTTTTAAATGAATTTATCATAAGTTATACATACACTCCTTCATACACACATACACTCCCATGCCCCCCCCCCTCCCACCCCCCTCCCCCCCCCCCCCCCGACACACACACTCCCACGGTACAAAAATACTAATCACATCACAGGATACAATACAATACACTTTATTGCACAAACAAATACAGTTACACGTTATAGAAGTTACAAATAGTACAATTTAGGCTCTTCGTGTTTATCTCAGAATTTGTCCAGGTTCGATGTCTCTACATCATTATCAGGTTATTTTTGTCTCCACTGCAGGAGCACAACTCTTATACTCGGAGCCGTGTCTCTACGGCTAAAAGAAAAGACAGGACCAGACCAATCGACGTACCTAGATATTTTTTCTAATTTCGAATTTGCAATAAAAAAAAATTATAGAATAAAACAGACACCAAACCAAACTTACTTCTTACTTTATGCCTGACAAGGGGAGGTTGAGAGACCTGCCAATATACATCTGATATCGTAGAGTAGCTGCTAGGTACATCGTGTCTAACCTTAGCCTATATATTTAACATATAATCTAATGAAACGACTCCATCTCATGCCAATTCAATTAGAAGGCATTAACGCAATTAATCGTCTCAAAACGGTCGCTTGATATTCCACGGTGAATATTATACTTATTATCAGTGGAACGTGACGTGGGCTTTATAATGGATTCTATTTTTAAACATCAGGGGAAGTGAAGTACCAACTTCACCTCCCCTGCACGAATGTGTATAAGTATTACTGTCACAACGTGCCCTTATTAGATGACTTACTCTCAAGACTCGTAAATATTTGTTTCCGTCGCAGTGTGGTTTCCGGTAGAGTAGAATAGGACCACTCTAACTCTCCCCGTGGATGTCGTACAAGGCGACTAAGGGAATACATTATAAAACATCAATCAGGCCTCCCCAACCCGTCTGGCCAGCGCGGGGAGTGTAGGCCAAATCCTCCGTCTTGTGCTCCTGCAGTGGAGACAAAAATAACCCGATGATGATGATGTGAAGTGAAGTTATGTGACAGCGTGAGGAATTAAGTGATACGTGAGAAGTGTAGTTTGAAAGAAGATGTAGACAAATGCAGGTAGAGAAGAGTATGTTGCGTTGGTTTGAACATTTAGAGCGAAGTGTGAAGATTAAAAGGAGGTGCATGAAAAGGTTGATGAATGTGAGTGAGGCTAGTGAGGTGTGTCAGGATCACGCAAAGTGGCGATCCATCGCCTCCGCCTACCCCTCTGGGACTAAGGCGTCTAACTACGATACTTAATAAAGCTTATCCCATCCCACTAATACAAATGCGAAAGTTAGGATGTTTGTTACTCAATCACGATTCAACCGCTGATCGACGATCGGGATGAAACTTGGCACACATACAGGTTAGGTCCTGAAATAGTACATATGAGAGTTTTTATCCCGAAAACATCACATTCCTATTTCTTCATTCTTCATTCTTCCTATAGTCGAATGGAATATTTTGAAATTCAAGATGTGTAAATATCGAAACCTACGCGGACGAAGTCGCGGGCTAAAGCTAGTATTACAATAAATGAATGAAATAAAGACATTGCATCAGATTACCTCAATTTATAACTAAAAACAACGTTTGTGTCTTATGGAATTCAAAGTATTAAACGCACCAATAATTCCCGAATTCAACGATAAATAGTTCTAACCGATTGAATGAATGGAATTTCCTGTAAAGCGCCAACCTTGCCACGTTCCAACATTTTTGCACAGTTTCATGGCTGAATGGTTAACACTACAAAGGCAAGTGCATCTCAGGTATTTTTAATCTGTGCACAAAGTTTAAACGTTTCATGTGCACTTTGAACCAGAAACGCCACAGTCACTCGATTGAACTTACCGCGATAAGGCTAGAGGGGAAGGGTAACTCTATTTTTTTTTGTAATATTTAGTATTTTCTGATGCAGCATTAAAGCATTTGATGCTGTAGCGCTCCCTCTTTTTATCCAGAACCCCTTCAAATGTTAAATAGACGTAAATATGAAACGTTTGCCCTTTTTGAACCTTGGCTTGAGTATAAATGGCTTCAGTTTGTATTTCCTAATACTTCTTATAAATAGCTTCGAGAAAAATCTGCTGCCAACGGACTTGATTTGTTTACTGAGAATTTGTATAATTTTTTAACCAGTAAAGTTAAGTAGGTACAGTTGATTATGTAGGCCGTCTGTAAAAGCCTATGTCCAGCAATTGACGTCAATTAGCCAATGATGTAGACACCAACCACCTTTAAAGGATTTTATTTAATTATTTTTGTAGTTATTACATTTGAATCTACACCTCGTACCATGAAGCAAATTAATTATTTTGCTTCATGGTATAATGTTATAAACGGACATGGTATAAACGGACAATAGATAATGCATTGTATTGTATTTGTTTATTTTGCCATATATTACATGTCATGTACATAGGTGGAATATTATTATTTGGTGGTTTCAATGTAAACTTACCCAAAGATAAAGGTAAGGTAACGATTTCTTCAGGTCAAAAGTCTTCGCCTAAATCCAAAAATTTATTTATTTATTTATTTATTTAAAAACTTTATTGCACATAAGTACAAAAGGCGAACATAATGCCAATATGGCATTCTCTTCCAGTTGACCTTTAGGTCATGCAGATAATGAGTGGTAGGCGCAAAAAAATTATATAAGAAAATTGGTTATATACTATACTATATTTACATAATAAATACAAACTAAAATATACTAATGAAATCTATAAATTATACATATACCTACACATATAAGATATATACTGGGCCCGATTCTGAAGGCACACATTAAAAATTTGACAGCGCTAAAATTGGTTTCGTCTTTATCTTCATAATACTGTGTGACAAGGATAGCAACAGTTTTAGTGCTGTCAAATTTTAACATTGTGCCTTCAGAATCGATCCCACTATATATGTAATATATGAATACTTATTACTAAGATAAATAAATACATATGATATATAAATAATAAATAAATACATAAATATTCTGCAATAAATAAATCAAAACGTGATTCATAGACGATGACCAATTTCTATGAAAAATTCCTTCACATTATAGGACACTTTTGTATCAGAAAGTTTTTAAGATATCTAAAGGAGAATGCCCAAAACGGGGCTGAAGATGCATGCGTCTTCACCATTCATGTACCAAAAATATTGGCCGGAATTATAAATACCTTAATTTTTTTTTAAGTCTATTGAATAGGTCATTTAAAAATAACATATAACGTTGACTGATTTTCGCCGGCGGACCGGCAACTTATCAACTAAAGCAGAATTAAAATCAATATGTTTGTCGGTGAAATAATAAAAGAGGAGCTGATTTGGAGGCACAGTGCGTGTTTGCCGCGCCGCACCGTTCGGTGACGCTAGCGTCGCGAACAGGCGCTGATGGAACGTCGAGTGGGACAGGCGCAGGCGCATAGTCGAGCGAGACAGTTTTCGTCCGATACGCGTGTGGTGCGCAGACGGATCGACAGATCGTCTGCCTTTTAAAATCGTTACTTGATTATGTAGTGTAATTTCCCGTTGTGTCATTTAGCCAGTAAACGTGTTAACTGTGCAAAGGTGTTAAACTCAATTTGGTAGCCCGCCCCGGCTAAGATAGGTTGGTACTAGGTTCTCGTACAACTATGAGTCTGAGCCGCAAGAGTAAACTAGTGCAGGTTTTCCCCTTTGGTAATTAAGACATTATAATGTATCATCATCAGATTAATTTTTGTCTCCACTGCAGGAGCACAACCCTCTCTCATCTGCCGGAGACAGACGGAGGATTTGGCCTACACTCCCCGCGCTGGCCAGACGGGTTGAGGAGGCCTGATTGATGTTTTATAACGTATTCGCTTAGTCGCCTTGTACGACATTCACGGGAAGAGTTGGAGTGGTCCTATTGTAATGTATACTCACTGTATACTCACTGACATAATTATTCTCCTAGAAAGAGTGGACATACGTGATGATGATGTACTAGAGATGTAAGGAGTTTCACCAAATCTATGGAGGAAAATTCTAATAATTGGAGATTTTGCGGATCCTGATCTTCCGGTCAACGGCCCTCCTAAACGGTTCGTCCTAGAGAAAAATTTATTTGAAGTTAGATGTTCAAAACCTTGAGCGATAGGATGACGTCATAATTTTATTTTTCAAAATGGCGGACCAATTTTTTTTTAACTCCGATCGCGCCGTAAATTTGTATACAGGAGCGTATGTACTCACCAATCAGCGTGAGGAAGCGCTTTTATTTTTTTCCCCGAATATCACTGTCTCGCTCTTTTTTGTGAAAAAACGCGAAAGCCAATGTGTCAATTGATCTCCAAGAAGGAGTCTTCCAAGGTAAAAGTGTTGTATGAGATAGTTGTGCGGCCATACCCGAAATATATGGGAAAAATCGGAAACTTGGAGATTTTGCTCATCATGAGCTCCGCAGCAACGGCCCTCGGAAACGTGCCAGATAGCCGAACCGAGATGGAACTTATAATGTTCAGAACCTGGGCAATTTTATGACGTAATATTTTTTTTAAATGGCGTTTTTCAAGATGGCAAAATTTTTTTTTGCTCCGATCGCGCTGTAGCATGATATGCAAATTCTTGTTTTTTTTTAATTCTGTCAAAACCGTAACAGATACGCGGCACACACGCGACCTACATGGGAAGAAAGGTTTTTAGCTTGGAGAATCAGCTAATCCTCACCTTCGCGTCAACGGCCCTATCGGAAATGGTGCCACATAGCGGTGCCGGCCTAGATCTAAATATGTTCAGAACCTTGGGCAGTTGGATAAGGTCCCATTTTTTTTTCGAAATGGCGGCGTTTTCAATATGGCGGAACAAATTTATGTGGCGATCTTTAAATCGGGCCACATTTGTTATTTGCATTAAATAACAAATTATTGTTATTTAATGCAACTTAATAAATAAAAATAAATAATAATAACAACAACTTATAAACTACAGCTACACACACTACTTCCGCGGTCATATTAATCAATCACAAATACAACACACTCCATATAATAATTTCTCATGAGTTTAGACAAAAACAATAGATTAGATTAGTTTAGACATTGTTTTTAACTAATTGCTTCTAATCTGCTTATTTGTTGTGATGTTAGACATTGGTTTACTAATTCTGTCAGCCCATTTTCCGCGCGTCCTACGTCACACGTAGTTCTAAAGTAATTAATTTACTGCCATAATCGGCATACACAATTAGAATAAAAAAAAACAAGAGAGAGAGAGAGAGAAGGAATAATATGTAAAATAGACCATTGCCATAATTACCACGCTTGGCAGGCGGATTGGTGATAACGTCAATGATCTTAATATACACAGGAGAACGCTACTGCCCGCCCCTGGTGCACGTCATAGTTTTAAGTTAAGTATAAAGTTTAGTAGTACTACTCATAGTACTTTATACAGTTATTAAGTTTTAAGGTGGACCGACGACCTAAAGAAGGTGGCCAGTAGCGGCTGGATGCGGAGGGCGGAGGACCGGGTGTGGTGGCGTTCATTGGGGAAGGCCTATGTCCAGCAGTGGACTTCTAGGGGCTGACATGATGAAGTTTTAAGTTAAGTATTAAGTATTAATTTTTTTTAAGATAAGACTATTTGATTTTCAACTCAAAATTATGAATTTGAAAACGTTAATAACCCGTCCTTTCCGTCAATTTTCAATCGATTTTATTATTTTACATTTCGTTGAATATCTCTGAAATTAACCATTTTCCTGAAATGTCTATAGCTTTGTATACCTACGTAAGTTCCAAATTCCAACTCAATCGATACAGTAGTTTTTTGTGATCCGACGGACAGACAGACATACGGATAAAAAAGGTTTTATGTAATAGTCGTGTCAGAAAATTCGTTGACGTTACCCACAAAGTGTGTAATACCAGATACCTCGCAAAAACTTTGCTAACTTATCCTACTAATATTACAAATGCGA
The DNA here is from genome assembly GCA_947086405.1 of Esperia sulphurella. NCBI lineage: Eukaryota > Metazoa > Arthropoda > Insecta > Lepidoptera > Oecophoridae > Esperia > Esperia sulphurella. Next base: position 3,992,920 of record OX352281.1, on the reverse strand, counting down.
AAGTTTGAAAGTTTGGATGTTTGGATATTTAGATGTTTGTTACTCAATCACGCTTCAACCACTGGACGGGTTAGGCCCTGGAATAGGTTAGGATATAGGGTAGTTTTTATCCCGAAAAAACATTTATTCCTACGGGAAATATTTAACAATGTTTAATGTTAAGTTGTCCACCCGGACGAAGTCGCGGGCAATAGCTAGTAAGTTATAAACTTCAATTAGACTTATGAAGGATCGGAATTACTGTGTGCATAGGGTGTTAAAAGGGGGCGCATAGACGTATTAATTAAGTATTGCTACTGATTTAAGGGATGTTTTCTGTCATTTGTGGCGAATAAAGTATCATACAATACAATACACTTTATTGCACAAACAAATACAGTTACACGTCATCTTCATCATCATGTTTTTGTCTCCACTGCAGGCACAACCCTCTCTCATCTGCCGGAGACAGACGGAGGATTTGGCCTACACTCCCCGCGCTGGCCAGACGGGTTGGGGAGGCCTGATTGATGTTTTATAATGTATTCCCTCAGTCGCCTTGTACGACATCCACGGGGAGAGTTAGAGTGGTCCTATTCTACTCTACCGGAAACCACACGGCAAGAATAAAGTATATATTCAATCAATCAATCTTTCGTCGTAAATTTATAAATAACACTACCTAATTTTTATTCGTGCCTTTAACACATTACACAATGTATTTAATGTATGTATGTATATATGTATGTGTATCATCATCATCATCAGCCTAAATACGTCCACTGCTGGACATAGGCCTCCCCAATAGAATACCACTTTTAGTAAGTTGTCCATTGGGGGATTTGCTATAATCACTACGCTTGACAGGCGGATTGGTGATCGCAGTAATGATCTTAACATACACACACAGTAGAACGCTGCTGCCCGTCTCTGGTGCAATCCCTTAGTCGCCTTGACGACACCCATGGGAAAGATAGGGGTGGCCCCTATGTGGTTCTAAGGAGGGAACCACACCGCAATTAATGCATGTATGTATTTAACAATTTATTGTACACACAAAAAAACATACAAAACTATAAAAGTAAGGAAAAAAATAACATGTACAAATGGTAATGCTTATCTCTTTAAGATATTTCTGCCAGCCTACCAGCGACAGAGAAAACTTCGTGAAAGGGCAGACATGTGTGTAGGTACATTTCCTGCCTGCGAAGTCGGCCCCGTAGCCTAGTCGGTAGTACACCTGCCTGCGAAGCTCGGGGTCGCGAGTTCGAATCCCGCCCAGGGCAAACATTCGTGTGATGAGCACTTGTGTTTGCCTTGTGACTGGATGTTATTTATATAAGTACATTATGTATCTATGTATGTATATCAGCTGTCTGATACCCATATTACAGGCTCTGCCTAGTTTGGGATCAGGTAGCCGTGTGTGAAATGTCCCCACATATTTATTTATTTACTTATCGATAACAAATGTACGTTTTTTACGTAAGTGGAAAGTTTCAGGTTTTTACATAAGCACACGTAACAATAAACACATAAATAAGAAAAGAAATAGGTACCTAGGCAGTTATGTAATTTTTTATTTGTAACACTTAATTCGGAAGTTGGTCGTTTATTTACGAGTATGTTATGACTTGGATGTTACGACTAGGATTTTTCCATCTTAAAGCAATTTTGGTTCGTGTTTCTTTCAGCAGCATAAACGCTTTAACCACAGACATCCTATCAATTGATAGGATCTACATACGTACATTATCTATATTGCTCACGCCCTGGTCCCAGAGCGGTAGGCAGAAACGACGCATCGCCACTTTGCGCGATCCAACGTCGCAAAGAGACTTTCCTTCGTCCACATTTCGCTTCGTGATACCACTTGGCGCATGCTTGGAGATGCATTGTGGTGTACCACGGTTAGCTAGGGAAATACTTGTCCACCTCATCAGAGCCCCGCATGATTCGGTAAGACTAATTTTTATTTATTTAAGCCTCCTGTAGATAGTGGTTATTACATTATTAATACGAATAAGCATTTACATTAACAATTAATTGCATATATAGTCAAGAATACATAATTACATGTCACTCGTAGGCAAAATAATAATAATTCAATTTAGTTAATTAGTTTCATCACATGTCGTACCGTTAAATTTTAGTTATTATGTAGTATATTATGCACTTTTTGCCCCCTCGCTCTTAGTGCCTTGTCTCACACCCTGTAAGGTTGGCTGGAAGAGATCTCTTTTAGAGATAAGCTCGCCTTTGTACACAAAATTTGTAACTGTATTTACTTTTAAAATTTGTGCAATAAAGAATATCATATAAATTATAATCTTAATAATATGCAAAATTAGTTAATGGTCAAACTTATTATTATTAGTCAATTCATTAATATTACTTATTAATTATCACATGTCACATTAGTCATTTAATTACACATTTCACATAGTCTATAGGTCACCCCATTTCTGGGCAAAGGCCTCCCCCTCCCCCTTCCAGATCAGTTTGTCGGTGGCCACTCGCGTCCAGAGCGGGCTAATAGTGCATCTTAAAGCGATCTTGGTTAGTATTTCGATAAGTAGCATAAACGCTCTGTAACCACAGAAATCCTATAAAATCTCTGTGGCTGTACCTAACCCACATCATCTAATATCAGCCCTTAGACGTCCACTGCTGGACATAGGCCTAACCCACATCATCATAATCATCAGGTTATTTTTGTCTCCACTGCAGGAGCACAGCCCTCTCTCATCTGCCGGAGACAGACGGAGGATTTGACCTACACTCCCCGCGCTGGCCAGACGGGTTGGGGAGGCCTGATGTATGTTTTATAATGTATTCCCTTAGTCGCCTTGTACGACATCCACGGGAAGAGTTGGAGTGGTCCTATTCTACTCAAAGTCAAAGTCAAAGTGAAAAAATGACGTGTATAAGAGTACACTTGGTACATTTATACACGTCATTTTTTTTATCGACTACCGCTTCCTAGGTGTTAGCGCTGTGAAGAAGAAACGGCGCAACAAACTTCACGCAACACATCTTTTAAAAATCAAGTTTGCATACAATTAATAAATATTTTGCGAAGCTGGATTAACATTAGTACCAGGCATCTTTGTCATTCAAATAATCGTTTACTTTATAATAGGCTTTCTTTTTTTTTTTTTTTTTTTAATCTTTTTTTAAAGAGCTTAGTCGCTTCAGCGACTATGTCGCTCTATTGGTGACAACACAGTTAACAGAAGAAATCTATATGACTAATGTCTTATGGATTTCTTCTGTTAATTCCAATCTTAACTAAACGATAAAGTGCCTTGGCATCATCTGATAGTGGAAAAGCCAAGGCACTGTTACATTGACCCACATTCAATAAATTAGACTTATTGTTTATATGTATTCTAGAAGACTCATTCCGGACACACTCCATCAATATGTGATAAACATCCTCTGGTACATCGCATTCTGTACAATTGGGAGAAGGTGTTTTGCCCATCAGAAATGCAAATTTGTTTAATGGAATATGTCCGGAACGAAGTCTTAGAGCTATAACTAAATCAGATCTATTAAATGAGCAATTATCAATCCAAGGTGCACGGAGAGGGGTAGGTTGAATAGTTTTATACCATATTCCCTTTTCTTTAGATCTTTCATCAAAATATTCGTTCCACATTTGATAACACTGATCCTTAACAATACCAATACAATCAGAGAAGTACGGCAAAACGGATACTATATTTCCCTCAGAGCATGCCTGTTTAGCAAGGGAATCAGCCTTCTCATTCCCAGCAATGTCAATGTGTGACGGTATCCATTGCAGGTAAATATTTCTTTCACTTGCTTTTAATCTTAAAATGGATCTTATAATAGAATAGGCTATCGGTAACCCTCTCCCAGTCGTGGTGCACCGAGCCAAGTGCTGAAGTGCACTTTTAGAGTCAGTTAATATAACGAAGTTATCAAACTTAATTGATTCAGCATAAGATAAGGCTTCAGCGATGGCAAAAAGTTCTACGTACATTATCGATACTCTACTATCTAACTGAAATTTCATAAAACTCCCCGATTGAGGGTCAAAGAAGGCAGCTCCCATATTAAATTTGTCTTTAGAGCCATCTGTAAAGATTGTATAGCATTTCTCATAATGATTTTTCAAAAACATATTGCATTGAACCTTAAGATGTAGAATGTCGTACGATCGTTTAGCTCTATTGATAAAGTCTATTTTTGATTTAATAACGTCAGCCAAATTTATGTTATTCACCCAAGTATCTAATGTAAACATTTCCAAACGCCGACTAACATGCACTGGGATATCTTTCAATGAATTGTGGACCAAAACTAACAGATGTATCTTCTTCCTACTCCAATTTGAGGTTCGACAACGAGTAGCCAAGTCTTCCAGTAATGTAATCATAATATTACTTTGTAGAGACTTTGATTTTAACCAAAACTTGCCCGCTAAGTATCGTCTTCGAATATGTAACGGGTGAAAACATAGTTCACTTTCCATCACATGAATGGGCGTGCTTTTAATAAATGAACCAATAATACGCATAGCCTGGTTTTGGTTTTGGTTATTGGACATTTATACACATCATTTTTTTTATCGACTTTCCTAGGTGTTAGTGTTAGCGCTGTGAAGAAGAAACGGCGCAACAAACTTCACGCAACACATCTTTTAAAAATCAAGTTTGCATACAAATAATAAAGATTTTGCGAAGCTGGATTAACATTAGTACCAGGCATCTTTGTCATTCAAATAATCGTTTATTTTATAATAGGCTTTCTTACAAAGTTGTTTTTTAATGTGAATCTTAAACTTTCTGTCCGTCATATTTAGGATTTCCTCTGGTAGTTTGTTGTAGAAGCGTATACATTGCCCCGTGAACGATTTGCTGACCTTACTTAGTCTTAACCCTGGTAAAACAAGTTTATTTTTATTTCTTGTATTATAACTATTATTGTCACAGTGCCTCAAAAAGAGAGATACATTTTTTCTGACATATAAAATATTATCTAAAATGAATTGACCAGCTACTGTTAATATGCTTATTTCTTTAAACTTTTCTCTTAATGAGTCTCTACAACGCAGATTATAGATTGCCCTAACTGCTCTTTTTTGCAAGATAAAAATGGTCTCTATATCTGCTGCTTGACCCCACAGTAGGATACCGTATGCCATGATACTGTGGAAGTAGCTAAAGTACACTAACCTCGCGGTAGCAACATCAGTTAATTGTCTGATTTTCCTTACGGCGTAGGCGGCAGAACTTAATCTGCCAGCTAATGAAGTTATGTGGGGTCCCCATTGTAAAGATGAATCTATAGTTATACCCAGGAACACAGTACGGTACTCTACCGGAAACCACACGGCAACCCACATTGATGTATAATTTTACCACATCTTTATTAAATCACTCTCTTGTTTGTCTGTCTGTCGTTCCGAATGTTATCATCTACTAGCTGTTGCCCGCGACTTCGTCCGCGTGGACAACTTCACATCACATATTATTATGTATTTGCCGTAGAAATGAGATGTTTTTTCGGGATAAAAACTATCCTATGTCCTATTCCAGGACTTAACCTAAATGTGTGCTAAGTTTTATCCCGATCGGTCCAGTGGTTGAAGCGTGATCGAACAACAAACATCCTAATGTCCATCAAGACCCCGGGTTATTTTAATCTTTTTATGGCGCATAAATTTTTTTATCTACATTTTTGGTATTTTGTATAGTTTGCAACTCGGAATGAGAAAAAAAATTACGTCCAAAGGTCTGTGTCTCTACGTCTCATAGAAAGGATATTATACCGAGGCCATTCCACTCAGTATTTTTTTATTCTGAATTTGCAATAATCAAATTTTTTACATCATCGTGGGTTACAGCTTTTTACTTTTTGCATCGTTATGACAACGTCATTAGCCTCTCCCTACAGATTACAAATAGGTACCTAACTTTCTAAGAATAGCATCTCGCCAAATAAGGATCGTTGAACTAAGCAGAAAAAGTAATATTGTGCCGAAATCTAAGGCCTAACAAAATAAAATAAGACTTGAAGAAAATAGGCAAAACTTGCAATCAATATCGAGCCTCAATTCATATTACCTACTAGCTGTGCATGCGGCTCCGCTCGCGTGGACTACTGTTATTTTTCCCTAACACTCCAACCGAGCATTATTTATACTTCTTTGAGTGAGTTTTTGAAAACTATAAATTCGAATAACTTTTGATCGAGTAAACCAATTGTGATAAAATAAAGACCCCATATTTTCTGAAAGTTCCATCAGAATTGGTTGTCATTTTTTAGGTGATACGTGCACAAACTGACAGACAAATAATTAAAATGATCATAATGTAATCTGTAACTTATCCTTCATCACCCAAATTCTTATTTTTGCAAAAATATTCAATGTACACACGCGCGAAGTTAACATTTATATTTATTAGATACGTGAGATCAGTGAATTGGAAAAATTACATTTTGATAGAAAAAAATTCAGCGAAGTGTACACAGGGTGCGGAATCCGACTTGATAATTAAGATGATTTTTTAGTTTCCCTGAAACGTCTGAAGTATATTTTAAAAAATTACTTTTTCCCATTTCCTACAACAACAAAATAATACAATGTAATTAACTACCCGTACCGGATAAATAAAACATTATAGAATTGTTTGTAATTGTCAATACATCTTACCCTTTGTCATAACTTTCATACTAAATGTTTGAAAGATACTGTCTTCTACCAGGGGTTACAACTTTTGCTTGGGAAAATGATGAAAAATTCTTAAAAAAAGTATTCTATAGATATTTAGGGATACTAAAAAAGAAACGAAACCCGCACTTGCTAAATTTTTCTTAACTAACAATTAATTAAATGCAAGAATGCCCAGAATGTCTAAAAAGAAGACAACTTGTTAAATTCGAACACCCGAATTAAAAGGTACAATTACGGACGCCTACAAATTTTTCCTGACAGCTGAGTACGTGAGCGTTAGCTCCCCTTCGGGCATATCACTTACCTTTTCGTTCTTAAGCCTCAATCGCTTTGCGCCCGCATCGTGCGTCTCGCTCTGAAAAACACCCACTCTCGGCTACCTACGTCGCTAGTCGCTGCATAGCCCCCAGTTTTCAGTCCACATTCAGTCTAACCCCAGGCGTCTCGAAACGCGCGCGTCGGAGCCATAAACTGGCGGAAAAAAATAATAAATAATCGACAATAAATATTCGGACTTCGACATTCGAGCGCCGCGTTCGATTTTCGAATCACGCTCATCTGCGATGACTTTTTGACGTCCGATTTAAATAAATAAATTAAAATAAAAAGACTACGACAATAAATAATTCTTCCAAGTAATTGATGACAATAATATTTTTACTGAAAGTATTGGTATTGGATTTACAAAGTATTTTTTTATTCGTTTGTAAGGCAGTGTCTTCACGTCTTTAGGTAGGCGATTCTGCTAACAACAGGTGAGTGGAACACTTTTCTTTTTAATTTCTTTGATATACATACTTGTTACTTTTCTTTTCAAAGAATTAAGTATTTACTTTTATCGTTAAAAATAAACGTTGAACTACTAAAGTAAGTATAGCTTAATTTAAAATTTCTTTCGTTATGCTTTAGCGATATATATGTGATAGATAATTAATATAAAATAATAATAAATTGATATTAAAGATCTGTTTTGTCTATGGTACGATTTTTGTTGTTCGTTGGTTTTTTCCGAATATATTCAATGTACCGACTTTTTTCTTTTACGATTTTATTATATCACTTTGTTGCATCGTTTCTAAGAAATACACAATTAATTCTGTTTTGTTATAATTATTGTATCTTTAAACTAATTAAAATATATTGAACAAACAAATATTTCTAATCTTTTTATGAAGTCATAGAAAAAATCACAAAGGAAAAGAACAAACGAGTAAAGATTATTATAATGAAGATCCTTGTCGAACAGGTTTTGTCGAATGACGTCATTATTTATCTCGAAAGAGTTTTCTTTCAAAACTCAAAATAAGCTTCGCCATTTTTTGTTACAAATATATATAATCGAGATGGAAACAGTTACCTTGTACACAGATAGCCTTAAAAATACATAGACATGTCTGACCTGAAACGAGAAAGCACAAATGGAAAATTTTGAGAAAATGACAAAGGTACCAAACTGATTTTATAGAATTCTATGATTGATGAATTCTAAGTCTTCAATGCCGTGTGGCTCCCGGCTTAGAATAACGCCACCCCCAGTCTTCCCGTGGGTGTCGTCAAGGCGACGAAGGGACTGCACCAAGGACGGGCAGTAACATTCTAGTCTGTACATTAAGATTATTACTGCGACCACCAATCCGCCTGCCAAGCGTGGCGATTATGACAAATCCCCCAGTGGACAGCCTACCAAAAGTGGAATTCTATTGGGGAAGCTTATGTTCAGCAGTGGACATGTTTCCGCTGAAGATGAAGTCTTTAACTGCTGAAAAAACTGTTGTGATTTTCATAGAGTTCTAGATAACCTTTGCCATTTTATCAAAATTTATACCCGGGTACCTTAAATTATAAAAAAAGAAACATTATTTTGTGAAATAAATGTTACCACCATTTCTACAGCTTGCCTGTCTTCATTATACGGCTATACCTACTTGTAAATTGCCCCGATGGGATCGCAGGATTATTTCCGTTGTTTTCCATCACAAAGTAACCCCAAAGCCCCATTAAGGGCTTTTGATAAAAGGTAATTTGGGGCAATCACAGACAGAGACATCTGTTTATACTAATTTATAAAAGATATTCCGTTTAGAAACGATATTTTAAAGGTCCTAATAATAGAATACGAGTATTAACACAAAGTGTAACAAAAGCTGCCTACTTCATCGTCACTGTAATCAGACTGCTGACGTCCTCTGCTGGACCTAGGCATTTTCCAACGAACGCCACCAGACCTGGTCCTCCGCCACCCAGCTTCAAATAGTTTTCAGCTATTCCTATTCATAATTTTTTTTATTTATTGTCATACTCTTACGCTATTATCAATCAATATATCAATTCTTTCTGCTGGACATAAGCCTTCACTTATTGTGTAGTAGCCACGCTGGGCAGAGCCACTGCTACCCTTACCAGATTATAGTATTTACTGGTCAGTTCAAATAGTAATATCAAGTTCAAAATAATTAAGTTCGCGCGCTGCATCTCAATAAAATAATATAATATCCTACTGATCATGAAGGAAGAAAAAATCTTTTCTTTTCTTATTTTCTTCCTTCATGCTACTAATATTACAAATGCTAAAATTTGGATGTTTGTTACTCAATCACGCTTCAACCACTGGACGGATCGTGACGAAACTTGGCACACATATAGTTTAGGTCCTGGAATAGGACATAGAATAGTTTTTAACCCGAAAAAACATCCAAGTTTCATCCCGATCCGTCCAGTGGTTGAAGCGGGACTGAGTAACAAACATCCAATCTTTCGCATTTATAATATTAGTGGGACTAATTAAATAAACGATATCCAGGTTTAGCCAATAAATAATTATATAATGCTGGCTATCGTTAATAGAATACTAATTATCAAAAAATAGCCCAGTATTTTTTAAGTTTTTTTTTAAAGAAAATTATACAATCTTTTCTATTTAAAACAAAAGTCATCTATTGCGGTTTATTTGATACATGTAGCGGGTGACGGAACTAAAAGTCCGGCCTCATGTGTCTTATTCTCAACTAGCTGTGTCCGCGGCCTAGCTCGCGTGGACTATTCACTCTCAATCCGACTAGTCACTTCTTTGTTATATTGCATTACAACTAATGTATTAGAAAACAAAAAAATCCCATAACCATGGATTGCGTAAGCCGGTTGCGATGAAATAAAGACTAAATATTACTCAGAGTTAGGCCCCATGTTTCTGTGAAAAGTCCATCAACATCGGTTTAGTAGTTTTTACGTGATTCGTGCACAAACTAACAGACAAACAGACAAAAATTCCAAAAATTATCGAAATGTGTTCTATTACTTATCCTTGGACCCCCCAATATTTATTTTTTGCAAATACTTTCAATGTACAGACACGCCAAGTTTACGTTTTTATTTTTTAGATGTATTCAGTCTTATTTATATGAATAGATAGAGTAACAAGTAACTTTGACTACTGAATGCATAGCGCTCGCTACAAGCGGCCTGTATTACCGGCGGAAAAACATACAAAAAAAACGGTTCGCTAATTTTAAAGAACAATAGAACATGAATGGACTTCTACAAACGTAACTTGTTAGTTTCCACAGAAGTTCGCGTCGAGCCGCTAGAAAGCCTTTTCATTAAGCACAATGCTCTTTGAACCTAAGCTTTAAAGCTCTTGACAAATTAAACGTCTTTGTTCGTACTCTTTTTAAGGTTTTTGAATTTACAGAACATGACGGAAAAACGGAGCGTAAAATTAAATGACATAGATCATTATTCCATTTTAAATGTGACACTAAGGGGTAGCTTGAGGCGTCATTAAGTTAAGTGACTCTCGTGACCAAGAATGAAAAAGATGGTGAAAGAAACCCGTTATAACTAGGGTAGTACGTACCTAACTGAATGTTTCTAAATAATTAACGACTATATTGTTAATAGGTAACCGAACTATTCAAAATTAACGACTATTTAGTTACTAGATAACCGAACTATTCATTATAATTAATGATTATAGTTACTAGGTTTTTGGTTGTTATTTATTTATTAACCAATAAAAACAGAATTTACATCTTTCGGGTGCAAAAAACCAGATTTGGTTTGTCTGTGCACCGCGACGACTTACAAACATAATTTAATAGTCTTATGTGCTAAGATATCTATCTATCCATCTGTATAAGTAGATTGCATATCAGTGACAACGGTCGAGTCGTAACATTCACAAATAAAATAAAGGGTACAATATAAAAAAGTGTGTGTGTGTGTGCGTGTGTGCTGTTTGTTCTATCGGAATGAGCTATTTAGAATATTTAGCGCCTACCTATGTAATTACTAGGTAAGTGAACTATTCATAATAATGAACGACTTCATAGTTACTAGGTAAATTAGCTATTTACAATTATTTAACGACTATATAGTTACTAGGTAACTGAACTATTTAGAATATTTAACGACTTTACTTAAACTACCTAAATGATTAATAGAAAATGTCAGCAAAGCGTATGAATAGATTCCTAAAATACCGGGGTAAGAACGTTTCTGGTATGTCTATAATTTTCCCCTCCTGGGCAATTTTATTCGTATGTTTCAAGTTTTAGCGAAATTGGGTATTCGACTTATCCGCCAAAACACAGACAAATGGCCGACGAATCCCTAAAAACGTCAATGAAGCTTCTTAGTTACGAATATTAATTATATCATTTTCAAAGCCATAACGTCAGGAAAGATTAAAATCAAACCATTACAAATCATTTCCAATTAATTAAAAATTACTGATCACTAGTTAATGAGCTATGTAGCCACAGGCAAACAGATACACTGACAAAATAGGAGTCCAGCTTATAACACTTCCCCCTTTTTGGCGTCCTGGATACATGCAGCAGTTAATTAATTTTAATGAATTTTTATTCGTTTCTAATTAATGTTTATTAATAATTCAAGGCTACGTTAATCGTAAGTCTAATTCTCGCATCACGTGCCAGCACACGTCGTGTCTTATTAAAGTGTAAACACACGGTATTATGTTTCGACAGTGCCCGCTGAAATTCGATCACGCCAACATGCCGCCGTCGATGATCGAATTAGACAAAAAGCCTTAATTGATGATAAAAGAAATAATAGCAGTAGCTTTGATAATGTTATTATAGGGGTTTGAAAATAGGAAGCGCTACCAATTATCTCGCTGTTTCCACCAATAAACAACACTTCTAAAGTATTTGTAGTAGTGCTTTTATTCAACAAGGAGCAGCTCCTTCTCAGCATAATTATATCACAGTAATATAATTTTGATATTATCTTGTCTACAATTGTTAACCTATAATTGTTGTACTAATTGTAAATCCTAACAGTACTTAACTAAATATTTAGATTAAAATATTCTTCATTTTAATTAATTTATTTCACTAATACGGAATAATGAATCTAAACAAAAGCTCCGTCTCTACAGAAAATATTAGTATTATTTGTAGAACTGTATACAACCAGGGACTGTAACCGGTATTAAAATTACTGCCCTTTCTTAATTCGCTTATCTATCATTATGACATTTATATTGGCAATAAAATGATTATATTTATCTGATATCCTGTAACCTGTGTTCAAAGTCTATTTATTTCTTAAAAAATACCTAAAATAAAGTTGTCATCAACTCATTCCGGAATTGATTAACGAATTAAAATATGATTACCTATTAGAATATGGCAGAATAATACCGGTAATAACATCGTATGACGATAGAAGAATATATGAACTTAAATTGAAAACAGTGATGCAGTTTTCATATTTAGTGGTATTCTCATTTTAACTGGTCATAAAGTCGCTGGTCGTGAAAGGCGTTGCGTAAAATATATCCTCGTATGTTTCCACCTAATGCTTTTTAACGCGAAGACTGCGCTTAGTTTGATCCGTTTACACTGAAACAGACGTCAGCGGCTATCTAGAGTGGCATACTTGTATACTTTCGAGCTAATGCCGTGACGTAATGGTGGGGGATTAGCCACTCTAGTGAAATATTAAGCCGTTCGCTCACGGGTTGAGTAACAAGAATTAATTTGAATGCTTATTATATAAATAATTCATAATATAAAATATAATTTTTAAGAAAAAGATATTTATAAAATTTTATTACTGAGTATATTTCAATCTCTACTTGAAGATGTAGGGAATAGAAATCAGTAAATGAAATAGAAATGAATACTATTGAATACTCATATAAATTGTTATTTGAATTATTGTTGTTCGTCACAGACGACATCAGACTTCGACATATATATTGAAATGTACACAAATACTGACGAAGACATAGAAGTACGTTTTGTTTTTATTTAAAAATGTATATGTTTTGGTGCAAAGTATACTAGAAAATTTGCAGGTAATAAAGACGAGTAATAAGTACGGGCATCCTTTGCGTTTGTAGGTAGATTTATTTATTTAAGACATCAAGTACCTATGGTGACGTGCAGCTACGCAGAGCTACCAGGTTAGTACATAAGGTAAGTAGATTAGTATATAAGTTAAGTAAACATAATATTTCTTTTTAATAATATTAGTTTTTAAGTTTTATTGATTTAGTTTTAAGTTTTTATTTCAGGGAATGCGTCGTTTGTGTGTCGTCTACAATTATGATTCATTGACTTCACAAAGGCATTCGATTCACAGGAACATACCTGGAATATACTACTAGAACAAGGATTAAGCAACGATCTCTATGTACTTACTAGATGGAGCGAACCAAACAATCGCTCTGTTCCACGCATCTGCGGCTCCGGGAGCCTCGTTCACATTAACTTTGATATTTGTACAGTTACTACGCAGAACATTTAATTATTACTAAATATTTACGCTACGGGTAAAGAGCGTCAATAAAAAACAAAAACAGAAATAGGAAAGACCGACGAAACGATGGGAGGACGTATCTAAGGAATATGTGAATCTATAGAAAGGCATGAATGGACAATGCGGCTTACGGCTCAGAGGCGACTTCCATAAATTAACAGTTATAATATTTATTAATTTCTTGAAAAATATCGTTGTATATAGGCTTTTTTTATTTATTATAATATAGTTATTATATTGAAACACAAAATACCCACCACAATCATTTCAATGTCATACCTAGGTCAATAACCAAAAATAAACACAAGCAACCAACTTCCTATATGCTATCCCATAATTATTAAGCATTTTAATATTAGAATAACAAATTTTAAAAATATTACGTTTCATGTACAATAAAGATTGTGATCACAGAAAAAACCGTATTTTGTCTTGAATTCACACGTTATTATATAGTATTAGTAATGTAATAAAACTATTCGAATAACTCGAATAATAATGCTGGTAGTATTCGAATAGTAAATAAGGGCGAATACTCGAATACACGAATTGCATGCCCTAACAACAACCAAACCCGAATCAAGAAAGTAGTATGCGGAGGACGGAGAACCGGGTGTGGAGGCGGAATTGCGGAAGGCCTATGCCATGAAGTGCCCAGCAGGTGGGCGTCGTCGATGGGCTGGTATGGGATCCCCACTGGGCGGAAATGGTAGATTGACTTACTGTTCGTCATCATGATACCAGCCCTTCGACGCCCACCACTGTCCTGTGCATCTACAGATGAGGAAGAGTTTTGAGGCTAAATTGTATCTAACTGTAAAGAAGAATCTCTCTGATTTCTGAAACTTATTGGTTTCCCCGAATTCCATACAATAATAAGTTTTTACTTGCAAATCGCAAGTTGCGACTTACAAAGCAATAGAATTGAGAAGGTAGGTATTTAAGACGGCCTTAACGCCTACATTTACCAGCTGAACTAACAGCTGCTTATACAAATGCAGAGAAACTTAATTTAGTATAGCGGCTTAAGATAAGAACTCGGGTGGTGGGTTATAAGCCCACTAATTAGTTCTCAAAATAATTACTTGTTAAGGCAGACACGTAATCAGGATATGGAGGAACAAAAAACATTAATGAAAATGCCTCGTCGGCGTTGGGCTCGAGAGAGGTTGTTTTCCGACCTGGGACCATTTGAACCCCTTATAACCCCCAGGGGTACAAGTGGCACTAATTTGTTCCAGTACTACCCCTAAAGAAATGGAAGTGGGTTTGCCCTCCGGGTTTATGTATGTGTATGTAAACGTTTTATTGTACCAAAGTTAATAACAACCATAACAAATAACATTCCTTAACATTTGGGAAAGAATATTTTACACCGCCAATTTTCGATGTTACTAAGATTGTTCTAAATTGCTAGACTACATTCTTATTTTTAGAATGATAAAAAAACATTACAAATATGTAATATAGTGTCATGTACTTACAGAAAAAGATTTTTTTATTTTTTATTTAAGGAAGTCAAAGAAACCCAGTTCAGTTTTACTGCCTTGTCTCACACCCTGTAAGGTTGGCAAAAGATCTCTTTTAGAGTTAAGCTCGTCTTTGTACACAAAATTCATTACCGTATTTGTTTTAAAATGTGCAATAAAGAATATGTACAAATATTTTTTTCCATTGAGAAAATACGTGGGGTATAATTTCCTAGGACATTTAAATGTCACTTATATCCCTGGGGATACATTTTTAGGATTACAAATGGTCCTATATCTGATTTCTTTCAGAGACAGACAACTTTGTACAAGTTGGTTCCGCGTTTGGGCGTTATTAGAAAGGACTATGTAAGAAATGCCTTGTACGTACCAAATCTAAGAGTGAAATAACCAAGGCATGAATTATAATTACCCTCCAGAGAAAATCCTAGCTTCGTTCCTGGTATAGAGAGTATAACGTTGCTTTCCTGGTTTATAGAAAGAATTATTATACTAAGATTATGATTGATGTCGTAAATTAATTTTTATTCTTAAAAATAAAAACAACAGACTGTGAAAAATAGATTAGCTTTTCACCAAATTTATCATAACTGAATTGTTTTTATTCAACTTCAAGCTACACAGGAATATTGTCTGAAAGTTTCTTTGTTTCAAAGGAAGTAAATTTCTCATGTATGTGTATGTCGTAGCTATGAATAAATGACCTATTCTATTCTATTCTATTCTATTCTATTCTATTCTATTCTATTCTATTCTATTCTATTCTATTCTATTCTATTCTATTCTATTCTATTCTATTCTATTCTATTCTATTCTATTCTATAACAGGCCTCCCCAACCCGTCTTGCCAGCGCGGGGAGTGTAGGCCATATCCTCCGTCTGTCTCCGGCAGATGAGAGAGGGTTGTGCTCCTGCAGTGGAGACAAAAATAATCTGATGATGATGAGTACTTAACAGTACAAAATGTATTTTTATTTGCATGCTACTTTTGCATATATCATCTATTCATTGCAAATAAAGAACTTACTTACTTTACATAACCTATTTAGATTATTGTGAATCGAAATCTCAAACAAAGCTTACTGGATTTACAACTAATAATATACCTACCTTTCTCAATAGAGAAGTTTCGTAAAGCTTCCTTCCTTTATACGGCAAATCTAAATTTAGAGTTACTTCCAACTTGGAGCCACTTTGATTTTCGACTAATTTAAGAACTTGACTTTTACATAATTAAGTGAAGGTACCGTCGGCGATATTTTGAACGAATTGCAACAGAACATTGACTGCCTCGTCAGCCTATTGGCTTGGTCGTTCAGCTCGAGCGCCAGAGGTCGTGACTTCGATTCCCACAGAATTAGTTATTTGTAGGGGGATCAAGCAGGGTGCTCCGACAAAGAGCACCTGAGCAAGTACCGGGCACCTCCCCCGTGATTCGGCCTGTGTGACCTAGATGTCGAAAGACCATGGGAGGTGGAGGGTCTGTACTTCGATTCCTACCAGGGACTGACGACTGTGTACAAGTTGGTCCCGGTCTGGATGTTATATTTGTGAATTGTTCAAACCTTGTCATCAGACATAATATCCAGACTCCTGTAAGATGGAATAATTTCCATCTAAAAAAAATCTTAGTTTGTGAAGTGACAAGTAGCGAACCACTGCAATGTTAAAAATAAAAACAACACAGTTCGATCACTCATACTCGTTACTCTAAGGTTGACTGGAAGAGATCCTTAAGTGGGATAAGTCCGCCTTTGTACACAGTTTAAATCCTATTTTATTATTGTTGTTGTTGTAATTTTTGGTACAATAAAGCGTTTCAATTCAATTACTCTTTATTGCACTAATAAGTAACTTATACATGTACATCTAGGCAGTTTCAGAGAACCTTTGGGTAAAGGATAAGAACAGCAGAAAAAGGTAGGTTTTGCAGACAAATAAAGGTAGGAGTATAGTTTAGTATACGAGTTCTTCGTATAAGCACTTAAAACCCATGTAAATCACATTTCAACAACTTTAGAAAGCCTTAATTCGTTTCTGTAGTAACCTGCTCAGCTGTCGTCATACGAAGGGTCGGGTCTTCCCCTATTTACTTAAGGCTCATTTTTAACCGCCCCCGCAACATAAAGGTGGGTGCTGACTTGTAACAGAACATCGTAACGTTACATTCAAAGCGAGTGTGTTACGTCAAAGGTTTTTTATTCGGGCGTGTTACGTCATTTCTTCAGCACTGAAGGGATTTACCATACTCCACCCGCATAATAGTAAATAATAACTACGTAACGAAACGATACTTACCTCCCCCCGCCAGTTTAGAGTCGCCCGCAAAATGGAGCACTGTTGGCAGTATGCACTACTTGGGGTCTACTTTGTAACCATTTCGGATAATATCCACCGAACTAATAAGCCATTTTATACACTCTAACGAGTTATTTGACATATTCGTATAAGCGTTCGGCGTCGCCAGCCGGTATAAAGTTACTACGCCAGCGCACTATCGACCGGCGGGCGCCGAGAGATCGACGCTATAAGTTTGAAAGAGAAGCACTGTTGTTGACGTATAACGTTGTCCCTCTCTCGAACAACTATGTTTGCGCGCTGGGTGCAAAAGCCCTAAAATAATATTCTCACACACTTCAACGTGAATACACTCGCATAACTTTTGATTGAGTTTTGTGGAGTTACTATTTGATTGAGAGCTTAAATTTAAGCCCCATATTTGTCTGAAAACTCCATCAGAATTAGTTCAGTAGTTTTAACGTGATGCGTGTACAAACTAACAGATAAACATTTCAAAAATGATCTTAATGTGTTCTATTACTCATTTTTCTTCTTCTAATTTTTTTTTTAATAATTTTAACGCACAGACACGCGAAGTTAGTTTTAACTAACTGTTTCTGTCTCTGTTCCACGCAAGTAGCCACAACTCTTTCACATTCACTTTGAAACTTGTGCAGTTACTACTCAGAACATTTAATTATTGACTAAATATTGACATTATTTAACCGTAGCGTCAATATTTAGTAATAATTAAATGTTCTGCGTAATAACTGCACAAGTTTCATTGTGAATATGAAAGAGTTGTGGCTACTTGCGTGGAACAGAGCGATTGTTTGGAACGCTCCGTCTAGTAATACATAGAGATCGTTGGTTTTAACAGTTTTTATTCAGATAAATGCTCTCGAACACCTTTGGTAATGAGCTAATGCCTACTTTGTATCATGTTACGACATTCAGTTACAAGTGAGTACCCGCCTTAACGCCGGTCCATTGCGCCCAGGGCCTGGGCCGAACCGACCGCATAACAAACTTTTTTTATAATACATCATTCCGGACCCGAATTTTACGCCCCATTGACTGAGCCAACATTGCGTACGTACCATACGTAGTTGCAATATGTATAAATCAAAAACCAATTTCGACTGGTCTATCCATCTTTTACGAGCACTTATCTGGGGGAAAGTAGGTTGGTTTTCAAAGAAATATGGTTCTGAAAGTATTGTGGATACCCAATAGAATTTATGTCGTACCTACTTCCTAGAGTTACTCAAGTTGAGAAGGAGATATTTCAAAAGTTGTTTTCAAAATACACCTTATTGGACCTACTTTATTCTGTACAAATTGTAAGTATACGTAATTACCGGTGGCAATTGTAACTAGGAGCAGGAAAATGTAACTGTAGAGTGATATTTACAGCTGGAAAGAGATAATCCTTGGTTACGTCATACAAAATTAGGTCTATAAAGATACAAAATTAGTCCTTCTTGATTTATATCAGCCCTTAGACGTCTACCCTTGGACATAGACCTTCCCCAATCTTCCACACCTGATTATCCGCCTTCCGCCCTCCGAATCCAGCCGCATCTGGCCACCTTCTTCAGATCGTCTGATCTGGCAACCGGGCGTCCCACCCTGCGCGTGCTGGACCGCGGTCTCCCCTATGAAACCCCAATACTCCCTATCTGCCCCAACAGCCATCGGTTCTGCGACAGCGACAAATGCAGCCCGTCCACTTTTGGCTATGTCGGTGGCCTTTGGTCTTCGTCGGATCTCCTCATTGCGAATCATATCCTTCAAACAAACTCCGCGCATAGCCCTCTCCATAGCTCGCTGAGCGACTTGAAACTTGTGAATCAGGCCCACCGTCAGTGTCCACGACTCTGCGCCGTAGGTCATGACAAACATTGGGTCAACTTTTCTTTTTATTCGAAAAACTGGCGTAAAACTGAAAAATTTCAGTCTAAGTAGAAAGCTAAACTCTTAATTGTGAAATCTTAATTTTTAAAATATAATTTTTTCCAAAGGAAACATTTCCCTTGTTAGCCTTAATGACACCCACGGGTAGACTAGGGATGGACCTATTCTAAGAACCACACGACATCTTATATATAATTTCACATTATTTTACGACGTAGTCTTGTTTCTGGACACGTGATTTCTGAATCGTTAATCCTTAAAAAATATGTGTCATTTCGCTGAAGTGAGTTACTTCGACAACGCCCACATAATTCGCATTGAGAACTTCACCACAGCCACAGGCGTGGGTGAGCATTTATTCGCTTTTCACACTGAATAGAAAAGTCATGTCTGCCCCACACATTAACATTGACTTAATCTCCAAACTAAAGGTTTTCTGGAAAAATACCATTTTAGATAATAAACCGTTATATGTTCGTCGAAGAGGATATTTTCGTTTACATTTCCAACTAGCTCTACACGCGGCTTCACCCGCAAGTGGCAGTACTGCTTACTATGTAATGACTAGACATCGTTATCTTTCGCTTGTTTTGGTAGCATTGTACAGTCCGCAGAAATAAATGGAATAAAATATGATGCTGTGTCATAAATCGTAAATAATTAAATGTGAGATTTATCAATTCAATTCAATTACTTTTTATTGCACAATAAAAATACACAGATTCAATAATAAAGTAAGTTATATTGGTAACTTTATCCAAAAAGATGAGGCGTTAATTGGTCATATCCTATTTCAGTGGTTGAACTAATTGATGACGAGATCAGTAATATAATACTTTTACTATTTTAAATAAAAAAACATCTCACCAGAAAATTTCTTTAATATTATTTTATTAAAAAATAATAATTATAAAACCTAATATACTGACCCTCCAGATGCTAACGATTTGAGCCAGTGATAACGATGTCTACTTATAAGTTATAAACTTTAATTAAACTTGTAAAGGATCAGAATTAGATAGTGGGTTGGGGTGTACAAAAGGGGGCGCTGAGGAAAAAATATATTAAAATATCTTAGAAATTTTATTTACGCTTCACGCTGGTTGAGTTGGAGAAAAGAAGGCAGGGAGGCAGGGCTTGTTCGCATCTAAAACGTACATGTTATCTCTAAGATGTGGATAAGATAAGATATATGACTAGCTTTCATGCCGGATAGTCGATTTGAGTTTTATAAAGTTTTGAACCTACCTCCTTTTTTTATTTTACGTCTTTATTTACAGTAGTATATACTAGCTTATGCCTTCGGCTTTATTTGCGAAGTTTCCGTAAATTTAACTAAACTCATCGGAAACAAGATAAAATGCAACATATTGGTTTTCAGATCTGAATACTAAATAATAAAAAAAATCTATTCAATAGCCTATTATTATATACAAATACAAATAACTTTATTGGTTCAAGAACATTAGGGTCCTTATACTAGACATATCTATGTAGATATATTATTACAAGCAGTAGCCTGGCTCCCAAACTAGGATTCCCTGTTATATGTCCCTATTGTTGAGGCACTGGCCTATCCTCTTAAGAAAGGCGTACCGAACATAGTTCACCACCATGATTGTCCAGTGCGGGTAGATAACTTCTAAATGCGCCTTGAATTTCTTTGTCGGCAAAAATGAAAAAAAAAAATTTGCATTCAGGTCTTCAATTAAGCCTGAAGCCTGAAATTGTTTTTTTATATCAATGTACAGAATCTCCTTTTTATGGTTTTATAATATGAATAGATAAACTAGTATTTATTTAACAAATAATTTATGGCTGTATACTCATAATTTATTGGAGGTTTATGAGGTAGGGACTAGCTGTACTTAGAGATACTGTAACTTTGTGATAATTTTAATAAATAAATTCCACAAATCGCTGAAAAAAACTTTTTTCTCTTCAGTCAACCAAATTATTGTTAAAATTTAATTTGCAAAATTTCCCCATGAATTTTTATCATAAATCTTAAAATATAAATGTAAAGAGTACTCCGTCATTAATTAATGAACGGCCGTGTTCTAAAGTATCAGTTCCCTAAACGAATGTTTGTCAGCGCTCTGCAGGGCTGTCACGTTTAAGTTACTTAGGGGCTCAGCGACCAAAATTAGTTTTCTCCCCACCACCAAGGAGACGCCATCTCTCCTTATTTATGTCATGGCGGTACGCTTAATACTTTTATGACGACACGCACTTACATATAAAAAAACCGCCAGCGTTTTTGGTGTACCAGGACTTTTCTGGGGTTATAGAAACGTTAGCATATTTTTTATATGTAATTGTTATCTATGTCGGTAGGTTTTACTTTGTCGATATTGAGTCTAGAATATGAATTATATGACAAATATCAAGAAGTAAAAAAACTTATAAAGTACAATAAAATACCTAGTTTTCAAAATTAAATTCTATCGAACTTTATCATTAACAAATGTATTAATAATTTCATCTTCTTCTTCTCTGTCGTTCCCTCACTGCTGAGGATCGCGACCGTATAAAATGCGCCTCCACGCATAGCGATCATTGGCCAGCCGCACTGCTTCATATAAGGATCCGCCAGCCACCCTCCTCACCGGGTCTGACCACCTCGTCGGAGCTCGTCCTCTGGCACGCCTGCCCTCCACTTGTCCCAGAATGATGAGCTTCTCCAGGTCGTGCTTGGGAGATCGCACAATGTGACCGAAGAAGCTTAGAGTCCTTTCATTGCAGATAGTGGAGAGTTTTGTTATATTGAGCTCTTTAAGAATAGAGTCATTTGTTCTAATGGCTGTCCATGGTATACCAAGTAGTCATAGCATTATATTATATTATATTATTACCGATATTATTGTATTTTGTTTCAGAATTTATTTTAACAATGTTACATAACATTATATGATAACCCGAAATTAGAGACTGAAAAGGCCGAAATTATAAATATTTCATTGTCTTGTTCTATTAGTTGGATGGGCCAACCCTATTCCCAAGCCTTATTTTAATTAAATATTCATTGAGTTGGACGATTGTTTCTCCCCTGATTGGTCGGTTTGCAAGTTTTCAAATTTCAAATTCTTTTATTAATCAAAACTGAAAAAGTAACCGATTGCTGTCTTCTCCAATTAAAATCGAAATTTATTTAATTCAGTAAGGCGTGGTACACATGCATTCGACCCAACACGTACGACTCTACCAATTACTGTAAAGTGTGTAAAATGTAGAGTTTCGATCCGATCTTATCGAAAATCGATTCATCTACGATTTTTGAAACGATCTTTTTAAGAACAAGTTTGGTTCAAGATAGCCTCAATATGGAGAGATCGGAGATCGATTTTTCTCTTAATGTTGCACCATCCAGTCTGTAGTAGCACTTCAGTAATGCGTGACAGAAAGTACCAGGAGCCTGTATCCGATGTAATTTCTTAATTCCTTTACCTATTGTGACTGTTTAAACGACTATAATGTCCGATTTATTTCGTGAGATGGTTGATTGAATGCCGAGTGAGTTGAAAACCTTGAGTAACTGAAATGATTTGTGATTAGTTTTTTTTTTATTCTTTCTATAATTAAGCTTAGAAGAATGGGCGAAAAATATCATAGAATCGTTCTGCAGCAGGTGCTTTTTAATCCTTTATGAAAATCGAATCGATCTATTATCCCTCGATTTTTTCCTGGATCAATCTCAACTACCACGATTCGAATCGATTCGTAAGATCGATCTTTTCACTAACATCGGAAACCCTACTAAAATGCACGACTGTGATGAAATTCATTCTTTATTGTGTAAAGAGCATAATGTAATCCAATGTACATGATTATTCTTATAACAATTAAACTCTACCTGTACATAACACATTAAATATTACATTCTATGCAAACTATTACCTTAAAAAACATCATCAAATTAATTGTTAAATTGATAATATTCCAAGTGTAAACTACAAATATAGATATTCATAGATTACACCATATAAATATGTGTGTCATGTTAAATATAATGACGTAAATAAAATAATAAAAATAAAAACATATATCTCCAGAAAAAAGTACACACAATAAATTCGCCAAACTGTATATTACAGTTTGTAGGCAATACGTGTGTCTTTAGCCTAAGGATTAGACACTAGAATTTTTAAACTGCCACTTCAACGTTCTTGTTCTGACGAATTAACTCATTTCGGATCCTGTTTTAGAAACAAACTTTCAGCCCGTTTTTACTCCATATTTTAATAAGAGTGAGTTTTCATCTAAGGGAACGTACTCAAACTACGTGACCCGTTCAGGGGGTTAGGTCTTTGTCACGTAGTCAATATCCTCTAGGGAAATCTCGCGCTTTTTCGAGCTACATTCAAATATGCTGGCTACAGGTGATTGAAAACTGACAGTTTTTTCTTCTTGATAATACTTTTTTTCGCTTGTAATTATAGGAATGCACGCACTTTTAGCCTCATGTGGCAAGTGTCGTATTTATAAAGACAAATAAGAGCAATTTTTTTTTTCTTTAACTTTCTGTTTACAAAATTGGGTTTAAAACCATATTTATGCATTATTACGTGAAAACTAGAGGGAGAGGGGGATCTTGGTATATGCTATGGGTGCTCACCGAGGGGGCGGGGTTTAAATTGTAAAAAATTGGTCACGTAGTTTGGGTACGTTCCCTAAAGAGTTGCGCGGGTGAATTTTTTTTATTTTTAAATGTCAATTAAGCAGTTATCCGCCCACACTGGTTGTGCCATTTTCCCCGTTTTTTTGTAAGGGTAATTAGGGAAGTATATATAGATACCTATCTCAGTCTATAAGCACACCCTCGTATATCCATATAAGCGACCAGATTTAATCACCTAATAATACTACAAGTACAGGCGCACCAGCCTGTCCGTACTTGTGTGTGTGTGCGTATAAACTATCAAGAAAGGGACAACGTTATACGTAATAAGTGCTTCTCTCTCTAACCGGCTGCGTACTACACGCCGAGCTTTATTTTGCTTGCGACGTTAAACTGGCAGACGTAAAGACGTAGTAATATTTACTATTATCTGCTATAAGTCCGTCGTGACCGTGGTAGCCTAGTTAAGAATACACTGGCCTAATTTTGACACATCGTAAGTTTGAAATCCAGGTCCATACGTTCTAAAAGTTTTCATAAGTTCATCATCATCAGGTTATTTTTGTCTCCACTGCAGGAGCACAACCCTCTCTCATCTGCCAGAGACAGACGGAGGATTTGGCCTACACTCCCCGCGCTGGCCAGACGGGTTGGGGAGGCCTGACTGATGTTTTATAATGTATTCCCTTAGTCGCCTTGTACGACATCCACGGGAAGAGTTGGAGTGGTCCTATTCCACTCTACCGGAAACCACACGACAAGCCGTGTGGTTTCAGAACTTAACTACAATTTATTATCTGAGAAAACGAAACTTCTAAGAAAAACAGATAAACAGACAAAAAGACAAATTTCAAAAATGATCAAAATGTGTACTATCATTATCCTATCCTTAGACCCCCCATTTTTTTATTGCAAATATGTTCAATGTACAGACACGCGAAGTTTACATTTTTTATTTATACCAAGGGTAGTTACGCAGTACAGTCTACATTTCCAGCTGTAGCTGCTACGCTTGTAGCATTCTCGTAGCATAATGCAGTAACGTAGTCTTGCTACAGCGTAGAAAAAATTACGTCAGTTCTTCATGGGAAGTGTAATGCCTGACCATGAAACTTAGGCCTATAGTTTATAGTTTCAAATAGTTTATTATAATAAATTACCAGATTAATACACTATAAGAGTCATCCTTAATATTATATAATTACATGAATTGAGTACGATTAAAACATTAAAATGATTAGAACAATACATATTGGAGCTCACACACTAGAGCATGCAGTCTGTACCGGGGAGCCTGAGATTCCAGGTTACATTACAACTCTAGGACCGCATAGATATTGATAGAAAACATAATATTATTAGGAGGGTTAGAGTTAGATGGGAGTGTGATTGTGGGTGGTAGTGTGGAGAACTTGGATTACTTATGAGTCTAATTGTGTGTGTGTGTGTGTGTGTATGTCTGTAACACAACATCATGGCCAATAACTTTTATCTAAGCATTTTTGTTATTACCCGGCCTTTTAAAGAGACACACATATGCCCGATACCTACTCGAGAGGCGTCATTTTAACTCCACATTTTTCTCGAGGCGCAAATTTTACAAATCTTTTGAGAAAAGCTTATTCAATGAATTAAGTTCTCGATAATTTTCAAATGTGATCAATATATTGTTCGATAATACCTACTATATTTATTTAATTTTTGGTAATAATTACATATTCTAGGATTTTCTCCTGTGCTTATTAGAATAAACAAGGATAGGACAAATCACAAAAATAATTTTCAGACCGGGCCCAACTTGTGTAAATTGTACAAAGTTGTCTGTTCCCAAAATATCTGGATCCTGGAAGCATGTCCATAATAACATGTACATTTGATGTCATTAACCGGAAATCGCTATACCTACTCCGATCACTGCACATAATACAGTTACATACATGTACATAATGAGTTTCATTCGTCCCTTTGCCGACCGTTATTTAGAATCCGGTCCACACTCCGTTGAAAGTTTCATAGTACTTGAGACTTACACAACAGCTGCCTGGCGCAAACTTACACAGTAAATAGTATACAGGATGTATCATCAATACCGGTCAGTATGCTGAAAACAGAATCTATAAGAAATAGAGTAACTTGTTATAAGGGACCATTATTAGAATAATTGAACGCGATTAGGGAATCGAACCCGGACTGTTTCAAAATATTATTTTGGCATATTTTTTTTTCACCACTTTTTTTAAATCGACGTTATGGTCGACGTAACGTCGATTTAAAAAAAGTGGTGAAAAAAAATGTCATAATAATATTTTGAAACAGTCCGGGTTCGATTTCCTAATCGCGTTCAATTATTCTAAAAATGGTTCCTTATAACAATTTACTCTACATCTTATAGTTTCTGCCTCCACATACTGACCGGTCTTGATGATACACCCTTTATATATAAAATGATCGTATGTTAATCCAGCGTATAAACTACAACTGTACTTTGTTTCAAGACAATTATTTTAGTCGCTGTGAAGTAATTAAACAACAAACATGGATCATAGTTTTCGTTAACTTCTAGTACATTTGTTCGAAATTCCATACATTCTGCGCAACCGTAACCTGCAAACTGCCATTTGAGTATACTGACTATGTTATCACGGTCTTCCAGTAGATCATTTTTTTTATTTAAAAGTAATGTAATGCTAACCGATTAGCCACTACGGCAAGTGAAAAACTGACCATTTGCAAGAAATAATATTAAATTATCTTCTATTTGCTGAACAAAATGAGTCTATCAGAGTGCTTACCGAAATTTGATTAAACATGCCTCACTCAGTGCAGCCAATATATTTAATTGACTAATAGAAAAAAACTTAGAGCAGCAATTGCTGATTGATTTAAATATGAATATATGGATATGATTCATGATGAAGAGATCGAACGAAGATGACGGGCATATTTAGCCGAAAGGATTAACAAACTGAAGAATACATCTGGCGCAGAACCGACGGCCGTTGGGGCAGACGAGTTCTGGAGTGGAGACCGCGGACTGGCACGCGTAGGGTGGGACACCCCGCTACGGGATGGACCAAACGGCCTGAAGAAGGTGGCCGGAAGCGGCTGGATGCGAATGGGATTCATTGGGGAAGGCCTATGTCTAACAGTGGACGTCTAAGCGCTGATATGATGATTCAGAAAAATGTTTGCTGCCCACAAATTGCTAACTAGCCATCTTGGCTGACCGAATACATATTTCTGTTCAGAAAGATACCAATATTTTGCTATCCGTTTAAATGATACCCGTATCAAAATATCAAAAATAAAAGTGTCCCTGAATGAATTGTAATTTTTTTTACAATTTCTTTTTTGTAGTGTATTTTGCTTATTTGGTTTTTCGATCTGGTGACGCCCAGGGTTGATTATATGGGAGATCATGGTCCAAACTTTATTTATAAATAACTTAATAATATATGTTGCGCTTCTTCACTGCCATTGATAACTAAGTTAATAATGAACAAGTCTCGCGGGCATCGATTATTGGAGCGTATGGCAGACAGAAGTTTCAGTTGAGTCGTAACTTGCTCTTTGTGGTTCCTGACAGTTGTGCGGAATTACAACCCGGTCCTCCCACAACGGTCTGCAGTGGCGCCCCCGGTAGTGTTAATATCTCCGGAAATTTCTTTTTAGATCTAGATGTAGACAAATGTTCAAACGGTCTGTTATAAGTAAATGATCGCCGCAGCCGATAGTGCGTTGAAGTACAAGTACTTGAAGTTGATTCCTTGAGCTATGGCAACACTATGAGCATAACGTGAGCATGGCAATACACAGGAACAAATTGAGACTTACCGCTCGGCCACGACCTTGCCGCTGCCAGCGGCAGCTAGGAGCGGGGCGGCGAGCGGCGAGAACAAATGTACAAAAATGTTAGCAGCACGCTACGAGGCGCCTCAATCAGCGGCCAACCCTCCGCCTGCCGAAACCGCGCCGCGTCCCGCTAAGCCAAAAGTCGTGGCCGAGCGGTTAGAAATATATATTGTATGAGTGTGTATAGTATTGTATTTTATATTTATATCGATAATTACAAGTATGTTTAAATTATTTTATTTCCTATACACTTTTTTTTTCTTTTTACCGTTTATTTTCACTATAATGTGCACTACTATCTGCCTATCTGTTTTGACTGGTCTCTTCACCCAAAGGTTTAGTGGAAGGAAACTCTTACTCGTAGTTAAGTGCGCATTTATACATCACAGGTTATAATGAGTTTTGTGTCTTGTATTTGTGTACAATAAGGTATAAATATTATTTTTAAAATTAAATAATTTTCTACTTTACTTTTAACAATTTTCTCACATTATCAAAAAAGAACTAGTATTATTCCTTTCACTCAGCGACACAAGATGGAATTAAGTTTAGCTATTGCAGTCATTGTCAGACAAACACCCTCAACTCAACGCAGATCTAATCTTACAGCTTTGAGACCTTTAACTGATTCTAACTTCAGCGCCAAAGGATTTGCTCTCAATTCTCTACGGTTAGTTCCTGTCTCGTACAATAGTATTAACTTTGAACTATAGGGGTAAGACTGGTAAAGTTAAACATGAATAGTAACGTACTTGCTATATTAAGTTGAAAATGGGCCCGATTCTAAAGGCATACATTTAAAATTTGACAGCGCTTTAATTGGTTTCGTCTTTATCTTCATAATACTGTGTGACAAGGATAGCAACAGTTTTAGTGCTGTCAAATTTTAACGTTGTGCCTTCAGAATCGAGCCCAATATATATTTAAGACAAAGGAATAACATGTGCGACTAACATATCTATGAACGCATAACTCGAACTCTTTGGTTAATTATATAAAGTTCGATTTTAGGAAAAGAAATTCAAATAAAATAAATAACTATTTCATACATATTCACACGCTTGTCGAAATCCTATCCGTTGAATTACAGTCATTTTGTACTCTCTAACGGGTCACAGAGTAGCTACTCTAGTTTTTACGGCTACCTCGATCTCTCTGTAGTAAGAACGCGATTATTTTTAGCAAGATATCGTTAAATCCATCGGTTCTGTCGGAGCCAGCAGCACGATATCGTCGGCATAGCTAATGTTGTTGACACAGATATTGTTAATTTAGCTACCGACTCGCATATTGCTAAGTTCGATAATCATGAAAAGGGCTCAAAATCATAGAAAAAGTCGAAGGGTTTCAAAAATGTGGATCTTGGACTAAAGTCCTATTATTCCAGTGATAGGATAAATAGATAATATTACCGGTTTATTTCCATTGACAAAGAGCGTATGACAAAACAAAATAAACATTTGCTCCTTTTTTCCTGGAACATAAGCCAAGTGCGTAGTACTACGTAGTCATTTTATAGTACTACGTGGGTACTATTGCAATAGATCAATACAAAAATGTTGATACATGCTTCATTATGTTCAGAAATACAAAATACTTTTCCTTTTCCCATAAAATTCTTTCCATCGGGTATGTAAGAGGCTTTTACAAATAAATAGACCGACAGCACAGTATAAAATCTAAGTACGGACACTATACAGCGAATGCTAGCCACAGAAAACCAACACCAGTGAAAAAAATATAAAAATCTTTTATTTAAAATATTAATACAGATAACAGTAAGACCCCCACAAAACTGATTTCTCAGTCTGACTGTGGGGAGCGTCTCACACACAACTATATGTAATATTATCAATTAATACAAAGCTAGTCTTCTGTATGTATCTGTGTGGCTTGCGCTTAAGTTAAGTTCCCGACAAGGTATTCCCTATAATCTTTCGCGAACTTACGTATGTTATCTTGCTGACGTACACTAATAGGCATTTCATTGTAGATAGATAAGTCGCCCAAGCAATCTGCCACCAAAGTAGTTGATTGTACCCGCGTGAAGGACTCAAACTTAACGTGTGTTTAAACCAATTTCACATCGATTTGAAAAGTTACAGAAATAAGCAATTGACAGTAGCTAGTCAATTCATTTTAGATAATAGTTTATATGTCCGAAAAAATATGTCTCTCTTTTTGAGATAATAAACTTGTTTTACCATGGTTAAGACTTAGTAAGGTTAGTAAATCGTTCACGGGCAATGTATACGTTTCTACAACAAACTACCAGAGGAAATCTTAAATATGACAGACAGAAAGTTTAAGATTCACATTAAAAACAACTTTGTATAAAAGCCTATTATAAAATAAACGATTATTTGAATGACAAAGATGACTGGTACTAAAGTTGCTTGAGGTGCGCACAATTTTAATATATTTGATTGTATGCAAACTTTATTATAAAAGATGTGTTGCGTGAATGTGATATGCGATTGTTTTTGAAGTTATTTCTGCCCTGCAATCCCTGATAGGTTGTAGGGTATTATTGGGTCCGTAGCATAATTTCGAAAATCAAAATGAAAACTTCCGAAAGTTGTAATGACAACAAATTTTTACTTACATTTTTAACTTAGGTCAAGGTAAACGTCTTTAACAATTTCGTACATTAGTAATGTTGATTTTCGAAATAATGCTCCGAACCCGTATTAGTTCTTTAATATTTTCAGAACTCATATCTAACGATCAAAATGGAACCGTTAGAGCATCCCAACCATACCTGCATACACTTGTGTATCTCCCACGCCCTGTGGTTGCGGATGCATGAAAATCATTATGGGTTATTTTTAGACTGAAAGAGTGTTCGGGCTCGGTTGGTTTATTTTATTTGTTATCATATCGCAGGAGTTACTTTCTGTTATATACGGTAGTAGCATACACGAATGGTTCTATACAGCCCTCTTTAGGGTTCCGTAGGAACACAGGTCACTATCTATAATAATAATATCGTCGTTTTTAAGGCAAAATTCCTCGCGCTCTAATTGGGTCAAAATACGTTGTAGATACATAGCTTAAATAGTAAAATAGATTTTTTTTAAATGTTTTATGTTAATTTGTTTTATGAATTTGGATGTTTAGATGAAAAAAGGTTTTTTTTTTACTTTTGACTAAGTACTGTACAAAAAATGTGACTGAGGTATATTATTTATTTTGTCTAGAAATTACATTGTGTAATATTAAAAATCTTTATTATTACATTTTCTTACAAGAGGTCAATTTATCACTTGCAATAGCGGTGTAGAGATTTTGGCTATCATCTTCTAGTTTCAGTTTTATCATCAATAATCAGCCCTTTCAAAAATACAAAAAAGTAGATTTTATCATCATCATCAGCCTGAAAGAGTCCACTGTTGGACATAGGCCTCTCCCAAGGTGCGCCACTGAACCCGATCCTCGGCTATTCTCGTCCAATCACTGCCGGCCGCCTTACGCAAAGCGTCGCTCCATCTAGCCTAGATTTTATCATCCTATGTTTATTACCTATGCATCATATATATTCATATACTGTGACTAATGACCTTATTGACCTCAAATGGTTTTGACGGAACAGTAGGTCGTTGTGTGACTCATTATCTAGGTTTAAGTCATGAGTCTTTAAGACTTGAGACTCAAAAAGATAAGTCTTTAAGACAGAAAACTCAATACTAAAGGCTCAGAAGTCTTTTTAACAACACTATCGACAAGCAGAACTCAATGTGGGCAAAATGATAACCTCACTCGCTTTAAGCCGCGGGCAGGACTAGTTTGAAAATAAAGTTTAGACTCAACAAAACTAATCTCGTACTATGTTATAAAACTTATTCTTTGTAGGCACTAACTGAGATGTGACAGTATGAAAATAGTACGTAGAATATAATCTCATCTTCTTTGAGGGCCAGGAAGACCTGGCGACACTTCGACCTTTCCGGATCTTTTGTGCCAAACCCCTGTCCGCCAACGGCGCCCCAAGCCGATTTGGTGGACTTCAAATACGTCTTAAAATTTATTCTTTGGTATATGCAGGTTTCCTTACAATGTTTTCCTTCGCCGTAAAGCCTGTTGGTATCCTACTTTCTACTAATATTATAAATGTGAAAGTTTGGATATTTGGATGTTTGGATATTTGGGTGTTGTTACTCAATCACGCTTCAACCATTGGACGGATCGTGATGAAACTTTGCATACATATAGGTAAGGTCCTGGAATAGGACACAGGATAGTTTTTATCCGGAAAAAAACATCTCATTCCTACGGTAAATACATAATAATTTGTGATGTTAAGTTGTGCATGCGGACGAAGTCGCGGGCAACAGCTAGTTATAAATAAACCGGAAGTTGTTGGTACGGGCGGGGTTTGAATCCACGACATTATGAACGTGAGGCAAGTGCACAACCAACTAGGCTGCCACGACTCTATGTAGAATAGAATGTTCCACCGGATACTACAGTATTTATTTGACACCAGATGCATGTTGGAAATAGTCAAATGTCATAAAATTATTTTCTTTTGTTTAGTAAAATGTAAAGAAGCTACTATGTAAAGAAGCCCCACCTTATCTCCCTCCGTCAGTTTAACATCGCCTGCAAAATAGAGCACGACTGGTAGTACACAGTACTGCGCCCGCTAGTCCAAAGTTACTACGTCAGCGCGCTGACGACCGGGACGCCGAGAGATCGACGCTATATGTTAGAAAGATTATGTCGTTGAGGTATAACGTTATCCTTTTCTCGATCGACTATGTTCACGCGCCTGCTGCAGCGGCCCTACAATGATTTATGCAGATAAAGCCAAAAAATATTTGTATAAAGCCAATGGAAACTTCACCCTTTTTAAACTGTATTAAACAGCCGTTGTAAACCAGTTAAAGTTATATACAGCTTTTAAGCACTTTGCTCTGCGCGGGCGGGTTGTAATTCACTTTGCGGTGCACGTGCCCGCTTTTACGTAATGCAGCTTAGCCCAGTATTGTGGAATGTGAGTTTAGTTAGAACTACCCACATATTCACTTACAGCAAAGGGATCTACATTACAGTGGAATTTAATGGTTAATTTAATCGTTTTACAGGTAAATGTAACAGATACATTAAATTGGCTTTGAGGTTAATGTAGATAATCAATACATGGTCCACCGTAGTGGACTGTAAAGTTAACGTGATAATACAAACTAGTTTTCGCTGGTAGTTAGTAGCTTACCCTTTCATATCATCATCATCAGCTAGGGGATTATTAACACAGGCTTTTATATACGCTTAAAAAGAAGTCCCAGCCCGTTATATCTATTGTATAATACTGTTAAAACAATAAATATTTTTAATTTATTATTATCAGCTGAAATACGCCCACTGCTGAACATAAGCCTCCCCAATAGAATACCACGTTTGGTGGCCTGTTCATTGGAGGATTCACCGCTCTTCGCAGGCGGATTGGTGATCGCAGTAATGATCATAATGTACACAAGAAAACGCTCCAAGAAAATTCCCGAGTCAATCAAACAACTTACCACCAATCGATTTAAAGTATCACTACACAGTTGGCTTTTGCAAAAAATGTTTTACTCGGTACAGGAATTTCTAGACCATGCAGAAATATAACGACATAATTAATGCATAGAACAGTAGGTACGTTAAATACAGACAGTGTGAATATATGACTTTTCGTAAATTTAATTGACATATTATTATTATTGACATTGTAATTTAAATTCATATAAGTATTAAGTTTAATTTGTAATGTGTAACATTTGCACGCTATTATATGGATGGCTAAATAGGCATGATCTACCAGTTGCTAGTTATAAGATTTGACATTTGTACCCTATTTATGCAAATAAATATTCTATTCCATTCTTTTCTGTTCTGGTGCAATGCGATGCGCTGGATGTCGTACAAGGCGACTAAGGCGACGTTATAAAACATCAATCAGGCCTCCCCAACCCGTCTGGCCAGCGCGGGGAGTGTAGGCCAAATCCTCCGTCTGTTTCCGGCAGAGGAGAGAGGGTTGTGCTCCTCCAGTGGAGACAAAAATAACCTGATGATGATGATGATGATGCGCCTATAGTAGGTAGTAGTGGTAGGTAAGTTTTACTCGCCAAAAGTAGCCACTGCGAAATCTTTCGTGAAAAGTTTTAAAGCGAGAATCGAGTGAGTTTTACTTGGTACCAATGGACAGACACCGGGTCCGGAGATAGACATCGACAAGTGCGGGTAAACGGATATAAGGGTCCGCCCACGCCCTTCAGTGTTAGAGGTTTTTGGGGTATAAGGACACTCGAGCCTTCGTTTTTACATCTCTTATCTATTTACGTCTACATAATACTAGCGTTTAGACTATAGTTAGCCGATTTTACCGGGGAAATTTATTATTTTCCCATAGGAACAAATCCCTTTTTATTTGACAAATTAATACAATACCTATAATAGTTAAAGTCCACAGAAATGGAAGCGCGTTTGTATGTGAACTATCATCGCCCATCATCAGCCGAAATACGTCCACTGCTGAACATAAGCCTCCCCAATAGAATGCCACTTTTAATAGGCTGTCCATTGGGGATTTGCCATAATCAGCACGCTTGGCAAGCGGATTGGTGATCGCAGTAATGATCATAATATACTCAGGAGAACGCTGTTGTAATCCCTAGTAGCCTTGACAGCATCCACGGTAAGATTATGGGTGGCCCGGCCCTATTCTAAGCCGGGAACCATACGGCTAATGGATAGGTTTACGCTTGACCTAAATCACACCTGATAGTAAATGACGATAAGGCCTAAGGTGGACCGAAGATTCACTTGTCCTTTAAAGAGATCCAAGTTGTACTGTCCGGAATTACTGAACTGGCAGGGAGTTCCATTTCTTATTCCATTCGATCACGAGATTTAAAAATTATAGTTGCTTTGATATTTCATCACTACTTAGAACTACCTATTTCTCTTTTTAGGGTTCCGTACCAAAATAGTAAAAACGGAACCCTTATGGTGCGACTGTCCGTCCGTATATCAAAACTGATTATCTCAGGAATTACTATTTATAGAGCTACTTACAAATCGCTTATTCATATTCAATTTCTTCGTTGTTCCTCCAAAA
Source organism: Esperia sulphurella (assembly GCA_947086405.1). NCBI lineage: Eukaryota > Metazoa > Arthropoda > Insecta > Lepidoptera > Oecophoridae > Esperia > Esperia sulphurella. Next base: position 3,958,184 of record OX352281.1, on the reverse strand, counting down.
TTACATAAAATTAGAAATTAAATACAGTAGGATGAATCCGGCGGCATTATCTCATTTAGATCCTTGTTCCAGGCAACCTTTAGGGTGCTAGATAAATACCGGGTACCATAGGTTATGAACAGATTTGTGACACATTTCGAATTAAGTGACAGTTCCTAGCACCTTATCCAATAATAATAATAATAATAATAATAATAACTCATTTATTCATCTCTCCAAACTATATATATATATATATATATATACAGTAACTCCGTCAAACTGTATAATACAGTTTGTTGGCAGAAATTGCTCTCTTACTTTATACACATCTATGGCAGAGAATACTAAATATCACTACGCAATGGTGAATAGCAAAGCAAATACCTAATGAATGATCACAGATAAAGTTAAAATATATAACGTTTAATTTTCATAGCAAAAATTAAATGTCATTCCGCATCGCGATTTATAGATTTTTCTAAATTATAACAAAAAACAACGTATCAGTATCTATAAAAATCCAGACCGACCTAAAACAGTAAATGGGCCTTTTCAGCATAAACGGGGAGGGCGGGGCGGAGTGTAACGCGATAAATGAAAAAGCTACACATTCCGTCGGCTGATAGAGCACTCCGTAAACGCAAATTATTTCAGAAGCAGGGCTGCCAACTGTTCCAATGTTGTATTACATATATTCTTTTGTAAATTACATACGTTGTCAGAGTCAGTCATGATTCACTTATAAACGCATCAACATAGACTGTTAATAAACCTCATCTAAAAATTTAAAGTCGCTGAGGATATCCTTTAAATAACTAAGGTCAACTGAATCTGAAAGAATATTGACAATTGACATTGTAATTTATATTTTGTATATTATTTTATTTTATGACGATCCCTTTTACCATATTAGAATGACATGTAAAATTGAATTTTTAAGATGTAAAAGTGAAATAAATAAATCTAATCTAATCTAATAAGTATGTTAAAATGACTGTGGTCTGGCTACATTTATGTGATAGAACGGAGGGCTCGTTACTGGACTTAGATATTCGTTACGTATATACCTTATTCAAGAAATGTAAAGGTTGATACAACTTTTTAAGTTTTAAAGTAGACTTCTTGTTAGTTTTAAATATATCTGACACTATTAAACATTAGTTCCCTTTATGTGAATTGGTTTTGATAACCCTAGTGGGTGGAGAACATTTAAGGGGGCAGTTAAACTTTATCGCCGTCGAGATGAAGATATTTTGTGTTTGGGGTTTTGAACTGTTGCTTCTGCTGACCTTTTTACCTTGTAACGAGAAGGGGTTGGGGGTTCTTAACCTACTTGTTACAGATTTATTAATAAAACAGGTTAAGCATCTTATTTAATAACGTTAATTATATTACAGTTACAGTCCCCTCATAGATAAGCATGTTATTTTTAATAATATTTTAGTTCGAAAATACAGATTAAATTCCGGGCCGAGGTATATATTAAATGATTCATAATTTGAAGATAGTGAAACTAATGATTTTGATTATAATTAACACTTTCCTATAAATTGATACCGTTTGTGACCAAAAAAAGTCATCAAAGCTATCGATTATTTATCGAGTCACAGACAGGTTGACACATACACACATATATAGGCGTCAAAATTATATTAATATTATATATGACATCTCTCGTTTTTAAATCAGATTTAAAAAATAAAAAAAACATCGTACATAGTTCGTGACAAATGAGGCTATAAATAGTAACATCGTGTCTGATGCAATTATCCCCATTCTCCTCCACTGTAATGGCCCCTATAATTTAGTTTTGCTCAGTTTTATGTTCCCTGGGATAGAACATCGTATACAATTACGTTTGCCCTTTACATGGAATAGAGAGTAAGCCTTAGGGACTAAGAAGATCTAAAACTAAAAAGTCTGCATTCTAATGTAATTCAATCTTCCCGTGGGTGTCATCCGTGCCGTGTGGTCTCCGGTAGAGTAGAATCGGACCACTCCAACTCTTCCCGTGGATGTCGTACAAGGCGACTAAGGGAATACATTATAAAACATCAATCAGGCCTCCCCAACCCGTCTGGCCAGCGCGGGGAGTGTAGGCCAAATCCTCCGTCTGTCTCCGGCAGATGAGAGAGGGTTGTGCTCCTGCAGTGGAGACAAAAATAACCTGATGATGATGGGTGTCATCAAAGTAACTAAGGGATTGCAACAGGGCCGGGCAGCAATGTTCTCCTGTATACCTTTATTAAGATCATTACTACGATTACCAATCCACATGCCATGTGTGGTGACTATGGTAAATCCCCCAATGGACAGCCCACCAAAAGTGGTATTCTATTGGGGAGGCCTATGTTCAGCAGTGGACGTATTTAGGCTGATGATGATGAAGGTGTTAGGTATACAAAATGAGCGGGTTCGGTCAATTAAAATATCTTTTTAGTTTTCCAGGAATATCCCAATAAAAAATTAGGTACTTGCAATTTCCATGATTTTCTACGTTTATATGTTTTAAACAGGTCATTATTCGGTACGGACGGACAAAAACGCTTCGCTATCTATTTTGACGAAATCTGTTCACGTATATTCCCCTGGCAATACAAGCATTGTTAAATCCATTTCTACAGGCACATGAGACATTTTATTCAAGGCATATCGTTGTCAGTAAAAACATACATTCATTCGTACTGACACTCGCCTCCCCCCGCCAGAGCACGGCTGGCAGCACGCACTATTCGGTTCGCACCGCCGGTACAAAACTATTACGCCAGCGCGCTCTATCGTCCGTCGCCAACAGATCGACGCTAAAAGTTAGAAAGAGAAGCTCTTATGTTGTTGAAATATAACGATATCCCTCTCTCGATCGACTATGTTCATGCGCTGGATGTAGCAGCCCTACAATAATTTACCCACAAACAAGAACTATGTATATGCATTTTTGACATTATACGTCGAGTTGTCACTTACATCTTGCCGCTTGATAATTTGTGAAAATGTAAAGTAAGAAGATTAAATAAAAACAGCGAGTTATTTTCTGTTTATCCCAGCAGACAGATGTTCGATCAACAGGGCTATAATCTCGAGCAACTCTACGTTACTTCTTGCATAAATAATTCGCATTTTCACGATTTTCTCAGATTTCTCTCCCCTGGGACTTATCGCTGAAAATACTGAAATTAACATGCACAAGTGGTATCGGGTGGGCGGCAGCCGACGGCAGCGCTCACTAATTTTAAACACAGCCCAAGTAGCACGAAATGCTAAGAAAGGGCTTTATAAGAGTCGAAAAGAAGTGAAAATTAACACCTTAAAGTAATCTCGTTATACCACCTGTACCACTCAAATAAGACCTCCTTGCCACCTGTCATAGCAACTAGGGTCTATAGTGGCTATACAATAGAGATAGAAGGTTAGGTGGTATTGAAATGGTATAAAAGCTGTATAGTAGCAAAGATAATATATACTAGAGTCTAATACTCAATTACCGAGCGAACTTCAATTTTCTCCATATCAGCACCCAAAAAGCCGCAAACAACATATATTTAAAATAAAAATATAATCAGTAGTAGATATGTCTTAGCTATGCTTGCCTTAAAAAAATGTTCTAAGGAGTATGTACCTCATTTTAACTTATATTTGAACGCCCCACGTATGTATATGAAAAGTAAAGCTCCACTCAAACTTCTACGAAACATTGCAATCATATCGAGGAAGCGCGCTGCACGCCCTCACCCACCTACATCTATGACGTCACTAGCGGAAGGAAAGTCGTCACTAATGTGCCAAACTTTGGCAAGACGTAAAGGGGTACGTCACAGAGACAGTGTCGTACGAAGTTCCTGCAGATTAATACTTCTATTTTATATCTACATTAATAGATACTCGTATCCAAGTTCTTGGTTTGTATCAAGTTCTTGATAAATAACATGAAATTCTACTTAACATAAAGCTTTATAAATTCTTCTTTTAGACTTAGTTCGATCGCCTCGTTGGGCTATTGGTCATTGGACTCGAGCGCCAGAGGTCGTGAGTTCGATTCCCACTGGGAGCTACCTTTGTATAAATTGGTCTCGGTGTGGATGTTATATTTGTAAATTGTCCTATCCTTGTATAGTTCCCATAGCACAGGAGAAAATCCTTAATTTTTATTTTATTTTATCAAGCCTTCTGTAGTGATAGTTATTTACAAAGCATTATAATATTCTTAAATTCTAGTATTTCAATTATAATAAAAAATTATTCGTTCAGCCTCTGCCAGCAGGGGACGAACTGGGGTCAGTTTTTTATTTGTAGTGTATAGTTAGGTTTTGTTTCATATTTTTATTTATTTATAAACAGTATTGTTAAATTTATATTATGTTGTTTCACAAATACGAATGAACAAATCATTTAAAAATTAAATTCAAATTGTACTGCATGCATTATGATATTTTATAAATATACGAGTACTATAGCGCATCCCATTATAAAAATATCATAAAACATTTGGAGAAAATCCTAGTTTGGGATTAAACAAGTGTACCTACTCGCATATAAATTTATTTTATTTTATAATAAGACCCAACAGAAATGAAAGAAAACCTGTAACGAAGTTTACGTAATAGGGAGCTCAAAGACTAGCCTAGATCTCACAGAAGACAAAATACTACATTCACTTATATTATACCTACATTCACTCAACCCTAACCCATCCGTGTAAACCACAGACACATGAAACTTTTTGATACCGCAGGTAAACCTTCACCTTTATAAACAAACCACCTTCCACTTTGTACTAAAAACAAATATAATTAAGAACCATTAAGTTCTCAACTACTTAGTGTTCAAAGGAGTCGCTGCGTTCTCTTACGGCGTTACTAAGACTCTCTTAATTGGCGAATGTTTATATTAACTGTATGTTTAGACCTTTCTGTGTCGTGTTGGCCTATATTAGAGTGCGCTTGTATGTAATTTTTTCTTCTAATACACCTGGGTTTTTAATACAGGAAAACTGAAAAATATTATAAAGAAAACTTGATTCTCTTGTGAAGAGAGACTATTTCGACGCAAAAAAGCATAAACGCTGTGGACACGCATCCGGGATGTTCGACGTAAAAAAATCGGATTCCAAATTTGCATTAAAAAAATGTTACATCGAAGTGGGAAGAGAGACTATATCGACGCAAAAAACGCTGTAAGTTACAGCGTTTTTTGCATCGATATAGTTTCTCTTCCCAAGAATCACGTTTTCTTTACATTTTTTTTTAGTTACAGCGTTTTTAACATCGATATACTCGATCTACCCAAGAATCACGTTTTCTTTACAATTTTTTTAGTTATTTGTAACGAAAACTGTTTTTCTTTTCATTGATATAATCTGCACATCTTAACTAGTCCCACGAGGGGAATCATAACTAAAACATCCTTGTTGTGAGACGTACAAAATAGGCTGAGGTTTCACAGATATTCGAGTTTGTATCATGGGCTTATCGAGTATACGAGTTGGCTATATAGTCTTAAAAGTAACGAGAAATATATGTCCCCCGCACGATGCTGTATAAAAAAGATTGTAGAATAATTTATGGAACACCGATATCGCCGCTTGTATGCAAGCACCCTAACCCACTACCGCCCCCGCCATCAGTAACGCGCAGGCGACTGCTTCCCTGAGCCGACGAAATGAGAAAACTTTACCTCGGAACATTTACAGACATACATACCCAGTCATTTCTTCTTTTTTATTAGACGCGCTGAGTAAATTGATCCAAAGGACAGCTTCAGAACCCTTTTATTGCGTAAATTTAATCCATTTCATACAAACCTACTTTGTACCCTTCATATCTACCTATCCTAGGTATGATTAAAGGGTTTAAAGTAAAAGTTTTACTGGAGAATATTTTGAAAGTCATTTATTTAAAACTAGCTGTTGCCCGCGACTTCGTCCGCGTGGACTACTCAACATTACAAATTATTATGTATTTCCCATTGGAATGGGATATTTTTTCGGGATAAAATCTATCCTATGTTCTATTCCAGAACCTTACCTATATGTGTGCCAAGTTTCATCACGATCCGTTCAGTGGTTGAAACTGGATTGAGTAACAAACATCCAAACATCCAAATATCTAAACTTTCACATTTATAATATTAGTAGGATTGTTTAAATAAAGAGTATATACGACAACCCTGGTCGCTGTACCAACTTATAATAACCTCCTTAACTTCCTTTTAAATTATTATCGCAAAAGTTCCTATATTTTAACTCTGTATTTTCTAATTATAACTTTGCCCGCTCTTGTATTTATTATTTATTCTTTGTCCTCAAATCCACGTCAACCTTAAATTGTAAAAACCTGACTGTCCATGTCGTTAGCTGATGAACCACTTATTTTATTTAATTTCTTGATTCATTCATACGAGGAATATTTTAATCTATCTAATAAATAAAAACGTAAACGTGTCTGTACATTGAAGAAATTTACGAAAAATGTAATAATAATAAAAACAAACAGTGTACTGTGACCATCATAACGCATCACGTACCTTATGAAGTAATGCTTCTGGAGAATATCACCGTCGCGCCGCTGGGCTGCGACATTATACTGAGTCAGGGCCCTTTCTGCAGCACAGCACGGGCTACACTGCTACTGTCTCATTGTTATGTTTACTTGCTGTACTTCTGTATCAATATGTGACCTATTTTTAACATTGAATTTGTGCTGTGTCTAAGAATAAATGAATTATCTATCTATCTATAAAAAACAATTGGGGGATCTAAGAATAAGTAATAAAACACATTTCAATCATATTTGAAATTTTTGTCTGTTCTTCTGTTTGTTTATGCACGCATCACTTAAAAACTACTGAACCGATTTTAATGGCCTTTTCACAGAAACATAGTGCTTAATTCGGTGTAACATATAGGCTTTATTTCATCGCAATCGGCCTAGTCAATCAAGTTATGCGAATTTATAGTTTTCGAAAATTCGTATGTACACTGTATTTAGTATACAAGAAAGACGTGTAGGATGTAAATGCTCGACGGAATCTGTATTTCAATGAGTGTGAACTACATTTTTGATATAGGTAGGTGGTAATGGGGGGAAGGGGGAGGTGTGAGGAAAGTCGTCATGGAAGTGTAGGGGTAATGTAGTGAGTAAAGTAGAGGGCGAGTGGAGGGGAAGGGGGTGAGGGCAGGGGAAGGTGTGTGTTAGTAGGTATATATATACACAAAACATCAAAGTATAATATGCTCGGCATTCCGATAACGATGACATTACGACTAACTAACATTTGAGAGTGGTATTAGGGTTGGTGGTGGGAGCGGGAGCGGGAGTGGATTTGCAACTTGTTATTGCGTGTATGCGAAAATGAAGAAAATTAATTTTTAGTACGCGAGGTAATTAGAAGTTACAAGTACGTACCTAATGTAAAACGCTATTGCATTTCCTGTCTAAATATCAACTTCTTCAGCAATAACACGCACAGTGATACGATAATTTGATAATAAACAAAAAATAAATTGTTAACCATTTCTACGATCACTGCCGCTGTAGGACGTCCCCCTGAGTTTGATCTATAGAGGATGTTCTTTCACGCTTCACTCCACACATCAACGTACAACCATAGAATATAGTGGAGTATTCACCCCTAATATCCCTAACAGCAATCATCCATGTGCCTCGTTTACAAAATTAATAAAAGTTAACTGTAACATGGGACGATGGAACTAATCCGAAAACTCAAAGTCGCTCAGCGAGCTATGGAAAGAGCTATGCTCGGAGTTTCTCTAAGGGAAAGGATCCGAAATGAGGTGATCCGCCAGAGAACTAAAGTCTTCGACATTTCATTTCATTTATTTAGCCATAATTTATAGGTACATACATGATCTTAAAAATACAACACGGTTCCAGTATAAATTTACCCAAGGGTGTAGCTTGCAATATTCTATAGGTAATCTAATTTGTACAATGACAATATGTTAATTTTAGAACTTAATTCATTCTGGAATAATCCAGTTCAATAATATCAACAATAAATTCATTAAATATAAATAGCTCAAAAAGTTAGTAGTTTGAAGTGGCAGTGGGCTGGTCACGTCTGTCGGAGAACCGATAACCGAGTTCTCGATTGGAGACCGCGACTCGGCAAGCGTAATGTGGGACGCCCCTGGCTAGGTGGAGCGACGTTCTGCGTAAGGCGGCTGGCAGAGACTGGATGAGAAGAACCGAGGATCGGGTTCAGTGGCGCGCCTTGGGAGAGGCCTATGTCCAGTAATGGGCTCTTACAGGCTGATGATGATGATGATGAGCCGTAGAGTACAATTTATCTCGCATTAGGACCTGCTTTTGAATCAGCTCAATTATATAAGGCATAAGTTGTTTCCTTTCCAGTGGGATTTCATTCTCATTTCAGATTATAATAATGTGGGTAGTCTAGATTAATTAAATTTAGTTAGATAGAAAGCATCACTTTACTTCTGTGTTAATAATTTCCACTACACGAGAGTTTTATAAATGAATTCCCCACCGAGTTCCAGCCGTAAAGTAATTTCAGACACTTATTACTCCGTGTCTACCCTAAGGGCATGTCCACACACGTCATAGCGTCCTCCAGATTTGCATAATGTGTTTACCGACAGGGTGTGGGCGGCTTAAATATCTCTGGATGGCTTAATCGCGCCTACGCGGGAGGCCCAACGCTGAGATTTTTAAACGTTTGGGTCGGTCCTTTCTTTGCATTTTGTTTTATAAATTGTCGAGGATTTGTGTTACTGTTTCCTTATCTTCATCATGTTTTACATCATTTTAAAATGTTTTATTTTTATTATTATTAGCTTTTATCCGTGACTTCGTCGCGTTGTAATAGAAAACTCCCTTTGAAGAGAAACGACGCAAAAAAACACTAAAGCTTCGATTTAAAAAAAAAAATTAAATTCACAATCTTTAAACAAATCTACGTCGAATGGTCTGAGTCTAGTGTCTCTTCTATTTTATTTTATTTATTTATTTTTTTACTTTTTTCCCCAAGGACCCTCGATATTTATATTTCGAGAACCTTGTAAAAACTTTTTATTGTATAATAAATTATTTCATCAATTTTCCAATAATCTTTTTTTTTTATTTATTGTATTTTTTTTCTATATTCACCTTTTTTTTCCCTCCCATTTAGCATGTCCGTTGCCTTTCATATGCCAATTAAGAATTTTTGTCTCTTCTATTAGCCGTATAGACTTGTGACCTAGACCAATCGACGTTTTTTTTTATTCTGAATTTGCAATAACAAAAATTTTACATCGAATTGGGTTACAGCGTTTATGCTTTTTACGTCGATATGTCATCGAAAATGTTGTTAATACCGAAAGGGAAAAGTATCACTTCATCATCCTTTGAATATCATGTAAGTCGACTGAATCTGAAATGCTATAAAATCTTATATGCTAGACTATGCTGAAAATCAGTATAGTCAAAGATAATGTATACTAGGTATAGTCAAGCATACTCACAGATTGTATATTTGTTGTTCTTAATACCAACGTCTTCAAGATCATAGAAAGACCTACCTTCACTTCACAGGGTGTATTTTTAACTCCAGCTTCGTTATACAGAGTGCTCTCCCCGCCGGTTTCACGTCTCGTTACCTTCATCTCGTTGTCCAAATGACAAACTGAAGCGAGATGTATGATTTACATACATATTGGAGTTCAACAGTTCAACATACTTTTGAACTCCAAATGGTTGAACATGGTTTTTTTATACGATTAAAGTGTATTGACATCCCGTATTCAGTACCTATTTGGTCATACTCTTGTGTGTTGCCATTTTAGAAGTTAATCATTATAAACTTTAATCAGAATACAAAATTTTATTTGCTGTTACGCACAGACTAGGACGTTTGAAGAACGTAGCCAGAAGCGGCTAGATGAGAAGAGCCGAGGACCTGGTGTGGTAGCGTTTATTGGAGAAGGCCTATCATCATCATCATCATCATAGGTTATTTTTGTCTCCACTGCAGGAGCACAACCCTCCCTCACCCAAGTGTAGGCCAAATCCTCCGTCTGTCTCCGGAAGGCCTATGTCCAGCAGTAAATAAATATTACATATACATACACCTGTCTAATCCCAAACTAGGATTTTCTCATGTAGCAGTGGACGTCGAAGGGCTGATATGATGAAAATGATTTGCTGCACAAAATAATAAAATACTAGCTGTTGCCCGCGACTTCGTTCGCACGGATAAGTTACGTATGGTGCAAATTTTAAGGACCCGCAGATAGCAGACATGACAATTGACAGCTTTCACAAATCGTCGCTTTTCTGATATTATAAACGGAGCTTCCCAGATTATTCTTGAAATATTGAGAACAATCTAGAACACTGAAACAATTACAGTCATACATTTTCATAGTTCAGTCAAAAATATTCTAGAAAAGTTCTCAATATTGTCACTCACAAAAGTACTTAACGCCATTCAGCACAATCTCAAGTTTATATGAGCCGTACAATGTATTAGAAAAGGATAGAAGTAGCCCATCACACATTTGTACCGCCCACATCCACCCACCGTAACTAAACTCCCTTACTTGCAAGTGCAGACCAAGAGCTATCTACCACTGCATCCGTGAGTGGGTGGCAGTGGGTGGTTATGGAGATAAAACTGGACATACATACACACATTTTTCTTTTATATATATAATAGATTGATGCATATTGACCATAATAATCATTACTTCAGGTTTTAATCTAGCAGTGGCCGTTGACAACTGATGATGATAAAATAAGTGTAAGTCAAATACCGTTTGCCGTGTGGTTCCCGGTTTGGAATAGGGCCACCCCAAAACTTCCTGTGGGTGTCGTCAAGGCGACTGAGGAATTGCACCAGGGACGGGCAGCAGAGTTCTCCTATGTATATTAAGATCATTACTGCGATCACCAATCCGTTTGCCAGGTGTAGTGATTATGGCAATTCCCCCAATGGACAGCCCATTCTACTGGAGAGGCTTATGTTCAGCAGTGGACGTATATAGGCTGATGATGTAGTTAGATACAGTCTACCCGCTTATAACTTTCAATGCCAAAAACGCGGGGGTGTTCCACGCAAAAATTAAAAGTATCCATGTAAATCTCCTTCAATTAATTCACCAAGGTTGTCAGGACCAGCCAGCTGTGACCTCTGACCTACTATACACTGACCGCTGCGTCACACGGTAATGGGGGTAAAGGGGAGGGGTGGAGGTCAGGGTGCGCTGGGGAGCTTAAGTAGCGTTTAAGCAAATCCCACAACAAGTGGTCGGACGTTAAACAGTGGTATGAAAAGCGTAATGGTGGGTTATCTTTATAAAAAATTGTAAAGCAAATAGCTTTCATACATTTAATTAAATTATTTAATTAACTTCTAGTTTATTCTTTGACCAACAATCAGGACATGAGGTCTTGTCCAACAGGACGTCTTTGTCCAACGGTGGGACAGCTTACAGACTAGTTATTTTTTATTGTTGTTTCACAATCAGCTATTTTTTATTGTTGATTCACAATCAGTTATTTTTTATTGTTGTTTCACAATGTTTCACAATCAGGAGGTCGTTGGCCAACAGTGGGACAGCTTATAGACTAGTTATGTTTTTCAAGCCCTTTTAGTGTACCGTCAAAAAGGATACCTTGCAGCTATGCTTTTTATCCATCTTTCTATTTTTTAAGAAATGAAATGACAAACGAACAGACAGCCCGTCTCATGGTAAGTGGCTACTGCCAGCAATAACTAAATAAGTATTACAAAATATACATTTACATACACTGGTCTAATATCAAATCAGGATTTTCTCCCTTGTTATGTAGGTAGGCACAATGTTAAAATTTGACAGCACTAAAACTGTTGCTATCTTTGTCACACAGTATTATGAAGATAAAGACAAAACCAATTTTAGCGCTGTAAAATTTTAAATGTGTGCCTTCAGAATCGGGCCCAGTATTTGGTTAATTATGGAAATTTCAGGGATTTTTTTATTTAAATTATTTCCTGAAGACTTAAAAAAATTAACGGCGGAACCCGTATATTGTATTGTACACTTTGTTATTTTTTTTATTAAGACGTAATGTAAGTAGTAATCAAAACGTGAGCTTGTTGTTCGTAATCTGAGATCTCCACTTACAATTTGAACGAAGTCAACTTATAAAAAAGTTATGAAAATTTCACGAAACTAAAGTGTAAATAATAAAGAATAATCGTTCTAATTTTAAAACAGTCTAAAAGCTTTTGTTTTTGCTCACTTTAACCGGTTAAATGGCAGACCACTTAACTTAAAAGCACAAATAATTCGTAAATTGTATTTAAGGTTTAACACTAGAAATCCTGTTGGCAAACCCTTTTACCCACGACGGAACGGAGAAACTATATGCGTTTGGGGTATGAGGTTGTTTGTGTGTGCTTGTATGTCTGTTACCATTTTTCTCCAAAAACGGCTGGACCGATTTTGATGCGGTTTTTACCCACCAACTTTACATCCGTTGTAAAGTAGATAAATGCATCCCTTACCAAATTAATTCGCTCCTCACAAAGAAAATAAATGAGTCATATCCGTACAAGTGTGTGTGCACGTAAATTATTGTCGAGCTGCTGCTGCACTGAGCTCGCGAGCATAGTCGATCTTGAGAGGGACAACGTTATAGCGAGGGCCGCAAATGTCATTATTGGTTGCGTCAATCAAGCTGTAGTTACTCTACCGTCCACTAGATTGCGCTACAGGTAACGAATTATCACAATTCGATAAGAATATTGAAAAATTAGACTTTTACGCCATCTATGGTCGAATAGTCGTATGACGTTATATCTTTCATAATGTTATAGCATTTACAAACCCCAATAGATGGCGTTTAGGTAAATAACAAGACATGTATGTAATCAATGATGATAATACCAATATTACTTAGTACAAAGATAATATTATAAACTACGACGAGCAGTTAATGAACAGTAGCTCTCAATTTCATTATATAACAGCTTTGCTGTCAAACACATTTCGTATCATGTTTGCTGTAATTCATTCGCTTACCCAAATAGCTCATATCTTTGAATGCATTGATGCATAAGAAGTTCTTAAAGCTATTAACGGAATGGAACGTCGTTTGACGTTTGCATTGTTTGTTGTACGAATCTGAGCTACAAATAAAAAATCAAAAATTAGGTATATCTCGAAATCTTAGCTTACGGAACGGAACGTTGTTGACGTTTACATCGCGTTTTTGTTGTAGGAATCTGAGCTACAAATGAAAACTTTCAAAAATTATATCTGTAATTTGAGTTCGCAACTTTTACTTTTAAATTATTAATATCTTATTATCACCTATAGTAAAAATATAAAAGAATACTTAATCTAAAGCAAAGCGAAACTAAAAATGGTATGGATACTTAGATATAATTTAGTACTTTCGGTTGGTACGATAAATGACCATGTTCATTCTAACTATATGACCAAGTTCATTCTAATTTTAACTTTATCGTCATAATAATAAGGTGCTAGGGATGGTCACAATTCAGAATTTGACTGCACTACTAGAAGTAATCGCTACCAAACATAATATATTCGCAGTTGTGAAAAACAAAGGGAACGAGAAGGAAAAGCTGACCTGTTTTAATATCTACCTCGGCTTGATTTACCAGAGCAGTGCGCAACTGGTATAGTATTCCAGTTTTAGTTACCTCTAAGATAAGAAAAACAAGTTTACAGGTCATAGACAGGACTCGTGATTTACACTAGGGGCAGGCAACTTTGTACAAGTTGGTTCAAGTCTGGATGTTATATTGAATTGTCCTATCCATAGGTACTTTGTTTCCATAACACAGATATGTATATTTCATTCCAGATTAATAGTCCTATGAAAACAAACGCATTTGCGTCTCGAAAACAAAATACACAATAGATGGTGTTCCTAAGTGGACTGCAAAGTTTACATGGTAATACAAACCTGTTTTTGCTGCTTGTGACCCTTTCATGTATATGTTACCGAGACGTAAATAGCGTTGGTTTTCATAGGACTATTAATCTGGAATGAAATATATATACCTATACGTAATGTTTATGACTTATTTAAGGAATTTATGGATCAGATTTGGAAAGAAATAGGATCCTGAAAGTACTGAAAAAAATACATTTGGTTATTACTTATTTGAGATAAAATCCCGCCAGCACATTTCCTATACCCATCACAACCGCGCCGGTTAATATAAGGTGTGTTCACATTGCTACAGACTGGCACGTCTCATTTAAAATGTTAGTTTTTTTTTATTTATTTAGTACCTACAATTAAGAAAGAAAATGAATTTCGACGCAATTTAAAACTGTCACATTCATGTTTAGTCCGACCACTCGTATTTTTCGTGAAGCTGAATTCACAATACAATACATAGATCCTTTTTTTAATTCGGAAAATATAGGTCTTTTTAAGATTCCGTCAAAACGGAGACCCTTATAGCGAAGATCGTTGTGTGTCTGAGTGAGTCTCTCTATCCGGCGGATAACTGAAATAATATTTGACCGTTGGAGTTGTAATTTGGAACATACAGATAAAATTGGCTAGCAGTGACTGGCGATAATTTTTATAAAAAAAATATTAAAAGGAAAATGCCCGAAATTGTATGGAAGGTGGGCGTTGAACTTTGAACCTTGCATCTGGATCAAATAGTCGTAAAAATACAGGCAAAATATTAAGGATTATTATAAAAAGAAAATCTTTTAACTATTTGATGGGAAAATTAAATAATCTTACTTGGAATGAAATCTTCGTTAGCGCAGTTTTCACAACACGGTGGGTATATTGGCCACGATTAACCGCTCCAGATCTTGGTGTCATAGTGTGGTTATTAGTCGACGGTATATTGCGTTCGACACTACATTAGGCTCGTTAAAATAGATTTTTCACCCAAATACACAATGTAATAAAACCTAGGAAAAACAGGTGTTGACATGATATCGGATATGACGTCACAATACGAAACCATAGTGCATATCAATAGTGAGGTTCTACTACATCGATTTAATAAATTGAATAATCGATATTTCGGTTACGTAACAATATTTTCATAAATATCTTTTAAGAATGTGTGTATCACATTAAATCAGTATAAAAAGCGTATTTCCAGTCAGTAAATGAAAAATATGATGGGTGAATTATCGCGCTAGTAACTGAAAGGCAGTATCAAATATTGTAGACAAATATCGATTATAAATATACAATGATTTTATTTCTGCTTTCACTACTCTAGTTGAAAAGATGCCGGTCGGTCAGCGGAAGTCAATCAACGTTTTTATTATATGTTATTTTTAAACTCCCTATGACTTTGTTTTAAAAATAAATGTTGAGGGACTCATTTCAGACCAATATTTTTGGTACATGAATGGTGAAGACGCATCTTAGGCCCACTTTTGGGCATTCTCCTTTAATTTTTTTAAGAAATTTAAAAGTATATACATCGGAACCTGCTCATTGTGTATGACATCAAAGATAATATATTATGATTATGACATACACTGTGCATATTTTTTTTATTCCTCATGGGTTTACGCTTGACCTCAATCACACCTGGGGGCCTATTCTACTATTTTAAACGTTTATCGTTCGTTTAAACAACAGTTACGTTTAAGTTACAGTCAAACTCCTTTCCAAACTCAAATTGGTATTCTACTCATTGTTATAATTCAGACGATAACCGAACGTAAATGAAACGCAGACGGAACGCACACGATACTCAGCTGTTAGGGACGAAACCTAGTATTTTAACCTAGTAAGTATTCGTTACTCGATTCTCGATTGTGCTAATCGCCCATAGATACGACACTATTTTTCTCTAAAGCGCTGCAAATGTTTGCGTTTAAGGTAAATGTTTTATTGTTATTATTGATTATAAATGTTCGCATGTGTTTTTTTTTTCGTTGATTGTGTATCCGTAAAATGGTAATTTGATATTATTTTAATTCTTCTTGTATCATTTATTAGTATTTCTCATACCCAAACTTAATGTTGTTAACAAAAAAAATATATTAAACCGTCGACCGTTCATCGGGGAGCCTTAAATATTTTGAGTACGTATATACCTATATATTTAGTGGTATTTCATTATGTAATTCTTAGTTTATTTAAAGTTTATTGAAAATGTACTGACCTAGGTACAGATTTCAATAATTAGTATTATTATCTTGACTCAAAATTACTTGCGACGATCTAGTACCATCCTTTGTGAAAAGTAAATATCTAATTGTTTATTAAATGTTGATTATTTCTATTACAGTTGAGACTAGACCACATACTACTACTACCTTATTTTATGTGAATAATTCTTTTCCTGCATAATTTAAACGTGCATTACTTGCATTGTAAATTCAGTTTCAAGGTATTTTCGATTTTTAATTTACCGCGATAATATAATCCTGACAACTTGCATTGTGAATCTAGCTTTACAATCTGATATCTATTTTCGTTAAATATATTATCTGTGGTCTGTGGTCCGATCAAGTTTTGCTTTCTCGTATTTTGGTTTTGTGTCATATTTTGTTGGTCGAGTCAAAGCTCGAATCTACTTATAGACAAATAATATTTATGTTTTTCATAAACCAAATATAAAAAAAATCACTAAAAGACCCATTGAGAGTTGAGACAAATCAAAAAAGCCGTTGAGGAATTCCTATGACCACCTCAAATATCATACCGGCTCGATGGTAATATATTATTTTACTGTATTGTCATCATATTTATATACATAGGTGTGCTAAGTTACAAATCGATACAACAGAAGTGGGTGTAAAGTGAGTTGTAATACTTTCTTACATAATTAGTCATCAGAATTATATAAGTGTGATAAGCATCGACATGTGCCAAGTTACAATTCAATACGACAGTTAAAAGTTGGTGAAAAGTGAGTTTTAAGACTTTCTTACAATGTTAGCAAGTTATGAAGGGTCAAGTGTACCAAGACTGATATAAATTCAGCTGCCAACATACTGTAGTGGCCTGCAGCGGCTGTCAGTTGTGATAAGGTGTGGGATTGCATTAGTTCGCAATCTGACATACAACTAACCTCACTATAATGTTGCTGGATAGGCTGCGATCTTGGCTACAGGTCGCCATGGGTGTGGTGGTAGCTTAATATTATAAGTATTGGTACTCTTCATATTGAAACGCTTCATACCTTTCATAAATCTTATCGCTCACAAGTCAGTGGACTAGTTACATCTGCTGGTGGCCATACATGCAGGTTGTTCTATGAGTGGAGACAATGTAGGACACCATTCAGAGGTACCTAAAGCGAAGGCAGCTGGAATTCATGTTTTTGTTCAACTATTTTTCTAATTTGTATTACAGTTACTAGAATCGAGACAAAAATAGCAGTAGAGCACTTACCATGGTATTAAAGAAATAAAATATTATTAATAATTATTAAAAATTATTCCTAAGTTGCCTATAATGAGCAACTTCTATGCAGAATTTCAAGATTTAAGATAAATAAATAAATATGTGGGGACATTTCACACACGGCCACCTGATCCCAAACTAGGCAGAGCCTGTAATATGGGTATCAGGCAGCTGATATACATTACATAAAGACATAATATAATATATAAATAACATCCAGTCACAAGGCAAGATCTGTGAAATCTGAGATCGGAGGTTTGAGTTGTGCGTTGTTAGAGCAATCTGTAAGGGTATTTTTCTTTTATTGGTATTTATGATTTATTTATATGCACCTTGTCTAATCTTACCCTAGAGTTGTTACTTGTGTACCTACTATTACAATTAAATAATTCATGAATAAATATAACATCAAGACCGGGCTCAATTGTATGAAGTTATCTGTCTTGAACCAAGTGGTTTTCGGGCCAATGGTTATAATGGTTACTGCTGACTGATTATCAGATTTACATGGATATTCATAATTCTCTTGCTTTATAACAAAAGTTCATGAAAATCGTTATGTATTTGTACTTATTATGTTTTTTTAAATTTAAAAACATTGCACAAAACAGTATAAAAGGTGAACATAATGCCTACCAGATAACCTTTAGGTCATACAGATAATGAGTGGTAGGCGAAAAATACATATGATTTTATTAAATATATTTTGAGCATATCTATCCTGATCAAACACATCTCCATTGACCACATCAGGTGTGAATGTGACTGGGTGTGGAGGTGTTATGTCATATAATTTACATACATTGGGAATACATAAGTAATAATAATTTACCATAGGAGCTAAAATATTTTTATTGGACTGATAACCAACAGTATCCAAACTATTTTATACTCTTTAATAATAGCTATTTCATATTTTTAAAATGTCCATGCTTGTAGTGACTGATGAGTTGGTGACAAATGAATTTTTATGTTAATTTCAGGTTTACATCATAGACTTTTAGTACCAGTAATTGTAATGAATATGTTAGTAGCATTTTAATGGTTAGTCAAGATTATTGTTCAGGTCTATGAAAGTGCAGTAACTTTGAAAGTATCCTGCTCTATTGTTGCACGATTGAAAAGTCACAAATGCTTTTCTAATCAACTGCAAGTCTCCATAAATAAAACACTCGTTTTCAATTTCAGCTTAATATATTATCGTTTGTTTCAGCAAAGATAATATATAGTTACTAGAGTTTCAGCAATAAGAATACTGGGCACACACTGTGTCAACATCCATCTACTGTTCTGCTGTAGCTATAATATTGCTGACTTACTTTACTATATTCATTATTTTTGTTGGGTTCGTTAGGAAGATATATTACGGAATACTTTCATGAAGAAATTGAATAAATATATGTTAAATTAATTTGTGTTTTTTTAAATTTATTCTTTAGAGATTAAAAAATGAAATGACTTAGTACTAATTAAATACCTAACGAAACTTATTGATTGTGTAATATTTTTTAGGTCAGGGTGTGCAAAAGGGGGCGCTATGGGCATTTGTTAGAGGGGAATATACTAAGCAGCTCATGTCTGAAATAAAATTCTGCGCCCCCTCTTCTTCTCGCTACAGGCTGAAATTAGTTTTTGGGTAAACTTGGCAAAATTGGTAAAATAAAAAGATGGTATTCTAGTAGTACACTTTTGTATTGAGTTAAAAATACTAATGACCAAAAAATATTTACACTTATAATCATATTTAATTCCATGTAGTGATCCACTATTACCGTGGGTAGCAAAACTACCAATCCAAAACTCTTAGTAAATTATAGTATTTTAGCGTACTATTCTTGGCTTCTGATAGTAAAAATAAACTTGTCATTGTTAATTTTTGAGGTGAGCTCCCTCACAGCTTGTATGTTCCTATTTTAGAGTTAATACCATGTTAATACCCGATAAAACTAGTACATTTCTGTAACTAAAAAACACCTACTAGTATAGTATTTTTCCTCATAGTTAACACCTAAATCACCAAGTCAGTGTGTATGTATTTGTTCTAATTAATTTCAATTATTTTAGGTCTTCAAGACCATCATATGGGGATGATGCAATCAGTTTCGTGCAACTAAAACGGGAAGGAAACATTTGTACAGAATTTGTTTGTTTGTGAAATAAGACACACCAGCAATGAAACGGGAAATAATAAGCAAGAAACTAGGGAAAAAAAATCAAGAATACTGGACTGTTCATATCCCAAAAATATCCAATGATAGCAGGTTCCCCTGATGGAATATGTGAAGATAGCATTGTGGAGATAAAATGTCCCATAAGCAACAAAACGTATCTCAATTATATAAAAAATTGGAAACACAGCAAGAAATGAGAAATGCTTTGCCCTGGTTCAAATGCAAATGTACCTAAGTGGTCTAAATAAGTGTTATTTCAGCATCGCAGACCCAAATTTTACTACTAATAAAAATATAGAAATTATATGTATAACTTTTGATGAGCAATATATGTCAGGCTTGAAAGTGTTATTAAATTTTGAAAAACTTATGTGTATCCATTGTTATATAAAAGTATAGAATAGGAAATAAAAATGCAGTAATTTAATTTGTGTTTTATTTAATAAGAGAATCTTGTATATTAATCAAACCACAAGCTATAGTTATCACATCATCAAGAACTTTAACCAAACTTAAGATAGGCATGTTACTATTACCACCTTGATGCTTGATTTTAAATGGTAATGTAGAAACGGCTTCAATGGTGATGTCATCTGATTTACTGAACTGACTATTGTTTGGTTAGCTTTACTTCTGAATGTTTTCCATGTGTGTACTTGAATTGATTTATCCAACACTCTTGGTGTTACTTGGGGAACTTCTACATTCTGCTGAACTGTAAAACAAATATTTTATTATTTAAGTGCAATGTTATAATTATGAACACAAATAGATTACTAGATCACAGAAAAATCTATGTAGTTTTGTGTGTACCAACAATGTACCTATGTAATAACACTGAGAATAAAATTAACTTTTTCAATGCTATATTCTAATAAATAAGTTAATATTAAATACCTGAACTACCGGATGCAATTTCTTCAAAACTTGATTGTTTTGTAACTATACATTTTTCTTCGAATTCCTTTTTACACTCTTCAATAATCATAATTCTTCGTTTCTTAGCTATATAGGGTCGCTCTGTTGTGTCAGATGTTCGTGTTTTCCTGTCTGGTTGGCATATAAATTTATGGGGCATACATCCTGGTTTCATACGTACTTGTGATACTGACCCCATCACATGATACTCCATATAATTTTCCATATCATTTGGCAACTGGAAAAAGAAAAGTAAACGATTAAAATTGTTATTAGGAATGAGGGCCAAGACCAAAACAAACATAACCTCAATAAATTAGTTATTCCATAGCCTCAATATTTTAACTATTTCATATCAAACAAACATTTTAAGTATAAGATCTATCAATATATGATAACATACTCACATCAAAGTGGTCTTCACAGAAATAAAGTGGCGAATTCGTGACTACGTTGTTTCGCCGTGCGAGCTTTTACCAATCCATTCATCTCTTGTTCATAACTTGTTTGGAACATGTACAAACACTTTGTTGGGTGTTTTTATTGATGTGTTTTTACACTGCAGTACTGCACACCACGTATAAACTTTGGAATTCATTTTTATCACACGAATTAATTGAATATTTTGTTGACTTTCTTCGTACGCATAGACACAATGACATGTTTACCTAACCGTGACGTCAGAGCCGACGCCATGACAGCTGCGAGCTGTTTGCGCGCAATATTGAAAAAATATTATCAAAATGGCTTTAAACTCCGTTAAACTTAAGTTTTATACCGAAACAAAGGTTTTTTCGTAAATAGTAAATGTGTACCTACATTACGGAAGAGGATTTCAAAATCTTTCGTCATGCCTATTTGGTACTTTCGGTTGATACGATAAATAACCATGTTCATTCTAATTTTTACTTTATTGCTATAAAAATAAGGTGCTAGGCATGGTCACAATTCGGAATTTGACTGCACTACTAGTAGTAATCGCTACCAAACATAACATATTTCGCAACTGTGAAAAACAAATGGAACGAGAAAGAACAGCTGACCTCAGGTCAGTGACCTGTTTGAATATCTAGATATCTACCTCGGCTTGATTTACCAGAGCACTGTGCAATTGCGATTGTATTCCAATTTTAGTTACCTAGAAGATAAGAAAAACAAGTTTACAGGTCATAGTAAAGCAACGATCCCTATGTAGGTACTACTAGATGGAGCGTTCCAAACAATCGCTCTGTTCCACGCAAGTAGCCACAACTCTTTCACATTCACAATGAAACTTGTGCAGTTACTACGCAGACATTTAATTATTACTAAATATTGACGCTACGGTTAAATTATGTCAATAGGTATTTAGTAAATAATTAAATGTTCTGCGTAGCAACTGCACAAGTTTCATTGTGAATGTGAAAAAGTTGTGGCTACTTGCGTGGAACAGAGCGATTGTTTGGAACGTTCCATCTAGTAGTACATAGAGATCGTTGTAGTAAAGATAATATTTATGTACTAGAGTGAGTGAGTCAGGACTCGTGATTCTCACTGGGGGCAGGGAACTTTATATAATTTGTACAAGTTGGTTCGAGTCTGGATGTTATATTGAATTGTCCTTTCCTTAGGTACTTTGTTTCCATAACACAGAGATGTATATACCTACATGTAATATTAATGACTCATTAAAGGAATTTATGAATCGGATTTGAAAGAAATAGGATCAGAAAGTACTGAAAAAAATACATTTGGTTATTTGAGATAAAATCCCGCCAGCCCATTTCCTCCATTTCGATAAAATTTATATGGGATCACCTATGAAGTATAACCTTCCAAACAAAAAAAGAAACATCAAAATCCATTCAGAATTGGCGAAGTAATCGCGTAACATACTAAAAAAAACATACTGTCGAGCTGAGAACCTCCTCCTTTTTTGAAGTCGGTTAAAAAGAAATTCAAAGAACAACACTGCAATAAGAAACATGGCGGGCATGGCGGCTAGGGGTGTGAATGAGAAGTATCTATGTTAAAGCAAGACAGGTATAACTGCCATTAGTTCGTTTCATATAACTGTTGTTACTATGAAAGTTGCGACAGATTGTAACTAGTTTCGTATTAGCGCCATCTGTTACGTAACACGTTCATGAACTCATTAGGTGATTACATGTAATGACATCTAGCGACGGGTAGTGTTACCACTTTTTACCTTCGCCATAACTAGAAACAGTGCACTAAACACACCAGCGCCGTGCGGATTTTAGATAATACTTTTAGAATTGGATAGCAAATGCGCCATCTAAGTTTATGCTACCAATTTTGGATTTACACTTTTTGTTCGGGGATTGCTTATCTTACTCTAGTATATATTATCTTTGGTTATAGTCAAGAACATAAGTGATTCTCTTTCTAACTTGTATAACTCTGGGCGCCAGCGGGCGGCGGCAGCTCGTAGTGCATACTACCAGCCGGGCTCTATTTGCGATGTTAAACTGGCGGAAGCTGAGTGTCGCTTTTTACGTAATAATATTTAGAATTCTTTGTTGGCCTAACCAGAGTACAAAGTTACTCGCAATCGGGCCATCAACCGGCGCGCAATAGTACTAGGTAATTAAATCTATTCGCTTGTGTGGACTGCTGGGGTGTGGCTTAACCCTCTCCGTGGGTAGAATACTTAAAGGTCGGCAAACGCATCGGGTGGTTCTGTCTGTTTGACAAATGTATGTCCTCCCACACTCCTACGTTTGGGATGATAAATGACCTGAAAACACTCGTATTCTGTAACTAGATTTTTAAACGTAAATAAGCTCGCAATACTAGAGGTAAACGCATTTGCGATTACTCCGGAGATAACGTGTCTCACACCCTGCAAGGTTGGCTGGAAGAGATCTCTTTTAGAGACAAGCTCGCGTTTGTACACAAAATTAGTAACTGTATTTAAATTTGTGCAATAAAGGATATATTTTCACTGCCGGGCGTGGGACGCCTTCAAAATCTATTACATTCTTCGAAATGACCTTAGAAAATTAACAAAAAAAAGGCATTATTAATATATTTTCATATGTAGGTGTACACATGCGGAGCTTTGGAAATTTCCTAAGCACAAAATATCTTTTTTCTTTATATTTCTGCAAAAGATATTTTTAACAAGAAAACGTATTCCGCGCCGGTTGTGTGTGCAAGTTAAGACTTTGATTCATCGCCCCCGGGCGGCAATAATGTTTTGTGAAGCCCTATTGTTTACCGCCCGGACGAGCTTCAAAATGACATTTACAAGACACACTGTATTGTCTGTTCTCTTGTTTACTGTAGGTATTGAGGCTTGTTTCCTCTGTTTAATTGGACTCGTTGAAGTTTACAGGCTAGACTAGGTTCAAAATAATTTACGCTCTGAAAAAATAAAAAGTAGCGCTCCTACTTATATAAGGATAAAAATATACCACTATTATATAAGTAGCCGCCTCCATTATAAATGGTGTGGCCTACAACTCATATATTCTTTATTGCACATCTTAAAACTAAATACAATAATAAATGGTGTGTACAAAGGTGAGCTTATCTCTAAAAGAGATCTCTTCCAGCCAACGTTACAGGGTGTGAGACAAGGCAGTAAGAGCGAGGGGGGGCAAAATAAGTGCATAATAGACTACATAATAACTAAATACCTGAACAATAAATATATATATATGTATATAATAAATAATAATAACAATAATAAACATACTTACATAAATACATACACACCATATTATACTGAGTGAGACAGATAGTGCTCTTTTAGTTTAGTTTTAAAGGATGTCACCGACGTACTATCTCGAATGACCGTCGGAAGTCGTTATTCCACATCTGCGCAGCTCGCACAGTGAAGGAATTGAAATAGAATTTGGTGTTGGATTTGGGATAGGTGAGGTGTTACTCATTCAGTAGCCGGCCACAGTACTAAGTAACTACACTACTTAGTAATGTGGCCCGGCTACTGAATCAGTTGGAGGCAACGCAATTTATAATGGGGGCGGCTACTTATGTAATAGTGATATATTTTTATCCATAAATAAGTAGGAGTGCTACTTATTATTTTCTTGTACATCTACATTATGCCTACCTTTCATCCCCATTCGTCCTGTAATTTTGGACTTAATATCTGGCCAAGGCAGATTTCTGTGTAACTGTATTTTTCTTAACAAAAAAAAAAGTTAGGAGTTATTAGTGAACCACGCTTGATCTATCGATGTAATCTATTTACATAGTAATGAGTTATTAACGATTCTTGTAAACAGGTAGTGATTGTCCATAGGATGATTTCAAAATTTTATATAATGTTATCCAATTAAAAAAAGATGATTTCATATTATTTGTATTTTATTGTACTGGTAAGCCGCAGGCCCCGAAATCAAACTGTAAATGACACTACCTATTCCGATCCCTGGTTATGACAATCTATGGGTGAAAGTTACAAAGATGGTTTACAGATAAGTAGTCAAACCAAAGCTAAACATCAAATGCAATGTCTAATCATATATTTTTTGGTTCAGTTCAATTACTCTTTATTGCTCTGTAATGCAATTACTCTATATTGCTCTGTAATGCAATTACTCTGTATTGCTCTCTAATGCAATTACTCTATATTGCTCTGTAATGCAATTACTGTATATTGCTCTGTAATGCAATTACTCTGTATTGCTATGTAATGCAATTACTCTGTATTGCAAAATATAAATTTAATACACAGTTACAATAAAGTACCTAGCTTACAATTGTGTTGTGCACTTGAACAACATTATGAGTAAAGTTTATACTATACTAGCTTTAGCCCGCTACTTCGTCCGCGTATGTTTCGATATTTACACATATTGAATTTCAAAATATACCATTCGACTATAGGAACGAGATGTCTTTTCGGGATAAAAACTATCCTATGTCCTATTCCAGGACCTAACCTAAACGCGTGCCAAGTTTCATCCTGAGCCTTCCAGTGGTTGAAGCGTGATTGAGTAACAAACATCCCAACAAGCAAACTTTGGCATTTATAATATTAGTGGAATGGAATTTTCAAATACGTACACAAATGTATTAGACAATGGTACTGACGACAATTTGTTTAGAATTCTGTAGCTCCAGTAAAATAGGATGAAACTTATAATATGTTAACAAGAAAAAGATGTGAACAATATTAAAAATTATTATTTGTTCTGTATGTATATATGGCAAATACCCCATTGGTCAGCCCACTAAGAGTGGCATCTATTGGGGAAGCTTATGTTTAGCAGTAAACGTATATAGGATGATGATGTATATATGTGGGATTTATTTATTTATCCTAATTTAAGTAGAGATTTGAGACTTTGACCCTAGTACCCACGCATTTGTAATACATTGTATTTTCGATCAACAAATACTACAAATAACTGAAGCTATATTGTCTGTTAACTTTATAACTACCTCACATAAATCGTGGGTCGTTGTTCCAATAAATTCTACCCCAAAAGCTATTAATGGATATTTGCCAAAGTTATTAATAGCGTGACCGATACAATAACCGCCGTCTGATAGCTATTATGTGGGTTAACACTTAATTCAAAATATGTACCATTGGTCGCAGGACTAAGTGCTTTTTCAGTATTCCCCATCCCCCCCAGTGTGGGGACACTCCCCCCTCGACTTCTCTCCATCATTGCTTCATTCATACAAAGTATATCTAAGGGAACGTACCCATAATACGTGGCCCGTTCAGGGGTGACCCCCCGTCAGGTTTTCGACACGTAGTCAATATCCTCTAGGGAAATCTCGCGCTTTTCGAGCTATATTCAAACATGGTGCGCAGTTTTTAGCGATCGAACTCACAGGTGGCAACACGAACGTCAGCTGATTGAAAACGGACAGTTTTAGTATTTACTAGCTGTGCCCGCGGCTCAGCTCGCGTGGACTACAGAATCCGCTCCAGTTCCCACTTCAACTTCCACTCCAACTCACACTCAGACTCCCGCACTCGCACTCGCACCTGGACCTGGACCTGAACCTGGGCCCACTCCAGGTCCAGGTCCAGGTCCAGGTCCAGGTCCAGGTCCAGGTCCAGGTCCAGGTCCAGGTCCAGGTCCAGGTCCAGGTCCAGGTCCAGGTCCAGGTCCAGGTCCAGGTCCAGGTCCAGGTCCAGGTCCAGGTCCAGGTCCAGGTCCAGGTCCAGGTCCAGGTCCAGGTCCAGGTCCAGGTCCAGGTCCAGGTCCAGGTCCAGGTCCAGGTCCAGGTCCAGGTCCAGGTCCAGGTCCAGGTCCAGGTCCAGGTCCAGGTCCAGGTCCAGGTCCAGGTCCAGGTCCAGGTCCAGGTCCAGGTCCAGGTCCAGGTCCAGGTCCAGGTCCAGGTCCAGGTCCAGGTCCAGGTCCAGGTCCAGGTCCAGGTCCAGGTCCAGGTCCAGGTCCAGGTCCAGGTCCAGGTCCAGGTCCAGGTCCAGGTCCAGGTCCAGGTTCAGGTCCAGGTCCAGGTCCAGGTCCAGGTCCAACTCCAGGTCCAACTCCAGTTCCAGGTCTAGGTCCAGGTCCAGGTCCAGTACCAGGTCCAGGTCCAGGTCCAGGTCCAGGTCCAGGTCCAGGTCCAGGTCCAGGCCCAGGTCCAGGTCCAGGTCCAGGTCCAGGTCCAGGTCCAGGCCCAGGTCCAGGTCCAAGTCCAGGTCCGTTCCCTAAACCCGAACCTATCCGAACGTCAGTATCTTAGCTTACGTATGCATTAATGATTAGTGAACGATAGTACTAGCACTATAACGAAATATGCCACTATGGTCATTTTCCTAGTTCGTCATTTTCGCTAATTGGTCAAATGAAATGCAAGCTCTAACTGACCCTCCAAATAACTTACTTACTAACTGTTGTCCGCGACTTCGTCCGCGTGAACAACTTAACATAACAAATTATTATGTATTTCCCGTAGGAATGGGATGTTTTTCGGGATAAAAACTATCCTATGTCTTATTCCAGGACCTAGCCTATATGTGTGCCAAGTTTCATCACGATCCGTCCAGTGGTTGAAGCGTGATTGAGTAACAAACATCCAAACATCCAAACTTTCGCATTTATAATATTAGTAGGATAAGAAGTAGGATTACCAGGACGCTGAATATCATAGCAAAACAACTGAAATATCATAGGGACGGGTCAGTCTTTTTTATCAAGTTATCTAGCTATCGATGTTTTTAAATTAAAAAAGGAACATGACCATTTTTATGTGGCTGTAACAGAATCAATATCTATGTCTGTACTGACGTTTTTTAATAGCGACAATTAAAACGATTATCAAGTCACGTGATTTTCTAGACCAATAGCACAGTGGGCCGACATGGTTGACGTCGCGGGAAATGCCCCAAATTATTGTAAAGTGAAAAATAATAGCCTATATCGTTCCCCAGGGTTCAAAATATCTCCATAGTTACCAGATTTCACCACAGTCGATTCAGAGACTGTGACAACGTAACAGACTGACAGTCTGACATACAGAGTTACTTTCGCAATTACAATATTAGTACTTGCCTAGTATCTGCTAGGTAAACAATAAAGTTTTAAATTCAATAGTTTGAAAACTCGTTAAAGCAATGACCTATCCCAAACGATCTCTATCTACATACTAAATAGAGCGAACCAAACAATCGCTCTATTCCACGCAACTGCGGCTCTGGCTTTACTAAATATTGACGATATTTACCCGTAGCGTCAATATTTAGTAACTAGCTGTCGCCCGGATTAAATTAACATCACATATTATTATGATTAAATTATAATACAACATGATAATGTTGTGCAGGAAGTTCAGTATTTTTTCTCTGTAAGTTATATATCTTATCGCATGGGCATATGCCTTTACCACTCCTCTTCCCCCTCATCTTCCCCCCTTCACCTCCCCCTGACCTTTCCCGCCCCTACCCGTTCCCCCTCCCCTTCCCCTCCCTTTCGACCGCCACTTTACCCTACACTTTCTTCCAACCGCTCCCCTCTATCCTTCTCCCAACCCCCTATCCACATCTTTCTTCCCAGCCCTCCCACTCCACTCTCTATCCCATTTCCCTTCCTCAATCCATACACTCTTCCCTGAAACCACTCATTACCCAACTATGAATGCTTACGTTCATTCGCTCAGAGGAGTTGCGGGGGGAGCATGGTGAGGAGGCGGAAATGCCCCAACGGCCGTCGGTTCTACCACAGATGTGGCCCCCTGCTTATTACCTTAAAATGTCAATTGATTGAATATCCATCAAAGAACCGTAAAGATTTGCGACTCCGGTTATTGTTTTTATTCAAATCTCCGCCTTTGATGTCTGAACCGATAAAATCATCGAATACCTTTCATACCTTTAAATTCGACTAAGTCAATACTTTTAAAAGGGAATAAACTTTAGAGACTCCAATCTCTAGACGAAAGATTGTTTCTCGATTTCTTTTGAATACATTACCTGCGAGACGAGTTCTTTATAGGGTTCCGTAAATTTGATAAAAAAAATAACAGCGAAGCTTTTTTTAATCAATCTATGTTTCACTCCGCCGTATTACTCAAAAACTACTGTACCAACTCAGATGAAATTTGGAGCATTCAAAAATAAATTAATGCAAAGTTGACCGAAAATAATGGTAAATATGGATGCAATTGCTTTTACAACAATTACATTACATTAAAAAACAGTTTTTAAGAAAACCTGTTATATAATAAATTATTTATTTAGATGAAAAAGATCCCTGGTATTAATGTTACTTCAGCCTCGCACAGTCTTTGTTATACAAACTTAATTTTCTAAGATCTTCAAGCAAAAGCAAAAAGTTTGTTTCTTGAAACTGAAATGTAAAATACTTCGAACTTCTCGTATACTCCTTAAATACATTTAATAAACATATTACATTACATTTATTTGATGTTTACATATTCATTCTTTTGACATATTAATATTTCGATACGTCCGAGGTACACTAGGGCAACTAAAATGTTGGTAAAATTAAGTTTTTATCAAAATCGAGTCATAATATACTAATTATTGTGCTCCCTGAATTTTAAGAAAAAAAAGTTTTAATTATGCCGTGTGGTTTCCGGTAGAGTAGAATAGGACCACTCCAACTCTTCCTGTGGATGTCGTACAAGGCGACTAAGGGAATACATTATAAAACATCAATCAGGCCTCCCCAACCAGTCTAGCCAGCGCGGGGAGTGTAGGAGTCTCCGTCTGTCTCCGGCAGATGAGAGAGGGTTGTGCTTATGCAGTGGAGACAAAAATAACCTGATGATGAAAATAAAAATAAATGAAGATAATACTAAACTAAAACAAAAAGCATCATACAGTATTTACAATAAAGAAAATCTAATAAACCAAGTACCAAATAAAATGTCATCAGTTGTACGTAATATAATAACAAATGTAAAATTAAATATCGAATTTACATTAAAAGTCATCGACAGTATAGCAACACTTCTCCAATAAAAGTGCCAAGTGAGAATTATTAGACTTTTAAAGTAGTCTACACATGACTCTATGGAGGAATGCGCGCTATAGTGCGTAGGGCTCTTTTCTGGATGACGAAAGCTCTTCTAATATTATATTGATAACTTTGGCCCCAGAATTTGATGCTGTAACGCAAGCGTGATTCTACTAGCTATACTACTATTCAACCTTCCAGTTCAACAAGGAGTCTATTATGATGCCTAAAAATTTTACAACACCTACAGGATTTATAATTTTACCATTTATGCGTACGTCTAGTATATTATTGTTCTCGAGGTTATTTTAAAAAGCATAATAATTATCTTAGTAGTGTTTAATTGTAGGTTGTTTACAGTGAACAAGATGTGGAAATGTAACATGGCGGCGTTGAGTTTTGTATTTACGTCAGTGTTAATTGACAAGACTGCATTTGTATCGTCAGCAAAAACAACTATCTGGATGTCAGGAACTGAATCATGTAACTAATTATGTCATTTGTGAATATAATGAAAAATATTGGACCCAATATTAAAATAAAACAGAAATTCATCATACTTAATTTTAGTTGGCGTAGAAAATCTCAATTTGGTCTAAACAGTAAACTGAATTTATATTGTGGAACGTCTCTAAACCGCAATGAAAACACCAATAAGTCATTAATTCCTTATTTCGGTATCCGTCGCGCGGTCGCAAACAATGGGCCCGTCGGACCGCGCCGCTCTATTTTCAGAACAAAGCCGCCATATTGGATTTGTCTGATCAATTCTCGTAAAAATAAATTATCCCATCCCACTAATATTATAAATGCGAAAGTTTTGATGTTTGTAACTCAATCACGCTTCAACCACTGGACGGATCGGGATGAAACTTGGCACACATATAGGTTAGGTCCTGGAATAGGACATAGGATTGTTTTTATCCCGAAAACATGCCATTCCTACAGGAAATACATATCAATTTGTGATGTTAAGTTGTCAAGACGGACGAAGTCGCGGGCAACAGCTAGTTGTTAATAGCTGTAACATGTCTGCTCGTCTTCCTGGCTAAAAAGCTAAACAATGACAATTGACAGCTCGAAATTTTTTGACTAATCTGGTACATGAATTATTTTTAAAATATTTTTAAATATTGGGATGTATTGCAGAACTTCCCACATCAATTATAAAAAAACTGGAATATTCTAGAAAAGTTCTCAATATTGTCACTTACAAACGCACTTAACGCCATTCAGCACAATCTCGAGTTTATATGAGCCGTACAATGTGTTAGAAAAGGATAGAAGTAGCCCATCACACATTTTTACCACCCACTTCCACCCACCGTAACCAAACTCCCTTAGTTGCAAGTGCAGACCAAGAGCTATCTACCACTGCAACTATGAGTGGGTGGCAGTGGGTGGTTATGGAGAAAAGGCTGAACATACATACACACACTTTCCTTTAGTATAAATATATATTGATTATATTTATACAAAAGGATTATATATATTGATTGTGTGCCTGTTGATGTTTAGAATGGTCCACTGCTGGACGTAGAGAAGTAGATAGAGCCCAAGGTGGGCTGAATGTTTAAATAGTTAATTTTTATCATTATTTTCATCCTTAATTCGTCTTAAATTCCCATCCATTGCGTTATCAATTCAAATTATCTGTCTCCTTCACTCGGCGCTTGTAATAGAGATGGGGCGTGGGCGGATATCGATGGCTTAGTCCCAGATACTCGGCTCTTGAGGTAATTTGGATGACTGATGTGTTACTTGATAAAGTTATTTTTGCTGTTGATTTAATTTAGTCATTTTAGGGAATAAGCGGACCGCGATAAATGGCACTATACGTACGCTAGATATCAGCAGAGTTATGCGTGGCTCTGATGAGGATATGAGGGTAGATTACAAGTATTTCGCTTTATAACTGGGCACCATAATGTGTCTCAACACAGAGGCGACTATATTGTTCGCCACATATCACGCCAAGTGATGATATCACGGGGCGAAAGACGGGCGAAGGAAAGTCGCTTTGCGACGTTTGTCAGGATCGCGCAAAGTGGCGATATATCGTCTCTGCCTACCCCTCTGGGACCAAGGCGTAACCATTATGTATGTAAAAAAAATACCTTGAATTTCCACACATTTCCATAATTGCCAGGCAATTTTACCTGGCAATTTTTTTTTAGCATAGTTTTGCATTATATTACTTTGCATTAGACGATAAGAGTTATAGTTTTCTTAATAACAGAATAAAAAATCTCGTACAAAAAAAATTCTATGATTCTCCCATACTTTAAATGTGTTCCAAGTTTCAGCTCAAACGGTTCAGTATTACTAAACCTCATACTATGAAGCAAAATAATTTTTCGTAGCTCATAGTTTCACCTCACTAATTGGGTGACATTTAAAAGTCATCTGTTATCTAATTTAATAACCAATTAGTGTCAATCTTGAAGGAAAAAACTTTGAGGTGAAACTATGAGCTACGAAATTTTTTTGTTGTTTAGAGATATCCATCAGACAGACGGAGACAAAAAAAATACTCGCT
Source organism: Esperia sulphurella (assembly GCA_947086405.1). Classification (NCBI taxonomy): domain Eukaryota; kingdom Metazoa; phylum Arthropoda; class Insecta; order Lepidoptera; family Oecophoridae; genus Esperia; species Esperia sulphurella. Next base: position 3,925,777 of record OX352281.1, on the reverse strand, counting down.
ATTAGGGTATCAGTTTTGACGGAACGCAAACACTAATTATTACATTATGATACAAGTGTGGAAAGTTGATTATCCCAATGAGGCTACGTTATTGTAAGCTTGAGCCATAGAAAGATTTTACTAGACATTTATGCCCGAGCTGTAGGTGAGTAATAAATACAGCCGAGATTTGAACTTAGCACGCGTTTCATACTATTTTCAGTAAATTTGTAAGTGAAATAAAAAAAATACACGAGAATCAAAACTAAATCGAAGTACCTATTGGAGTTTTCAATTACGGCATAGGCTTATTTTACATGCGTGCGCAGGATTCATAAGAAAAATAAAAAATCATAATAATAACATCGTACCAAACAGCCAGAAGTAAAAATTCCAATAAACTAAAGAGATCTGATTCGTATCTTTGAATCGGTAAATAAAAACTCCTTGGTTTATTATTTTTAGGAGAATGAAACGACAATCTTCTTGGTTACAAGTTGCTGGCAGTTTATTAAATTTAAACTAAGCTACAATCTAAAATACAGGTGTGTATAATTATAATATAGAAACGTCTATGTAATAGACCTTTACGAGTAAGTGTAAATGCGTTTCTTTACGCTCTCGTACTGTATCCACATTCGATGAAGACCACATTAAAAATCAAATAAATACTTCTAAAGAGAGTTAAGCGTTACACTAGTTGAGCCCTTGTACACTCGGCCACCAGCTCAGCTTATACTGAACCGTTGCAATGTAGCCAATATTGCCGCTGCGCAAGGTGTGTATAGCTGGACGTGTGACCGACTACTGTTCTTATCCTAGTTTGTTGTGGAAGAAAAAAAGTACATTTCTTTTTCGGTTGTATCCAATATAGGCGACCGACGGGTCCACTCCATTCCGCCTGAACGCACCACCGCCACCACTTCGTAATTCAAACAAAACAGAGCGAACGCCCCGCTTGACGGCCCCGTCGGTAAACACTGTGTGTTTACGGAACCCGCCGTGTCAGTGAGTGGGTATTCGATTGCACACCCTACCCTACTGCAAAACAAATTCGCAAGGTGTTCGTTGCGGTTTGTGGGATGTTGATAAAGATAGATTTACAATAAATGGTCGCGCTTTTATCGCGCGATTCCTCGCGAGCGGCCATCTTATCGGATTCGGTCATGAATCGGCCAACCAGAGCACGCGTCGTTATAGAAAGGCATAGTAATAGCTTTTCGTCGCCGCGATTTCCAACTGGCTAGCCATCTTTCCAGAAAGCTTAATTCAAATTCAAGTTATCTAGTCGACCAGTCCCGCGTTACGATGAAATCGCGGAGTCATTGTTGCGTTCTGAATCCACCTTACAAAGGGATTTAATGCGTTTCGGGGTAAACAGTAGAGGATGAATTTACTAAAATTTATCTTAATAATTTGTTGCTTATATGTAATGCTGAATTGGCTATGCTGTAATGGTGTTGTAATTTTTCTAATAAATAAATAAAATAAATGAAAAGCACATCAAAGAGGTCGACTACCTCGTTGGCCTAGTGAATTGGTCGTTAGACTCGAACACCAGAGGTCGTGGGTTTGATTACCACTAGGGACAGACAACTTTATACCATTTGTAAAAGTCCTGGTCTGGATGTTATATTTGTGAACTTATCCTTGTTTAAATCCTACGGGAGAAAATCATAGTCTGGTAATAGATGTGTAGGTATATGTGTATATATAATATTTCTATAAATACATATGTAAAGTGTAACACGTACAAATATTTTCTATAAATTATATGAATAGATTTTTTTCTCTTTCTCTGCCTTCCTTAGAATTGTAAAGTTCAAGCGTGATAAATATATCAGTATTGATATTTATCACTTCAGAAAACATTATGGGGAAATATATTTTGATACTGGTGAAACTTATGTTTGAAATTTATATACAATCTGACAATTGCATATCTGATTGTCCCCAGGATGTGGGCGTGGTGGCGAGCGTGGAGCGTGGCGGCGTCGCTGTGGGCGTGCGCGTGCAGTGCGCAGGCGCAGCGCATAGAGCAGGAGCCGCTGCTGTCCCCGCGGCCGGCGCGCGTGCGCGACCGCGAGCTCGCCAAGCCCGACGAGCCCACCTGCGACCAGCTCAAGGCCATGTGGAGGTAACCTTGTCAACCACGATCGCACCCTCATGTGCTTAGCTGTGTACCATACCAGCTGGATGCTGCACTCGAGGCATTTGAGAGAGGGACAACGTTGTACGTCAACGACATAAGGGCTTCTCTTTCTAACTGCAAGCGTCGGTCGCTTGGTGCTTAGTTCGTATGCAAGCCGTGCTCTATTATACGGGTGACGATAAAGTACCGGGGGAGGTGATTATCGCTTCTTTACGTAGTAATATCCTCTGCCTTTGACTTCTTGAGAGGGATTATGCCGGTTTAATTATAGGGATTTTCCCCACTATAATACCCTGAGATACAACCCCCACTGGGAGGCTCCGGGATCTCACGCGGAACACACCGAATCCTCTCCTGCTGTGTGCCGAAGCTCTGTCCCTGGGGGAGGTACGATTCCTACCCCCGACACCGCCCGACACGACTGCGCGAGACCACGTCCTCCCAGGGGTCGCGTAGATGGATATGGACTGTTGCAGCCCCCACTTCAACCGTCGGCGACCCCAATGACCCCTCTTAGTCGCCTCAAACCTCACCCAACCCAAACTAACCACCTACACACCTCAATAATATGTTAATGGTTAATAACTATTAATGCTGCGTTGAAATTCAGATTTTATCACGCGTCAACTCTAGTCAGCTTTTTCATCACACATCACGCACGATCTGATATATCCGTCGAATTACAAAGTCATTTTATTCTATCTAATGTCTCATGTGTCATATTTTGGTAAGCTATTTGCGTCTATCTACGATAATTAGACCCCAAACGCTTATCAAAATATGTCACGTGACGTGACCCATAGATAGTATAAAATGACTTTTTAGTTCGACGAATCATATCAATCAAAACTAATCTGCAGACCATGTTATATGTCCACTGTTGGACAAGTCCACTCCCAGCGGGTTCAGTGCGGATTGATGATGGTACGCCTCTTTGCATCGATGCGTCCTCATTACCTTTTTAAAAATTCTTCTGTTTTCATCAAAACCTTTTTTGTCCGTCTGCATCGACTGAGCTAAAATTGATTTTAAACAATACACAGAATAACAGTTACTTCTTAAATAAAACATTTCCTAGCTCGAAACTCTGTAACAAAAGCCGTCATTTAATTAGATTTCAGTTCACGTCGGGCAATTATGCAGATAGCTACCGTCGACGCTGGCAGATGGCTGTTTATCTCAACATCTTATACCAGCATTGTTCTCTAGAGCTGGACTTGTATCGATATTATTCGAAATACGATATAATATCGCACTTTTCGTGAAATGCTGACCTACTCGTAATCCAAAATCAATTTTTTTTATTTTGTTTATTTAAAATAAATCCAAAATCACAAACTTTTGCGTTATTTTTCTATTCGATCTTTTTACTGCTAAAACTAAAAACACCAAAATTATATTCGGTCACCAAAAGTGCGATATATGCTTTGTAAAGAATGGTGCCAGGTAAATGTCACAAGAACTGGATTTCGCCGCCCTTTACCAGTTCAATAAGATACAATCTTAAAAATATATTACCATACATGCATACTGAAACCATAAGAAAACTACACTTACTTTTATGACACAAATTTTAATGTCAGTACAGTGTTTTTCTATAGTTCCCTCATCACCATAAAAAGAATAATATACATATATAAGCTCATACATGATTTAATCATATTCGTACCAACTAGTTTATTAGTTAGTGGAATCCCCTACTTTACATTCGTATTGCAAGTCGTGTCGACTTCACTATCGATACCCTGACTATCGATATTTCCACAGGACTAGAGAAGAAATGATCAATGAACGGGAAATTAATAGATCTCTCGTGAAACTGTTAAGATAACACTTCGATGAATAGCTAGTTAATAGGAAAATTGTAGAGATTAAAATAGTAATTAAGTCATTAGGTCTGCAGCTATTGTGGGAACTTCTGCATGAGGGTAGGTTTATGTCCAAAGTTTAACAGGTACTGCATGAACCACGTACTTCAACATACTTTCGGTGGAATAGGGCATATCTTCCTCTGGCCAGTTCTATGCAACTGGGTCTTCGTTTGATGTTGTATTTACGCAAGCTCTCTATAAAACTTATATAGTGCGATGTAGACCCCGTGCTCTCATTGGTCGACATTAAGTCCTGATGAGGTACTTACAACGTTCAAAAATCCTATCCGCGTACAATGGGCATCGCACATGGTATGTCCCCAGATAGGTAAGCACTTCTACGTTATTTTCTGAGCAGGGGAGCATAATTTAATTAATTTATAACTTTAGGGCCTGTAGTTTCCGGATTCCCGCTAAGCACCAAGGTATATTCCTCAGTCCCGACTTCAGGCCCGAGGGAGTCTACAGGGAGGAAAATACTTTAAAATCCCTAAAATAGTGTGTATTTAATTTATATTTTGTCAATTAAGGTTTTATAATGTATGTATTTCTAGGCTAAGGTAATTTATCTATGGGCCAAGTTGCTTGCTAATTTAATAATAACTAATAATAATTTTTCACAATAAATTATCCATATTTGATATGCTTATAAAAGTCTGATTTTTACAAGCAGACTTTGAATGTACGTACGCAAAACTTCACGGAGAGAAGACTTAAACAAGATTTGTCTTTTGTTTTTGTGAAAGTGCTCTCTTCAAATCATAATTGTACTTGATACGTCAAATCAAAATTTCCCTAATATTTCCCTATTAGCACACAGTGAGGCTTAAACTCCGACGCTGACGCTGAGAGGCATACCATTCCCACGTCTTCTAAATGCCGAGAATGGCTTACATGAACTCAGGCCAGTACTAGGCACAGGCGTGTGGTTATGGGGGTTCAAATAGTGTACCACGTTCTCAGATTCCTCGTCGTACGTTGCACTTATGAAATTTATCCTTAGAATTTCAATAGTACATCGTATAATTACTATCAGTTATGCCAGAATTATCCTCTGTTCATAGGTACTTTGTACTCTCGTGAATAATATTAGCTCTGTCAGCATTCTTGTGCTGCTGCCTATTCCATAGTCTTTGACAGTTCAAAAGCGTTTAGTAAATACACTTTCAGCGCCAATAAACTTTCCTTTGACACGTCATACTAAAATTCCCATCTATAGAGCATTACACATTAACGTGACGTCGCGTGTAAGCTGTGCCGCTGAGAGGCATTCCGTGTCCCACGTGCTCTAAACGCCGGGAATGCGTTAATGCCTACAAGGAATTAGTGTTGTGGAAGCGACAGCCTTAACGCTAAGTGCTGCTACATGACGTGACATGTAATGTGGTGTAGAGCATTGTCACTTACATACTTTAGTCGTACACTCGCGGAAAGGGAATGTTTAGCAGTATGAAGGAATTTCAAATTTTCTGTATAATAATTTGAATATAAAACTTCAATCATCGTGTGCCATTCATCATCATCATCAGCCTATATACGTCCACTGCTGAACATAAGCCTCCCCAATAGAATGCCTCTTTTGGTGGGCTTTCCATTAGGAGATTTGCCATAATCACCACGCTTGGCGGACGGATTGATGATCGCAGTAATGATCATAGTACACACAGGAGAATGCTTCTGCCCATCCCTGGCGCAATCCCTTAGTCGCCTTGACGACACTCAGGGGATGATTTGGGGTGGCCCTATTTCAAGCCGGGAACCAAAGTGCCATTAGTATTAGCGTATTACCTCGTGATTGTATAATACGATCAATTTAAGGTGATGGCGTACCGACTATACATTCCCTCTTGCGACTGAATGTAACCCCCCCCGCCAGTTTAACGTCGCTCGAAAAACTGAGAACGCCTAGCAGTACGCACTACTGGGCTGGTGCGCCTGTAGTAGTAGTAGGTAAATCTATTCGCTTGTATGGAGTGCAGGGGGTGTGCTCCTACTGTCAGTCTACTATCTCATCCAGACGCTGAGTGCAGGATTTCATTATGAGTTTCAATTTAGCGATTCCATATATTAGGTTAAATATGAAACAATCATTATCATCAGGTTATTTTTGTCTCCACTGCAGGAGCACAACCCTCTCTCATCTGCCGGAGACAGACGGAGGATTTGGCCTACACTCCCCGCGCTGGCCAGGCGGGTTGGGCAGGCCTGATTGATGTTTTATAATGTATTCCCTTAGTCGCCTTGTACGACATCCACGGGAAGAGTTGGGGTGGTCCTATTCTACTCTACCGGAAACCACACGGCACGGATGACACCACTGACATCATGCACGACATGACAAAGATAAAAATAACATAGTTCTTCTTCCAAAATTCGTATTTTCCCGAAACCTGAGTGCTCGATCATGTTGCCGATATTGTGACCAGTTTCAAAGGTGGCCTACATTTCAAATTGGTTGAGTGTACATTAAAGATTTCTTGTTCTAAATTTACTGGTAAATGCTCTAAAACATGTTCCCGCGGAAGTATTTTCTCGAGATAAAAATAGCCTATGTATATCTGGAACAAATCAAATTCCGTGGGTAAAATTATATTTACAAGTTTATTTATATTTTATGTTCCTTACAGTTACCCCGAGCTACGAATCCAGGCTAATCTTGTAAACAACATTGAACAAATTTTGATCCGGTACTTACTGTTGTTTAACTTGTTTTCCAGGGAAGCTCGGGTATTTAATACCTTGATATAAGTATAATGTGAAATACCCAAGCAATGATGGTTTTAAATTTGGTCAGCAAAGTAACGCTAAGACGATAATAAACATTAATTACATATAGGACCCGTGTGGTTCCCGGCTTAAAATAGGGCCGCAGCCAATCTTACCATGGGTGTCGTCAAGGTGACTAAGGGATTGCATCCCGGGACGGGCGTTCTCCTCTATAACACCAATCCACCTGCCATGCGTGGTGATTATGGCAAATCCCTCAATGGACAACCCACAAAAAGTGGCGTTCTATTGGGGATGCTTATGTTCAGCAGTGGACGTAAGTATTTCGGCTGATTATGAGATAGGACCCGTGCAAATCCGGAAGGAGTCTCTAATGTTTAAGCATGTCATTGGTTAATTTAACTTAACTGGAAAATCCACTATTATACGGAAAATTACCAGGAAAACTAAAATGGAGGCAACCCTCTTCATTCATAACTTGACACTCCGATGTGGGGTAGGGTCAACACACCAAAATGTGGCCACTCACGAAATGTAATTAAACGTCAAATTTTATGACGTAACTTATCACTGGAAGTCATGTCTTTGACGCACAAATAATGCTTTGTTAATTGCGATATAGGTATAAACGTACACAGACTATCAGATGTTTCAATATATAAATGCCTCCCCTGCATCCACTGCACAGTGCATTGATTAAAAAACCAATAGGCTAGACGATTATAATTCGACAATAATGTCAAAACTTTGGGCTTACTTATATTATTCGATGGACAAGACTGCCAAGGGACAGAGAGGAGTGGAAGAAGTCAGAGGAGGCCTTTGTCAGAATACACAATGACCGCGCAACAGATAACTGACGTAATTATTTAGACTAGGGCTATTTTATTTAATTATTCGATGATACAGTACTAGGTCAGAGAATACGAATTATTACTACATAAAAGAGCGACACCCCCCCCCCCCCCCCCTCGACCCTAGTTACTTCGCCAATGCGCTATTGATCGGTGGATCCAAGAGATCGATGCAATAAGTTAGAAAGAGAAGCACTTATGTTGATGACGTAATACGTTGTCCCTCTCTCGATCGACTATGCTCTCTCGGTGAATCAGCCCTAAAGAGTTTACTCACACACAAAAATTTGTCCGGACAGGCTGGTGCTGCTATAGTATTAGTAAGTGATTAAATTTTATCTGATCGCTTGTATGGAGTGCCGGGGTTGTGACTAGGTTTTAAATTCCTTGTCTTTCTTTATAGAAATCTTATGACTGATTCCTCCCTCATCCGTATGAAAACCATCCTTGTTATTTACTTGATTGTGATATTAGCTTAAACATGTTTGTGTGTTGTCGACAGGTTCTCTAAGAGGCAAGCCCGGGCGCCGGAAATCATGAACGAAGTGAGCTCCTACCGTGATCCGCTCATGTATAACGAGTGGCCTGTCTACACAGCTCTGCCGCGCGCGGCACCCAGGTGAGTTAACCACTGGTGCTTTCACCCTACACAGTTAAGTTATTAATTGGTTAAATGTTAGGGCTTTCTCTAAATCACACACAGTTACAGGACATTTAAATTGTTCGTGAAAATCTATATTAAAACCAAAGATTATTACTTATAACACAGATATGCAATAACAACAAAGTTTAAAGATATTCCCTGAAGTTCCATATTTTCCAACTAGCATTATATTGTTTATCATTATTTTATAACGAGTTTCAAACTTAAATTTTTTTTGTTATTTAAAACTGTATTAATTACCTAGCAGGTAGGTACTAATATTATTGCAAAAGGTATTATGTATGTCTGTCTTTTACGTTTTCACAGATAAATCACTGAGCCGACTATAATGAAATTCGGTAACTATGGAGGTGGCTTGAGCCCTGGGGAAGGATGGGCTAGTATTTTAATTTGACACTAATTTTGGGCATTTCCTGTGATAACAACCGTGTCGACTCACTGTAAGCTCTTTCCACTGTGCTAGGGTAAGGTGGTTTAAGAGTGCGCATTTTTAATTTAGATAGTTATAAAAAATTAATTATAGTATTTAAAGAAATAAACCATATTATTTTGCAAACCTTATTTATTAGCCGAAATTTACTATATTACTTTTAAAATTATAGTATAACATTTTTGAGTTATATTAATAAAAACACAAAGGGGGAAACGCGCACCCTTACACACCCGGTTGTGTAAGAGTACGCGTTGATATCGATAAGAGTGCGATCATATATCTTCAATACGTTAGAAACAATCTTCACAAATGACTATAATGTAACTAACCAGTTAAGTTTCACTCCACCACATACACCAGTAATCAAAAAGTTCCATCCAGCCTTCTTGAAAGAGCTTCTTGTAAGCACCCTAACACCTTTCATCTCCAAATCTGTTTTTGAATTCTTTGTTTGTGACTTTACTCACTTCGTAACCTAATCATTGGCATTCTGTAAACATTCTACTCACTTCACTTCGATAGTGCTCTGGAATGTTTACAGAATTAATAATAGATTAGATTTCAAACTGAGTGATATCACTTGAGTAAGACTCGCACGTGAGTTTGTATTTTAGAGATTAGCACTACAGATGTAGATTTTGATAGCCACATAAGAAATATCTTTTTTTTTAAATCCAAAGATAATAACCTCGAAAAGTCGACAAAAAAGACTGACCGGTCGCTATGACATTTCAATTGTTTTGCTATGAGATTCCGCGCACTGATTATTATCATTGCCAGGATATTTAGATGGACACGAAACTCACTAGCTATACAAAATGACCCACAACAACCCTTCCAACCACACGGTATGAGGACCTAATCTGGTGGACAAGTAAAGAAGATAAAAAACAATACAGTTTAAGTAAAGCCGCGTGTCATAGCTAGCAAACTATATAATACAAATCGGTTTGAGTTTTACTTGCCTTAATTAAAACAATCAAATTTCATAATTGCACCCGAACAGCGCCCAATGGGAGGCAGTTTAAGCTAATTATAAAGATTACCCGGTGCGCCAATCGATTAACAATATTCGCTGAAATGGCGCCCGGTCCGGATAATATCCGCTGTTGAGTTATAGAGATAATATCCGCTTTTAGATTAGGGCTCTGGCACACTGCCGATAGTTCGGGGCTTAAACGGGGCCGCTGACTCGATCCGAACATATATAAAATCAGAATCAAAAATTTTAAAATACCATGTTTATTACATTGTATGGAAGTGACCATATCATTCAAACTACAGGACCGACCGGAGTACAGTCAGTGCGCTATGATAAATGACCAAGTGCCTGCTAATTTTTGTTAGAAATTCATACTGATCAAGAAAATGGAAATTTAAATAAGAGAATGAACGGGCACTTCACTTCGATAGTGCTCTGGAATGTTTACATAATTAATAATAAGTAGATTAGATTTCAAAGTGAAGTTAGTGACTTGAGTGAGACTCGCACGTGAGTTTCTATTTTAGAGAATAGCACTACAGATATAGATTTTGATTTTGGTAGCCACATAAGAACTGAAATGTTTTTTTTTAAATTCAAAATTACTTATCAATAGCTCGAAAAGTCGACAAAAAAGACTGACCAGTCGCTATGATGAAATTTCAATTATTTTGCTATGAGATTCCGCGCACTGATTATTATGGACACGAAAGTCACTAGCTATACAATACTTATCAATAACAACATAAGAAACAGAAAAGTGAGTGCGTCCAAAAACAAGGCTACAGAAAGTGGCGTAACAACAAGTTCACACGAAAATAATAATGTACAATAAGTTGCCACGATATGTCACCAGATTACCGATGCTAGAGTTCTGTAATATCCACGATCTCTATGTACTACTAGATGGAGCGTTCCAAACAATCGCTCTGTTCCGCGCAAGTAGCCACAACTCTTTCACATTCACAATGAAACTTGTGCAGTTACTACTCAGAACATTTAGTTATTTACTAAATATTGACGTTATTTAACCGTAGCGTCAACTACGTGAGATTATTTGTCATTATTATATTTATTTAATTATCTATTATATCTCACGTCGTGCTATACCACAGTTCAAACGGAAGCTTAAATGGTTTTTGAAGGCCATGCATTCTATTCACTAAATGATTTCATGGAAATGCCATTAGATGAATATTCGATTTCAGATAGCTGAGCTTAATTTGTAATTAAAATGATTTAAATTATTTTGTAACTAAAATTGACAAAAAATAAATTTGTACTGTGACTGCCCAATGCAACGTACTCAGTTGCAGGGGTGAATAAATTGATTTGATTTGATTTTTAACTTATCATAATTTTCTTAGTTGTAATATTAAAGTTAGTTAAAATTCTAAAACAATCAAACATATTTTTTGCATTTAATTATTATTAATTTAGTTTTAATACTATTGTATGTACAACTTTCCGCTTTAGAAGAGCGGGAACCCCTGACACAGGTGTTAATTTACTTAAAAGGGGTTCCTTACATTTAAATACTGTACTAGCTGTAAGTTTTTGCAATAAATCATTTCATTTTATTTCATCATTAGTTAAGGTATCATCATCATTATGGAAAGAGCTACAATACAATACACTTTATTGCACAAACAAATACAGTTACACGTTATAGAAGTTACAAATAATACAATTTAGGCGGTCTTATCGCTTTAAGCGATTTCTTCCAGACAACCTTTGAGCTATGCTCGGAGTTTCTCTAAGAGACTGGATCCGAAATGAGGTGATCCGCCAGAGAACTAAAGTCTTCGACATAGCTCAAAAAGTTAGTACGCTGAAGTGGCAGCTGGCTGGTCTCATCTGTCGGAGAACCGATTACCGCTGGGGTAAACGAGTACTCGAGTGGAGACCGCGACTGGGCAAGCGTAGTGTGGGACGTCCCCTGGCTAGATGGAGCGACGATCTGCGTAAGGTGGCTGGCAGTGACTGGATGAGAAGAACCGAGGATCGGGTTCAGTGGTGCACCTTGGGAGAGGCCTATGTCCAACAGTGGATTCTTTCGGGCTGATGATGATGATGATGATTAGTTAAGGTGCTAGGGCTAGTCACTTAACGCGGAATATGGTTGCAGTTTTTTTCATTTACGAAACCTGCACCAGAGAATGCTAAATATCACTACGTAAAGAAGCGACACGGCCACAGCAATCCAATCATGATAGAATGGTGAAGTGGGTGCGACACGCGTGCCAACCATCTGCAATATTTTGCAAAAAACTATCAAACGTTTACTCGTTTTGCGCCGAGTCACCGGCGAGTAAACATCGACAAAAAAATCTGCAATAATGCCATATTGCGTAGATTCTAACTGAATAACTGTTGCTCACTAGCAACCTGACTGCGAGTCAAAAAGGGTGCGCTGTGTCCGAAAATCGGCATGCGCGGGACTGTCGTAAACAAGTGCCTAGCCGTTCTATCTTGATAGGATTTCTGTGGAGACGGCTGGCAGTACGCCCTACGGCCTGACTCCGCGCCGCCCGCTTTAATTAGAATGAGACGCACTTATTCTGTTGACTTATAACGTTGTCCCTCTCTCGATGGAGCTGGGTGCAACAGCAAGCCCTACTATTATTGAGGCACACACACACACGTGTACATACAGACTGGCGCGCCCGTAGTAGTAATAGGTAATTAAATCTGTTCGCTTGTTTGGAGTATCAGGGATGTGCCTGCACGTTGTATTTAGTCGAAAAGCCAACGCCGTAGATTATTTTACACTTTAACTAATTCGTTTGTCGCAGCCCTTAGATCACATCGTTCTTGTTTGAATAATTACTACAGTAGTTTGCTTAATTAGAAATGTTTGGAGGTTGTGTTCAAAATTAAGAATGGCATTCAAGGTTTCGGTCAGAAAATACTAAATATCGCTACATAAAGAAGCGACACTTACCTCCTCCCGGCATCTTAACCTCGCCCGCATAGTAATAGTCGCAATACCCAAATGTTGTCCCTCTCTCGATCGATTATCTTCGCGCGCTGGATACACTAGCCCTACCATAATTTACGCACACACACAATCGTGGATGGACAGGCTGGTCCTATCATAGTAGTAGGTAATTAAACCTATTTGCTTGTATGTACCGGAAGTTCAGTGCTTGTGGCAAGAGAGAGAGAGAGAGTAAGTATGAGAGAGATAGAATCATGTCGAAAAGTAGGTAATTTGCACTTTAGAATTGAATCTTCTAAAATCATCGTACATCCAAATATTTTCAACAGTATTAATGTCTTCCAAAACAACATTACGTTTTGGATGTTTATTACTCAATCACGCTTCAAACACTGGACGGATCTTGATGAAACTTGGCGCACACATAGGTCCTGGAATAGGACATTTTTACGCCGAAAAAACATCTCATTCCTACGGGAAATACATATTAATTTGTGATGTTAAGTTGTCCACGCGGACGAAGTCACGGGCAACAGCTTGTATAACCCATACCCTAAATATAAAATAAATAGACATAGACATACTTTATTGATAACTTCCGTTACAGGTCAAATTATAATTTTACACAAGTTAAATAAAATCAAATTATAGACAGGCAAATTAAACATAATCAAATTAAACGTCAATAACTAACATAAATATAAAAATGTCAAATAAAATTCTTAAAACTAAATAAATTAAGTTAATGCGTTCTGAAATATAAAACTTTTCTTGTAATAAAATCAACCCCCCCCCCCCCCCCCCATGACTGGCGACGCCCTTGCATTAGACTAACTTAACACCTACGAGACACAATAGAAATGCACATAAAAGCTAACTATCAACATGAATACACGTCACCTGCACCTCTTCAATTCAATTTTCCACGTAGCTTCTATCCAGTTACTTTGTCACTCGACTCGTGTGAGGTGAATGCATGCATGGCGGCATAGCACGAATGCACAAAGGTCGGCATATGCGTGCATTGTGCAAGTCTACACAAATGTGTGGTGAGGGACGTGGGAAGAGGGTGCTGTTTGCTTTTCTTATTTGCAAATGCATTTCTTGAGATGAAAAGAGTGTTTTCTTTGAAAAATCTCGGCGGTTGGCAAAAATGCTTTTAGTTAGATAGGAGCTATCCCGAAGTGATTTCCATAAGAAGCTCGTGTGTATAAATAGTACAGTTCACGTCGGCACTACCCGCTCTTTATGGCTTTCCAAATCGCTTACATTTTACTGAATGCGTTTATTGTTATTGTGGTAGTTCTATCGTCACGCACTAATTATCATCATCATCAGGTTATTTTTGTCTCCACTGCAGGAGCACAACCCTCTCTCATCTGCCGGAGACAGACAGAGGATTTGGCCTACACTCCCCGCGCTGGCCAGACGGGTTGAGGAGGCCTGATTGATGTTTTATAATGTATTCCCTTAGTCGCCTTGTACGACATCCACGGGAAGAGTTGGAGTAGTCCTATTCTACTCTACCGGAAACCACACGGCAAAAATACTAATTATCACTGTGTGCATATATATATATTTTATAAAAACTTACAGCTATTATAACTAAGTATATTACATATATAGTGATAAGAGCCAATTAAAAGTTTCCACTTTTAGAAATAAATAAAATCTATGCATATAATAAAAGAGTAGAAAAAACAAAAGAAAAGCGAATCTGTACATTGAAGTTAAAAAAAAAATTTCACTGCCCGGACGTTACTGAAGACCAGTAGAGTCAAAAAATATAATTAAAAAAATTCTTATCTGTCTGTATGTATGTACGGGCTAATCTTGGAAACTGCTGAACAGAATTTGACGGCGTTTTCACTGTTTAATAGCTTTGAGTTCGGGCCTCATACTGGTATAAGTCATATCTCAATAAAATGTCAGGATGCTGATATACAAGTTGATCTCTCATTTCATATCATTTGTATGAAAGTGTAGTTCAACATTACTGGTCTTTGCAAGAACTTGACAGAAAGTGACAGAGATGTTTTAAAGCTCATTTATAGATTTATTTTAGCTGATGTATTTCAGGTATTTCCACAAGTCTCGATACAAAAAGTTCGCTATTCGATAATTAGTGGCCCTGTATTAGACCGGTGATCGTCGACAATGTCAATATCGAAGCTGTTCAGGAGTACGTCTGCCTAGGACAGACAATATAGTTGGGTAGGATCAATTTCAAAAGCTGACAGAAGAATCCAGTTAGGGTGGGCAGTATTCGGAAAACTGCGTCAAGTCTTTACGTCACCTATTCCACAATGTTTAAAGACAAAAATCTTTAATCAGTGCGTCCTGCCTGTCATGATTACAGCGCGGAGACGTGGACACTGATGGTGGGCCTGATCCACAAGATTCAAGTGGCTCTGCGAGCTATAGAGAGGGCAATGCTCGGGGTCTCTATGAGGGATATGATTCGTAATGAGGAGATCCTATGAATAACGAAGGTGACCGACATAGCCGAAAGAATTAGTAAGCTGAAATGGCAGGTCACATCTGTCGTAGTACCGAACGGCCGTTGGGGCAGACGGGTTCTAGAGTGGGACGCGACGTCCCACGCGCAGGGTGGGACGCCCTGCCGCCAGGTGTATGGACGACCTGAAGATGGTGGCCGGAAGCGGCTGGATCTGTAGGGCGATGTGGCATTCATTGGGGAAGGTATGTCCAGCAGTTTGACAGACATTTTGTTGTACAGTTAATTGGATATGCAACATAGGAAGGGAATAGGAGGGGAAGGAAGTCGGATGGAAAAGAATAGAGGGATTAGGGTAAGAGAGGAAAGATGAGGGGGCAGTGGTAAACAAAGGGTGTAGGAAGGGGTGGGTTAAGGGAAGGGGGAGAGGTAGGAGTAGGGAGAGGGAAGGGGTGGGGGAAAGGGTTTTCAACGTTGTGGGAAGGGGATGGAGAAGGAAAGAAAGAAAGGGTATGGAAAGGACAAATTGGAAGGGGGGGGAAGGAAATATCACCTAATTTGCACAATATTAAAATATAAATTTTTTTTTGATTATATGATAATCTTTTAATTCATGATAAATGTAAATGTCAACTTTATTTTAAAAAAAGCGGCCAAGTGCGAGTCGGACTCGCCCATGAAGGGGTCCGTAGCAGCAAGTAACATAATATAAAAGTTATTGTAGTTCGTTGTAACTTTGATCGATGTTTTAATAATAGTATTGGTGTTTACGATTTATGACGTGTTAAAAAAAACTACTTACTAGATCTCTTTCAAGTTTGCATGGCAATGTACATCATATATTTTTTTAAGTTTTATCATTCTCTTACAGGGGGGGGGGGACACATTTTACCACTTTGGAAGTGTCTCTCGCGCAAACTATTCAGTTTAGAAAAAAATGATATTATCATTTTTGAAGACCTATCCACACGTATGAGTTTAATGAAAAAAAAAATTTGAGTTTCACTTCTAAGTATTAAGTACCCCCAAAATTTAATGTTTTTTTCTTTTCTATTTTTGTGTGAAAATCTTAATGCGGTTCACAGAATCCACTTACCAAGTTTCAATAGTAAGTTCTTATAGTTTCGGAATAAAGTGGCTGTGACATACGGACGGACAGACAGACAGACATGACGAATCCATAAGGGTACCGTTTTTTGCCATTTGGCTACGGAAACCTAAGAAACTGTGGTCCAACGGGCGAAACCTCCGCCGGAACGCTAATTTTTACCCGACTTCAAAAAAGGAGGTTCTCAATTGGATAGTATGTTTTTTGATGTATATTAATATTTTTAATGCATAACCAGATTAATAGATTTCTTTTAGGATTTAGTAACACGTAATACATAAGAATGTGTAATGTTAAGTTGTCCACGCGGACGAAGTCGCGGGCAACAGCTAGTAATAAATAAACTAATTGTTCAAATATATTAAAAATAATACATACATACAGACTACAAGCAGCAAACCCTAACTGAAAGCAACACTAATAAGGACAAATTGAATAAAAATAAATACATAATATAAATACAACAAAGGAATATTTCTTAATACTAGCTTCTACGAAAGAATTGAGCATTTAAAATATGTTTCAATCTAGGAATGCTCATCTAATAAATAAAATCGTAAACTTGGCATGTCTGTACATTGAAGATATTTCCAAAAAAAAAATTGGGGGGTCTAAGGATAAGCAACAGAACACATTTCGATCATTTTTGTCTGTTTGTCTGTGAATTTGTGCACGCATCACTTAAAAACTACTGAACGGATTTTAATTGAATTTTCATGGAAACATGAGGCTTAACCTAACTTAATATTTAGTCTTTATTTCATCGCAATTGGTTTACGCAATCAAAAGTTATGGCCATTTTTAGTTTTCAAATACATTAGTAGGTAAGGTTAGTATGCAATATATTGCACATAATAGTATTTCCGTACTATTCAGGTTGTTATGAGTTTGAACTACATTTGGAGCTGGGAGTGGGAATGGGAGTGGGCGTGGGCGTGGGCGTGGAAAAAGGGGAGCGGAAGCGGAAGCGGGAGCGGGGGCGGATTCTGTAGTTCACGCGCGCGGAGCCGCGGGCACAGCTAGTCCATAATAAATCTAAGTCATTATGTTGTAGCAAGTACAGTATTAGATATTATTAGGATAAATCTTAACAAATTAATTTCAAAACCAACACAATTCACTGGTCACTGTAAAGTACTTAATTATTAAATTTTGTTTGACTGTACGATTTCTGCCGTAACACGATTCTGCCTAATCCAGTTTCTGCCAAATTAAGTTTCTGTCCAAAAACGAATTTGCCGAACAACGCCCAACTCGTTATTTCGTTATACGGCATATTCGTGTAAGGTAAATAGTAGATAGTATCATAGGATAATTGTTATTCAATTCACCATTTCGTAACCGGTTACGAAATTTGGTTACGAAATGGGACGAAAGGTTCAATTTGATTTATCTTTATTGCACATTAAACAATACACAGATACAGTATTAAAGTAGCTTACATTAGTACATTGACGCGGTCTTATCGCTGAAATTACCTCCTGATCATCCGTATTCTATGTGTATAAACATATTTAATAAAGTGCCCGAATCCATTAAGAGTTTACCTCTAAAACAAATGACTTATAGATTAAGGGAATGGTTGCTCAAGTCAACATTTTACAGTGTAAAAGAATTCCTAGAAAGTTAGTTTTCTAGTCTTTACCTAGCTTTAAGATTTATATTTGCATGCTATTTTTAGTATAGCTGAATAGATGTAACTTTTATATTATTATGACCAATTTGTACCTATTCTTAGCAAATAAAGAATTATTAAAGAATTATTATCCTTCCCTGGGCAAGCGCCTGAGTAAGTGGTAGGTAACGTTCATTAGAAACGGCCTAGGTTAGCAGTGGACATGTGGGCTGAAATAAGATGATGATAAGGTTGAAGTTCGTTAGGTATTTGAGCTTGATATTTTTTGCAGGTTCCGCTATCAGTACCCCTCTGTGCCGAGAGAGGCTTACGGCCGGGTGGTTACGAAGGCGCCGCCCAACGTGGTCCGCACTCCAGACTACGACGAGGTACGTATAAGCCCATTGCTGGGCTAACCGAACTGGATGTGCTTATACTTCTTACGGCCAGGAAAACCTGGCGACATTTTGACCCTTCATGATCTTTTGTACCAAACCCCTGTGCCCCAAGCCGATTTGATGGACTACACTACGCCTTAGAATTTATTCTTTGGCGTATGCAGGTTTCCTCACGATGTTTCCCTTCACCAGCCAATATTATAAATACGAAAGTTTACATGTTTGTTACTCAATCACGCTACAACCATGGATGAAACTTGGCACACATATAGGTTAGGTCCTGGAATAGGACATAGGATAGTTTTTATCCCGAAAAACATCTCATTCCCACGGGAAACCAAATTAGTCGTTAAAAGCAGTGAATTTGCTCACAACGTGACGCCACTTTTCGAGATGTGTAATAAATATCGAAACCTACGCGGATGAAGTCGCGGGCAAAAGCTAGTAATAAATAAACCGTCTTTAAATTTCGAAAAACTCATCGGTACAGGCAGGGTTTGTACCCACGACCTCATAAATGTGAGGCGAGTACACTACCAACTGGGCTACCCTACCACGGATTTCTTCAAAAAATCTTTCAATAATTCGGAAGAAAATGTTTAGTAAATGTTTTTGTATAAGCAATATTGACTTATTTGAAGTGTGTGACGTTCTTAGAACAATAACATACTCTTTATTCACCTTTAGCTAACAGTGTCTAATACCTACCTAACTCTATTATTTAAGTTTTATATATAAGTAACAGTAATTAATACTGTCTTGTTTCGTAAATATAGTTACTGTCTCAATCTTCACGATGTATTGGTAGGCTGTGTCAATAGGCAAAGCGAAATAATTCGCTCAGTTCGTTTGTTTTTTTTTCTTTTTAAAAAATAAATTTTCTCTCTGTACTTGACATATCTGATACAATCAAAGCAAACCATTTTAAACTAAACAAATAAAGTCTTAATCTTACGAACTGTAAAATTAGAATCCTACTGTTCTTCCCAAATTACCTTCCTTAGAATTTTACCAATGTCAAGTGTATAGAATGAATACAAACATGGATCTGGAGCATGAAGCTGTGGGTTGTGCCACAATAGCAGCGAGGGAGCATCGTCGCCCAGATAAAGGATATCACCATATCCTTTGATCTACCCACGTGACATGAAAATACAAGAAAACGATATCGCAAAGGCCCATTCACTCCGGCCCTGACAAAGTCAAATTTCAGTAATCTGATTGTTCGGAGCGCGCGAAGAGCTGCGCGGCGTGACTATTAATAAATCTGTGAATGTCGTAAGAAAAAGGATAAATCCATATGATGGGCAGCGACATAATCTTCACATTAAACTTCATACACTGCGATCATCAACTCGCCTGCCCAACGTTTTGATCACGGCATAAACCTTGGGCAGATCCCTTATTTATACAGTTGATTTAGGTGGTACGAGTATTGTAAAATGTAGAACCTTTAATTTTCTGTTAGGTAGTCACGAAAGTAAGATACCTTACATTTAAATTACTCTATTAAGTAGGGTTTCTGAAACTTTCGAAGAAACGTGAGAAAATGTTGGCGTTTCGAAACATAAGTTCAAATTATGATATGGTTTAAGTGAAGTATACGACGAATTGAGGTGCGATTGTTGATTTTTTTACGACATATTTAATTTAATTAATTAAATAATTGTATATAGTGTTAATATGTGCATATATATAATAAAACATATTTTAAAATTATGTACGAATTATGTACATATATTTTAGAATTATGTGCTCTCTGTGTCAAAAGCAACTTTAACTTCGGAGAAATGTGGGTAGCATTTCGAGAAAGTTGAACGGTATCAATGAGTTTAAGAATGGTCGACAGCGAGGAGTTTCAGACTGACCGACACTGAGGAGTTTGAGGCAAATCTACACCAAGGAGTTTGAGGCTGATCTATACCGAAAGTTTTAGAGAGACCGACGCTGAGGAGTTTGAGGCCGACCGACACTACCGGCATCGGCATCGAAGTGTTTGAGAACGACTGATATCTAGAAGTTAGAGAACGGACAACGTCGAGGAGTTTAAGAACGAACGACATCGAGGGTTTTGAGACCAAAAGATACTGAGGAGTTTGAGATCGACCAACAACTAAGGAGTTTGAAACTGACCGGCAATGAAGCGCTTGAGACCGACCAACCACCGACATCGGTAGTTTGAGACTGATAAGCACCGCTGAGTTTGAGACCGATTGAGATTGAGGAGTTTATAACCGACCGATATGAAGAGTTTGAAGCTGACCGGCATGGAGGAGAATAAGACGTTGAACCTAACCTTTTTATGTAGCAGGTAGTAACAAAGACGTTTCATATAACACCCCGGCTATACCGAGTACAGCCAAGCCATTTTTTTCGTATTTCCAAAGTATTCAATATTCGATGCGAGGTGGACTATTATCAGAATTTCGGACAGGAAACTCGATAAAAAATTCCTGATTTTTACGATGACTTACCAATATTGAAAGAATACTGTCGACAGTTTTAATTATCAGTTTTAATATTATTTTAGTTTTAATTTTCTAAACCAATAGTAAGATTGTAATGGGACAAATAAAATATTTATTGTTGTTAAAAAAAGTTTATTTCTATATTCATTTTTAAAACAAAATGCGCTCTCGTATTTAAAGTACTTATATAGCGAAGTGAGCACGTTTCAAAGAGTTAAAAACTCAACCTAATTATTGTACAAAGAGAAAGTAAGTACAAAATATTTATTATTCGCAGAGAAGATTCCAGAACCACTCGCTTTTTTGCGAAAGTTTGCAGTTATTTTTATGGTTTCGCTGTAATGAGGACGCGATTCGTGTTACGGAGTACCTTAAAACTTGTTTACTTTGCGATATTAATTTTTAATTCTACATAATAATTAGTGATGTGCGTCACTCCAACTCGGAAAATTCGAATTTCAGTAATCTGAATTAGGCAGGATTTAGTGCCCAATACGGACATTTGTGTTCCAATTTTATATTTTTCACTTAAATAGATCGAAAGATACAAAGAGGTATTGAAGTCGAGCTGGAGTGACGTCACCCAACTCGGACATTTTGAACTTTAGTGGTATCTAAGTCAAGGTATTTATTTGCATTCCATGAAGTTATGAAGATGTTTAAATTAATTATCAGTACTGATATGAAACCCATTTGGGAATAGCAATTATGAAATTACATAAAATTACTTAAAACCAAAGATACTTCGGCGAAATATGCGGATAAACTATAATAGCACTTATTAATCAAATTACTTTTAATTTGTTCAAGAATACGTTAAATGTTTCTTCTTTTTTAAGTTTTTCAGGAAGCTTGTTATGCACTTTTATTGCCATGACGTATGGACTAGTGTGCTGTATTGTCATGTTACTACTGGGTATTGCGAGTGTATGTTCGTATGTCCGGGCCTAGGTTTGTATAATGAGCCGTGGTAGCCTGGTTGGTTGTGCACTCGCCTCACGTCATGAGGTCGCGGGTTCAAACCCCGCCCGTACCCATGAGTTTTTCAAAACTTAAGTACGGTTTATTTTTAATACCACAGGCTTTTCGGTGAAGGAAAACATCGTAAGGAAACCTGCATATGCCAAAGAAGAAATTCTAAAACGTATGTGAAGTCCACCAAATCGGCTTGGGGCACCGTTGGTGGTCAGGGGTTTGGCACAAAAGATCCTGAAGGGTCGAAGTGTCGCCAGGTCTTCCTGGCCCCCTAAGAAGATAAGATAAGATAAGGTTTGTATATCGGCTTTTTGTGTTTGGGAAAATAGTTCTTTATTATTTCGCATAAATTTTGGCAGTTCAAGAATATACATAGGGGTTAGTGTTAAGATTTTTACGTTTTTTAAATGTGGTCTAAAGGTCTACACTAAACTCCAATCCGGTCAGAAACTGCATTATTGTAATGCTTATTCCGTTGAGATAAAGTAACATTCAACAAATACTCTGTTATTATCCGGTAACTGATCATCCGGCCGATAAGCTATTCGGTCGGCGAATGCGCGATAGCGACCCACCCAAGTAGCACACTCGCGACTAATGCAGCTATTTTACAGCTTAATAGGTTCTTAAGGGGGTATAAAGGTGTTAGATGCACCCTATTATGGACCTATTTTACAGCTTATGGCTGCATATTTTGCCAGTTTGCTAGTTAGGCAGTAACAGACAAGAACAAGAATAAATAAAAAGCTCCTACATATCAAAATTCAGAGACAGGGCCAGTAGAGCTATTCTCTATAATACAAACTCACGTGCGAGTCTCACTCTAGTGACTTTACTCACTTCGAAACCTAATCCATTGGCATTCTGTAAACATTCTAGAGCACTATCGATGTGAAGTAAAGAAATAAGTCACTTCACGTAGACAGTGTTGTAAACATTAGCATTCTGTAAACATTCTACAACACTGTCTACATGAAGTGACTTCTTTGTTTACTTCACATCGATAGTGCTCTAGAATGTTTACAGAATGCCAATGGATTAGGTTTCAAAGTGAGTGAATTCACTTGAGTGAGACTCGCAAGTGAGGTTGTATTTTAGAGAATAGTTCTACTGATCCCCTATTTCTATAAATGGACCAAGTGTACTCATGTGCAATCATGTAGTCTTTTCATTTTGTCAGCATCCGATAACTCCGCAACCAATAATGATATCAGGCCTTTAGACGTCCACTGCTGGACATGATGCCCCAATGAACATCACCACATCCGTTCCTACGTCCTCCGCATCCAGCCGCTTCTGACTTTAGGTCGTCGGTTACCGGGGGCGTCCCACCCTGCGCGTGCTCGTCTGCCCCAACGGTCGTCTTTTCTGCGACAGATGTGGCCCGCTCACTACCACTTCAGCTTGCTAATCCTTTCGGCTATGTCGCTGATCTTCGTTCTTTGTCGGATCCCCTCATTCCGAATCATATCCTTCAAAAAAAATCCGAGCATAAATTAACATAATGAACTATGGATCAGGCTCACAGTCAGTATCCACGTTTCTGCGCCGTAGGTCATGACAGGCAGGATGATTTTTTCTGGAACTTATGTCCAACAGTGGGCGTGCACAAACGGTTAAAATGACGTCATTACAAAGAACGTAGGCGTAACAACTTGCCTATAAACCTTTATGAATAAAAATACAACAATGAGTTGAAAAGTGCGCGCGAACTCGAAGTGTTAGATCCGGTTTTATTCAGAAATTTTGTACAAAAGCGAACGGAGACGAAACAAAAGACTTCAAAAAGACCTTTTTACTCGTTCAGAAACATGATGTTCTTATTTTTTTTATTATTACATTTGCAACGAAGCAATTTGTTTAGACGAAGTAGCTTTGAAGTGCGAAATTAAATTGTTTTTTTTTTTATTCAGCTTTGTGTAAAGGCGCGAAGTCATTTCTTATTACAAAGGTATGGAATGGAACTGAGCTTAACTGACTTCAAACGCAAACTGAGTAGTTTTGTGAATCGCATTTAACTTCATCATTGATTATTCTACTGTACTACTTATATTAGTAAGATTGTCTGGAAGAAATCGTTTTCAGCGATGAGACCTCATAAACGCACTAATTAAGATACTTTATTATTGTTCTGTGTATTTTAATTGTGCAATAAGGAATAACTGAATTGCCGTTTTAGGCTCGTGGTTCCCGGCTTAAAATAGGGCCACCCCCACTCTTTCCTTGGGTGTCGTCAAGGCGACTAAGGGATTGCACCAAGGACGGATAGCAGCGTCCTCCTGTGTATATTAGGATAATTACTGCGCTTACCAATCCACCTGCCAAACGTGGTGATTATGGCAAATCCCCCAATGTACAGCCCACCAAAAGTGGCTCTATTAGAGAGGCTTATGTAAATAAATAATAAATAAATAAATATGTGGGGACATTTCACACACGGCCACCTGATCCCAAACTAGGCAGAGCCTGTAATATGGGTATCAGACAGCTGATATACATACATAAATACATAATATAATATATAAATAACATCCAGTCACAAGGCAAACACAAGTGCTCATCACACGAATGTTTGCCCTGGGCGGGATTCGAACCCGCGACCCCGAGCTTCGCAGGCAGGTGTACAACCAACTAGGCTACGACGCCGACTATTATGTTCAGCAGCGGACGGATCTCGGATTCTCCAATAAACATGTTGTATATAGATACTGTTGCACTTCTAATACAATGACGTCTGGAAGTAATGGCTTATAGCGATAAGACCTCCTAAATTGTACTATTTTAACTTCTAGAGATTATAATTGTATTTGTTTGTTAAAGTGTATTGTGTAATTTTTTTACATCGGTTGTGTAGTTGCTAAATTATTATAAGTTATAACTTATAAGTAATTAACTTAAAGAAAAATGATAGCTCTAATTTTTAAGGGCTTATTATAAAACTGACTTCAAACGCTTGTTAAAAAGTAAGCTTGTAAAAATAGTTTATCTTTTCTCGTTGCACGAAAATAGATCAACCCATTTACAAATCTCTATTCTATCTACAAACGCTTAGTTGAATGTATGATTATGACGTCATCGCTTCGTATCGTCGTTACATAAACCATTGATAATTTGGACCGGTCACGCAACTGGCCCTGTGGCGCAACGGATAACGCGTCTGACTACGGATCAGAAGATTCCAGGTTCGAATCCTGGCAGGGTCGCAAATTCATTTCTTCTTTTTTTACTTCAGTACTAAAACAGTGTAACGCATTTCGTCTATTCAGTTAGATTTAAAAATGTATACACTATTATTATTATAGAAAATTAGTTTTAACGAATATATGATTATTGGCTACGAAAACAAATAGTGCAGTTTATTTTCAGCAAATATTTATTCAAAATTCAAATAAAGCGCAGACACGCAACACCAAAATAATCACCTTTTTATTTATTTTAACATTACAAACATTTATTTAGATATAAATAGTTGTAATTTTACTCGTAGTTGTAACACCAACGAGGATATCTAATAGGTACTGAACTATAACAACTTAACAAAGACTTAACGTGAAGTAACTTTCCAGTAAGTAACTTTCTTTCCAATATATGTAACTACTAGCTACTCGTATATGCTGGTTATTTCATGTCCACCACTGCACTGGGCCGATGTAGTAGACTATACCCGGTCGTTGAGAAGGTGGCTACCCAATAGTGGGATAATTAATAGACTGTTGCTTTTACGTATTTTTAATCGTCATCATATCAGCCCTTAGACGTCCACTGCTGGACATAGGCCTTCCCCAAAGAACGTCACCACACCCGGTCCTCCGCTCCCTGGACCAGCTGCTTCCAGCCACCTTCTTCAGGTCCACCTGGCGGCGGGGCGTCCCACCCTATGCGTGCCGATCCGGGGTCTCCAATCCAGAACTCATCAGTAAAATATTATTACGACTCGTCCGTTGTTACTAATTGTTCAATGTACAGATAGATAACTTAACACATATGACAAAAAAAATTTGTAAGTCGTCGCGGTGTATAGACAAATCAAGTCTGGTTTTTATGTCAACGAAAAGATTTATGTTCTATGTTTTAATGATTAATAAATAAATTAATAATAATAATAAATAATGAATTTCTGCATATTTTACTGATTTTAACATCACGAAAGAAACTGTACCGGTGCAGCACCGGAATTACGCCGATTCTCATTTTTATACCGGAGCGCTCGCCGCCGACTTTTATCGGATCGGCGCACACCTCTAATACACGTAGGATATTTATTTTCTGACACGTAGTTAGTGGCATAGCAACCAGTTTTTGACCTTTCACGAATCTCTCAAGTAGGCCGAGCCTTTTGTCATTACCACGCCTACGCACTGTCTGCGCCACTGAATTTTCATTTCTTAGGTGTGAATTTATCTATATGTTATTCGTGTTTTAAGACCGTCGCTGCTTTTTTTCTTCAAGATATTATAAATAATAATATAACCAAGGCTCTCCCTCGTCTCTGGCTTCTCTTGTTCGGCTGGTCAGAGTGGCATCGCAAAAGTTATACGAGTATGCTCCAGGAGTGGAAGTGTTAAAGGGCATAATGCCATGGGTAATACTGACGAGCTCCTCAGATACAGGTGGCACATTACGCCTCTTAACAACCCTGAGCTGCTCATGTTGCTTCTTTGTCGCCATGCGACGTACAATTTTAGAGGAGTTCATCAAATGACCATCGAGTTCAATAAATTTATTCATTAGAAACAAAAGGCAGGTGACTCGCCAAAATTTACAAATTATTGACCTATTTATGTTTGCTGACCTCCTTATCCCAATATATTGGGGAGAGAGTAGTCAATAAAAGACTTCTAAAGTTCGTTGAAAGTGAAATACTACTAACAGTAGTGCGGCCGCCCACCGTTTGGCGTCCGCAGCTTCTACAGAGAATGCTTAAACTTCTTGTTGTCAACTACATGACGGCAAAGATGTATAGGAGTATTTTTTGATATTGAGAAGGCCTTCGATACTGTTTCGCGGCTTAATACTCCCTGCTCTGATGGAATCTCTAGGTGTACGTTGAATCGCCCTCTCCTTGTTTGAATCATACTTAACTATCCGTAGGCAAAGAGTGCATAAAGGGAGCAGGTTAGCGATTTCGCAGAAGTGATCTTTGAAGTGTCACAGGGCAGTGTGATTGGGCCGACCCTTTTTTATTTATCTGGTTCAGGCTAAATGAAACCATTGTGTTTGCTGACAAAATAATATATAGTTTTCAATGAGAAAAACGTCCTGTGACGTTGATATCACACAAAGTGAACTTAAGAAGATTTCGAACTTGCTGCCCAAACTTGTTACCCTGAAACACTGCAAAAACTAAATATCTGGTTTTTCATTATAACTGTAAGACTTGACCCCGCCATTTATTCGAATTGATGTTGAACTATATTTCAAAGAATGCGAGGAAGAAAAGGACTGGTATTACCCTGTTATGAAACAAAGACATGACAAATTACCATGAGTTAAACAAATATACGCTCTATGGGCTGTGTGCGAAAACGAATTTTACAGTAGCTGATAAAAACTTATTGAAATTAGTATAATACTCTTTATATTAGTCTGTTCGGATGTATAGAGTATCGGTGTGGGTGTTGCAGCTTTATCAGAGTAGAACGTGCTCAAAGTTCTCTACGAAAGGTGGCGTACCGTTAACCCTTCAGGTACTCCACAAACCAATTATACAATGTATTTTAACTGCTTAATGTAAGACAGAAGGCTATTATGCTTAGATTCCACCAAACAGCACTGGTGACCATCAAGAAATACCTCAAGATCAACATGTTTTAATTCAATATTTGGGTAGGATTTAAAAAAATTTAGGCAGTCACTGGGCTCGATTCTGAAGGCACAACGTTAAAGTTTGACAGCACTAAGACTGTTGCTATTCTTGTCACACAGTATTATGAAGATAAAGACGAAACTAATTTCAGCGATGTCAAATTTTAAATGTGTGCCTTCGGAATCGGGCCCTCTTTTTATGTAACTTATATACACGAAACAATTATAAATAAAAAATGTCTTCCAACGCACCGCACCGGGGCAGGGTTCCCAATATACTGGCAGCGTTCCCCCTCTGAATCGCCAAGCTGATTCTTCTTTAATTATATTATTTTATTCTTTATTTCACGAATTTACGATACATAATACACAGATATAATAATACCTAGTGTACCTACCCCAAAGGTCAAAACAAAGCTTTCCAAAAGAGCCCCTTCACTTAAAATTTAGTTTTAATATACAAAAGCGGATAAACACTTGAATCTGTTGAAAAGCACGAGATGTATCTGCAAAAAGAAATCAATGGCTGGTAAATGCCACTCGTCCTACCATCTTACTGAAAATCTGCTACAAATAGCTCAATAAATCTATAATTACCTGATTAGCAACATCAAGCTCTTTTGTACAGGCATCATACATTACAATACTCACATACATAATTTTCACAAACGCTACAACATTCTTCTTGTTACTTTGTATCATTACAATAATATAATTAATCTAGGTATATATAATTATTATTACATTTAACTAGATGTACAGACTAGGCCCTAATATTGAGCTATTGTTGCAGATGTTCGGCATGCTGAGCGTTCCACACACGTCAGGCAAGATCCTGCGGTACCCGGGCCCCTCGCGGCCCCGCGGGGGGCCCACCTTCATGGTGCCCCCACAGAGAGACAGGTGAGCCTATTTATAAGATCTGGCTGTACTTCGGCCTCGAAACAAGTTTCGGTCACGATTGCAACACCCGCCTTGTAGTCCTCATTGCTGGGTTTCAAGGAAATCAAATGGTTTCGGAGTACTGTAAGGGAAGTTGCTTTTATTTTAGTCGCTTACTTCGACTTCCTGTTTCGCAAATTTGTTAGGTTTTCTGGGTGTTTACCTAGCGTGTGGTTTAAATTTACTTTAAGAGTTAGATACATAATGCTCACGCCTTGGTCCCAGACGGGTAGGCAAAGACGATGTATGCCACTTTGGGAATCTAATGTCGCAAAGTGGTTATCCTTCGCCCGCTTTTCGCCCCGTGATACCCCTTGACGTGATCTGTTGCGAAGAGCATCGCGATTTAAGAGTTTACTTTCTGATTAAATACCAATAGAAATACAGTTTGATATTTTGCAAATACCTACGATTTGGAAAAGAAAATTGTAGCCACCAATGTTAAGTTAGTTATATGGTTATAAGTTTCATCTGTTCACTTTCGTAAATGACCATTTATTGGCAACGAGCTCTATGTACTACTACTGGATGGAGTGTTCCAAATAATCGCTCTGTTCCACGCAAGTAGCCACAACTCTTTCACATTCACAATGAAACTTGTGCAATTACTACGCAGAACATTTAATTATTACTAAATATTGACGCTACGGTTAAATAATGTCAATCTATAGTAAATAATTAAATGTTCTGAGTAATAACTGCATAAGTTTTAAAGTGAATGTGAAAGAGTTGTGGCTACTTGCGTGGAACCGAGCGATTATTTGGAAAGTTCCATCTAGTAGTACATAGAGATCGTTGTTTATTGGTTTATATTTTGCATGCAAAAA
Source organism: Esperia sulphurella (assembly GCA_947086405.1). Classification (NCBI taxonomy): domain Eukaryota; kingdom Metazoa; phylum Arthropoda; class Insecta; order Lepidoptera; family Oecophoridae; genus Esperia; species Esperia sulphurella. The sequence goes on along the minus strand of OX352281.1, from coordinate 3,896,578 downwards.
AATAGTTTATTTAAAAACAAGTTCTTTTTGTGTGTAAAATACATGATTACTATTTCAGTGTAGCTTTTTAACGAAGCTAACGGGTCGCATATAGTTTATGTAACGGCAAACGATGAATATTATAAGATGTGTCGTTCCAGCTTCATGGAGTGAATCATGGAAGATCTGACATTGCTCAGGGCCCTTTTTTCAAAAGTTAATGTGGTGTTTTCTATTTCTTTTAAGATGGTAGCAGGGGAATATACATTCTAAATACTTTCACAAAGCGAAATTATTAAGGTTTTTTAGTTTAAGAAGTGATAATAGAAAAAGTGTGCACGTAAATGGACCATGCACTAAAAAAAATATGTCTCGTCAGATTCGAGGCACTGAAGAAGCTGATCCGACAGGAGCACGTGCGTGAGCTGCAGAGGAAGTACGAGACCGAGCAGAAGCAGGAGCTCAAGGAGCTGGCAGCTGGACGAGGGTAAACTTTTTTTTATCTTAAAATGGCAAGCCCGCGGCCACTGTCGCCCATAGGGTGCTCCCACATCGGTGTTTCAGTTTTGTTTTGTAGCAAAATAATGCAGAATGTTTTTGTTATGGAATGTTGTGGAAATGTTTTCAGTGTTACCTTCTATACGTTAGAGAATGTATCTGAAATGTTTGATACATTTGCTTCCACACCGGATATTGCTAAATGTTGAGAAACGTTTTTCAACACCGGTGTGGCACCCATAAATCTGCATCCTCGCATGCCTCTCACTGGTACTGCTGTTTGACAGCATATTCGAAGTTGCCGCATCCTCATCCCCTCAACGTTCACTAGCAGTCATATAAGCCATGCTATGTATAATGGAGGACGAGAGAGGATCGTTGGGGGAATGTGACAGTTACATACCACTGCTATTGGAAGCTTGACGTTAGATATTGTATGTTTTGACGTTTCATCTGCCTCATCACACCTCAGTCCCCGGAGCCTTTTAACTCGGTCCGCCACGTAGGAGGAATATTTGTGTTAGCCACGCTAAGCCATATAGGCCATCCCCAATGCGCGCTAGCTACTGACCTGTATATTGCACTTGACTGGCTGCTGTCAAACTATTTTTGTGCTTACTTGATTTTCGCCATTTTGGCGCTGAAAGCTATGGCGACCAGTAACGTGTGTCTATGGAACTAAACTGACCCAAAATCGCACTATAGATTCTTCCTTCGTGTGTCATGTCGTATGATGCGACTCCAGGCGATAATGAGCGAAACATCGCCTTTTACTTTTACATAAACTCTTATAATTCTATCGGTAGTATTGCTATATTTTGTAAAACTGACCCGGTAAAAGTGGAAGAAAATGTTTATTTAAAATGACTGTTTAGTAAAACGTAAAGCGTCATAAAAAATACAATAAAACGTCCCTAACAACATATAAAAAGCATAAACCTTTTAACAAAACGAAACAAGGAAAATCCTCAGAGCAACATTTAAAAAAGTCAAAGTCACTGTATCGTCCATGGAAGTAATACCCTAACAAGAATGCGCTCTGAGCTCAGTTTATAACAAAAAACACGCGAAAATAGACTTTATATTGTAAAGCAGTAAGCTGAAAAGTGTTTAAGACAACCTGACCCGAGCGAGACATTACCGAAGGGCATCATGTCCCTTTTTAACTTACAAGCGCACTACTTTATACCTACTAGCTATTTTTATTTATTAGATACAAGCTGTGCCCGCGGCTCTGCCCGCGTGGACTACAGAATCCGCTCCCTTCCCACTTCCGCTCCTATTCCCCCTCCACTCTCCGAACAATAAAATTACACTTCCTTGCTATATTGAATATACTATACTAACCTTACCTCCTAATGTATTTGAAAACTAAAAATGTCCATAACTTTTGATTGATTTCAACCGATTGCAATGAAATAAAGCCTATATGTTACTTCGAGTTAAGACCTATGTTTCTATGAAAAGTCCATGGAAATCGGTTCAGTAGTTTTTAAGTAATGCGTGCACAAACTAACAGACAAACAGACAAAAATTTCAAAAATGTTCAAAATGTGTTCTTTTGCTTATCCTTAGACCCCCAATATTTTTTGTGAATATCTTCAATGTACAGACACGCAAAGTTTACTTTTTTATTTGTTAGAAAACATTACCATTCTTTGCTTACACAGTTCAGTGTCATTGAGTACATCACCTCGGTTCGTATTTCCCGGAGCAGTTTGCATTTCTGTTACAGTATTACTTCAATGGAAGAACATCTCGAATCCGGGATTAAGCCAAGAGGAAATAAGCAAGCCGTCTCTGAATTTAGAGATTTTTTGAGCTTTGGAAATCCTTTCGCTGTGACTGTTACGAAATGTTTTCGTGGAAAAACACCCATTTTCTTATGCGTTAAATCTTTAGGAGTATGATAAATTCATTATCAAACTGCTGTTGCTTCTGCGTATGCCATGCCCTATTCACCTGCTAAAATTTGGAGCTTTTCCTCCAAAAGTCGATGTTTTTATGATGTGAGGGGGGAGGGGGGGGAGGGGGGGGAGGGGGGATGGGGGGCGTATGGGGGTATATTGTAGTCTCTAATAAAAACAATTATTAATCTAATATTTTAGGGATTTTTGGTAAACTTTGGAAGGAACCCAAGGCATTCGGTTGGATGATCGCAGTACTGAAGTTTAATGCACATACACCGCCTATAATCTGTATTTATTTATCCTTTAGTTGCCTCTTGCGATACTTACTTGAAGACTGTGAGTAAATTCTGTTCCGAAAACACACGGACAAACGTGTATGACATTTATGGCTAGTTGTTTATTGGCTTAACAGCTAATCATAGATAAGTTTGTATGTTAGCAAAAAGTAGTAGCCGTGTGGTTCCCGGCTTAGAATAGAGTCACTCCCAATCTTCCCATGGGTGTCGTCAAGGCGACTAATGTAATGCACCAGGGACGGGGCAGTGTTCTCCTGTGTATATTATTAATAATAATAATAATAAATAAATATGTAAGACATTCACACCAATTATCCAGTGTGGTATGGTTACTAGATAACGGATAGACATACTTAAATAAATATATAAACATCCAAGACTTGGGTACAAACATTCATATTCATCATACGAACATTTGCCCCTAGCGGGATTCGAATCGGCAACCTCCGGCGTGGCAGTCCGAGAGATCGGTAATGCTATCACCAATCCGCCTGCCAAGCCTGATCGTTATGGCAAATCCCCCAGTGGACAGTTCACGCAAGTGGACTTCATTCTATTGAGGAGGCTTATGTTCAGCAGTGGCTATTTCGGCTGATGATGATGATAGCACTAGTGTTGTTCCCCTTACAATTCTAACTTTCAAATTTGCGTCTGTCTGCGTCGAGACGAGGCGTTGGAAATTTTGTAGATTTATCGTGCTTAATACTTCGCTAAGTTGGCTCAAATGGCGCTACGAAGTGTTGAATAGACGTATGGTGCAAAGCATAAGGCTGAAACGTTTCTGTATATATAATCAGCTGATGATTGCCCTAATAAGAGATACCTGTGGAACTAAATTGACACTGAGTGCGATTGATGCGCAGACCTATGTCGCAGGCCAATCATAAAATCAGGCAGATAGTGATGTACCTAGTACACAGGTAATCTTTACACCAACGGTATAACTACTTGAACGGCATTTATTAAATTTGTTCATTTCCAGAATGTCAGTAGTGTAGTTGAACTTTTTTTGTCCGACCGTAGAATTAGTAAGACCGGTAGGACTAACCCGCGATGTCATTATCTGCCGCAATTTCATGATGTGCCTAACTTATGTATATCAGGCCCATCGTTCGACACTATGGGTTTATTAATCTATGCTGTAATTCTGTATATCTTACTTTTCAAATGTAATGCATCCTTTTTTGATTGGAAGAATTAGGTAAGAAGGATTCGGTAGCCACCTAGACAGGGCCTACACAGCCTACAAATTTGGTCTCAATATGATCTTAAAAATCCTCTTTTCACAGAAGTTTGCTCTCGTGGACTTGAACCACAACCAAACATTTTAAAAGGAGCGAGATACGATGCGAAAATATCGCATTACGGCGTTTAGTCAAGTAATCATCAAATTCGATTCAATGAGCAATAGGCGTGTTTCCATTTTTTACTTACAAGTCACTGAGAAGTGAATTTAATGGTGACGTGTTTAGAGGAACTCTGTCTTAGTAACGAGGTTTGATAGAGAGGTTATCTTTATTATTTACTTTCAATCAGCAATTAAATATAAGCACAGGATAATTAGTATTGTAGTAGGAGAAGAAAAATCAGTAATTAAATTTCGCTTGCATTTTTGTTTTGGGCTATTTTTTTATTTCTACTCAGCGAGCCAGATGTCATTACTACTATATCTCTACTCTTTAAACATTGTAAACGTAGGTGATTTGAATATACACATTACGTAAAAAAAATATATTGGTTTTTATTAAATTGTGTTTTACGGCTCTGGAAGCAAAGTTCTTTTGAGCCAGTCTTGGATAGTATTTTTTTTTTCACTTCATGCAGGATCTTCGCTTACTAAAGTTGATAGTAAGCTTTATTTAGTAAGGTTAGAAGTTAGAAAGTTCTCTGATTTAAGAAGATCAGCTCAGTTTACGTTTCTCTCATAGTGTACCGCATTTATTGGATAATATAGGTACTAAAGCCCGAATTATACATTATTTTGGAAAAACAAATACACAACACACTGTTCTCCAAAAAAGGGAAAACCTCAAAAAATATATATAATTTTTCCAACATTGCCAAACAATTTTTCATGTATCTACATATATGTTCCAAATTTCAGGTCAATCGATCTAATATTTTTTGAGTTATCCAGGCACACCATAAAGCTTCACTACGCAATCTTATTAGACATTCTATAATAAGGGTACCTATTCGTTTTGACAGATCCCTAAACTAAATTGTTTAGTGGTCTTTTTGTGCATCATTATGTTGAAAACTTGTACCAGCGTGTTACTAACAAGTACCTATTCCAAGAACACCATTTAATTGGTTGAAAATTGCTTTGTCTAGACAGTATAACTTAGTGTAGTGAGTTAAATTCTCAAGTATCCATCCGTGAAATTAAGCAATGGACATCTACCCATTGTTCACTTGCGCTAGATTTTAAAGGCTTTAATTGATTGCAATTCAAACTTTATTACTTTTAGATAAGGTATGCTAATGCATTAACTCTTTGAGCGAAAGTACCTAACTATAGAAGCAAACTTTGTAAAAAGTGTCTTTGTTTTATCGCTAATTTATTTCATTTCACTGTCCTCTATTATCTATGATACTGAAGCATACATACCAACGACTGTAATATAAATTGAAACAAGAATTTACATGCACAACTGTTTTCCAAGCGGAAACATATGCAATAACCGCATGCGAGGGAGAATATTGATATGAAACTTGATTTCCAACTAGAACAAACATTTTCCACTTCGTAGCTGGTTACAAAACTACGTTACATAGTGGGCTCAAAGGAAAATATCGGAGATATAATTATCTGTACAGAAAGTGATAGCTAAGCGACACTCCAAGCTCTGCAGTATTGTCGAGTGGACTCAGGGCAAGTCTTGACTTCATACAATAAATACATTCAATAAAAAACAACAGAATGTCTAGTTTGGGTTCCGGAACATGAAGGCTTACAAAATATGAGAAAGCTAAAGAATTTCAGAGAACCAAAACCATTTGTAGGACTCTCTACAAGAACCATAAAAACAGCTTTAAAGCACATGCCGAAAATCTACATCTAGCGGTGTGAAGAGCACTTCGGGAGTTGATCTGCAACACAGACAAGTTGTACTAAAAAGATCATAAAACATGGTAAGAGAACCGTCCGTCTTAACGTAGGAGCGTTTACCGGCCACTTAGATGTATGGAACCTCCTGCACGATATGAGACTATCAGAGACCGCCAACTGTAGAACCTTTAAAGAAAACAGCCTTAGTGCTTGTTCACGTACCACTCGCGGGCGCAGTGGAGGGCGCGGTCGCGACGGCGAGTTCGTGTTCACATTGGCAGTCAGGCGTTAGTTTCTTGGTTCATACTTGTTGAAATCGCGCCCTCCGCCGCTAGTTCGACGTGAACACACGCAAGCAACTCCATACGTTTGATATTGCCGCTCATGTGCCGCACGCGCCGTCGTTACTTACACCGTGCCTGCGAGTTGTACGTGAACACTTGGATATCCTACTAATATTATAAATGCGGATATTTGGATGTTTGTTATTCAATCACGCTTCAACCACTGGACGCATCGTGATGAAGCTAGGCACACATAATGTCTGACATATTTATTTATATAGGTTAGTTTCTGGAATAGGACATAGGATAGTTTTTATCTCGAAAACACATCCCATTCCTACGGGAAATACATAATAATTTGTGACGTTAAGTCGTCCACGCGGAGAAAGTCGCGGGCAACAGCTAATTGTGCTATATGTTTGATATTTCGTGACCGCGCCAGCCATCCCGCCATCGGCTACGCTCCCGCGAGTTACCGTGCGAAGCACAATGCACTTGCTATAAGGCAAATAAGTGTTGTGGGCAGCTTACCCTAAGCCCAAAAACATCAGGCAGCCCTTACACATAATAGCCTTTATGCAGCTGACACTTGCAACCTCTTATCCCAGGGTCTGACTCAAATTATGAAGAAAGCCGCAAATACACAACATATAACTAAAAGAAACCCTTTTTGGATGGTCATGCTTTCCTATTTAGTCTGAACACTATGACTATCCAGATTTTGTCAGTTTCGCAAATGATCGGCAAATTGGAAACGTGTACCTCATTACCAGCATAAGACTAGACATCAACACCTTAAGCCACCACACCTGGTCCTCTGCTCTTCGCATCCAGCCGCTACCGGCTGGTTTCATTCATTCTTTAACCCGTCGGTCCACCTGGCGGCGGGGCGTCTCACCATGCGCGTGCCGATCCGCGGTCTCCACATCAGAAATAGTCGGCCGTGGTCCGCCCACTGCCACTTCAGCTTGCTAATCCTATGTCGGTGACTTTCGTTCTTCTTCGAAGCTATTTCGTGCTCTCTAACGGATCATGAACATATTCCGATATGGTTGACTCCAAACCATCGTAGTTTGACGCCAACGTATGTATATCAGATATACATCTATATTATATCTATGCATATGAACTAGGCCCCCTATTGATCATCATCATCATCATCAGCCCGAAAGAGTCCACTGCTGGACATAGGCCTCTCCCAAGGTGAGCCACTGAACCCGATCCTCGGTTCTTCTCATCCAGTTACTGCCAGCCGCCTTACGCAGATCGTCGCTCCATCTAGCCAGGGGGCGACCCCTATTGATGACTGATGTTTATCAACGACTCCAAAACTTATGTTCAATAACTTGTTGCAGTGAGGACTACGCGTACGGAAGCTATGGCGAACAGGAGCCGCGAGGACTGCAGGCTTTGCAAGCTGAGTACCCAGCAGACGAGCCCAGCGCCAGGCATAACAAGTGAGTGAGCATTTCGGTACACAGTGCGCGGATTCGGGCAAATGTTTTTTTTAGTTTTCCTGGAATATCTCGGGATAGAAATCTTCCCTAGAGTTTTCATAGTGTTGCATGTATTTGTAGGGCAATTAGTAGTACGTTGCAGTTTTCAGCTCAATCGGTCCAGTAGTGTTAAGTAACTCGCCGGACATAAGCTTCGCTACGAGTATGAGGGTATTGGTTACGACGGATTTTTGGTACAATAAAGCGTTTACATACATACATACATACATACATACATACATACATACATACATCCATCCATCCATCCATCCATCCATCCATCCATCCATCCATCCATCCATCCATCCATCCATCCATCCATCCATCCATCCATCCATCCATCCATCCATCCATCCATCCATCCATCCATCCATCCATCCATCCATACATACATACATACATACATACATACATACATACATACATACATACATACATACATACATACATACATACATACATACATACATACATACATACATACATACATACATACATACATACATACATACATACATACATACATACATACATACATACATACATACATACACACACACACACACACACACACACACACACACACACACACACACACACACACACACACACACACACACACACACACACACACACACACACACACACACACACACACATACATACATACATACATACATACATACGGATCTCTAACAATAGATGATGTACTTGAACTTTGAGGAAGAGCACTCATTTTTCCCCTTGACTTTTTGAATACAACTAATCCCAACTCGACCCAATTTGAATCAACTTTAATCGATTTTATTCGACCTGAACCCGATACAAATGATTCTTCATTAGAAGGAATTGTAGATAATTTGCTACATATGAAACATCATTATGGGTTAGTATTTTAATTACCCATAAACAAATCATGTTTCTTATGTAGCCCATTATCAACGAATTTGTGTGTAGGTACTATGAAATAAGACAGAAAAATTCGGTACAATACGACTCTCGGCGCATGCCCTGGTCTATACAGCATCCTAACAAGCTCGTCGTTCTTCTAAACCTATAATTTTATTGTTGAAATTTGTCTAAGTTATTTTTTACAGTGACCCCTTTTCTATAGCCCAACCCTTACGCTTTGGGAGTCAAAAACTCACGGGCATTGAAATTCATTTCATTTGTTTTTACAAAATCCAAAGTAGGTAGGCTAAGTTTCAATTAAATTTTATGTTTACCAATTTATTTTTCATTAAAACTTATACGACGCTGTTTTGAGCTTTATTTTTTATATAAATCATTTTGAGATTCTATCATCAGTGTTGCCATAACTCCTACGCAATTTCCCACAAAACAAGCATAAAGCTTAAGTCAACTTTGTCTAATTTTATCATTGGATATTTTTGCTAACGCAGAATGTTTTTGGAGATCTCTTTGACTTATCTCGTTTATATGATTATTGTGAAAGAGCCCATGATTCTCGATATGGTAAAACAAATACTTATTGTAGAGATAAACTACGATAACATCCTTCGTTACCCGTGTTACTACCAGTCTTACTACCAGTAGTAACACGGGACAATTATTATTTCTCATATTACTACTAGCCATTATCTATGTTGAAACTTCTTCCTTTTTTCCAAAATCATTGACATTTATGACTTGAAATATATTAGTGAGTGACGTTTATATTTTGCTTATTATTTTATGTCCCGCCCTTCCAAATTACTGTTTCAATGGACGTGGTCCTATTCTTACGAACGCTTTTGCATGTGGTTGTAAGAATTCCTCTTCAGTAGCAGTCCGGCAACGGTCTGAGACAGTCAAGTTATTGTTGCTATGTCGCTTAGAGATACGAAAGTACTGACTGCAAAAAAAAATGATAATTCAAAATGATAAGTGACGCTTGTCGAAAAACATGATGTACAAATGCTCCGATACAAATATTAAAAACAATTGATGAAATATAGAGAAGGGAGAAATATTGATGTGATAATATTTTTGTAAATAATGTTAATTATTATTTTAGAGATAGAGAATCCATTTTTGAGGGCGCGTATTGGGATATATCAAAAATGATTCTATCTCACTCTAACATAGTCTTTTACATTTCGTATAACCAGATTTGTTGGTCAACCAGTCATAATTTGGTGACCGCGCTACAGGATGCACGTGTCACTTTCATAGATAATGCAGCATCTGGCAGCATCATACTAAAGCTAATGAGCTTACGAGTGAAACAACTGGTCAAGCAACAGATCCGTACAATTGTTTTTGTTTGACGTCCGTCCAAGCACGCACACATGCATTGTGAGGCTTGTAGATATTTTCACAAATACATTCAACCGCTTAGTAATTTGGAGGGGCGGGTCATGTTATCGTAGTTTATCTCTACTAGACTATATTAAATCGTCGTTAAATAATATAAAATTTATAGTGATAGGTGTGTAGATTTTTAATTATTAAACTACATTCTATTTTTTTTATTTAAATGCGAATAACCGTCAATGTCCAAAAATGAGGAAAAGAGAAGGAACATTTTCGTCACAATCGGAGAATCAGATGCTCTCTCACACTCACTGTATGCTACTTCGACAGTTATTTACATTTAAATTTTTAAATGACTTTATCCGACCAAATATAACTGTCAATTGACAATTATTATAGTGATATTATAGTGTTTACGAGTAGAAGAGATATAATGTAAGACTATTTGAGTGTGACTTCTTTTCTTTTCAGAAAACCTACATCCGGAAGTCGCCAAGTGTCTCAATTCTCTCGCTATTCCGACGTAATGCTGCCTCCGGTCCGCCGCACCTTCTACCACCCCTACTTCGACTACGCCGCTCCCGAATTCATTCCCTACGCGTACTGAACCTTTTCACCCCCTTCGGACCGAGAGGACGAACATTCTAGCACGTTCTAGAAGATACCACGAACTCTATGGAGATCACCTCTCCCCTGTACAAAATCTTCGCAGGCTTTAATGACTCAAATATATCAGTATAAAATTGCCATATCGGAAGCATATCTTTTTATAAAACGCTTTCGCTTAATTAATCTAACGCGAGCTTCCCTAACATTTACCTTCTTGCAGTATTTTTATATTTATAGAGGAGAATCCCGAAGGTTATTAATATTCCATGTAGATACGCGATTTCCGAATTTTTAAACTATACCCATTTTGAATAGGTATTCCCACATTGTATTTTTCGATAGGTTTAAGGTTTGAAGGGAAGATATCTTCTTGGAAATTATAATTCTAGTCCTTTGCGATAGGCTGAGGGGACTTATATGAAAATTAATGTAAGGTACTTCCAAAGAAGACAATAAATTATGCACATTATTGTATACAAGTCGAGCAATTATTCAGCATCGCTGTCAATTCCCGATAAGTTAAAGAATTTGACAATAAATAGTTACATTTGACAATAAAGTATAACAAAAAATTACTGACAATAAAATATTTTACAATTGATGTTTTATAGAATTTAAGAGGGTGTCGAGAAAGGAAATCTCTAATGAAAGAAATCTGGAATTTATTATAACTGTTTTCTTCCAATCGCTGCGGCGAGAACCTAGAAATTAATTGTTTTTCGCTTCGATTCAGAATTTTTAACACATTTTTTTTTACTAAAAATCTAATTGTATTGATATGTTTGACGATGCATTTTCGTTGTGTCAAACTTCTTGTATTATTATTTAAATGAGGTGCAGTCAGAGCCCGACGACCTCACCGAATCGAAGCGAACAATATACCTACATACTTATACTAGTATACATACTTTTATAATTCCTCATACGTAACTACATATCTTCTTCAAAGGCAGAATTATTTTAATATTTCGAGACTTGCCCCTACTTTTTACTTGTGTATAGTAAAATAATTATACTAATTTAACTTCTATATATGTGTTAGAATTAAGCAAATTTTTTTGTGTTGTAAATGTGTTGAATTAAATTGTGTAACTCTGTATGATTAACTGCCATATCTAATATATTTTGCTTGAACTATGTACTTAATCCTTTTCTAATTTTAAAATGATCAGTATTATTTTTACTGTCTAACTCAAATGTAGCCAAAAAATATAGTTAGTAATACATGACAATAATATATTCTGCGATTCCAGTAGTTCCAATTTAATATTTTACCGAAATATATAACAATTTATCGTTGTGATTAGTCGCTAAGTATAAATTTACCATGTAAAATAATATTCAAAAGCCTACAAGACGGCTACGTTGGTTTCGGCTGCGGCATATAAGTACTCGTATATTACTATCTTCGCGGAGAATTTCGGGTATATAACTGTTTAGCAACCGAATCCCGACAAAAAATGCTTTAATTACATTTAAATGTTCCATGTTTATTGTAATAGTTAATTGTATATTAGCAATTGAAGCGCCGCGAGCGGCTTATTCAGAATTTATGGATTCTAGGTGTAGGTTTGATGGCAGCCTAATGGAAAATTTGGATTTAAAAAAAAGTAATTTTTAAAAGACAACTAAGTACATGTATTTAATAAATGTATCCCTAGTATGTTATTGAAGGAAAAATAAACGTACAGAATTTTGGCTGTATGTTTTTAATTACAAGTATGATTTAGCTGCGCGGGAGTGTCGAAAAAATATATATGACGTAATTAATAACCAAAGAGGAGACAAACGTCGTGAACGTCTTTGTTATAATTGGCTGGATATTATAACGCTGCTTTTTTCGATTGTTCCCGCCCTTCTAAAAACCATAGATTAGTGGATCCGGCTGTTTTTTTTTTTCAATATAATAATTGTCGATGTCGCACTGAATGTTGAAGGCTGTATATCTAAGGAAGTTGTTACCTATTTGTGTACTATATTTATGATTATATCTAATTGTCTATCGACTTATAAGTATCGACGCGGTACGTCGGCATAACCACACAGACTATGAAATTTGGCTTTAAAATATATTACACATATATAATGGCTTTAAGCAAGTCAATCATTAATCTTCTATTTATTATTGTAACGGACTGCCACTGGCTCGTCCTCTCCTACATGTTACTAATTAGCGAGATATCTATACATTATTTATTTATATATTAATAATTTTCTAACAATATTCTATAGAATTTTACAAAATTATTTTATTGTCTTTTAAAAAGTCATTAATAGGTAGGTAATTAGTGGATAACATTGAGTAGTGATTATTGAATGCGTATTACAATTAAAATATACATAAATAGGTGTTTTAATTGATATCTAAGGCATTTCAATTAAGAGTAGAAACTTTTCGCAGTTACATATCTTTGCGACTAAGAAGTCTTAAAGAAAACATGAGATACATGATCATATCAGTAATGTGTAACCACAAATATCTTGAGCTATCGAATTTGTTTAATATTCTATAAATATAATTAACAAATATTGAGAAATTACCCTTCAACTTGGGTAATTTCCTCACGTTGCCACACAGAATCAATCGACTTCTTAGTGTCATATTCAACTTAAAAAAAAGTTCGCATGGTCAACTCAAAGTTAGAACAACCTAACAAGAAAAGAAGTGAGTTGGTTTGTTTATTGAAAATAAGCACATTCGATAGCTTAAAACGTAAAATAGTAGCTTAAAAAAGACTAAAACAGTTTTGGATGACAAATAGGTACTTTTGCAGGGTCGTAGCTACAAAAAGAACTCTTTACTCCATAAAATGAAACCCAATATTTAAGTTAATTCTGAATGCAAAATTAAAACCCCTATTCAAACATATTTTATCTGAAAATCCTAACTCCGACCCTGTTCTTATAATGATAAGATTTTTTAATCCTACATAAGGTCAGATCAGGCCGTGTTTGGATAGAAAACTAGATGACAACCTAACCATTATAAAGTATTAATTAATGTTTTAAAAATGTATATGAATTGATGTTTTTTTTGGAAAATAAAGATAGTTACCTACTCCTGAGCACAATGATCTAGTTATTGGTTGGTGGTTGCCACCAGCCTTCTCCGACATCCATTCGTCAGGGGCGGCCTTGGGGCGGCCGTACCGAGCGCCGTCATTGGAAGTGCGCCGAAAATGCAACGATAGACCGTCTGCGCATAAAATAAAACCAAAGCACCTTAATACCACTGAACTCTAACCGGCTAAAGGACAATGACCAAAATCGTATGGAAGTTAGGCCTGAGACTTTGAAACTTGCGTTATTATAGAATTATATATACAAATTGTCGTTAAAATACAGGCAAAATTAAAAGAAAATCGTTGAACTATTTGGTGGGAAAATGTAATAATCTTACTTAGAATGAAATCTTCGTTGGCGCACAGTTTTCACAACACCGTGAGTATATTAACCGCTCCAGATCTTGACGTCATAGTGTAATTATTAGTCGACGACGGTATATTGCGTTCGACACTACATTAGACTCGTTAAAATATTTTTTTTCACCCAAATACACAATGTCAACATACGGAGACAAAACAGGATGTTGACATAACATCAGCGGGGGTAAAAGATCTACCTAGAGTTTCGTTTTGGACGTTCATTCAAACCTGTACTTATAATAAAACTGTTAAAAATATTTGAAAAAAATTGGGAAGACGAAGAATAGCTGATAGAATGCATTAAATATCGTTCTTTGAACTTTTTACTGTTTGTTGGCGCATCACGTAAAAAATACTTGTGTAACCAAAATCAGAAAAACATAGAGTTCTTTATTTCATCACAATCGGCTTACGCATTTAAAAGATATACGAATTTCAAGATTTTTTAAAATTCATTAGAAGCAGGAGCACAACAACGAAGGGTTTGTTTGAGCTTTTCCCCGAATTCCTTACTTCCTTGTATTTTATGTTCCATTAGATTTTTTCCTGTTTTTCTTTTTACTTACCTAACGTTTTTTCTCCTTGCAGTAAAACAAGCCGCATTTTTTCGCGTCTCTTTTTTCTGTTCCTATTTTAATACTTATCCATTTATCCCCTGCGTAGAAAATACAAGTTACACATTAGCTAATCTATGGTTTGACGTTCCCTCCTATCACTGGATCCCGAAACCTTTTTACTCGGTCGCCCACTGTACTATATTTTTTGTTGTTGTTGTTTTGGCGTTGCCTCTCTGAATCTCAACACTGATGTGGCGAACGAAGAAGACCCTGGCTTGGGGGTCACCTGATTAAGCTGGCGAAGTCGATAGTCTCCGGTGACCACGCGCCAATGGTCTCAACCGCAAACGGCAGAAACTCGAAGAGGTCTCACAGCAAGAAATATTTTTGCGAAATGTGACTGGTCACTTTACACATTCATCATTATCTATCTAGTTGTACCCATTAACCCGCCGCATTTTTTTAATACTCTCATCGCTATCGTATTAGTGTGACACCGTTGAGAGCTTGTATGTTCGATCTATTCTAGACAATATAATCGACTACTACTCTCAATATGATAGTGTTTAGAGCTTGCTTATATGTTGGTGTTATGTAGCTGCTCTTCTTTCGAGGTAAACGTGACTCTAGTAACTGGGAACTAAGCGAAGAAACATAACAACGACGCACGCTAAACCTTAAGTTTGGAGATCCATCTGGCTAAATTAAGTTCTAATTATCACTTAATGATGCCATAATCGCAGAAACCATCATCAAAATGAAAAAGTTCTAAGAAGGACCTGGATGGAAAAGTCTAATCTTAGGTAATCAGTGCGTAGATATAAAATGTCTAGACAGATTATTCTCTCCTTAAGCAAAATGCTGGTTGGCACAAAGCTGGTTCCTTGAACGACTCCCAGCGTGTCGATGACAGGGTGCGATCCAGATTTCCTTTCAACTAAACGTTGGCAGCAGCGCACAGGTGAGTATGATGGTGTGAAAACTTACAAATACTGAAATGCTAGCTAAGCTATCATGTTTCAATATGGCGGCTCGCGAAAAGTTTGGCTTTAGGCTGCACGTCTGTGGGTAACAGTGACCGCTTGCCATTAAGTTGGCTGTCTACCGTTTGCCAGCACGTAAAATAAACACAGAACCCATTAATAAACAATATCGTAACAAGAAACATAACTCAATATCAGCAAAAGTTCTACCCACAATCGTTCGGGTCGTGGGTGCTTATTAGGTACTAAGATAAAGTTTTCTTAAGTTGGCAGAAGTTTTGGGAAATTTCGTCCAAGTTTGACTGGCTTTCAATTGAAGCTATAATTAAATTCAGATAGATCGATACCTTACGTAATTGAATTGCATGTAGATTTTATTAGTAATTAAATACCTTACAGTTTTCTTGGGAATATAGTTTCCCAAGTGGTTTCAGTGGTTTCCCCTTGTCTTCTGCATCAAACATTTCTGGGATTATTTGGATCGCTACCGCGTCTTCCAGCCGGCAGATCGGCTAGTTGTATGCGTATACAGCTACGAGGCCCAACGAGATGGTGAAGAGGGTGGCTGCCGTATCTCTACATGAAGCGTTGCGGATGGCCAGCGACAACAATGCGTTGAGGCGTATTTAATACGGTCGCAATCCTCAGCAGTGAGGGAACGACGGATAATAAGAGAACTACGCATGTATATATCTATATTTATAGATATTTATGTTGCTCCGAGAGTAGGAAATGTTTAATTTAATTATCACAGTCACCAAGTTACGATATGTCAGCATCGACTAGCCAAGTTAACAATACCTATATTAGACTGCCGACTGTGGCGCTAAGGAGCCGAACTGCTTGCCTGTTATCCTAAATAGTAATATAAATTCTTCATCAAAATGAGAAATCAGCATTACAGTTACGAGGTGTCACTCAAGAACGACGATATACGTAGGTATAACCTTTTCTAATCTACACGTCATATACAGCCCACTCCATCCTTCGATGATAAAAAGTAATAAAACTACCCCCGCAACAGAGCCCTACCAAGCCTTTTGCACTCCCTGCGTAGGTACAAATTTAAAACACCTACCAATGAGTGAGTGGGGACTCTGGGTATACCAAAGGTCCAGGCGCCGTAACGAAATGTGTTACGCGAGTATGTGAATGTATTCAATTTATTACGTTTGGTTTCGTAGCGACGCAGCTTACAAGTAAAGTGTTAAGTGTGCGTGAATCCCCCGTGAAAAATGACAGAATGTTTTGCATTACAGGGAAACGCTATTTAGGTGCACTAATTGTACATACAATTTAAGGCCAATAAACGTGAGCATAACGGATAATATCCGTCGAGAACTGCATAGCCATTTTACACTCTATAACGTCACATGACATATTATGATCAGCGTTTGACGTCTTACTACGATAATTGGACCCCAAACGCTTAGGGAACGTACCCATACTACGTGACCCGTTCAGGGGGGGAGGAGAAGGGTGTTCAAAATACCACACTTAGTCACAGGGACGGATTTAGGTTTTCGTCACGTAGTCAAATATCCTCTAGGAAAATCTCGCGCTTTTTCGAACTATATTCAAAAAATAAGCCGTGCCGCGCTTATTAAACTCACAGGTCATAACACTGACGCACATATCGTCAGCTGATTGAAAACTGACAGTCTTTTCTTCTACTTCGTCTTTTTTAACTTGTAATCATATGTATGCACGCACTCTTGGCGTCACGCGGCAAGTGACATGAGCCAAATTATGACTTTTTTCAACTTTCTGTTTGCAAAAAATGGTTTAAAACCATATTTATGAAAACTATAGGGGGAGGGGGTCTTGGCATATATACCACGAGTGGTCACCGTGAGGGGGAGGGGGGTAAATTTTTTTTAGAAAATGGGTCACGTAATTTGGGTACGTTCCCTTATCAGAATACGTCACAAGATAAGTTAGAGTGTACAAAATGGCTTAGTAGTTTGACGGAACCAAAATTATTACGGAGTATACGGCTCCTCTTTGGCGATGACGTCTCCCTTCCGGTTTACGACATTGTACAGATGTAGAAATAGGTAGTTAAGGATAGAAAATAATTATATTTGTTTAACTACAGAGCCGCTTAACTGTAGGTACTGGTATTTATACGTAGTGAGCTTGGTGTTCATTATTATTTTCTAGTTTGCAATGTCTTGAATTAGTACGGCTATAACAACTCTCAGAGTCGTAACAATATGCTACAATGTAGCGCGCACTCGCGCAGATCCTTTGTTCCGAGAGACAGTCTTTCTTCAGCATACAAAGAATGCAATATCTGTTACTCAGTAACTACTAACTCATCTGTGCCATAACCTATAAATATGTTTTCCAATATGTCGCGCATGAATAGAACTACGTCGTCACTAAAAGTTATATTCTAAAAATATTCCGGGTTACTGGGCGACCCGGTCACGTCGTTGTACGTGATATATCTTGAATTAGGCCTTTAGGAAGGCCTCGCCCGGCCTTTTTAGGGAGGCGACATTTTCTTAGGAGAAATTCCAACGGTCCTCCATAAATAAGTTTTGAAGGTTGCGCGTGTCTTAACTTGGAACCCCCAAGTAACAAAAAAGTACTTACTGTGACCAAACATCTGATCTTCTTAGGGGTACTACGACACTTCGACCAATCTGGATCTTTTGTGTTAAAACATACATAAATAAATACATAATGCTCACGACTAGGTCCCAGAACGGTAGGCAGACACGATGTGCGCAAAGCGACTTTCCTTCGGCTGCTTTTCGCTACATGATAATGAAATGAAATGAAATATCTTTTGAAATCAAATATCTTTATTCCGGATTATAGGTATATAAAGGATTACATGTCATAGTTAGAGCTCAGCTATGTCCCGCCACGTGTTTGACAAAAATCACGAAAAGTCACAAGGGGGGGAGGGGGGTGTAGTAAGATATCACGTGTATTTATTTTTTCATTATTTTTTCAAACGCACGATAATTAAAATAATTAAAAAATAAATATTCGACAATACAACTAATCAAAAATAAGATTATACTTTGTACCTGTATTTAAGATAATATTGTATAAAAAATTAGATTTTTTGTAGATACTAAAAATACACGTGATGTTGGGTGGGAGGTAGTCTAAACCTCACCATGTATCACCAATGGGTGGGCGGGGGGGTTAAAAAATAATATAATAAAAAAATGTTTAAAAATGATCACATGTTTAATGGACGGCCCCT
Source organism: Esperia sulphurella (assembly GCA_947086405.1). Lineage (NCBI taxonomy): Eukaryota > Metazoa > Arthropoda > Insecta > Lepidoptera > Oecophoridae > Esperia > Esperia sulphurella. The sequence continues at coordinate 3,878,007 of OX352281.1, read as the reverse complement.
ATATAGAACTTATATAGGGGCCGCCACTACCCCTAACCACACTTCCCCCCCCCACACACACACACATATACATCCCCACACTTCATGCACACACACACATACACACATAACATCCCAAACTCTTATTTTTATTTTATTGTTGTTTCATATCTTTTTTTTCTCTCTTTTCTTCTGATACATATCCGTTCTTATTTAATTATCTTACGTGAAAAGATTTCATCGATCGATCAAGTGTGTTTCCGGAAGATATTTGGGCTCGATTCTGAAGCACAATGTTAAAATTTGACAGCACTAAAACTGTTGCTATCCTTGTCACACAGTATTATGAAGATAAAGACGAAACCAATTTTAGCGCTGTCAAATTTTAAATGTGTGCCTTCAGAATCGGGCCCATTATGTAGGTAAAATCATACAAATATTGCCCCCATCTCTCCAGCTCTATACAAAATCCTATTTCCGCGCCTGTATCATATGCGATCATATATCATGTAGTGCGAAAAAGGCAATGCAAATGAGCTGAATACTAAAGAAGAGCTCATTTGCGATCAGGCTGAGAACACTGCGGATGACTGCTGCGAGTTCAAAAATAACCAATTTTTAATATTACGTGGCCAACATGCGATCGGTCCTCGGACCATAAGCAGTTATTTTGATATTGATCAGATGGCATGCTAGGCGCGCCATCACATTGTTAGACTGCCTTTATTTGTATACTAGCTGTGCCCGCGGCTCCGCTCGCGTGAACTACAGAATCCGCTCCCATTCCCACTCCCGCTCCCGCTGGCGCTTCCGCTCCCGGTCCCGCTCCCGCTCCCGAGCCCTCTCCCGCTCCCGCTCTTGCTCTCTCTCCCGCTTCCGCTCCCGCTCCCGCTCTCGCTCTCGCTCCCGCTTTCACTCCCGCTCTCGCTCCTGCTCCAGTTTCCGCTCCCCTCCCGCTTCCACATCCGCTTTCGCTTCCGCTTCCGCTCTTACACCCACTCCTCTTTTCCCAGGCCCACGCAAAGGCCCACGCCCACGTCCACTCCCACTCCCATTCCAACTACTTATATTGCATACTAACCTTACCTACTAATGTATTTGAAAACTACAAATGTCTATAACTTTTGATTGAGTTAGCCGATTGCGATGAAATAAAGACTAAATGTCCAGGTCCAGGTTCAGGTCCAGGTCCAGGTCCACGTCCACGTCCACGTCCAGGTCCAGGTCCAATTCATCGTAATCGGGTAACTCAGTCAAAAGTTCAAACACTCAAATTACACTGGTACCATACCCGCTCCCGTTCACGAATTCAGTCGAACATTTACACCCTACTACATTCGTCGCAGTGAATGCGAGTTTTCGGAAACTATAAATTCGCATAACTTTTGATTGACTGCACCGATTGCAATGAAATAAAGCCTATATGTTACACCAAATTAAGCCCCATGTTTCTGTGAAAAGTCCATCAAAGTCCGTTCAGTCGTTTTTAAGTGATGCGTGCACAAACTCACAGACAAACAGACAAACAGATAAACAGACAAACAGACAAAAATTTCAAAAATGATCGAAATGTGTTCTGTTGCTTATCCTTAGACCCCCCCAATTTTTTTTTTGCAATTATCTTCAATGTACAGACACGCGAAGTTTACGATTTTATTTATAAGATATCGTCGCTGGAAAGGCAAACTTGCTTAAGCGCCAAAGCGCGCCATGGCGCTTCAGCAATTTTGCATTTCCAGCGACGATATGTATTTTTTATGTTCATATGTTGTAAAATAAAAGTAATCATATTTACGCACATTAATGATGCTAATTACGTCGTCGTCATGGAAGAAGACTTTGAAAATATTGAAGCGTGCGCCTGAAATACGTTAACGTATGAAGCTACTTCAGGCGTCTTGTTTGTAGTGGTTCGCTGAGACATTGAGCAAGTCTGTTTTGGTGGTGCGTGATTTTTCTTTTGTAGGTTTTTGTTTTAATATAAATATAATATTTTCAGTAAATATAATATTTTCAGTCTTCTTCCATGACGACGACGTAATTAGCATCATTAATGTGCGTAAATATGATTACTTTTATATTTACTCATTCAGAACTTTGGACCTTTCCTAAGGAAGATTTAGTTAAGAATTCATTATCTAGTTTACATATCAGGTCAAGGCTAAGTGGCGCGATATAGTACATATAACATAAAGTTATCCAACTCTAAAGAGCCGTGGTAGCCGGTTGGTTGTGCACTCGCCTCACGTTCATGAGGTCGTGGGTTCAAACCCCGCCCGTACCAATGAGTTTTACGAAACTTAAGTACGGTTTATTTATAATACCACAGGCTTTTCGGTGAAGGAAAACATCTAAGGAAACCTGCATATGCCGAAGAAATTCTGAGGCGTATATGAAGTCCACCAAATCGGCTTGGGGCACCGTTGGTGGTCAGGGGTTTGGCACAAAAGATCCTGAAGGGTCGAAGTGTCGCCAGGTCTTCCTGGCCCCCTGAGAAGATAAGATATCCAACTCTAATAATAAAAAAATTAAAATAAAACAACGTTTGTAGATAAATTTCTTAATTTATTTTTACATTTCAAATAATACAGGCGGTTACATAAAAAATAAATAAGTCTTACGATTTACTTCATGAATGTGATGTCTTACATGTCCAATAGGCGAACTGTACAAAAGTAATAAAAAAGTTACACTACTATCACTAGAAGATTAACTATAACTTACAATCAGAGAAAATGTGTCAGTTTTCAGTAAAAATAAAAAATAAATTGTGCTTTCTGGTTGTTTTTTTTTTCAAAACAGATTGACACGTTCAAAATGAAAGTTGAGAAATTCAAACTTGTCATTATCAAAATTATACAGGTTCTATTTTCTAATTTTTCATTTTTTTTTCTCAAATCAGTCTTAGGTACAATAAAACTAATACAAACAGATGATTAAAAACAACAGTACAGCAGGGGGTGCTAAGAATCTCCGCGGCAGTGTGGGTCGCCCCCTGACTAGATGAAGCGACGATCTACGTAAGACGGCTGGCAGTGACTGGATCGGATTCAGTGGCGCGCCCTAGGAGATGCCTATGTCCAGTAGTAGACTCTTACAGGCTGATGATGATGGATGATGATTAAAAACAAGATGTTAATACCTAGTAGTAAAAAAAACACAGATGGATATGTCTGCCTTGGTCTCGGTGGCTTAGACGTCGATTTCCAATGTGGAAACAAATTTGTACAAGTTGGTCCCGATCTGGGTGTCACGTAAAGATGTACTAATAAATATATGATTCTACGCCGATATACTTTGAACGTGTCAACTCATTTTGAATGTAATACGTCACATAAACATACTGTAGGGTATGCTTCCGATTTTTTTCCCAATCGTGGAAAATTTTAAAATCTTTCAACTGAATTCAGTAGAATAATCGGAAAAATCCCCAACAGTACATAAACAACGATTCAGTGTATACCATTTTAGGCACGGAAGTCTAAAAACGGTGTACTGTCATTATTCTTACAAACTAAACACTTTTTGTGACGAGTTAGTACTTTTGGATTACATAGTATTTGCTACATACAAATACAAAATTATGGTGCTTATACCATTTTTACACATAACACTAATATATATAAAAAAAGGTCCGTCGATCGGTTTCAGATGGAAAATAAACGCTCAGTACAAGGAGTCACTAAATCAGTTAGTGACTTCTTGATTGCTATTCTTGCAGCAAGTCAGTCACTTATTGCTATGGTTATTCCCCAGCAGTTAGTGACTTATTACATTAAGCCAACGGTACTCCTTGGAGTATTAAACAAAAAATCAGTCGATGATTGCGAACCAACGATCCCTATGTACTACTAGATGGAGCGTTCCAAACAATCGCTCTGTTCCACGCAAGGAGCCGCTACTCGTTCACATTCCCTTTGAAACTTGTACAGTTACTACGCAGAACATTTAATTATTTACTAAATATTGACATTAGCGTCAATATTTAGTAAATAATTCTGTAAATAGTTCTGCGTAGTAACTGCACAAGTTTCAAAGTGAATGTGAAAGAGTTGTGGCTACTTCGTGGAACAGAGCGATTGTTTGGAACGCTCCTTCTAGTAGTACATAGAGATCGTTGTTGCGAACATGCTGTACGTATAACGATTAAAGTTCTACTGTATGTGTCAGTCGAAAAAGGGAACGACACACGTTTTTTCGCCTTGGTATAATAAAAAACATGGAATGTCAATCCGGTAGGGTATTAGAAAAAAAATTGGCACAATATAGTAGGTACGT